>CM050448.1:16407799-17657799 GCA_027563935.2 Costus lasius | reverse complement strand
AATATTATTCCTTTAAATCATCATGAGTCTGAATCTTCTATTGCTTTAAATGTTGAAAACTGTGATATATGGCATGGAAGACTAGGACACCTTAACTTCAAATATATGACAAGAATGAGTAACTTAGGATTAATTCCTATCAACTCAAATGAAAAATGTGAATTTTGTGTTCTTGCTAAACAACCTAGAAAAACTTTTAAATCAGTTACATAAAAAGAAACTGAAATATTGGAATTAATCCACTCTGATGTTTGTGACTTAAACAGAGTTCCAACAAGAGGTAGAAGCAAATACTTTGTAACTTTCATCGATAACTATTCAAAATTTTGTTATACTTATCTACTCAAATCCTAAGATGAATTATTATCATAATTTAAAATCTATAAAGCTGAAGTTGAAAACCAACTTAATAAAAAGATTAAAATCCTTAGATCTGATAGAGGTGGAGAATATGCCTCAAATGAATTTACCCAATTCTGCCAAGAACATGAGATTATTCATCAGGTAACTGCTCCCTACTCTCCTCAATCAAATGGAGTAGCTGAAAGGAAAAACAGAACCCTACTAGACATGGTATATGCCATGCTGCTTAGTTCTGAGGCACCCCAGAACTTGTGGGGGGAAGCTATTCTTTCAGCCCGCTTTATTCAAAATAGAATTTTGTCTAAGAATAATGCGTAAACTCCCTTTGAAACTTAGAAAGGGCACAAGCCTAACCTGAGATTCCTCCGAATGTGGGGGTGCTTGGCTAAGGTAAATATACCAGAATCTAAAAGAAAGAAAATAGGTCCTAAAACTATAGATGTTGCTTTCATAGGCTATTCCCTTGACTCAAACACCTTCAGATGTTTATTATTAAACTCAGAAGTACCTGAAATCTCTAATAACACACTAATTGAATCAAGAGATGTAACATTATTTGAAAATAGATTCCCTTTCAAACCTTCCTCACCCCTTCCAAACATTAATACTCCAACTCCTGAAAATGCTAATCAAGAACATAACCCACTCCAACATCCTGAAACAGTAGTTGAACCTAGAAGAAGCAACAGAGCTAGGACTGTTAGGGAGTATGGTGATGACTTTATCACTTATATGATAGAAGACACATCAAAAACTTATCAAGAAGCCCTTAGCTCTCCTAATGCTGCCTTCTAGAAACAAGCTATTGATAATGAATTTCAATCCATCATTAGCAACAACATTTGGATTCTTTCATATCTACCTCCCGGAAATAAACCTCTAGGTTGTAAATGGATCTTTAAGAAGAAATTAAGGACTGATGGCAGTATTGAAAAGTATAAGGCGCGTCTAGTAGTCCAAGGTTTTCGGCAGAGGGCCGATATTGACTACTTTGACACTTACTCGTCTGTGGCTAGGATCACTACCATCAGGTTCTTACTAGATGTTGTTGCTATTCATGGACTGAAAGTTCACCAAATGGATGTTAAAATAGCCTTTCTCCATGGAGATCTTGATGAAGAGATCTATATGACACAACTTGAAGGATTTGTCGTTCAGGACTGTGAAGGAAAAGTTTGTAAGTTAGTCCGATCTCTATATGGATTTAAACAAGCCCCTAAGCAATGGCATGAAAAATTTGACAAAGCCATTTTTTCATATGGATTTCAAATCAACGACTCTGACAACTGTCTCTACTATAAGACAACAAGCACTAGTTTTGCTCTGTTGTGCTTATATGTAGATGACATTCTAATCTTCTCTAATAACATTAAAATGATTAAAGACATTAAAGAATATCTCTCCCTGCAATTTGACATGAAGGACATTGGAGAAGCTGATGTTATCTTAGGAATGAAAATCATAAGAGATCAAAATTCAATTTCTCTATCACAAACTCACTATGTGGATAAAATTCTAGAGAAATTTAAACTTAATGATTCTTCTTCTTTATCTACCCCTTTTGATCCTAACTCTCATATGAACAAAAACCAAGGTAAACCTGTAAATCAAGAACTATATTCCAAGGCTATTGGTTCTCTTCTATTCTTAGCAAACAGAACTAGACCTGACATAGCTTATGCAGTCTCAAGGCTGAGTAGGTACACTAGTAACCCTGGCGCACTTCACTGGATTGCTATTAAAAGAGTATTCAGATATTTAAAAAGAACTTCTAAATACACTTTAACTTATAGTGGATATCCTTCTGTGCTAGAAGGCTTTTGTACGCCAATTGGATATCAGACTCCAATGACGTCAAGTCCACTTCAGGATATGTCTTCACTTTGGGAGGTGGAGCCATTTCCTGGCAATCTTCCAAACAAACCATAATTGCTAGGAGCACTACGGAAGCTGAGTTAGTGGCTCTAGATATAGCTTGATCTGAAGTTAAATGGATTAAAAACTTATGTGCATCTATTCCAATGGCAGTGTCCATCAATCCACATATTTCCATAAATTGTGATAATAATGCTGCTATTATTTTCTGCAAAAAGAAACTGGTAAATACAAAAATAAGTCGACATATTAAAATAAGATAAAAATCAATTAGATGGTTATCTTTTCATAATACAATTTCATTGTCTTATGTTAAAACAAATGATAACCTTGCTGATTGCCTCACAAAGGGTTTGAATCAAACCAAGGTCGAGGGGAATGGGGATTTATCCAAAATAG
This sequence comes from Costus lasius, assembly GCA_027563935.2. Lineage (NCBI taxonomy): Eukaryota > Viridiplantae > Streptophyta > Magnoliopsida > Zingiberales > Costaceae > Costus > Costus lasius. The sequence goes on along the minus strand of CM050448.1, from coordinate 17,655,162 downwards.
GCTCTCCTACAGTGGTAACCCAACCTCCGTAATAGGTAGACCCTGGAAAGAGGTTTAGAATGGGTAAAACAAGCTGACTGGTTAGCCAAGGAGTACAAAATAAAACTATAAAAATACTATTGTGTTGATTGGAGTTTTGGGCTCCAATACCCCATTTCTATGATGCATGTAGTACTCCTATGTAGAGGGAGGTTGAGTTTCACTACTCTTAAATAAAACCCAAAAGGAATTTCCTAAGAAGTGCCTCTACACTCTTCTTTGGAGGGTTTTCTCTTATATGTGAGTTTCTGTATACGACCGCAGACTAGAAATTGGAAAGTTCTAGCAAACTCATATGAACAAAGAAACTAGCGCACGGCCAAAAATGTGCAACCCCGCGTCACAGTATTCCTGTATCATGTGTGCACCGTTCAAAGCTGGGTCAAAAGGAATGAAGTTTAAGACTTGGATCACTTCATCTCTTCCAGTGGAGTTCCGTGTACTATGTGTGTTGAGCATAGCTCTTCCCTGACCGCGTGATATAAATTTGAACAGCATTTTTGTTTTATTTATTAAATTGAATTAAGATTAAAATGGACTTTTTTGTTTTGTGGGGGATTGTTGGGATTTAAGAGAAACCCAAAAGTCCCTTGGTCATGCTTTTACGCATGATTATCTTTGGGGCAATTAATTTAATATTCTTTATTTTTAGCCCATAATTTAATTTATTAATTAATATATAAATAATGGAATAAAATAATTAATATGTGATTTATCATGTATTAATTATAGCTTAGCGTCGTCTATTTAGAGGCAGGCGTTCGAAGCTTTCATTATTAGAAATCTGACCGTTGCACTCTCTCCTCTATAAAAGGAGAGGCAGGCGCATAGTCAGGGACACATACAAACTCTCTGCTTTCTTGTGTTCTCTCTCTCTCCATTTTCGCTGTTCGAATTGAAAGGAATCTGTGGCAGGACAGTTCACCGACGCGCCGGTAGAATAGTCAGCCCTGGTCGTATCTTCAGGCTGCCAACCGGATTGAATCCCGCGCGAGGGACCGGAAATAAGCCTTAGGACAGACTACGTCGCTTTCGGGTTCTTCTTTTTAACTTTTCTGTTCTTTAATTATTCTGATTTTGTTTATATATGCATGCGAAATTTAATATAATTGTCTATATCTCAACAGTATTTTCTTAATTGGATAATCAGGAAAATGAGCTTTTAGTCGAATTATTTGTGCAAGCAATCTCACAAACGCCTGGTTACGGGTTGATAATGAACAAACATGTGACCATCTAGTTGAAGCATCAATTAAAACCATAAAATATCTAAATGGTCTACATGATGGGTGTATTAGTCCACAAATATCACCTCGTATACGTTCTAAGAACATGAGAGATTCAACCCTAACTTTTACTGGTGATGGTCAAATTATCAACTTTCCTCGGGAACGAGCAGCACATGAGAAATTATTGGATTAAAGAATCTCCTGACTCTTCAATAAGTGTCCATATGAATTTTTAATTAATTTTCGCATCATAATAGATCCAGGACGACCCAATCGATCATGCTAAATAATGAATTTGTTATTATCTGTAAACGTTTGGTTTACAATATTATATGTTTCAATTGTTTTAATATAAGTGTAGTACAATCTGGAGGAAAATGTAGGTAATTTTTTAAATATATATTTTTTACCTGGTATAAGTCTCATGATATAAAGGAATTCAATATTCCTTTCATTTGTTATTTCAATATGATATCCATTTCGGCGGATATCTTTAAAGCTTAATAGATTTCTCTGAGACTTTGTAGAATATAATGCATTATCAATGCACAATTTGGTTCCTCCATGTAATAATATATTAGCTCTTCCGGAGCCTTCAATTATTTTTGTACTACCAGATATAGTATTAATATTAGCTTCTTGCATTATTAAATGAGAGAAGTATTTTTTATCCTTGAGAATTGTGTGAGTTGTTGCATTATCAGCGAGACAAATATCTTCAGTATTGATGTTGGTGCCAACCAAAGGAATACTCATTCTTCATTGAAAAATAAAAGTCCATACAGTTAGAAAAATGCTACTAGAGAAAAAAAATAATGTATTTTAAAAGATAACAAAATATGACAAAATTTATTATTTTATTAAATGAAAATTTTATTATTTTAAAAGATAATCATAAGTTAATTACTTTATTTTTTAAAAAATATATTAAGATAAGACATCGATATATAAGAAATTATTTTTGAACACTACAATCTCTAATTAAATAATTAATTTTTTTTCTTCTGGATTAGCAAAGAAATTAGCAACGTCTAGATAAGTAATGTCCATATGGTCATAATTAAAACTACCATTTTCACAACAAAATTTGTCTCTATCTTTTTCTTTTTGTTTTTCAATGATTCTTGATAAAGGTCAACGAGATATTTTAGTGTACGGTAGGTACGTGACCAATGGCCTTTGCCCTCACAATGATAGCACATATTTTCAATATATTTGCTATTCTTTACACCAATTTCTTTATCAATATTTTTATTTTTTTTCACTTCCAGTGAAAAAGGATGTTCTTGGAATTTTTACCGCGACCATATCCATATCCACGACCATGACCAAGATCACGATAATTATTTTTCCACTTCCGATGAAAAATGAATTTCTAGATCTAAGATAATTAATTCTTCCCCATAATGTGAAAAGCAAAAAGATAAATAATTCTTCCCCGTAATGTCAAGAGCCACAAACTCAAGTTTTGCAAGATTTGATATATTAAGTACTATCATAAAAATATAAAAATAAGTTAGATAATATTCAATATTATTTAGATAAAAAAGCTAATGATTAAGAAATTAATTAAAGTCATTGTATCAGCAGCAAAGTTAAAATTAGGCAAAATGTGCAAACACGAGTTCGAATTCTCGCATCTACATAAGTTTTATAATCAAATAAAAATGATGAATGGACATCCACAATATTATTCATAACACTATAAGAATTTTTAAGGATACTTTTTTTTGAATCTTCATTCCTGCCTAAGTTAGGTTTGGTCGGTGCGGGTAATGGTAACAAAGAAAAAAAAAAGCCCTTTTTTCATTTGATTATTCGTTTTTTTAATTCTAATTCACATCCAAATCTAATGAAGATAATCAGCCACAGGAAAAAGAAAAGAAAAAACCTTCCCTGGAGCCAGTGGACAACCTTACAAATTACTGGATACAAATCACACTTCAAGAAGTGAATGCTAGGAATGTGAGTTTTTTAAATTTCATTAATAACTAGCCTTTAGATATATTATTAGTGCTGAAATATGATGAAACTCAATTTTAGTTACTATGTGATTGCATTTGAGTTCTGTTTGGTTCAGAACATCTTCAAGAATTAAAACACACAATCGAGAGAGTTTGTATAATTCTCTCTAACGTGCCACTGATCATTTGTGAACTTTTATTTTTTTTTTTATAGGAGATATTATATTTAAATGCACATATATTTTTTTTGGAAACTAAAATCTTCCATGAAAGATAGTGCTTACATGTTTTAGAAATGATTAATTTTATTTTTAATGGTTTTAATATTCCCTAATGTTAGTGTACCACGTGGCAATAATTATAGAAATTTATTGTAACTAAAGAGAATGAGTACCAATGAGACAATGTATTTATATAGAAATTTATTGTATTATATAATTTATAATGAGCTTAGTTGGGAGAGGTAAGTAAGATCTGATGCTTATACGTTTGATCCACGCTCACTGTAACATTTTTTTTTTCTTTTCTTAAACCAATGTGTTCGATCTTAAAATATCTCAACTGTGGAGGGAGGGTGGAGGGTCCCCGCCATCGCCTTCGGCGCCTCCAGCCACCGGCCCCGCCAAGGGCGTGCCGCGGCGCAACTTTTATCGTCGTTCTTTTAATCAATGTGTTCGATCTTATGCTCCCTCTCGCTGTCCGCCTTCACCCCTACCAGCTTTCACCGCTGCCTCCTCGAGACCGTCGCCTGCAGCAGCACCTCCGGCCACCGGGCCCCGGCAGGTCGTGCTGCGACGCAACTTTTATCTTCTTTTTTTCAATCAATGTGTTCAATCTTCCGCTCCGTCACGGTGTCCGTCGCCTCCCTGGGGTAGGAGTCGGGCGAATCCGCATGTGTCAGCTTATGAGCTGCTCCGCCTCGAAAGGCCTCCGGCGGCGGGTGCGCGCTTCCGAATAGCCATTACCTGTCCGCGTTACAAACTCTATCATTTGAATTCATATTCAACGCCAACTTCATTTTCAACTCCCATAAATATGAAAACAATATCACGAATATTAAAAGTTTATTAAAATAATTTAAGATCTATTTGGACTTTTTAAGTAGCTTTTAAATAGAAAATAATTAAAAAATTATTTGATAATAAAAAATAAAAAAAAAATAATAAAAAAATTTAAGAAAGCTATAATTTAATTTTTTTTAATAATTTTTTTATCCAAAAAAATGATTTACATAATTTTATTTAAAATTTAGGTATTATTATTTTAAATAATTTAAAATTTTAATACTTAAAAAATATATTATTATTTTAAATAATTTTAAAAATATATTTATTTATTATTTTAAATTTTAACATTAATTAAAAAATTATTAATCAAATATATTATAAATTCTAACTGAGTTGCACATTACAGTATAACATAGTTTAAACTAAACAAATCCTAAAAAAACTATAATCTAAAATCGTTGGATTTGCCTCCGTGAAATCTAACGGTCTCTACAAATTTACTTATTAATAGTAAATAACACTAGACTAGTTATAATCTAGTTACTATAATGCAATTTATTTCTATTAATATTTGCTAATGTTTGATTTTCTTAGTTAAATGCAATGAAAAACCGACACCATTTTTTTCTAACTCAACTAATTTATTTTTCATTTTTATTTGTCAATAGACTAAACCCCGTTTAGCCTAGCTTCTAGGCCTGCTTATGACTTTGCAGCTAGCAAAAATCAAGAAGCTGAGGCATTTAACCCTTCAACTTTTCTATTTCAACCCACAAATTAGCTGCTTCTCTGAAAAGCAAAAATGAAACTGCTTCTTTGGCCCTCTGCCTACTTATGTTTAATAATCTTTATATATAATAATAATTTTTAATAATATAACTTATAATATTTTTAATAAATATTTTAATTATAGCTAACTACAAATTTAATCGTATAAATTTTATCTTAATAATTTTTTTAATAAAAAATTATTTATTATAAATAAAATAATTTAACCATAAATTATACATCCAAACACCTTTCTTATTTTTTTTCAACCTAACTAACACTTCTTCAACCGATAAAATCTAGAAATAGAAACTAAGGCAAACGGACCCTAACTAATTTGAACTGAGAGTCTTACAAAATTATTCAGTCAATTCTGACAACTTTAAGTTACATACCCGCGGGCCCTACCGGGTCCCACCACCGTCACATCTCGTGGCTCGACCTGCAGCATCAAGACATGTTGTGACTGTTGTCGCGTTGAGGAGTCTCGGGGAAAAAAAATCTTACGGCCTCAGCCAACCCAAATCGGCCACGATAGACACATTCTCCAGGTGTAACCAGTGCCAGCAGGGCACCAGCTTCGAGTGGCGCTGCATTATTCCGTCGCCCTAATCCTTGCTCCCTTCCCCTTCCTTCCTCGGCTCCCCCCTCCTCACACTGCTCACCCCCTCCTTGCTCGAACCCTCCGCGGACCGGCTCCCGCCGCGTCCCTGAGCTCCCCCGCCTCCCATCTCAGATCTTGATAGCCAAAAAAGAAATTTCCTCCCTGAAACCATAAATTCCCGCCCCAGAATCTCCAGATTTCAATCCGCTAGGGTTCTTGTTCTCGATTTATGCTGGCGCGATATGGCTTCGATCCTGCCCAAGAACGAGACTGTGCAGATCCGTGAGGTGTGGAGCGACAATCTCGAGGCGGAGTTCGCCCTAATTCAGGAGATAGTGGATGAGTTCCCCTACGTCGCCATGGACACTGAGTTCCCCGGCATAGTCATCCGCCCCCTTGGAAACTTCCGGTCCAGCTCAGACTTCAACTACGCCACCCTCAAGTCCAACGTCGATATGCTGAAACTGATCCAACTCGGCCTCACCTTCTCTGACGAGCTCGGCAACCTCCCTACCTGCGGCACCGACCGTGGCTGCGTCTGGCAGTTCAACTTCCGCGAGTTCGATGTCCAGAGTGATGTGTACGCGACGGATTCGATCGAGCTACTGCGTCAGAGCGGCATAGACTTCAAGAAGAACAACGAGAAGGGGATCGATGCGGAGCGCTTCGGGGAGCTGCTCATGTCATCGGGGATTGTGCTCAACGACTCAGTCCACTGGGTTACCTTCCACAGTGGATACGACTTTGGATACCTTCTTAAACTGCTCACTTGCCAGAATCTCCCTGAAACCCAGGCTGGGTTCTTCAATCTTATAAAGATATACTTCCCCACCGTGTACGATATCAAACACCTCATGAAGTTCTGCAACAGCCTCCATGGAGGACTCAACAAGCTTGCTGAATTGCTCGATGTAGAGAGAGTTGGAATCTGCCACCAGGCCGGTTCAGACAGCCTGCTCACCTCCTGCGCTTTTAGGAAGTTGAGAGAGTCTTTCTTTAATGGCTCTACTGAAAAATATGCAGGCGTGTTGTATGGGCTCGGTGTTGAGAATGGACAGACTGCTTGTTGAGCAAAAAATAATAAAAAATAAAAAGTAAATTATTAAATAGATATCTTCTGTGGTGTTATTGTGTTTGATTCTTCAAATTTTTTTCATTCCACTAAATTCTTGAACATGACAAACTTTTCCTTAGTTTTTAGTCACAGAATTGATGTCAATGGTTTTCTACTACTTGGTCTGCAAATCTGTGTATCCGAGTGAATGCTAGCATTTTTCCGTACGCTTCTTAAAATTGGCATTTGGCCTTTCTTTAACATGGTATATAGTTATTCCTTCAGCAGACAAGGCCGACTGATTTTAACCTTTAGTGGTGTCGTTTCTCCCAGTATCTGAGGTGACCTAACTGCCCTTGAAGGAGTGAACAGGTAACCATAATTTTCTGTTCAATCAACATATTGTACTTTAGAAGTTTGAGACAGATAGATGCTTTTATTTGAGTACATATAGCTCTTCGCATGGAACTTCTATAGTTGGCTTACTGTGCCCGAAGCCTTTATATCTGATGGGGGAGGTAGAGGAGCAATTGCCAATTCTTTAGGTCAATTGAGCTCTGAGCTTGTTCTGAAAGGAGGGGAACCCACCTTTCCCTACTGGAAGAAACCTTAGAAGGACGAGACTAAAATCATCATGTTAATTCTTAAAGAATGATTGTTAAAATTGTACTACGTCATTATGTTAATTATTAAAATTGATTGGCAAAAGGCAGACAATCCCCAATTACCAATTTATTGTTGTTTGATTAGTTATTATCAATTTTCCAGTCTGTTTTTCTGGTTTTTTATGATCAGCTTGCCCATATGCTTTCCTGCTACATTTCCTCCGAGTTAATAGTTAATAACTAAATTTGATACATTATCCTGCGCGATGAGACCACATCACTGGAGGCTAGGATATGTAGAATGTATGATCAACTACTGCCATCCTTTTTGAATGACTTGTATGATTTTCTTTTTTAGGAGCATAGATCTCATTTGGTCTTTTGTTAGAACAAAATAGAGATGACCACAGGTCAGCTACCCAGTAGTCTTGTACTTTGACTAAATACTTGATAGATAGACTTGTGAAGGAGAAAGAACACATGTATGCCTGCAACAATGTCTGACTTCATAGACAGGCTTGTGAAAGAGAGAAGACTTTTATCCCTGCAACAATGCCAGATAGGCAGGGAGAAAACTTTTGATCAATTCTGTTTTCTGTGTTTCAAACCCTTGAATTATAAAGTTGTATCATTTGACAATTCCCCTTGATGCAGCTGGGCGGTATCTTTGTAACAAGCTCGAATAATTCAAAATATTGTGACTTTCTGGCTGTGTCAGGGTTAATGATCTGTAAGCTTCGAGTACACGGAGCCTTCAATTTCGGTTACGCAGGTACATGCTTCTGTTTTGGCTACTGTATTAAATCTTTTTCGCCTGTAATATGACTCATTATTTGTCATATTGTGCATTTTGAAGTGACATTGTGACGTGTTGGAAGCCAACATAAGTTGGAGCCTCTTTGATTGAAAAGAAAGCTTGTGACGCGCAACAACGGGTCAATGATGAAATGGATTCATCCTGGAATATATGCATGATTGAGCTGGTGAGTTTGGGTCATTTTTGAAAGAACAGTGGCCAGATATTTCTTGTTATAATGCCCCATGGAACTCGGATTTCAGGCTTTGGATTGTGGAAATAGTTAGATATCTTCAGTTTTTCATTAAACTTGGGTGATGCTGTATTCTTAGTGAACGTAGATGCCATTAGTTGCCTCTTTGTCCTGTACGAATTTTGTAGTTTTTCAGATAAAAGTTATACGAATACAGGCCACCTTCTGATCATTCACAAAGGAAGCTATCTATGATGGATACTGAGAGAAGACAAGCGTCCTCCTAAGTTTAAGGTATTACCCATACAACCTGAAGGTCACATTTGACATCTACTGATAGGGAATTCTATCCATGTTTGCTTATAGGTTTTATTGTGAAGGGCTATTGCTAGATGACAATAAATTCTTAAAGAATTATTGGATTTGTGTGATCCAACTCACTCTTTGATCGAATCAGAGTCGATGCACTCTTAGCTATGTTGATTACAACCCTCTTAAGCTACTGAATCTGGGTAGGGTAGTTAATAATAGAGGAGAGTGTCATACTTGAAATATGGTTTGAGAATTGAGATGGAATTCGTGAAGGCATGCATCGTTGTGATTTTTGTGGCAGAGAATGAAGAGGTAGGAGATGTTTTAGTTTCCTTTTGGTGAATTTAGGTCACTTCAGGATGACCTTTTTTACACGACAATTAGGGCGGCCTATCAAGGCGAACTTTGGATCATTAGCTCAAACAAGTAGGGTGGCCTTCTTTCTGAATAATCATGTTCTTAACAGAAAATTATCTCTGTTTTCTTTTGGCCTATCATTAAAATATTTAAGGGTTAAGGCTTCGCCCTTGTTCAGCGAAATGAACCAAGCCAAATTTAACAAAAAGTAAGTGTATCTAATGTACACCAGCTGATTAAAGTCTCTATAACAGTTCATTTTATTTTCACATTGATTCCTTTAGAAAACCCGAAACAATAAATTAGAAATAGATTTTCGCATCTATCTTTAGTGGTTTTCTCAATATGGTTATAGTGATATAATGTTTTGGTCAATCAAATCACTTGGTATTCATAACCAAGTCGCTTATAAAAGAAAGCATTTTGCGAGTTATGCTAAGATCTCATCGAAGTATAGGATAATAGTCATCTAACTTGAGATTAAGGCTTATGAGAATGCTGAAGATGGACCTATGGAGGGATGAAACTCCTTTACATAGATAGAGCTAAAAACCCTAAATAAAGACGTGCATTAGCCCATGCTAGGTATTTCGTCTTCACTTGAACCATAACCTCATAAATATTTGACACCTAGTGAAAGGACAATGTTCACTAATGGTGTCCTATCTTTTTAAGTAATAAACAAGAAAAGATAAACATTAACTACTAAATGAAATAAAAAAATAAAAAAATATATCAAAAAAGTTTTATGTGAAATAACTAACTTGGTTGTAGTGACGCTCCGAGCAACAACTTATTAATATATCTCTTGTAGCTTGATTATCTTATTCCTAATTAATATTATAAGTGTAAAGTTAGAGTAACAGCCGGAAGCAATATATCTAAATTTGAGTTACTTTGGTAAAATTATAAGAAAAATATTGATGCAAAATCTAAAAGTTAAGAATAATCTAAGTCCAAAAGCATTTAAACTTTCAAGATTTAAGATTTTGTACAATGATCAACGTCTAGTAATTATCAACCTACACAAGAACTACACAAGATAGAGGATGGATCTCAAGTCGAGTCATCTCTCACTCCATAGCTGATGTGGACTCTTGGAGATACTCTTAAATAGAACGTTAAAAACTATATTCAATATAAAACTTTAGAAGTATGGAGATAGAGTTACATAACTCATTAAGGAGGGTTCAACTTCTTAAACACACTAATCCTTATTTGTTTTAGAAAAAAATGAGCTGTAAAAGAATTTCACACTTTTTTAGATGGTTATAACTCTTGTCTTAAATACTTTCCATCTTAATAAGATCAAAAAGCCCATTTAAAAAATGTATATATGTAGGTTTTTGACAAATTGATAAGTTCATATGGTGCAACACAACACTAATCTTGTTCAAGAGTCAATCAATATAATCAACCCTCAACCAAATAATATGTACGATCTCTATCATGATATCCTATCATCCATTATTCATATAATGTGACTTATAATTTAAGTCTACCACTTCTATGATAAAATACCAGTGATATGACACGAGTGAGCCCAAGCTTGACCACATACTCAAGTTAGATATGAACACAACTGCACTAGTCACGTTTGGTAAACAAAGTACAAACTCAAACAAAACAATAACTACAAACAACCACATAAATCATAGAAATCCAAATCTATTATAACTAGCAGTATCAATGCTAAATTGGTAAAAGTGAAAACTTCAGGAACTAAGTGTTAAAATAATTTGAATAAAGTATGCGTGAAGGTTTGCGTAGCCCAAGTATAATAGCCTTGATCTTATAGAAACTAGAAAGTACAAGAGGGCGAGTAGGAGTAAATTTTTTAGATATAGGAATTTGAAACAATGTAATCTGTCATCAGATTTGCTTAAAAATATAAATCTCAAAGTATAATTATTTTTATTATTATTTTAAGATTTATAATCAAATGATTGGTAGCGACCCTGCAGAATTCCCATGCGGGGACCTGCCTAAAAACTTTACTCTGCGAGTGGAAGCTGGAAAGGGCTTGGACTAAAATTAGTCCCCACACAATCAATGAAATTCATAAACGGAGGGGACGCTCTGCGCAGAAGCCTCATTTGCCATCTAAATATATCGGGATCTATGTATGTACATATCCCGATGCAGCGAAGGCCTCATCCACCATCCAAATATATTAAGATCTATGTATGCACATATCTTGATGCGTGATTAACGGTAAATGAGGCCCTCCGCTCGGAGCACCCCCCCTCTACTTATGAATTTTGTTCCTACACAACTACGGAAAAGTAAGACAATCCAGCGTAGCTGTGAAAAAAAAAAGGATAGCTGTTGGGCGAAAAAACCTTTTAAGTGCGAGGGCACCGCTCCAAGCGTTGACCCCATTTTATAAGTCTATGCACAATTCTCTTTACAAGGCTATACACAATTCTCTTTTGTTGAACTGCTTTGAATAGGTGGAGCACACTGGAAATAAATTTGTTTTATTTTGAAAAAAAGGCCGTCTGTTGCAGTGCTTGCAAGACTGGAAACAAACCATGTATTTGCTGTTAAGTGAAAGTGTTTACATGAGCCATCAATCTGGAAAATCATAAAATAATTCAATTCATGTGCACAAACTTGATCCTAGAGACAGGAATTGCTACAGTAAGAATCTCCTAAAGATTAGTATTCTGTACAGCACTCTGAAACACGAATGTCAAAAGTATCTGGGGCATGTGTCCCTGGTGTTTATCTTCAACTGATCATACCCCAGGAGAGGCGCCTGTGGAAGTCAACAGCAGTGTCCAAAATCGTCGATGCAAGACAGCATATTGACCTTTGAGGTTGTTAGAACAGCTATATCTGTGGAGCTTCTATTTCTTGCCAAATCTCAAACATTTGTTATGTTTTGATTATGTGATGGTTGATGTGGGCAGACTGCCTTGTTTTGACTGTGTCGTCTGGGAGAGTTTCTCCATCGCACTAATGAATTTTCGCAGGTGCTTGATGTATTCAGGATATGCCTCCAAGTTGCAGTGACCACCACCCTTGACCCACAGAGGATCATACTTCTCCTTAGCTAATTCCCACAGCCGTTTCCCATGGGTCCAGTCCACGACATCATCCGCAGTTCCCTAGAAGCAGTATTAAGAGACGACTCATTACTACAAGAAAAGAGAGCCGTTGTCACATTTGAACAGATAAAGAAATGGTGTAAATAATGTATGCAGGTGTTGGCCAATGAACTCAGAAACAAACACAAGAACTGAAACCTGAATACGCCTGCAGAAACGAGGAAAATGTGTATGAATCAAATGCAAAATTCCAAACATTTTCAGTTTCGGAAAACCTTAGCTTGTGTAGGTTAAAGAAAAAAAATAGAAACAATGGCAGCAAAACTAGCAGGGTACTCGAAGAGCCTATTTGTGGCACAGCCTGTGAAATGAATGCCCTTGTGATGGAAGGCAGTAAGATTAGCATTCCTATGTCTCTCACTTGGTAACAAGTTTGAACGATCTCAGACCAGCTTGTTCAAGTTGAACCAGACATATAGACGAGAAAATGGTGATGAGGATGAACAGATAAGAGGTACTTATCATTGTACAACAAGAAAACATAAATTCGGGCATTTTTGTTGCTCATATAATATGTATATAGCTCAGTTTGTCAAGTTGTTACATGCTTCTTATATAATACAAGCAATCCAATTTACTATCTAGAAATGGAGACTTACATGTATAACAAGAACTGGGCAGGTGACTTGTCTTATTTTGTCAATGTTCTGAAACAAAGATCCAAAAACTTTTACAACAATGACAGAAAGAGATCTCAAAGAATAACAGAAATCTATAGCAAAATGAACTCAAACTTACCTTGAAAATATCAAACCAGAATGTCACTTTCACAGGATACAATACACGAATGCCTGAAAGAATTGCACTGTGGAGGACAACGCCTCTAAGTTTCTGTAATTGTGCTGCCAGGTGCAATGTTGGTCCACTACCAACAGACTGGCCATACACAATGAGTTCCTCTTGTTTTATGCCATACTCATTCTTTAAACATTCGTAGACTGCTTCTATGTCAGAGTATGTGTTGAACTCAGATGGCTTTTAGGAAGAACAACAAGCAACAAGGAAAACGAGAAACCATCAGGTGTGAGAACAAAATAAAGTCAGTGCTTCTAACAATAAAACTCTACTACAAGACCATATGATCCTTAAGTTGAGTTTTCTTTCCTTTCCTTCCTCCTTTCCCTCAACCATATGATCCTTAAGTTGAGTTTTCTTTCCTTTCCTTCCTCCTTTCCCTCAAAGGAAACAAGGGGTAAGTATTTATAATTGTAGCTGTCAGCATCCAAATCAATAATTTCTTGATAAGAAATATTGAGATTCAAACAATGTTTAGGTATGGCTTTAAATATCGGTCCACACTCGCATACTAGACCAATACATATCAGACATACATACTGACATTGTATTGTATCAGTACCAATCATACAAACAATGTGCCAGATTTTAAAAACTTGTGTTTGGGCAATAAATATGGTTTGCCAACATATCCACTTCATTTAGATTGGATGTAGCGAATATACTTAGCATTCAGTGTTTGCTTTGCTGATCTTTCACATCCACATGAAAAACAACCAGAAGGCATAGTTAATAATCTCAGTTATTAGGAACTCTCTGCTTCAATATATTAGAGTGCATTTTAGACTCATTATTAATGTAATATCGAAAGATGACCAATCACAAGTTGTAATTCAAAGCATTATATGGGAAGGGTAAAATAATGCCAAATGAAATTGCTATTTAGCAATGATTCATTCCATCAATTCACAGCAACCTAAATCAGTTTTGTTAAGAGTGGATCATTCATCAATTAAAATAATTGGTAAAGCAAATCGACGATGATTAGAGTCTCTTGGTTACTTCACTCCGGTGGGTCTTGCCTGGAAGAACAAATATCGCAAGCTCTAGCTTCTACCCATCCGTACTTCAATTCAATTTATATAGATAACCTCACCAGTGCACATCAATCATTCTCTTTATGTTCAGAATCACAAAGCTCAGAAGAATCCAAATTAAACATGAGAAGAAAAATTAAGCTTGTTCATTTAAAATCATATACCTTCCCCGTAGAAGCACCATACCCTGAGTAATCATAACTGCAAAATTTAAAACGGCCACGAGTTAGTTCAGATCGTATTTTTCGTTTAAAGGATTCTTATTTTATTTTAAAGTAAAAAAGATCATGTGTGCCATCATCAATTTTAGCTAGAAAACATGCACAATGAGAAACCTAATTCCCAAATGGATAAAATAACATAAAAATAAGAAATTTGCAACCATTGATACGAGATTAATGTTCGGTAATCGCAAAAGCGAGATTTTTTTTTCTCTCTAAATCAGTGTTCAAAAAATTGAGGATTGCTTCTTTTCCCCCTTCAAAAATCTAAAATGTCCGAACCAAGAACAACCCGACGTTTCAACCTAACCGTAACACTAACATAAAGGGCCTAAACCCAAAAGCACGTCGAAAAAAAAAATCCAATCTTCCAAACCTAACAAAGGGGAAAAAGGGAAGAAAAGCGAGTTGAATCATGTGGGCGGAGGAGAAGTCCGCTGACTTTTCCGTACCTCATAATATTGACGCGGAGGTGGGCGCGGAGCTCGGAGAAGAGGTCGAGCATCTGGCCGATGTCAGCGGCGTTTCCATGCGAGTACAGGAGGGTGAAGCGGGCGTTCGGGTGGCGCCAGAAGGTGGCCACCACCCGATTCCCCGCCTTGGTCTCCAGCTGGTGCACGTCCACGTTCCTCTCCGGAGACAGCCCCGACAGGCAGAGCCGCCCCTCCTCTCCCCCCTCCCGGAACACCTCGTACGTCGCCGGTTCCGGCGGGAAGAACGCGAACCGCGCCGCAACCGATGACGTCATGTTCCCCATCTCTTCTTCCAAAAGGGATCAAAGATCCCACCTTTAGGCACCCAATCGACGGAATCTCCAACCGGCAGATCCCTAATTCTTCCTCATCTGAGATTCCTATGCCGCTCCTCCTTTTCCTCCTCTTCTCTTTTCTCTCCCTCTGCTGGTGAAAGAGAGGAGGAAGCAAAATCAGGAGGCCTAGAACCAGCTGTTAATTAATTGTGAATTTATACACGATTACCTGCTCCATTAGAATCGATTGGACGGTCATGATGTAGAGAGAAGGAAAGGTAGAGAGATAGAGAGGAATTAGTAAAAGTGGGTGTTGATCCATTGGCTCTGATGGCGAAGGGTGACATGATGAGCTATTGAGCTGTAGTAGCCAATAAGACAAAAGATTGGGGCGAAAATTAAAAACAACACTATTCAATGGTGATATTTTGAATATCCTTTTAGCAAAAGATCCCGGTAATTTTAAATATCCTGCATATTTTTTAAAAAAAAATTATAATAGGTTTCATATATGAAAAATAGATTGATAAGTCGGGAACTATTCAATTGGTGATATTTTGATTCCTGATGGCGAGATGATAACAACCTAAGTAGAAGTTGTTACTCCTAATTCTCCTCTCTGCATTGAACATGACTAAGTGTTGACAGTTGACTTTTCCTTTTTACTTTTAATAACCAAAGTTCGGTACGCGTTCCATCCAGAAAGGGAAATCAGTTAAATTATTGGATGAGGAAAAATCTATCAGTATCATCAAGAGGTTTGTCGGATAGAGTAAAAGGAAGTCAACCATGAAAAAAATTCACAGTCGTTGTCGGTAGCGATCAGGTTTTCCTACGGGGACTTAATTTTCTTATAGGGTCGGATATGAGGTTGTGATTTTTAACCCAACTCGAGTTTGTATCGAAGTGAGATAATTTTAACGCAGTGTTTACTAAGAGGGACGGATGGGTAGGTATAAAAATCCGTCATTTACTCACAAGAACGAATGAAATATGATGAATTTTGGGCGAACGAATGAGGGTAAAATCCCTCATTTCACGTCCCTCCAAAAGAAGCGGATTTACGCATAGACGCCGCTCGCCACGCTCCCTTCCTCGGATCGCCCGAGCTCGCCGCTCGCCCGACTTCCCTGCCTCGCCGCCTCCCTACGAGTTCCCTGCCTCGCCACCTCCTTGCCACAGATGCTGGAGACGACGCTGCACACCGGTCATTGATAGCGCCCACAGATATAGTAGGCGTTTTCCGCAAGTGCACGAGTCTATCGAAGTAATAAAATATCGATCCCACAGAGACTAATGAGCAAATACCGACAGATCTCGAAATGGCTAGCTAGACGATGTCGAAATTGGTGAAGTTTAAGATAACGAAATAATTGAAAGTGTAGGAATGTAAACAGAGGAAATCACACGAGAGGATTCTAATGAGGAGATGTATCAGGATATGAGTTCACCACATTGACTCCTTACAGTTGAATAGCCAAAATCTATTACCAATGTCTTATCAAGTTCAAGGGACTCAGCTTCCTTGTCGCGTAGGTAGCTCCCCTCCAATAATCTTGTCCGCTTCCACGAACTAGATTACTAATCTAATCCGTAGGGTTCTAACGTGCGGTCGGATGAGTGTCTTTCCACAACGTCTAAGGTTCTTATAATCCTCGCAAATACGTACAGACCCGCAAGCGAGGTTTTACCCTCCTAGAGATGTTGAACCGTACTTGAGGTGATTAAAGACTCAAACGCCCCCTTTCGGGTAGCGTAAGCATAACGTACAGACGGAATGGATAAACTCTCAACCTAATGGGTCGGACGCATGGTCGGACTGGGGTCTCTCCGACGCGTCTGAGCTCCTTTTAGTCACGCGAGCGAGTACGAATCTGCGAGCGAGTTTTTCTTCCGGAGATCTGATTAACAAACCTCACTAGGGTGTTTCCCTAGGTGAGTACAATCTAGCGGGCAAGTTTTCTCCTCTAGATCCGATTAACAAACCTCACCTTTGTAACTCAAGGCTCAAGCATACCTTTCAGAATAATGCTCTCCTTTAATCCTACGAGTAAGTACAGCTATGCAAGCGAGTAAGCTCCTAGAAAAGTTGATTTACAAACCTCACTCGAGGGATTAAAAGTCGAACATATTCTTCTGGGTACAGAGGCAAAGCACGTACACTTGGCCAAGCAAGGATTTTAGCAAGTAAATCTAACTATCACAACTAATAAATTGTCAAGGGCTACCCCACATCCTGATTTAGTGTTTAGCCAAGCATGTTCATGGTAACAGCGTGAACTACAATAGTAAACATCTCATACATGTGTAGGTTTATGCAGCGATTACAAATGGAAGGTAAGATCATATGATAGTTTGCTAAGGTTATACAAATAGTGTAGCAAATTGAATGTAATTGCAAGATCTTCCTTACAAACTTTGTTTATGAGGTGCTCACGCAAGAAGATCTTCAATAGATGCAGGTGCGCAGCCCCCTTCTCCCTGGTGTGGCTTTCTCCCAAGTGCAGCCCCCTCTCGTATGTGATTCCTCCTCTCTCCGATTCCCCCTTCTCAGCTAAACTCCATCTTCTTATATAGACTGAAGCTTCTCTCCTTTTCTCCTTTAGTTGCCAGAAGTTTGCTTCCTCCCTAAGGCTTTTATTCCTCTCCTTAGTGGGCTGCTGTCTCTTCCCCATGCTCTGCAAACTGCCAGCCGTTTTCCAGCTCTGCAAACTCTATATAAATCTGTGTCAACAGAATACCTACGACTTAAAGCTTTGCTTGTCCTCAAGCAAAAAGAAAGAAATGAAGTTCCATGAGGGTTGTTCAACTGAGGTTATACTCCCTAATGATCCATAAATGCGAAATAATTACAGCTAGTCACAGGATGCACAAACCACTGTATACTTTAAAGATGTCAAGATGAAAAGCAAAGCATATAGGTCAGATCTATGGGAAACAATTGTACGATAATATTGGATAAAAATAGTTCCTTACCACATGAAGCACTAATCTACTTAAAGCACCCAAAAGGTAGATTCTAAAGTAATAGTAAAGGCCTTGCACATAACTTCGGTACCACCGCACTTCTTTCCTTTTTGCAGTGCCAAGCCGTAGCTTTGGTACCACTGCCCTTTCTTTCTTTTTATTTCTTTCACTTCCCTTTTCTTTTGGTGGCAGTGCCAAGTTGAGACTGTGGTACCACTGCATCTTTTCTTCCTTTCTCTTTTTGTTGGGCAATGCCAAGTTGCAACTTTGGTACCACTGCATATTTTCTTCCTTTCTCTTTTTGTTGGGCAGTGCCAAGTTGCAACTTTGGTACCACTGTCTCTTTTTCTTTTCTCTCTTTCTCGTACGGTGCCAAGTTAGAGGAGCTTGAACCAGAACCAATACTAAAGGATTACCAAGAGTGGTAAGTGTGTGTCAGGTGGTTTGGTCTATAATCATCCAAACAAATAGTACTCATGTTGGGATATAGATACTTCCCAGATTCAAAGCTTATCAAAGTTCAATCCTCAAGTGTTCAGTGTATAAGGAATCAAGTGGCTAGGTGAATTGTTTAGCATACAAGATATTCTCAATGTAGTGTGGGAATATAAATCAATCATGAATAAGGTAAGTGAACAAGAATCAATCATGAATGAGGAAAATATCAATCAATTAGAGTAAGAAAATTTAGCTAGGACCTACGACTTAGGCTTTTGCGTGTTCAAGAAGTATTCGTCTGTAAGGTTCAAAGCTTATCAACAAAATCATAGTGAGAACATATGCGAAAGGTGCATCATGTTATCAAAGCATCTAGGTCTATTGACAAGGTATGAAGAAACACATTATGGTGGTGCCTATGTAAAATTGAAACATCATAAAAGCAAAGCACATGTCATGAAGGAAGAGCATATTGTAAATAGAGTTCATAATGTTCGATGTACGTCCAGCAGTAAAAGAGTTTAAAGTTGGCAAGTTCGGTATGACCGCACATCAGCAAGAATAGTTCATTGCTTCCCCCATATAAACTAGTCCTAGCGAATAAGCTGTAGAATATCATTAGTAGAAGGACAAGTGGTAGTCTTCAGATGGGTACCAGAGGAAGAGCTAGGATCCATGTCGAGTGATGTGGTAGAATCCTCTGGAATAGTGGAATCTGAGTGCAGATGCTAGTTGGTGTGGTCCCGGAATTGAGATTGTGGATGCTTGGGCACTTCATGGGGAGTAGGCGGTCATTGATGAGATACAAGCCCAGAAAATGCCATTGTTGAAGTTGGGAGGCCTGATGCATGATGTCTGTACAGGGAGTCCAAAAATGTCATTCATAAGCATCAGCCTGCATTCAGTGTTGGCCAGCCGGAATTCTATAGTTCCTGGGGTAGTCTTTAGCATTGATACCTTCACCTTTATGGAGCTCAGAAATTCCAGTGTCATGCGAATGTAGGTGGGGTGAGTTTGTTGCAAGAATCGTCCCAAATCAAATTGATGAAAAATCCAGAGGACATCGTCGAAGATACCTAGGGTGGTGAGTGAAACTGGATCCATGTACCTTGTGTTGATGACCTAGCGACCAGACAGGACCTGGTAATGAGTAGCTTGGAGCTTATAGCATATTTGTATTTTCGCTGGAGCTAGTGTTATGGTAGTGGAGGAGTTGGACGGGAAGTGCTGGCCAGTCGCTTTCTCGTCAACTTCTTGCGATGAGGCATGGTTGAGGCGAAAGATACAAATGAAGTTGCTGCCGTGAAGCACTAAAAAGCAGGTTATCAGAACAGAGAGTTCGGCAAAATAAAGATGAAAAACTTGGAGTGTAGAGATCGCCGAATGAGGTTGGAGAGGTCGCCAAAAAAAATTGAGTAGCGATGACTTGTTGGGGCAGAGCTGGTGGGCTGTGCGAGTTCTGCGGTGGAATGGGAACCCTCAGTGAAAAGGTCGGGCGGCAAGTCAGGATCAGATAGCAGTTTAGG
Organism: Costus lasius; assembly: GCA_027563935.2. Classification (NCBI taxonomy): domain Eukaryota; kingdom Viridiplantae; phylum Streptophyta; class Magnoliopsida; order Zingiberales; family Costaceae; genus Costus; species Costus lasius. Next base: position 17,635,389 of record CM050448.1, on the reverse strand, counting down.
AATCGCGCCCGCGACTTTTGTCATGATCCAGTCGTTATCCTCTCTGGATGGACCTTTGGGCATAGCTGTTACGGCCGTGGCCACAGTCACAGCCCCTACCGTAATTCTCTTGGCGAAATTCTGATGTTGGTTGTGTGATAATCACGGTCGAGATTTTCGTCATGACCCACCCGTGATTTTTGGAAAAATGATAGAAAATGCCTGTCTCCTTAGGATCAGTTTGGGATATACCTGTGTCTTTCAAAGTCAAGTAGAAGCATCAATAACCATAGCAAAATAAGCAGGAACATATGAAAACTAAGGAGATAGATAATGTAAGTGATGAAAGGGCACAACAAGGCCATCATAACACTCCCAAAACAACTACAAACTGAATATCAATGCTGGGACTGAACAAGTGAGCAAAGGACAAGCTTGTGCTGCATCCCAAGAGAGCTAATTAAAAAACATCAACTTTACCATAGCTTGTATCATCCCGGTAAGTGATGGTCAGCGAGAGCCATGGTTAGGATCTGTTGTGGTATCCATTGCTTGCTCTTTGTTGTAGCTAAAATAGGTCTATGCATCCAACATGAAAGGGCTTCCTGTGCTCATTATCAGATATCAGAACTTTGAAATAGAGTAGAGCAGAAACTTGTAATTAAGAGAAAAAGCCAAATCTGGAGTAGAAAAAAGTAGGATTTTCAAAATTGATCAATACCTCCTTGTGCCATTTTTGAGACATAACGGAATAATCAGATGAACAAGGATTTCAGACCAATCATCAAGAAAACTCATCAAAACATGTTAATATAACTAAACTACGTAAACCATGAAAGCAAATAAGGAAAAACACTGGAAATAAAATCAACTAGAGCAGGATACTTGGGTTGTCTCCCAAGAAGTGCTAATTTATGGTCTTTAGCTTGACCAATGCTTGAATATCATGGTGTTGCTGGCGGGTCATTACCATAGTAAAGTGCATAAAGTCTCTTACCTTTTTGCCGTCCAGAAAGAATTCCCACCAAAATAAATATCATGAGTTTCAAAAGCAAGTTGATTACCATCACGGTAAACATCCTTAGTCTTGGGACAGATTCAAATTTCAGCTTTTCACTTATCTCAAGGTTAATGTTGTCAAGTGTCAGCTCCTCCCTTTCCTACATCGATAATTGGATTTAAGTCTTGTAGTTGGGAGTTTATTTTGATATCAATTTCAATCACCTCATCATCGTCATCTATCATGTCAATCGCCAATGGGTCTTTGTTGATTTGGTGGACATGAATTTTCTCAACCACTTTGTTCAAGATTTCTTTGTTGTAACATAACCCAAATCACATATTAGGTTTTATTTCCATCAAACTGTGGGGAAAAGGAATCTGTGATTTATACGGTGGCTGTAAAACACACACTGGTTCCTCTTCATCAACATTTATGATGATAGTGTTTGATTCTTCCTCATTCAAATTACTCTCCAATTCACCTTCACCTAACTCGCTGATTTTCACTTGATACTCCTCTAATTCTCCCATGGGTTCGGCTAAGGTGATGTCATGTTGGGCTACATAGTTTTCTAATATCTTGTAGCGTGTGGTTAAGTCTTTGATTGCTTCCAGTATGTCATTGATTTGTTTAGTATGATCAACCATAAAACTCTCAATCCTAGTTTCTAAGTTTGATTTTTGTAAATCTTTGGTTGCTTCCAGTATGTTGTTGATTTGCTTAGTTTTATCAATAAAGTTTTCAATCCTAGTTTCTAAGCTTGATTTTTGGGGTTGATCAAATTGCCATTGGTGGAAATTTACAGGTTCTCTAGAGTTCATTTGCGGCATAAGGTTTGAATCATTCTCGTAAAAGAAATTTGGGGCATTCCTCCAATCCATATCATAGGTGTTAGAGTATGAGTCAATAGGAAATGGAATCCCTAATTGACATTCATGAGAAAAATGACCTATACAACCACAAATATCACAAGAAGCATAAGGTAACATTGTAGGATTACTAGAATATGGATCAAATGAAATTCCCAATTGACATTCATGAGTAGAATGACATGTACGTCCACAAAGATCACATGAAACATAAGGTAACATTTTTTTTGTTGAAAATTTAGAAATTCTAGATGATAGGAAAAATTCAGCCACGAGAAATAAAATTAAAAAAAAAATTGCAATAAAAAAGGTCTAGTCTAACAACTCCTAAATCTAGTCAATATTGCCAAAATTAGTCTTCGGCAACGGCGCCAAAAACTTGATAGCGCTCACGGATATAGTAGGCGTTTCCTGCAAGTGCACGAGTCTATCGAAGTAATAAAATATCGATCTCACAGGGACTAATGAGCAAATACCGACAGATCTCGAAATGGCTAGCTAGACGATGTCGAAATTGGTGAAGTTTAAGATAACGAAATAATTGAAAGTGCAGGAATGTAAACAGAGGAAATCACACAAGAGAATTCTAATGAGGAAATGTATCAGGATATGGGTTCACCACATTGACTCCTTACAGTTGAATAGCCAAAATCTATTACCAATGTCTTATCAAGTTCAAGGGACTCAGCTTCCTTGTCACGTAGGTAGCTCCCCTCCAATAATCTTGTCCGCTTCCACGAACTAGATTACTAGTCTAATCCGTAGGGTTCTAACATGTGGTCGGACGAGTGTCTGTCCACAATGTCTAAGGTTCTTATAATCCTTGCAAATACGTACAAACCCGCAAGCGAGGTTTTACCCTCCTAGAGATGCTGAACCGTACTTGAGGTGATTAAAGACTCAAACGCCCCCTTTCGGGTAGCGTAGGCATAGCGTACAAACAGAATGGATAAACTTTCAACCTAATGGGTTGGATGCGTGGTCGGACTGGGGTCTCTCCGATGCGTCTGAGCTCCTTTTAGTCACGCGAGCGAGTACGAATCTGCGAGCGAGTTTTTCTTCGGGAGATCTGATTAACAAACCTCACTAGGGTGTTTCCCTAGGTGAGTACAGTCTAGCGGGCAAGTTTTCTCCTCTAGATCCGATTAACAAACCTCACCTTTGTAACTCAAGGCTCAAGCATACCTTTCAGAATAATGCTCTCCTTTAATCCTACGAGTAAGTACAGCTATGCAAGCGAGTAAGCTCCTAGAAAAGTTGATTTACAAACCTCACTCGAGGGATTAAAAGTCGAACATATTCTTCTGGGTACAGAGACAAAGCACGTACACTTGGCCAAGCAAGGATTTTAGCAAGTAAATCTAATTATCACAACTAATAAATTGTCAAGGGCTACCCCACATCCTGATTTAGTGTTTAGCCAAGCATGTTCATGGTAACAGCGTGAACTACAATAGTAAACATCTCATACATGTGTAGGTTTATGCAGCAATTACAAATGGAAGGTAAGATCATATGATAGTTTGCTAAGGTTATACAAATAGTGTAGCAAATTGAATGTAATTGCAAGATCTTCCTTACAAACTTTGTTTATGAGGTGCTCATGCAAGAAGATCTTCAATAGATGCAGGTGCGTAGCCCCCTTCTCCCTGGTGTGTCTTTCTCCCAAGTGCAGCCCCCTCTCGTATGTGATTCCTCCTCTCTCCGATTCCCCCTTCTCAGCTAAACTCCCTCTTCTTATATAGGCTGAAGCTTCTCTCCTTTTCTCCTTTAGGTGCCAGAAGTTTGCTTCCTCCCTAAGGCTTTTATTCCTCTCCTTAGTGGGCTGCTGTCTCTTCCCCATGCTCTGCAAACTGCAGCCGTTTTCCAGCTGAAGAAAAGTCTACGCCAGCCTCCTCCCATGTCCTGCAAACTGCAGCCGCCCTTATCTCCACGAAATGATGATTTTGTGACAGATTTCCCCTCCTAAAAGCTGTTCCACGGCCTCCTGTCAATGGGGGAGAAAGGTCCTGGGTGCCCCTGAGCTTTTCCTCAAGTTAGATTGATGAATTCTGGCCTAAAATCGCGATTTCGTAACAGGCGGGTCCGCGATCTCGGGCGAGAATTTGGTCGTGACCCAGTCGTGATTTAACAGTTTCAGCTTCAGGCATAACAACGATCACGGGCATGATTCTGATCGGGGACCCGGTTGTGATTTTCAATAAGGGCCTCAACGAATCTGAAAGCTTCTGGTTAGGATCATCTTGAATTAGTATGAGCTCCTTTGCCACAAGAGTGCCAGAATCTACCCTTTTTGTGGTCGTTTTAACCTAAAAACATGAAAATACCGAAACAGATGTAGATTCCATAGATGTATCCAAATAAAGGCAGTTATGAGGCGTAAACTCATGAAATTGACGTGATTTCATAAGTAAATTGACATGTAAAACTCTATATAAATCTGTGTCAACAATCATCCTCCTAGCAGCCGTCGATCTCCCCTCCCCTTCCTCGACGCGAGCCCCAGCGCCAGAGACAACGGCTTTCGACGCCAGAGACGATGCCTCAGATGCATCGTTGGACAGGACACGTGACGATAGGACACGTGAGAGTCACGTGTCCAGCAATCCTCCCCTTCCAAAAATCCTCTCCCTCTTAAAATCCATCCCTCTAAAAATCCATCCCTATGAGTATACACTGCCTAAGGAAAATCTAGGTCGGGTGGATTTGGCAATACACGACCCGCCCGTTGATTCCTAGATATATACAACCCTCGTTAGAATAGGTCAATGCACAAACTTTTTTCTCTCCAGAGACCAGTCAAAATGGAAGTTGTCATTGCTGACGTGTACTGACCAAATGGGGGCAGCGCATCACCTCGTGACACGTGCAGTGAGCAGATATGGAAAAAAGTGCTCAGGCATTATAATAAACAAATAGAGAAACAGATTCATGTGATTATTTAATTTTGATATCTATTGAAAAGAAGACAGAGAGCCAGCAAAGATTGAGCAGGACTCTTCAGTGTCTCTCGCATCACAATTCACATCAATGAATGAATGCATAAAAGATTCAATGTATGGGTAATTAATTGATTGGGTTTCCAATTTCCAGTTCATGAAGCTTCCGAAGGTGTTTTGGGCCTTTGGCCCAGAAAAATTTTTAGCCACTCAGAATTTTTCTTGCTTTGCCGCTTCTTGCTTGTTTCCAGAATTCCACTTCACACTTTCTTTGTTCCCATGAACAATTGGAAAATCAGGAAGGAAGGAATAAGGGGTGGAAAGAAAAAAAAGGATTGGAAATGAATCACATGTGTTGCATGTGATCATCTCAAGGCATACAGGGTAAGTGAGCTAGAGAAGAGGAAGAGGGCGGCAGATGCAAGGCAGTTGAGCCAGAGAAGAGGAAGAGGGCGACGGGCACTAAAGAGGAAGAGGAGCCTGATTTGGATGCACATCGCTGACTACGCACATGGCTACGAATGAATGGGAGAAGGTAGTGAGCTTAGCGCTGTTCATCTTCACTGCTTGCAACAGGGAGAGGAAGGCAGAAGAGGTGGCGGTAGAAAAGGAAGGTGAGGGAGCAGGGATGTTGCAGAGGGCAGCGCGAGGGAGGGAGACGAGGGTGGGCGAGTTTGTGAAGAAGAGGAGGAGCTCATGTGGCAGGGAGGGACGCAAGCGTCAGGGCGAAGGAGGGAGGGTAGGAGGTAGGGGCAGTGTGGGAGCAACAAGCTTGTCAAGAGGGACCGTGAGTGGGAGCAACGAGCTCGGCAGGGGACCGACGGCGTGGGAGCAATGAGTTCGGCAAGGAGGTGGCAATGGTGGCGGGTGTGAGCTGGGAGGTAGGTTGGGAGCTCGACAAGGAGGCGGCAACAACAACGGGGGAGTTCGGCGGGGAGGTGGTAACAACAGCGGGTGTGAGCTTGGTGGGAGATAGTGAGTTCGGGAAAAAATTTTGGCAGCTGGGTACTTGCTCCGAACCCAAAAATTGTGCCATAGGTTCGTGAAATGAAATTTTAGATTTCATAAAATCTTGGGATGCGTGTCATTTTACAAAAACCTGCGCCATCATTATCGTGAAAATGCGTCTCACAGCTGGGTATAGAGGTGGCCAACGGGCCGGGCCGGCCCGCGGCCCGCACGGCCCGGCACGACGCGGGCCGGGCACGGCACGGCCCGTTGACCAAGTCAACGGGCCGCGGGCGGCCCGCGGCCCGTCTCGGGTCGTGCTGGGCCAGGGGTTCGCGGCCCGCGGGCCGGGCCGGGCACGGCACGCGGGCCGGGCCGGGCACGGCACGCGGGCCGGGCCGGGCACGGCACGGACCCGGGCCGGGCCGGGCACGGCACGGACCCGGGCCAGGCACGGCACGCGGGCCGGGCCAGGCACGGCACGACATGAAAATTGTATTTTTACCTAAATGCCCTCATAATAGTTATAAAAATTTTAAAAGTTAGGGATATAATTGTCTTTATGGTATAAAATTACCATTTTAGCCTCTTTTAATAATTAAAAATAGGGTATAAATATGTAATTATACACACAATTCATCCCTATAAATTGACCCCCCAACCCTCTCATTTCTTCACACAAGTTTCCAACTATCTTTGGAATAATTTCTCATTCTCTCTTAATATTCTCTTAATCTCTTTTCTAAGTCTTGAATTACAATTAGTTTCTTAGTTGAACTCAAACTTAAGTTTCTTTTTAGCCATCAAGAATTCAATGCTCTCTCAGTCTAGACTAGTCATTTTTTTCTATGCCTCGTGCTCACCACGTGACTAGACGTGGAGAAGATCAAGTAAGTATTAAATTAATTTACTTTTATAATATAATTATCACGTGGTGAGCACGAACACGAGACATAGAGAAAAATGACAGATAATAGAAGAGTGAAGATAATTATCATTATGCCAAATTCTCAACGCTCAATCTTCCTTACATCTACCTTAAATTTCTTCAATGCTGATCAATGGAGAATCACTATTTTAAGTATTATCAAACGTGTTAGTCAACTTATACGAATTGATGTATTCAGGTTTGAAGAACACTTTATCCACTTATCTGATCATGCAAGACAAGAATTTTTGGCTTCTCCCTCTCCTTCTGGGGTTGAGATTGAGATAGAGGTTGATGACTTTGAAATAAGTGATAGTGAAGAGGATAGTGATAATATCAACGATGAGCCGGAGCAATATATCGAAACAAACCAAGTACAAGAGTCACTTGAGTTTTTTATTATTGAAGAAGGAGGTAGAGCTGAAAACATGGAATGCGCAATATGCATAGAGAAGATGGAGTACGGAGCGCAAGTATGCTTAACACAATGCTCGCATATCTTCCATAGTAGCTGCTTGCGTAGTTGGCTACGGGTCAATTGTGTATGCCCATTATGTCGGCAATTGATTTAAGCTTAAATGCATAATTTATGAATATGAAATTTAATCGAGTTGGTTTTAACTTTAGTCATGTGTTGTTAGTATTGTTAATAAATAAATTAATATTAATTTAATAAAATATATTAAAATTAAAATTATATATGTTTAAAATAAAATAATTAATTAAATAAAAATTAAATATTTTTTAAAAAAATTTATGCAAAATACATAATTCGGGCCAAAGTCGGCCCGTGGGCCACATTCGGGCCGTGCCTAGCACGGCCCGCTGGGCCGATAATAGCCCGCGGGCCGAAACTGGCCCGCGGGCCGAATCTGGCCCGCGTGCCGAATCTGGCCCGCGTGCCGAATCCGGCCCGCGTGCCGGATCCGGCACGCGGGCCGGATCCGGGCCCGGCCACAAACTTAACCGTGCCTGGGCCGGCACGGTTAAACGTGCCGCGGGCCGTGCCGGGCCCAGGCATTTTGCTGTCGTGCCGTGCCCGGCACGGCACGATTATAATCGGGCCGTGCCTGGCACGGCCCGACTTCTGGCGGGCCGAGGCGGGCCCGGGCCCGGGCCGGCCCGGGCACGGCCCATGGCCACCTCTAGCTGGGTACCCAGTTGTGCTCAGAATTTTTTGTGAGCTCGGTAAAGGGGCAATGACAACAAGCATGAGGAGAGAGGGTGGAGTCGTGAAGAGGTGGGCCAAGAGAGATAAGTATTTGCGAGTGATTTTTTTTTGTTTTTTTGCTTAATTTGGGCGAAAATATTTTCAAGGAAAGGTGGAGGAATTTTTCTCCACTTTATTTTTTTTCCAAGGAAATAAAAAAAAATATTTTTCATCATAACTTTTTGTCCGAGGAAACAATGTCTTAGAGATGGGTTGAGTCTCACCTCCAATATGTGTCTAGAATTTCATGATAATCATAAAATAATTATAGTGAAATCATAAAATCTTAAAATGCAATCGATTTTACGATATTATGCGTCATGGTGATTGTGAAACCTAAACACAACTGGGTATCTGCTGCATGTCGTACTGCAAAAAAATTTTCGACATGTGCCACTCCAACTCACTCTGCAAATGATCCAATTGGTCGTGTCGAGTACAACAGAGATGACTCATATCGAAGGCACTCAACCTTTTCTTTTAAATGGGCTGACTTGATACCGATCGGCTGTTGTAGCATGACCGAGCGAGGGAGGGAGGAGGCTTAGCATTTCGATTTTGCGCTGTTTGCTCTCGCGCTCGCGATCCATGCAACTTGGAGGACGAGAGGCGGTGGCGGAGAATCCCAACTTGGAGGACGATCAGCTTTCCTCCATGACCACCGAGGACATCGCTAGGGGCTCGCGCCTCCTCGACGACAAGATCCGCATCCTCAAGGTCCCAAAACCCTAGCTCTGTTGCCTCGATCTCCCACCCCCTGCATCTTTTCTTTTTCCGTTTCTTTTTTTTTTTATCTTCTTTTCTCTTCCTCTTATTGTTCGGGATCGATAACTTTTGGTGTTGTCTGTAGGTTGAGTTTGCAGAGGACGAACCTCGAAGTAGTCTTTTAAGGAGAAGATTAAGGTGAATCAGGAAATGATTAAGCTTAACAAGCAGCTGCCTTGCCTCGTTGGAAACATTGTTGAGGTTAGCCCCTTTGCATTTTCATTCTTATCTACGAACATTTCCTTAGTCCTGTTTCCTATTGGAGACCCTTCTTTGTTCTTGTTTCCATTAAACTTTCCCTTAACCTATTGGAGACCCCTCAGTTCGTGTGAAAAGAATCTATACCTGTATAACCATTCTTGTCACAACACCTTCAACTAAAGATCAAGTGATGCTAAAGTTACAATCTGTTGAATGTATATTGTTAATAATGACGACTTAGCGTTCTTTGTTGAATTTATAATCATTGTGATTTTTTAGAAGCTTCACAAAAGTATACATTACAATCCCCACCTTCATGTCAAGTTTTTAGCTATGGATAGAGGGTTTGCCTATTCTGGAAATCGAAAGAAACCATGATATTTTTCCTTTAACTGGTTGGTTTTATTAGGACAAAGTAGTTTTGTTTGGTTGAATTGTTCCCCAATAATAAATTATTAGGACAAAGTAGTTTTCTGTGATGCCAATTGATTATTGGCAGTCTAATTAATATATGTGAAGTTATAAATGGTGCTATTTTGCTACATTTTATACAATTTACCCTAAATTACTCAGGTTTTGTTTCTTAAGCTGCTGTAATTTTATGGTTGCGTTTCTTCAATATCACTATCAGATGTTTATTGATCAGGAAATTAAGCCATAAGTGTTTTTTTTTTAAGACAAACGCTCTTCCAGTTGTTGGATTAGTTGATATGAAAAGCTAAAACCTGGTGACCTTGTTAGAGTCAACAACGATAGTTGCTTGATCTTGGACAATCTTCCATCAGAATATGACTTGCGAGTGAAGGCAATGGAAGTGATGACAATCCAATTGAAGATTACAATGACGTAGGAGGCCTTCAAAAATAGGTATTGTAACTTTGTGTTATATCCAAGCAAGTAATTTTATCCCTGCATTGAATTTTCTCTCTTTTGATATATTTATGGACTATACCACCTTTATAACTCACAGATGTTTGCACCTTTTTTGTGGTTGTTTTCAATTATATTCTCTAGTCATCTAAAGTGATTAAAATTGTCAGCCCGATTACCATAATACATTGTCATATGCATAGGGTAAATAAGATTAAAATATCATAATCCACATTATTTCACATGTGGACCATAATTTTTTACTTGTGCATAACTTGCTTGATGTATCACACTTTGCTTTTTTTTTCCTTTTCCGAGAGACAAGGTGATTACTAACATATGTAATTATCATCAATGTTCCTTGTATAATCAACGCTAAATATGATTCAATTTAATGTTTCCATGCTTCTTATGTAACATGCCCGAGTCGCCCTTTGAGATAATATAAAATATGGATAAAACTTCCTAACCTATTTAAGTTCATACACGTTCTATATAGCAACCCTCACAAGAAAAGAAATATTAGATCTAATAACAATATAATATATGAGTTTGTCTACTAAATGTTATAATCTAGTAGGATCAACCAACTTAGAAGAGTTATCTAATTGAAGCTTTCAACTAATATGGAGTCCCCTTCAATAGGTTCACAATCTAGAAGTTTAGTTTCTTCTGTAAGGTTGATAGCCTATTTCGTTTGAGATCCTTTATTATGAAATGACTATTTACATGTTATTTACCTCTAAAATGTTTTTAGTGTCTTTGCTAGTATGCAAAATATTATTATATATAATTGCAAGCATAACAATATGTATAGAACTGACCAATGTATTGATGTTATGGGAACTTAAGGGAACTTCTAAAGCCATGTTTATAGACTCTAATTGAGGCTATCAATGACCTTTTGAGCTCATAGACCATCTCCTCCAGAGCAATATACCCTAAGGTTTGCTCCATATTAATCTTCTTAACAACTATAGCAACATGTGAGAAAGTATTAAATTATAAGTTTGAAAAGCCTTGTTTTGCCTATCATGCTTTGAAATGATCCAAAGTACCATAAATGCAAATTTTGACAGTGTACACCAACTTGTAAGCAACCAGGTAAATGTATGTATATAGTACGACAATTTCTTTACATATTTATCTTTTCTTCACTCAAGAATCAGTAGTCTTGCAAAATGATTTAGGAATAGTAGGAATAGCTTACAAAGTAGAGGATGTATGAAATGATGCAAATATATGGATATGAACTAAAGAAGAGTAGTATATGATTAGTTACTTTTGCCAAGTGCAATGAGAAGATCATGATAATAGTTGGAAGATCTATAGAACAAGCCACCATTGGTAGGACTAAATCTAAGAATGGTCATGGAAACTCTAATAAACTTGCAAAGCTTGGTTGAGAGTTGGAATGGATGATGACAATGAAGTAGGGGCAGGAGATGTTGTGCAATGTAAAGGAGTTGGAGATGTCAAGTGGAACAGTAGTATATAAATGATAGGGCACAATTAGTGAATCAGCATGAGGAGTAGAAGCTGGCTAAAAAAGATGGACTCAAAAATGGAAAGAAAGCATTACACGTCTGTTGATCAAGAAAATGATAATACTTTTATGTTTGTTGACATTCTAGAAATGTACAACAACAATCTTATAATCAAATCTCTTAGGGATAGGGCCTAACTAATAAAAGTAACAATGATAAGCGATAAGTTGATGAGTGATGGAAAATGGATTGAATAGGATAAGAACACATGTGAGTAGAGGTGGCCAATGGGCAGTACCCATAGCTACGACCCCGCTTTGGCCTGGTTCTACATATGTTGTGCCTGACACAACATGATAACAAACGGGTCGGGCTGGGCACGACAACAACACGACACACGACACAATCGGATTGTGCTAGGCATGACATGGGGAAAAAAAATGCTCGGCCCTGCACGACAAGCGACACGACATTGCATGGGCCGTGCTAGGCATGACCTAAATTTTCACATAATAAATAATAATAATAATAGAAAATATTTTTTAAAAATGAAAAAAATAAGAAAAATGAAGAAAATAGTATTTTTATAATTAAAAGACAATTGTGTCTTTATTTTTAAAATTTTAAGATACTTTTATGATGACTAATAGGTAAAAAAATTTTAAATTTGAATTATTTTTTTTAAAAAAAATGTTAAAACCTGTGTTGTGTCATCCCTTGCTTGCGGGCCATATTGTGTCAAGCTTATGTGTTGTGCCTGGCCCAACTCGTGTACTTGAAGACCTCGGCCTAGCACGACCTGAACCCATGTTGTTGGCTTGGCCTAAGGCAATATGTTGTGCTTGGCCCAGGTTGTGCGGGCTAGCTGTTACACCTGAGCGATCCCGAGCTGGATCGAGTGGCATTTGGGCTTGAGTGGAGGCCCAAGGCCTCAGCATGAGGCTAGATTCTGGAGCGGTTCCGGGCGAGTGGAGGCGGATCCGCCCCACTTCCGTCGGCGAGTGCACAGAGGCGTGCAATGGATGTGGAGTTTCGAGGCAGGGCAGCTAATGCAGACGGGAGGCTAGGGACTTGTAGAGGCATGGGCGGAGAATCTCGTCCGTGGTAGAGAGCGCGAATGAGTCTTTTCCATGAGCGTCCTCTCCACGCAAGGTTTCTCGCTTAGCGAATCGAGCTTCCCCTTCCACCTGACGAGAGTGTATCCTCCACGAGATCGGACGAGCGCCTCTTCTCCACGAGCAGCGAGTTACTCTACTCACGCGGCGGCGACGTCGTCTCCCCGAGCGGCGGATGATGATGAGGGCTTCACCTTCCCGACCACTGGACGACGACGACATGCGAGGGAGCTCGCCTTCCCTACGAGTGACGGACAGAGGTCTGCCGCGTCCTTTCTCCCTCAAATAGTGACCTTTAGCGGCGTGGTTCAGTGAGCATTCCGGCACCGACGAGTTCAGATGGAGAGGGAGTTTTGAACGTGTTTAGAGAGGAGGGAATGAGGGGTTTTATGTAACTGTTTGCAGAGGAATAAAATGGTGAAACTTTTCCTGAAATCCAATGTCTCTTGTGCTCTGGCCGACGAGACTCGACTGTCTTCTTTGGTCATCCCTTCTCCACCTCCGGCGGCATGTTTCCGGTGTCTAGAGGGGCTCCGAAGTAGGCAAAGGGTGAGGTCACAAAATAGTACTCAATTAGCAGATGAATTTTTGGATGAAAATTTTATGTCTAATTTTGATCGAGTAAAAATTGGCCCAGTGCTAGAATTGGATTTAATTTTGATCTTGGTATTATAGATGGAGCCACATCTCACTAAAATAAACATGTATTTTGACCAAAGCTTAATTTTGACAAGAAAAAAAAAAAATCAATTTTGATCCCAAGCGAAATCTGTTATGTGTAAGAACAAAATCAAGATTTAATTTTGACCATGATGCCATGCAGCGAAGCAATAATAACGTGGCAACTAAATTTGGGGAGAAAAATAAGAAAAGAGGATATCATAATGTCGGGACGTTGATATGCAGATATTGCATACGTATATGTTTTTATCTCTTCTTCGGTCTGTTTTGATGGAGAGACAACTCTGAAATAAACACACCGTGATGGAGAGACAACTCCGAAATAAACATCTATTTTGATGGAGAGATAACTCCGACATAAACACACCTTGATGGAGATACAACTCCAAAATAAACATCTATTTTGATGGAGAGACAACTTGGAAATAAACACACCTTGATGGAGAGACAACTCCAAAATAAACATCTACTTTGATGGAGAGACAACTCCAAAATAAATATCTATTTTGATGGAGAGACAACTTCGAAATAAACACACCTTGATAGAGAGACAACTCCGAAATAAACCTTGATAGAGAGAGAACTCCGAAATAAACATCTATTTTGATGGAGAGAACTCCGAAATAAACACATCTAAATGGAGAGATAAGTCCGAAATAAATACACCATGATGGAGAGACAACTCCAAAATAAATAATACCTCAATGGAGAGATAACTCTGAAATAAACACACCATGATGGAGAGACAACTCCGAAATAAACATCTATTTTGACGAAGAGACAACTCTGAAATAAATATCTATGATTACAGACTTATCGTCGAAGAAATACAGCTGCCTTCATCGGCTACACAACCGGTATACTGCCTTTGTGGACGTTACTCATTGATGCCGCCGTCATTTTGATTCAAGGAGTTGATCGCCGTCATTTTGATTCAAGGAGTTGATCCCTATTATATCAGTTGAAGGAAAGACAACCAAAAAATTACTAGATTCATTAGGGTTACTAGTCTTAAACACAACATTAACGGGTTGGGTCTTGGTATGGATCCATGACCCAAACCCGTTAATAGGTTAACATAAAAACATTCCAGCATTTCCCCACAAGCTGGAGCAAAAATATTAATTAAACCTAGCTTGTTACAAAGTTAATTAAGCCTTGCTGGTTCCAGGGACTTTGTGAAGATATATGCAACCTGATCTTCGGACCTCAGATACGGAGTGCTAATGATGTTGTTGTTGATAATTTCTTTGATGAAATGACAATCCACCTCAATATGCTTGGTACGTTCATGAAACACTGGATTGTTAGTAATGAAGATGACAGCTTGGTTATCACAGAACATGTTTATTGGGCCGGGGCATTCTATCCTACATTCATGTAGAAAGTTCTTCAGCCACAACATCTCGCAAACTGTATGAGTCATATCTCTATACTCAGTTTCACAGCTTAACCTAGCCACTACACTTTGTTTTTTTACTTCGCCACGTGACGAGATTACCGCCAAGATACGTGCAAAAACCGGAGACCGATTTTCTATCGTCGACATTGCTAGCATAGTCAACATCCGAATATGCCTCAATTCGAGTATGTTCATTTTTGTAATATTTCAGCCCTTGACCAGGAGACCATTTTATATATTGAACTATCCGGATAGCGGCATCCCAGTGGCACTGTTTGGGTTGCTGCATGAACTGGCTAACAATGCCGATGGCATGAGAGATATCCGGTCTGGTGACTGTGAGATAATTGAGTTTGCCTATTAAATGTTGGTACTATATTGCATCAACAGGCTGAGTCCACATTCACACTGTACTTATGATTAGGAACTAATGGGGAGTCAGCTAGCTTGCAATCACTCATACTAATTTCTTCTAGAAGATCCAGAGCATATTTCCTTTGTGACATAAATATACAATTTCGCTTATAAGCTATGTCGATTCCTAGAAAATACCTTGGTATTCCCAGATTTTTTATAGAAAAATGAGACTGTAAGTGAAGCTTAATTTTCTCAATACCCTGTGTGTCATCACCGGTAAGAAGCATGTCGTCGACATAAACTGCTAATATGATAATGCCACGCTCTAAACGGTGAATAAATATAGAATGATCAGCCTGACTATGATGAAAACCGGTCGATGTCATGATCTGTTAAAGTATTTGGAACCAAGCACGTGGGCTTTGCTTGAGGTTATAAATCGACTTATGTAATCTGCACACCATCTCCCCCTGAACAACATAGCCCGGCGGTTGCTCCATGTAAACCTCCTCAGAGAGATCACTATAAAGAAAGACATTGGTAACATCCATCTGGTGAAGGGACCAGTGACAATTGAGGGTCAGGGAAAGCAAGGTCCTAATGGAGTTAAGACGAGCCACCGGAGAGAAGGTTTCATAATAGTCGAGCCCATAAATTTGAGAAAAACCTTTAGCGACCAAGCGAGCCTTGTAGCGAGCAATAGAACCATCGGAATGATACTCTGCTGACATGGAATGACACGAGGCCCGGGTGGGAGAGACACCAGGGTCCAGGTTCGACGAGCCTGTAAGATGGCCATTGCAGTGTCCATAGCGTGCTTCCATTCAGGTATGAGCATAGCCTGCAAGGGAGAGGTAGGCAGGGAACACGATGACAAGGCAACCAAAAAGGCACAGTAGAAAGAAGATAAATGATCAAAGGAAATATAATGAGAAATAGGAAAACGAGAGGTAGTACACTTGTCTTTGCGCAGGGCGATGGGAAGATCGTCTGTAGGAGCCGCCGGCGAAGGAGACACAGCAGGGAGAGGCCGAGGGCGACGGCTATAAACCTGCAAGGGAACCACGGAAGGAGTCGAAGCTGCTGGAGGGGAGGAGGAGGGGGAAGGAGGAAGAACAATGGGAACATGAAGGAGATCCGGAGAAGAGGGAGAGGACCGGTCGGACGGAAAGAAAGGTTAAGACTCATGAAAGGTAACATCAACACTAACAAAGGTCCGACCACTAGAGGAATCAAAACAACGATAGTCCTTCTGAGTCCGAGAATACCCAACAAACACAAACCTAGTAGCCCGAGGACTGAGCTTGTCAATGCCCGGGCCTAATACATGAACGTAACAAAGGCACCCAAAAATACGAAGTGTAGGAGAAAAGGGTACCTTAGATGGAAAAACCATAGAGAAGGGCGAGCGACCACCCAAAACTGGAGTAGGAACGCGGTTAATAAGAAACGAGGCAATGAGAACGGCGTCAGGCCAAAAGTAACGAGGAACCTGCATGTGAAATAATAAGGTACGGGCCACGTCAAGAAGGTGGCGATTCTTGCACTCAGCCATTCCATTCTATGAGGAAGTGTAGGCACAAGTCGTCTTATGCAGAATGCCGCGAGCGGTGTAGAAGGAATGAAAAGAAGAACTAGTGTACTCCAAAGCATTGTTAGAACGCAAAACTTTGATAGACATACCAAACTGATTTTGAATTTCAGTGTAGAAAGTGCGAAACACATCAAAAAGTTTAGACTGCTTAACCAAAATATAACACCAACACAGACGAGAGAAATCATCGATAAAAGTTACTAAATACTTGTGACCCTCACGACCAGGTATAGGACTAGGACCCCAAATGCCAGAGTGAATGAGGTGGAAAGGCTGTAAGTGTCGGGTGGAAGTCGCTGAGGGCAGGGAAGCACGATGATGTTTACCCAGCTCGCAAGCTTCACAGATAAAGAAAGGCCGCGATGACAGAGACAGGAATTGTTGGAGACAAGTCGAAGACGGATGACTAAGTCTGTGGTGCCATTAAATGGGGGAAACATCAATGGAGGAGAGAGCCCAAGGAAGCGTGGAGGTGGTGAGAGTGTAGACACCGTCCCGTCTAGGCCCCCATCAATCGTTTTCTTCGCCCGGAGGTCCTGAAAGAGACAGTGAGAAGATAAAAAGGTGATACTACAGTGATAGTGAGTAGTAAACGCACGAACAGAAAAAAGATTAACCGGAAATGAAGGTATATATAGAACATGAGAATGCATAATAGTAGGGGATATGGTAACAGTTCCAACACCCATGACCGGAACGAGGGAACCGTCGGCAATAGACACCGGAGGATAGACATCCCAGTAGATAAGGAAACAAACAAAGCATGGTTACCTGTCATATGAGAGGAGACACCGGAATCAACAATCCAAGTAAACCCAAAGGAGGCAAGAGTAATTATACCCGATGCCGGAGAAGTAGTAACGAATGTGGAAGATCCCGCAGTAGAACAGAAGCCGACTGGAGTCAACGTTCATATTCAGCTGCCGAAATAGTAATCGTATCAGATGCCGTGGGAGGAAGGGAAGGGCCAGATAAACTAGTGTCAAAAATGACAGCCGCCCGAGCAGACGAGCACCCAAGTTTTTGCCAACAGCGGTCCGGAGTGTGGTTGGTGCGACCACAATGAGAGCACGGGGAAAACCACGGCCGTGACCGCGCCCACAACTAGCGGTAACACGCAACAGACGGGAGAAGGCGCCCTCAAGTGTCGTGATAGTGGAATCCACCAACAGTTGGGAACTCAGAGCTGAATATTGAGGATTTCGACAGGATAAGTATTTGGCCACCAGGAATTCTTGCCGTTGCTGGAGAGTGACCTCAATATTAGAAGAGGCCAGATGATATTGACAAAGTTCGTCCTATTTTCCTTGCAATAGAGCATAAGTTTCCTGGAAAGATCAATCCCCTTGTTGTAAATTAATGATCTTCTCGTACAGCCGAAGCACAAGACTAAGATTCTGTCGAGACACATAAGTGCTAGTAAGAAATTTCCAAGCGGATTTGGTGGTCTGTTGATATATAATGGTAGAGGCGACTTTGTTATCCATAGTGTGAAATAATAAATTCAGCACGACTATATCAGAGCGACGCTAGGTCTCATAAGTGGGGTCAGTAATATGAGGAGCAGGTTGTGTAAGATGATGCTCTTTGCCATGAGATCCTAAAAATAATCGGACCGACTAAGACCATAATGGAAAATTTGTGCGATCAAACTTGACAATATTCGCACCAAAAGTATTACCGGGCTTGATGTCCGAAGAAGACGAAAAAGGATCCATGTTGATATGCTAAAGATAGAAACTGAGAAATAAATATACTAAAGACAATATCTGGCCTAGACAAAGGCACAAGAGCCAAACAACAATAACTCAGCACGTCTTCAGCCTGAAATAAGAGGCAGCAATATAGGCAAAAACCGAAACCGTAAATAGCCAGGCTAATAGAAGGTGGATAACTTATCTGCACTGATAGACATCAATAAGAAGCCCGTCACGCACAAGTACTGCGTTGAAGAGAGCAGGAAGATGTGTCGCATGTCCGCCAGGTTAGGAGCACAACTCTCCCTGCGCAGTCACAGAGACGCAGCAGGATTCGAGGAAGAAGGCGGAGGACAAGAGGGCAGCGGACCTTTACATTGAGCCAGAGAAGCAGCCACAATGAGGAATCAATACTTTCAAGCAGATCATGGCGGAAGCCTGAGAGTAGCGGCAGGCTTTAATGAGAGTGGCGGCGGAAGCCCGAGTGTAGCGACGGAAGAACGGAGGACAAGGTAGGCGCTTCATGTGGCCATACCAGGGCCAACAGATCATGGCGCCAAGCGTACAAGATGCACTAGGCGCTCCGCCTGGGTAGCACGCGCACAGGAACCAGGGCACTCGCACAGAGAAGCAAGAAGGAAGATTTGGGTGTGAGGCAGCGACGTAGAGAATAGAAACAACACTTTGCTCTGATACCAAGTTGAAGGAAAGACAACAAAAAAACTACTAGATTTATTAGGGTTACTAGTCTTAAACACAACATTGACGGGTTGGGTCATGGTATGGATCCATGACCCAAACCCGTTAATTGGTTAACATAAAAATATTCCAACAATATCGAACTGGATCTTTCCAAATATGATATCGAATTTTTGATCCGAGATCCGGAGTGATATAAATCTGTGAATTTAAATGGACGGTTGTGATAAATCAAATCTAAATCTAAATCAACGGCTGAAATTGATCTGACCATATCTAAGTCAATCGGTTGATTTTTGACATGATCAAGGAGTTGATTCCTATCAAATCGAACTTGATCATCCTTAATATGATGTCGGATCTTTGATCCAAGACTTTAATTGAAGCAGATATGTGAATCTCAATGAACAGTCACGATGAGTTTGATTTAAATATGAAATCAATGATTGAAATGGATCTGAGCATATCTAAATCAATCGGATGACGTTTGATATGATCAAAGTGTCGATCTCTACCAAATCAAACTCGATCGTTCCAAATATGATATCGGATTTTTTATCCGAATACTGAATTGAAGCAAATGTATGAATTTAAATCTTCAGACATGAGAAAATCAAATATTTGATGGCTGAGGATAATCTGAGCCAATTGAAATATTTAACAAGCCATCAAGGCCGGATATTATTTTCTCAATCCATCGATGCCGGATAAAGAATTTTTAAAAACCTTAATATATTACAATAAAATATTATTTGGGAGGTGCGTATATTGATGTTTACAGTCGGGGCGTAACTCCTCAATATAATGTGTTTGTTAAGACTGAAATACCCAACAAGCTGTTGAGGCCAGGTAATTTCTAAAATCGAATATCCATCAAGCCGTCATGGCCAGATATCTTTTCCCAACAAGCCGTCGAGGCCTGGTAATTTCTCAAATCGAATATCCAACACGCCGTAAGTCTGGATATCTTTACCTAATAAGTCGTTGAGGTCGGGTAATTTCTCAAATCGAATATCTAACAAGCCGTCATGGCTAGATATTTTTACCCAACAAGCCGTTGAGGCCAGATAATTTCTCAAATCGAATATGCAACATGCCGTAAGGCCGGATATCATTACCCAATAATTCGATAAGGCCGGGTAATTTTTTAAATCAAATATTCAACACGCCGTAAGATTGGATATCTTTACCCAACAAGCTGTTGAGGCCGGGTAATTTCTCAAATCGAATATCCAACACGCCGCAAGGGCGGATATATTTACCCAATAAGCCGTTGAGGCTGGGTAATTTCTCAAATTGAATATTCAACAAGCCGCAAGGCCGGATATCTTTACCCAACAAGTCGTTGAGGCCAGGTAATTTCTCAAATCGAATATTTAACACGCCGCAATGCCGAATATCTTTACCCAAGCCGTTGATGCTGGGTAATTTCTCAAATCGAATATCGAACACATCGCAAGGCCGGATATCTTTACCCAATAAGCCATTGAAGCCGGGTAATTTCTCGAATCGAATATCCAACACGCTGTAAGGCCGAATATCTTTACCCAACAAGCCATTGAGGGTAGGTAATTTCTCAAATCGAATATCCAACACGCCGCAAGGCCGGATATCTTTACCCAATAAGCCGTTGAGGTCAGATATTTTCTTAAGTTGAATATTCAATAAGCCGTCATGGCTGGATATCTTAACCTAATAAGTTGTTGTGGCCGAATATATCTCAAATTGAACATCCAATAAGCTGCTGAGGTCGAATATTTTTTAAATTCAAATGTTTATAAGTCATCAAAACCGAGCACATGTCAAATTCAAATGCTCACAAATCATTGATCCATCTAGGATCGAGCACATGCCAAATTCAAATACTCACAAGTCATTAAGGCCGAGCACATGACAAATTTAAATGCTCACAAGTTGTCAAGATCGAGCACATGTCAAATTCAAATGATTACAAGTTATCAAGACCGAGCACATATCAAATTGAATATCTAACAAGCTGTTGAGGCCGTATATCTCCTTAGACACCAATCACCTACATTGACGAAGACTTCTTTTTTGTCATTTTTTTTTTCTAAGCTTATTATGTATCTCTGTTTTAATATTTAATGAATTATTCTATTCAATCATTTTATTTTATCTCATTATATAGATCTCTCAAT
Organism: Costus lasius; assembly: GCA_027563935.2. Taxonomy (NCBI): domain Eukaryota; kingdom Viridiplantae; phylum Streptophyta; class Magnoliopsida; order Zingiberales; family Costaceae; genus Costus; species Costus lasius. The sequence continues at coordinate 17,614,486 of CM050448.1, read as the reverse complement.
CAAATGTGTCATGATTTTCAGGGGTAATTAACAATGAGTGTTTGAGCTCATTGGATGGCAGAACCCATTAAACAAAAAATCTTATTTTTATAAGGTGAATTTAAAAAGGTCAAATTATATTTTCAAATGACCAAAAATGACCCCACACCCTCCCTTGCTAGCAAGCCTCTGTTCTGGCGATGCGCTCGGCTGCGTCGCGGGTATGCGGCGAACGCAGTTGTGACATTCTTTCCCTCAGAAGAAAAGATATAGAGCAAGTCATTGAACTCAATGAGGGCTAAACGAAGAATATCAAGAGGCATCGGTGTTGGGTAACCTCGGGGATTTTAAAAATTTTACATACATCAGAGATACAAGCGGAAGCAAATTCCCAAAACAAGCCAGTCCCAAAAACCCAGAAGATCGATGCTTGCAAGGGGTTGACACAGTGAGTAAGAGATAATGCCTTAAAGCGATTGATGGAGATATTGATGCAGGCGCTCAAGTGTTCGCCCTCTGCAGTCTCGCACACAATCGATGCTTGAGTTTTCTTCTTCCACGCCCGGTGCTAGCCTTGGGAAGAAGATCCACGCCAAGGGAGAGTCTTCCAAGATCTCTTGCGCCACCTACAAGGAAGATGATGCGCCAAGAGGAAGAAGAAGAGAAAGGTGCCACCAAACCTTGCTTCACTTGCGCCAATGGAAGGTGGAGGAGAGTGCTTGCGGCCTTGATGGAAGAAGAGCTCCTATCTTGTGCCCCTCTTTGTTCTCCACGCCTCCAAGAGAATTGTGTGTATGTGGAGAGGTGGGCTAGAGTCTCTTTTATAGGAGTTATAGGCGGTTTGAGTAAAGGAGAAGGATTAGGAGATTAGAGCATGATTTTAGAAATTTAATTAATTAAGTCCTAATCCAATTAGGACTCTAATTAATTTATATAATCAGCCTCTATTCTTATCTCCACTAAAATCTCAAATGATTAATTCAAATTCGAATTTAATTAATCATATGAAATACATCAATTAAGGCATAGACGCTAATCCTAGTCTAACTAGGATTCAATATGCGTCTACCTCTTTGTTTCTTCCCCTTAAGCCCATTTAACCTTGGATGATTACTTATCAGAAATCCCCATTGGGTAATGGGCCTAGCCCAAACTTCATTATGCATGTTAACCAAGTTATTAGATCCAATCCAACTTAACTCAAGGTTAAATGAGGCTAACCAAGGTTAGTTTTGGTCAATATGCCAAAAATAAAGTTTATCTCCAATAAGTTTCTTCCATCTCATCAGGCCCATTAGCGCGGATGAAATCTCCCAAAAAGATCCGAGTTATGAAATAGTTACATCCTAAAGCTATCCGATGAATACGAAAACTCGAGCATCAAGGTGTGCGACCCTGTAGGTTCCTTTGACGTTGGCAGTGATGAACTTAGGTCATTACAAGCAGTGAGTGACACCTAGTAGTGTATTGCTGCTACCCAAGTTTTCAGAATGGATATCAACATCGATATCTCATCATTGTAACAAGGTACTAATGCATTACATTCCTTTTGTCAAACTGATATCCGATTGGACAAGTATCACCACTTTCTTTCACCCAATCTCATGGTTGTGACTAAATCAGATTCTCACCATGACCATACACTTTTGGTCATAGAATCATAGGGGGGCCCCATGGATATTAAGCTTCCCTTAGGAAGAGGCAAATTCTATATCTGTCCATTAATTCTCTCATATGGGTCGTGATATACTCAATAACAACCGTTATGACCTCCCAACTACGGTAAGGTATTAGGTTATATCAAAGTATGTCCCTAACCATATGGAACAGTCAATAACCTCAAGTCAAAGGATCAATGCATCTCCTGTCACTTGTGAGGTTTACTCATGACACCAAGTTAGAGTCTCACAGCTGGTCGATCCAGTATATCTTTCACTGATATACTCATATGTTTGCGTTAGTACCTTGTGTCTAACCATCCCATATACCAGTCTCACATGTACCAGAGCTATCCCTATATCAACTTAGATACTTGACTGGGGATAGAGTTCGAGCACAGACATAATCTGTCTCTAGGGATATTATTATGTAAGTACACAATCGCAGATATAAACAAAACAGAATAGTGACAATGCCAAAATGATATATATCAAATATCAATGCCAAATAGTATATAGAATAGACCAACATCTAGTCCTAAGGGCATATACACCAACAACCGACTTAATACCACTAAAGAAAAATGCATTTTGAGCTTTTCAAATGAACCAACAAGTAGTTAAAGTTAAGGATGATGTTTGTTTAAGCTCAAAGATCCAGCTACCATAAACCCAGGAGTTACGCAAGTTGAACTTCAATCCGCAATTAAACGATAAAATCCGCCAGATAATATCCGTTGAAGGACAATCAAATAAGAAGTGAGCGATATCATCATGACCATCTGAACAAAAGCAACAAGACTTAGCCTCATTGAGGCCAATACGAGCTAGAAAACAAGAAGTCGGAATCTTATGGAGGAATAGCTGCCAACCAAAAAATTTAATCCTTGGGGTAACACACAAACCCCGTAAGAATTTTCAACCCTTCCAAGGGTCCTCAAGCTGAAATTAATGTTCATTAGGAAGCTGTAAGGAGCTTTGGATAATGAGCTACCATTGCAAGCCGTTCTCCATTGCAAGGTCCGTCATTATTTGCCATTGATTCACTTGAATCCAACAATGTTTTAGATGCCACCATGATTGTGAGAAGGAACACTTCAACTTGTCAAATCTCTATCTATTTTAGCGCTTCTCACTTGGACATATGCATACAAGTGAGGCTATTTAGTATATCACTTTGAAGTTTGAAAGTATTACTTGAAGGCATATTTAACTCTTAAGACTCAAATAATGACCTCCATCTCAAGGTTTTTCACAACTCGATGGCCTTTATGTGGCTGTTGTATATCAGTTTCTCTAGTGTTGAGGGGCATATTCTTTGCACTTCTTGATTATACACTAACTCATATTAATTAATTGGAGAGAAAAGAGATTGGAAAGAGGGTAAGTGACATTTTCCCTTGTATAGGAGGAAAACTTAAAAAAAAATCCCTGTTTTGCGATCCACCCAAATTGGGCGAAAAGCAACAACAATGCTAAACCTACTCTTTTATTATTCTACCCACTCATTACCCTGGGAGCTTTCAGTTTGCCTACTGCTTGCTGTCGCCGCCTCAACAAGCTGCCATTGTCATCTTTCCTTACAAGTGGCCTGTCATCTCTAGGTTTATAGCATACTTTGATGCCATCCTTTTTCCATAGTGTTTTCTCCTTCTTTCTCATCACTCACACTTGTTGCTTGCCGCCCCTGCTTATTCATTGTTGTCCTTGTTGCTCGTCGTTGGCCCTGTTACTTACCACTACTGATGCGATTCCCATCTTCCAAACTACTTGGCTTGTTTGTTGTTCGCCCAAACTAGCTTCCTCTCTTCCAAATCTAAAAAAAGTAAAATAGCCCTTTCTCTCTTCTTCGTGTAATGTTGTAAATTATTGTTGCATTTTTCATAGTATTAAATCAATTTTACTGTATTTAATAGTATTAAATAATTTTAGTAATTTTATTATATTTAATAGTATTTATGTAATATGAGTGTAAAAATAGAAAGATGTGGGTGTACATATATAAAAAAAAATATCCTTCAAAATTTCTTTCCTATAAATAAATACAAGGAAAACCTATAATATTTTATATCGACCTATTTTTCATCTCCTTTTTAATTTCTTTTCCTTTCTACTTTCTTTCCTTTTAGTTAAAAGGGTGATGATTTTGTACCCTTCTAGCTTCTCGTTGAATAATCTTTCTACTTCTTTCACATTTCTCTACTTTACTGATATTGACCAACAATGAATCGTTACTTCACATAAGTGTTGCCTCTGCCCTTAAAACAATGTTGTTATAAATATATTGCCCAAATTACAAGTGAGTTGCTAAAAAAGCCTCAGGGTTTTTAGAATTGATAATAGAGAAGCAGATTGCTAATAAGGCTTTAGGGTGAGTTAGTTCAACTTGTGTGAATCTTAGTTATTGATAACAAGATATTAGGTCAAATTTCACCTTTATTAATTATTTATCTATATAAAAAAAAGGTCATTATGGACTTGGTGATGATGATGGTAACACCCAAGTGTATCACAAGTTAGCCATAAGTTACAATTTAGCTATTACTCCATTGTTACACCCAAGTCTATCATTCAAAACTTTAATATTATGTGAATGTATTGGACTAGCAACTCATCCAATTTCTGTTTTTTAAGGAAAAGAAAAACAAAATGTAATCTTATTGATGTTTTGCTATACTTCTCCAATTCATGCCATCCATCTCAACGGTGTGAATCTAATTGGATTTTGTTTAACTATATATTATATCTTTTGCCATTTGCCATACAAATAGTTTCAGTAAATGCTTCTACGATACAATGATTAAAAAATGCACCGCTCTTAACAAATTCTATTATTCTTATAGAAACTAAATATTGATGGAAACTAATGCAACAATATATAAATAGCGTGGTAAGATCTAAAAATGTACTTTCTATATCATATTTATAATTTAGCATATTATATTAGCCCACTATGAGATTGATTGTGCTGGCGTTGCTGATTGCAGGTTTGTAAGCTTAAAAATTGGGTTCTCTGCTGGCCTTAGTCATCACCTGGAGAACTTGTTGTAAGGCTGGGCCAACCGGATGTACAGAAGCCACAACAGGCAATAGAGACTAATCTGCTCGTTTCAGCTCTTTACTAATGGCAACGCCGGTTGGCATCTCGCTGGTCGTGCAGGAGGGATTAACTTCTCGATGATGGCGTTAGGGGAAGATGGGTAGTTGGCTGAATGGGGACGAAAGGCATGATAGTTTCTCCAGTAATATTGCGAAACATTGATTGAGGAAGACGGCAAGCATGAAGGCATCTCAGTAAGCATGTACTCAAGGATACATCGACATCGAAGGACCCAGTTAGCAAAAACAATCAATAAGAATGGACTCGGTTAACAGTAAGGGCCCGGTTAGCAACTAACAAAATTGGAATGTTCTAGTTGTCACGCCCTGGCCTAAGATCCTTCGGCGGAACACTAGACCGGCGTGACTGCCTTAATTTCCGGGTGCAAAATCACCCCAAATCAAAACAATCAGAACGGAAATCCTAACCCTAATTGTTGTCCAAGAATTATCCCTAAATTAAGAAATCAGAAACCCTAATTTCTAAATTTACCTTCAATCGAATTTTGACTGGACTCAAAATTCTCTTTCACCCAAATCGTTGTGCCGCTCGTCAATTAATTCAAACTCCACTGATGTCACGTCGACGTCAGCCGTCTCAAATTCGTCCCGCATTGCGCCAAATTTACTCTGCTGACGTCGCCCTTGCGTCAGTGTTCTAAATCCTTGTGAAATTGAGTTTCATATGCTGATTTTGCTTCATGATTTTGACCCAGTCAAAATCACACTTCCTCGAAGCGAATGCTGCCTCATGTTCTCGTCTTCGTCGTCTCGCGTAGAGCTCAGGCGCTCGTCGCCGTTGTCCGCTGCACCGGGGAAGATGGACGTGATGGCAGGGAAAGCCGCTTGCTTCCCCTCAGCCCTCTGCGTCGTCATCCGGCAGTCGCCCGCCGCCGAACGCATTGCCGGAAACACAGTAAACACGCGAAACAGGGGAAACAAGGATTTGAAGAGGAATCTCGCTTTTATTCCGTAATAAGTTACAACCTCTCCCGTCAACGACCCCCATCGCCGACGCCCGCTTCCCCTCCCTCGTCGATTGTCTCCCTAGACGCTGGTTACAAGTCGCTCTTCCGGTCGCCCCTAGGCGCCAGAATCCTTTGCTCAATCGCACCTCTCGAAGCTGCACTTAGCTCGCCGGAGTTGAAGACGCTGATGGTTGATTGTTGGCTCCCTTCATTGTCTTCTGTCTGCGCCTCTTATAGAAGATCCGCCGCCTCCTGTTTAGGGCGTCCGCTGCCCTATTCCTTCGTGTCTGAGATCCTTGCTGCTTGCTTGGAAGTTCGAAGCTGCCTCCATCCGTGAAGATCGGGGAGGAAGGCGTCGGCGCGTCTGAACCCTGCGAAGACGTCGCCCTCGAAGCCGCGTCATCGACTGTGTCTGATGAACGCGCTGAAGCTCTTGCCAGGGTACGCATTTGGTGGCTTGGCGAAGGTGATATCGAGATCTGGTCAACATCGCCCGTTGACCAGATGAAATTCTTTTGCGGATGCTGCTTTCCTCCACTTGGACTTGGGCCTGGCCCAATCCGGCTTTGTCTTGGCTCGACCTATTGGTCCACGGGTCTGACACTAGTAGACCCCTTTTTGGAGCCAAATAAAGCCATACGCTGGTAACCAAAATTATTTTTATATAGTATTTGTACAATTTATATTGTATACAAATACATTAAAATTTTGTTAAAAATATTCTTATCTTATATATTTATTTTCAATTTTGAGTAAGTTAAATAATCTATTTATTAAACAATTTTAAAGAAAATCAGAAAATGGACAAGGAATCACCTAAAGTAGTGATAGGAACATGGGTTGGATTTGTTGCTTCAAAAAGCTAGGAATCAGAAAATTTTTAGGGAGATCATTGGCTGGGACCATTGGATAGGGTTTTCTTAAAATTTGATATGCAAAGGTGTGATGCACATTAGCTGATATTATCATCCATTGTCTTACTTTTTTTGACCTAAGACGTTGTTGTGTATTATATAGAAATGGTCTCACTAGAAATTCTACTCCTATGAACAAATCGATACATCCACTTTTTCTTAATTAAGTGGTCCCATCCTTTAAACCCTTTTACGTCTTCGCGATGTGAGCCACAAACATATATTAATTATAATTATAACATTAATTTAAGTAAATACCTACTTTTTTGCGAGTAAATAATATATTTATATTATTTTACAACATGATTTTACCAATATTTCGAAATACTCATAGGATTTAAAAAAGTAATTATTCTAAAGTCGATAACAATTATCTTGACTTTTATATATATATATATATATAATAGGTTGCAAGTCATCCTGTTAATACACTAGTCAAGTACCATAATATATAGTCCAAACTCAACCCATGTATTTAAAGGGTTCGTTTGGAGCTGCGGGCTGATAGTTTCTGCAAGCCGCGCCAATTATTTTTTAGAATCTGTTGCGTTTGGCCCGCAGCTTCTTGGGTCGTGCCCGAGAATCCCTACTGTTTCCAGCCAGCCGACTCTTCGGCGCTTCTTCCGCCCGTTGAAGCGATCGTAAAGGAAAAAAAAACAGAAGGCTCTTGCGACCCGCAAAGGAAAAACCCTCCCGGCCTCCTCAGCCTCTGTCGTCTACAGCTCCTTCCAGATCCAAATCTAAGCTTCTGGCCAATGCTCCAGTTCCACATCTCTTTTGCCTCTACCGTCTACAACTTAGATCAGATCCAAGCTTCCAAGTATCGTAGATGGTTGACTGTGTTTTCTCCGAATTAATGGTTGACTATGTTTTCCTCAGTTGTAGGTTGACTGTTGTAGGTTGACTGTCAAGTTGGCGATTGATAATCTGCTTTTCGCCACTGCACCATCAATGGTGGAATTCAAACAACTGCACCAAGAACACAGGAAGCAGAAATTACATTGGCCTCTCATTGGAAATTTATAGTGGTTAATACTTTGCTCTGGCCCAAAGTTGTTACCCAAGTGTTTCTGATTCAAACAAACTGTATCTTTATTTTTAGCAACAGGTGACAATTTATAAGTTGGCAGGTCATAAATAGATGGAATTAATATTACTTGTGATTAGTTAAAATAGAAAAAAAAATTAGGGTCAACCTACCTTAATCAAATCTGATCTCCTCTGGTATGTTACTTCAGGCATCTAATTTTAATAGTTTAATTATTAAAATTCAGTGAAACCAAACATTTGGATTTTGGAATCGTTTGAAAGGGATGGGAATCATCTGACTCATATGATTTTGACTTGATGAATATTCCAAACGGAAACATTTTTGATCGGCCATTGCTGACCACAAGAGTTCATCACAGCGAGGAAAGAAGATGAAGTGCACCAAAAGATGGTGGCTGGAATTACACTGGCATCATCATCGTTGATTCTCACAATAGAACTTTTTTTTTTTGAACAGAAAATCTAGTTAATAGCAGCTGAGAGCTGGCTTAATTTAGGAATTGACCACAGGCCCCAACTAGAAATCTATAGCTTGATTTGCCTTGCCGCCTAAATATGCTTAGGCGGCGGCGACGCCGCTATCTGCAGGGTGCTCGGAGCTGTTGGTAGCCGGCACAGCTTCCTTGATGGAGGTCAGGTTGCACTTCTGTCTCTCGTCCTGTTTCATGTGTCGCTGTCGGCATTCTAAGCTGCAGAAGGCATAGCCTCTAGAAAAAGGAAAACAAAATTTTAAGCTCAAGGGTTGACTGGAGTAAGAAGGAGAATCTAGTGGCGATCAGTAGGCTATGATCGTCGATTGCTGCTCAAAATCAAATCATCAAGGCATTGATGAGATATATGGATTAGCAAGAGGAAAAAAGATGATGTTTTTATTTCAGAAAGAAAAAAAAAAACCGTGATCCGCTCCTTGTTTATGTATCGTTCTAAAGTTTTGAACCAGAAAGATCAACGAGAGGGGAAAAAAAACATGATTGGATTTTTTTATGGCAGAGAATCAAGAATCAGCAGCAGTACCTGTACATAAAAATGTCCCGCCCGGGCCCTAGCCGGCGGTTGCAGAGGCCGCAGGTCCTGAGGAAGGGCGCCGTCTCCACCACAGCGAAATCGCCGGAGTTCCTCCGGTGCCCACCGCTGCGCTGCGATAGAGTTGGACTCCCCTGGTACCTCGTAGCCAGCCAATCCCCGGCGCCGGAAACCTGCTGTGGGTCCCCCAGCGGGTTCGGCTGGTGATGCAGAGAGCCTAGTAGCTTCACCTGCTCGGCGCTGGGGTGAATTGCCTCTACGTCGGAGATGGCAAAATCGCCGGCGAACTCGGTCATGCTGGTGGTCCGCCTCATGCGAGGCCGCAGCCGCTTCCCAAGCAACATATTTCGCGCACAGAGAGAGAGCGCAAGGGTAGATGAAAAAGGAGTAGAGGACGAATATGGGCCGTTAGATCTGCACTTTTGTCACTTTTCACGTCTTCATTTTCCGGATGGATTATGGATCCACCGGATGGGCCTAAGCAGGTCCATTCTTTTGTCGTTTTCCAATCATCGGCTCAGACAAACCTCTAAATGAAATATACTTTGATTGGTTGACAAGATCGTGGACCATCAGCCCAATAAGAATGCATCTTCCCTTAGATTTCAAGGAATGCTCTAATGGGCCCTTCAAACAAATAATGCCACTCGCTTACAACCAAAATTATTTTGTATCGTATCTCTTTATAAATTATGATGTATATAAATGTATTAATATTTTGTTGAGAACATAATGAGTTGGAGTTTAGGTAGAAATTAACTATACAGTTAATAAATTGGATTCTAAACTTTTCATATGTAGGATCCATATGTTCGTCTATTGTGTAGGAGCCATCAACGAGGTTGTCCCTTTGTAATTAAGAATAGTGGGCTAGCCCTCCTAGCCAACCCTAACTCTTGGAGCCGAGGCAAGTATGTTTAGATAATTAATTTTAGGAATTTTTATTTTCATGATATCAACACTAATGCAATTTGACTTGACTACTTGTTGCAATTGCAAATCTTTTATTTGTAGAGTCTCCCGTGCTAACAAGGTTCTTCTATTCTAATTTCTAATTAGTGGAGCACTCATGAAAAATTTGTACACCTTTTTTTAATATAAACTACACCTTTTAGATTATTTTCTATTTTTTTCTTATTTATTGCTTGAAATATAATATTTAGTGCATTGTGTTCATTGTAGTAGAAATGCAGATGAGAGATTGATTTTGATGTACAACCACTCAAGGAATAAGAAACTAAGGCTATAACACCTAAAGCATCACAAAGTCAAAGATGTACAAGTAACACCATAGATACGGTGCCTTTGACTTTTTTTTTTCCTATTATTAGATATTTAGCATCCCATAAACTCATTGCTTATCTCACTCCAAGGACATATACTCACATGTAATTTGTTGAATACTATTATGAAACTAACACAAAAAAATAAAGTTAAAATTAGTTTATTCTAGAGCATTGTCACTGTATATAACTTGAAACTATGTATCAAACTGATTTTTTATTTTAACATTAAAATTTTAGACTATTTTTTAATAAAAAAAATCAACATATCTTTAAATAGTCATCGATGATAAAAAGTAGTGTCTATAATTTAGACCTGGCAAAACAGGTCGGCGGGTCGTACTCGGGTTGACCCGTTTATGATACGTGACCCGATTAGCTTATCCCGAACATAACCTGTTTAATTAATTGGGTCAGATGATCTAATCCAAACACGACCCATATATATTTGGGTCAATCCGACATGACCCGATTAACCCGTTTAATATTAAATAATTTAAATAAATATTTATAAAAAATATATATAATTATATAAATATAAAAATATTAACTCGATTAACTCGACACGACACGACTTGACCCGAAATGATATATAAATATATGTATATGTATATATTTATATATAAATTATATATATAATATATAATTATATAATATAATCGGGTTAAGCGGGTCAACCTGATTATAACCCGACACGACCCGTTTAATTTTGGGTCATAAACGGGTTGACCGAACACGATTAGACTCAACCCGAACTCACATAATTTCGTGTCGAGTTGGGTCGGGTCGGTGGGTCGGGTCAGTTTTTACCAGGTGTAGTCCATATGTACCAAGAATAGGACTTGGGCCTTATATACCAAAGTGTATCAAATGAAAGGGACGTGAGTTTCTATTACTCTAACTAGATAGAGAGGAAGTATGATGATGTTATATCCAGCAAATGATAGTATCCAAAACATATTGAACTCTAGCAAGAGGGTTGACCAATTTGAGAGTGACATTGATATGGAATAGAGTTTGAGGAGATAAAAGATATTTTATAATGGCAAGGCCGATATATGAAATATATAGATGTCTCCGTGTCTATTCCCCTCACAAATCGTAATCGAAGAGGGAGATGGATCGACCGCAACTTTCTTACAAGTAGGTTGTCTAAATATTTGTCAACAATAATCTAATGAATGCTTGGTACGGCCAAGCCCACATCCACAACTAGAGCCCATTCCGCTTCCTTATTCCGTTCTTCGCTAGTTGAGCTGACATTAGGAATTGTAGTAATGCGACATCAGAGAGAAACTCGGCAACAAGAATCAGAGAGGTTGACGTTAAGTTCTGGAAAGCCGGCGTCCAGAGGACAGTAGTCGGAGATGTACAAGTGCCGGAGGTCTTGACGCCGAAGAAACTGAGAGACTGGCGCTGAGAGATCCCGATGTGCTGTGCGAAAGAGTGACGCCAGAGTAAAACTATGGAATCGGGGTTTACATCAGGCGAGCACGCAACTGCAGATGAGCGAGCGTCTGAGCTAGCGGCGAGATTACATGCAGGGACATGGGTGGTCGGCGGTGTGCGGGCGGACGACGGGGAACATTGACAGAAAATGGAAAGAGGCACGGGTGGCGAGCGGCAGTTTCGCTCTCTGAATTTGCTTCAGTTTCCATGTTCAATGTGCCATTTTGTTGTGGTCTAATTGCTGTGAATGCATTTTCCTGCACTTGGCAGACTTGTACGCAAATACTCGTGGCAGCAATTTCGCTGAAAGTAACCATTTCTGGATTTTAAATTGCCTCAGATGGATCAAGGAACGAACTTCTGTAGCAGACTGGAGGTCGAAGAAACAAGTGATCCTGTTCTGTATCAATTATGGCTTGACACACATGGCAAGTGCAATGCACCTCGGGTTCTTCAGACGACACACTGGCTCCACCGTTCTCGGAGCGTGCATGCTGACGCTGATCAAGGCAAGACATTTCCAGCTCAAGATCAGTGACACTATCTGCGACAGTTCACGTATTATGCGCAAGTCAACTCTCTGTTCATTACATTCTTGCAACAAAACTGTAGAGAACTCAGCATATCAAGACCAAACTCAAGGGCACTATCCTCTTCACTGTCATCTACATGGTCTGAACATCTTCGTATTCTTATCATCCATCTTCCTGATACTAATAAACACAACATGTGGAATCCTTAGTGCCACCAACCTAAACACCCAGGCTAATCAAGTTCAAGTGAGGGAAGACGCATGTAATGTGGGCTGCTCATGAGTGAGGACAGTTCCTGCGACCTCTCAAGAACCTCCAAGAGAAGTGAATCTGAAGACTTTCATCCTCATACGGAGACAATTCACCATTAATGGGGGCACATTGGTCAGGCATGCTTTCGCAGGCAGCAGCACATGCAGCAAGCATGCCACGTGAGCAAAATTGTCACAGACAGGATGGCCACATGATCTTTCGGCCCTTGCTAAAACATCGCAAGTCAGTGACCATGCACTTAGCTAGAGACTACGGCTGCCATTAGTCTTGTGGTTTTATACAGCTGTTGATTTTCTTAAGAATTAAGGTGGAGAGATTAACTTGATTGCAAGTGTATTAAGGTGGAGGGATTAGCTTACACTTGTTTGATTTTTTTAACGACACGTAAGAATATAAGATATAAGACTTAGTAATTTAGATAACGAGAGAAAAGATAATATGAGATATAAGATTTCCTAATTCTTTTTGTTATTAAAAAGAGAGTACTATATATATAAAGCTTAGCTTTGTAAGTAATAAAGAATCCAAAGATATTAGATAATTTCAAAGAGCCCCCCACTGTAGGGTAATTGGAAATAGAGATGACAGTGTAGATTAGCACCTCATAAATAGGTGGTGTCAATATTTCTCATAACTAGTTAAGTCTAACTTGAGTCTAGTTCATGGATTAATTAGGTCAGTTTAATCTGAGTTAAATATGAGTTGTCATAAACGAGACATTTCTGCACAAAATTTTGCTGGGTGATACTATAGTTTAGCAGAAAGGCAAGGGTCAAAAGTTAAATTGATTGAATAATATCAGAGCACAAAAGAAAGAATTAAGAAAAAGAACAAAAAACATAAAGAAAGCAACGGAGTTGGTACAGGATAGGACAGCTCTGTGAAAACTCCACCCTTTCCTTTTCTCCTCTGTCCTCTCTCCTCTCTTTCTCTGTGGAGTTTGATGTGAGTGCACAGCCTTCTTTTGGTGGAGAGCCTGACGCCATTGATTTGTGTGAGTGGGTGGTCGTTTCTCTCATCCTCCTCTTTGTTGCTACCTTGCATAGTCTGCCTGAGTGGAGAGAAAAAGAAGCTGCCTCTTGTTTTAATTTTTTTTTACCTTCAGTTCTTCCTCACCGTCCTAATTTGGGCTTCTCATCTCCAGATTGCTTGATTTTTTTTTCTTCTTTTTGATCCAAGAGTGGGTAAGCTCTGGAGAATGCTTGATTTTTTTTTTTGTAGAATTTTGGTGTATTTTTTATGTAGATTTTTCAGTGCAAATCTTGAGTCTATGAGCCTTCTACGTTGGAGGTAACTGTTCATGGATTTCTTTTCTCGATCAGATCTTGTTTTGTCCTCTACATTGGTTTGCATCAGTCGCGTCCTTTGTGGATCTTTCATCTGATCAATCTCTCTCATTCCTCCACGATCTTTTGCTTGGATTTTGGATCTGCGTAGGGTTCCTGGCACTTCGTAGGTCAAGGGAAAGCGTGGATCGGGTTTGTTTCAGAGGATATTGGCGATGAGCTTCTTTATCTTCAGTCGTTCCTAACGTTGCGATGTCTCCTAATTAATTTTCCTTTTCTTGCACATCAAAATCAGAGCCCTAATTTTTTCGCGAAGTACCTCTCGTGGCTTTTTCGCCCTTTTTCCACTTCTGTTCGTCCGGCAACTACCTTTGCAATCTTACGTCGTGCTTTTGGTTCTTCTCGCTGGGTTGTAGTTTTTCTGTCCTGCTCGTTTCTCTTTTGCTCATCATTTCATGTGCAGGGTTTCTGCCATGATCTGCTCCTCTCCACCTTGTTCTGCCTTCGGAATCTAATTTTGATTTTATTGGTTGCTTTTGAGAGGTTTTATCGCCCCCCTTGAAACTCCTCATTTCTTTTGTCACATAAAATGACAGCTCTGGAAGTTTCCACCCTCATGACTGACTCTTTAGTTTTCTCTGTATGGGAGGTACAAGTGCGTTTGTTTTCCAAAGAGCCTAAACTACAGTCATGGTTTTGAGTCTCCCAAAACTCCAATCTTTTGTCTACATGAAATATCCTTCATCTTGAATCATGGGTCCTGTTTCTTCTCTTGCAATTTTCTTATCCTTTTCCTCTCTAATATTATTTTCCTTCTCGTGTACGACCTTGCAGGTACCATATCAGGCGAAGACAGGGGGAGGCGTGGTTCTTGTCCCATCCTTGTTCTTCTGAAAGGCTGCTTGAGTGCTTGAGTCCTTATGCTGGAGGCTAAGGATAGGGGGAAGCCCAGCAGCAGTAGAGCTCTTGGGCAATTGCTCCAGCTGAAATATTTGGGAGGAAAATTGAACAAGACCATCTTCAGATGTTATCCTGTAAAAACCCTCAAGACCCTTCACGCTCCTCCAAACTTCCTGTACTGAGAGGTGTTGAGAGTGCTTTCGATAGGGTACCCTTACAGGAGAGGGGTCTCACCCTTGAAGAGGAGAAATCATCTCCTAATTTCTCTATTAGGTAATTGAAGTTTCCCCAAGAAGTAGCTTTTTGTCTTATTTTCCCCAAGTTTTTATTTTGTTACTTCTTCCAAGATAACTATGCTCCTAAGTCAATCAGAAGGTCAGTCTTTAGTGGATCTAAACTCACTTTTGGAAGAATATTTTTGTTCACATTAGTCTGATGGTTCTGGATTTCCGAACCGACCAGGAACAAATGGTGGAATTTTCTTTACTAAAACGAACTTGGTTTTAATTTAAACGTCATTTATATGGCTTTAATCTTACATCTAATAACAAAAGGTTGCCCTTCTACCGATGGTGACAGATTTAGAGGGTTATTAATTTTTGGATTTTTTGTGCAGTTTCTTGGTTAGTGGTGTCTTTTTAATCTTTTTGAAAATAAAATATTTAGTATGCTTTGATCAAGTTTATGTCGAATTGTTCTTGTGAAGGAAACGCGCTTCTTGTGTTTCCTATATTAAAAAAAAAAGTTATCTTTGTATTTTTCTCAGAAGCCATGGAAGCTATGCCTTGGCTGGTTAACTATCTTGGAAGCTTGATCTGATGAATCTATCGTTTCCATTTCAGAGATTATGTTTTTTCATCAAGGAACAAAGGAACTGAGGCAAACTGGCCATTTAAGAAGCATTTCCTGCAACTTTTCCTGAACCATGGTGTCACAGATCCATTGCCGCCTTTCGAGCCTCCAGGTTTGGTGAGAACCCAGTGTCAAAGAAAGGGAGGAGAACCTGGTGTAGGTTCAGAAGTTGAAAATGTTATACCATATGGTGATCCCCATAGTAAGGCTGTGGTCAGCATAGGACAGGACTCTTGTTCACTACTAGAAAAATCAACTCCAGCAGAGAAGTTGATCAATTGTCAGAGGATTAGTAATGATGACCTGGATCATTATGATCCAGATACTAGTTTGATACGTAATCATAATAAAGTTGGGATAACTTCTACTGAGCCTGGTGGTCATTCTTGCTCATTATCCAAAAATAGAGGTCTCTCTGAAGTACCTTCAGAAATAGACAACATCGAAATTACTAGAAAGGTTGACAGCTCATGCAAACCATTAGGAAAGAAGTCTAGGTTGATTTTCAAATTGAGTGGCATCTCTAAGAACAACTGTACAGAGGACGAACCAGCTAATTCCTGTCCAACTTCAGATCCTATGGCCTCAAAAGTTTGTCCAGTTTGTAAAACATTTTCTTCGACTTCAAACACAACTTTGAATGCCCACATAGACCGGTGCCTCTCAATGGAATCCTATCACAAATGTGCTTCAAACAACTTCTTAAAACCAAAAGTGAGACACGAGAAGAAAAAACTGATGGTGGATATCTATGCCACTGCTGCTCATTGTACCCTAGAAGATCTTGACAGAAGAAATGGTACCAACTGGGCCATTGAATTGGCATATTTAGTTGCACCATTCGTTGAACCCAGCGTGGAGATAAAGAAACCCAAGTTGGTAAGTGTGGATTCTAGAGGTGAAGATAATACAGTAGTACACGCAGATTCAAATTGTATAAAGCTAGGAATAGTCTCCAAACTCAATGGTACACTGCAATTAAAAGATGAAGCTGAGTTGCAGAAACATACAAGAGCCACTGGGACTAGCAAAAATATTGAGATAAGCAAGAAAACGAATTTGTCAGCCAAGTACGCAAAGATGACAAAAGCAAGGGTACAGAAAAAAAAGTTAAGCACGTTTACGTTGTCAAACTCACAGGTACTTGTATCTTACTGTTCAATACATAAAACCCTTGATGGTTTTACCATTTTCATACCCCTTTGTTACTGAAGTTCATCGAGATAATTTTGAAGATTCATCTAGTTCATACTCTTCTGGAGCTTGGTTTTTGGGATGCTCACCCATGTGCTAAAAATGATATCTTTTTATTCTTCAATTTTCTTCTTTGCTCTTTTGAGTTAGAAATTGGAAACTTTTGGTAGTTTCTGCCTTCACTTTTCTCTCATTTGAGCTTTCTCAATCATGATGGACAGATTGCATATCTGCAACAAAATGTAATATGCTTCTTTGCAAATTCCAGACTTGAAAATTTATATCTATGCCCATGCAAGAATATAAAATTTCTTGCTTTATAAATTCCATAGTTTCAATTTGCATCTACATATTTTTTTATTTTGTGAATTTTGTCAATCTCCTCCAATATATATGCAACTAGTTTATGATTTGATTTTATAGCATGTCATATGTTCCTACTATTATTTTATGACTGATATTTAACTCCAAGAATCCAAGCTATTTTCTTTTTGTTCGTTTCTCATATTTATGGATCATTATGCCATTGTGGTTACTTGATTTATATATTTGCTTAACCAGAGTCAAACTGAACCTGAAGGAGATCGAAATCTAGAAGCTCATCATGTGCATGGTGAATCACCATCTTATGTAACTGAACCAGAAACTCTTACTAAGACCACTAGGTCTGCATCTCTAAAACAATGGATATGTTCTAGACGCTCAAATCATTTGAGGAATCCTGGAAGCAAGACTAACCTTAGTGCTTCAGATGATACTGTACCTCTTACTAGGAGCAGGCTGGCCGAGAGTAGTCGATCCAGTGTATGTAATTCTTCTGTTTCTACAAGCCAACGATTGAAAATTGTTGGATTATCTGAAGGCTCTGCCAGCTCTCTGAGAACAGACAAAATTGAATTAATAACTAAGACGGTTCACTTCATGAATGATGCTATGAAGAAACCCAAAAAGCTATCTGTCTCCACTTCAGGAGGGTCATGTGAGACTGTGACAGAAAAAAGCGCTCTAAGAAGAAATGCAAAGTACTTTGAAGCGGGCATTCAGCAGCAGTCCACTAGTTCTTGTGAAAGAACAGACTTACCTCCAAAGATCTGTCATTCCTCGAGTAAGAATGGAATCGTTGCAGCTTTGAAGAAGAATGAGTCAGTGGGGAAGCGTTCCTTCAATATATCAAGGACATCCAATCTAACTGCGGATCTATCTGCTTCAAGTACTTTCCGTAAGCATAGATCCCTTTTAAGGAGTGGCAAGAATAGAGTACAATTTAGTGCTGGTTTTCCTGGAGCAAGTGAACAATTTTCCAGCGAAATTGATAACTCAAAGATTGTTACACTATCTAGTGAAGGAGAATGTGTGAATCATTCATCACCACTCAGGAAAGATGTCCCAGGATTTGATATACGAGATGACTGGAGCACGGTTATGGAAGAGCAGAAACACTCTACTTTGAAGATTGTTGGAACTGATTACCATGATCATGATGTTGAGAATTTAGATATGAACTCTAGAGATCATGTTAGTAAACCTACAGACGAGATAGCTGCTGATAATCATCCCATTAAGATAGGTTTCCATTTTAAGTATTCTACAACGGTTCAACATTCTCAACCTATCTCTGAAAGTAATGCACATGAGGACCAATTAATTGACTTTTCTGATAAGCAAGTAGCGTTCAGGAATGATGCATCCATGGAAGAAATTGATGGAGACAGCACCGAAGTAGCCATTGAAATGGAAGAAAGCAGGGCGAAAGACTATTTAGTTGTTCTGCCCACAGAATGTGAGTTTAATACCGCTCCTGTCCAAGAGTCCAATGATCGTTTGACTAGTCATGGGGATATGCAGTTTGACATAACTCAGAAATTCACATTAGTAACCTCTTCTATAACAACTTCAAATGATGCCATGAATATGGCTGCTGATGGTGAACCATGTGGATCAGTTGTTTCAACTACCTCAACAATCTCTTTGCCCTCTCCAAAACATCCCAAAGATACAGATTCAGATAATGAAAAGCTGGGAAGCGCTATAATTTCTCAAGATAATTTACGCATGGCATTTCCAAATGTCAAAGATAACGTTGGAGCTGAGGAAAGAAATCTCGAGATCAGGAACAAAAAACTCAATGTTGAGCAACCAGAAAAGGTGCTTAATCAGTCACTGCATGATAAGCTTTTCTGCTGTTCCTGCAGGGAGAACCTCACAAGAAATTCTCAAATATTTGGACAGAGTGACGCCTGTGAAGTCAAAGAAAAGCAAGTAGCTAATTTGTTTAGTAGGCCAAGAGTCTCCTCCATTAGTTCATATCAGAACCGAAGAACTGATACTACGATTAACTATGACTTACAATCAACTGCTCAATCTACTCCATCTCAGTCACAGAACCAGTTAATTTCTACTCCAATTCTTAGATTGATGGGTAAAAATTTGATGGTGGTGAACAATCAAGAAGTTCTGCAGCCTTCAAATACATGCATGGATAACCCATCACATGAAAGCCCATTGTTGTCTCTCGAATTTGCTTCAACTAGCAGTCACATGAAGCAGAAAAATTTTCGATATCATGCCAATAGTTTGGGCAGACCTCCAGCCTCTGAAACGACAGTGTCAATGGCTGGTTTTTCAGTGACTTCATCGCATCATGCTTACAGTTTTTTTCATGGGCCTAATAATCATATTCGGCAAAAGAATGAGGTGGTTTTGATTGACGACTTTTCTGAAACTGAGAACGCAATGAAAGCTTCACTGTGCAGTCCAAAAATAAGTGCTTTGCCTGTTCCTGTTTCAGGTTTAAATCCTTCGCCTCAAACATTTTCCTACTTCACAATGCCATATTAGTGATCTTCCAAGACCACCCGTGTCAAGAAATGCATCCATCAGTGTCAATGCTAGCTTGATGGGGAGAGCAAGCACCTCAGAAGGCCATGGTCCTCCTGTCCTGTCAAAACCAATTTCTGCTCCAATCTGCCACAACTGCTCACATGCGCACAATTCCAGTGTTTATAGAACAAGTCTACCGTTAATCTTTAATCGGATCTGCCTCTCACTGCTGGGGTTACCATGGTGATTTCTTGATCCATAAATCTGCGGAAGCCTCGTGGCATCTTGGTGAAACTAACGAACATGAAACCAACAAGAATCTGTCAAATGTTCTGAATAGATTAATTATGTATCGAAATTAGTGTTTTAGATGCCTACACAATATATATTACAGTAGACTGAGCACTCTTTTCCCAAAGAAAAATGTTTTCAGAGGCCCTGTTGGCTGCATAGAATAACTATTACTGCATACATAGTTGTTATTTGTAAAATGTAGTTAAGTTTCAATAATCCAGTCATCTAAGCAGTGAATTGTTCTTCAATATCTCTTGCACATTTGATCTGTGTTCGATCTACAGTGTTTTGTCTGGTTCGTAATTTTGGTCGATATATCATTAACATCGAATGCTAAAACTGGAACAGCATTGGATATTTATGTTAAGTGACAAGTATTGCTTTAATTTATCTTCCAAAATGGCTAATATAAATTAAAGTACTGAGCTTTCGACATATTATTTTAGCCCATTTTAAAGTAAACTGTTTAGTTGCAGTTTGTATAGTAAATTGAGGCTATCACTATGTTTACCAGTTATTAATTTGTTATTCTCTTATCCATGCTTCTTAATTTGATGGTTTATTAATTTGGCTACTGCACCCCAGTTATATCTTTGAAGTTTGCACCAAATGAAGAGTATTACTCAAGTAAACGCTATATATGATTGCTGTAGTCTCTACACCGAGTAATTATGTACACCTACGATTTTTTTTTTTCGTTTCAACTGCAGCAACCTTTATAGAGCTTAAATTATCATACACAACCATCGATGCTTGTAATTAACGGCAGTCTTCATGTGCCATTACGTGCACTAAACTAGTCTAGTCCTTCATGAACCCAATAACAGCCGCAGATGATAGCAGGAGATCGATCATATGGCAACGACAATAATAACGTGAGAGCAAACCATTAAAAAGATTTCATTGGCTCAAGAAATTAACGCAGCCGTTGAGATAGCAGAGATGGAGGGGAGCAAGCACTTGATGCACGAACAGTAGCCGCAGAACTGCGCAAGTACGGGAACGTCGAGAGAGAGAGAGAGGAAGACGAAGAAAATTGTAGCCGTTGATGGGGAGAGGAATAGCAGGTTTGATTGTCACTGCAGGTGCAACGTGGGTGGACACCAAAAAGCTGCCAGCCATTTTTAGTCCACTGCAAACCATGTGTGATGTGCAGGGAGATTCGAAACAACGCGTTCTTGGACTCTGCTTTGTTCTTCGAGCTTCATTGTTTTTGTTCGATCCGTTTACGTGTTGGTGACCGGCCTCGAGGAGCGTGCAATGCTCAGATAGCCATTTTCACCATGTTCACATGCCCAAGGCTGCGGAACTGGGCCGGCAACCGCCGCCGTACATGCTCCCGGGCACGCCTCGGAATTCCCATGTCCTTTTTATCTCTTTGAATTATTTAATCACCTCGCTCTCTCTCTCAAGGAGGATGAGAATTATAGAAATATTTGATGTTACGCACTACCAAGTTAATTACGTCCTGCATCCAATTACAATAGAGGCCTTGTGTCTGACGAAATTACAAGGAGTTCTTGGCGGCAATTAAGCAAGCGTCTTACATACACGAACGGACATGAACACACGCCCTCCCTGTCCTCAGTGGAACTTGAAACTGGTCAACATGTTGTTGTTCACCGGGTCGGCCAAGTGGTCCAGCAAGTTCTCGAACGGCCCCTTCCCCGTGATCGGCGCCTGCGCAAAGAAACCCAAAATAGCAACCATCGCCAGCCGCCCATTCTTCACCTCCTTCACCTTCATATCATGCATCGCCTTCTCGTCGTCCTTACCCAACCCGAGCGGGTTGAAGAAGGGCCCGCCAGGGTAGGCCGGGTCGCCCGACCCGCCCAGGCCCTTCTCCAGGCCCAGGAAGTACTGCTTTCCCATCGAGCCCGGGTTGGCCCAGTCCTGGAACCGCCGGTGCTCCGCGAACCCCACCAGCGCCATCTCGAAGACGAAGAGGGTATACGAATCCGCCCAGTAGTTGTAGGTGCCGGCCGGCGGGAACACGCCGGCCTTGAACCAGGGGAGGGCGGTCTCCGGCGGGATCAGGCCTAGCTTGCCCAAGATTTCGGGCGCTAGCATGCCGACAACGCCCATCATGGCGCACCGACCGTTGAATACCTCACCGTAGGCCAGCCATTTCGGCGTCATGTAGCCGCCAACGCCCTCGGGGTCCGACAGGCCAAGCGGGTCGAAGCCATAGTCGCCTGGAAGGCTGCAGTCAATAAAAAATTGGTTTGAATTAATGGTAGATTATTTTTTTTGTTGGCAAATACATAAATTAGGTTTTAATCCCAACAATTTAAAATTTTATAAATTTGATTGTCATCAATCAAATCATAACAAGTTTGCTACACTCATCAATTTTGCAGTTCATGTGTAGATATTACCTTCCATCCAAGTAAGAGAGGGACTGCTTGGACGCAAACCAGAGCTGCCTGTCTGCTCCTTGCTGCACAAGTACCGGATCAATTGATTCAAGTAAGAAGAAATCAGGATGTTTCATGCACAATAAGACATTTACAAGTTAGAACAACTCTACTAGTGAAGATGCTCTGACCTTAACGGGGGGTGTGGAAGTTGCTCTAACGACGTAGGTAGCCTTTCTCGAGGACCCTAGAGATCTTGAGGAAGCAGACTGGATAGGCCTTCCGCCAAGGAGTTGTCTCGGGGAGAGAAGAGCCTGAGTTGCCATTGTTTTCTTGTTTCAGAGCTATTCCCTCCTCAGTGTTGCTTGAAGAGAAACAAACTTGGATGAAAGAAATATGAGGCCGGTTGGAGTGGCGTGGGGCATGGAAATCTAAATTTGATCACAGATTCATCTCCGCAAGATGAGGTCCGAATCTGGTTTTCCAATGAAATGACAACACCTGGAACAGTTAGCAGATAAGAAAACTCCATGTAATCCTTGGGTGGCTGTAGTTCATCGATTGCAGCCATTTCTTTTCTGTGGAGAGCAGATTTTCGCAGATTTTCTCCTCTGACTTGTGGCCTCCATGAAATGTCCCGCAGCCATGGAGATAATAATCTTCTACCTCAAGACAAATGCTGGTCATTTATCCACCTCTCCGCTCATATAATTACAAGTTTCACTGTTCAATATCACAAGATTATAGCGGCTTGCGTTTGGCGCTTTTAATGTCCCCTATAAAGTTGGATAACGAGGGAAAATTTCCAGCTTGATGGTATTTGACTCAGTAAAGATCATTGATGAATACAGCAATGGCAGTGCAATACAATTCTCGAAACAAGTTCTACATTCCCTTAATGTGCTCGTTAACATTTACAGAGTGGGAATATAATTCCATTTGACCATGATAAGCTTGCAATTTCTTCCGTTTAGGCTTTGTGTAAGAATTGATGAGTTGTTAGTTGAATGGACGTCCATCTTGTGAAGACCACGGTCGCTCATTGAAGCGATGTTGTTACTAAATCAGTTGACTCTTGTAGATCTCCAACTAGGGAGAGAAATTTTAGTCAAGAGGTATGCCTCTGCTGTCCGACGAGCAAGCGCTGCCATGTATACCGTGACTTAAGTGGTGCCTCTGCATAAGATTTATTTCCTCCAAATAGCATATAAAAAAGAAGATTTCAGCCAGCCGCCGAGGTGGTTAACTGACCACTTTTTGTGCAAGTGTCAGCATTACAGTCTTCACCAGCTGTGCTTTCAGCAGGAATTTCATTTTTCTTCTTGTATAGGGCAACATATTTATGATACTCCTCTAGTTCTTGCTCAAGCTTTTCAATAAATTGACTAGTGTGTTCAAGAGATTGCTCAAATCTATACTTCTCCAAGGCCTGTAGGACACAACAAAAAAGCATAAGGAATATTCCTGGATAATCATCGAATTTTACGATCAGTAGGTATGAAACACTAAGATGAGTGCAAAAGACTTTTGCTTCTTTGTTGAGATCCATGCAGGTATTTACAAAAAAATATATAACAAAAAGAAAAGCAAAATCAAGGTGCTAATTAGCGCTAGGGAGATCCAATCATTTCATTTCAGGTAGATGGAAGCATAAATTTGAAGCTAGATTTCTAAGAATATAGAGCATGGCCAAAATGATGTGGATATCATAGAATTTTACGATCACAAGGTATGAAACACTAGAGATTGTGCTTCCTTGTTGAGTGATCCATGAAGGTATTTAGAATATATATATATATATATATGTATACATATATATATATATATATGTATACATATATATATATATATATGTATACATATATATATATATATATGTATACATATATATATATATATATGTATACATATATATATATATATATGTATACATATATATATATATATATGTATACATATATATATATATATATGTATACATATATATATATATATATGTATACATATATATATATATATATGTATACATATATATATATATATATGTATACATATATATATATATATATGTATACATATATATATATATATATGTATACATATATATATATAACAAAAAGAAGCAAAATCATGGTGCCAATTTGCATAAAGAGATCCGATAATTTCATCTCAGGTAGATGGAAGCATAAATATGAAGTACCTGTCTAAGAATGCGTATTGCCACATGATGTAGATATAAGGGATACCAATTGTTTGGAGTTTGGACACATTTAATCAGTTAACTCTTAAATTCAATTCTTATGCCATTTGCATATCAATATAGTTCTTGCTACCACGCTCTCCTTTTATCATTACCATACAGCTGTAAGGTATGTGGTTTTCGTGCTTGCATATATAGAGTGCATAAAAATTGATGTAAATACGGAAAATACATTGCTTATCACAATAAAGTCAATCTAAGGTTTTTTACCTTCTGCTTAGAAAGTGTATCTGGAGGAGACATGATGTCAGGTCGCACATAGTTCTTCCCCCTGTAAAATATAATAGTGTTGTTAGCCTTTATATCAATCACAGTTCCTCTGCTGAGCCTTGCTAGTTCTTCAGCATATTCTTGAACCTGGCCAGGTTTACAAGGCTTGCAAACGACTTTAACAGTTTCATGCTTCTTCCAGTGAAGATGCATATTGAGAACCACACCACCAAATACCCCTCGCCTCCCAACAGGAACATAATTCTTCTTCTTTTCACCAGTACGTTTTAGATAAAATTGCTCTTCTTCAGTAAGAATTTCAGGATCATGTACCGGCAGTGGTGCTTTGGGAACCTCGTATTTCCTCAACTTCTCGATCAACCATTCTTCTTTTCTTTTTGCCTGGAAATGAAAGATATAGGTTTAAACAGAAGAAAACAAAATCACCTAAACCAACTTCGAAGTATACCCAAACAAGAACTAGGCTGATTAGAAAAGAAAATTCACTGAGGCAGAACAAAAATCACACGCCTACGTAAGCAATAACTTACTAAGCAGAAAAGAGAAATATCTACCACAAGACGAAACAGTTAAAAAAAGGAAAAGAAAAAAAAGAAAGAAACCTTTATCATCTAACCTTTTCAAGCTTGTACCTAATCCTAACTTCAGGATTAGGTGATTTCATCTTCTTTTTTGCCTTCAAGCGATACCACTTGAGCTCATTTAGTTTTGCTTTTCTAGACATCTTCTTCTTTGGTTTTTTTGTTTTCTTAGACTGAGCTACAGGTTTGGCATTTGGTCTACCAATGGAAAACCTGACCACATCATCATCTGTATTAATAGTCACCAGTGCATTGCTCCTAAATCTGATTGATTGCCACCTTTGCAAGCTACATGGACTATAAGTGTGTGTTTTTGGATGAACCAAAGAAGATACCGACCACTGATGTGAAAATCCCGCAGCCTTGTCAATTAAATTAGAATATGCACACAAAGAAGAATGTGATACGCACATGCATCTGGGTATTTGCGTTACACAAGCCATCAAGTAATGTCCGTCATTGAAACAAAACAAGGAATTCCTGCAAGAAAGAAAATATCACAGCTTACACGTGCATACCATAAGTCACAATAAAAGTTGAGTTAATAGAAGAGACCATGGCGATAAAAATGTACTTGGATCCATAAAAAAATTCAGCAACTTATTGTGTAGGTCTCATCATGCACCTAATCGGCAACTTAACATGACGCAAAGAGCAATAGCCTCAACCATTATGGTTGCCAACGTAGCACATGTAGTCAGTATACACTTAATGATCAAGTCACATGAGATGAGACTTTCTAGGCAAAGGGTTCCTAATGAAAATCACATAATAAGCATCAAACTTCTTAGTATGGTCGCCATAATATTGAAATGATAATTTTATGAAATTAATAAAATATAAATTGTAAAGTATAGAATTCGTTGTTATATTCTTGAAAGATACACGTCCTTGTTGATGTAGCCGAAGATGCAAAAGGGATAGCTTCTAATTGTTTACTGGAAAGAGAAGAGTAAATTTTCTCAATCAAGCTTAACGTGCATTAACACAGAAACACTAAGTTAAGCAATCTGATCTAATGAAAAAGTACATCTCTTCAAAAGCGTGAACTGATCCCAATTAAACTTTGTGTAACTAGTATGATTTACTTCTTTTTCTTTCAAACATAGAGCTAAGGGCTTTGCTTTTACCCACTACAAAAACCATGCGGCATAAACCTTCGCATTACTCAGAAGGAATTTAAAATCGCTATGCATATGGAACAAAAAATATCATGCTATTGATTTACCATGTGAACAATATGAGATTTTTTTTTGCCAAATGCAAGTGTGTGACATATTAAATGAACAAAAAAAATATATTGTAAGGTATAATCTCAAAGTCTCATATAATTGCTCTCCTTAATTATGTTAACAGTGCATGAATAAGGCACGCGCAGCAGCATTAGCACATTACTCTACTACAGCTTACAAATTTACTTTAAGATCCCGTTTCAACTGATAAAGAAGTCCTTATGCCTTGAGTTCTGAATTTGAAGTATTTAATCTTCCTCCTTTTTTCCCACTAGAAAAACCATGTGGTGTACACAACTACTTTGCTCAGAAGGTATTCAACCTCACAATGTGCATAGGAGAAAAAAAAAATCATACTTTGATTAACCATTTCAACAATGTGAGATTCTTCACCAAATGCAAGTTTGTGATATATTAATTGAATAAGAAAAGATACATTATAAGGTACAACCTTAAAGCCTCACATATTTGCTCTTCTTACTTATGTTAATAGTGTATACATAGGGATAACATGACATACTCATGTACATTAGAGCATTGTAACATTACTCTAAGATTTCATTACATCCTATGAAGAAAGTATTATTTTCCACAATGTTAAAAGTAATTCATGAGATCTTAACTTGCCTTAGTTGTCAATGGTAAGGTCTTGGGATCAAGTCTTACTTGCCTATGTAAAAAAAAAATAAAGTAATTCATGAGACAATAGTATACCATCCACCTCCAACATAACACAATCTAGGGTAGAATAGTATAAACCTCCATATCTCAGCCAAGTAGGAACAAGTGAAGAGTAAGTGCTTAATGCTTTTATCACCCTCATTAAATAATAGACATCTTATATTATTGCATAACCCTCATTTGTCTAATATATCAAGAGTGGGTAACTTATGAGACAACGTCCAAGTAAAGAATGCGAAACATCATCCATGCACCTTGCACCAGGCCATACATGTCTAAGTTACCTTGCTTGTCTTGGTTCGAGCAACCTCACAAGTCAATTTTAAAGAGAATTCTCATGAAGCCTCATAGAGCTACATCACTTTATCTTGTTCCATCTCCTTATGAATAGTGACTTCATAGACAACCCAATATACTAGGATTAAAGTAGTGGGCCTTGTGTTGGGATATGCATCTCATGAGCATCTAACTGAAAAAGAACCAAGTATCCTTTTCATTTAGGGAGATGGAAACGGTTGGGTTGTAAATGCATGCATAAACCCAACCAACGATGATCATCATAAATGAATATGCCTCAAGAAGTCTCAATAAAAGTCAAATTTCACTAAATCAATAAATCCAGAGACTTAGAAGTAGTGGCCCTTGATCATGATAGTAGTTACATAGAATTTTATGGCATAAAATAATATCCTCATGGATATAGGGTCCAACCATAAAGGCATGTTTTGGTAGTTCTATAATATCTGGTAAGATACACTGGATCCTGCAAGTCCTAATCTTTGAGATAAAACAATATACCACATTGCATATTGGGATCAGTTTCTCACCAAAAGTGTCGGGCTATATTTATTTAGTATGAAAGTAATCAATGTAAGGTTGACTTGCTTCACTAACTTGCCACTTTTAAGTTAAGTTGTCACGATATGCTCTTTAGTGATGATATGCCAACAGGACTTGAGGAATATGCATTAAAACCATTATCACCCAGGGCTTTATCACCATTTTCTGTCATGATCACATCCTTGATCTCCCTCTAAGATATCATAGCTCCAAGTGGACTCATGGAAGCTTTCGAGAGATTCTCATACACCTCATACCTAGGTAGATTTATGGCCAACAGAAAAGCAAAGATCCTATGAAAGAATGCTACCACTTTCTTTTGGTATCATCCACAAATATGATAGCACACAAATCATTAAATATATTTGATATTGAATTTTTGCTTCTCATAGCCCCAATGGAGGTGTAAAAGTAATATAGTTGGAAACATTGAAGGGCAGAATCCTCCTTGAGTATAGAAAAGAGCTAGGTTCCAATCGTATCTTCTCTCTCGTGAAACACTTGGTCATAGAGTTGTTCAACAATTTTCCTCTACACTACTTTGAATTCATTGGTGATCATATCTTGTATTTAATGATTTTTCTTTTACAGCTCTTTAGACCAAGCTTTAAGATATATAACCACATAGGTGCCACCATTTTCCAAATCTTCACTATGCAAAGAACTTCAACAACTTCAGCAAAACAAAGGTAGTTAGCCCAGTAATTAAATAATTTGAACCCAATGTTCGTAAAACTAGTCTAGCGAGTCAAAGAATTTGAACCCAAAGTTCGTAAAACTAGTCTAGCGAGTCGTCGGACCAGTACAATACTATACCGTACAAACCGGACAACATCAGCACGATCAGCAGGCGGCCGCCGCCAGCTCGAAGCTTCCACTCATCCGCCCACCGTCCTCCCGCGACCGTGCTCCAACGGATGTTTCGGGACCGACTGGCCACCGGACCGGTACCATACCATACCAATCAGGCAATAGGGCACGGTTTTGAGTTCCTTGTTATGAACCTTGTATTTTGTTAGCATGGCCTCTTTTGTTGATTCAAGCTGCAGAGTGATAAAAAAAAACCCCAAATATAAGAATATAACCTTGTCATACAAATGATTCATAGTCCACTAGTGGTTCACAAGTACACTGTCCAATTTACACCAAATGTGCCTCTTATATTATATGATGTGTTTGACTATATAAATCAAGCCCTCTTCCATTTTACATTAGTTACAAATAGGTAGTGCAAGAGATTATAATTTCTAGTTAGTATATGGGTTGATACTTATCTTCCACCATGCTAATCCAAATTAATATGTAAGATGTTGAATGATCAACTAGTAATACCACTAATTGGCAATTTTAACCTAGTCATTATGTGAGATGCTGAACAATCAACTAGTAATGCCAAGCTCAAACAAGTTCAAAATTCAATTCTACCAAACACTCTTAATCCTTAGGTATCTTAATTGCAAACAGGGTCTTTGAAACCTAGAAAGTTTAAAAGGCTTGAGGATAAATGGGAATTTGTATCACAAAGCATTTGTGATTTTTTTTTTTTTCAAATACCTTGCAAGAGTCTTGATAGAGTCTTACAAGAACCAAACTATATTTCTTAGAGTATTGAGACCTCTTTACCAAAAGAGTTCATCATTTTTCATATATTTAGTTGCATTCTCAATTATGCTTGTTCAATAGTATCACTTCTTATAAGTATTGTACGCAAATAGACTCTTCCGATGAACTAATTGCAAACATGTTAGGAGTTGATGCTTGTTCACCTATAAGTACTTTTAAATAGCTCTCCTTTTATGTATAGCTACACAAACTATAAGAGGAATTGAGCAATATCAAAGACATCTACTGGATTTCTTTGGTTGGCAAGTACATAACACCTTAAGTATAACTCCAAAAGAGTATTTATTCTCTCAATCTAGCCATCATTTTGAGATTACAAATCCTTGGAGAAGTACAGCTTCAAAACTAGCAATTTAGACAACTAAATCCAAAATTTTCCCAAAAATTCAAGAGGCTCAACCGCTCAACCAGTAATGATGTTTGATCAAACTCCTCAGTACTTCAAAACACTCTTCATAACAACTCAGTTTCTTGTTCCATCGAATAGTATAGTGGCATGACAATAAGCGTTGCATAAAAATAATGCATGTACGATAACAAGGAGTAATACAGTCACTCCATATACAAAATACTAAAATTAAGTCTAATGAGACCTGTCCTCATAGCCACTCCAAAAATGATAAAGAATCTAGTAGTCCTAATAGTTCTTGTTTCTAAATTTTATCATGCAAAAAGAGCAATAAGTTGCACTTAATCATTCATATCACACCCCAAATCGGAACACCAAAATGACATCTCCCACAAGGGTTAGTCCTATGTATGCCTCAATAGACCATCAGTAGAGTACCATAATATTCTCATAAGAGGTCACATCTCATATTATCTTGATTGTGGAATATAACCATTGTTTCCTTTTGTGAGGATTTAACCACCAACTAGAAGCAATATTACTTTAATCAACTATTTCATGACTATTGCTTATGGGACCTTAAACAATCGTGCTTTGATATTTTTTTGGAAAATTCAACTTTGCCCCTACCAAGTACCAACCCAATTATTTTGTGAAGTCATTTACTCGACTTTCAAATTAAGGTGCCAACAAAAATGGTGTTCTCCCCTAGCTCACACTCTCAAATCATATCAAACTCCTCTAAAAAATCCTCCAACAAACTAGCTCAAGTGATATTTTATTCTATATTATAAAACGACATAAAGCATGGCTCATTGAAGAATAATATGCTTGACCAACATAAAACATAAAAATATCATCTATTGCAAGGCTTGGTGAAAAGAGCAAAAACACTACATAAAATAAGCTTACATAAAAACGACAAACAAACATAATCATAATCCCTAATGGAAAATAGCTTAGAACTTTTGGTTTTAAACTTAGAAACCCATAAGGCTCGTTTTAACTAAGCACAATTCACCTCTTGAGTACTATACCATAGGGCAAAAGGGTCTCAAACGTACTGAAGGCTTCAAAAGTGTTGTGTGAGTTCATTTTATATATTTCTCTTGTCCCCAAGAAGCCATACCTACATCGAGGAATTTGATCCCTTAGTCTAGTCTACAATCTCATCCTTACACAGAAAAAAAAAATGACCTATAAAATATGTACACACATGTTAGGAATGAACTACAGTGAAATACACCAAGCACCTCTAAGTCCCTCATAGCTTGCCAGAAGCTAGAGTTGGAGATAAGAACTTTCCTAATAAGCTCCTGAGTACATTCACCTGCCTAAGATGCTATCAGGCATTGAGTCCTCACCTTGTCTAGGCACTCATCCAGCAGCTAGTGGCATCATTGTCCATTAGGTACTATCTTAATGGACAATAGAGTGAGTGCATACCTAGGGAATTCTAAAGGCATGAGATCGATAATTTTACATAATATCCTCTAGTGACATGCCTGATTGGACTTGTCCTATAACAAGTGTCCGGCCCAAGAAGTATACATAGCGCAAATATATATATATATATATATACATATGCATATGTATACATATGTATACACACAAAACATACAATAGGAACCAGAATGCATCCTAGAATAAGAAAACAGACTATAAAGAATGGTTATGAAGTTTTGCATTATGTACTAAAGAATGTGATGAACCCAGAAAAAAACATCATTAAGTATGGATTGACTGTCACCAAAAGAAAAAAAGCCAATATATGCTTGAACCAGCATACTACACAATTTTCATAAAATTTGTTGGAATCTTGTTAATTCTACAAAAAGAAACTAAACGTTTGTATACCACTAATTCCTTCTCGAGTGCAGAAATGAATTAAAATAGTTTTATTACACACACGTTCACTATAGAAATTCTCAAAAATCAGAATATCGTGGGTACAAAAAGTGTAATTTTACATTAAAAAAATTGATATTTACATAAAAAACAACTTACATAAAGAATTCAATTTATCAGCTAAAAGTTAAATGCATAATTGATCAAGAAAAAAAGCAAGAAAGTCATCACCTTGTCAGACTGGAAAGAGGAATTCCTGAACGCTCGCACGAAGAAATCATTCCACTATCCAATCCGACCCTAATGCTTCTTGCAAGACGAGACAAGGAAATCATAGGAACTGGCCACGTCTTCTGCCAGTTGCGGCCGCCGACCAAAGGGCAGTGAAACACGAAATAGCACTGGAGCAAACCTAAACTGAATCGGGATTTAGTAGTCTAGTAGAGTTTAGGCTCAATTTGGCGAAGCTGAAGCTGCCCGAAAAAGTTGAAACTATTTGGGTAAAATAGCTGGTCAGGTAAGTAGTTTAGAAGTGCTCTACTATTCTGTTCTGTTTTATTAAGTGAAAATTTTGTAAATACTTTATGATTTGCAATGAAAATAATTTTTTCTAATATCAAATATAAAAGCTACTTTTGGTTGTCATTGATACTTGAACATACAAACAATATTAATAAATTAGTTCAATATCATATTAGGAAAAAAAAATAACTCAAGAAAATGAAATAACTCATGTTTATAATTTCTTTTTTAAATATCGAAGTGCTTTTAGTATAGGATTTGAACTCATATTTCTTTAAAAAAGATGTACCAAGTTGAAGCGAGGTTTGATTGAAATCATAAATTTTGTTTGATTTGTCTATATGAAAACAATACAGATCTTAGTGATCCAAATTGGCATGCTAGGGGTAAGATGAGACAATGTGAAAATTAATGTTAATCTTAAAGCGAAACCATGATCCTAACTTTAAGATATATACTTATAAAAGGCAATGAGATTACTCCAAATGATAATCACAAGACAAAAGATTAGAAACTAGAAGGTAGAAGGAGAGTATGATTTGTGAGGAAAGAACAAAGAGTACAAGCAATCTAAAGGTTTAGAGGGAGGGAATAGGAAAGGAGATTACAAGTATGATTTTCATACATTATTCTTATCTTGGATCAACATTTCTATGGTACTAACCCAACCAATGACTTACACTCCAATACCATCTTGCAATAAAATTGATCAAGTCTTAGCCAATATTAGTAAGTGCATTGAAAATTTGCTACATGATAACTGAATCTTACTATGAACAGTGAGAGGAATGAAGCCGGAAGTGACGAGGAGTCGGCGACAGCGATCCGTGAACCAAACGTCGACAATAGAGCGAAGAGACGATTACGACTAGTCGAAACTTGAAATTGAATGGGAAATAGGGTTAACTGAGGGAAAATTAGGGTTACCAGCACAGGGATTTAGCGTACACGATTGATCTTGTTCAAGGCGGCGATGTGCGGAGGCGCAACATCCAGAGGCGACGAGGAACGAAAGATCAGGCAAAGAGGCAATAGGCCTATTTGGCATACCTAAAATTTTTAGCTTTTACTTATTGAAAAAGTGCTGGTTGAAAAATAGTTGATTGGAAAAGTTCAAACTGTGTTTGGATAAATAGTTGTACTATGCAATTAAGCAAACTATTCCTAGAAAATTTTGCTATTTTGGTTGTTGAACTTGAGTTTTATGCCATTGATACATGATCATGAAAAATATACAAAATAAATATTTTAATTATAATTCACACTAATAAACATATAAAGAAGGAAATTGAATCCACAAATACGTTGATTGTTCACTACAAAACAATCAAAATCATTTTGACAATTATGAGATTAATTCACTAAAACAATGGAACTTAACTAATAGAAGATTACAAAGAAAATAATGCAGTCTCCTCCGATTCCAAGTCGCTGTTTAACTAATAGAAGATTACAAAGAAAATAATGCACTCTCCTCTAATTCCAAATCGTTGTTTAACTAATAGAAGATTACAAAGAAAATAATGCACTCTCCTCTAATTCCAAATCGTTGTTTAACTAATAGAAGATTACAAAGAAAATAATGCACTCTCCTCTTATTCCAAATCGCTGTTTAATTGAGATGATGAGCAGATAACAAAGATTAAATGTTTAAGTTACAATATCACTGACAAATCTTTACTCTTATGCGGTAATCATGTAAATAATGCACATTAGTGTTGTGAGAATTTGCAATTTTTTTCCAATCTTTGGTCACAATTTATGATGTTTCTACCACAATACAAACACACATTTGAGCAGCTTGATTACTTCTCTCTCGGTGTAAAAATATCAATATCATATTTAGTGCAAAAATCAAATAAGTTCATGTACCGAACACAAGTATCAAGCATCAGGCAGAAATCAGAGCACACACCTCTTATGGAGTCCTCGGGGGAGGAAATTAGTAGCGAGAGGAATGGAGTCCTCGAGGAGGAAATTAGCGGCAAGAGGAGTCCTCGGGGAAGAAATTAGCGGCAAGAGGAATTGGCCGCATGCGACAATTGCTTGGGTTCGGCTGCAAGAGGCAGCGTGCAGCAGCGAGAGGAATATCGGAGGGAGGAGGCAGGGTTCGGCGGCAAGAGGAAGATCGACGGGAGGAGGAAGTAGGCGTGCGGCAGGGAGCGCTCGGTGAGGAAGAAGGTTTTCGGCGGCGAGAGGAAGATCGACGGGAGGGGTAAGTAGGGGTGCGGAAGAGAGTGTTCGGTGAGGAAGGAGACTTTCGGAGGCGAGAGGAGCTTGGCGGCGTGGTTCCAGAACAACGAGAGCAGAAGCGGTAAGGAGGAGTTTTTCGAGGATGAAGGGTATTTTTTTCCAACGCGTGAGCAGCGGCTGCGTTTGTCGCAGCTGGTCAACAACTTATGCTAGTCAAAACGGAATGAAATGAAAAGCTGCCGTGTTTAGTTCACAGTTAAACCCAGAAGTTACAACGGCCCGTTTGGAGAGGCTAGAGCTTCTGGCTGGTGGCTGATCTGAATAGAGTTGGTCTGAATAGAGCTGGTCTGAAAAGCTAAGGCTGTTTGGGTGTATTAGCTAGTCTGATAAGTAACTGTGAGCTACTGTGCTGTGCTGTTCAATTCTATTAAGAAAATATTTTTAATTTATAATAAAAATTAATTTTTTTTAATATAAAGCATATATAAAATATAAAATTACCTAACACAACCATAAAAATTTTGTAGACTATCACATACATAAATTTAAACTTAAAATAGATAATTTTTTTTAAGAATTCTCTAATTTTTATTTTTTAAAATTTAAAAAAAATAATCATACAAATATAAATTTTTAAATTTAAAATTTTTACATACATGAATTTAGACTATTACATTATTCTATATACTTATTCTCTTATTTTTTATATTTTTATTATTTTAATTTTAAAGATTAATATTTATTAATACCTTGTAAAAAATTAAAAAAAAAAATAACACCCAAATCCCTTTCGTCGTCTCCACGCGAAG
Organism: Costus lasius; assembly: GCA_027563935.2. Lineage (NCBI taxonomy): Eukaryota > Viridiplantae > Streptophyta > Magnoliopsida > Zingiberales > Costaceae > Costus > Costus lasius. Next base: position 17,579,385 of record CM050448.1, on the reverse strand, counting down.
GGATTTGGGATTCCACCGCTGTGTTCGGCGCCTTGCCGACGGCCGGCGACGGCTGGAGGCGGAGGCGAAGGCGGCGACGGCTGGAGGTGGACGCGGCGACGGCTGGAGGCGACGACGGGGAGCAGCGAGACGCGTACGGGCGAAGCTCGAGCCGAAGCGGCGAACACTGTGCGGCTTCAGCCGCTTTCGCATTTCGGAAAAGCTCGAGCGAGGCGGCTTCCTGTCAACAGTGCAACTTCTCAGCTTGGAACTAAGAAGCTGCGTCCCAAACGCCTCCGCTCCAGCTTTTGGCTGCCCGCAAAAGCCAGAAGCCGCCCAAATGCGGCATCCAAACGGGGCCAACGTTAGGGAGAAGTTGAGAGATGCTCGCTACTGGGGAACCCGCTGCACAGTGAAGTTTCCTCTCGCACGCGACGCTCTCCTCACCGTCGGACCAACGCCGTTGCCGCTCTTCCTCTCTGGCCACCGAAAATACGTCTCTCATCGCTGATCTTCCTCTTTGGTCGCCGATCTTCCTCCTTGCCGCTGATCTTCCTCACTTTCCACTCGCGGAAGGCCTTCCTCTTCCTGCCGCTCGCACGAGCCTTCCTGGCTGCACACGACTCATCTCGCAAGCGTTTGGAGTTCTGCCACTGATCTTCCTCCTCTTGACGCCGCCGACCTTCCTCCTCCCAATGTCACCGACCCCTCTTCCGCCGCTGATCTTCCTCCTACTGATGCCACCGATCTGCCGAGTTCACCGACCCATCTTCTGCCACTGATCTTCCTCCCCCCCAAAGCTCTCTTCCGCTGCACGAGGTCTTCCTCTTGCCGATGCCGACCAACGCTGCCAATTTCAAAATTTGATGCAAGATCAACGAAAGATGCAGCAACTTCCAACTCTGACCGCATTCAGAGATCCAACCCTCAATTCGCACTTTAGCATCTGATTTTCTTCCAACTGACTTGATTTCTACTGTGAGGTCTTTTTAATCAAGTATATACAGAATTTGACGGAAAGAAGAATTGATTGCTGAGTTGTCAGCCTCTTGGTCTAAGATGAGACTTAAGAATTCACTTGGGTTACATAGTGAGAAATAGTTCATTCCCAGTCCATTCTTAGAAGATGAGGACTGATTGGCTAAATATTTTTTTTTTTATTTCGCTGCCCTAGATTTTTATAAAGAAGGAAATCAAATGTCTTGAAACCGATCTTAGATATAGGGTTGGCAATTAGGATTATATTTTGATGATTTTGTGTAATCACGCTTTCTCTTCTAGAAATATATTGAATAATGCATTTATTATAAGAAAAATATATAAATTTTTTTAATAATAAATAAATATATTAAGTTCAAAATAATAGTTTCAATTGGTAATTATGAGGTGCCCAATATTAAAAAGTGAGAAAGTTATAGAAGGGAAAGTAAATTTTGTTAAAATACATATGCAGCATAATTAGGTTGCTCTAAGTTTAATGGCAACATGTGTATGATTCAAATTTTAAATATAATGTATAATTTATGTAATCTATAACTTATCCATCTGGTTATATGTACAATTATAAGTGTATGGGTTTTGTTATACTAGTTATATGGTACAATTATAAGTGTATGGGTTTTGTTCCACTTTTAGTATAGTATATTTGCACATGATTAAAGTGTTTATTTTCTAAAATTTTTTTAGAAATAGTCTGCTTAATAGTACAGCACAGTTGCTGACCAACACAGTTATTTTTCAACCAGCACTTTCAACTAACAAAAGTTAAAAGTTTCAACTATGCCAAATGGGTTCTATATTTTTCTAGCTTCTTGCAATCTGAGCAACTTCTAGGTTGGAACCCATATGATGTCTACCAAGCAGGCAAACTTATTATTTTCTGTACTGACTTGTTCACTAGCTATACACATAATATCACTATAGTTGAGAAGCCAGATTCTTAGTTTATAAAATGTCTGTTTGGCATAGCTAAAATTTTTAGCTTTTGTTGGTTGGAAAGGAATTGGCTGAAAAATTTTAACTATGTTTGATAAAATAAACTTTTTGACTAACAAACAACTTTTGACTAGCCATAAGCAGAGGGTAACAGCTTCTAGGTTTTAAATCTAGAAGTTAACAGCCAAACACCCCAACTTCTGAAAATATATTTTTGCGACCAACAGTGGTCATAGCTAAAAAGCCAACCCCCCCCCCCCCCCCACCAAAAAAATAAAAGATGCTCGATGTCTAGACCTGGCAATTCGGATCAGCAGGTCATAAACGGGTCGTATTAGCTGTGACCCGTGATCCGACTAAGCCAACCCGAATATAATACCCGATATGACCCGAATAACCCGTTTATTATTTTTATTTTAAACATAAATAATCAATTGATAAAAATTTTATTAAAATTAATAAAATTTTGCGCTTATGTGTGAGCCAAAATTTGAGTTAAACGATAATTAGAAGATATTTGAGCTTATGGGCTAGTTATGGGAGTTAGATGAGCCTATATTTAAATTTTTATATATAAATATATAATGTAATCGGGTTAAGCGGGTCAACCTGTTTACAACCCGACACGCTCCGATTATTTTTGGGTCATAAACGGATTGACCTGTTTATGATTCGAATATAATTATGGCTGACTCAAACCCGTCTAACTTCGTGTTGAATTGGGTCAAGTTAGCGGATCGAGTCAGATTTTGTCAGGTCTATCGATGCCTTCTTCTCCTACCAATATGAAAAGAAGTTGAGAAACAAACACGGTAGCTTCTCAATTTTGGCTGCCTACTGCTACAGAAGCCGCCCAAACGAGGCCTTTAGTCATTGCTTGTCACTGTCATTTGTGCTCATCTTACACTCCCACTTATCCTCCAATTACAATCGTTTGTTTAGGGGGCTCTACCGAGATCGGCTGCCTTATGAATTAATTTCAATTTTACACATAATTTAAATTGGTTTTAATATTATTATTTTATTTTAATGTTTTCTATCTACTATTATTTCTAATTGTTTGATTTAAAGATTCTTAATTCGTTTTTTTTTTTATCATTTTTGAACTTTTATTTGACCTTTTTTTATATAAATTTTTATTTTCGTTTTTATATTTTGCTACAATTTTTATTTTTTTTAAAAAAAAAGAGTATATCTTCTTTCTTATCGTGTTTATATCAAAGTCATTTCCCTGATTTTGTATTTCTAATTTGTATTCATATTCGTATCCTCCCCTTCCCCATGATTGCCCAACCTAATCTGGTTCCTGTTTGCTGCAGTTAAAAAACAGATTATATGCATGCATAGATGTAACAAGAAAACTTTTCCATACAGGAAAATTATCCACAGTCATCACTTTACTCATAAAGATTATGGTCTACATCATATCGTATGCTGCCCGATTAATCCCTCAACTCATTCTCTGTAACGGATCCAATTCGCCGGTTCATCAAGGATCATAAACAACAGGCATCATTTTCCAAGTCAACACAGATTTGTCAACCAACAGTTTTGAGTATCGAACAAGAAACTTCTCACCCCATGGCATACTTCTGCGTCCATGATCTTGCCATTTCTTCATAGCGAGACCTCTGGTTCTTGTACGTGAGAGCAATCTCAGGGACAAGCGGGTCGTCTGGGTTTGGGTCTTTGAGCAGGGAGGAAATGGAGTGGAGCACCTTGGATATCGTCAGAGTTGGGCTCCAGTGTTCCTTGAGGATGTCAAGGCAGATGCGGACATTTGAATTGATGTTGGGATGGTAAACCTGCAAGAATTAATGCGAAACATGCCATTGCTAATAACTGTTAATCCTTGTTTCCAGCAAAACGTGACCCCTAAGATATAGCTGGTGAGTTATTATTCATGAATCATGCATCCATTGGCAAAGTGAGTAAAAATACAAAAAACAACAGAGGTACTAGATGCCTCAAATTAAAATTGAATCGGTCGAATGCCAGTGGACGTATCAATTTTCTTATTTATTCTATACTAATACAGACTGTGGAACCTTGTAATTTGAAACATAAACAATGAAATCTAGGGTTCCGTCCTTCACATTTCATACTAAGAAAGTTCAATTATTTTTGCAACAAACATTCACTATCACAAAGAGAATTGAATCAAATAATGATTGCTAAAGATATATTTTTAAGGAACAGCTGTAATAACAAATACACCAAAATTCACATGTCGTTGTAAATTAGATTAAACACAAACATTTCAAAACACACTTTTCTGATGCTTATTTCTTCCTGAGCTTATCTCCTTATCAATATATCACAACACTTATCTGTTCAATCAAAATTTAAAGGGAATGTTTAGCCTATCGAAACCACTTGGTCATTGAAAAAACAGAACTCAGTAGTGTAGGTAAAAAAAAATCAAAGGATCATAGATGCTATAAACCCCTGGAAGACATTGACGATTCATTTATCTTTACACATCGAAAGGATCCCAGTGTATTTTCACAAATTAGCCAATCAGTTCCACTTCATACAAAGGGAATGAGTAAGAACAAATTTAATTATATGAAAATCTCAATGGATCATAAGACCAAAAGATTGAAGTATCACACAAGGTCATATTAAATTTATAATGGATGACATGTTTAGTCTCACATTATTATTCTCTAATGCGAGTAGTGAATTTACGTAGTCTTATCTCTGGGTATGAGTGTGTCAGAAAATCAAATTATAGATGTTTGCTGTTTATTAGTCCCACATGGGTTGGCACATGAATTCTCACTGGTGTCGGTCAGTACTTTTTTAAGAACATAACATCTTTTCTATTTCATTCAACATTGCAACAAAGCATATTGTGATGATCTGCTATCTTGATCACCATTTTTGACCATTTGGCAAGAAGGATGAGCGCTGTTAGGGATGCGCCTTTGGTATTTACTGATTAATTATTGAACCTGATTTAGAAAATTACCAAATATTATTAAATTTTAATTAGAAGCATTAAACTAGAAGTTTAACAGGTTTATATATACTTTTCCAAAATAAGCAACTTCAGCCCAGTAGTATAAACTACATCAACGTAAAAAAAAAGTATAAACAAATACAAAAATAATCTCCTTGCTTCCTACGAGTACCACCACGGCGGCTGGGTTCTAGCTTTATTCGCTTGCCAGCTGTGTCACTTGTTCAATGAGCGAAGGGCAGTTTCTACTCGGGCATTATAGAACTCAATAAATTTATGGTGTCTCCCTTATGTGCAGTAAAACCAACATTTTTTTTTCATAAGCCCAAGTGACTAATAATCTTTATATGAATGTATATTCATTCATAAACTAATGAATATATATTCATTCATTCATTTGCCCAGAATTATATCTTGTCTAATTCTCTTCCCATCCAACGCAGATCATCATACATAAATGACTTTCTAAATAGATCTAAATCATCTAATATTTCAATACTTTCTGCTACAAGAACCAAAAAGAAGGGATAAAAAAAGTGAGATTCGAACAAGATTCTAGATCAACAGAAAACTGTAATATACAAGAAGGAAACTCGTTTGAGAGAACAAATGTTTAATATGCATTCACCATCTATTCCAGGATCACACGAAATTTGGAAATGTAAATATCACTTAGGAAAACTCAAAATGAAATCTTGGAACAGATTAAGGTTGATAATAATTAATTAAAATCATTCATATGGTGTTGTCGTCCTTTATGCTTTCAATAGGCAAGACATTACATAAGGTGTTCTCAACTTCAACATCACACCTCTGATAAATAGAAGGCCACATTGGTTATAAAACCATTATCATCATGCTAATGTCAAAAGGTCAAGATTATGTATCCATGAAGACATGCTGATATGACTCTAGAGATTACGGAGTTCACTTGACCTAGACTGGCCTATCTACTTTATAGGTTTTTAGAATTGTAGGGAAAAATTATGCAGCCAAATAGATGCTTGACAGATTAGTGAAACCAGCAAAATAACCTTAACATTAATACCCCTATGGCATGATTAAGTTATAATAGACAAATAAGCCTCAAGCCACTTACATCACATTGGGTTGCAACCAAAATGATCAATGGATAGTTGAATCAGTTGTGCAAAGTTATAGATTCCATCTAGCAATGAGCTTGAAAGAAAGGCTAGCATCATTTGATCCATAAACCACTACAGCACTAGGGGGAAAATTCCCAGCATTACTAGCCTTCACCATAGCTTTTCCTGACTGGAAATTTGAAGATCCTGCTTCATATGTTTATGTGTAATTATTTTCAGATCAAAGAAACCTCTACAGCAAGTTGGAAAAACTTAAAACGGATTTCTGCTTTCCTATCAGAACTGAATCATCCCAAGTCTGCTCCATTGCAATTCCTCTAATTTTACAAAGAAACACGGATCATAAGAGAGATAAAAAATTAGTACAGCGAGGATGCATGGACGAGGATGCATGGACGGAGAGTGTGTTTATTCAACATAGGTTTCAAGAGGGAAAATGTATAATCTAGACAACCATAAATAAAATGGCTTGTCAATCATGTAGTGTCTTGAGTTTTAACATATGAATATTTTCATGATACTATATAAAAGACTCTTCAATTGTAAATCATTTCAAGCAATATTAATAATGCACCAACCTATATCTGACAAGCTTTGACCACTATGCCACTCATGACTCTTGTGAGTCTCTAGCATAAAGTTGATTTCCAAAATATTGCTCAACTGAACGAATCAACTATGGCTACACAGAGGGCACAAAATAATTCTAGTATTACATCACATTTCTCGGCATGGAAGGGATAATTAGAGGATAAACAAAACTTCCAAAGCAAAATGTGAAATAAATAGAGCTTTAAAAGAATAAAAGATCACAACTTATCTGCAATATTGCATAGACCTGGAAGATGCTTCATTGACTCTTGTTGATTCGGTGGTTCTATTTTGATTACCTTGTTGAAGCAACATTAATACCTGAGTGGGGAACACAAACAAAATAATTCTGACGACTTACTGCAAGAACTCACCAATAGGACTTTGAACATTGAAGACTAATATTACCACTTATGTTGGGTAAGCTCTACTGTGCAAGCTACAATTCCCTGAAATATTTTATGGTATATGCAGCTGCTGGCTTTCCTTGACTGAAGCTGATGATTTTACTAACACATGTAATAAGGGTATCAACATTTTCCTATAGATGAGGGTAGGAACATCTCTTCAAGTAACGGTGTCATATGCTGGTAATTTTTCATGTACCTTGTTGAAGCCTCCTGTAGAAAATGTAAATAAATTCATCTTAAATTGTGCGATCACAATATGCACAATAATTAATAGCTTTGAAGCGTAAATGCAGGAGAAAGTTATATACATTGGGAAACATTGAGTAAAACCTTTGTATAGCTCTGTTGAGGTGAATTATTTTTTATCCTGCTTCCATAGCCATCTTCAGCCGTTCATCACTAATCATGCTTGTTTCCTCAAACTTCTCAATTTCATCAACCTTCTTTTCAAGAGATTGGACTAAAGCCTATGTATTTTGCAAGACAATTTCTTCTGAGAAAAAAACTTACCAAAATAAAAAAAATGTAAAGAACAAAACAAATGTATCCAAATGAATTTGGGTCTGATTAATGGTATTTTTTAACAATGAAAACCTGTGAGAAGGAAAAAAAAAAATCTTGAGGTGCATCACCTTAAGCTTTTCATTCTCATCTCTGAGTTTATCCATCAACTCATTGTCAACAACTGAGACATCTCTAATAGTAGGAGCTCCTTCAACTTTCGTTTTAGCAGCCTCACATTCTTTTACTAGCAAAGCTTTTGTTTTGTCAAATTTTTGTTGTATCTCCTGTAAAGTAGCTTGTAATTTTCCATTCTCCTGCAAAGCAGCTTGCAATTTTCCACACTCCAGAGTTTTAGCATCTTCAATGTCAACCTACAAGGAATAGAAGCCAGAATTCCTTCAACTCAAATAGAAGAAACAACGTCTTAGAAGCAAAAAGTGGTGAGTACAATGCATTGATATTCCGCACATACAAACATGTTTATGTTCTTCATAAATGAATAACCATAGTCCGCACATACAAATGTTTATGCCACAGTGTCTTGAATCCTAGGCATGAGGTGAGTACCTTAATACTTTACTAAAGTGGTGCGCAAGACAAATACCCATAATAAGGACTACCAAAAAGTGAGTAGCAAAAAGAAAGGTAGAGGAAGTGTCATATAAGTTATGGAATTTAATGGCATAAGTAATGAAAAATAAAGAGTAAAATAACGGAAATAACAAACATCAAAAATAGAAAAGAGTAATAAGTATAGGAAAAGAATATTCAAGATAAAAACTGATACACAAATTAAATCAAATGTACTTTATTATCATCTTGACTAGTTGAATTTCTCTACCATGACAAAAAAACAATTATGATCTCTTAAGTATGACAAAATTTGAGATCCTGAGTTACCAAGCAATGTCTTCATTTAACCATATGTAGAAGTTATGTTTGAGCTCACCAAACAAATAAGTTATCAGTACTTGAATTGGAGGTGAACTAATTGCCCGGTTTTTACAGGGAGTAGCAATGGTATGAGATTCCATGCTTGATGTGGGTCTTTTACCTCTTTGTATCAATGTAGGGGATTCACTAAAGGGAGCCTAAGTCATAAGAAAGATGCCTCATGGCATATGTGCATAGACTTTAAAGCTATTTATAAGATTGCAATTAAGTATAGATTTTCTATTCATCATTTGGATGATTTATTAGATTTGGTAACAAAGCCTTAGCTTAATGACTTTAATCTCTCAAGTTCTTATTGGATTTCTTCCTATTGATCATTTAATAAATTAGGCCCTAATTTGTGAGGGTTCTTAGTTCCTAGGGAGCTTAGAGAAAATGCAAATTTCCTAACAAAAAATGTCTTACATTGTAAGAACTAGATTGGCTATAATAGTTTTTTCTAAATACTACAGAGAAATCTGGCTTCTTATAATAGGTGAAACCCTTCTAGAGTTAATCATAGCACATTAGACTTGAACTTTAATTGCATCCAAAATGTATAAGGACGAAACACCTAAAGTCAATAACTGTTGATGCCAAATTATACAATGTAATATATTAAGGGTGCAAAAATATCATCTCTATGGTGAGGTTAAGCTAAAAATTAGCTTTACACAATATTGTGCTAAAACTAATGTTATGATCAATAATATATCATTTCTGGTGTTACACCTATGAAAAATAGACCTTCAAGTTTATAGGTGAATTTCTTGTTATCACCCCTAACATAGATTAGATTACTATGGCTGAAGCAAATCATGGTACCTATCTTAAATGAGTGTGAGCTAGGGAATGATGTTGCCTACTTGAATAGAGGCTTTTAGAAAAATTGTCTCAATGAGATTTGAAAAGATGTTGCAAGTTGATTTCAAAAACTTTCTTTTTTGAGTTTAGAAAAAGTTTTAAGGGTTTGGGCCTTATACAAACAAGATATAAAAACTAAAGTTAATGAACTCCTAAACATAAATTAATGTAAAACTAAGAAAAGTGATATGATTAAATTAAATGTAACTAAATTAGCCAACACAAGCAATTTGCAAACATAAAACAATCCAGAGACAAGGTATTGATGCAAATTAAGCTAATATGAAGAAGCCTACAAAACTCATTAAATTGACGTAAACATGGTTTAACAGTGTATGCAACTATATGCAGGTTAACAAGAGTGAAACTAAATTGCTAGTGAGCTATCATAATGAAGACCTGTTCATTACCTAGGTGTTACACTAGGATATAAGCTATATGGAGACTTGGAAATCAAATTAAACTAAAATGAGTCCCTTTACATATTTTGCATTCCAATCATTCCTCTAAGAGGGTGTTCTACTAATTTTTTATCAAGGAGGTTAAGTTCAAACTTGAAAATGCAATAGCTATATCATCTAAGATAAAGACTATGTCAGAGTCATAGTCAGAGGAGTTTATGACTGTTACTCAAAGTTTCCTAAAAACTTCTTGCCACAAGGGATATACATGTTATTGATTTAGTTCCTAGCTCCTTTTCTAAATTTGCCACATCACCAGATGAATCCAACTATGCAGGCTGAAATGAAATGACAAGTTGATGACTTATTATAGGGGATTCACCAAAGAGAGCCTAAGTCATTATGCTACTTACACCTAAGAAAGATGTCTCATGACATATGTGCATAGACTCTAGAGTTATTTATAAGACTATAATTAAGTATAGATTTTCTATTCCTCATCTGGATGACATGTTAGATTTGCTAACAAAGCCTATGTGGTTTTCCAAGGTTAACATGGGTATTGGATATCATTACATTAGTATCCATCACGGGGATTGTTAGTGGTAGACAAGTAAATAATAGATTTGTAAATATTAGTTATGTTGTAATTAACTGTAAATATATTTACTATTTTACCCTTGTGTATTAAACTTATACCCGTTTAGGGTTTTCTATAAATTAAGAGGAAGGCTGCTAAGAGAGGCAGACTTTCAGTTTCATACTTGTGACATGGTATCAGAGGCTTTCTAGGGCTTGCGGTGATCTTCTCTTCCTTAGGCGGTCTTCTTTTCTGGAGGAGTTTCTTGGCAACGTCCGTCTTTGGTTTTCTCTGGCAAAAGTCTTTAGCGATTTTCTTGGCGGCGCATCAATTTTTGGCGTGCAACTCCTTCAGCGGACGCGTGCGACAGAGTTTTTGCTCAACGGGTGACGTTGATGAAAATCGAACGATTCATCTTCTTCTACGGATTTTGTTTAGGTGTCGGCGGATTTTGGCATTAGATTTTCGGACGGATTTTGTTTAGGTGTCGGCGGATTTTGGCATCAGATTTTCGGCTGTAGCGGTTGTGTTTGATTTCAGCGTCCCCTCTTCTGCAGCAACGCTCTTCTTCATCCGACGACGACAAGCAGCGCCGGTCGGCAGTGGGAGAGAGCAGAGGACGAGGCGACGTCTTCCACCCTTCCGAGGAATCCTGCTCTTCCAAGCAACGGACGCCTAGCGCGGGCGAGCGCTCAGAGACAACGAAGGAAGATGAACGCTTGGCGTTCGCTTCGAGGCAGCAACTCGGCTGAATTTTGACCGAGTCAAAATCTAGAAATCAGATTTCGGCGACGATTACAAATTCAGTGGACGAATTCGGTGGTGACGTCATTGAAGCGAGATTTACCCAAGCAGCGCGGTGATTTGGAACATTGACTGGTCAAAACTGATTTTGACCAGGGAGGTACATCAATTGGGCGAGTGATTTTTCTGCAAAGCGAACTTCAATTTATAGCCATGTCAACAAAACTTTGTCTATCAGATTTACAGGTAAAAATTATGCTACATGGTAATTTCAATTTAGGATGTTTTATGGAAAGGGGTTATAGGGACATATAGATGGATCATCTTCTATTTCTAAAAATGATAGTGAATCTAGTACATGGGAATTGAATGATGCTAAGATTATTTCTTGGATTCTAGCATCTATTGAACCTCATATGGTAAATAATCTGCGCTCCTTTAGTACTGCCAAGGAGATGTAGGATTATTTGAAACGTATATATCATCAGGACAATACAGCAAGACGATTTCAGCTGGAACTTGAAATCAGTAAATTCACTCATGGTAATATGTCTATTCAAGAATTTTATTCAGGCTTTATGAATTTATGGATTGAATATACTGGCATTATTTATTCTGGTGTTCCTAAAGAGGTATTGGCAAGTCTGCAACAAGTCCATGAAGTTAGTATGCGTGATCAATTTTTAATGAAATTGAGACCTGAATTTGAGGTTGCTAGAGGTGGATTACTTAATAGATATCATATTCCATCTTTAGACATTTGTCTTGGTGAGCTTCTGCGTGAAGAGCAACATTTGGCCACTCAAACTGTTATTAGTGAGACTTCAGAGGTTATTAATGTGGCTTATGTAGCACAAGATAAAAATCGGAGCAAAGGACAAATGCAATGTTATAGTTGCAAGGAATTCGGTCATATAGCTAGAAATTGTAGCAAGAAATTTTGTAATTATTATAAACAAAAAGGACATATTATCAAGGATTGCCCAACTCGTCCAGAAAATAGAAGGGCAAAGGCTTACAAAGCAGTGCATACTACTATACCAGATTCCACTGCATCTGTGACTATTTCTGAGGTGACTCCTATTGCTGCTGATCAAAATCAAGTGGTTATGACTCCTAAGATGGTTCAGCAGATGATTCTTTCTGCTTTCTCTGCTCTTGGTCTTCAAGGTCGTGGTAAGCAAACTTCATCTACTTGGTTTGTTGATTCTGGTGCATCTAATCATATGACTGGCTTTCCGGATTTCTTACAAAATTTACATCCTTATACTGGTCGACAACATATTCAAGTAGCCAATGGTAGTAGTCTTTCGATTACTACTGTTGGTGACATTGGTCACACTTTTAGTCATGTTTTTGTTGCTCTAAATTTATCAACCAATTTGATATCTGTTGGTCAGCTTGTGGAGAATCATTGTGACGTTCATTTTTCTCGTGTTGGCTGTGTTGTACAGGATCAGGCGCCGGGGAAAGTGATCGCGAAGGGGCCTAGAGTTGGCAGATTGTTTCCATTGCATTTTTCCATTCCTAGATCTTTAGCCTTATCTTCTGTTATCATTGATAGTCAAGTTGAACTTTGGCATAAACGTCTAGGCCATCCAAATCATGTAATTTTGTCTAACTTAATACAATGTGGTTTTGTTGGCAACAATTTAAATTCTGTTTTGACATTTAATTGTGCCACATGTAAACTTGGAAAGAGTAAAACTTTGCCTTTTCATAATTCTGGTAGTCGCGCAAAAGTGTGTTTTGATGTGATACATAGTGTTGTTTGGGGTATCAGTCCTGTTGTCTCTCATAGTCACTACCGTTATTTTGTAACATTTATTGATGATTATAGTCGGTTTACATGGATATATTTTCTGCACACAAAATCTGAGGTCTTCTGGGTATTTCAAAGCTTTGTTGCTCTTATTGAGAATCAGTTTTCTACGCACATTAAGATTTTACGCACTGATAATAGTGGCGAATATATGTCACGTGAATTTCAGATTTATTTGCAAGAAAAAGACATTATCTCACAGAGGTCATGTCCTTATACTCCTCAGCAAAATGGCTGGCTGAACGCAAGAATCATCATTTGTTAGACATGGTTCGTACTCTCCTCTTACAGTCCTCTGTACCAGCTAAATTTTGGGTTGAAGCGTTGACTACTGTTGTGTATTTGATTAATTGTTTACCATCTCAACATTTGGGATTTGATTCTCTATTTTATCGTCTTTTTGGCATTTATCCTGATTATCATATGCTCCACACATTTGGATGTGTTTGTTTTATTCATTTACCTCTTCATGAACGACACAAACTTGCTGCTCAATCTGTTCGATGTGCATTTATGGGTTATTCTTCCAAACAAAAAGGCTATGTATGTTATGATCCTTCTATTAATCATATGCGTATCTCTAGGAATGTTATTTTCTTTGAAGAAGAATATTATTTTCAGCAGCAAGTTTTCTCTACTTCACCAATTCTTCTACCTAATTTTGAGGAAACATCATAGTCTACTGGGCGGTTTATACCTGGTATGGTCTATCAGCGACGACGAACTATATCTCCTCATACTAATCTTGAAAGTGATTCAGAAGTTCAAGTTCATACTGAGCCTGATATTGTGCATCCTAGGCGTTCCTCTCGCACTATTAAGCCTCCTGATAAATTTGGTTTTTTAGCTACTTTATCTAATACAGTCATACCCACCACTTATTCTCAGGCCTCTACACAAGCATGTTGGGTAAATGCTATGCGTGAGGAACTTCAAGCTCTTCAGGAGAATCATACTTGGGACATTGTTCCTTGTCCAAGTGATATAACCGATTGGCTGTAAGTGGATATACTCTATTAAGTTGAAGGCAGATGGTTCTCTTGATAGGTATAAAGCTCGGTTGGTGGCTCTTGGTAATAGGCAAATATGACATTAATTATGAGGAGACTTTTGCCCCTGTTGCTAAAATGACAACTGTTCGTCTTGTACTTGCTATTGCTGGATCTCAAGGGTGGCCTTTACATCAGATGGATGTTAAAAATGCATTCTTACATGGTGATTTGAAAGAGGAAATATACATGACTCTTCCCTCGGGACTATTTTCTACATCTTCTTCTGATATTTGTAAGCTGAAACAATCTCTCTATGGATTGAAACAAGCGCCCCGTGCATGGTTTGATAAGTTTCGATCCACTCTTCTTGACTTCTCATTTACTCAAAGTCAATATGATTCATCTTTATTTCTTTGCAAGACTTCTATTGGTATTGTTCTTCTTTTGGTATATGTTGATGATATTGTTATCACTGGATCTGATTTATCCTTAATATGAAAACTTCAAAATCATCTTCAGCAATGTTTTCATATGAAGGATTTGGGATCTCTGCACTATTTTTTGGGTCTCGAAGTTTCTCGTACCTCAAATGGTCTTTTTCTACATCAACATAAATATATTGAGGACTTACTCACTCTTGCTGGTCTTCTAGAGGGTCGATCAGTAGATACTCCATTAGAAGTGAATGTTAAATATTGTTAGAATGATGTGATGTTTCTTTCTGATCCTTCTTTGTAGCGACAACTTGTAGGCAGTCTGAATTATCTTACTATCACTCGGCCAGATATTTCTTTTGCTGTTCAACAAGTGAGTCAATTCATGCAGGCCCATACACATAATCATTTAGCTGCGGTTCGTCGTATTATGCGTTACTTAAAAGGGACTTATACTACGGGTCTTCATTTTCTAGCTAACTCTTCGCTTCGCTTAATCGCTTATAGTGATGCTGATTGGGCCGGTTGTTCTGACACACGACGTTCTGTCACTGGTTAGTGTATGTTTCTAGATGATTCTCTTATTTCTTGGAAAAGTAAGAAACAAGATAGGGTGTCGAAGTCCTCTACCGAGTCGGAATATAGAGCTATGTCTTCCGCTTGTTCTGAGATTATTTGGCTACATGGATTGTTAGGGGAGCTTGGGTTTCCTCAACTCGAGCCTACCTCTTTGCATGCTGATAATACTAGTGCCATTCAAATTGCTATGAATCCCGTATATCATGAGCGTACAAAATACATTGAAGTTGATTGTCACTATATTCGAGAAGCTTACGATTCTCATCTTCTTACTCTTCCACACATTACCACAGAACTTCAAATTGCTGATATCTTTACTAAAGCTCTTCCCAAGCCTCGTCATCAGTTCTTAGTTAACAAATTGATGCTTATTAATCATGCCGTATGAATTTGAGGGGGGATGTTAGTGGTAGACATGTAAATAATAGATTTGTAAATATTAGTTATGTTGTAATTAGCTGTAAATATATTTACTATTTTACCCTTGTGTATTAAACTTATACCCGTTTAGGGTTTTCCATAAATTAAGAGGAAGGCTGCTAAGAGAGGCAGACTTTCAGTTTCATATTTGTGACAGGGATGATTGGAAGAGATTATTCAAAATGCAAGATGCATTGTTTGGATAGTCGTATGTGCTTGTTGGTTTTATCGATGCTTCTACAAGAGTGATGAATCATGTTTTAGACAATCGTAGTTCCTCATAGATTTATACCCGTATATGGTTGACATGGAACCACATGGCATCCGTCGACAGAGTTTGTTGTAACAAATTCATCCCTCCCCAAGTGCTTTTAACAAACATTATGATCTAAAGATTTACCTACACGAGACAAAATATAAACAAGACAACTCTAGTTTTCTCCATAGAACCAGATGTCATCTGGCTCATTTCAACTGATGCATTTATTAATGGTAGACATGTAAATACTAGTTTTATAAATATTAGTTAGGAACTGAATTTTATATGTTACTGTAAAGTTTCTTTTACCCTTTTACCCTTTGTAACTCGTACCCATTTAGGGTTTGTTTAAAAGGTAATGAAAGCTGTTGAGAGAGGCAGACTTTGATAGTTCAAAATTGTGACATGGTATCAGATGGATGACAATTGTTCGTCGACGTCATCTTCGATTTCGGCATCGATTCTGACTGTATTTCAGCAGATTCATCAAAGTTCGGGCAGATTTGTGGAATTTTAGCTGTGGATTGGGATTTTAGGCATATTGGTGAAATTTTAGCCGCGGATTGGGATTTTGGTTGAAATCAGGATTTCAGCTGAAATCAATTTTTCGGCACATCAAATTTTTGTGATCTTCCTCATTTTTGGCAAAGCGGACGTAGACTTTGTTGCTGCCTCTTGGCTATAGATTTTATTTGGAGTTTTAATATTTTTTATTGGATAATTGTCTTTCTCTGTATGAAGAATTCTTTTGGTAAAATGTCAATAAAAACTCTGTCTATGAGATTTACGAGTAAAAATTATGCTGCATGAGAATTTCGGTTCAAGATGTTTTTGAAAGGAAAGGAGCTATGGGGCACATAGATGGGTCGTCCTCTATTGAATCTAGTACTAGGATTATCTCTTGGATTCTGGCATCTATTGAACCTCATATGGTAAATAATCTTTGCTCATTTTGTACTGCCAAGGAGATGTGGGATTATTTGAAATGTATATATTATAAAGGCGATTTCAGTTGGACCTTGAATTAGTAAATTCACTCATGGTAATATGTCTATTCAAGAATTTTATTCAGGCTTTATGAATCTATGGAGTGAATATACTGGTATTATTTATTCTAGTGTACCTAAAGAAGCCTTGGCTAGTCTACGACAAGTTCATGAAATCAGTATGTGTGATCAATTTCTAATGAAATTGAGATCTAAATTTGAGGTTGCTCAAGGTGTAAACAAAATCACGTTGTATTTACTGCCAACAAAATTGAGATATGAAATTATTGCCAACAAAATCACGTTGTATTTATTCTAGTGTACTTAAATAGATATCCTATTCCTGTGTTGTACAGGATCAGGCTTCAAGGAAGGTGATCGCGAAGGGGCCCAGAGTGGGCAGATTGTTTCTGTTGTATTTTTCCATTCCCAGATCTTTAGCCTTATCTTCTGTTATTGTTGATAATCAAGTTGAACTTTAGCATAAACGTTTAGGCCATCCGAATCATGTAATTTTGTCTAACTTAATACAACGTGATTTTGTTGGCAATAATTTCAATTCTGTATTGACATTTAATTGTGCTACATGTAAACTTGGAAAGAGTAAAACTTTGTCTTTCCTAATTCTAGTAGTCGTGCAAAAGTGTGCTTTGATGTTATACATAGTGGTGTTTGGGGTATTACACCTGTTTTCTCTCATAGTCACTACCATTATTTTGTAACCTTTATTGATGATTATAGTCAGTTCACTTGGATATATTTTTTGCACACTAAATCTAAGGTCTTCCGGGTATTTCAGAGCTTTGTCGCTCTTATTGAGACTCAGTTTTCTACGCGCATTAAAATTTTGCGCACTGATAATGGTGGTGAATACATGTCACGTAAATTTCAGACTTATTTGTAAGAAAAAGGCATTACCTCACAGAGGTCATGCCCTTATACTCCTCAGCAAAATGGCATGGCCGAACACAAGAATCGTCATTTGTTGTACATGGTTCGTACTATCCTTTTACAGTCTTATGTGCCATCCAAATTTTGGGTTGAAGCATTGACTACTGCCGTGTACTTGATTAATCGCTTGCCCTCTCAACACTTGGGGTTTGATTCTTCATTTTATCATCTTTTTGGTATTTATTTTGACTATCATATGCTTCACACATTTGGATGTGTTTACTTTGTTCATTTACCTCTTCATGAATGACACAAACTTGCTGCTCAATCTGTTCGATGTGCATTTATGGGTTATAGCACCAATCAAAAGGGCTATGTCTATTATGATCCTACTATTGATCGTATGCGTATCTCTAGGAGTGTTATTTTCTTTGAGAGAGAATATTATTTTCAGCAGCAAGTTTTCTCTACTTCACCGATTCTTCTTCCTAATTTTGAGGAAGCATCACGGTTTTTTGGGAGGTTTATACCTAGTATGGTCTATCAATGATGACAAACTCTCTCTCCTCATACTGTTCTTGAAAGTGATCCAGAGGTTCAAGTTCATACTGAGTCTAATGTTGTGCATCCCTGGCATTCCTCTCGCATCATTAAGCCTCCTGATAGGTATAGTTTTTCAGTTACTTTAACTAATACTGTCATACCCACCTCTTATTCTCAGGGCTCTACACAAGCATGTTGGGTAAATACTATGCGTGAGGAATTTCAAGCTCTTCAGGAGAATCATACTTGGGCCATTGTTCCTTATCCCAGTGATGTTAAACCGATTGGCGGTAAGTGGATATATTCTATTAAGCTGAAGACAGATAGTTCTCTTGATCGATATAAAGCTCGCTTGGTCGCTCTTGGTAATATGTAGGAATATGGCATCAATTATGATCGATATAAAGCTCGCTTTGATACCATATTCCTACCTATTACCAAGAGCGACCAAGCGAGCTTTATATCGATCAAGAGAACCATCTGCCTTCAGCTTAATAGAATATATCCACTTACAGTAAATCGGTTTAACATCACTAGGACAAGGAACAATGTCCTAAGTATGATTCTCATGAAGAGCTTGAAGTTCCTCATGCATAGCATTTACCCAACACGCTTGTGTAGAGACCTGAGAATAAGAAGTGGGTATAACGGTATTAGTTAAAGTAGCTGAAAAACTATACTTATCAGGAGGCTTAATGATGCGAGAGGAACGCCAGGGATTCACAACATCAGGCTCAGTATGAACTTGAACCTCTGAATCACTTTTAAGAACAGTACGAGGAGAGATAGTTTGTCGTCGTTGATGGACCATACCAGTATAAACCGCCTAGTAGACCGTGTTGCTTCCTCAAAATTAGGAAGAAGAATCGGTGAAGTAGAGAAAACTTATATGCTGATAATACTAGTGTTATTCAAATTGCTGTGAATCCCGTGTATCATGAGAGTACCAAACACATTGAAGTTGATTGCCATTACATTCGTGAAGCTTACGATTAGGGCTGTCCAATAATCGGTTTGAACCGATTTACCGAATCGAACCAATAAACTCAAACGGTTCAGTTCGATTCGATTTTTTGATAATAAAATTCAACCTCGGTTCAGTTTCGGGTTGTATAAGTGAAATTTATGCAAACCCGAACTGAACTGACTTACACAGTCGCGCACGTTAAATTGAGTTGTCTGCACCTAAGTTCACGGTGAGAAGTGAATATTTAATAATAGATGAGGGTAAGTTGGAGTAGATGGATACATTTTTGCCTTTTAGGTAGCGTGAGGTGAGGTGATGCATTATGTCACACCCCTAGATGGTAATCAATTATTCAAGCTTCATTTACTCTTTTTCTCTTGATGATCATTTCTCTTGCTTCTCCCTTTTTGTTTCTCATATCTAGCATCTCTTCAACATCTCTTTCAACAATTGAGGCTCGATCCACTAAGTCACCATAATTTCTAAGTTTCAATGCGGAAAGCCTTGTTCTTATACTTGGTTTCAAACCTCTTTCAAATCTCTTAGATTTCTTTATCTCAATGTCAACCATGTGTGGGGCAAATCTGGATAACTCTATAAACTTAGCATCATATTGTGCCACGGATTGGTTTCCTTGACTTAGCTGTAAGAATTCCATTTCTTTTTGATCCCGAAGGCTTTCTGGAAAATACTTTTCATAAAATTTTTCTATAAAGGAATTCCAAGTGATAGTTTCCTCTCTTGATTCAGCTACTCTTTTGACCATTCTCCACTAATGTTCTGCTTCTCCTTCAAACATAAATGACGCTAGTAATACCTTTTGACTATCTGAGTAGCTGGTAACTGAAAATAATTTCTCCATTTGCTCCATCCACCTTTCTGCCAAATGTGGATCTCATGTATTCAATATCCGACTCAAAAGAAAGATAATTGAGTCTTCTTTACAAGGAATCTGATTTCAGGCAATGTGGATCAGCGAGTTAAAAGTTATACTAATTTGAACGCAGAAAGGTCGGATTGACTGCACATAAGGATGCATAGCCATTGAACATAGAATTGATTCCTCTTCCAAAGGCCGACTTTACTAAAATTAATAGAAATCAGAACCAAATTGAAGTCATTCATGAAGAGCAAGATCATGTCACATAAAATTGAAGTCAAAGGCAAGCAAATATAAAGGAAGATTAAGAACTTGCCTAATATGCCCAAAATCAAGTTCTCTTGGAGTTCTCCCTTTTTCTTCCTCTTCCTTGCCGTATACTTCCTTTCTCCTAAACTTGGAACGAAGCAAAAAGGAAGGAATGACAAAATTTTCCATCTTTATCTCCTCATACATGAGGAGATGAGGTGGAGGCATAAGGCAAAGTCAAGGTTAATGAGGTGGCAAGGTAAGTTCACTTAAGCCCTCCTAGTTGAGTTAAATTTCTCTTATGTCATTATGTTATCTTTTCCATTTCTCCTCTTAGTACAAGTAGAATTTCTTCACCTCTTCCTCTCCACTTCACTTCTTAAAGCTCTTTCAAGGTAAGCATCAAGTAGGAAAGCACTACAACAAGAAGATAATCTTACATGACATTTGCTTAAAAAAGCATAATGACCATTGTAGATTTGATTTTGTTTTGAGGGTATTATACATTAACTACTACATTTCATCTTTTCCCGATGCATCCAGAGAAAAGCAGATCACTTATTACCTGCAGTCTGCAGAGCAGGTAAGGTAACGATAGATCAGCTGTACCACTCTATGGCTTCTCGAATGGCAGTAATAGCATATCAACTGTCTCCGTTTTGGCGTATGCGAAGAGATAATGGCCTTTTCTCAAATCGCGGCCAAATCGTGTGCGTCCACTTAACGCTTCTTCGATAGGATTGGCGGCCAATAGGCGGATAGTGGAGATCTCGGCATTTCTGCAAAAGGATTTCCCAGCTCCCATGCCTCGATCAGATGCTGTTTCTAAGCCATCATCGGAAACAAAAGGGGCTTGCATCCCTCCGAGCCATTAGCTCCCATCCTCCGATTTCCACCGATTTCAAGCCGGGTATCGTAGGTGGTTCGGGGGGAGGAGGAGGAGGTGGGGAGGGCGTCCGTCGATCGACAGAGACAGCATCTGATCGAGGCATGGGAGCGATGGAGTCGGACAGGTGGACAACATCGTTTGTGTCTTGTCGATCGACAGGATGAAGGAGGAAATCTCCCTTCGCTACCATTCAACAAAGCCCCACGGCAAAGGCGCAGGCGTCCATGAGCTGCTCGAATGCCTCGACTGCACCGGTTTTGATTTTTTTTTATCTCAAGCAGACATTCTTTTTTTTTTCATCTCAACAGTTGAGGTTTTGATTTCTTACTTTGGTTTTATTCGATTTGAACTGAATCGAACTTGACTTTTTTGGTTCGGTTTAATTCAATTTTAATAATATTCGGTTCAATTTTGGTTTGAAAATTTTGGAAGAAAAAAAAACCGATTGGACAGCCCTACTTACGATTCTCATCTTATTACTCTTCCACATATTACTATTGATCTTCATATTGCTAACATCTTTACTAAAGCCCTCTCCAAGCCTTGTCATCAATTCTTAGCTACCAAATTGATGCTTATTGATCACACCGCATCAATTTAAGAGGGGATATTAGTGGTAGATATGTAAATACTAGTTTTGTAATTATTAGTTAGGAAGTGAATTTTATATTTTGCTGTAAAGTTTCTTTTACCCTTTTACCCTTTGTAACTCATACCTGTTTAGGGTTTGTTTAAAAAGTAATGAAAGCTGGTGAGAGAGGTAGACTTTGAGAGTTCAAAATTGTGACAGTATTGGCTCACCTTGGTCTTTATCTAAGGTTCCAAATTCCTAAACCACCAAGCACTCAGAGTACTTATAAGTTTCTATCCAGCTCTACAATGGTGTCTAGTTTTCTCCAAAGGCTCATTTCAAATGATGGATTGGCTCATCATGGTCTTTATCACGTTAAGGCCTAAAATTCCAAAACCTCTAAGCACTTAGAGTACTTACAAATTTCTAGTCAGCTCTAGAGTGATGTATAGTTTTCTCAAAAGAGCCAAATGATTTCAACTGATGGATTGGTTCCCCTTGGTCTTTAACATGTTAAGGTCCAAAATTCCTAAACCTCCAAGCACTCAGAGTACTTACAAGTTTCTAGCCAGCTCTACAATGGTGAGTGATCTATTCACAAAATGATTTTCTTTTTTCCCACATGAGTAAACATTTTTAGATAAAGCTAAAGGAAAAAAAAAGATGTAGAGAAACTTAGCATCAATTAAGATGCTAAATTCATATTTCCATCACTACGCCAATCATCTAATCACTGCTCCTAAAGTATTTTACCAGTAGGAGAGCAAATATCAATATTTGCTCAATTAAGCGGATTCGATCGCTTTCATCTGAAAATAAATTAAAAAAGTGGCACCACAAACACAAGAAAAGAAACGATAACCACATTGGCTCTCCAGTACTCACCAACAACCAACCATTAGTAGATATCTACCAATATTTAGTCAATTAAGTGGATTCAGTCGCTTTCATCTTACAATAAATAAAAGAATGGAACCACAAACACAAGAAAAGAAATAATTAACCACACTGGTTCTCCATCACTCACCAACATCCAACCATAATTCGAGATTTCTAATAATTAACATGGATGACCATATCGATGGACAAGGCACTAAATGATCGAGATACCTATTAAGATCTTTAACAAGGAATCACAACATAGGTTAAATGAGGACAAGGACGATTACATACCGATCTTAGGCATCGCAATCGCCGTTGATTCTGTACCTTCTTCCATAAGAAATGAGGACCGGGACTAAGCCTTCTTATATTTGAGAAGCCTTCCATTCTAGCAATTAACATGGATGGCCATATCGATGGATAGAGCACTAAATGATTGAGATACCCATTAAGCTCTTTAACGAGGAATCACAACATAGGTTAAGCATCAAGAACAAAACTCAATCTTAGGCATCGTTGTCGCTACCGATTCTGTACGTTCTTTTCGGGGAACTGAGGATTGAGACGATGCCTTCTTGGGTTAGAAAAGGTTTATATTCTAGCAATTAACATGGATGGCCATATCGATGGACAAGGCACCAAATGATTGAGATACGAATTAAGCTCTTTAACGAGGAATCACAACATAGGTTAAGCATCAAGAACAAAACTCAAAGTCTTAGGCATCGTAGTTGCCTCCATTCTGTACCTTCTTACAGGGGAGATGGCGCCCGAGTCAAAGCCTTCTTGGAAGCCTTTCCATTTTTAGCAATTAACAAGGATGGTCATATTGATGGACAAGGCACTAGATGATTGAGATACTTATTAGGATCTATAACAAGGAATCACAACATAGATTAGGAATCAAGAACAAATCTCATACTTAGACACTACCGATTTTGTACCTTCTTCTGGCCCAAGACAAAGCCTTCCATTCCTAGCAGCCATATCAATGGACAATACACCAAATGATTGAGATACCTATTAAGATCTTTAACGAGGAATTATAATATAGTTTAAGTATAAAAAAACTCACAAGCATCGCAGTTGATGCTAATTTTGAGAGGTACGGGATGAACCGACGAAGTCTTCTTAGGTTGGACAAGAAGCCTTTTCATTTCTTCCTCAAATGGTATAATTAAGTGGCTCACAACATAGATTAAGAACAAATCTCACAGTCTTAAAATGCCACTGATTATGTACCTTCTTCTGGACCGAGATGAAGCCTTTCTATTCCTATCTACCAAATCGATGGACAAGACACTAAACAATTGAGATGCCTATTAAGATCATTAACAAAGAGTCATAATATAGGTTAAGTATACAGCATTGTACTCACTGTCATTCTATGAGGTTTGAGACCTAACCGACGAAGACTTCTTGGGTTGGATAAGAATCCTTTTTCATTTCTTGCTCTAATGGCCTAATTAAGTGGCATGTTTAGCTTGAAATTTAGTAACCCATGTTTAATGTAAATAGTGGGACCCCATGGATGGCGCAAGAATGTCTCTCTGTCTTACCATGTTTCCTGTACAACCATAGCAAGCCGAGGTCCATCGGCCACATCATCATTCTACTCATTTCCATTCTCTTCAAGCAACAAACAGGAGTGCCATCTGTCCCCACATTTGAACACAAATTAGTTCAAGTGCTTTTTTGCTCCTCCAATCACCACCAACCACTAAACAACACGCGTCCCATGCTTTAAAGGCTACTCTACTCCACAACGAGCGGGCCCCACTGACAACCTATTGTCGGCCGCTCCAACGTTTTCAAACCTTCCCCCTAATGGCTATATATCTTGCCTCTTTAAATAGCTGAACCTATCTCTCACATTTCACCAGGAGCAAGGGAAAAATGTCCTAGGCACGGCAATGCATCTACCATTGCATGCATCGCAAAGCATATCTGCCATGCGCGCATTCCAAAGCACTCCATGCTCTATCAAAATTAGAAATCATGGCGCCGCCATCGCCTTCCGTTCCGCTCCGTCTCCTGTTCCACTCCATCTCCCATCTCGCTTCGTCCTGTTGCGCTCCGTCTCCGTAACCCTCCCGTAACCCAACCCAACCATAATTTTTCTCTCTCCTCTTTTCTTTTCATCACTCTCGTTCCACTCTCATCCCGCTCACTCCAATTTCCTTCTCCCATCCCGCTCTCGCCCAACCAAAGGAAAACCCTAAACCCACCCGCTCTCGTCCCGCTCCAGCTTCGTCCAGCATTCTTGTCCAAGATTGTCATGCAGCTTTGTCGTGTAACATTCTCGTCCAGCGTCTCTGCCCTTGTCTCTATCAATCTGTTAACTTCTTTTTAAGGTAAGAACATTTCCTCTATTTTTACCGTATTAGCTATTGTGCTATGCTCTATTGATGTTGTGGACTCAGATGCAATCTCAATGTAACCTCGCAACCTACTATGTATGTAGCCAGAGATGTCAATATATAGTTGTGTGAAGTTGACTGAAACTACCAATGGAAATAGTGTAGGCTGTAGTGTTTTTTCATATTCTCTATTATTTACATGAATGTCTACATATTATGTTATTGTCGAACCCTCATATATTGTCGAACTTGACCCAATCATGCATGAATCCGAATGGAACTAAGGTAGGAGTCCTTGGTATGAATGTAGTGCATTTGTACAATTTATTCTTTATTATTTCCATAAATGTCTGCACATGATGTTATTGTCGAACCCACTTATATATCGTCGAACTTGACCCAATCATGCATGAAGAATGACGAATTAAGAATGAGGGATCAAGTTCTTCATGCATGATTGGGTCAAGTTCGATGATATATAAGAGGGTTAGACAATAACATCATGTGCATACATTCATGAAAATAATAAAGAATAAATTGTACAAATGCACTACATTGACACCAAGGACTCCTCGAGATCCCTCTTTCTCTACGCTTAGTGCTAGCCTCGGGAGAAGAGATCCACGCCTACTAGGAGTTCACCTTGCTTGCGCTAACTTCAAGGAAGATGTGCCAAGGTGATGTTCTTCTTCAAAGCTTGCGCCAATGAAGATGGTTCCTTTCTCAAGCGCTGATCTCCAAGGAAGATGCGCCAAGAAAGGAGGAAGCCTTCAAGCTTCCTTGCGCCTCCAAGGAGAAGCCTTGTCGCCACAAGGGAGGAGGAGGCAACAAGCTTGATGAGGGAGAAGGGGGTGACAAGCCTTGCGCCTCCAAGGAGAAGCCTTGGCGGGTAGGGCAAGAGTGGGGAGAGATAAGTCCTAGGCAGCTAGGGTTCTCCAAGAGAATTGCATGAGGCATGTGCCCCCTAGCCCCCTCTTTTATAGAGTTTGAGTTGCGGGTCCCACTGCTTAAGTCGCGAATATATATATATATATATATATATATATATATATATATATATATATATATATATATATATATATATATATAATGAATTAATTGAATATAAATATTCAATTATACGCTTAAGTTATGAACCCCACATGATTCCACTAAAATCAATTGATGAGTCTTCGAATAAATCTGTCGACTTTTACAACACTTGACTCGTTGACTAAACCTAGTCAACCAAGGTCAAATGTGGTTACCCGAAGGTCAACCGAGATCAATTGATCCCAAAGCGTCATCAACTCTATAATGTCATCTCCCAACTTATGAAAATTTCAAAACTAGCAAAAACAGAAAACAAAACTAAAAACAAAGCTTAGTCAAGCAATACTATCCACCATATTGATATTAACAAAACTTAGGTCTAAGTTGTAAGCATCGAAACTATTACGGATTGTCAGAGAAAGAAAATTGGGATTAGGGTTTTATCCTTCTTAATTTCTATGACTAGACATAAATAAGTGTTTGTCAGCTATTCTGGTTATGATAAAGATGAAATTTACTTATAAAGAAATTGCTTCCTCTCGGATGAACAATTTACACCGAATAACCTTCACTCTCGTGACTTGCTATTCAGTGTTTAAAATAAGTAAATCAGACAAAGAAAGTTAAAAATCACTTTCGTGGCTTAACTCTCAGTGTCAACATCTCAAGCAAAATTAATTATTCTCATATCTTAATTCATAGGTTTCACTTAAGGGTTTCCAACAATCCAAATCACCTCTTGGTACATATTTTCATGTCTAACTTAATAAAAATTCCTAGATCAAATTATCAACAAGAATTTATGCATCAAAAATCACGATTTAAGAACAAATTTATTCTCATAGCCTAAGTTCCTAAAATCATAATTTAAGGGTTCCAAGTTTTGTAAGTCACATCTCAGTACATGTTACAAACTCTAAAACATGCTGATATTCTGAACCTAGGAAAGATTAAAGACAATAATTACAAAAGTAAAATTATCATATCAAAGAGCAACTGACGAAATAGAAGTTATCTAGTCATTCAGAAAATAAAGAGATTACACCCCCTATCCCAAAAAAAGTTTTACACTATCATGATGGATGAAATACAATAATATTCATCTCAAAAAAATCAAAAATTGAAGAAGGAGAAAATTAGGGTTACTGATGTTACAGGGGTGTGAAAAATTTCACAACCCATAATTTCTGTGAAGATGCGCTGTGAATAGTAGCTGCCTCTCGAATTTTGTTGATTTCTCCCTCAATCAAACTCCTCTTAATCTAAAACTTTCTAGATGTCTTCTCCTCCACTAAGCGAAGCTTCCCTAAAAATTTCATCACCTGAGATGCCCTATACGTCTTTCGGCAAAGAACCCTAAGGCGGCGATGACCTCTCTGATTTCTCCTTCTGTCGTGGATTCAAATAAGGGATACTTGTCTTAAAATCTTCTCCTCCTCTTATAGATCACTTCCCTTCTTTCTGATTTTGAAATCATGTCCTAAACCTCCCAAATTCGGCTTCGCAAAGTCCGATTACAGTAACTTGCAAAAGACTCGGGCAAACTCGGCTGTTAAATTAGAATTACGGCCGTGGAATAATTATGGCCTATAATAATTATCACGGTAGTGCCGTGATTTGCTCTGTGTAATTCTCTGGATAATTATGGCCGGTGATAATTATCACGGCAGTGCCGTGATTGCTTCAATTTCACCGTGATGAAATTACGGCCGTAATAGAAATTACGGTGTTGCTGTAATCTTTTCTGTGCAAAATACCCCATAAACCACAGTCGAGAAAAATAATCACGGTGGTGCCGTGATTCATTTCGCAAACTCCAATAAAACCATGGTCGTAATAATAATTACAGCCCTGCCGTAATTTTGCCGAAAACTCTGAGTTGCTTGAAAATTTGCAAGTAATTCCTTCTTGATGACTGGAATTCGTCCGTGCACTTAGATTACCAAAAATCCATCGAAATTAAGCCTTTTTTACCTGAAATTGATCAAAAACCAGAAAAGGTATAGATTTTAAAATATTTGATAAATAAAGCTTAGAAACAAGCAAAAGAGCACAAATAAGACTCAAAAAGACTAAACAATCAATATAAAATATACTATGAATTTTTGAGTCATCAAAATACATAAGACTCAAACCTTGCCTGTCCCCAAGCAAATAAAGAGAACAATGCTGAATATGGAGAATATGAAAAAAAACATTTCTAAAATATGATCACTTATGAAAAATCCCCACCAAATGCTACATAAAATCTCAAATAAATACATCGTCTTCTAAAATTAATCCTTAAGATTCACAACTTAACTAAATAAAACCTCACAACTTAAATAATAAATAGAATCTCAGTCTTATGAATTCACTCAAGTTTCAGTTTAAACCCTTAATACTTTTGTTTACAGGAATAGGATTTCTAAAATCTTTTTCTACTCAAAATCCTCTCTTTTTTTCATCTTTACATTTTCTAAATTGATTATCACCTTTTTTTTGGTGATGAATTCAGAGTATATCTCTTTGGTAGGAAGAATCTTACCTAAGACAGCGGAGTTAATGTCAAATAATTTTTCCATGGCATGTACCCATATGGATACACACTTTTTATTTGGACTTCAACTCTTAACTTCGGTACCTCTGCCAATTTTATACAGTGCCAAGTATAGGAGTTATTCTCTTTCTCTCCCTTTTTTTTATCTTGACTTCAACTCATATCTTCGGTACCACTGCCAATTTACGTAGTGCCAAGTAGATGAGTCATTTTCTCTTTTGGATCTTGGATCATTTCTTCTCAACAAATAGTAAATAGATTAAACATCAACTAGATTAATCAATCAGCAAAAAATCAAAAATTACACTCATATGCTCATTTTATTTAAGAAAGATGCTTCACTTTCAGATTGCATTCTTTGAACAATATATGTACCCAAAATCTTATGCATCAATCAATGAAGGATTTCAACAAGAAGATATATATTGAAGAAATAAATTCAGCATAAGAGGTAGATCTCCATTCTCAGACATTGACATGCATAGATATTCATCATCACAATCAAAATGAATATATCATCACAGCAACATATATCAAGATTCCACAAGAAGCAAAACTTCACAAATCATCGCAGAGAAATCAATGCATACATTCAAGGGAAACAAATTATCTAGTTATGAGTATTTCAACCTAGAAATCAGAATGCACCTACATATAGTGCTGAATAACATCATCATCAAATATCTTAATATCTAAGTACAACCAAATCGAATCTGAATCCACAGTTCATAAGAACACAAATATCAAAACGAGGAGCACCAGACGCAAGAAGCATGACTGTGTCATCCTTCCCTACAAAAATATGCATCATCGACGACATGTAAGAACAAATAAAGTATAGGTAGGGAAAAGGAATACTCACAAAGCTCTACTCATCGGCGTCGATATCTGTTTCCTCATTATCCTTTTCATTTGAAGCTGCTCCACCCACAGGCTCATCTGGATCATCTCCTTGATCTACTTCTTCACTCTCATAGCCAAATTGTTCCCACAAAATTTCCCTCACATCCTCAATATCATCATGCAAATACCCGATTGCTTTAAGCACCTTCTTCATGAGGCGACCTTGACGATACACCTCTACAGATAGGGCCTAAAAGCCAGGATCCTGGGCACTCAACCATCCTCTCTGATTGGCAGCAGCTTTGCGTGATGAAGATCCGACAGCTTTGTGTAGTGGGGAGTCCATGCTCATGCCAAAAGGGTCATCACTACCACCCCAGGTGGGTGGTGGTGGTACTGAGTCTAATGGTGTAGGAGTGGCGTCGGTGGCTATACTCAGTGAAAGCTTCCAATTTGCTTGATTCTGGACCGTGGTTTTCTCTTTGTTAGGCAGTGGTAAAGTAGGAAAACCAGGTCCAAGAATCAAACAATAGGCGTCACCTTCTCTGATAACCATTTTCATAACCACGCATGACTCTATATCAATCCTTGCATTCCCTCTAGCAATCTCAACCCCATAGGGCTCCACACCCAAAGAGAGTGTAATAGGAGTAAGGAAACCTCCTGTAACAATAGCACCTCTTTTTGCTCGTGCCACTTTATCAAAATGTTTAATTAAGAAAAAGGCTAAATCTACTGGATAACCGTGGAGCATGCACCAAAGAAAATAAAGCTCAGATTGACGGACCATACCGTCACTATCTCCACGTCCAAAGACGGTGTGTGCTAAAACTCGATGCTCGTATCGTATGCAGGGGTTTGAGATGCTGGTGGCTCTAGCTGATGAAGGTGAAAAACTCATCTCTGAAGTAATCTGATTCCAGAATGCGTGTTCAATAAATCCTTGCGTGTGGGTATGTGTGTCCTCCTCCTGGTATGTGGAAGATGCTTCTGATATCTCGGAGCATGAGGCTCCTCTCAACATTTGCAAGGTAATCCGACCCTCTGCCTCATGTTTATGGTACTCATGAAGCTCCATATCCAAGCTACTGAAAAACTCCAAAACCAGGGGAGATACGTCTGTGATGAAATCTGGAAAAACTTCTTCGCCATAATCTGATCAAACATCCAGAACACATCCTCATAGAGCCTGAGGATCTCAAAGTGTGCTTGTCGGCATACTTGGTATTGACAATCCGTTTCATAAGCAGTCGATTATATCTCTCTTCGTGTTCTACATCTCTAAACAAAATCCCATAGGGATTTGGAGGTGGAGGTGGTGTGGAAGATTCAGCTGGAGCCTTGCTTTTCCCCTTGTTCACTACTCGTTTCGTCTTTGTTGTGTCCGCAAATGCACGAATACTCAAAGTAATAATTAAGATATCGAACAACAGAGACCTTGTTTGTCAAGTACCGAATAATCAATTTCTCACTAGCTAGGCAAACCGATTATGAAGAAAGCAAATGATCGAAAAGTTCACGAAATATCAGAGAGAAAGAATTGGGATTAGGGGTTCATCCATCCTGATTTCTATGACCGGATATAAATAAATGTTCATCAGTTTATTCTTAATATGATAAAGATATAGTTTGCCTTAATAAGAAATCATCTCGCTCTCACGCAGATGATTAACATAAAATAATTCTTGCTCTCGCATAGATTCATTCTATATTTTAAGAAAAACAAACCTTGACAAAGAGATAAAGAATCACTCTCGCGCATTCTATCTCGATATCAATATCTCGAATGAAACTAAGTATTCTCATACCTTAGTTTCACAAGTTTTACTTAAAGTTTTCTAACAATCAAATTTCTATCTCTAGCATATTCTCATGTCTATATCATTAATGCATCCTAGAACAAAATATCAACAAGTCAATAAATTTCTAAAATTCAGAATTAAGAACAAACCTAATCTCTTACGATAAGTTCCTAACACTTGATTTTAGTGCTCCAAGTTTTATAAGTCACTTCTCAGTCCATATCATAAAACTCTAACACATGCTGACAACATGAAACTAGAAAGCATCAAAGGAATTAATCACTTAAGTAAAATTATAATATCAAAAATATTCTGATGAAATAGGAATCATTCAGTCATTAAGAAATCAGAAGGACTACACCCCCCATGTCCCAAAAGAGGTTTAAGTTAGCATGATCAAAGAATTACAATAAAACATCGTTCAGAGTGATTAGAAATTGAAAGAGAAGAGTAAAAGTTACAAAACAGGGTTGTAATGAAAATTACATCCCGTAATTCTGCTTTGGACACGATGAACAGCGGCGGCACCCTTATTTTTTTTGATTTCTCCCTCGATCGATCTCCTTTCACTCTGAAACTTTGGTATGTTCTTCTCTTCCAAGCGAAGCTTCCTTTCAAATTTCGTGACCAGAGGTGGTCTGTACGCTGAGAATCGATGAACCCTAGAGCGACGGCGATTTCCTCCAATTCTCTCTAAATTCGTGATAAAAATTGATCCTTTTGCTTTTTGCTCGTCCTCCTCTTTGTCCTGATTGTTCTCCTTTTTCCAGATCTTCAATTGGTGTCCTAAAGCTCAAGAAATCATCTTTTTAATTTTCAGGCAGAAAAATCGAGCGACTGGGCCTAAATTACGGTACCGTGAAGTTTTTACGGCAGTACCGTAATTTCCTCTAAAATCTTTTGTATAGAAATAGCCCAAAATTACGGCACCATAAAATCCATTATGGCAGTACCGTAATCCTTGCAAAAGTTTCTGTATAAAAACAGACAAGAATTACAGCACCATAAAATTATTACGCTAGTGCCGTAATTTTCCAAAAAATTCCTGCGGAAGGCTGCCGTGAAAATCATTATGGTAGTGCCATATTTGCATATTACGGCCGTAAAATTCATTACGGCATTGCCGTAATTTGGCTAGAACACCCGTTTTGTCTTGAAAGTTGATGTGTAAACTCCTCTTGATGATTAGAATCCTTGTACGTATTGAAATTGCTCAAAAATCCATCAGAATAATGTTTTTTATCTGAAATTAATCTAAAACCAAGAAAGGTGTAGATTCTGAAGTATTTGACAAATAAGGCATAAAAATAAGCAAAAGAGCATGATTATGACTCCAAAAGACTAGTTAATATGTATGAAAAATACTGTGAAATTTAGAATCATCAGTCCTCGGTGCCATTTGAAGTAAAAGGATGAAAACAAAACTTAAAAAACAGGAAACAGAGATGTTAGCAAATTCTACGAACAGGGTGCTGAAGAATTGAGAATGCAATGTTTCAACCTAATTCTTCTGGTTGAATTAATCCTCCAAACTCTTCAGGAAAGTGTTTCTCCCCTTAGCAAAATTTTTGGAAGTAAGAAACATCACTAGCGAAGCTCGATTGATGAAAAACGAAGAAGGCGGAAGCTCGGCTAATGAATGTTGTCTGAACTTGATCTAAGCTTCAAATCGCCAAAATGTAGGTCAGAGATGATCAGAAATTGGTCGAAAAGGGTCGCCGGAGGGTTTGGAAAGCAAGAGCGAGCTAAAATCACAAAGTCGACGCTGAATCGAGAAAACTATGGTTGAAAAACCCTAAAATACGGCAGCAGCTTATATAGGGAAAAATATAATTATGGCCGTAATTATTTTTACAGCAGTACCGTGGAACTATTTGTACAACACTGAGTAAAATTACAGCCATAAAATTAATTACGATATCGCCGTAAAACGTTCTGTAAAACTTCAACTCAAAATTACGGTCGTAAGAAAACCCAAGGCACCCCTGTAAAATTTTCATAGAAAAACTTCAAAACAAATTACGCCCATAATACAGATTACGACACCGCCATAATTGGTTCTATAGGAAAAATATTCCAGAATACAGGCGTGATAAAAATTACGATACTAACGTAATTTTTTTTTTTTTTTACGAAATAAAATCATGGGTATGTAAAATTTCACACCTCTACCGTAAATTCCTCTATAAAGAATTAACCAAAAATTATGGATAGAAATATTATTACGGTAGTGCCATAAAATGCTCTAGTCAAAAATAATGCAAAATTACGGCAAGTGAAAATTATTACGGTAGTGCCGTAAAACTCTATGGCCGAAAATAATGCAAAATTATGGCCCATAAAATTAATTATGACCCTATCGTAATATGAGTACAAACTTCAAAAATCACTGTTTCATCATAAAAATAAATAACTTAGACTCACCTATGAAAAGGAAAAAGAAAAATTAGTGTGCAAATAAATAAAATAAAAATAAACTAAAGTAAGAGTGCTTGGGTTGCCTCCCAAGAAGTGCTAATTTTTAGGTCACTAGCTTGACCGTTCTTCACTGAAATCTGATCGCGGCTCCTTGAGTTGTAATTTCACCCTTTCTTCATTGTGTTCCTCTTTGTAATAATGTTTTAACCTCTGACCATTAACCTTGAATTCCCCTGTTTTATCGCTCCATATGTCCATAGCTCCATAGGGGTAAGTTTTCTGAACATGAAAAGGGCCGGACCATTAAGACTTAAGTTTACCAGGAAAAAGTTTTAATCTTGAATTAAATAAAAGAACAAAGTCACCTGGTTGAAATTCCTTCATGAGAATATGTCGATCATGCCACCTTTTTATCCTCTCTTTATAAATCCTTGCGTTCTCATAAGCAGAGAGTCTAATTTTATCTAGCTCGTTTAATTGTAACCTTCGTTTTTCTCCCGCGTTCTTCAAGTCGAAATTCAATGATTTGATCCCCCAGAACGCCTTGTGCTCGAGCTCTACAGGTAAATGATGATTTACCATAAATCAACTGAAAAGGAGACATACCTATCGGTGTTTTGTAAGCAGTCCTATATGCCCATAGTGCATTGTCAAGTTTAGAAGCCCAGTCCGTTTTTGTTCGAGACACAGCTTTCTCTAAAATCCCCTTAATCTCTCTGTTTGATATTTCAATTTGTCCACTTGTTTGGGGATGATAAGGTGTTGCAACTCTATGATTAACGTCATATTTTTTAAGTAAGGCTAAAAATCTATGTTATATAAAATGTGAGCCTCCATCACTAATCACAACTCTTAGTGTTCTAAACCGTGGAAAAATGATCTTCTTGAACAATTTCACAACTACTCTAGAATCATTAGTAGGAGAAGCAAGAGCCTCAACCCACTTAGAAACATAATCTACTGCCACAAGAATATATTTATTACCTTTGGACGGTGGAAATGGTCCCATGAAATCTATCCCCCAAACATCAAATATCTCAACCTCAAGTATGTTAGAAAGTGGCATCTCATTCCTTCTATTAATATTTCCTATCTTTTGACATCTATCTCAAGATAGTTAGAGCAAGAGGAAAAGATTCATTGATTATTCCACCTAGGGTAACACCCTATTACACATAAGTTATAGGGTTAACGGGTAAGAAAAGTTTAAACCCTAAACCCGTTAACCTAATAACCATAAAGCATTAACACTCCCCCTCAAGCTGGAGAAAAGATATTAACTAGACCCAGCTTGTTACACAAATTCTTAAGTCTAGTTGATCCCAAGGACTTGGTGAAGATGTCGGCAATCTGGTCTTCAGATTTCAAATATGGAGTAGCAACCAGTTTGTTGTTGATAGCTTCCTTGATGAAATGGCAATCCACCTCTATGTGCTTAGTTCGTTCATGGAAAACTGGATTGTTGGCAATAAAAATAGCAGCTTGATTATCACAGAACATGTTCATTGGGCTAGGACAATTTATCCCACATTCTTGTAAGAAGTTTCTTAACCAAAGCATTTCACAAACAGTATGAGCCATGGCTCTATATTCTGCTTCGCAACTTGATCTTGCCACAACACTTTGTTTCTTGCTTCTCCATGTGACCAAGTTACCACCCAAGTAGGTGCAGTAACCAGAAACAGATTTCCTATCATCAATATTGCAGCATAATCAGCGTCAGAAAAGGCTTCAATTTGAGTGTGCCCATTTTTACAATACTTTAATCCTTGACCAGGAGCACCTTTGATATACTGAACCACACGAGTAGCTGCGTCCCAGTGACATTGCTTGGGTTTTTGCATAAATTGACTGATGATCCCCACAGCATGAGAGATGTCAGGTCTTGTAACAGTGAGATAGTTAAGTTTGCCAACCAGACGACGATACTGAGTGGCATCAATGTATGCAGACTCCTCGTTATCACTATACTTCTGGTTTGGAATTAGGGGAGAATCAACTGGCTTGCAGTCACTCATACCAATCTCATCCAGAAGGTCTAAGACATATTTCCTTTGTGACAGAAACACACAATCACGCTGATATGCGACTTCAATGCCCAAGAAATATTTTGGTGTCCCTAAATTCTTAATCGAAAAATGAGACTGTAGGTGATTCTTGGTTTCCTCAATTCCCCGTTGATCATCACCTGTAAGAAGCATGTCGTCGACATAAACCGCCAAAATAGTGACACCACTCTTTGAGCGACGAATAAAAATAGAGTGATCAGCTTGACTATGACTAAACCCAAATGAGGTCATGATCTGTGAGAGTTTATGAAACCATGCTCTCGGACTTTGCTTGAGACCATAGATTGATTTATGCAGTTTGCACACCATCTCCCCCTGAGCAACATAGCCAGGAGGTTGCTCCATAAAGACTTCTTCAGTTAAATCTCCATAAAGAAAGGCACTGGTTACATCCATTTGATGAAGAGACCATCGACCATTGACAGCAAGAGAGAACAAGGTCCGAACAGAATTGAGACGCGCCACCGGAGAGAAGGTATCATGATAATCAAGGCCATGAATTTGAGAGAAACCCTTGGCAACTAGGCGAGCTTTGTGGCGAGCAATAGAGCCATCAGAGTTAAATTTGATTGCGAAAATCCAGCGGCATGGGACAAGCCGAGCACCAGGAGGAAGAGGAACCAAGGACCAGGTGTTACGAGTCTGTAGGACAGTCATCTCAGCATCCATAGCTTGCTTCCAGTGAGGTAATGACATAGCCTGCGAGGGAGATGTAGGCAACGAGACCGAGGACAAGGCAACAGAAAAAATACGAAAAGAAGGTGACAAATGATGGTAAGAAACATAATGAGAAACAGGGTAATGAGAAGTATTACGCTTGCCTTTACGAAGAGCAATGGGGAGGCTATCATCAGGAACCACCGACGAAGAGGGCTCGACAGGAGGAGGCCGGGGGCGACGGTGATAAACCTGCAAAGTACCAACAGGAGGCGGCGGAGAAGAGGAAGGAGGAACCGGAGGAGAGGCTGGAAGAATAACAGGGACAGGAAGAAAACCAGAAGAAGAAACAGGAGCCGTAGTAGAAGAGAAAAAAGGGGTAGACTCATCAAAGGTAACATCGATGCTGGTAAAGAGGCGACCACTGGAGGGATCAAAACAACGATATCCCTTCTGAGTCCGAGAATACCCAAGGAAGACACAACGGGTAGCACGCGGACTTAACTTGTCAACACCCGGGCCAAGGGCATGGACATAGCACAAACACCCAAACACCCGAAGTGGGAGAGGAAAAGGAGTGTGTGCAGGAAATAAAAGAGAGAATGGGGAACACCCATTTAAAATCGGAGTAGGAACCCGATTAATCAGAAACGAAGCAGTCAGAACCGCATCAGCCCAATAAGACCGAGGGACCTTCATGTGAAACAATAAGGTACGGGCCACCTCGAGAAGATGGCGGTTTTTACGTTCAGCAACACCATTTTGGGAAGAAGTATAACTACAAGTAGTTTGATATATAATGCCATGGGAACGACAAAAAGACTGAAAGAAAGTGCTAGTGTATTCCAATGCATTATCAGAACGCAAAATTTGAACAGGGACACCAAACTGAGTTTTAGTTTCAGCACAAAAGTTGCAAAATACATCAAAGAGCTCAGACCTCTTAGATAAAACATAACATCAACAAACTCGAGAGAAATCGTCTATAAAAGTAACAAAGTATCTGTGGCCATCACGACCAGGAACAGGACTCGGACCCCAGATGTCGGAGTGAACGAGATGAAACGGGTGGAGACTGCGAGAATTGGAAGTGGACGGCAATGATGTCCGATGATGTTTACCCAGTTCGCAAGCATCACAATGAAAAGACGGCCTGGACGGCAGGGAGAGAACATGTTGAAGGCGCGCAGCAGAAGGGTGTCCAAGACGATAGTGCCAGAGCAGAGGAGAGACAGCAGTGGAAGAAAGAGCCTGCGGTACAGCAGATGGTATAAGTGTGTAGACACCGCCCCGCCTAGGCCCCCCACCAATCGTCTGCTTCGTTCGGAGGTCCTGAAACAAACAGTGAGAGGGTAAGAATGTGATACTGCAATTGCAATGCGAAGTAAAGGCACTAACAGAAAAGAGATTGACAGGAAAGGAAGGAATGTAAAGCACATGAGTAAGAAGTATCGTGGAAGAAAAAGAAACAGTCCCGATTCCCATGACGGGTACTAAGGAGCCATTGGCAATAGCAACCGGGGAGTAAACTCCCCCTGTGGAAAGAGAAGTGAAAAGACTACGATTACCTGTCATGTGAGATGACGCACCAGAATCAACTATCCAAGTAGAATCAAAAGAAGCAAGAGAAGCTATACCGGAAGTGTGGCTGGAAGAAGCTATGAAGGTGGATGGCCCGGCAGGAGACTCAGATGTAGACTGGAGGAAACGAGCATACTCAGCGGCCGAGATAGTAACAGTGTCAGTGGTGGGTGTGGCAGGTGGAGCTGCAGGTACAGAAACCGTATGAGAAGAGGGCGCAACAGACACTGTAGCAGCCCGAGCAGAAGGAAGCCCAAACTTCTGCCAACACCTGTCTGGAGTATGATTTGTGCGACCACAGTGAGTGCAGGGTGGAAGATTACGACCACGGCCTCGTCCTCGTCCCCGTCCATGAACACGACCACGGCCGAAAGAAGAGGGAACAGGAGAGGATGCAAGAGCACTCGGTGTGTCCTGGATCGGTGTAGTAGTCGTCACCCGTAAGAGGCGAGAGAAGGCTCCCCGAAGAGTGGTAATCGTTGAGTCCAATAGCAACTGAGAACCCAAGGCTGAATACTTAGGATTGAGGCACGATAAATATTTGGCCACCAGAAACTCCTGACGCTGTTGAAGAGTAACTTCAATGTCGGAGGAGGCAGGATGATACTGACAGAGCTCATCCCATTTTCCTTGCAACAAGGCATAAGTTTCCTGGAAGGATCGATCTTCCTGTTGTAGATTGATAATTTCTTCATAGAGACGGAGAACATGACTTAGATTCTGTCTGGAGGCATAAGTGCCGGTTAGAAACTCCCAAGCAGATTTGGTGGTTTTCTGATACATAATAGTAGATGCAATCTTGGTGTCCATGCTATGAAGTAATAAATTCAGGGCAGCCATATCTGAACGACGCCAGGAATCATAAGTAGGATCAGTAGAAAGAGGAGCCGACTGAGTGAGATGATGCTCCTTTCCATGAGATCCCAGAAAAAGACGAACTGATTGTGACCATAACTGAAAGTTTGTACCATCAAACTTAATAATATTTGTCTCAAATGTGGTTCTGGGTTTGAAGTCCATGTTA
Organism: Costus lasius; assembly: GCA_027563935.2. Lineage (NCBI taxonomy): Eukaryota > Viridiplantae > Streptophyta > Magnoliopsida > Zingiberales > Costaceae > Costus > Costus lasius. The sequence continues at coordinate 17,540,684 of CM050448.1, read as the reverse complement.
GAGGACGAAGAGTCCATAATAAAACAACAGTAAGAAGGAATCAAATTCCAAACTGATTGTCAAGACAAGAAGAGAGCTTCACCTTGGAGTTATGAGCCAAAGATAAGTACCGGAAGTATCCGCGGAGAAGCGCCGGACATGAAGATAGTAGAGAGCTTCTAAGACACCGCGAAGGTTCACTTCATACGTGAACAAAGGCTCGGTTTGGGTTGGATAAGATGCTGCCCAAGATTGAAAGCAATCCAAGGTGAAGAAGATTGAGCACCTGCGGCTTCTAGAAACTCATCCGCCCGAGGCCAAGCATCAATGGCCTCCAACGCACAAAGAAGGGATTGGCGGATAGAGACCTAGTTCTTCATAGAAGGGATCCTAAGCACCCTTTTTTTTATGTGAGGAATAGTCTGGTGGCAAGAGAGCTTGGTGCATCACGAGGCCATGCCACGGCCGGTGAAAAACCCGCGCCAAGCGGCGGCGGCGGCGGTGGAGAACCCTAGCGCCGACAAGAGCTTCTCCTCTCTAGGTTATAAAGAATAGAGGAGAAGAATAGAAGGGCGAGGGCGGCGGGAAGCAGCAGCGGCGTCGATGAAGAAGCGGCGGCGGCGATGAAGAGGCGGCGGCGGAAGCGGCGATAGCAGCGGTGAGGGATCGCTGCTCTGATACCAAGTTAGAGCAAGAGGAAAAGATTCATTGATTATTCCACCTAGGGTAACACCCTATTACACATAAGTTATAGGGTTAACGGGTAAGAAAAGTTTAAACCCTAAACCCGTTAACCTAATAACCATAAAGCACTAACAAAGATAATATAAAATTTCTAGCATCTTTAAAAATTGAGGGCCAATAAAATCCAGATTATAAAACCTTAAAAATAGTCTTCTGAGTACTAGCATGCCCTCCATAAGATGATGCATGACACTGAAAAAGGATATCCATGATTTCTTCTTCTAATACACATCTCTTAAAAATCCCATATGAACATCTTCTAAAGACATAAGGCTCATCCCAAAAATAGTGTTTTAGCTCAGCTAAGAATCTTTTCTTTTCTTGATAATTCAAATCAAGAGGAAAAACATTAATAACTAGATAATTCACTATATCAGCATACCATGAAGCCTTGATCTGTTCAATGACTAAGAGTTGATCATCAGGAAAGGAATCATTAAATATGTCACCTTTATCAGCATCTGATTTGCAATAAAAATTTTTGCTCCTTTCTTGTCTTTAATCTCCATATCAAACTCTTGCAAAAGCAAAATCCATCTGAGAAGGCGTGGTTTACTGTCTTTTTTCTGTATTAAGTATTTTACTGCTGCATGATCTGTATACACCACAACCTTAGAATTAATCAGATATGACCTAAATTTATCAAAAGCGAAAACAATGGCCAAAAGTTTTTTTTCAGTGGTAATGTAATTTCTCTGTGTTTCATCCAAGGTTCGACTGGCATAATAAATAACATAGGGTTTAGTCTCCTTTCTCTAACCAAGTACTGCTCATACTGCATAATCATTAGCATCACACATAAGCTCGAAAGGCAAACTCTAGTCTGGTGGCTACATGATATGCGCTGATATCAGAGCCTTCTTCAAATCCTGAAAAACAGACAAACATATTTCATCAAAAGAAAATTTGACATCTTTATAAAGCAAATTAGTAAGTGGTCTAACAAGTTTAGAAAAATCCTTAATGAAACATCGGTAGAATCCTGCATGTCCCAAAAAACTTCTGATCTCCTTGACTGTGGTGGGCGGTATCAACTTCTCAATCACTTCAATCTTGGCTTTGTCAACTTCTATCCCTCTATCTGAAACTAAGTGTCCCAAAACTATTCCTTGCCTAACGATGAAATGACATTTTTCCTAATTAAGCACAAGATTAGTTTCTTCACACCTATCCAAAACTCGAGATAAGTTTGCCAAATAATCATCAAAAGAAAATTCATAAACAGAGAAATCGTCCATAAAAATATCCATGAAATCCTCAATAAAATCTGAAAATATAGCCATCATACATCTTTAAAAAATAGCAGGTACATTACATAAACCAAAAGACATTCTTCTATAAGCAAAAGTACCATATGGGCATGTAAAAGTGGTCTTATCTTGGACATCAGGATGGATGGGAATTTGAAAAAATCCAGAATACCCATCTAAAAAACATAAACAAGAGTGATTAGCAAGCCTTTCAACCATTTGTTCAATAAAAGGTAAGGGGAAATGATCTTTTCTAGTGGCTGCATTCAATTTTCTATAATCAATACACATGCACTAACTAGTCACAGTCCTAACAGGAATTAATTCATCATATTTACTTTTCATCACAGTCACACCCCCTTTCTTAGGAACACAATGAACAGGACTTACCCATTTACTATCGGAGATATGATAAATAATACTTGCATCAAGTAATTTCAAAACCTCCTTCTTCACAACTTCTTTCATAAATGGGTTAAGCCTTCTCTGAAAATCTATATATGGTTTGTGTTCCTCCTCTATAAGTATCACGTGCATACAAAAGAGGGGTTAATTCCCTTCAAATCATCAATAGAATATCCGATTACCTTCCTATGAATTCTCAACTCCCTTAGAAGCAAATCTGTCTCTCTTTCATTAAGTTGTGCATCAACAATAATAGGGTAAGTAGAATTTGGCCTAAAAAATTCATAACGAAGATTATTTGGCAAAGATTCAATTCAACTTTTAAAAATTTTTCCTCCTGATTTTCTTAATCATCACATAAAGTGCAGTCTAATAAATCATGAGTCTCAGATTCAGAAGGTTCATTAAACAAAGCATTAAGATTATAATCAATGTCATCTACAGCATGAATGCCACAACAAGATCCTGCATATGATGGTTTCTCCATAGATTCAGTCAAATCAAACTCAATTATGTTTTTACTAATATTAAGAATGAGTTTACCATTCTTTACATCAATGATTGCCCCTGCTGTAGCTAAGAACAGTCTACCAAATATGATAGGAATTTTAGCATCCTCCTCCATCTCTAAAACCACAAAATCTGCTGGAATAAAATATTTACCAACCTGAATTAGAATATCCTCTAAAACCGAATGATCAGCGAGCTGCAAAGATATAGAAGTCGGCTTTAGCTCTCCCATGTCAAGTTTCCTGTAAACATATAAAGGCATTAGGCTTACACTAGCCCCAAGATCACATAAGGCTCGGTCAAAAGTCATCTCTCCAATTAAGCAATGTATAGAGAAGCTACCTGGATCCTTTAATTTCGGTGATAATTTGTTTTGAATAATGGCACTACACTCCTTAGTTAATGCCAGAGTGCCGTAGTCCTCTATTTTTCTTTTATTAAACAATATCTCTTTCAAAAATTTAGCATAAGTGGGCATTTGAGACAAAACATCAGTAAATGGAATATTTATGTAAAACTTTTTCAAAACATCTAAAAACTTCCCAAACTGCTTATCTAACTTAGCTTGAACAAGTCTCTGGGGAAAAGGTATAGGAGGCCTATATAGAGCAGGTGAGCTAGGTCTAGGAATATTAGGCTAACATGGCTCATCACCACTCTGTGAAGGCTCATCACCCCCACGAGGTGGCGAACTAGGATGGGACTGCACATGTACAGGTAGTGTTTCTAAGACTGGCTCACTACTAGGTTCAATGTCAGGCTCTTCCTCATCATCATCAGGTCTACCACTTGGTTCATCTGTTTTCCACTCCGGGTAGTTATAGCATTACAATGTTTCCTAGGATTTAGTTCAGGTTTAGTAGACAATTTCCCTAGGGGGTCTATGTACTAGCTTATTGTGCTATTTGGGTCTCTAGAATTTTATTATGTGCTTTTAAAGCTTCTACCTTGGAAGTAAGCTGTTTAATCTCCCCTCTAAAATCTCCAAAATCCCTACTGAGTTTTTTAAGTATAGATTTCAAACTAGAGTTCTGGGGCTGATTTTGATTTTGTTGCCTCTGTTGGTATCCTCTATTCTCAACCTATCCCTTTGCATTATTGTTATTTCTCCAAGACAAATTTGGATGATTTCTCCATCCAGGGTTATATGTACTAGAGTAAGGGTCATTATTTCTACCTTGATCGTAATCCCCTACAGCATTCACTTGTTCTACACCTTGTTCAGCAATGGCTCTACACTCTTCAGAATAATGCCCATGATTTCCACATATATCACAAGTAACAGACGATGAAACCATAGCAATTTGCATATGAAAAGAATCAAATTTACTAGCTAAAGAGTCTACCTTCTCTGCCAAGGTATGCCATGCATCATTTTCATTCTTACCATGTGGAGGACGATATAGCACTCTCCTTTCAGTGATCTACTGGTTGTGGTTTAGAGACATCTCTTCAATCAAAGTAAAGCATCATCAATGCTCTTATTCATAAGAGCTCCACCTACAGTAGCATCAACAGTGAGGCGAGCACTATAAAATAAACCATTATAGAAAGTATGAATCAAAACCCATTTTTCCAAGCCATGGTGAGGGCACTTCCATTGTAATTCATTAAAACACTCCTATGCCTCACTCAGTGACTCTCCATTCCTCTGTGCAAAATTGTTGATCTAATTTCTCAATTGAATTATTTTACTTGGTGGGAAGTACTTCATCAAAAAAGTATTTGAAACTTGATCCCATGTGGTGAATGTTCTTGTCGGCTGAGATTGTAGCCAAGCTCGTGCTTTGTCCCTGAGAGAGAAAGAAAATAATCTTAGTTTTAAAGCATCATTAGATATACCATTAATCTTAATGGTGTCACAATATTCAAGAAAAGAGAGAGATGCTGATTAGGATCCTCAAGCAATGATCCTCCAAACTGATTCTGTTATATCATTGATAATAAGGCCGGTTTAATTTCAAAATTGTTAGCCTCAATCGCCAGCTTGGATATACTAGAGTGTATCCCCTGTGGATTAGGTGCTGCATAATCCCTAAGTGATCTTCTTTCTTCCATGATCAATTCTTCTTCCTTCTTTTCTTCAAACTAGAGTTTTATTAATTTCAGAATCTAACGGAACTAGTGGTCTTGACCTAAGGGTCGCGCATAAACAAATAGTAGAATCGAATAAACTTAGGATTTCAGAAAATAGTAGAAAACAGAATAAAATTACAACTTATGAAAATTTCAAAACTAGCATAAACAGAAAACAAAACTAAAAATAAAGCTTAGTCTAGCAATACTATCAACTATATTGATATTAACAAAACTAAGGTCCCCGGCAACGGCGCCAAAAACTTGTTGTGTCCGCAAGTGCACGGATACTCAAAGTAATAAAAGATATCGAACCCACAGGGACCTACTTGTTAAGTACCAAATTATTGTGTTCTCACTAGCTAAGCGAAAGATGTATAGCGAAATAAGTCGAAAGAGTACGATCGAAAACTATTACGGATTATCAGAGAGAGAAAATTGGGACTAGGGTTTCATCCTTCTTAATTTATATGACTAGACATAAATAAGTGTTTGTCAGCTATTCTTGTTATGATAAAGATGAAATTTACTTATAAAGAAATTGCCTCCTCTCAGATGAACAATTTACACCGAATAACCTTCACTCTCGTGACTTGCTATTCAGTGTTTAAAATAAGTAAATCAGACAAAGAAAGTTAAAAATCACTTTCGTGGCTTAACTCTCAGTGTCAACATCTCAAGCAAAATTAAATATTCTCATATCTTAACTTCACAGGTTTCACTTAAGGGTTTCCAACAATCCAAATCACCTCTCGGTACATATTTTCATGTTTAACTTAATAAAAATTCCTAGATCAAATTATCAATAAGAATTTATGCATCAAAAATCATGATTTAATAATAAATCTATTCTCATAGCCTAAGTTCCTAAAACCATAATTTAAGGGTTTCAAGTTTTGTAAGTCACCTCCCAGTACATGTTACAAACTCTAAAACATGCTGATATTCTGAAACTAGAAAAGATTAAAGACAATAATCACAAAAGTAAAATTATCATATCGAAGAGCAATTGACGAAATAGAAGTTATCTAGTCATTTAGAAATTAAGGGGATTACACCTCTGTCCCAAAAAAAAGTTTTACGCTATCATGATGGAAGAAATACAATAATTATTCATCTCAGAAAAATCAAAAATTGAAGAAGAAAAAATTAGGGTTACTGATGTTACAAGGGTGTGAAAAATTTCACAACCTGTAATTTCTGTGAAGATTCGCTGTGAACAGTAGCCGCCTCTTAAATTTTGTTGATTTCTCGCTCAATTAAACTCCTTTTGATCTGAAACTTTCTAGATGTCTTCTGCTCCACTAAGCGAAGCTTCCATGAAAATTTCGTCGCCTGAGATGCTCTGTACATCTTTCGGCGAAGAACCCTAAGGCGGCGATGACCTCTCTGATTTCTCCTTCTGTCGTGGATTCAAATTAGGGATACTTGTCTAGAAATCTTCTCCTCCTCTTATAGATCACTTCCCTTCTTTCCGATTTTAAAATCATGTCCTAAACCTCCCGAATTCGGCTTCGCAAAATCCAGCTACAGTAACTTGCGAAAGACTCGGGTAAACTCGGCTGTTAAATTAGAATTACGGCCGTGGAATTAATTATGGCAGTGCCGCAATTTTCTCTATGCATTATCCTGGAATAATTACGACCTATAATAATTATCACGGTAGTGCCGTGATTTGCTCTGTGTAATTCTCTGGGATAATTACGGCCGGTGATAATTATCACGGCAGTGCCGTGATTGCTTCAATTTCACCGTGATAAAATTACAGCCGTAATAGAAATTACGGTGGTGCCATGATTCATTTCGCAAACTCCAATAAATCACGACCGTAATAATAATTACGGCCTTGCCGTAATTTTGCCAAAAACTCTTATTTGCTTGAAAATTTGCAAGTAATTCTTTCTTGATGACTGGAATTCGTCCGTGCACTTAGATTACCCAAAATCCATCGAAATTAAGCTTGTTTTGCCCGAAATTGATCAAAAACTAGAAAATGTGTAAATTCCAAAATATTTAACAAATAAAGCTTAGAAATAAGCAAAAGAGCATAAATAAAACTCAAAAAGACTAAACAATCAATATAAAATATACTATGAATTTTTGAATCATCACCTATCCCCCCTCCCCTACTCCCTACACCCTCCCTCCCCCCTCCCCCCCCCCCCTCCCCTACACCCTACACCCTCCTCCCCTCCCCCCACCCCCCCTACCCCTACCCCTCCTCTCCTCTCCTCCCCACCCCTCTCCTCTCATCTCACTCCTCCTCCCCTCCCCCTACCCCTTACCCATCATCTCCTCTCCCCTACCCCCACCCCCTCCTCTCGTCCTCCTCTCCTCCCCCCTACACTTCCCCCTCCCCCTACCCCCTCAGCTCTCCTCTCCTCCCCCTACCCCCACTGATGTGACCACAAGTGCACAGTTGTATCGAAGTAATAAATAAAGATCGTTCCCAACAAAGATCTGGCGGTCAATTACTGATTACATGATCGATTTATAGCTAGACGATTCAAAAAATATTTTTCTTCGGAAACTTCAATGGGCGAGGGAGCAAAAGTGAGCGTTTCAGGTAGAAAACTATGCGGAGAGAATCGGATTGAAGTTTCACCATGCTAACATATCAGAATTTAATAAAATAAATCTTCATACAGAAAAATAAAGTGTTGAAAAGGATTTATCCTTGTGTACAGATTATCTTCTCTCGAAGCGTAATCCAGCACCTAATCACAATAATTTTCTAACTCTCATGACAATTATCGTAATTAGGCCCTTAAGCTCTCTGAAAAATTATAAAATCCTTCAAGTGAATTCAAACTACTCTCATGATTGAATTCACAGGTTTAAAAAAAATAGATCCAATGTTACGATTCACCTCTCGGTCCTTTTCATGACGTCAAAGACATAAAAATACTTGGTCAAAGTAAAATATGTAATAGACACAATTCTAATCAAATCAACTTAATAAAAGTCTCAACGAAGATTCATATAATAGATTTAATCTATAAAACGTCAACGGGCTATAGGGGTGAGCATAATTCGGTAAAAACCGAATTTACCGATTTCGGTTCGGTAAATTAGGTTTCGGTTTTCGGTTCGGTAATAAAATTTAGGTAATTCGGTTTTCAGTTTTCGGTTCGGTAAATAACTTTTCAGTTCGGTAAATTACCGATTTACCGATATAAATATATATAAATAATTAAATATATAAAATACCGATTTAGTTATTTACCGTGTGGCCGAATTCATCCGCAGGATTCGGTGGAAGTCGTCGACGGCTTCAGCAGCGAAAGGCAGCCCCTGGGAGGAGGAATCGGACGCGGGCGCTCGAGCTCATCTCCTTGGCCAGGTCTTTAGCCGTCGGAAGAAGCGGACTCGGCTCGTCAAGGTGACGCGGCGAAAGAATGCTGAGGCGCGAGGATCTCGGCGACTCTTTCGGGCAGCCTCTTCGCAGCAGTCAAAGTGGGCGCAGAGACAGTGGAGCAGCGTCTGTGAGCTCTTCGGCGGAAGACCCAGACGCAGCGGCTTCGGCATCTTAGCGGAGGAAGCGGACGAGCGTTCCCGCTTCCTTCCTTTAAAACGCGAGGAAGAAGATCTAGAGGGATCATCTGGCGACCTTCCTCCTGCATCATGCTCGAGCTCTGGCTGTGTTTCCCTTTCCCGGCGACGGCGGCGTCAACGACGAAATTCGATTTCGCGTTTGAAGCGACTGACGTAAAGCGACGTCAGCAAATCCAAATTTCGATTTCGAATTCCAAATTTCGATTTCGAATTCGGCGACGGCGCGCGGCGGTGATTTTTACTTCGGTAAATTGGTAATTACCGATTTACCGATCGGTAATTCGGTATCGGTTTTGGTAATAGGTTTTTCAGTTTCAGTAAATTGATTTTCGATTTTTCAATTTTTACCCAATGCTTAGCCCTAACGGACTATGCCCTAAATCCCAAAATAGAGATCTTAAGCTATCATGTTCATAGTAGGCAGCATATAGTATGATAAATGACATGAAAACCTAATAAAATTGCAAAGAGACGTTAGAAAAGTAATGATAACCCTTCTCTTCAATCAGGAGACGAAGATCAAGTAACAAAATCTCTCCTTTGCATGATCTTCTCACCGGAATTTCGCCCAACCACCATTTCTGCCCTAGCCGCCGCCTCTGTCCAAATTCATCCAAAGAAGCTCTCCAAATCCCTCCAAAATCCTTTCTTTTATACTTCAATCGATTTAGAACCCATCTAAGAAGGTTTATACAAAGTTTGATTAAATTTTTACTCGATTCGAGGCCGAATCAAATGAAAAATAGAGTTTGGCGGAAGTATTCATAGGCCGTGAAGCGTTCATGGCCATGGCCGTGAAAATCTCGATGAAGAAAAACTATCTCTGGCATGTGTACATAGAGAAACTCACAGCCTCGTTCATCGTGAAAGTTTCTATGAAGAACTTGACTTTGCGCAGAACTGTTCCTCTGTACAGCGCGATACTCATGGCCTGTGATGGACTCATGGTCGTGACCATGAATATCGTGTCTAACCTATGTTTTGATCCAAATTTGACACGTAGCTTCATCTTTTCCTCGATAATTGTTTTGTGGCCTTAAAACTCGTCAAATCCATCATTTTTGCATGATATTTTTTTTGCATTTTTATGAAAACTAAGAAAAATAAAGATTACATACCATAGGAGATAAAAACATTAAAAATTGATATAAAATCATACAATTAAGCATAAAATATAGAAAAAATATGATGCAAATGCAACTCATCACCCACCCCTTCCCACTACACCCTCGCCCCCCTCCCCTACCCCCTTCCCTCTCCTCTCCTCCCCCCAACCCCACCCCCTTCCCTCTGGCATGTGTACATAGAGAAAACTCACAGCCTCGTTCATCGTGAAAGTTTCTATGAAGAACTTGACTTTGCGCAGAACTGTTCCTCTGTACAGCGCGATACTCATGGCCTGTGATGGACTCATGGTCGTGACCATGAATATCGTGTCTAACCTATGTTTTGATCCAAATTTGACACGTAGCTTCATCTTTTCCTCGATAATTGTTTTGTGGCCTTAAAACTCGTCAAATCCATCATTTTTGCATGATATTTTTTTTGCATTTTTATGAAAACTAAGAAAAATAAAGATTACATACCATAGGAGATAAAAACATTAAAAATTGATATAAAATCATACAATTAAGCATAAAATATAGAAAAAATATGATGCAAATGCAACTCATCACCCACCCCTTCCCACTACAACCCTCGCCCCCCTCCCCTACCCCCTTCCCTCTCCTCTCCTCCCCCCAACCCCACCCCCTTCCCTCTGGCATGTGTACATAGAGAAACTCACAGCCTCGTTCATCGTGAAAGTTTCTATGAAGAACTTGACTTTGCGCAGAACTGTTCCTCTGTACAGCGCGATACTCATGGCCTGTGATGGACTCATGGTCGTGACCATGAATATCGTGTCTAACCTATGTTTTGATCCAAATTTGACACGTAGCTTCATCTTTTCCTCGATAATTGTTTTGTGGCCTTAAAACTCGTCAAATCCATCATTTTTGCATGATATTTTTTTTGCATTTTTATGAAAACTAAGAAAAATAAAGATTACATACCATAGGAGGATAAAAACATTAAAAATTGATATAAAATCATACAATTAAGCATAAAATATAGAAAAAATATGATGCAAATGCAACTCATCACCCACCCCTTCCCACTACACCCTCGCCCCCCTCCCCTACCCCCTTCCCTCTCCTCTCCTCCCCCCAACCCCACCCCCTCCTCTCCTCCTCCTCACCCACCCTCACCCCTCCCTCCTCCTCCCCCACCCCCCTCCTCTCCTCCTCCTCCCCCACCCTCACCCCCTCCTCTCGCCCCCCCTCCCCCCCTCCCCTTCCCTCTCCTCTCCTCCCCCACCCTCACCCCCTCCTCTCGCCCACCCCCCTCCTCTCCTCCTCCTCCCCTCCCCCTTCCCACTACACCCTCGCCCCCCCCCCCCCCCTCCCTCTCCTCCCCCACCCTCACCCCCTCCTCTCGCCCCCCCTCCCCTACCCCCCTTCCCTCTCCTCTCCTCCCCCCAACTCCACCCCCTCCTCTCCTCCTCCTCCTCCCCCACCCTCACCCCTCCCTCCTACCCCCCACCCACCCCCCTCCTCTCCTCCTCCGCCCCTCCCCCTTCCCACTACACCCTCGCCCCCCTCCCTCCCCTCACCCCTACCCACCCTATCCCATCCCCCTCGCCCCTCCCCTACCCCCTCCTCTCCTCTCCTCTCCTCCCCTCCCCTTCCCACTACACCCTCGCCCCCCTCCCCTACCCCTACCTCCTCCTCCCCTCCCCCTACCCACCCTACCCCGCCCCCCTCCCCTCCCCCTACCTCTCCTCTTGTCTCACCCCTCCTCCCCTCCCCCCACCCACCCTACCCCCATCCCCCCTCCTCACCTCTCCTCTCCCTCCCCTCCTCCCTACCCCCTCCTCTCTCCTCTCCTCCCCTTCCCACTACACCCTCGGCCCCCTCCCCTACCCCTACCTCTCCTACCCCCGCCCCCCTACCCCCCTACCCACCCTACCCCGCCCCCCCTACCCCCTACCTCTCCTCTCGTCTCACCCCTCCTCCCCTACCCCCTACCTCTCATCTCGTCTCACCCCTCCTCCCCCTCCCCCCACCCCTACCCCCCACCCACCCCCTCCTCTCCTCTCCTCCCCCACCTCTCCTCTCCTCCCCCCAACCCCACCCCCACCCTCACCCCCTCCTCCCCCACCCTCACCCCCTCCCCCTACTCCCCCCCCCCTCCTCTCCTCTCCTCCCCCACTCTCCTCCCCTCTCCTCTCCCCCTACTCCCCACCCCACCCCCTCCTCTCCTGTCCTCCCCCACCCTCCCCACTCTCCTCCCCCCAACCCCTCCCCTCTCCTCCCCCACCCTCACCCCTCCCTCCTACCCCCACCCCACCCCCTCCTCTCCTCTCCTCCCCCACCCTCCCCCCTCACTCCTCCCCACCCCCCTCTCCTCCCGCCTCACTCCACCCCTCCCCCTACCCCCCTCCTCTCCTCCCCCCCAACCCCACCCCTCTCCTCTCCTCCCCCCACCCTCACCCCCTCCCCCCTCCCCCCTACCCCCTCACCTCCCCCTACTCCCCACCCCTTCTCCTCTCCTCCTCCCCTCGTCTCCCCTCCCCACCCCCTCCTCTCCTCTCCTCTCCTCCCCCCAACCCCACCCCTCTCCTCTCCTCCCCCACCCTCACCCCTCCCTCTTACCCCCTCCCCCTCCTCTCCCCCCTACCCTCAACCCCTCTCCTCTCCTCCCCCACCCTCACCCCTCCCTCTTACCCCCTCCTCTCCTCTTGTCTCCCCTCCCCCCCTCACTCCTCTCCTCTTGTCTCCCCTCCCCCCCTCTCCTCTTGTCTCCCCTCCCGCCTCACTCCTCTCCTCCCCACCCCTCTTCTCTCCTCCCTCCCCTCCCCTCCCCCTACTCCTCACCCCCTCTCCTCTCCTCTCCGCCCCCTACCCCCTCCCCCCCCCCCCCCCCTCACTCTTCTCCTCTCCTCCCCTCCCCCTCCTCTCTTTCGTCTTCGTCTTTACCTTCTTCATCGTCCCCATCTTCTTCTATCTTTGTCTTCATTGTCTTTCATCTTCTTCTAGCTTTATCTTTTATCTTCCATCTTCATTTCTTCTTCATTTTCTTCTTTTTCATCATCTTCTTCTAGCTTTGTCTTTTTTCTCTCATCTTTATTTCTTCTTTATCATATTTCTTCTTTTGTTTTTATTTTCATTTTCTTCTTCTGTTTTCTTCTTCTATGTCATTGTTGTCTTTCATCTTTGTCTTCACCTTCTTCATCGTCCTCCTCCACCATCATCTTCCATCTTCTTCTGTCTTAGTCTTCATTTTCTTTCATCTTCTTCTAGCTTTGCCCGTCTTCATTTCTTCATAATTGTGTTTGTTGTCTTCTTCATCTTAATCATCTTTCGTCTTCTGTCTTTATCTTCATTTTCTTCTTCTTCTTTTTCATCATCGTTTTCCATCTTCTTTTATCTTCTTTTTCATTGTCTTCTTCATCTTTATCAACTTTCATCTTCTGTCTTTATCTTCATTTTCTTCTTCTTTTTCATCGTCGTCTTCTTCTTTGTCATTGTTGTCTTTCGTCTTCGTCTTCACCTTCTTCATTGTCCTTCATCTTCATCATCTTTTGTATTCTATCTTTATCTTCATTTTCTTCTTTTGTTTTCTTCTTCTTTGTCATTATTGTCTTTCGTCTTTGTCTTCACCTTCTTCGTCGTCCTCCTCCATCATCTTCCATCTTCTTTGTCATCGTGCTTGTTGTCTTCTTCATTGTTTGTCTTCATCTTCATTTTCTTATTCTTTTTCATCGTCTTCTTTTGTTTTCTTCTTATTTGTCATTGTTGTCTTTCGTCCTCGTCTTCACCTTCTTCATCGTCCTCATCTTCTTTTATCTTTGTCTTTTATCTTCCATCTTCATTTCTTCTTCGTCATCGTGTTTGTTGTCTTCTTCTTCACATGCTAGAGCATTTCTAAATTAATATACACTAGTCATATAAATGTCAACTTGATTTATCATATTACATGCTCACCAAATTCCTACAAACTTAAGGTAGATCTCCTATCACCAGCGGCTACAACGTTAGAGAAACTTCAATCTGAAGTGTTCATGTTTCTTATGAAGTAGTCCTTTCTAGGTATAGTAAAAAAAATTATTAAAATAGCATGCCATGAAAGAACTACTCCTATATTGATTATAAGATGAAGAAGACAATCAGCTCCTTTCTATTTTTAAACATTATGAGTCAAAACAAGTGTTTGTAATTATAACAAGTCATCTGGTGTTCCTTAAAGCACATCCAATTGTAGGCACAATGATATACAGCGCATAATATGATCAGATCATTTAGATTGCAGTAGCATAAATTAGATGGCTAACAAAGTGAACTTCTTTGTCAAGAAATCTAAGCTTTAACATACTATTTCTAACTTCAAGTTAGGATAGCAATACTGAAGACAACATATAAAGTAATTAAATCTACATTACAATTATAGTTCCAGAAATGAAGGCTTAACCTATACCTCTAGGTTGACAATCAAGTTACATAAAATGTTCCCCAGCAGACTCAATGATCCCTGCATGCCCATAATATGAGGCCAAGAAGAAACAACTCTTTGCCTTAAAACTAGAGGTAAATGTTCGCTTATGCAAAAAGTCAATTATTCAAGTTTTAGTTGAATGAACAAAGCATGAAAGCTAGATTTAGATGACAAATACCATATCATTAAGCATTTTAAATACCAACTAGCAGAACTAAATAAAAACACTCAACTTCTTCTCCAGGAAATTCCATATCAAGTGCTACTTGCTTTTCCATATCAAGTAAGCAGCCTTCCGGTTTCCCTATGATTACAGAAAAATTGTAAGATAGATGGATGGCCAATTTGTCATAGACAGAACTGAAACAGAACTAGGTTCAAAATCATCCGGGTAAAACATACTTTTTTACAAATAACCAAACAAAAAATCTTGCTCACATGAAAGGATTATAAAGTAGGAATTCTTCAATGTATGCATCTACAGAGATTGTGAAAGAAGATTAATCTGAATCCAGGAATACTATAAAAATTCACTGAACTAAAAATTAACACCTAAAATATGTACTTTCGGTAAAATGCTGAAAGAATTAGAATTTCATCAAAGATATACTTTAAGTAAAATATTGAAAGGAGTAGAATTTGCTTCACTCTATCATGAATTTGAGCACAACATCAATAAACAATTATTGAAACCCATGTTACTTGTTAACTACAGAAGACAGAAAAAGACAAATCACTCCACAATGAACAAACTTCATCAATACCACTAGGTATGCAGGTATAGGCCTTTTATGCAAATCATTTACTGAGCATAAGAAGAAACACAATTTTGCTTTTTTTTTTTCACATATTTTCTACAATTGCGACTTCCATAATCTTACTTGACAAACTCTACCCTTTTGAAGAGCTTCAGGTGGTAGATTGACAAATTTAAGGAAGGCGGCTGCATGTCCCTGCGCCGACAGTTATCACCTTCAAGTGAAGGTTGCCTAGCAAGAACAATCTAAGAAACTATAAGGAACTGAGAATTATTAAAGACAGGAATAGGAACGAAACAACTTGAATATGAAAACAAGACTTCAATTGCACTAATAACGAGACTTGTCAACACATGGTGGTCAATAGCACTCAACAAGTAGATGGTCCGATAGACTAGGAAAGAGAACTACGGATGCTAAGATCCAGAAATATAAGTACAAAAGAATTATACCCTTTAAACACCACAAGGATACATAGACCCACTGGTCTAGAAAGCATTGAATTCCAAGATAATGGTGAGTAGAACATAGTTTAATATGTTCCATCATTTCAAAAAAAATATGTGAAGTTACACAAACCTGTTACGAGTCCAAGGGGTCAAAATTCCTTGTCTATAAAGACATGAACACAAAAACAATATGGGTTTCTACCAAAATCAAGTAGTGGCCCCTGTATAAGGAAAGAGAAGTTGGAGAAGATTTTAGACAAACTTCTCAATTTTTTAAATAAATTTAGATTACAACCGTGTAAGCAGCTTCAGCAAACTGATGCAAGCTGTTTCTTGAATAAGTTGGTCAGGTGCCTCTGAGAGCTTCTTGTACCTGCTTATTGCTTTGCAATAGTGCGAGTCCTGTGGAAGCATATAGGACAGAAGTATCACTACGATAAACCCTTATAACTAATTTATTCAGATAATAGAATTATCACAAATTTATGCTTCCTTCATGTTTTTTTTTTCAAATTATGTACAATCATCATCAGCATTATTAACTCATGCTATGATCTAAAAAGTAGAAGAAAGTATTGTTGTTTCCCTCTCTTCAACTAAAATTATTATTAATTTGTGTTTGTCAGATAGGTTTGAAGTCTAATTTTGATGTTGACCAGCATGATAGAAAAAAAAGAAGGTAGAGACAAGATAGTATATAGAAGGAGTGGGCAGGACAGAGCAGAAATGCACAACATCGCCATGCATTAGTTAATAACAGTGCTAACCAATATTTGGTATTTTGATAATTTAGCTTTCCACATACCATTCTATTGTTTCCCTAAAAAGAAGGTATTTAGATAATTTACATAATCAAACATTGCAATCTTGTGCACTTAGAAAAATATTAACTAGTACTAGACCACTTGAATATAATTATCAGATATAATAATCGGTAAAAATACTTGACTAGCACTAAACCACTTTGATAGTATTAAATACTTGACTAGCACTAGACCACTTTGATAGTATTAAACCATCTAAAATATGGAGATAGCATAAGATAAGTCAAAAAAGAAGACTATGTTACCTTACAAAATTAAGAGGAAACAAAAAAAAAAGATTGTCAATTATTCAAAATGCTAGAACAGTTTTTTGAAGAGAATAGACTTGCCAAGACTCCAAGATATTTTGTTCCTGTTGCTCGATATGCAACAAGATCGCTTAAGAGCCTTGCAATCAAGTAAACTTCATCTTTTTCCAAAACACTCCTAGATAAACCAATGAGAAGAAAATTAATAGGCAATACAAAACATTATTACCATAAATGATACAAATTAGTAAAATCCCCTACAAGTAATTAACCCGTTAGCAGTACAAAGCTTTCCCGAATTCCATGATCAAATAACTCCCTATAGTGTGCTTTCCAGGCAGTATCATGGGGGTTGAATAAAATGATCTACACCTCAATATATCTGATCCTATAAAGCACTATAAAGTAACCACAAGCTGCACTAGCAAAAGATAGGAAACAACTAATATTTTATTCCCGAATTCCATGATCAAATACCTCACTGTAGTGTGCTTTCCAGGCAGTATCATGGGGGTTGAATAAAATGATCTACACCTCAATATATCTGATCCTGTAAAGCACTGTAAACTAACCACAAGCCACACTAGCAAAAGATAGGAAACAACTAATATTTTCTTCCATGTTTTATCAATTGTTTCCCATCCTATACTTCATCATGAGAACCAAGATAAAGCATGTTAAGCATGAAGAAGAGGAGCATAAAGATGTGTTCAGATCCTTCTGTGTAAAAAAAGACTAAAAAGTAGGTAGAAGACATTAAAGTAAGCAATTAAAACCCAAAAACAAAATGTGTATCATTCAAAAAATTGTGAGAATGTAATTCCAATGTATCAGTAAAACAAGCTATAAAGCAATAACAGCAACAAAAGAAAGAAAAACTCACATTTAAAGACAAACTGATAATAGAACCTGCAGCTTTCAGACTTAAAGATAAAAAAGAAAACCATCATCTTAAAACCAGTTGTGAATGATAAGGTGAATTTAAAAATCAACATTTTTATGTCAAAATTCAACTCTTCATAGTTGATGGAATTCATTGATGACCGGAGAAAGAGGATATATGGATTCTACCAAGAAATCTTGATGGATGCCAACATGGAGCTAAAAAGCCTAATAGAGTAGAGAATAGTGTAAAAAAAACAAAGGATAAATAATTTCAATTTTTTTTGTTATATGTTAAGAGCCTTGTATAATGAGTAGACGTGACGATCTTCCTGTTGTTCCTCTTTTATACTTTATGTTGTTCCTTGTACATCATATTCCTAATGGAATAAACAATAGGTTTTACCCTGTATCAGCTTCAAATGCAATTGATTCATAGAGAAATTTTGGCAATATAAACATTGAGAAACTTGTTCTACTCATTCACTTGAGTGTTTCCAAGATCTAGATAAATGAAATAAATGCCATGGCTACGTGTTTAGTGTAGCATCACTTATTTCTATTAAGTCTCACATAGGTATTTGTAATCTACTTTAGAGTGAACCAAAAGAAATAATTCTTTCTATGAAACTTGACATCAAACTCACCCCCCCCCCCCTCTCTCCCCTCTCGACACCACCCAAGTTCTCCTCTCTAGACACCCTTAAGTGGCATTATAGTTATCATTGTCACCAACACTTCTCAAAAAAGGGCAATCTACGATATTTGGACCCCCACCATAAAATCACACCCTCTGCACATCGTATAAGACCAAGACCCTTAGACCTATCAAGATAGCATATAGGACTTCTCCAAGTTTTTATTTGTAGGTTCCATAATTTTTGCCATTGATCCCATTTCATGCCTAGTCCATTTTGTATCTGTTCTTTATATAATATAATATTACAGGTCACCAAGCATAGAGTTAGGGATGTTTATTTAATATTCTATGTAATTCGAGTAATTGCTCACACCAATAAAGTTTTTAGCATCTGGCAGGAGGTTGATAGCTATTCAAGAAGGTTGGTTACTGTTATGTCATGGAGGTTGATTATTTGATATGAAAAACACCAAATTAAGACTTATTTTCACTATTTCAAGCCAAGATTTGGTTTCATTATTTTAACCATTTCAATTCTTTATGATGTTTATTTAGTTGATAAGCAATAAACAAAATAAAATGTTATGAAACCTTTTACGGTAATTATTTTAGTATGGTGAGTTTGACTATCTTCCTGGATTTATGTTTCTAATATTTTTTCTACTTCCGTTCAACTTAAGTTAATATTATAGACCTTGTGCCGTTTGTTTGAAGCAAGTTCTAGTTTATAACTTTCACATCTTGTTTGGATCTTCCTATTAGTTGTGTCGCTATCTATTATGTACTCCAATTCAACTCAAACTAGTTGTGAAGCTTGTGGTTTCGTGTATAATAAGATATAGTTTATAACTTTTTTTCATTACTGTTTGGTTCAAAATGATGTATTATTAATTCAAGCAAGTTTTTATTTTAGTCTAGGATAGAACTTTGTGGTTAAAATAAACTTTACATATGCATATGATATACAGTGAGAGAAAGAGAAAGATACCGTATGTACAAGTTTTTATCTTTGTACCTTGCACCTAGGGCAAATTTGTACCTTTGTGCCTTAGTCAAGGTTCAAGATACCGTATGTACAAGATGGTACTAACACATGGTACCAGCTTTCATCAATTTTACATGTATGTGCATAATATGTATTTGAAATTTAGTTAATTTGTGTTATCTTACATTGTCATTAAATGATTCTCAATTAAATTTACCAAGTAGGGTGCTCATTAAATTCAAAATGAGTGGTGATTATTGAAATAATAGACTAGTTGCACTCGAGTTAATGTGATGTAGTGGATATTTAGAAGTCTTCCTACAATATATGGTATTACTATATTGATGTCGATATGCTTAGTAAACTAGAATAGTCCACTAACTCTTCTCAGAGTAGAATATAGGAACTAGGATAAGCACGAATATTGGACTAAATAAGGAAATATATAAAAACCATGGTAAGAAGCCTCTATGCAGTATTCTTAGATTTGACTGTGCTTTGGCCCGGCAATAGTAAAATTCAGGTAACATAACATTCTAGGACTTTTGTGGAACCATGTTATAGGGGTTTATTTAAGTCCATAAATTGCACTTAGTTGTTTAATACTAGCTGCCCCTGAGCAATAGAACATGGACAGTAACTCCATGTAGACTTCTTTAGAAATTTCATCATAAAGAAAGGCATTCTTAATGTCTATCTAATAAAGTTGCTAATCATGGTTGATAGAAGGAGAAGAGTACACTAAGTTCAACTTAGCTAAAGGTGATAAAATGACAAGTAGCTGTTTCTATAAGTTTGTGTGAATCCTTGCAACTAGCTGAGCCATATATCTATCCACTATTCCATCAAGATTATATTTAATTTTACACACTCATTTATATAAGACTAGAAAATCCCCGATGGAGGAGAAACTAACAACCATGTTGTCATGAACTCATGGATAGATGATGGACTCATTTCTAAAATGTTGCTTGGAACTTGAACATTTACTTAATGATAAGAATTAGGCTTAAAATAGATTTCATTTTTCACTTAACTATTTGCTAAGTGTCCTTAGTAGCTAGAATGTTTTGCTAGAGTATGTATAAGATTTCAAATAGCATCTACGGCAATTAAGAAAGATACTTTTCTTTTGATTAATATTGTTATAGACTGCTAGAGAAGAAATGTAAACTATTGGCCATTATGCTTATTGACATTGCTCCATTTTTTTTGGCAACTGAGTTGGCAAATGGATAAACAATTTACGGTCTTCATTGAAGAGCACAAATTTGTCAAGATAGAAAATTACCAGCACATCCTCATATTCAAGTTTTGCAAATATATTAGTTTACAGTAATTTTCACAATGTTATAACTTAAAATATAAATTTAAGAAAAATGGCATTAAGGAAAACTAGGAAATGTCTTTTCTTTCTTATCATTCCTTCTCTAGGAAACTCAAATTTGTGCAATTTCAAAAAAATGAAATAACAACATTATATTACATCTAGATACTCATATATTATAATACAAAAAATAACGATCGTATGAAAAATAATAAACAATACTATAATGGAAATATTGATATGTAGCTAAATAAAACCAACCTTCAATTATGAGTATTTCTACTAAAAATCCTAATATTGCCTAAAAATAACTTGTAGTTACTCTAGCAAACACATTGTAATCCTAATATTCCTAAAGACAACTTCTTGCTTCAACTATAGTATACCATATATTCTAACTATTTACTTAGTTACCAACTAAATAAATCATAGAAAATGCATAAATGTGCTGAGATTAAGTAGAGTAAAGACGAGGTAGATTACTATCCATAATACTTGTCTTTTTCCTTCCAATTTACCGAGATCTAACATAGAGTTAAAATTCAATTATGAAGTTAAACTAGTTTTAGTTGAATATCTTTAATTGGTATTATTAAATTTTTTATATTATTATTTAATAATCTCATGTGAGTTTGAATTTAAGTTAGAAATTAATGAACCAGAGTTTTAGTGAATGACTAAATTGAGTGGCAAAAGGTTCTTTGAGGTAAATTTGGAGGATGGAGGGTAATAAAATTACATCCCTTGCTTGTTTGCCATAATATTGTTTTTGATTACCCCTGCTTTTGTAGATTTTTTAATGAAACTAGATTGAATATTAAACTTGATAAACGAATAAAATATAAATAGAGCTTTTCAAAAATAAGGATGCAATCTATGGGATAATGAATGTGTTTCTTGCTATTGAAAATTTGCCTAATCTTTTACATTACTACCATAAAAACTTAGGGATTTACTAATTGAACAGGCAAGACCATAGATTTATAAATGATTTAGATGTTACAAAATGAATTATTGTCGAAGCACTTAATTTTAATGACTTTTAAATGCAAATATTTTCTATAATTGACTAGCTAATTATTAAAATGTCTAGGTCAACTTATTGTTACATATACTTAGCTTAGAGAAAAATACCAAGTTTAAGCATACTTTAAAGGAAAGGTTTGAATGCCTGTCCATATTGGTATACCTGCCCATTGAAGACAGCGGTTATTTTAGTAATTGTGGCTATGGTAGTCTTCATATTTTTAGCTATTATCATTTCATGTGTGTCTAAAATCTAATCAAGTAGGCTTTGTTGACTGTAGAAGCCTCAAGTTTTGAATGAAATATCATTCTTCTTCTTCCCTAAGTCTCTCACTTTTCTCATTTCATGCTTTTCTCTCACCTCTTTGCTCTTGAACTTGTCTTCATCTTCGTACACAATGCACACACCTACTCTTCTCTTTTCTTTCTCTACTCTTCTATGCAGCAGAGCTTTATTCATTGTACCATATCTAACTTGTCTTCATCTTTGTACACAACCTGCACATCTCACTACTCCACCCACTCCATCTTCATCAATTTCATATTCCTCATTGCCCTCCACTCATCACCATTTGACAGGCCACAAAAAAGATGTTGAAGCCTCCTCCCTTCCTTAACTACCATCCGCACTGCTCTCCCACTAACTCTAAAAACTTTGCCACACACATCACCTTCCATACCACCTTTTAATTGAATTATTCACTGTTGCAAACTCATAGATATGACCCTTCCTTAAGCTTGCTGCATAACACATAGCATACTTGCCTTTTGCAATAAGCCATTCAAAGATCACCACTTTCCTGGTCTTTTGCTAAATGTCCCTTGCTTGGTTGCCCTAATATTCATTACTCCTAGATAGGACCAGTTCTATATTAGCACCATCTTTTGTTAACACATGAAATGACCAAACCAAAAGGTTATCTCAGGCAGGCAGCTTCAGAAGAGACCTCAAAACCCTCCTATATGGACAGTTTAATTTGTAAAATCCTAAATCATCATTGTGATAGAGCTATGAAACGCATTAGGGAGAAAAATATATCTTTGTTCTCACCTAAATGTTAGTCTCTCTCAGGAAGATAGCAGTTTGAGCAAAATAAAGATACATATGCTCCTTAAAATTATTAATTACAAGAGTTCAAGAGATTTGAAATGAATAGGGAGAATGAGTTATGTGATTCTAGTGAAGGTATATAAGGGCTTATATTAGCTGAAGCTCCTAAAAAATAGCTCCAAACAGCTAGAAAATATTTGTACTAGTTATTTGAAAAATTATTCAATCATCTCAATGTTTGACTAGATTGCACTAGTAATCAAGCATATCAACACATAGTTTGCAAACTTTGTAGTGGTTCTGCTTATTATACTCAGCTTGAGTAGTCTAGTTGGTTACTATGTGGTCCAACTTTCAAGTGCCAAAAACTTGTCAAACCAATATGTACTAAACTTATTGCTCAATACCAAATGAGTTTTAAATTCAAAACATTGCCTAGTAAATGGAAGATATAGAAGAGATCTTTTCATAATTATATGTAGAATGGTCCAACTATAAATATATGACCTAGAAAACACATTTCAAGATAATAAATTCTTTATAGAAAATTATACATTGTATTCCATAGCATCAAAAATATAATGCACCATATAGGAATTAACCTATTTTCAAATTTCCAAATGTAGAAAGTTAACTATAATAAAAGAGCAAGAAAATGACAAATAATCAACAGGAAAATGTTGGCTCAGAGAGTAAGAGTGTAAGAGTGATTGAGTTTTGCGTACCATTAACTTTCATAGTTCTCATCTTGCAATTTTTCGCAAGGAGTAATCATGGATTTCTTCATCCTTGAGTAATGCAAGGTATCCAAGTATCGGTTACTCAAGGTATCCAAGTATCGGCGACAACAACTCTAGAAAAACAAACATGATTGTTGAGTACGAAAAAAGGTTTAAGATTTTAACTAGTACATGAAATAAATTTAAAAGAAGGAAAAGAGGATAAACAATCAAGAGAATTATACGCCACAAACTTATGTCCTCAATAAAATTACAGAAGAGGAGAAGTTTTTTCATGCTTAACAATGTGAAGATGCTATATTGCTTCACAAAATCATAGAAAATAAAATGTCATCTTAAAATAGGAATAGGGGTTATTAATACTAGTACATGCAATAAATAAGAGATAATATAATGATCATGAGAAATGTGTGGCACGAACAAGCCAATTCATGCTGCAATGAAATGATAAGATTAATTGATATACTATGACTGTATCTAAATATTAATTTAGATCAGGGACCATGTTGTAAAATGCAGTGTTTAGGTGTAACTTTGAAACTTGAAAAGATTATAGCAAAAATATGATAGTATGACAACAAGACACTTAAATGAAACAGAAAATATATTAGATATTGATATAAGTCCTTCTTAGGATAATTTTGTCTCATTTGGTGAGATATCAATTAGATCTTAACTCTCATAGTTGATTATTACCAACTCATGTCAGTCACTTTTCTTTATGAAAGATACAAATTTACACGTATCACGTGGAATGTGTGATGTATTTCACCACAGTGGTCGATTCAATTTGAAATTCGTTTCGCATCAAATGTTGTAAGTTACCATGTAACGAATCCCTCAATAGGGATTGATTCGCTGTGTGGTTTGTGAACATTTATTATTATCTTGCTAGTTAATGCATAATAAAGGGTCTGCAAGTGGAGATGGGAATGATATCTTACGTGGAGTAAACTTCATTAAGTGTTGTTGAAACCAGGAAAGGAGGCAGCAAAGCAGAAATGACATCTTCAGATCCTCTTCAGCCAGAGGTAATCGGAGACAAACTCCGTCAAGTGGAAGTCTTTCTCGTTCAGGATCTTCATGCAGCACCTGGAGCCGGCCGCCATCTCCTTCTTCGCCATCGGCCTCAGCAACGAACACATTGATCAGGCTCCCTTGAGCCTCTTGATTATCTGTCATTAGCACCGTCGTTCCAAATGATCAGTTCCCGCTGCGAGAGCTTCCCCGGCGCCGCCTCCGTGGCCTTCTTGGGGCAAGCAGAGGAGAACACTACGATCCGGTTTTGGTCCCCGACATCCCGGTTCTCTTTTGCGCATCAACCGCGCCAGCGGGAACACGACATGGTTCTCGATATGCCATCGGATGTCCGGATCGGCTCACGGTCTCCTGTCTCAACTAGACTTTCTTGCTCTTTCTGCCTTCGGCGGCGGCTGGAGTCTGTTAGATCAACGGAGGCGTGGTGGGCGGCAAGAACGCAGGCCTCCGCCGGCGCCGGGACTCCGCCTGACGTACGGATAGCCGCCTAGCTCCTTTGCTGCTCGTACAGGAGGGTGATGGCCCTCAGCTTCTCCTGGAGGCCGTGGTGCGGATCACGGAGGAGCCACACTCTCGCCTTCACCGATTGCAGGTTGCGATCCTGATCTGCTGAGCAAGGTCCATCGCGTCCAACCGAGATATGAAGCGAGCGGGAACCGACATGGTCAAATCCTAAAAAAATTGATGATAATGCTGATGTTATGATGATACAACACAAAATTAGTTGAATCTAATCAAATTCTTGATCAATAAAGGATTTGGCTGGGGTTTGCGATGTTGTAGGATTGATGGTGCCATGAAAAGAAAGAAAGAAGCTGTACCTCTGAAAGGGGCGAGAAGATCTGGGCTCAGATGGAGAAACAAATGCTGATCAGTTCCCACAGCGAGAGCTGGCCCTCGATATCTCGGTTCTCCTTCGCAGCATCAATCGCGCCGCGGGAACACCACTTGGTTCTTAATCTCCCCCCGGATCGGCTCGCGCTCCCCTGCCTCCCCTGGACTTTCTTGCTCTGTCTGCCTGCGGCGGCGGCAGGAGTTGGTTAGATCAAGAGAGGCGTTGTGGGCGGCGAGAACATGGGCCTCCACTGGCGCCGAGACTCCGCCTGACGTTCGGGCAACCGCTTGGCTCCTTTGCTGCTCGTATAGGAGGGTGATGACCCTCAAATTGCAACTCAAAAGATGTAACTCTGAAATGGGCGAGAAGATATGGGGCATTGATCGAGGGTTCGGTGGGAGCAAACAGATGCTGCTGTGCCGCGAAACAACATTGTTAACGTCGAGAAATGCAACGGTCGAATATTTGAAAATCGCCAATTAAAGCTCGCTTCAGATACTTGTATAAACGGGCTCTTTTTTGTTATTTATTTATTTGTGAAGTTGAGTTGCAGCCTTGCACTCTTGCAGTAACAGAAACTTAGAAATTTGCGATGAATGGGCCTTTTCTGGACCAATATTACTTTGCTTCGGGGCCCATTTAATAGGATTATTTTATAATAATAAATTATAAATAATTAATCCGAGAAGGCCCAATCTAAAATATAAGTTGTAAAATATATAGTGTATATAATATCAACCGATATAAATAATGTATTACTGTTAATCCTTATTGAAATGATTCATAAGTATAGGGTATATGCTATTTTTGCTTTACCCATAATTTCTTAACCACTGGCATTTTTTTACAAACTCCTTCTGAATCCGATCTTATTAAAATTTTAACTACTCATTAATTACTTTAACTCTATAAATATCTAACTTAAATATTAAATTATTTATTATATACTTAGTTACTTGAATATATATATATATGAGATTGGGTTTAATAGATACCCGCTACCCGATCTGAAAATGATATATTAATATTAATTATTATGGAATAAACTAATTTCAAATTTCGTAATCTAGTAGTGTGGAAAAAAAAGGATTGAAGAATGAGAGAAAACAAGAAAAAGAGTAAAGATTGGAAATCATGCAAACTTGTTTAAAACATAAATATTTTACTTAACAAAATCATAATGGAAGGAAATAATATGAGTTGCTAAAATAAAAAAAATGCATACCAACCTTTAATAGACTGTGAAGTGTGGATGATGAGAGTTGATGGCAAAAACAAGCAGTCTAGTCATCGCTCGATTGCTTCAAATCATATCAAAATTCTAGGAGTCAACGGGCTGGCGGCTAGATTAGGGCTTTTAGGGTAAACTTGGCATGGGGAGACTGGGCGATGAGCAGTCAGAAGGCAACGCCATGGCGAAGAAGGGGGAGATAGGGAGTCGACCAGCCGCAACGTAGCAGAGATGGGGAGTCAGCAATCAATGCCACAACGGAGACAAGGAGTCGGCAAGCGACGCTACGATAGAGACAAGGAGTCGGGGAGTTAACAAGTAGCGCCTCGGCGAAGATGGGGGAGTCGGCAAGCGGCGCCGAGGTGGAGATGGGGAGTCAGCAAATGGCACCGTGGTGGCAAGCAGCACTACAGTAGAGATGAGGAATCGGCAATGTTGGGATTTAGGCTATATTCTTTTCATTTAAATTTATTGTAATTTCTATCCTTTCCATTGTAGATTTCATTTAACAGAACATAGCCTTAGGATTTAGACCGAACGAAACTTAAAAAGTGGAGAGGCGTGAGCCCATGAGAAGTTATGGATTTGAGTTTAATATTGAGTAATGGGTTATAGGGTTAATGGGTTCTAGGTTATGCTACCCTAAATTTTAATTATAAATATAAATTAGTATTTATAATTTTTTTAATTATTATTATATATAATTGAGTTTAGGTAGTAGGTATCTGGCCTATACTATTGAACTCTATTTGAATTCGACTCAGATAACATACATACTACTCATATCCTAATCAAACCCATTTATAAGTACTCGATTACCTATATTTAGGTTCGAGTAGGTCAAGTACTTGCAAAACTTCAACCCACTATCCTCCGTTGACTTATCATCTTTTTTACTATTGACCTTGGTTTCTATTACTAAGCATGCTTTTTCTTTTTGATAGAAAGGAGGATGTAGCCTTCCTATTTATTATTGAACAATATATAATGAGGTAAAAAAGTAAATTGATTTGCATATTAGCTTTATTATTCAAGTACGAAATAATAATGGGTGTATTTGAAAAGCAAGGTGACTAATTGTATAGAATAATAAATAAGTTTATTGGTTAATGCCGATTCAGCATATAAGAACATGTGTAGAATACATTACACCGTAAGGTCTTGTTTCTTTGGAACAAATCTACAAGGAAAAAAAAGAAAAAAAAACGTTGAATCTAAAAGAAGAAAGATACAAGTGATATTTTTTTCCATTCACAAACAACACTAGATAAGAGTATGACCACTTCAAAACTAGATAGGTTGAAGCCTCATCAAGTAGGCAAGGTGAGAGCACCTAAGCAAGGTTGTGTGCATACTTTAAATTATTATAGAAGGCTCAGGTTTAAGTTATCCACTTAGGCACTTACGCATCATCCCATCAAAACCAAGCCTTCATGAGGAGCCATACTTGAATGAACAAATATGAGAGAGCGACTGAGTAAACAAAAATCACGGAGTTGGGATTTCTATCTAACAAAATTACAAGTTGCATAGCCTTAGGTTTAGCAAAGTGTGTAGCATTAGGTTATAGGTTTTAAGTTTTAAAATATTAACTTGAACCAAACCATGAAGATTTTATTCAATTATTACTTAATCTTTTGGGTTCATCAAAGTTGATTTTTAAATTTTCATTATAACTTCATGAATACTCTATTGAGTAAAGTCTCAACCATATATTTAATTACACCCCTAGTAAGTTTAATTTTAAATGGTGCATACATTAGAAAAGATAGATATAATATCAATTTTACATTTGTGATTGTCTGTTAGCAATCTTACTTTTTTTTATGGCATTTTAAAATATGTTTGCTCTTATGGTTATATCTAAATAGTTCCAGATAGGAGAGCTCGAGTTACCTTGTAGCTAATACTATTATTGCATTATAATCTTTTCGCTTAAGCCTCCATTTTCTCCCTTCCTAAGATTGACATATTTTTAAAATTAGAAGCTTATCTGTAATTTTTCTGATTAAGCTAATCAAATAATATATAAATCATGACAAGTTATTTTTTCTAAACCTTTTAATGAATTATAATTTAAGTCATTAAATTAAAACAGAAAATTCTCTTTTATTTTTTTCTTACTGTCATTGAATAATTAACATATACATATGATCAAATGCAGGGTGAGCAGAAGATCACTTCCATCTTCCATCTTCAAAACAAAGCAGCATAGTCTGCAGTGTTGCCTCCTTTTGTGGATTATTATGTATGCATCTTAAATGATCCATCTTTATCACAAAACCATCTACTCAATTCTAACCTCAAATGCTTGTACAAGAGAAACATCACGCAGTTATTTACAAAATATAATAATGTCAGATTCATTTAATCATAAGAAATTCACCGATAATATATAATTTACCATAAGAAATTCATCCTTATTAAAATTATAACATCCACATAACTATAATATCAGATTATGGTCTACATCATATCATAAGCTGCCCGATTAATCCCTCAACTCGTTCTCTGTAACGGATCCAATTCGCCGGTTCATCAAGGATCATAAACAATAGGCATCATTTTCCAAGTCAACACAGATTTGTCAACCAACAGTTCTGAGTATCGAGCAAGAAACTTGTCACCCCATGGCGTACTTCTGCGTCCACGATCTTGCCATTTCTTCATAGCGGGACCTCTGGTTCTTGTACATGTGAGCAACCTCAGGGACAAGCGGGTCGTCCGGGTTTGGGTCTGTGAGCAGGGAGGAAACGGAGAGGAGCACCTTGGATATCGTCAGAGCTGGGCTCCACTGTTCCTTGAGGATGTCAAGGCAGATGCTGCCATTTGAATTGATGTTGGGATGGTAAACCTGCAAGAATTAATGCGAAACATGCCATTGCTATTGACTGTTAATCCTTGTTCCCAGCAAAATGTGACCCCTAAGAGAAGATATAGCTGGTGAGTTATTATGCATGAATCATGCATCCATTAGATTCCTAGGAATATGGAGGAATGCTCAAAGGAATATGTCAAAAACAAAATTTAGGTTTGAAATTTTCTCTGAGTCTTTCTCAAGAAAAGTGGCTATTATGATGATTGAGATGATACTTGGACGGAAACTAAACCAAGGACTGCTAATAACAATACTTGAACAGTACAATAATACACAAAATATGTGTACCTCCTGAGCCTGCAATACAAAGTCAACCAACGGTTAAGTAGGGAAAAGGAGTTGTTGATTCCTCTCACCTTGGTCTGAAAGTTGACCTTAGGAGGCTTAAATGGATAGTCTGGAGGGAAATGAATTGTAACAAAGAAAAGACCCCCTGCATAAGGGCTGTCCGAAGGACCCATAATAGTGGCTTGCCAGTGATACAGGTCTTCTCCTACAGGTCCAGCGCTGCATGATGCTGGAGGATCTCTCTGCAAATCCTGAAGCTCCTTTTGAATACGTCTGCTTGCCATTTAAATGTCCTGAGCAAACATAAACTTAAATGCATGGAAATTCTTCTAGAGAACAGATATAACGAAAAAAAGAAGAAAATTTCAAATTAAAGCACTAAATAATCATCGGTAATTGAGAAGGAAGGTGTAGTTAAGCTAATCCACTAAAAGTTAGATCAGAAGTATTTTGTCTAAACGTGTTTCATTTTTCTATTTAGGTAAGAGTTGTCGTGAATATGAATTGATGAATGAATATTTCCATGCCGAAAATTACACAGATGAAAAGATCAGAAATCTGCTAAATTTTCTTCAAGAAGGCTATCACGATTGCCTTCATTTGCTATGTATTGCCATGAATTTCAGTCATCTACTAACCCGAAACAGCGAAAAAAAATCTCATTGATAAAAGGCCATGATTTATGAGTAGAACAATTCAGTCAAGAAATGCAAAACCCTATCTGATCATGAGGAGACGTCAGCACTGTGATCAAGTCAAAAGTTCTTGAATCATTATTATCAATTTTTTTCCCAATAAAATGTCAACATTAAAAAATATGATTTATTTTGTTATCGTATTTTAGGTTTGCCAAGAATAGATGATCTCCTGAATAATCACCAAGTGAAATGAGAACAAGGTAAATCATTGTTACATATAATTTGCATATCGTAGACAAGCACTGCATTATAAGAGCCACAAAATTAACTAACCTACAAATCTTCAGACCGATCAAACCATAGAATTTCCATAAACTTGTAAAACTAAAATCAACGAAACAAACATGAGGTTTAAAACCAAACGAGAGAGTAAGTTGTATAGTCCAAATAAATTTCTCCATTTATTCACTAGATAAGGTCGCGGGAAGCTCAAATTGTGCTTCCATCCTACTACAGTCAATCCAGAGTAATACTTCCAATCAGACTTTAAACTAATCTTTAACAGTTTTGACAGATAGATTAACATGTACTGTATCATAACGTAATCAGAAATTAAAAAATCCACAACCAAATCTAAAGCTAATTGAAAAGGGTTCAGCCTGCACGAGCAATCAACCAGAGACCACCGCATATATATGCAAAAATTACCTGTTAGCCGCCTGGAAACATGTATTCCTCAGATCTAACTCAGACACAAGAACAGGGCAACACGAAACAACACGAAAGATTAAACCTCGCCACATAAACAGATGGCTTCTAACTAGAAGATTTATACTTACAGATCGGGAAAGTTGATTGAGCCGAACAATAACAATAAACGAGAGACGTCTCAATTCGGCAATTCGGCAGAGAGAGAGAGAAACAGAGGGGAGCGCGATCAATCGGGAAAAGGGAGATGAGACGGAGCTGCACGGAGATACGTTCACCAGTTGGTGTAGATAGCTAGCGGAGTTCATCTATCTTGGACAAAACAGGGGACAGGGTTGTCCCTACTGGTTTTCATCCGTCATCGGTCGAACAATCGTGCGATCTACGAGAATTGAAGAGGAGTCTGTTCTGGCCGATACCTCCCTGGAGCCGAAAGGCCAGCCAATCTCCTAGCTACTCCTAGGCTCAGTCATCACTCTTCAATCAGATAACAAATGGATAAGATTTTTTTTAATTTAAATAAATACATACTTTTTTTTAGTAAAAAAATTAATTATATCGAAGAGCCTCTGCCTGACGCTAGGAGAAAACAACAATTCTGGGGCAGTCTGAATCCCAAAATTTACAATACTTAGAATGATTAACAAAATAGCTAACCAATTTGTAGCTTTTCTCTTAAAAAAATGAACAGAATTTTTATTTCAATTTGATAACATGAATTGAATTTCTCTCCGAACTGGTTGAAGAGCAGCAGAGTAGTTACTTTTTTGTCCTCTATAATCTTTATGGCATTCCAACAATGTGTCTCTAGAAGAATTGCATTTCCCTGTAGAGTTTGTCTGGCGTGAACATAATTGATCGCCTTTAGAAGTGCTAAGTAATTCAACTTCTAGGGCATCCGAAACTTGCACATACACAACAACACAGCAAGAGAGCAAATTTCTTTACTATCTCTTATAACATATCCTATTCAACCATCATTAGAATTTTGAATTTTGTTTCCAAGAGCCATTTACGTTAAGTTTCAACCATCTGGAGGGGGATAAATCCATTTAATCCTCTCAGCAAGAGATTTTAGGGTCTGTTTCCTTGGGAGGAAAATTAGAAAGAAAGAAAAGAAAAATAAGTTTTCCTTTATTTTCTTGGGCAGAAGAAAAAATTTGAGTGGAAAAATGAATGAAAAATTTTGTAACTTTTCCTTCAAAACTTTTTCGCCCGAATCGGACAGAAAAGTTAGAGAAAACATAACGCCACTTCGCCTGACCTTCGAAATTAATTTTCCTTCTTCTTTTCCTTCTTTCCAAGGAAACAGGATATAGATTTTTTCTTTCCCTGGAGCTTTATTTCTTTGCAGTTTTTCATTCCTTATAGTTTTCCTTCCCTCCAAGGAAACAGAGGGTTATCATTTAGCTCTTTTCCTTCAGCTTGATAAGTAAGATGAGTCATTGAAATCAATAAGGGTTTGCCTAATAACCACATAGAGGATTGATTTAGTACCAGCAAAGTAAGAAACATTCTTAGATTTCTAAGTATTCCAAAAGACAAGGAGAATCATCTCAGAAATAAGGTTTCTTTCAAAAAGCCACGAACCACTTTGCCAATTTTCATTTGGCTTTAAAGAGATGTTAAGACGATTTTGGAGCGTCAGACCAAATAGAAGCAATGAAATCACATTGGAAAAACATATGAGTAACCAAATCTTTAAAATTCTGACAAAAAAAAAATACAAGGATTAGTCACTCCAATACTAAAAGAATCAAACAAAGAGGAAGTTGGTAAACGTTGGTGAATTAGCTTCCAACCAAAAATTTTAACTCTCGGAGACCAATCCAAGAGTCCTTGAGGCCTAATCGGTTGTTCATTAACCACTTATAAGTAGATTTAGTTAATGAATAACCCCTAGGATCCTCTAGCCATAACCAGACATCAACATTAGAATAAAAAAGAAGAGTTACTTCCCGGATACTTGAGATCAAAGCATTGCCAACCAAAGTATTTAGTTTGTCAAAGTTCTATCTACCATCCTGTAGTAAAGAGCTAATATGGAAATCATCAGTAGCATTTGCAATATAAGTTGGCTTATACTGAAAAGGTATATCATTGCACCAAGGACTACAAAAAAAAAAGTGTCATTGTCATTGCCAACTTGCTTCGTAAGCCCAAATTTGATAGAATGGAGGTCAACAAGGAACCCACGCCAAGACCAACTTGAGTGTTTAGGCCTTTTAATGCTCCAAGGATCCGGAACCTCATATTTAGCAGTAGCCACACAAGACCAAATGGAATTATTTTGATTAAGCAAACCAATGGCTCTTTTACATTGAAGGGCAATACCAAAAAAAGAAAGATTTTTAACACCAAGGCCCCCTGGTACTTAGGCATAATCACAATTTCCCAGTTAATCAAATGAACGGGCCTAGAGGAAGTATTATTGGACCAACGGGCCTAGAGGAAGTATTATTGGACCAAATAAATTGTCTGATGGTTCTGTTAAGCTTATTAGCAAGAGTTCAAGGAATTCAAGTAGAGATCAAAGTATGAACAGGGGTAGCAGTAAGAGTGGAATTAACTAAGGCAATTCTACCTACTTGAGAGATAAGTTTGCCTTGCCACGACAAGCATAGGGAAAAATTGTGAAGGCATACCATTAATAACATAAGCGAATTCAGGGGATTCAATGCAAGAATGAATTGTTGAGGGAAGTTAAAGGGTATGCATAGCATTATAAATAGCTTCTCATCTAACACTATCAAAGGCTTTTGCCAAATCAATCTTGAAAAGAAATAAGAGAACATTTGCCTTTAGAAGAGTACATGGTATGCGCAAGCTACTAAATAGTGGCTATACTATCATGGATACTTCGGCCAGTAATAAAAGCATATTGCTCTATATTAATGATGGCAGGCATGATATGACGAAGTCTATTAGTAAGGAGCTTAGCCAAAGTATAGTAAGACACATTGCAAAGATAAATAGGCCGGAAGTCTTTGACATAATTTTTGGGAATGAAAATAAGATGAGTCCTACCACAAGCAAGGGGAAGGATAGGATTACGATGGAAGTTATCAAGGAAAGAGATAAAGTCAGATTCAATGATGTGCCAAAATAATTTTTAGAATTCATTAGTGAAGCCATCAATCAGGGCCAAAACTTTTCCCATTGGGAAGGTTAGAGATCACCTAGCGGATC
Organism: Costus lasius; assembly: GCA_027563935.2. Classification (NCBI taxonomy): domain Eukaryota; kingdom Viridiplantae; phylum Streptophyta; class Magnoliopsida; order Zingiberales; family Costaceae; genus Costus; species Costus lasius. The sequence goes on along the minus strand of CM050448.1, from coordinate 17,506,895 downwards.
TCATTAGGACAAAAAGGCATACATAGATTAATAGAATCCTCCTGGGGCAACAAAAGGAGGAACTCTTAAATTGGGAAAGATCTAGATAAAGAGCATGAAATCCAGAATGGCTCTACATACTAGAATAGAATTGAGTAAACCCCTGAGAAATAGAGTGTTGATCAAAGACAACATCTCCAGACTCTAGAGTTAAACTACTGATAAAGTTATCTAGCCCTATGAGAAACATAACAGTGCAAAAGCTTGGAATTTCAATCTCCACTTTTAAGCCATCAACATTTACTCATTTAGCAAGAGTCCACCACTTGAGGTGAATTTGACGTGCAAGAGCTTTAGATTTGTTAATAATTGAGAGTAAAAAATTTTCTTCATCCAAAGAAAGGGGCGACTCGCTTCCAGAGATTGTAACTCAGTAATTTGAAGAAGAGTTTGGTTTAGATTAAGCTCCAGATTGCCAAGGCGATTGCGGTTCCAAAGGGAAAGATCTCTTTTGATGCAATTGAAACATTTAGTGAAATCCCAATCAATAAAAGAATGGTTAGTGCTATGATTCTAATGAGAGTTAATAATGTTTTGCACTTCAGAGTATTGAGTCCAAAAGGGCATCTCTTAGAGATGGTATTAATGTTAATCAAAATAGGGGCATGATCAGAGATCCCCCTAGCTAAGTGATGAACAATAGTTATCCCAAACATGTCTAACCACGACGAGGTAGCAAAGGCCCTATCAAGTCTAGACAAGATCTTATGCTTCCTCCTACAATTATTGCACCAAGTGTAAGAGGGGCCCTTAAAGCCTAAATCAATAAACCCATTAGCCTTAATGAAATTTCTAAGGCAGTTAGTAGAATATGTATGACAGTTATCCCTACCTCCAAGTTTATCCTCACCGTTAAGGATATAATTAAAATCACCAGCAATTAACCAGGGAGCATCAATAAAATGTAGAGCAGCAAGATTGTTCCACATGGTGTTTTTAGTTAAATTGTTAATACTAGCATAAAAGATTGAAAGAATTCAAGGTTGACTATTCTTAAAAGAAATAGCAGCATGTATGGCCTAATGGCCAATAGCAATAACCTGGGCCTCAATGGAAACAGTTGACCAAGCTAAAAGGATATCTCATGATGCACCAATAGATGGGAAATGAGTATGTGCCAAGGTTAGTCCCAAGCTTTGGACAAAATTCTTTGCACCATCATATGAGAGATGAGTTTCCTACAAAGCGAGTATACGAATGCCATAGGATTTTATTAAAATTGTGATATGATCATGGGAATTTTTTCTTCCGACCCCACGACAATTCCATGAAAGCAGATTCATTAACATAAAGATGAATTGAAAAGAGCCCTTTTGAAAAGGCTGGCATTGGAGGGCTGCCTTGTTCTTTTGTATTTGGATTCCTGTTTGGCAAGGAGGCTTGAAGTCTTTGAGGATACACTAGCGAGTTGTAGATGAGAATCAACCTTCTTAAGGCCCATTTCCATAGAGTCTCCAACATCAAGTGGAGATGAAATTCGGCTATTGATGGTGAATCCTAATCTTAGGCCAACTTTTTAAACAGGAATATCAAGCTTTTCCTGAGTAAAGAGAGGGACAACATTAGTATTAGGATCATATCTAATAACGGACTTGGAAGGGATTAGTTCAAGGCTTCTGTTCGGGTAAACGCCCTCAATGTGGTTAGCAATCCTCTTCATCAATTTGGGCTCCATTAATAAATACATACTTTTAATTTGATAAAAGTTAATTTTCTCATATGCACACGACTCCATAGGCTCATAGTCTCGATCGAGTTAATCTGAAGCCCAATTAAAATAGAAATAAATAATAATTTTATCTAAAATTTTTCATCAAATAATTATATGAATTATTATTAATTATAAAATTATATTTTATTACAAATTTAAAATTTAAGATATAAATGATTTTTTATTAATTAATATAAGTTGTATAATAGAATATATGAGTCGAGTTGAAGTTCAACTCGAATATCAAATTTATGCATTCAAATTCAAGTATCAAATCGATTAAGTGATACTGCTTTTCAATAATAAAAGGATTAAGAGAAGCTGGAAATACTGTATACTAAATTAAAATATTTATACAAGTTTATGTATTTATTTTCTAAAAAAAATTATATACTATAATGAAATGACAATAATACTTTATGCATTATTTGTCTACTTAATAAAATAAATATTTAATGAGATAAGCCTATGGCCCTTGTCTAGGTAAGAGACCATATCTATATTTAGTGACACGATTCTAATAGCATTTTATATATCAAAAATAGTAAAATCTCTATTCTCTTTATAATAGTCGGCATTTTTTTTTTAATAGACAAGTTAAATAATGAGGATAGAATTCAACCCAAAGATATTTTCTACCAATTGGATTGTACAATCTTGAATATACTTCCAAATGGAATTGGAATACTTCGAAGTTAACATACAAGACAATAATACAAATATTCAAATTCCCAAATAGGCAAGTTCCTGAAATAACTTCACCAAATCACTATGAACTCTACATGTGCCTTGTGATTCGTGTCAGTGCAATGAGATTAATAAAAATTAAATCACACCAATCTCAAAGCACCAATCTGGTTAGATCTCGGAGAAATTTATTTCTAACATATTCAAGAAATCAGAAACCCTAGAACGATTGCACACACAAGAAAAATAACAGAATTGAGGCTACGCTTTAAGCGGCTACCACTTATATCGTTCGACGGTTGTGGGGCCATAGCAGGACAAGCGAGTCCTTCTTTACTTTCTGTGCACTCATTGGCAAACAAACCTGGAGGGTAGTTGTTGTGAAGGTTGATATAGTTGAACAGGGTTGATGCACAATTGTTGGTCAAATCATTCAATTCTGCAGCATATGGGCAAGCCAATTCCTTAAAAGCACCACAGCATAGTTCTCGAGGGTATCGGGGTCGTTTGCACTTGCTTGTGATGATTGTGTAGTTCATAAACTCAATGTTCAGAGGGCAAGCTACAGAGTTCATGAGTGTAATTAATTTCACAATTAGTTCAAATGTAGAATTGCAGAATAATAAAACAGGTTGCATGATTAAACTTTGTAATACAGTTTTTCCGCATCTTTGTGATGAAATACATTTAGAATAAGTTAAAATCATTTGGACTTCAATTATGCTGGTGATGTTAGTGTCTCAATAAGACCAGATTCTTGAAGGCACCATTAGTTTGTGGTTCTTGCATAGTACACTTAAGAAAAGCATCTCGTCAGATGCTTACATAATGTAGATTCTATCATTTTGCCAAAGCCCCTAATGAACATGCAAAAAATCATGGAACACCTTCAATATATATTTAGCAAGAAACAAACCAGGTTTAACTTGTCACATTAATTATTTTATCTCTTGAATAAGATACTATGATGTACTGGTTCATTCAATCATCATCAATCCTAGGCTCCTAGCATAAGACGGCTGCAAAATGGAAGAGTTCAATGACAACAATGAATATCAAGTTAAACTAGAATGCTCTATCGCAATGGATAGTTGGAGGTTAAGGTTTCCCAATTTCTGCCTCTCAAATTCTAGGTGTGCTAGTCTATTGTGGACTCTTGTAAGTTCTTAGTCAAAGCTGTTGTCTTTTTAGTATATATTTGTTCAAATTATTGGTAATTCAAGTCTATGTGTAAATGTAAACAAGGCTAACATGTACAACAATGTAAACCAAAAAGATATGTCTACCCTCAGCAGTTGGTTACCACTAGAACTGTTAAAAACTCCTCTGAATTCCAGATCCATAAATTTGAGGTCTGAAATCTTTGTGAAGTTTTCTATTGCATTGTTTCTACTCTTGATTGTCTACAGGTGTTGATTGTTTTTGTGCTTAGTTCTACAGATGTTTCCTTGCCTTCGATTTGTTTCTTTACTCGTTCCTTATAGTTGCAATGTTGTCTTCAAGAAGGTGGTGAAAGCCGACTTTCTAATTGTACAATCAGATCATCTGGAGGATTCCAACCAATGGTATTTTGAGATTTATAACACACCCAGAGGGCAGTTTAGAATCTCTCTCTTTCTACGAAGGACTGCTGCAAAGCCAGGGCTTGTGAAGACCTCATAGATTTACTGATTCTAGGAGCTGAAATAAACCCCAAAATGTATTATGAAAATCCAATTAGATGTATGGGAAAAAGAACTAAGTATTTCAAATTTTAAACACCACATAGCAAGTAGGTTTTTACTCTTGATCAAAACTTTTTTTGCATCTTTTTTCATTGAGGAATCATCATTTCCTTATGAACTCCATCAACTTTGGGCTGAGTTTGTTAGCAGGAAATCTTGAATTCTCACCTTTTTTTAAAAAAAAAATCAAATATATGCATGACCAATATGCCAGCTCATACCTTACCTATTAAAACAAAATTTCCAGAGCTGGTTTAACAAAGATAAAAGCAAAACTAGAGCTAGCTTTTCTTGTTTTTATGCAAAATTAGGATCAGATACTAGAATAACCTTCCTCACTGTTACATAATCAATACAATCTGAGAGTAGGACATTGTAATCCATACCCTCTTTTCTCCTGGGGGATTATTTCTCAAGAGAATTGCTCAGTCATCCATGTTTTGACTCAATCTAACAGTGCCTAATTTCATATATATCCTACTACTAAAATATGAACTAAACTGATTTGGCGAATCGGACAAGAGCAGTGATGTGGTCTCATTACAATCGAAGCTAATATGTCAATCAAGCAAATGAAGTGGATCCTCTGCAACAATCAAAGTTTTCCTTACCACAAAGGTAGAACAAAAGAAAAAAAAAGGGAAAAACAAATTAACCGGATAAGAAGTTTGGAACAGAATCTGAAAGGCCCAATGTTTATAGAAAAATACAACGAAGTAAAAAGGGGCTAATCTTACGCGTCTTTGCCTGAAGCAAGCTCCGCCTGCCAGATCCGTGAGACACGGACACATCATCTACATAAAACACCAAACAATTGATACTCTTAAACCCGATAAAATGAGAAAACTCTCTTCACAAAAATCCAAAACATTATGGAATGATCACCAGTGACGAAGCTCGACGCAGCCGCCAATCCAGTGAATGCAACGAAAACAGCCGCTAACGAGGAAAGCTTCGGAACCAAGTCCATCTCGGACACTCATTCCCCGCCTCTTCCGATCTGGCGAAGAGAAGAGAGGGAGAAAGCGAATTCGCTGATGCCTGGAGGGCAGCTGAGACAGGAGGAAGAGGCGGGGAGTGTGCGCCAGACGCGGTTTCGGTTCGAGGAATGTGGTACCTGTCTCGATCAAGACACCAAGCAGGAAAGGGTTGGCTGAAACGAAACCACATCTTTTCCAGCGTTACCAATGTCCAAGTAGCTAGCTGCTGAGCAGAAGTTTCCAATTTGATGTCTGGGCAATGACAGCCGAATCCGTCTCGTCAACACTGAATTCAATTCAGCGGCTCAAATGGATCTGACGGCCAGATACCTTTCGCCTTAGGTGGGTCAAGTCAAATTTTGACAAGATAAATACTACTTCCGGCCCTGTTCCCTTGACCAACGGAAAAATTTTTACAGAGGTGCCTTTCTATAATTTTTTATTAAAACTCATTTCGTATAACATCTTAATATTATAATATAATATTTTAATTTCGCAACGGGGCTCCCAGTAAGATTACTCTCTCTCTCGCTTTTATTATTGTTTCATGAAAGAATCATAAACTTAGCGTTGTTGAAAACGAAGTGGCATTGAAGTGTAATCGAGGAAAAGTCTTCAATTGTTATGAAGAATTTTCTGTTTCAATTGAGTACTTGACAAAAAATAGAACAGTGCTGATTCCAATAAAAAACACAGGCCAGTGCTTGGCATAATATGCAACATATCTGCACCTAGTTAAGATTTGCCATCAAATGGAACAACTGAACTAAATTTAGTTTTTTTTTTTTTAAAAAAAAGGTGGTAAGAGAAAAGCTGTAGTTTCACAATACATTCGCTGCTCATTACACTACAATCCAACCTCGAGACTTGTTCAAGCTGTGCTCAAGACCTGTCACCACATAGGTTGACGATGCGATAATAACATGGTTGGAACGAAGCAAGTCTAGCAGATGCCAATAGGCAGCTTGAAGCATTAACTACAACACCATATACAGTTTTCCGTATTGCGAAAGGGGGAAGACGAAAAAGAAGAGAAATAAAGGGGAACGTCATGTGTTATCTATGCAATTTGCTCTGTTTGCACGTACCGCTTTCCTTCCTTGAAACAACCTTCTGGTTTCGGTGTGACGTCCCTAAAGAATCTGCTCGTGGCAGTTTTTATGCTGTTTGATCATCACCATCAGCATCCTCACCATCCTCTTTTACTTCTGTTTTTCACATCCGAAAGGGAGAAAAGAATAACAAGAACGAAGTGTATCCATTGGCCATCTGATTCCAATCTGAATCATCAGAAATTCTCTGCAAGAAACATGTACTTTGTACTATCTTCAGACATCAGCAAAACTTCCTCTTCTGCATAAAACCAGAACAGAAAAGCTAATCAGGATCGGTTTAGGTAAAATAATCAAAAGCGACACGCACAGAGAAAAAGAAAACAAGGATTACGAAATGAAAGAAAGAAGCCACTATTATTTAGAGCACCAAGAATAAATCGTCTTCAGCCGTGGTAATTCCAATGCATATTTTCTAGTACGAAGTAACACGAAGAGGATTACTGGCTTACAACAAAATGGAGAGGGGGTGGGGAATATAGAAATTTAGAAGAAAATTTTAACAATTCATTCAAAACTAAAAGATATCTCTCTGATACAAACCAAGGACAACTAAAAATAGACATCCATTAACTTATAACAACTAATCTTAGTTATATCATTCCCCCCTCATCCAAAAAAAAACTACTCCAAAATGTTACTTTGGCGCATCACTTGAACGTACGAATGAAGATATTACACAACTTCAGCAGGATCTCATGAAAATTATGATGTAGCTGTCTAGTGTTACTATTCTTAAATTTTCAACTACTTTCGTTTGCGAAATTGAGAAGTTTGTTTATAGAAATCCACGCACTTTATAAATACAATAGCCTAATCCTTTCAAAAAAAAAATAGTGTTGACAATTGCATAATTAAAATAACAGTTTTACCCATAATGAAAAATACAGGGATCACATTCGAGGTATCCAAAAAAGAGCAAAATTTGGATCCAAGAGGTGGAAATCAGAACAAGAACGCTTAATGTGGACATACTAAATAATGAAGCACAACCATTTCACCAAACTTCAAGAAAATCTAGTCCTTTGCACAAATAATTTGGTCTCCAAGAAATTTCATGAGTACACTCCTAAAAATTCTCATCCTTCTTGTAAAACTAATATACCTAAAATTACTTTGCAGTGATAAGATATTCTAGAATGAACGTTTCACAAACTATAGAATGGAATTACTTACAATTAATTAATTAATAATAACTTTGCCCGTTCCTTTTTCCACAGAAAACATATAAACTCTAACCAGTAGGTCATCTCAACGGAAAATTTTGTTTGTAGAAGTTAACAAATAAGTGTGCAGTAAGTTCATCAAGCAGATTTAGAGCTGACTGAGTAAAGGCATGATTTCCTTAACATAGATAAGGCAGTGGAAAAATTATCATCTATTGTTTTAACAGCATTTGCCAACTTACCCTAACACTGGTGTCATTTAGAGCTTCCAAACTTGCTTCAATTTCCATTTGCTTCATCACGGTTGCTTGCAATACCTGAATTAAGAAATTGAAACTTTATGTGACCAAGATACAAGAGGCAAGGTGCAATGAAGTGTGGGCAATATATATAACTTTATATCCAATGGGAAGCCAGAGTTGCAAATGAACTGAAAAGAATTATGCATATACAAAATTTAGATCAATCAGACAAGAATGTATCACGATTAGCAGGCTCAAATGATGTTTGAAGCCTACATACTTCAAAGAGAAGCAATAAGCTTGACAATGACAATACATAAGTTGGTTATATATTATCTTTATAAAACGAGGAAACTCTCTCCTAAAAGCTAGAAATTGACTGCATTATATGAAACTATTATCACATGTCATCAACTAATGTCCAGCAATTATTGAAAGAAAACTGCCCCATTGTCTAATAACTTATAGTGCTGAATTATCAAATAACAGCAGATCAGCAATAATATCCACAATTATTCTACTAGAATGACTTAACAATAGTAAGAGTCAAATTCAATAAATCATTGCAATAACATCATCTGAATTATCAAATAAAAAGACAGACTTACTTTATTTGTCTTGTGAAGATCAAATTCAACATTTTTTATCCTGTTCATTGAATCCAGGATAGCATGCTCTTTCTCTCGTGGAATCTCTGCAGGTTTGCTGCAAAGTTCATTCAACAGAGACTCAAGTTTCTCAAGTCGCTCAATATAAGGAGTGACTTCAGCTTGCTTTGCAGCTTCATTGGTTGAATGTTTATCAGGCATCAAGCTCGATGTATCTGATGGGTAAATATTTTCTAGTCTCCTATCTAGCCTACTCCTAAATATAGGCAGGAAGGAGATCACTTTTACCAACAATGAGATCAATGCTCTGGCAAAACATCGTAATTTTCCTTCTGCATCAGTCTTGGGCAAGTTGCCTAGAAGCATAAAAAATAAAAGTTAAAATTTTACTTAATAAGTCAATAGTGCATAGAACAATTTAATGGTATACATACTTTTCGTATTCATATGTAAATCCATAAAAACTATAAAAAAATAACTTCAAAATAGGAAGTAAAAGAAGCACCAGTATTTGATGTGTGATTCAAATTACTAATCAAGTGAAAAGCTGACCCACTATAAAATTTCATGTTATTATTTAGAAATGGCTTGATCTTCCACCGACAGCTAGTTCAATCACAAACAATATGCATGGGACGACATGAATTCCAATAGTGAATCAATTTTGGCTTCAACAAATATAAGCAAACTTTTCATGAAAGTATCAGCTTAATTTTGTAATAGCTTCCACAAGTAAGCGAAAATGAACTGGAGTTCTACAGGATGTATGTCAGTTCATGGGAAAAAGATCTAAGAGTCAGAAAACTTAATTTAAAATGAAAAAAATGCAGTAGTAGTAGACAATACCACATAAATGTGACGACCCAGTTGCAAATGCAGATCCATGGTCAATCATTTCAACGGATGATTTCACAGCAGATGCAGCCATGTTCCCAACAGATCCTATAGGCTTATTAACAGGCACAAAATGGTCATTACAGCCATAGTAAGCTGTAGAATCTGCTGCTCTGACCTGTGAAGACACAGAGAAGGATATACGCTCAATCTTTCAGTTAATCAATATAACTATGCTCAAACCTTAAGAAACAACTAAGATTTTTGTGTATTTTGCTCTCAGAAACAATCAACAAAGCAACAATGACAGCTACATTGGTTATAAGCAGGTTTGATGTAGACCTTTGTCATTATAACATTTAATGGTTAACATAAGTCCGGATTGTTATACAAAAATCATGGGAAGACTTCTATCTTCAACTGGTTAAGTCAATCCTGCATGGACCAGCTACTGGTCAGATAGTTAACAAGCCATCAACACATAAAACAATATGCACCATGACAAAACAAAAGAATGGTACTTCCAGGTAGGCTATAAAGTGTAAATGGGAATATGATTATCAAAGATAAAATGGAATCTGGGTACAAGAACTAAATGGAAGATCCACTGGTTATGATTACGACTTAAGGATGAACTAGGCTTTAAGGTCCTGATACAAACGCAATCATGGATAAGTCAATGCTTGACAAATCTGCCCGGCATACCACCCTGCAGGTCATGAATGATGTTTAAAAAGAACACACAAGGACCATTGACGTAGAGGGCTCCAAGGGTAGTAGCAGCATGGAACCTTCAATTTTAGACTTCCCAAGATCCCCAAGATCTGATTTCACCACACACCACCACCCCTCTGACATTATACATCCCGGCCCCATGCCATGGTGCAGGCCATCATCTTGCTAGCACACTTGGTCTTTTCACACTGGTACAACTTGCATATTACGTAAGCATTAGAACTGACTGGCATGAGGTCTCCTCCATAATCCTCAAGTGTTCTCCAACATCGTTGAGGTGTTTCTTGTTGCTCCTTATCCTCTCTCCCTCCTCCTTGGGGATGGGTTCCTTAACATAATGTCCATTGATCTCCCCTTTGCCTCATGCCATCATGTCCTCTTACCAACTTGCTTCAATACCACTTGTCACTGATTAAGTTGTTGCTTGACAGATCCGTGCAACTCACCATCCCGCAGGTCATGGATGATGTTCAGAAAAAACACACCTAGAGGGCTCCGAGGGCAGGTAATATGGAACCTTCAAGTTTAGACTTGAGGGTCATTCAAAGATCTGATTTCACTAGGCACCACCACCCTTCAAACAATATACATATGCACAAAAAAAAGGTTCAAAATTTTCTAGTCTTCCCAGGGTGCCAATAGGTTAACAATTTCCAGCACCCCCATGACATGGTGTGGACCATGGAAACCCTAGCCTACACAATTAAGAATTTTTGCCCCATCACCTTACCTAATACATATGGCCTTTTGACATAAATACAACTTACATATATACAAGAGTGTTCGAGCCAAGTTATATGAGTTTTACGCTGGGCATCGTTGCAGTATGGTTGACACATACCAGTCCAACATGGTACTAGCTGTTATGGGCAAATTTATTTTTTTTATAATAAACTTAACCACAACCGGCAGATCCCCTCGCGGAGATCTCAGCCCTACACTAGAGTGGCCCGCGACCGGTTAGGATCGCATTGCGGAAGCTGGCCCAGGACTCTACAAGTTCCTCACACCACGTGCACGAAGGGTTCGGTGTAAATACCACCCCTCGGACACGAATACAAATCTCTCAACTGTGTTAAAGCGACGGAGACTCTCCGACCACTTTACACTCACAGAAAATGTCAACAGCTCGCGCTCCTTTCTCTACACAGTCGAGATAGGCACCGGCGCGGCCTCAATCAATCACAAGGGGACGGTGGCGAACACCTTCGAGGGTGCCGGCACACACGTCCGGGACTTTGCAACAAGCAAGCAATGCAGCCCCTAGAAACAAGCACAACCCGCACTACACGTATGCGGGCGCAGATAACGCAAAGAACCGTCCGGACGAAAAGCCACACGATGTCCGAACGGCGGTAAAGTCCCTATCCACTACACACAAGAAAACCGTCCTATCACCACTACACACGATGATGAATCCAGGGAGGGTTTACCCTTGTAGCGTGTCACCACTCCACGAGCCGAGCCACCGAGATCCTCCGGAATGCTACGTCAAAGCTCCGGTCGGAGTCGAAGCGAGTCGCGCGTACGAACACGTGCAACGAAGCTCCTTCTCCCCTTTCCTCCTTCACCGTGTCGCGTGTGAAAGCAGGGGCGTGTCTCGGCTGGGACAGGGGAAGCTTCCCCTCCGTCGTCCGTCACCGTCCGGCAACCGGAGTCACGCCGGCTGGTCGGGAACTAGTCGCCGGTGAACGGAGAGTGCGCTGCCGATGAATCGTCACCGGAGAAGCCGCCGCCGACGAGAATCCGAACCCAATGAAAACGCTGCTCGCGTGGAACTGGAGATCAGAAAATCCGATCTCTCTCCCGCGTCTGGCTGCCGGCGCCGGAGGGGATGAGTCCCTCCTTACCTCAGGGCACCGATGAGTCAATCTGAAGCCTTGTGCCGACGAGTCCACGGTTGAAACCTCATCGCCGGCAGGAATCGTCAAACTCTGTCCTCAGATCTGCTTTCGCCCGTCGCCAGACCTTGCCCAAGCCTCTGTGATCGCTTGATTGGCAACCTCCCCTCGACGAGGATGGATTTCCATCCTCGCCGCCACGCGAGCACCGATCTCTGCCGTCCGATGGCCGAAAATCACGTTTTCACCGGGGTGAGATTGAATCTCAACCCTAGGCTCGTCCACGTCGATTCCGAGGTGGATTCCACGCCCAATCGCCGCCGCCATCACCGCTCCGTCGATTCGAACCGCCGGCCACCTTCCATATCCGGCAAGCACTCCTCCAGGTGGCAAGATTGACGGCGGACGGCGAGCTTCGCTGGGATGAAGCTGAAACAGGGGACGTAATTCCCCAATCACGCGTACGCGTGTTACGTGAACCGGCTGAATCGATTCGGTTCAGCTTGGAAGGATGGTTCGGGCTGGTTCGGGGCTGATTTCACCTCAGAATTGCCCCACGGTTGACCCTCTTCGATGCACACGCTCGCAAGCTCATGCGAGAGGGTCTGGGGTCCATGGGTCGAGTCGGAAACCCACATCCATGTGTGAACCCACACTCCGTGGTTCGACTCAACCCTCGCCCTATGGACTTGTGTCAGCCTCAGTGACACAATCGCACACCCGAGTCGTCCAACACGGCTGATGACGAGGGGTCCTGCCGTCGCTCCATCTCGGTGTGCTTTGGGATTTGTGCTAAATCCCGGGAGCATCACACTAGCACACATATCATGTCAGAATTGTATTGAATTACTATGTTATTATAAACTATTTATATACTAGTACCAGCCGGTATTTAGCATCTGTCCTATCTAAGACTTGTACACCTGAACATACTGGTCATTAAGACCTTGGGATAAACTAAGATGATCAATTTACATTCATTTGATTAGTAGTTTGTGAAATATTTCATGATTAAGGAAACACGAAAGAGATGGTAACACATGAAGATAACGATATTAATAGAATAAATTGATCCTATCCAAGACTAATATACTGGAACATACTGGGAATTAAGACCTTGAATAAACTAAGATGATCGATTTATATTCATTTGCTTAGTAGTTTGTGAAATATTTCATGATTAAGGAAACACAAAAAAGATGATAACACATGAAGATCACGATATTAATAGAATAAATTGATCCCATCATTGTTAAGTGGATCATATGGAGGGGCTTGCCCACAAAACTCTGCACAAAAATAATTCATCTTAGTCTTGGTAACATTCAGAAGAAAGTTTTTATCTTATTGAAATTTCTTTCTCATCCACAATCAAGATTCCTCAAGTGGAAAACTAATTGAAACATTAAAAGTCCAATCTCTGCAGTAAATCTTAATTGAATTCTTAGTTTCCTACAAATTTAGGGAAAATGAAAATGAAAAAATTAGTTGTGTCCAACAATTTTTATAAAAACGTTAAATGTACGACAGTCTACCTTGTTTTTTTTTTCTTAAAAAAAGAATAGTGTATTATAATTAATCGAGATCTGATATACACCTTGAAAAGGAATTTAAATTAATAAACCTTATCATTTATTTATCTGTTCAACTATTTTACAAGCACTAGCAAACAGGCTTCCATAAAATTAAGCATTTGGCTCGTTGCTTTAGCCCAAATAAAATGAGAAATTGAAAATCATATCAGTGAGCGTCCATTACTTAGATGCATCAAACTCACTTCTTCATGAACAGGAGCCAAACGAGTATATTCAGCAGTTACATCTATGGCTGGAGAATCATGATCATCTGCATCAGATCCTGATTCAGCTGTTGATGTATCACTGCTTCTTCTCTGCCATTCATAGACATTCAATATAGAAATTATATTGATAAATCATGTTTATAATGAAGTGGTGCAGAAATCAGAAATTCAGTAACCTGCCTTTGATGGGTATCGCCTGGGATGAGAGGCATTTCCCACTTCATCAGGTTTTCGTATGATTTCTCTAATGCATATTGTTCCAACACTATTTACAATCTACAGAGAAAATTCGGTTATTAGATCTACATTGGTCCAAATATCAATATAAAGTCCGTACATGTTCTATACAATTCCCTAGCATAGTGTAGGACTAATTTCTTGTGTCTAAATAGGTAGTCAAATGACAATTTAGAAGTCATGAAAAGAGATCCCCCTACCTTCGAGATAACAGGATCATTCCAGGGTCCTTTATTAGATAGGAGGCACCCTCCCTCATTGTAACAGGCACATGAACCACCAAGAAATTCAGGCAGTTGGCTGTAAAGATAAACAAATACAAGGATAATCTGATTTGTAGTGGTAGATCATTAAACTATGAGCATGCACAATAATAAAGAGTTGTTACACCAACCAACCTTGAGTCAATCACTTCAAGAAGCTTACTCTGATATCTAGTGCCAAGCACCTGATATAAAAAGTAACACGCTATCACTCAGAGTTAACAAAAATAGAGATAACAACATGATTCTTCAAAAAGAATTTATCCTACATGTATTTTTGAAGTTGTCTTGGGATCAAGGAACCCTTTGACAGTGTTCCAAAGAAGCTTAAAACCATGGCCAGCATTTATTACGAACATTTGATGCAATGTCTGTGCAAGGATAAATAAGTTAGTATAACCTTCTTTCAATCAAGATCTATGGTCATAACACATAATTCTACCTCCGGATAGTAGTCACTATCTATCTTGTTCATGTTAAGCAAAAGATCCCTTGCAGTTTTGCTGAAATTCTTCAAGCCCTGCAAACCCACCGTGCAGGTTTTGAAGTTCAGAATAAGACATCTAAAGCTCAAAGGAAATTATCCAAATAGAACAATTCATAAGACCATGACTAGACTTTCATTTCAATTAAATTATTAAACATGTGGATGGTGAAAAGGAAAAATATAGGAAGCTCATGCTTGAGATATGAACAGGTTTTGCCGAGATGGTTAAATATATACAAATAAGTACAAAGATAAAGTGGTCAAATCTCAAGTTGATGTGTTCAATAAAACTAGTAACTAGAGGATCAACCATAAAGTCTATAGAGGCACACATTTGAAAGTAGTAATGATAAAGCATGATAAATTTCGTAGAATTGTCAACCATTAGCTAATGGTAGCTCACCAAAATTGGTAAGATATATTACTTTTTGGTTCAGTTTGCTATGTTGGAGAACGTAGAGTTTGTTTCTTCTCATTTATTCCCAACACTTATTAGTTTTATAAATTCACTAATGGTTCTTGTCTCCTTCATAAATCACAGTGAGAGGACTATAAACTACACGACATTGTAATCCTTCATTCAATATTACACGCTAGGGTCAGGTCCACATGCAATAGCAAATGTCTCTCTAACATTGTGTCCACCTCTAGTATTGCAATAATAATTTTGGAGCAGAAATAAATAAACAATCCTGGATGAAAACTAGACTACAGAAAAGTAAGACCATGAAACTACACGTGGTGTCACATTGTAATTTTACCTGCAAAAGATAAAGAAATCTTGAAGGAACACATGTAGCAAAGATACCACACACTGTTTACTCAACCAAGAAAAGAACATACCACACCCTGAACATCTAATATTGTCGTTGTTGAACCAATATGTCTTTTGGCAGCAATAGAGCATGCAGGAAATCTCTCATGCAGGGCTCTCTCAAACTCTTGCACATGATATTTTAAGTAGCGGTCTACTGTAGTTATGTGCATAAGCTTATTGGGCTCAACTCTCCCAAGCCTCTCAATGTAGACAGGCCTTCCCGCTTTATCAACTCCATGATACCCATGAGGATAATAGTGCAAGACCTCCTCTAGCTCTTCAAATTCAAAGTCCTTCATTTAGCACAAATCAAGTGAGATCAACTTGTCTGATAACACTCTGAAATTATATATCCAAGTATAAAGCATTCAAAGAGAACTCGTCCAGTATAGCAAAAAAAAATGTGGGTGATTCTAGTACAATTCCATTCTACTTCAGCTCACCAGTGATTAAGGCTGATGTGTTGTATCAAGCACATGTATGAAGAATTTTGAGCCATATGTTAAATGTAATGCAAAGAATCGCACAGAGCCAACTAATAAATAGGTTTCTTAAAATTAAATTAAATTACTTGTTACTCTTAAAACTAAAAAGTCATCTAGCAAACTGGTAGAAATATCGATTGAATATTTGTGAATTAAATTATTTATTTAGTGTGTACAACTAATAGACAGGTTTCTTAAGCTATGATTTGTTATAGCCAACTTATAAGTTAACAACCGCAAGTGGCTCAACAAATATCCAAAATGATTTTCATCAGAAATACTACATTGAGCTAAAGTATGTGAAGATGATCTTACTTCTAGAATTGAGTCCGTTACAAATTCTTCTCTCCATTGAAGCATCTCAGCCCACATTTGCGTTGCTTTGTCAAACTCGAACTTCCTAGCTTTAAGGAATCTGCACACAAAAAATGGTTTTAGGTACGATGTTCTTAAGCAATCACCAAGTACATTGGTATAAAAATGCACATCTTGCGACATGTCATAATCAAGACTGAAAGGAACCAACTTATAAAATAATCAAACTACTAAAAACAACTACAGAGCAATTAACCTGAGCAATGTATGATAATCATCGTGTCTATCAGGCAACAGGTCCTTGGCAACGAGTTCTTGTCGGAATGCATGCACTGCTCGCTCCTCTTCAGCATCTCTAACATCCTCAATTGAGAAAGGAATTCTGAAATCGACTTTCCTCTTACCCCGTTTCTTTAGTGAATGTGTAAATTTAGTGGAAGCATGCAATGCCTTTTTCTTGAGAGTTCCAATTTTTGTTCTCCTCCGTTCATCTTCAGAGTTTTCCGCATCAGGTCTCCTTTCTTTTTTCTCATCGCAACTAAAAGATGCTTCCAAACATTCTGCACGGAAGCAATTTTCATCTTTCAAAAGGATGGAGAAACTATCAGTTTCATGTTTTCATAGTGGACTTCTGCCGAACGAAATAGATTCCATACCAATCATTCTCAGGTTACAAATGGATGCCCTTTGTCTCAAGACACTGGCTTCAGAACTGTTGAACTGCAATTAGTACTGCTGATGAGAATCAAATGTACATTTTTAAGGCATTATGTCGAGATAATTAATCATCAAACAATTAATTAAAAAAAATGAAAAGATACGATGCACGATAAACAAAATAATGGAACTTGAATCAGATGGCCGTAGAGAACTCTTCGACCAAGGGCGAAAAATCATATAATAAATTGAACCAAAATGCTACTGTTTGTAGCGACTTCAGCTCACCACAACAAAATACGCAGTAGATCCACATCAAATCCTAAGCTGAATCCGGAAGATAAACCATTAAGTTACCTTGCCGACAGATACAGCATCGGAAGATCCAGTAGAAAGAAACCGAAATTTCCACCGAAACAAAAAGACCTCCGGGAACTGCATTCACTCGTCCCTAACTCAAATTAACCAATCTAATCCCTCGTTCAACCGACACCCTGCAATTAATCTCCGCAACCCCAATGAAGATCCAATTGAACACACGACCATTTCTCCAACAACCAAATAATCAAAAAATGGCGATCCCAAATGAAGAAGAGGACCCTTATAAATCCGGACAACAAAGAAACCGTCATCGCAATCGGAGACTCGATTTGGATCAAAATCAAGATGATTACCGATACAAACCTCTTGGAGAACTCAAAAGGAGGAGACGAAAGAAGGAGATCTGATCGCCCAAAGCGGCGGGAAGCGTAGGATCGGGAAAGGCAACAGAGGACGGAGATCGTCGGAGGCTTTCGAATCCAAGGACGAGGGAGACAAAGGAGAATTTGCTGGAGTTAAAACGCCGATGTTTTTTTTTCTTTTGTCGAACACTTGCCGTGAAAGAGTACTGTAATGTAAATGGGAATATCAGAGAAATTTCTATGCGGCAAATTTATGCGTGCATAGTCAATGCAGAGAAATAGAATAAATAAATATATGCTATAAATTATTTAGCATATTATAATAAAAATGAAAATTAAAACAAATTACCAATAATATAATGTTTTTATGCATATTTGAATGGAAAAAAAACTCAAGACCAAAATTCTCATTATATTAAAAAAAATCAAATATTATATATTTAATGCATATTTATAAAGTGGGCTATAAACTATTGGGAGACAATGAAATTTATGAAAAAAAATTAGTTTGGTAAGAGAAAAAGACATAGCATCAAA
Source organism: Costus lasius (assembly GCA_027563935.2). NCBI lineage: Eukaryota > Viridiplantae > Streptophyta > Magnoliopsida > Zingiberales > Costaceae > Costus > Costus lasius. The sequence goes on along the minus strand of CM050448.1, from coordinate 17,488,934 downwards.
TTGTAGTTCCCTTCCGAATTTTCATTATCTCTTCTTTAATAATTTAGGTTTTAAATTAAATTGATGGCTATTAAATTTAATGCATTTAAAGGAATTACGCGCATTTAAGCTCGTCGCAATAGGAATCTTCATCAAATATAGACAAAATCAATGTGAGCCGTCGGATCCATGCCGGATGTGATGATCGTACGGAACCGGTCAGAGATTCTCGGGGACAAGCAAGAATAAGGACACGCAGCTCCAAAGACTGTCAGTTGACCCAAAAAAAGTAAAAATTATCTGAAAAATATTATTATTTTTAATTCGTGTCATGCTGATGTGGAATGATGTAACTGCCACGCGGCGGCACGCGTCGGCCGGTAGTTGGCGGGTGAAGATTTTACAGCGGGGGTGGTGTATGGCGTCCACGTTATCGGAGGGCCGCTCCGCGATCTATTGAGGTGCCGGTGGATCTTTCTCCTTCGGAGGGAATCTAGTTGCCCTAGATTGGCATTTATGAGCGTCTCGGAGCGACGCCACCGGAAACGTCCAACAACTCTGGAAGGGAGTGCAGGAGCAGCTGCAGAGCTGCTGCTGCTCGCCTTTGCTTGATTCCGGAGCCTGATGAGACCACTCGATGGGCAAATTATTGGAGGAGGGGGGCATTTAAATCCTTCGAGCCAGAGAATTTTCACCGTTTCATCACCTTCTGCAAGCAGGGCCTTTTTCCAGTGGTCTCAGCCGCGTTGGCTCCGTTACCATTAGAGCTATCCATTTGCAATAATTGAAGCTCTGTAACTTGAGGGAACAGTAGATGAATAATTAAAGAGAGATGGTTTTCTTGAGCTGCAGTAGATTCGTCTGCGAGTTGAGATGCATTTAATGGCTCAATCAAGGGAGATACAGAGCAGGCCAACAAATGAGGAGGGACCACGTGCAGTGTCTAGCTTAGATCTTCCAGCAAATCTGGAGCCGTCAATTAGTTAAGCAAAACAAAATATCCAACTCGAAGGACAGCCGACTAGCCGAGCCGTCCCTTGCGCGCCGGAATGGTAAGGAAGGATGAAAGTGGTGTTGTTCATCCTGCAGTTAGTTGTAGTACTTCACTGGCGCGCGGCAAAAGGGTAACATGCCTGCATGGGCGCGTAGATTTGTGCGGTGAGGCTAAGCTATGACACGTCGCTTTCTCTGTCGCCGCGCAGTGCGCGCGCCGTCCCGTCGCTGTCCAGCAGGATCTACCAATCGATCTGTCTCCCGCGTCCGTCAGATGATGTGGACCCCCACTTCTTGTTTCTTCTTCTAACTCTTAAAAGCTGAAGTGTTACGCCGCTGTGCTTTGGCTTTCACGGCGTGCAGTGCAGTGCAGTCGCCGGGAGACATTCCGCCGGCTGCATCGTTCCAAGAGCAGACGGACAAAAGGTTGTGTTGTTCTGTGGATCCATGAAATGTCACGCGCAGAAGACAGCGAGTGAACGGAGTTGAATAAATAAACTGTAAATTTATTTTATTTTATTTTCTTGATCTGCCATCTCCTAATTTCTTGCAAAAATAGTTGAGGTGTGTCACTAGGGACTGAAGAGTGCTAGTGAAAGGATTAAATCTTGCTGATTTTCTTCTGTATTTTTACTTATTTCAAGGTAATCAGGGGAAGCTTTCTTTTTTTATCTCACCTAAGGGTGTGTATTTAGAAATTCAGTTCAAATTTCTATGTTAACATAATCATCACTTCATTTTTAGACATGCTCATGTAGCTACAATTTATGGACATGGGGAAAGAAATTTCAAATTGAGTGCTTGAAGCATTAAAGAGCTTGTAATAAATACATCTTCTTGGGATCTTCATGTGACTCTTTGGATTTGTCGTTTTAACTCTTTAGAATCATTAATCGCATAGGACCTATTATAGCAATTAGCAATTAAGGGGTGAGTGGTGGTTGACTAATTGCTTGGTGAGAAGATAGCACGGCTTTGAAGTGGATGATACTTACAATGTAATAAATGATACATGACTAAGCGCATCAATGATGTGTGAAATGTGATTTTACATGAAGTCAAAATATCATGATCTTCATATCAAATTTATCCAAGACTTTGTGCTTACACTTGGGCCTCCATGTTTCGGTTGCAATCTAATTAGGCAATTTGCATGTGGATCTTAGTTTGATTCAAATATTTGGCTTCTCTAGTTAACCTAATGAGTCAATTTGTCATGTGAGAACTTTGAAGCATTAGGGAGAGTGCATTAGTTGTTTAGCTTAGACTATTTAAGCAATTAACGTTCAATGAATTTTACTTATAAATCCATCCCAATCTTAAAATTTGTGTACCCTTTTAAGAAATTCATAGAGGTTAGAGTAAAGAGGGGTGGTTCGAATGCAATATGCTTAAGTTTCTTTTAAAGCCAAGTCTACATAATAGGGTTAATTTTTTTTGTATTCAAAAAGAAACTTTGTGCTAAGGGTTTGAATATCTAGATAGGATATATATAATATTGACAATTCATGATATGAATAGGATTTGAGTTTGATAGGGATGTCCAAATATGCATAATTAGAACAAAGAGGTACGGTACATCATTTAGAAGTTTGTTTTATTACAATATAGGAGGGTTGTCACGATATTTAAGCAACAAGTTAGTTTTGTATTATTTGGTTCTACATTGCAGGAAGTCAAATTATTAAGTTGAATAATTGGGGTCAAACCCTTGGGTGTCTCTTGAGCAAATTGAGTAGGGAAAATTAAGGAGGTTAGGCAGCTCTTAGAATATCTCAACACTTAGTCTCAATGTTTCTTCGAACCATATAGCTCTAATGCCCCAAATGCAATTGAAAGCATTCTAAGTGATATACCTAAACTATAAACATTTGAGTAAGCGCTTTATACTTATCATAACTGGAAAGGGTCATGCGTAGAGCGATGGGTAGGCTCCAACAACAATAAATAGCACCCCACCTACTACCAACGCACATGTGAACTACAACAAAACAACAATGGCATATGAACTGTCCTTTTCTTTTTGCTCCAAATTTATACAGATTGTCTCAATCCGCTCATTTTGAATCAAAATGTTGAATCTTGATCTAATTTCAGAATATGTACGGTTCTTTTTTCTTAATTTTATTGATCGAAATAAGAATTGTTTATTCTGGTACTAGAGGAATCATAATCTGTTTTTTTTCTACTACCAAGGTGAATGTCTGCAAAGACTTTGATAATTCAGCTACAATCTAGTGGTCTATTCTCTGTAATTATATATAAAAAATAATCACATAGATCTAAAAGAATAATTTTTTTCTTGTAGAAAGTAGTTGATGCTGAACTTTGCACTTTTATAGGACAGACAAGATCTATCATCAAAGTACAGTTAATGAAGGAACAGTGAAGAACACAGTATCTTTTTGAAATTGAGCTGCAGTCTTAAGTTTAAAAGCTTAGTTTGACAAAGCAAAAGATGTTTGACCTGCCGGGGGTCTGACTTCATCCTCGACTCTTCAATCCTTAAAGACATAAAAGCTACGAAATCGACGAACTTTCTGATTTAATGTTTCGGAATGAAGTAGGAGGTTGGTGGAGAAATGAATGAGCTCCATAAAGGGGTACAGAAGAAGGTACTTTGGGTGATGGAAGCAGTAAACTTATCCTTATCTGTAGGCTGCCAGTGGTGAAGGAGAAACCTTGATCTCCTTGTGCATCTAATAAATGCACATCTGAAATGGAAGGATAAACTAAGCTACCCTCCAAAGGTGTAGGAATTTGTTCAGTGATTCCTAATTGGATTTAGAAGTTGAATCAGAAAAAAAGAAAAAAGAGTTTCAACAGAAGGTCACTTTCTAATCCTTTATAGAAACCTTGTAGTGCTTGCTGTTTGGAGGGTAGATGAGGGATATGGAGAATTTTGAGGGTATTAATTCCTTCAGCATATGTTAGTGTGTAGATGAGGAAATGGTAGGAGCATGTGAGCTCTACAGTTGGTTCTTTTGTTTGCCCTGAAAAGGGCAGCCGAGCTGAAGATGTTAGCAACTCACGTGCATCTGCAGGATCCAGTTTTGACAATTTATTGGAGTCAGATGCTTAGCGTGCTCAGAATTCCACATGCTGAAGAATCAAGCGCTCTGCGTGTCACAATTGAATTTTGTGACGATTTGGCCAGCAAAGACAGTGAAATCAACACCAACCAAACATGATGATGGCGTTGAGAGATGGCGCTGAGGAGAACAGGTGCTGGTTAGTGGTTATTGTTCAGTCCATAGCTGTGACATCTTTAATTACTTGTGCTGGTTAAAGTGGCGTCGCTTGGATTGGATAGGGTCAGAAAAGAGTGTACGCCATTATCGCCCGTTGTTTAAGAAAACAATTACTTTCCGCGAGGCATGTTCTTATGAAGGAGAATCCATTAAAAAGGACTGGCGATCGTACTGTTTTATTACTATTGTAAAGTAGCGTTGTGGCGTTAAGATGTGCAGAAGAGATTAAAAGTTTTAGTTTGATTGATACCATTTGACAAAGGTCACGGTCAAAGGCCTTGTCATGCATAAAGCCCGCCCTTGGTCGTGGATGCATGAAAATACCACATTTCAATTCCCAGTCAGACTACGTCTTTGGGAAAGCAGAGGCACCACTAAAAAACAACAAAACAGGAATTGTCATGCGTTAGGAACTTGTGAAACTTTTTAGAGGTGAAGTTAAAATACCTAAAGCATGAATCACAAAGTGGTCAAAATAGGGCCTGCGGTTGCAACGTTCCTCGGAAATTTTTCGTATATTCTCACCCTTTTGTAAAAATATAGAAAGTGCAAATGCTTTGATTCATGCAAAAATGACCTGGGAATCTCTAAAGTTCACGATGCTTAGACAAGCTAAAAAAGGGTCGAGATTCAAAATGATCAAGCACGAATTTAATTTCGTATTTGAAAGTCAAATGAACAAGTCATCCTTGCATCTTTAACACATTATCACACTGATTGCGAACCCTTTAATTTTAGAGTTCGATTATAATTTACAATTTTTAAACCTCCATGGCACTTCTAGCTTATAATGGGGGCTAAGTTAAATACAAAACAAAAGCTAACTATAACGATTTGTGTAACGTTCCAAAAGCGAACAGCAGTTCTCTTTCCCTCTTTAGATTTCCCAAGTACTGCCCTATCGGGTTTCTATTAAAAAAACAGTTAATAGAAATAGTAACACAATTATATAGGTAGGAAGCAGCCTTTGACCCTTTGTTACATACTTGCTGACCTCTTCACGTTCTATACTCGATCATATCGGAGCCATAGCGTTTTGCAAGTACTTCCACCTGTTCAATGAAAGGCTTCTCCCTGTAGCCACCAATATGTCGAGTCATTTCAGTCCATCGCTTCCGACAAATTACCCCAGGCCTAAAAGCAAAAAATCAAATATATATAATAGTCACTCAAAATAAGATGTGTATACTAAAATTATTCATGGTCAGCGATAACGAAGGAAGTAAACATTCACGAAGAACAAAAAGAAGAGTCCATCTTACATTGAAATTCCAAAGTAGCATGTTAAAAATAATATGGACAAAAGGTCGGAAGCTGTGCTTCACAAGAAACCAAAAACACAGCATTGTAAGTTCTAGCACGACATATATCATGCAATTCCTTTTCAGAAAAACCTTAAATCACATCCGATTGTGTACTATCAAGTAATGATCATCCTTTCCGCTGGAAATTGGCCAAAAACAAGGCAATAGAATCCACCATCAATAGCAATTAAAGCACTTAGAGATTTGTGAAAACACAAATCCCAAGGTGCATGTTGATGGCGGATGAGGCCACCACATCGCATATAAAAGTTTTCCATAGAAATTGGAACTTCAGACCATAAGCTCGATTGTTATCTCTTTTTCCAACGAAAATTGGAAAGACCAATCTAGCTTTTTAGAGTTTTGATACGAAATGAAATTCTAGAAAAAGAATAGGCATTCTGGATAGAAATTTCCAAATTCTAAACAATTACAAGTATGAAAAATACGATACACTGGAATGTTAGCTCAATAGTTTAAATGTTACAGTCAATCCAGTCTAATAGCAACTACTTGTTACAATTATCATAGGACATAGGGTCATTAGGCACTACAAAGAAGAAAATATAGTACCAACGGAGGCATGGAGGAGTTCAAAGTGTCACTACCTCATGTGGGCGACCACCTTACAGTGAAAAATACAGATATTCGTACATACCTGTGCTCCAGAAGATTGTCCCAGTCAACATCTTCAAAACAGCAAGCATCTACTTTCTTAAGCCTGCAATCCATGTTAACGATCGAAGATGCAAAACATCGTGAGATTGCAAGTAATTATTAGGAAGATCAATCAATTTTATAAGAGATAATGCGTAGCAAAAAAAAGAAACAGTACTGGACTGTCAGAGCAGCGTGAAACAAATAGAAGAGAGAAACATAGAGGTTATAAAGTGTTATAAAGTTTTGAAGCACCTCAATAATGAAAAGCCATGTGTGCCTAAAAAATGTGAATATCCGAAAACCAATGTATAAGAAACTCTTACAACCCATAATTGGTTATGAACTATTGATAAGATTAAGTTGGAAGATTGAGTTTTGAGCCCACAGTAACTATAGAATCATCCTTGCGGCGATTCTGAGCTACTTTCAGTGGATTCAGTAAACAGATCTTCCCTTGAAGACCACTTAAAGTAAATTCGTCCAACACTTTAGGTCATTACAATTAAGATCTCACAGTGGAAGCCACATGATTCATTCTCAGTGCTTCCCATATCTGAGACAAATTGGTTTGTGAAGAAGTGAAGCGATTACTGAATAGAAGCCACACAATTCTCAGTGATTCGGGTTTTATTTCAACAAAGACGTCAGCCTCTTAGTGGACTCATTAACTATTCCCATCTTTTCTTGGATTTGTTGTTAGCAGTTTACTAAAATGCTTCTCCTATTTGACAAGAGACAAATTAGAGTTTCAAGCCTTACAACAGATAATTTTACATACATTTCAGCGAATTTCAAAAACGGAATGAAACACACAAAAAGTTCCCCAAATAGGAAGCCAAACAAAAAAATCAAAAAGAAAATTGAGATGGAACAAGTTAATGCATGGAATAGAGCTATATTTCTTTTTTTTTTGTTCCTTTGTTTAGTATACAGTTTTGATTTGCATAATTGTAAAGTATTAGAAACATTTATATTAAGTATAGTTTATGTGGTTTGATTTAGAATTATTAATAAGAGTTTGACACATAACACCACATTTATATCAAAAGTTCCTCATGCCTAACATCTCACCATCTACGTCCGAGTTTCACTTGTTCAACACTTTTGCCCAAGCTAAGAATACATTGATTGTCATACAAACAGCAGCTGCCTTTTAATGGTCATGCTCTCTGATTCAACGGTCAATTTAGAAAATATATCTATAATTAATCCGAAAAAATGTTGCTAATTTATCATCCAGCTATCAAATCTATTAATAAGGGTCATCCACCTATGTCTTCCATGGAGTTGTAACAGAAGGGGATAGAAAAATGTAAAACCTTAAAATGATCTGTTTATCAATAGGCAGCATTTAGTGTTTGCTAGTACTTGGCAGAGAATGAAGAATCAGCTTGTAATTAATGCCTGAACAGAAATAAACTAAGAAACTCTGAACGCTCAAATAACTGTAGGAATAATTTGCGGTTCGTTGCCATCCTTGCAAATATTACCTATAAAAAAAGCATCATAGATAGACAGATATTACAATTTTATAAGACAACTAAATTGATCACAGTAGAGTCTTACGCTTCCACCAATCGATAGTCATCAGGGTCATTCCATAGACCTTGCCTCACCAAAGGTGATGCTAGTTGTTTATACCTGAAAGAGAAAAACATTGATTACAGTACAAGAGATAACATGAGAAGCCATTATCTTCAAATATTCAAATTGCTTGTGCGCATTATAATTCCAAATGCAAGATATTTGACTTTCGTTGCACTTGGGATTGATGTGGTAAAGACGTAAAGTATTTTTCACGGAAAAAAAGATGCTTTTCCACCACAAAGCTCGTCTTCCTTGGGTTTTTAAAGTTGCTTCTCCGAAGCACATATATCAAAACAGCAATGAGAAAAATGATAGTGTTGAAGGGAAAAGTAGCTTGCAACAAGATGAAGAGAAAAATCATACAACCTGCGGTATAATACATTTAGTCACTCTTATAATACAAATTATTTAGTCACCCAACAAATAAAATGTGTGTAATAATTGGTTAGATCTCAACTGAACTTTACATTTTCAAAACAAAACACAGCGTATTTTATCTTTTACCTTATCAAACCTTAGTAAACATTAAAATGTTTTTTCTTCATTTAAAAAAGCTTTCTTTATTTTTATTACAATGCAATATATTTTAATCATAGTTGTCAGTTGAATACTTACATATTCAAATAATATATTTGATAATATATTTGATTGTTTATATTGTACTTAATACCAAGGTTTATATATATATATATATATATATATATATATATATAAATATATATATATAAATATATATAATAAACTAGTAACTGATCTTTTACCCGTACTAGTATAAGATTCAGACCGATCCATCCTGTTTGCATTGGACCAGTTTTTAAATCTTTAAATAATACTATAAATAAAAATTAATAATCTATAATGCAACAACGTATATTTTACATATTAATACAACATTCATGTATATACATACACTTTCTTCACAATTTCACCAACCTCTTCGATTACAAATTTCACTTTTTAACCATAATCCCAAACATATCACCTCTGAACTCATATGAGAAAATTGACCAACCAACATCATGAGTCTAAAAGCTTAATTGAAAATTGATTGAGTCCAAGGTAATTGTAATAAGCTCATTATGCCTTGTATATCATGACAATTTTTTTCTATTTTACACATGAGACTAAATTGAGATAAATCACAATTCCAAACTTAACTCTTATCAACCAAATCCATGACTCCTCAGCCCTTTCCTATTGAACCCTCACATGCCTAAAACCAAGTTTAGTTTGATAACATTTGTTGCAATTGGTCTATTATAAAAACTAATACATTAACTTGATAAGTCTAAAAAACATGACCCAATTAAAAATGCTTAAGCTTAAGTTAATATGTAAAAAAACCTTATATAGTATGACGATTAGAATCCTAAGTAATTTCCATGTGAGTCTAAATGAAGGCATGTCATTAATTCTTTAACAAGCTTTGTAATAGTTATTTTTCCCAGTTGCTTTTTCACCTATAAAACTTTACAAATATTGGAACTAAGCCTAAGCGACTATTGTCAAAAGCATCCACAACTTCTATCTTATTCTATCAATTCTAGGAAACAACATGATGTAAAATACAATCGTGATTAGTTTTGTTTTAAAAAATAATTATACTCAAAGCACTCAACTTTGGACACAGATTTAGTGACATAAATCTGTAGCAAGAGTTTACAAACATGGCACAAAACACATGTTTATTCACCAACAACTCCAATCATCTTGGTTAAATCAAAATCTATGGCCGAATAACAAGGCAAAATTTTATTGTACAAAGGGAAAAAAGATCACAATTCAATTTAGTTTAAGGCTCTCCTTAGGTTGTTGTGTTGTTATTGTTGTAGTGGAGAAGAAAGTATAATTTCAGAAAGTGTTGTTCTTTTAAGCAGAAAATTATTTACTGACTTAATGATAAAAAAAAACAATTGTCACCTGAACTTGAACTCATCCCATATTTATAATCAAATGATTCAGGTCTAATTGCCATCCCTGTATCTTTTACATTATATAATTTTTACCTTTATTTTCAAAAATAAAATTAAACCCAAGTCATCCGCAACTTCCATCTTATTCCATCACTTCTACTAGACAACACGATTCAAATAATTATACTCAATGCACTTAAACTTTAGACTTGCATGTAGTGACATGAATCTATAGCACGAGTTTACAAACATGACATAAAATAGAAAGTTTATTTAGCAGCAACTCCATTTTGAAGAAATCAGAATCTCTTGCTGAAAGGCACAGTGTATTTCATTACATTGAGGGAAGAAGTTAACAGTTTTGATATAGCTTAAAGCTCTATTTGGGGGGGTTGTGTTGTGAAATAAAGTGCAGTTTCAGAAAGCGTTATGCTTTTAAGCAGAAAACTATTTGGTGACTGTCACCCAAATCCAAACTCAATCCATATTTATAATCAGTAGCGAAATGACCTGAGTTTAATTGTCATCCCCACATCTTTGCACATGATATAATTTTTACCTTTAATTTTCTAAAATAAAAATATAAATAATATGACAGCATTCTAATTATTTTCTTGGTTATTTTCTCATCATGATGCACACCACTCTTCTTTGGAACTCGGTAGCAATAACTGTGGCTCAAAAAGTAACCTAAAACTTGTAACTTAAAGCAGGTGTTATTTTGTGGCTTATAGGCGCCACAGGAACACCAAAAACCGTTTGGCGGCTTTTGAGGCAAAATCTGCGCAGTTGCTACAAAGCAGCGTCCAATGCAGCATAAATCTCGAACAAGGGAAAGCTCAATTAGATTAGTGGACATAAATCTCTAGATAATTATATCTCTTGTTTGAATCATTAGTAGCAATGACATTTTCCTTTTGCTTAATCTACCCTCACCTATCAAGGCAAGTGCATATTTCTGCTATTCGGTATACTGCAGGATTTGCACTTGAAAACACAATAACATGTTTACACCTAAAAAAAACAAGTTAAAGAAATAAACGTAAAGTTGAACTTGTTATAAACCAAAAACTACGTCAAAGAGGAACAATTACTTAACAAGATCGACGATCACACCAATTTACAGAAAGACAAACAATTGAAGTATCAGTAAGGATCAACCAAAGAGTCAGTAGAATATTCAAAGCAGATTTTAAAGAGAAAAGATAGTTATGATCTTAAATATGCACTGCTAGTTATATGATATCAATGACAGCAATTCATAGTCAAATGCCTTAGAATGACTAATTGAAAACATTGAAATCTTAAAATCATACTTTGGCTCAGAGCAAAAAAATTTCAAATTCCAAAATAGGCCACCTTATTGTGGTTCGAAACACGCTTTCCAGATCTCAGGCAAAAGTATAAAAAGTACACACTGACTCTCAAATAATAGCTCCTCATGTTAGCATGTGAATACTTAGTTGAACTCTTATGTGAGATCTGGTGAATTTCCAATAATCTCTTTCCTTAACCTTGTAACGAAGTACTGCAAATAATTATACACTTGCGACTGATGAATAACAAAAGATCTGCAACGGGGAAAACATAGTGACTTCTGAAAAAAAGGTAAAATCACACAAAATGTAGACTCCTTTAATATTGCCACAATAAGTAAATTACAAATAATCTGTCAATAGGAACTTTCTGTAATCATTTCTACGAGAAACTAAGTAACATCATAATAGTTAAAATGTGACTAACCACTTATCGCAGCAAGCACCAGTGAAGCGAGTAGATAACTTCTCACTGATTGCTCCCCACGAAATATTGTCTCTCAACTACCATGAAAGAAAATAAGCGCATCAAGACATTGGTTGAAAAGCAATAAGAATATCAGCGGAAAAAGCTACAATAGTAAATATGGACAAGACCAACCATGCCGTGCTTGGTCTTTTTTTCTTCAAAAGCTTTGAGCTTCAAATCCAAGTTTACTAGATCAAATAATTTCTGATACTCATCTTGAGACCATGCTCCTGTTCCATGAGAAGCAACAACAATAATTAAATAAGCCCATATTTAATGCATTACATGAATATGCTAAACATATGCAAACCCAGTTACAAAGTGAAGTATGCAGGTACAAGTAATGATTAATATAACTGTTAAATTTTTTATTACAACAAAAAAGATTCCAGGGCAACTAAAACTTGGATTACTGTGTTCTCCTCACCTTGAGAATGAGGGTTTGATGAAGTTTTGCATTTATAAGAACTCCTGCTAAAGCAACATACAATTTCTCTTTAGATATTAAATGAATCAAGGTATACAAAACCATTCTGGACCAGGCAAAGTTCCCAGTTCGTACCGGTCCAAGTGAAGAGCAGAGGGCGCAGCAAATGGCAAGTAGAAGGAAGGAGAAAAAGATAGGGGGGGGGGGGGGTTCCACAATTCCGCATAAGCTTTGAAGGGACACACATCCACATAAATGTTCGAAGGGCAAGCATGTCCCCTCCCCTTCCAAGTAGAAGGGAGGAGCAAACATGAGCATTTCCGCCTCCCCTTCTGCCCGCTTAGTTATATGTCTTGCTCGTGATTACATCGATACTGCCTGATACCAACCAATAATAGTTTTTCAAACCAGTGCTACTGGTCACATAGTTTTTCAAACCAGTGCTACTGGTCACACAAATTTTTCAAACCTTGAAATGAATTAGCAAATATATTTCTTGCAAATCCAAACATATGCTTTCTTCGAGGACATCTATCATTTAATAAAAAAGTTTGAACAAACTACAACAATAAGGCAATATATACATCCTGAGCTAGCACTCTTGAGTGTCAATCAAGGAAATAAACCTTCGTCTGTTCCAAGATTGTACCATTCAGATAGGTTTATTACTAGTGTTGTCACAATCTTTATATTTGATATCCTTAGTGTCGGCAACAAATTTATAAGTTGTACGATCAAGAGAATAATCAAAACCAACACCAGACCTAAGATTTTAATCCTTGGTCATAGCACTAAGATGCAAGGTTTGGCAATGAAATTACAAAATATTGATTTGTCTAACATCAAATAGTTTAGTCATTTTGTTATTATAAAGTTAGCTTGTAAGAAGATAAAATTTAGTTTTTGTTTCAAGTCTTAAGGTCACTGAATAGAAAAAGAGGGTCAGACTACATATTACATGTACTGATATCATACCACGTCAAACAACTAATGTTATGGAAAGGCTAAATAACAAGAAAATAAATTACCTTTTTTAAAATTTGATTTTATCCTTCTCCAACAATCTTTTAGATGTATTCGGTGTTTTCCAAGTTGCGGTGCTAGTGTTTTCCAGTCTGATCCGTGTGTTGCATAGAACCTATGCACAACAACTTCCAATTATCAAAACTAGCAAGATCCGAGATACAGTGAGTGATTAATGACTAGATTATTGCACAAGAACTTTATTATATGAGATAACTGTCCAGTCAAGTCAAGGACTCAAGAAAATTGAAAATTGAAAGTACCCAGCAAAATATGCAAGGAAGACTCCACGTAACAACCACAACATGGACATTCAAGTAGATCTAGATTTGCTTCATTCAAAATTGATGCCACAATATACTTATTTGATTGACTTATGTGATGGTAAAAAGGTTTCGACAATGAGATCTTAATGATAAACCAATAGAAAACTCCAGTTGGAAAAAAAAAAAAAAAACAAAGGCATACTCAAGGATGAGCATACTCAGCATGGAAGTCCTTGAAAACAGTATCTCTTCTTGCTTCAGCAGGAAGATATGGTACCAATTCATTTACAAATAATATCTGAATATACCGTAGAAACAGTGAATTTGTTCTGTTCCATACCGCTCATGTGTTTGATATGCAGAAAAAGTTAATTGGCTCCATATTGACTATGCCACAACCAATAATATCATCTACTAATAAATCTACACGAAGACATAATAAATTTAATTTTATTTCTTATCAACAATCTTATATGAAAAGCTTAGCATTTTGTAAAATAAGTATCATTCTTCGATAAAAATATGAGAAATGAGAATGATTGAAGTTCAAGCAATGAATTCAAATTATGCTTTTTTAGCATTGTTTTTTTAGCATTGTTTCAGAAGAAAAACTATATACCCATCTAATTAGCCACATTTCATCAGCATAACAATGATATACTAAAAACTGATATCAGGTTTGATTTGTCATGGTTCCAACAAAAAACAAGCTAGGCACATACATATACCACAATTAAAACTTAAATGCTTCTATCAAACTATTAGATGTGAAAATTTTTTGAGCAATTCTAAAATTTAGATTAGAAGTTGGAAAACCTTCTTTTGTATCATTTATCACAAGATTGAGCATAAGCCTTCAAATTAGAACTTCATTTAGTTACTTTCTCACCTCTGTTTATTTGCTTCAAGGTTTTGACTGAGCAATTTAAGATTTAATAATTTTGTTAGTTAAGTGTTTGAGTTTATGTAAGGCTGATTTTTTATAAATTCAGAAACCACAGTTTGAGTCATGAAAAGTCGCCTCCCCGTTGGTCCATTTGAGATCCCACTCTTGAATTTGTAGGATCCTCATGCATTATTTCTATTTCATTTTTAGTGCAAGCACCAATCAAACTTCGATAACCCATGTGGAAATAAGCCTGAACCAAACGACACATTAGCTCATGTAGGGTTATTTTGGCAGAAATGTATCAGTTGCAATATGCCTCATGACTAGAGCAAACAAGTCTATAGAACAGCTACAGGTTACCTCCGGAGGATCTCATATTCTTCAGGTGCCCACTTCCGTTCCTCACTCCTTTCAAAAATAACATGCGCTCGACAATAGATAGACATATGAGGCCGACATGGCAGACAAGTTCCTGCAGGTAATAAGATTCACTGATGATCCACCCTCTACAGTCTAAGCAACTTTTACATTGGAACTAGCCTCAGCTGACAAGCATAAATGCATCAAAACCAATGCACCCAATAAATATTACAAGCACATTCAAAATGTAAAACAGTATTATTAAATGTATAAATAGCATTAGAATTTGAACATGCATACACTAGGAAGCTGGCATGCAAGCAAGGATTTTAATGTTGGCCCGTAACACCGAGTGACAGACCATGAATTGGTATATTAACTGCCTTTGTTAGTACACTCGGTAAAATCTGAGACCAATGAACCGTGGGAGCAAAATATTATTATCAACATATATTTATTGAAAAAAATATGAAACTTTACATTTTATTTTGATAATATAACCTATATCATTCATATATTACTGTTGTAGCCACTCAAAGTGTAAATTAGTTTTATACTATAAAAATTACATACGTAATAATATATTTCTTTTTTGTTCCTATCAAAACGTAAAAAATGTTTATGAAAATGAAAAAAATCTAGAATAAAACAATATCTATAAATGTGACAATATTTATATCTATCTCTAGTGGTTGCAGGACTAGGACATCAAATATCTGAGTGAACAATATAAAATAGAATATTAGTTGGAACACTACTACTACAAGGAAAGGTAGTACGATGATGTTTTCCCAATTAACAAGCATCACACTCAAAATGTGGACACGATCTGAGAGACAAAATTTGCTCCACTTTAGTGGGAGATATGTGGCCTAACCGACAATGCAAAGTGTAGGAAGAGACTTCAAAGGACACTAGGACCTGGGTATTCCCAACAACAGGTTTAATTAAGACATAGACACCAACTATAAGCCCCCTATTAATCTTCACCTTCGTCCTAAGGCCCTAAAAGACACAACAGAAGAGAAAAATGTTATTGAGAAATTCAAGGTTTTTGTGAGAGCACAAACTGAAACAAGATTAACAGGAAATAAAAGAACTTCAAATAGAGTAACTTTTGGGCTGATGTGAATGGTTTCAATTCTTTAGACGGGAATAAAAGGTCTATCTATGGTAGACACTAGATTGTAGTTAATGTCAAGTCACAGAGATGCAAATAAAGATCAATTGCCTGATACATGAGAAGTGACTCCAAAGTTTAAAACCCAAATGTTAGCAGAGGTGGCTAGAGAAGCAATACCGGAGACTCCAAAAGTAGTAGCCATCAAGGATGAGGTAGAAGCATCAGTCTGAGCAGCCAATCTGACCAGGCGTTCATACTCGGCTAAGGAGACTATGACTGTGGAATCAGTTTGTGATGGTGAGGCTGAAGACAACCTGTCCGAAGGTACAATCAATCACAACTTTGGCATGAGTACGCTTTCCAAATTTCTTCCGATAGCGATTTAAATGATGATTATTGCGGCCACAATAATCACACTGGATGAAGCCATGGTCGCGTCCCCTACCCCTTCTAGGCCCCGCGCTCGTCTCCTTGGGGAGCTATAAGGGCACTGTTGGTTTCAGTAGCTAAAGTGACCAAGGAAACTCGTAGAAGGCGTGAACAAACACTCTGAACTGAGAGAATAGTAGGGTCTACAAGGAGCTGAGCTTTGGCTGCATACGAGTCATTTAACACCGTGAGAAATCGTGAATCGAAGAATTTTTATCATTATTGAATAATCACATATATGTCAGCTGTAAGCGATTATAGGATTTGTAGCTGGTCCACTTTCCCTTGAGTATGTGATGGAGCTCAGGCAAGAATGTATCTCCTTACTTTAAGTTAAATATTTCTTCATAAAGTTGATGAACTTAGGCACATATTCTCATGAGGAGTATAGGTAGATGTGAGCACATCCCATATTTCTTTGGTTGTATCCAAAAACATGATAGTGAAAGCTATGTTTGTTTCAATACTCCTGAGTAAGAATGTGACTACATTCATATCAGAACGTCTGCATGTATCATACATGGGGTCAAAAGGATTTGGAGGAGGACATGTCAAGTGTAAATCCTTTCCATGCGACCCAAGATAGAAGCGCATAGATCTAGCCCAAAGGAGAATTATTCCCATCAAACCTCACAGTGGTTGCAATGCTGGAGGCTGGTCTTAGTCCATTCATTGTGGCATCCATTTTGATAGAAATTAATTATGATTTAGGAAAGAAACATGAAGGAGAGGCAACTGAAGTTAGTAAGCCGACAAGATCTGGCGTAGAGAGTCACGGGTTGTAAGGTGCCGGAGGTGACCTAGAAAATGGTAGCAGATAGCTACCCAGTGATTAAATGAACCTTTGGTAGTCGAAGAGTCTTATGTGGAGAACAAACTTCAACCATCTGTGGTGGAACATCCATGACCATCTTAGGAAGAGCGCTGCATGTCCAGAAGAAGGTCGCCAGGCAGAATAGAAGGTCGATCTTGCCTAAGAGAGCTCCAATTGCTTAACGAGATGAGCTGTATAGATAGAAGTGGAAAGGAGGCAAAGACTGAAGGTTGATGCCGGTGAAAGAGTCAAAGACGAGGGCGACGCCGAAAAGGTAGAAGCGGCAAAGACTGAAGGTTGACACCCGTGAAGAGTCAAAGACAAGGGCGATGCCAAAGAGACGGAAGAGGCAAAGACTGGGAAGAGATGAGGAGGCGGAAGCGGTGAAAGCTAAAACAAGTGGTGAAGACAAGGTCAGCGCGGAAGAGCCGTTGGCTCTAGTACCAAGTTAGATGAAAAATTGAAAAGCAACTCTACTTAGGGTTCCATTAGATTAAGTACACATAGAGTAAGGGTTGGATGTGAACCCAAACCCGGCAAGAACTAATGGACAGAAACTTAACAAGTACAAATCAAGATTAAAAATCATACATGCGAGCCCTCTAAAATGATACAGTGTATAGGGAAAAAAATGACTGACTAATGCTGAGATGGATTAACTTCTTTTGATAAGCTACAGTTATATAAGAAAAAGTTAAATCAATTAGTAAATAAACCAATCATGATTAGATATTGTAATTAAAGTGTACTCGGGTATAAAGGGTAATAACCATCACCTTAAAGATAATAAACAATATTTGAGCTATGAAAAGTAAGTATATAATAAAGGTTCAAATGCATACTAAAGCAAGACAAACTAATAAGAAATTATCAATTATAGCAGTGCACAACAATTAAAAAGAGCACAACTAATTAAGATCCATAGGAATCAAAATCAGGTCCTCTACGGGTATCAATTTAGCCAGCTGGTCTAAAGGTACAGAAAATTATGTTGGCTTCAATAAGCAGCCAGTTGATAATTAATATTCTTCTATCTCAATAAGAAGACTATTTCAGATTGTTAAAAACATCCTTAGATATTGATTTTAATAGAATGGACAGTGCAATTTTCTTAAGTCCCAAGTGCTCAGCTTACAATTTGTACGGAAATAAAGAATACAAAGAAAAAAAAGTAGGAAGAAACGATAAAATAGAGTGTAAAATATCCAACAAACTTGATGAAAACAAAAGAAGTATAAGAATTAATAGTTGAATAGATGCTTACCAATTTCCTTCCAACATTTTCTGATTGATGGATATTTTTTACAGTTGAGAACCATATGCAAACCCTCCTCTCCCAACTGATGTGTCTGCAAGGTTAAGAAAACATAAGATAACATGGTCTTGAAAGAAAGCAAAAGTAAGCAATTAAAAAATAGGAACGAGCCATCCATAATCACATATTGATTGAATGTAGTTGTTAAGGCAACTAAAAAGTTGCATTACCACATACAGGCCATCTGAACCTAGATGAGTTGTTTCAAAATAATTTACAATTGTGACTCATAATTACCCTCCTCGCTCAACTGGTATACCCGTAAGATGAACAAATAGAAAACTCTCACATGGACTAAGGGGTAGGAGAAAACGATAAAATAAAAAAAACAGAGTGACTGGAAGAAAGAATACATTATCTGGCAATGTGAACTATACAGAACAGAAACTTGATTCTATAAATATTTTATTAAATCATAACTGGGTGGCACAGTTCCAACTTCCAAGCAAGATGATAACGAATAATCTAGTGGTGCAAAAGTGCAGTTGTTTATAAAATATATGCTGGTCATAGGATGCAACCTTCAAATTGTACCTATGTGTCTTGTACTCATGTTAGAGTACCATACTAGCATAATATTGATCCTTACCACCAACATAACATCCCAAGTTCTCGTACATATGGTTATAACACTTTGAATTAGCTGCCACCTTTAATAACACTTGAACACTTCAATAAGAGTACAATGATTGGACAATAAATCAAAAACAGATTCCATGTCACAAAATCAAGAGAATTCCAGTACAATATCAAAGCCAACTTTTAAAAAACCGTATTGACTAACCTCTATGAACTTCATTACTGCATTTTTAATCTTCTCGTCTTCCTCTAGAGTATAGCGTTTACCTTGAACTAAAGGTACTTCAATATTTCCTTCGTTATCAGTCTCATTTCCAGCAGGAAACACCTCAATTTCATTGGAGAATCTGACTTTCTTTTCTTTTTTCTTTACTGCAGATATATCAGAAGCATTTTCAGTTCTCTTCTTCTTTTTCTTCGTGTTGGAAGCTTCATCAATACCCTTTTCCTTCCTCATGCCAAATGATTCCCTGTTTCCATCAGCTTCTGCAGCTTGAGAGAACTTTCTTGTCATCTCGTTGTCAACATGTGATACATTTTTAGAATGATCATTTGGCTTTTGAATATCTCCTTTTTCGTCCTTTCCCTTTCTCTCCCTTCTTTTCTTGCCTTTTGCGGTTGCATTAGATGGTGTTTCTGTGATGTCATTTCCCTCAGCATTGACATTTTCCCTACTCCATAATTGCTTCCCCTCACTTGAATCATTTTTAGATTCACAACCATCAGATGTCTTCTTCCTCTTCCTCTTCCTTTTCTTTTCATTCCCTGAAATTTCAACTTCTTTATGGTCAGTTAAACCATCATATTTTGCAATTAAATTTCTTTGAGCACCCAATTCTTCTACAGGAACTTCTAAGACTATCTGCCCAAGAGTTGGGTAATTTTTGTTCTTTGTTTTCCTGCTCTTTTTCATGTTTTTCACCCTGTCCTTGTCACTGCCAGAACTAGCATAATTTTCCGAACCTGCATCAATTACATTCCAGTTTGTAGTGTTTTCACCACTTGTAGCTTCATCAACATGCGTAGAAAGGGTAGTGACTTTTGATCTGTCACCATTCCTAGCCCCCTCTGCATCTACATTGAAGTCCACTCCTACGTCTCTCCACTTTTTTTTCCTATTTTCCTCTCCTTTTTGTACATGACTGCATTTGTCATCACCATCTCCAGTTTTCTTTCTTTTCTTTTTGGCATCTTTTTTCAAACCCTCTTCCAACTCTGCCTCGTCCATATCCGTTTCTATATATTTCCTTTTAATGTCATGGTTACCATCATGAATCATTAGATGTTTCTCACCTTCAACATCCTTGTTTTTTTTCTTATGTTTCTTTAAAGCTACCTGCGCTTCCCCCAAAGTGACACCTGCATCACAGTGCTTGAGATCCACTTCCACTTCATTGTTGCTTTTGCCTGTCATATCCACGCCATCTTCCCCTGATTTTTTCATCCTATACTTTTTCTTCTTCCTCTCTTCCTTCTTCTCAAGTTCCTTCCTTTCCCCACTTGTTATTTCTTCCATGATGAGAACGAGCAATTTGTCTCCTCTCTCAGCAAGTCATTGTAGATTATGCAATCAGAAGAATGGAAGCTAAGTTGATAGAATGCTAGAAGTAAGGTTACCTACAAACAATATGAGATGTACAAAGTCAGATCATAGGAACATAGGATCCAGCACTTCAATTAAAACAACAAAAAATGTAGACTCTTTAGTAATTTATGAATGTTGATAAGTAACAATCATCGTTATTAAACTCAAATAATAAGCAGTGAAAGAGAAACGTAACCAATAGAAAACATGCTATAATATGATCAACAATAGTATACCTAAAACACGCTACCTAATATTTGAAGTCTATACTTCATGTACAACTACTAAATCTCCACCTGCCAATAATCAAAATTGGACTCAAACATATTGTTTACTAGAAAAGACAATTTGGGGAATCCTATCACTCTATTGGTTATAAAGAGCTTGTGAGGGATATCAGGAATGATTCCTCTGTGAGGTTCTTGTCAGATTGGCCGTGAAATAAAGGAGTGGGAGAGAAGAGACCACAGCATGAGCATGAGGGAATAATGAAGTCTGGGGAGAGGAAAGGAGGAAAAAAAAAAAGAAGGGAAAATACAAGAAAGAGGTAGAAAAAGTAGGATGGTGGGGGCGATGGAGATGAGGGGAGGGGCTTACCAGAGAAGTTCGTCAACCGGCAATCAGCAAAGGTCAAGATTGTTGCTACCTGCAAAAGGTGAGCTCGAAAGGATGAGAGGGCCGTTTAATGCGGCGAGTTCTAGGTCAAACTCGGTTAAACATAAAAGAAAAATCAATTGGAGGAGGTGGAGCAAGTGGATCACTAGCTGGGGTTTTCCCCTTGCCGAAGATGAAACTCATGTTGAAGAACGGATTAGCTCACGAGTTCCCTTCCCAACCTCTTTGGCCGATATGATAACTGAATCGAAGAACAGGATCGAAGGGATTCTTCATCGCGAAGGAGTCAAACCTAATGCTGTGTTTCAGTGGAGGGATAGAAACCATGAAGGAAAGGAAATGATGATAGAAAAAAAATAAGGAGAGAAAGAAATAACTGTTTTCTCTTTTAGGCCCTGTGTTTCGTTAGGAGGAAAGAAAACAGGACAGACTCATTTTTAAAACTATATATATTATGCTTAATAAATAAATAATTAGTAATTGTATAAATAATATAGTTTACTAATTAAATAAAATGCTAAAATTTGATATTAAATATCATTATTATTATGTAGTGCATTATTTATCTATCTTTATTTAATATTATAATTATATTAATTAGCATAGTAATTAATTTTAATGATAAAAAATTACAAAAAATTTTGATAGCATTTCCTCTACATTATCAACACATGAAACCTGTATACATAATAAAATCCAACATAATTAAACATATTTAACAAAATATTATAAAGTATCCATCAAAATATAAATACCATCAAGTTTAACAAAATACAATAATATCCCACACAATACCACCAAGCTTCTGTCAAAATAGTACCAAAATATAAATATCATCAAGTTCAACAAAATACAATAATATCCAACACAATACCACCAAGCACCCATCAAAATAGTACCAAAATGGCATAATATAAATACCATCAAGTTCAACAAAATATAATAATGTCCAACACAATACCATCTAGTATCCATCAAAATACAATAAAATCCAACACAATACCATCAAGTATCTATCAACACTATCACAGTCCAAACACTGTCAGAGTGTAAGCATATTATGCATTCATCAAGTGACTCAAAATCTCAACTCGCATGCATATTAAGTATAGGTATATTTAATTAATTGGAACAAGCCACAAGTAGTAAGAACATTTATATGTATAGATATACAATTATATACAAGTATGAAAAAACAATAAATATGGGAAAACAACAAATCATTTAACAAGCATATTAAGAAGATGATTGGAGCATATTAAGAAAATAACAAATCATTTAACAAGCATATCAAGCAAATTAATTTCATTGGAGCATCACCCCCTTTCTAACTTCCCACAGCATACTAGTTGCCCGCAACATATTTACCACGTCTCTTTGAAACCACTAGCTACATACACATGCAAAGTTTTTGTGAATGGAGACATGGTTTTCTAAATTTATTCACCTAAGAACAAATTTCTAACAGGACAATCGAGCATGAAAAAAAAAACGCAATCAAAACCTAACATTACCGTTGACGAAGCTGGGCAGATCTGCTGGAGGAAGAGGAAGAGGGTTTCAGGCGCTTGCTTCAGGCGAGCGGGTTTCAGGCGAGCGAGCTTCAGGCGCTTGGCGAGAAGGCGAGCGGGCTTCAGGCGCTTGGCGAGAGCATTTCAGGCGAGAAGGCAGCGACTGCTGAGGGCGAGCAGCGAGAGGTCGAGCGGCGAGATTAGGGCAAGAGGGCGAGGAGCGAGAGGGCGGAGAGAGGGTAGCGAGACGGCGAGACGGCGAAGAGAGAATGGTGAGCGAGGCGAGGCAGCGGAGGAGCGAGGTCGGGCGAGCGCAAGGAAAGAAACAACGTGTCCGTCCGATTTGAAAAGTACGTTTTAAGAAAAAAGAATCTGATTTTTTTTCTTTTCCTTATACCAGAAAGAAATATATTTCTTTTCTTTCCTCCGAGTTTCACTAGAAAGAAACAGTAAAATTCTCCATTGACTTTCCTTCGCTCACAACTTCGGGTAGTTGGGGGTGAGCATTCGAGTTCGGTTATTTCAGTTTTTATCGATTACCAAAAATTTTGGTAAATTCGGTTCGGTAAAAAAATATTCGATTTCGATTTCGGTAATAAATTTTATAAAATTCGGTTTTCGGTTTCGGTTTTGGTTTTTATAATTTCGATTCGGTAAAAAATCGATTTACCGATATATATATATATATATATATATATATATAATATAAAAAATATATATAATATATAATATATATTAAAAAATATATTATATTATATTATATTCTAATTTTATTATAGTATAATTAGTTATTAAAAGTCTAAAATCTATTACCTAATAGCTAATCACTTAATTATCAATCATATAATTAATTAAATACTTAATAATTTAATTTTTCGGTAATTTACCGAATTTACCAAAAATTTCGGTAAATTCGGTTTCGGTAAAATTTCGATTTTTAGGAAATTCGGTTCGATTTCGATTTTTAATTTTTCGGTAAATCGGTTTCGGTAAATCAGTTTCGGTTTTTACCGAATGCTCACCCCTACGACAGTGTCACGGAGTCGTATCTTGTATGGTTGTTAATAGATTTATAATTATGCTAAATTATTTTTTTTGATATAAGCAAATTTAAGTAATGAGAGCGGGGTTTGACCCCAAAACATTGTTATCAACAACTAAGTAATGAGAGGTCAGTTAGTTCAACTCGTAAAGAGCTAAATTATACTGTGTTATACTGTACTACATTGTCAAAATTTATAAGATATTTAGTTAATAATTTTTAACTGCTTTTAAATTTTAAAATAATAAATATATATATTATTTTAAATTATTTAAAATAATAATACTTAATTTTAAATAAATTATAGCTTTCCTGACTTCTATTTTTTTCTGTTTTTGTTTTTCATTACCAAATAGTTTTTTAATCACTTTCTATTTAAAAACAGTTTAAAAAGTGGGGCCAAACAAGCCCTTAGTTGGAACATAATAACTTTCTTGTCGCACAAATTATAAATTTATTATATTATCAAACTATAAATTTGTGTAATTAAAATTAATTACAAACATTAGTATTGTCTTATATTTCTACTTAATATTAAAATTAATTACATAACATTAGTATTATCTTATATTTCTGCTTAATATTATATGATAACAATTTATTTTGCGTATCATTACAGTTATTTTAACCAAACAACTATATACTTTCTCCAATTAACTATTTATCAAACAGTAATTCTCCCGTCAGCAAAAACTACAAATAGAATCAACTCCAAACTAGCCCTAACGCGAGAAGCAATCGTGTGCCGAGCAATATTTTTTCCTGCCTTTTTCCCTTGAATCAAAAGAATTACTTCTTCCCATTTTTCCTTCCAAAATTTTCCTCAAGGAAACAACAAAAAAACTTTTCTTCCTTTTCTTTGCCTGGACTTTTTTCCCCAAGAAAACACTATATTAAAGTAGAAATCAAGTTGGATGAAATGGTTAGAGTGGGGAGAATTCACACCTAGGCCGGTGCTACGTAGGCTAAGTCTAGTGGACTGGGCCAAACAAGGGGGGTACGTGAACTCACCCCATGGCGTGAACTCAAGGAAGTGACACAAGCAACCCAAGTCGAGCGAAATGCGGACCAAGATATGATACCGTTGGACACTCTTTCTGTGTCCTAGTCGACAGTGCTGTCATCGAGCTAACCGTGCAGGGCTTGACCTAACATCACATGGCTTAAAGGCCATTGGATGGTTGACTAAACGGGACAACGGTAGACTCTACTAGTGAGTCATTTTTTACAGGAATTATTATGTGTCATAGGAGGTGTTGATCCGCAAGCTGTCACGCCCTGAATTATGGTAATATTTTTTTAAATATTTTGCCTGTGAGTCAACGCTTGACTCGAGTCCAACTGCGTCAACGCAGGTATCCTAACGGTCGAAACCGCCGGATTGGGCGCGACTGGCGGAGTCGATCCCTCGAACCGACTCCCAGCCCGACTATGGACTCAACTAGGATCGCTGCCGTTCCAACACGACCTGATCAACACTGGTAATTTACCAAGAACCGGTATCACTGAACCGGATCGGGTTCACTGAACCGGATCGGGTTCACTGAACCGGATCGGGTTCACCCGAACCCCAAATGAGACTCACCCGTAACCGACCGCGTCAGACGGTGTCCATAACAGAATCTGAACACACTCACTCGTCCTCGGATCAGGCCGACGCCCGGCGACCGTAGACGGTCGTCTACACTGCGTCGCACGCCAGTGACGGAGAACACCCGGTCGGTATCTCACTCACACGCCGGCAAGGAGAAGGATCCCACCGAAGGACCGCTACTCGAAGTCTCACGTACTCGCACATCGATCACGGACCGACGAACCCGTCCCAGCACGCTTCCGCTGCGTCAGCTGACAGGCCGAAAGGCCGACTGTCCACCACCCACTCGAAGGTGAGTCCGGCAATGGAGGAGGAATCGCCCTCCGGTGACCAGCGGCTGAGAAGCCGTCTGGCAGTTGAAGAGAAGGAGACGGACGGTGGCTGGCAAAGAGCAGACTCCGACGACGAAGAAACGGAGATGGCGGCACCTGACCGGACTCGACCCACTCTACTTCCGGGCTGGGAGGAAGCCGACACAGAGACGAGAGAGGAGACTCCGCACGCTGGCAGAGGGAAGAACCAACCAGCAAGCTCGTATGCAGACGAACCGGGGTCCGGAATTTCTCGCACGCAGGCGAGCCGGAACCCTAGATGACGAGAGAAGGAGGGGCTCGCCGGAAGGAGCTCGAAGACGCAGCCAACGCACGCATGCAGCGTAGATCACCGGAAACAAAGGCGTTGCCGGGGAAGAGCGTACCCCGGGACGGAGACCAAGAGGGAGAGGGAGTACCTCGGCGATCAACATGGCCGCCGGCTCCTTCTTTTCGGTGAAGCTGCTGCGGTCGCCGCCTTCCAAGGCGCTCTAAAGTGTCGCCGCCGCCGGAGACTACGACGGAAACAAGAAAGAGAACTCGAGGGGGACGGGGTTCTCCGAGGCGATCCATCCACCCGCCCACACCACCGGATGCCTGAGAACACGCCGCCGACGAAGTCGTCCGTAGAGGAGGGGTCCGACGAACTCAAGAAACAGAACGGAGAGAGAGCCGGTGAGCTACGTACGCAGTGAGCTCGTAAGGAAGACGACCCGTCGTCCCCTCACTTTTCTTTTTCTTCTCCGCCTCGCGTCCGCACGCCGATCAAAGCCGAGACGTTCCATCAGCCCACGCCGAACGACGCGACGCGTCCGCAGCGTTGTACACACGCGACGAAAACACGCATTCGTCCGTTGTGATAGCAGGTCCGGGCCGCGCCCAACCCACTCCGCCAACTTGCTTCTGGCTAATTTTGAAACGGTGGGCTGGGCTGGAATTGGGCCGCGCCCAATTTCAGGCCTTTGGGCCTAACATTCTCCCCCTCCAGAGCGAGTCATCGCCCTCGATGACTCAAAGTACCATCGGATCTCGTCCACGAACTGCCTCAGTTCGGACGCCTTATACCATGTAGCTTCTTCCGTTGGAGAACCTTCCCATCGAACAAGAAATTCTGTTCGTCGGTTCATCCTACTATGCCCTAGAACTCGGTGATCCAAGATCTCTCTGCTCCTTTGGTCGAACTCCGTTCGAACCGTAGGAGACGCACGAAGCGTCTGTGACCGAGTCGGATCCCCTGGATCCTTATGAAACCTCTTTAGGAAGCTCACATGGAATGTCGGATGCAGCTACACCCTATCGGAGAGCTTCAGACGATACTCCACTGAGTCAACCCGACTCAACACCTTGAAAGGTCTATCGTATCTCTGCGGAAGTCCCCCCCCCCCATGTGCTGCCTTTGCAGATATCTTCCATATCTGCGGAGTAAATCGGAGAAGTACCAAGTCGCTCCGCGGCGAATTCTTCATCCCGACCCTTTTGACTCGCAGTCACCAAATGACAAAGGCAGTCCTCCGTGAGGACATTAACCCACTCCGTCTGCCCAAATACTATCATCGGGTCGTACCCGACTTGGTCTGTTCAACAGACTTTCGATATTCCTTATCGATCCCAACTGTTGCTTTTATCCTCATAAGGAGATCTCCTTCCACTCCGGAGATCGCAAAGCGAACTAAGGCGTTAAGCCTACTCAGTGCATCCGGCACTTCATTAGCCTTTTCGGGCTTGTGTTCCCACCGGAACTGGAATTCGGCTAGGAATTCCTACCATCTGGCCAGTTTGGCCGACCATCTCTTCTGAGTGGTGAGATATATAACCACCACCTTATCAATTTTCGTCACGAAGGCGATACCCAGGAGAAGGACTCTCCATCCTCGGAGGCAGTGCAACACTGCAACCATCTCTCTTTCCAAGCGCAGAATATCTCTGCTCCGTTTCATTTTAACTTTTGACTATCGAAAGCTACAGGACACCCATCCTGTATCAACACCTCATCCACGTTTGATCCGAAGTATCGGATCTCCTTGGCGCAACCCTATAACTAAGGCGTTCGCCAACAAGAGTACTCCCCGGGAGTCCCTCTTCTTCTCTTCCTTAGCTTCGTGCTTCTAATGCACGACCTGAGGCAAGGAACCCTCATCGTATATCTGTATCTCATATGGATAAGACCTCACAGCTATCTCTACCTTGACCAAAAGTTCGAGGCCGAAGATTATTTCGTGGTCTGGAAGATTCAAAATCTTCGCATGGCAGCGGCCTTGCCAAACTGCCGATTACGATATCCATATCGTATGATACCCCGAAGGTCTCAGGGTCTACTGCACCGACTAACCTCCCTCGATTCTATGCCCAAATCTTTCAACCATCCATCGTCCTAGACGAATCTTTTTGTGCGACACGACTCACACTCGTAATTTCCACTGAATTGCTGGAAGGGTCCTACAACACCCGCGATCCAATCGGATTACATCTGTTCCCAGGAAACCTGTCCAACATCGTAACTTGGCCACGCCTAAGTCTTGTCCTCTTCGAAGGCGTCCCATACCACCCCCGTCGAAGAGTAACCTAGCTCGCCCCAATTACCATTTTGTCCCTGGGTCTCCTCCACTCATACAGGCGTCCCTATATGCCGAGGAACCCCGGACTGTTTGCAAGGATTTTTCCCTGCTATCCTCCCAAGCTTCCCTCACGTAAGGCGTCCCTTATGCGAGATTGGCTCAGTTGGACCAAGGAGAGGGATCTCTTTTGTTTTAGTTGGACCTCGTCCACCCTCCTTGTCCCGAAATAGCAATCTTAAAGTATGTTATCTCTTCCTCATATTGTCTCCAGAGAGATCCGCAATATAAGCCTGGGCTTGCTCCCCCTCGGAGATCCGAATAGAGTGGGAATATGTCACCATATCCCAGAGGAAGTTCGCAACTTCCATGGGGCAACGCACCCCTCCAACCTGTGAGTTATGGGTCTACTCCCATGACATGCCCCGACCCGGGTAACCGGAGCGCTCAAGTGGGCCATGAACCAAAATGTGCGTCGTCGCACGACGGTCTCTTGGCCAGAATCGGCCGTGGTCGATGCTATCGAAGCCACCGTATTGCGCTTCAGCATCGCAACCTCTACCCGAAATGCCTCTAGCTCCCTGGTGCGTCGAGTCACCCGAGCTACGAGACACTCGTCCGAGATGAGCCACTTGGAGACGCTCTCCACTATGACACAAGAATTAGAATCCCCATCTCTGACCATGTCCTCGAAGGAAGATAGTCCGGGGTTCGTCGCAGATCGCATCTACGTCCAATCAGTTAGATATAACAAAACATAAGTACGACGCTCGTATGAGTTGGAATGTGCAGAACCTCGCTTTG
The DNA here is from genome assembly GCA_027563935.2 of Costus lasius. Classification (NCBI taxonomy): domain Eukaryota; kingdom Viridiplantae; phylum Streptophyta; class Magnoliopsida; order Zingiberales; family Costaceae; genus Costus; species Costus lasius. The sequence continues at coordinate 17,460,223 of CM050448.1, read as the reverse complement.
ATACCAAGCTGTCACGCCCTGAATTATGGTAATATTTTTTTAAAATATTTTGCCTGTGAGTCAACGCTTGACTCAAGTCCAACTGCGTCAACGCAGGTATCCTAACGGTCGAAACTACCGGATTGGGCGCGACTGGCCGAGTCGATCCCTCGAACCGACTCCCAGCCCGACTATGGACTCAACTAGGATCGCTGCCGTTCCAACACGACCTGATCAACACTGGTAATTTACCAAGAACCAATATCACTGAACCAGATCGGGTTCACCCGAACCCCAAAAGAGACTCACCCGTAACCGACCGCGTCAGACGGTGTCCATAACAGAATTTGAACACACTCACTCGTCCTCGGATCAAGCCGATGCCCGGCAATCGTAGACGGTCGTCTACACTGCGTCGCACGCCAGTGGCGGAGAACACCCGGTCGGTATCTCACTCACACGCCGGCGAGGAGAAGGATCCCACCGAAGGACCGCTACTCGAAGTCTCACGTACTCGCACATCGATCACAGACCGACGAACCCGTCCCAGCACACTTCCGCTGCGTCAGCTGACAGGCCGAAAGGCCGGCTGTCCACCACCCACTCGAAGGTGAGTTCGGCAACGGAGGAGGAATCGCCCTCCGGTGACCAGCGGCTGAGAAGCCGTCCGGCAGTTGAAGAGAAGGAGACGGACGGTGGTTGGCAAAGAGCAGACTCCGACGACGAAGAAACGGAGATGGCGGCACCTGACCGGACTCGACCCACTCTACTTCCGGGCTGGGAGGAAGCCGAAACAGAGACAAGAGAGGAGACTCCGCATGCAGGCGGAGGGAAGAACCGACCAGCAAGCTCGTACGCAGACGAACCGGGGTCCGGAATTTCTCCCACGCAGGTGAGCCGGAACCCTAGATGACGAGAGAAGGAGGGGCTCACCGGAAGGAGCTCGAAGACGCGGCCAACGCACGCATGCAGCGTAGATCACCGGAAACAAAGGTGTCGCCGGGGAAGAGCGTACCCCGGGACGGAGACCAAGAGGGAGAGGGAGTACCTCGGCGATCAACATGGCCGCCGGCTCCTTCTTTTCGGTGAAGCTGCTGCGGTCGCCGCCTTCCAAGGCGCTCTGAAGTGTCGCCGCCGCCGGAGACGACGACGGAAACAAGAAAGAGAATTCGAGGGGGACGGGGTTTCTCCGAGGCGATCCATCCACCCGCCCACACCACCGGATGCTTGAGAACACGCCACCGACGAAGTCGTCCGTAGAGGAGGGGTCCGACGAACTCAAGAAACAGAACGGGGAGAGAGCCGGTGAGCTACGTACGCAGCGAGCTCGTAAGGGAGACGACCCGTCGTCCCCTCACTTTTCTTTTTCTTATCCGCCTCGCGTCCGCACGCCGATCGAAGCCGAGACGTTCAATCAGCCCACGCCGAACGACGCGACGCGTCCGCAGCGTTGTACACACGCGACGAAAACACGCATTCGTCCATTGTGATAGCGGGTCCGGGCCGCGCCCAACCCGCTCCGCCAACCCGCTTCTGGCTAATTTTGAAATGGTGGGCTGGGCTGGAATTGGGCCGCGCCCAATTTCAAGCCTTTGGGCCTAACACTAGGGCAGTAGGGCTTGTCGGCGTCCTGTCGGGCATAACACTTCTAACCACTAGCGGGAGTGGGAGGCAACAAAAGGGTGGAGTGACTAGTCGAGGGTTGTGGGTTTGTCTTTTACAGACTTGATCAAATAGATGCCATGTGGTGATGTGGAGTGGGGGCTCGTGGAGAGCTCATTTTTCAGAAAATTTTATCTAGGCAGGGTGTTTGTCTAGAAATATCAAGAAGGGTCATCTCTTAGTGTTATATACAGTGAAAATACAAATTTTAAAATATTACTAAAATGACACTACTTTAAAATCTGTGTTTTGTTGCATCCATCGACTAGCATGTGACCCTGCTTAAGATTCCTTTACAAGTTCTCCATTTTCAAGGGGCTCCGTCGACAATGAGATTCCAGTTTACCGAGAAAAAATCTTAAGCATGGACCTTGCCTAGACATCTTATGCAAGATTTTGCTATCTTTTATATACAAATTTTCAAGTTAGTTTATTTGCACAAATCTTAAAGCATTTTTAAAAAAATATTAATCAATTTCATAAAAAATTATTGATAAGATTTTATAGATTTTAACTAAATTTCATAAAATATTAACATAATTTCATAAGCTTTGACTAGATTTCATAGAATATTGATTAGATTTCATAAAATATTCATTAAATTTTATAAATTTTGATTAGATTTTATAGTATTTGTTCAACATTCTATAAAATCTAGTTAATTTCTTTAAAAGCCAGTCAAAATCTACAAAATTCAATCTACATTCTATGAAATATGATCAATATTTTATGAAATTTGGTCAATATTTAAATGAAAATTTTATAAAAATTAATTACATTTGTTTTGAGATTAGTAAAATATGTTAATTTGAGATGTGCATAGAAAAGATGTTACCTAGGATGCTTAGGCAAGGTCTTTGCATAAAAAATACACCCTAGTTGTGAGGCCCTGGGTATACTGGGGTTATACCCCAGCCCATCCCATGGACTCAGTGGGATCTGAGTAGGGATGGTGGAGCTTAATATGGAGTTAGGCTGGTGTTGAAGGGAGCCTACTAGAAGAGTTAGGTTACTGACACTGTGTTAGTATGTTCTTGCAGGTACATCGACACATTCTATCCTTGGGCATGGCCTAGGGGTGCTTTGGAGATCTTTGGAGATCATTGGTGGAGCATGGTTAGCTTAACCATGGTTACCTTAACCATGGTCAGCCTAACCATGGTCAGGGCGCACCTGGACTCGATCAGGGTTCACACTGGAGTTCTATGGGCTGATCTAGTCAGCTAGGACTTAGACGCCATCATGATGTGTGTTTAAATAAGTTGGCACATGTCTTGCATGTGACAACTTATGAGAACATCTATTAAGAGATTAAGTGAAGATCCATTAAGACATTAATTGGATCCAACTCACTTAAGGCTCTTGGATCCTCTTGGCGACATGGACTTGGATCCATCATGGGCGGATTCACTTGAAGCTTGGCGGATTGGATCCTTGCAACCAAACCGGATCCAATAGCAATTCAAAAAGGCGAGTATTGAGGTTGGCGGCTTCGGCGACATCTCCACTTGATTGTGGCGGCTCCTTGCTGTCCACAATTGTTCTTGGCGAGATCTTGTGCTTAGAGGCGAGCACAAGAGGGAGGACATCATCATCAACTACCTAGGGAGGCAACCCTAGGGTTTGGGCTCTTCATCACTTGGTGAAGAGCATTGTTGAGGGGCGGCTTCTTGAGGAGAGGGGTTGTTCTTCATCTTCCTTGTTCATACACGCTATTTGGTATAAACTCTATCATAGTAGAGATAACATTGTATGAACGATTGTTGATTTGATATATATTGATTGTGTACCTCTTCCGGGGATTAGGGAAGAGGGTCCTCTTATACTTCGAGAGTCATCTTGGAGGAGAGTTGATTCTATCGTTGGTTTCATCGGATTTAGGTGTAGGGTAGGCGCAAGTATTGTACTTGTCTTGCCCGAACCTCGCTGTGTAGTGATATAACTGTCCTAGGGTTTAAGCAGGCCGGTAGTTCACTGATTGTTAGGTTTTGAGCATCTGTCTATTGCTCTTTGATCTAAGATAGATCACCTTGCTGTGTGTGATACCTGCCAACGAACTCTAGTGTGTGACAGGGTGCAACTAGGTGTGCAAAGTGGTTAGGCGCAGAGGAAGGACCTAACCCGCCACCTAGTCCATCAGTTCAGTGCATCAGAGTTTCAGCTAGAGAGATTAGGCAGAGCTAGATTCAGTTTGATTAGGCCGAGTGAGGGAGAGATATGTATTGCTAAGAGACGATCTGTATTTAGAGTGCGTGTTGTATTTTATATTTGCTTCCGCTTAGTACGCATTGTTTAGGAGTGTTAGCTGACAGTTTACACAGAGGTTGTGTAGATTGTGCTATCACGCTCTAGTTTTAGGCGCGAAAAATTGGGGCGTGACACTAGTGGTACCATAAGGTAGCCGAGAAATTTGGGTGTCAGGAGATCAGCGAGCCAAGCTATGTTGATGTTCTCTCTCGGCTCAACTTTCAAGCGTAAACTAAGCTTTGGTCCAACCTATAAGGCTTGGCATTCCCCGGGCCCAAAAGAAAAAAACAAATCTTTGCCATGGATTGAGTGTCATTATATTGAATTGCAATGATTGGGCTACGAGTTGTAATGTTCTACCTTATATATCACTATTGAACTCAAACTATCTAAACTCAAGATAAACCACTATGGTACTGATGGCTCAAAAATTTATAGTAAATTTTATATTAATTGTACAGTCTTTTTGAGTCATTTTTATGCTCTTTTGCTTATTTTTAAACTTAATTGGTTAATTATTTCGGAATCTACACCTCTTCTTGTTTTTCATCATTTTCAGGTAAAAAAGGGTTTAATTTCAATAGATTTTTGAATGATCTGAGTGTACGAACGAAATCCAGACATCAAGAAGAAGTTACCTGTCAATTTTCAAGTAAATCAGAGTTTAAGGCAAAATTACGGCACTACCGTGATTTTATTCGAATAAAATTTTGAGTTACAGAAAGAATCACGAGACTACTGTGATTATTTTCTCGACAGTGATTTCCTGGAGATTTTACACAGAGAAGATTACGACACTATCGTAATAATTATCACGGCCGTAATTATTTTAGAAAAATACACAGAATAAATTACGACACTGCCATAATAATTATCACGACCGTAATTCTATCTGCCTGCGCCCGAGTCTTCCGCCGCCGCCTCTATTTCTGATTTTTTCGAAGCCAACCTAAGGAGATCCAGGGCACAATTTTAAAATCTAAAAGAACCGAGCCCTTCTATAAATCGAGGAGAAGATTTCAAGACAAGGATCATCCGTTATCGTCAAAAATCGAGGGAGAAATCAAGAGAGGTGCCGCTAGGGCTCGGCCTTTCACTGAGAGGCATAGAGGCGTCCTCTAGTGGTGAAAATTTCAGGAGAGCTTCGCCCATAGGAGGAGACGATACACTAGAAATTTTAGATCGAGCCAGGAGGAAAACCGCGAAACACTATAGTAGCAGGTTACTGTAGTAGTACTGTAGCAACCCGAAAAAAAACACAGGGCTGTGAAAATTCACCCTTGTGAAATCAGTAACTTTTCTTATTCTTCCTCTATCAAATTCTAATTTTTTATGATAAATTTTTGTTGTGTTTTCGACTCTATAGTAGCATAATCTTTTCTTTGGGACTTAGGAAGTAATCCCTTTTTAATTTTGTAATGACTGGATAATTTTTAATCTATTAGTTTATTCTTTGAATGATAATTTTGCCTATGTGATTTATTTACTTTGAAATTGTTATTTACATATTTTAACGTTTGTAATATGAGCTGAGATGTGATTTAAAAACATGGAACCCTTATATTAGATCTAGAAACTTAGACTACGAGAGTAGCTAAGTCCTAGAACCCTAATTTATGATGCTTATTTTACATGTGAGTATTGATTTCATTGTTTCAGATATGATAATATGGACCGAGAGGTGATTTTGATTATTGGAACCCCTTAGGTAAAACCTGTAAAATTAAAATACGAGAGTATTTAATTTTACTTAAGAAGTAGACTTTGAGAGTTAAACCACGAGAGTGATTTTAATTTTCTTTATCTGGTTTACTTTTATTTAACACTGAGCAGCAAGTCACGAGAATAAAGGCTGTTATGTGTAAATTGGACGTCTGAGAGGAGACAAATTCTTTTTTAAAGTAAACTTTTCTTTATCATGATTTAAATAACTAATAAAAATTTTATTATATCTAGTCATGAGAATTAAAAAATGATGAAACCTTAGTCCCAGTTTTCTCTCTCCGATCTTCTACAACATATTTCAATTGTTTGCTTTCTTCCTATTTCATCACATATCGCCTGCTTAACTAGTGAGAACTCAATTATTTGGTATTTAATATGTAGGTCTGTGTGGATTCGATATCTTTTTATTACTTCGATGTATCTGTGCACTTGTGGACACATTAAATTTTTGGCGCCGTTGTTGGGGACCTTAGTTTTGTTAATATCAAAATAGTTGTTAGTATTACTAGACTAAGCTTTATTTGTTTTAGATTTTAACTTTGTTTTTTGTTTTTGCAGATTTAGGATCTTTGTAGGCTATGACAAAAAATCACAGGGCTGTGATTTTTGAAATTTTTGATTTTTGAAGTTGGATAATCTTCCTATTCCTTTTCTGAAAATTCTGAGTTTATTCGATTGTTTTCCTTCTGTTTATGCACAGGACTCTTAGATCTTAACAATTTTTATTTCCTGTGGACTCTTAAATCATAATTTTTTTTAAATTGTGTAGAAAAGCTTTGATTTGAAGAGATATCTTTTAATCACAGCTCATGAGCAACTGAAAGAGGTGAGGTATACATACCACAAAGTAAGTATGAAAGTGATAGATGGTGCACTCTTGCAAAAAAGGTAGATTCTTTAGCTTATAAATTAGACTTTTTAATATGCACCCTAATAGGATATATTATTCTGTTACATGTGATATTTGTGAATGTTTTGATTATTATATTTCTGATTGCCAATTAGGAAATCCTTCAAATCCTAATTTACCATGGTACCAAGATGATCAATATAATTCTAGATGGAAAAATCCACCAACTTCTTTTTATGAGGATTGCTCAAACCATATTTTTGAACCATACTCTAGGAACACCAACTCTAATCCACCTCCACCTAAATCTAGCCTAGAGATAATGTTTGAAGAGTTCATGAAACATAGTGAGGAGGCATATGAGACCCTTAAACAAATAAATTCTAGGATGGATAATATGAGTGCTCATACTGAAATATTAGAAACCTAGTTAGAACAAGATTGTTTACTTGAGTTTGATTTGGAAACTGAGGAAATTGATTTAGAAAAGTCCCCCTCTGATTCTGGTGATTCTGAAACTGATTTAGAAAAATCCCTTTTTGATTCTGGTGATAATTATGAAATTGATTCTCTTGATGATAACTTATTTATGATTAAATCTGATGAACTTGAAAAAGGTTTAAAAATTACCGACTTTAATGAATCTCACTCTGATTTTTATGACTTTAAAATTGATTTTTTTGATGATAAATTATTTATAGAAAAGTGTGAGGAAACTGATTTTGAAAAGTCTTACTCTCTTTTTTGTGATAATATTGAAATTGATGATATGTTATTTATTGTTAAATTTGATTCTGGTAATTCTGAAATTGATTTTGAAAATCTCATTCTGATTTTGATGGTAATTTTGAAATTCTTAAATTATTTGATGAAGGGTATGAGGAACTTGAAAAGGATTTGAAAATTACAAACATTGATGAATCTCACTCTGATGCTTTGCCCATATCTACTATTCACCCTTCTGATTTCTTGTTTGAAATATCTATAGAGAAACTAGAAGAATTATGCATTGTTGAGAAACCTAATGTGAGACAAAAAAAATTATCTTGATGATCCAATACATGAATCTTTTGATTATAGTCCTACTCTTATTACAATTGAAGATATAAATTTGAAGAAAGGACGAATGATTTTGCTTTATGACAAATATAGGAAGATCGTAAAATATTCTTTGTGTGGAATTGAAAATTCTGATTTTGATTTATGCATACTTATGAAAGCCACTGCAATTGTGTTTTATATGAAATTTTGGATGACTGTATTAGTGGCTATACTTTTAGGACAGCGGAAAAGAAAAAAATTATATGTTATTTATTATAGTACCGATCCACCTGATTCGCCATGATAATTGAGTTTTGGTCAAGCTAGTGATATAAAAATGAGCATTTCTTGGGAGACAACCCAAGCACTCTTACTTTAGCTTTTCTATTTTTATTTAATAAATTTTACATATATATATATATATATATATATATATATATATATATTCTTTTTCTTTTTTATAGGTGAATCTGGAATTTTTTTAAAGACGAAACGGTGATTTTTGAAGTTTACGTAAACATTACGGCAGAGCCGTAATTATTATTATGGCCGTAATTTAGCATTACTATCAAACAGAATATTTCACGGCACTGCCATAATTATATTTCTGCCCGTAATTTTTAGATGATTCTCTACAGAAGATTTCACTTTAGGGGTGTGAAACATTTCACACCCGTAATTTTATTTCGTTAAAAAAAACACACACACACAGAACAGGGCGGATGACTGAAGCTTAGCCGTCACACCCCCGTGACACCTTCCAAGCGCTCGTGAAGTTTTCTCTATCAAGCGCTACCAGTTGTTCCGATTCCTTCCAGCCAGTGCTCGAATCCGTTCGTTAGCAACACCACCAATAGCTTCCTTCATGCCGGATGGCAACCAACGTCTTCAGCGGCTGCCGCTCACAGCGTCTTTTTCCAAAAGCTTAGTTCCATTTTCAGTGCCACCATTGCGCTGTCGCCGTCTTTGTTTTCTATCATCCAGTTGCAACTCCTCTGTTCCAACTAGTGAATATGATCCGGCAAGAAGCTTCATTCATCCAGCAACTTCATCTTCAGCTACTACCCTTTTTCCAGCTAGCCGACACCATTATCTTCAATAGCATCATCTTCCGCATCTCCGGCCAGCGTCACTGATGACATGCAAATATATGATATTTCGTGACTTAATTTTATCATTATTTTAAAGTAAATTGCATTCTTTGTCTCATTTATTGCTTAAATGCTTCATATTCTTCAGAGTCTTCACTTTTCTCTTATTTTATTGAAATGTAAGGATTTCGCCCTAAAATTGGTGGATTTATGAGAATATGAAGATATGAGACGATTCTTCATGATGCAATGAAGCTACACGCAAAATTTCAGCTCAAATGGAGCCCTCTACAGAGTTCACGGCCTAGGGTGTGCATCCATGCACGACCGTGCATGAGGTGACTACTCCAGATTTTGACGAGAGGTTCACGGCCGCACCCGTGAACTCATATACGGCAGTGAAGAGTTATTTTTCCAAAAATTCAAGTTTGCCGAGCCATACACGGGCATGGCCATGCATCCATGCACAGCCGTGTATCGTTACGCGTCTTGCACAATAGGCAACCAATTTTTCGCCCATAACTTTCTATTTTAGAAGCAAATTTTGCTAAAATTTTGGGGAGACCTTCCTAACTCAGACACGCACATTTTGGGACCAAAATTATTAGATTTGATTAAGCGGTTGAGGAGAACGAAGAAAAAAGGCGACAACCTAGGGTTCAGGGCAATTTTTGGGGCAACGACACTGTTCCGACGTGATTTTTCCTCCGTTCCGACGTGGATCTTCATGCTAGACCTTATTCCGTCAAGGATCTACCCCTCACTTTGGTTTGAATCAGCTTTTATGAGAGATTTTGTGTATTTAACGATGAATCTTGTAGCGTAAACTCTCTTTTCGGGGTTTTGGGCCTAGCCCACTGTAAGATATTAAATATTATGACTTGATATATATATTTCTCTTATTTATCTTTGTTCTTATTCATATCTAGGAAGTTTTATCTCCTGATTATGTACTTGCCATGCATATTTATGTTATAGATGTTGTGGGAAGGACTGAGAGGTGAACCACAATCATCGGAATCCCTTAGACTGGATTGGTGATTTCAGCGAGAGTTGTCGAAATCACTCGAGGAACCCTAATCCTTCATAGAACCCACTAGGTCTGATTAACCCGGTAAGCCACGAGAGTAGGAGACTTGGGTTAAGTCGGATACCAGACCGTGTCCTGAGAGGGAGTGCGTCTGTACCTTAGGAGGGATTACCTTAAGAGCATAGGTAGAACCATAATTAAAATATCAAACCTTAATATTTCTTCATGCTTCAGTGTGGTGAAACCCAATACTCCGATCTTCTCTCATAGACTTCAAACCTCGATTGCTTGTTTTCCGCCCTGCTTGTTCTTCACTTGCTTTAGTTTAATTACTTGCACTAGAATTTTAGACATTTCTCCATTAATTGTCAACCTAGCTACTAATTAACTGATCAGTTAGTACTTGACCCATAGTCCTCGTGGGATCGATACTTATTGTATTACGCGATAGACTGTGCACTTGCGGTAGCAGCCTGTTCAGGCCTTATCAGTCACCAGCAACTTTCTTCAAGCAGCTGCCACCGCATCTTCCAATGCCCGTGAAGGCTGTTCAACTAGTTTCTGCAAGACGCCGCCGTCCTTCTCTACAACAGCTGCAGAGTGTTCATCCACCGTCGACTGCTAGCGCCGCTTGTCATCTTAATGTCCAAACCAGCTACCGCCGCCTCTTCAACTAAGTGCCACCTCTGATTTCAGTAGTCGCCACCTCTGTTTCCCCTTGGAGACAGACCTTCTTCCACTGACATTTTCTTCAGCAGCTTTTCATTAGCCGGTGTCTTCTTTTCCAGCAGCTTCAGCATCAGCCACCACACTTGGCAATTTGTTTCCATCCAGTGACTACCTCAAGTAGCAACATCTCACTTTCTTCACCCTATCTTGCAGCCATACGGCATCTCCTATAATACCCACAAAAATAAAAGATAAAATAAATGAAAGAAAAAAAATAGTCATTGTGCTTTTTGTAGTAAATGTTATGTAGTATGATGTTGTTTTTAGTGATTGTAATGGAATGACTAATATGATGTATGGTTTTTCCGATCTAAAAGGATTGTGATTAATAGGATGAAAATTTGAATTGTTATTTGAGTGGTTTGAGTTGTTGTTACCTCCTAAATAGTGGTTGAACAGGTTAGCAAATATGGATCCTGGATAGATATTGCCAATTTTTTTTTAATGAATCTAGGGGTGTGACATCTCCAATTGCGGCTGCTGCTAGAAAATTTTCCAACAGGCGATAGTCTTTTTCAGCCGCAACCACCTCATCAACAAAGCTTCTGTCGGCAGCCTAAATTTTTGCCGCTAGCAGTTATGAGTGTTATTTTTATATGATTTAAAGTACCATTCATATGATCTTTTCAGACTTTAATCTTGTTTATAACTTAATTTAGTATCTTTTCTTGTAAAGTTCAGAATCTTCACTAGTCTTTGGTTTATTTGTGAAATGCAGGTCATTTTACCTTATTTTTATAAAGATTTTGAAGATTTGAAGTTACAAGAAGATTCATCACAGATTCCCAAGGTCATATGAAAATTTTCAGAATTTTTGGAACTTTTTATGGAGATCACGGCCTGGCCGTGATCATTTCGGCCTTTTCAGCATCCAATTCTGAAGCCGACACGACATGGTCGTGATGATTATCATGGCCGTGAACACCAAAAATCCAGAATTCAGCGCAAACGTCACAGCCTGAAGAACGGGCGTGTTCAGCCATTCATGAACCCATCACGATCTGGCCGTGATGACCATCACGCCCATGACGACTTCGCACAAACTCAACACCAGCTACGTGCACGGGCGTGTCCAGCTTCCAGGAATTTTTCGCATCCATCACGGCCTGCCAGTGATTGTCATCACGGCCGTGCTTATCATGTCGCAGTACCTAGAATTCATCACGGCCTGGCCGTGACACTCATCACGCCCGTGACAGCGTCCGTATATCGCAACTTTCAATCATTTCTTCACCAAATCCGACGGTCTAAAGGCTTAGAAATTGGGGGAAAACTCCCAATAATCCTTCCTAACCGCCCAAGGCTTCGATTAAGGTATAAAAGTTAGAATTTTGGGCGGTTATAGGGTTCGAATTTTGGAGGAACACGACCTAGGGCGAAAAGAGGGCGATTTCTGCATTCTTGGGCTTGATTCGACGGATTTCTTTGGGGCTATCGAGAGAAGACAGAAGATCTATCATCTCCTACCCCAAATTTGTAATTTCCTTTCTTTTTGAATTCAATTTCTTGGGTTTTCATTTCGTAACGATGTGTTTCTTAGCGTAAAACCCTAGTTCGGGACTCGAGCGTAGCCTATTGAACAAATTCTCATGTGTAAAACATTATTATGAATCTCAGTGTTGTTTTTAGTAAATTAACTTATTTAATTGAGTTGTGCTTATTGCGTATGATTGTTCTGGCCAAACTTTTGTATGTGTTAAGTGTTACGAGAAGTACCGAGAGGTGAATCATAACACTCGAATGTTCTCATTTAAACTTGTGACTTAAATTACAAGAGTCGTTCAAAGTCACTCAAGGATTTACAATCTTGCATAGAGCCTAATGAGTCGCGTAAGTTAGTTTTGCTACGAGAGTAGGAGATTAGTTTAAGTTAGACACTGGATTACACTTCGAGAGAAGGTAATCCGTACCCTAGGAGTGATCGCCTTAAGTTGTTTACTGTCGGATTGCGCTTCTAGAGAAGGAGATACGTTTATTAATTCGTTTTGATTAAATGTTTTATGTTTAATTCATTCAACGAGGTGAAACCTGAAGTCCTAAAAACTTCTAAAACTATAACTTTCCCGTTTAGTCATTTGTTTCTTGATTCGATAAATTAGATTTAGAGAAATTCTTTCATTCTGAGTTTGAATTGTCTAGCATTCAATGACAAAAAAAGTTGGTACTTGATACCCTGCTCCCTTGGGACGATATTTTACTACTACGATAGAAACTGTACCCTTGTGGGGCCTATCAAGCAGCTTCCTTGTCTGTTTCTTTCAGCCGGCAGCAGTGTCTTCAACCATTGCCAGCTTTGTTCCAATCGTCAACATCTCCACCATTGGCGACTGACTCCAGTCGGCGGCAGCTTCTTTCAGTCCCTATTTTGAGCAGCCGACAGCCTCTGTTTCCGCTCTTGCCACAGCCGCTTCTCCAATAACCTTCATCACCGCCGCTAACATACTATTTCCTCGCTTAAAGCCGGCAACACCTTCAGCCACCGCCAGTAGCTTCATTCAGTTGGCACTGTGTGTTTTGTCTACTAAACAGAGATATCTTCTCTGTCTCAATTGACTGCAAGCAGCCGCCGCAGCATTTTCCAGGTGAAGACTATTTTTTTTATCTAGATCTGCCACCTATTTCCATCGCCATCAGTAGCCGAAGCTTCCATGTCACCAGCGTCTTTAGCAGTTGTGTCTTCAGCACCGGCATCTACCACCAGATCCAGTCTTCCGACCAGAGCCCTCTTCTCTGGCTATTTTTAGCGCTTCGTCCCCAGACTCTATCGCCGCATCTGCTGCCACCAGCTTCTTCTTCCTATAGTAGAGCAGCGTGTAGAAATCGGCAGCCAAATCTTAGCCACGAAGAAATTTTTTTTTTCAGCTGCACAACCGTCTGTTGTGTCCGCAAGTGCACGGATACTCGAAGTAATAATTAAGATATCGAACCACAGAGACTTCGTTTGTCAAGTACCGAATAATCAATTTCTCATTAGCTAGGCAGTCGAAAATATAAAGTAAACTATCGAAAGCTACACGAAAATATCAGAGAGAAAGACTGGGACTAAGGTTTCATCCACCTTAATTTCCATGACTAGATATAAATAGATGTTCGTCAATCTAATTTTATTATGATAAAGATATAATTTACTTCAAAAAGAAATTATCTCGCTCATGCGCAAACAATTTATAAAGAACCAATCATCACTCTCATGCAGGATTTATTCAATGTTAAATATAAGTAAATCATTGACAAAGAACTTAAAGATCACTTTCGTGCATCCAAATCCGAAGTCAATTATCTCAAGTGAAAACTACATACTTTCATACTATAGTTTTCACAGGTTCTACTTATGGTTCTCCAACGATCCGATACTTGATTTCTCACAGTATCATCATGTTTATTTCAATAACTCAATCCTAAATTCAAATTATCAACATGGCAATATACTTCTAAAATCAAGAAATAAGAACAAACCTAATTTCTTACGATGAGTTCCTAACATTCAATTCTAGGGTTCCAAGTTCTCGGAAGTCGCCTTTCGGTCCATATCGCAAAAATTCTAAAACATGCAGATAATATAAATCTATGGAGAATTAAAGAGCAATCATCACATAAGTAGAATTATCATAGTAAAATTATCCTGACGAAATAAATAAAAATTCATCTAGTCATTAAGAAATTAAGGGGATTTACTCCCCCATGTTCCATAAGATGTCTAAGCTAGCATGGTCGAAGAATTACAATAATCCATAGTTTAGATTGATCAAAAATCGAAAAGAAAGAAGAAATTACTAAGCACACCACGGCTATAATTTCCATTACAGCCGTAATTTGCTTGATGAACAGTGCAGGCGACGATTTCTTTGTTGATTTCCCCTCTGATCGATCTCCTTTCACTCTGAAACTTCTGAGGTATGTTCTCCTCCTCCAGGCGAAGCTTCCCCTCAAGTATCACGGCCGGAGATGCACTGTACACTTCGCGGCGACGAAACCTAGGGTGACAGCAAAAATCTCGATTTCTCTCTAGAACTTCGATGAAAATTAGGGCTTTTCATGTGTGTCTCCTCCCCTCGATCTGACGAGAATTTCCCTTTTTACGGATCTCCAATTAATGGCCTAGATCATAAGCAATCATCCGCGCAAGAATCGGACTTCAAACAGTCCGTGAAAATCGCAAGTCCAGGTTATAATTACGGCCGTGTAATTCGTTATGGAAGTGCCGTAATAACTGCAAAAGTTCTTGGTATAAAAATCGTTCAGAATTACGGTACCATAATATTATTTACAGCAGTGCCGTAATTCTTGCAAATCTCTCGGGTGAAAAATCTCTGAAAATTGCGGCCTGTGATATTGTTTACGGCAGTGCCGTAATTGTTGCAAATCTTTCTGTACGAAATTGAACCCAAATTACGACCCGTGAAATTCATTACGGCAGGGCCGTAATTTCTTCAAAACTTTCTGTACAGTATTTGGAAATTACGGCAGTACCGTGATTTGTTCTGTAGGTGCAGTGAAACCATGGTACCGTAATGTTGATTATGGCCCTACCGTATTTTTGGTCTAAAGCTCTAATCATCGTGAAATTTGATATGCAATATTCTCTTGATGGGGGGAATTCATCTATGCTTCTGAATTTACTTGAAAACACCTCAAAATAGTGCCTTTTTACCTGAAAATCATCAAAAACTAGAAAAGGTGTAGATTCTATAATATTTGATAAATAAAGCATAAAAATAAGCAAAAGAGCATGAATATGACACAAAAATACCCATCAAATGGCACAAAATTTACTATAAATTTTGGTGTCATCACCGTCCAGCAAGAGGCTTCATCCTTTAAGCTGGCAGGCAGCATCTTTAGCCATAACAACCTTGCTCCATCTCCAAGTCTGCCAGCAACTTTTGTTCCATCCGCCAGTAGCTTCTTTCACCATACCCGCTACCGTTCAGTGCCTGCAACCAGCGACCGCCAGCAACATGCGACCACCATCATCTCTTGCCGCCCGCCAGCCAACGACTTCACCTCCAAGATTGTAGTCTTCAGTAGGCCACTGGAGACAACTCATTCTCACTTTGCCGTCGGTGACTCATCCTTTGCAACCAGCACTATGCTTCACTTTCAGCCACTGCTACTTCTATTATACCGGCACCCACCTTAGACCTCTAACAGCATCTCTGATTACCCTTTGAGAAAAATATTATTTTAGATAAGGTAAGATACTATTTTTTGGCTGAGCCTTATGTATTTAAGAATTGCGTAGGTAAAATTTTCAGAATGTGCATCTTTGAGGAGGAGATGACCGACATTCCTTATCACGCCCCTTCCAATGGTAGATGCGCTAGCACCCAGAAGATCGCATGAATTGGACCCAGCCGCACCTGGCCCGACGCTACACCCCGGACAACGATTGAGCTTGCTATATGATTGTGTGAGTATCGTTTGCACTTGATTATTTCGATATAGTTGTATTACCTACTCTTTTCTTCTGCTAAGATTTCTATTCGATGTGGTTATATGGATTTATCACTTTACACCTATTGACTATGATTGAACAAGTATGTCACTTCACACCTTTCACACTGATATTAATATTTTTGATGTGTAAAAATTTTTATCCCTTCATGACTTGAATTTATGTGATAAGATGTGAGTGAATTTAATATTTGTGACAAGATGTTTATTCTCTTTAACAAAATACATAGAAATGATATGTGTTAATGATTTTGTGGATTAGAGATTTTTTGAAATTACCTGTGGAATGAGATTTTTGAATAGAATTAATTCTAGTATGATTAAAATTTTCATGAGAAAAATATTTTGCATTCTTGTAATATGAGTTGAATGAAAGTTGCTTGATTTTGATTTTTCTGATTTACTTGATAAAAATATTGTCATGAAGAGAAACTAGAGATTTTTTGTAGATAACCTGCTCCAACTCCTTTAGTATGATAGACTGTAGTTATGAGTTATATTATACCTTTTTGGTATACTTTACATTTTTTTCAATCAAGTAGTGAAGGAAAATTTATTAAAATATTATTTTACCCTTGAGCAGAAAGATTGATAATGATTTAAGTACCATACCCTTGGCCGGCTTTCTCCAGAATAAAGGTAAAAAAAAGAAAAAAAAAAGAGAAAGAAAAGAAAAGAAAAGTAGAAAAAGAGAGAGCTACAGGTCAAGTGGACAACTTCGCTAACTACTTAAGATTATGCTATGAATTCTATTACACTATTTTATGGTGTACTTTGAATAATGTTATCGTGCTAACAGGAATGGGTAGATAACCATTCAAAGATCAGTTTGCTTTAAAGAGTTGTTTACAGAACTTTTTCTGGGATCGATGAGTGAAAATTTTTCTTAAGGGTAAATTAGATTTATTGAAAAAGAGTTTACGATCGTTTATACTAGTTGAACTACAGTGCCATCTTATAGATTATGGAAATTTTAATCATCTTGGATTATAATCTTTTGAAAATCTTTTTCCTAGCAGGTTATTTCTTTTAAATTTTTTATTCCTAAAAATAATTGCACATATTGTGGATTACTTTTATGTTAAAGAGAAATTAAACAGAAGTCATTTATATTTTCTTTACACACTTTGATTCATATTTTGAGTTGCTTAGGGACAAGCAATGTTTGACCCTTATGTATTTTGATGACTCAAAAATTCTTAGTAAATTTTATATTGATTGTATAGTCTTTTTGAGTCATTTTTATGTTCTTTTGCTTATTTTTAAACTTAACTGGTCAATTATTTCGGAATCTACATCTCTTCTTATGTTTTCATCATTTTCAGGTAAAAAGAGGTTTAATTTCAATAGATTTTTGAATGATCTGAGTGTACAAATGAAATCCAGACATCAAGAAGAAGCTGCCTATCAATTTTCAAGCAAATCAGAGATTAGGTAAAATTACGGCACTACCGTGATTATAATCACGGCTGTGATTTTATTGAAATAAAATTTGGAGTTACAGAAAGAATCACGGCACTACTGTGATTATTTTCCTGAGAGTGATTTCCTGGAGATTTTATACAGAGAAAAATACGGCAGTGCCGTAATAATTATCATAGCCGCAATTATTCCAGAAAAATACACAGAACAAATTACGGCCTTGCCATAATAATTATCACGGCCGTAATTTTATTCACATGCGCCTGAGTCTTCCGTCGCCACCTCTATTTTCAATTTTTTTCGAAGCCAAATTAAGGTGATCCAGGGCACGATTTCAAAATATGAAAGAACCGAGCCCTACTATAAATCGAGGAGAAGATTTCAAGACAAGGATCATCTGTTATCGTCAAGAATCAAGGGAGAAATCGAGAGAGGCTCCACTAGGGCTCGGCCTCTCACCGAGAGGCGTAGAGGCCACCTCTGGCAGCAAAATTTTCAGGAGAGCTTTGCCCATAAGAGGAGACGATACACCAAAAATTTTAGATCGAAAGTTGTTTGATCGAAGGAGAAATCAATGAAACAAAATCTTAGCCGGGAGGAAAATCGCGAAACACTGTAATAGTACTGTAGCAACCCAAAAAAAAAAAGGACTGTGAAAATTTTCACACTCCTGTGAAATCAGTAACTTTTCTTATTCTTCCTCTATCAAATTCTAATTTTTTATGATGAATTTTTATTATGTTTTCGACTCCATGGTAGCATTATCTTTTCTTTGGGACATAGGGAGTAATCCCTTTTTAATTTTATAATGACTGGATAATTTTTAATCTATTAGTTTATTCTTTAAATGATAATTTTGCCTTTGTGATTTATTTACTTTGAAATTATTGTTTGCATGTTTTAGGGTTTGTAATATGTACCGAGAGGTGATTTACAAACTTGGAACCCTTAGATTGGATCTAAAAACCTAAACTACAGGAGTAGCTAAGTCCTGAAACTCTAATTTATGATGCTTATTTTACATGTGAGTATTGATTCCATTGTTTCAGATATGATAATATGGACCAAGAGGTGATTTTGATTGTTACTTGTTCCAATGTTTTACAACCTGCTAATACAACATAACATAATCATTTTAACAAGTTAAAATACCTAAGTGAAAATAAGTCTTCAGTAAACTAAATTAAATATTACAAATTACTTTTAACACCCCTCTTAATTTATAATTTTTAGTTATTATTTGAATCTTCCAAATTTGTCCATTGTAACTACTTTAGACAAGAAATCAGTCATATTCTCATGTGTGTTATATGCTCCAAATGAATTTCACTATTACTCACAAGATCAAGAATAAAATGATATAGTAGCTCTATATGCTTGCTTTCAAGCATAAAAAAATAGATTTTTTTGTCATAGCAATAGTTGGCATATTGTCACAAAATTTCATTGTTGATTTTGACTTATTTTATTATAAATCCACAAGAATTCTTCTTAGTCAACTTGGTTCACATGTTGTTTCTACTATAGCCATATATTTTGCTTCGGTTGATAACAATGACACTGTTTGTTGATTCTTGGAATGCCAGGAGATCACATTAGATCCAAGACACAAAAACATAACTAAAAATGGAAGTCGAGTTTGTTTAAGCGGGTACCCAAGCTACCCAAACCCAATTATAGGAAATCATGTACTTATTAATCGAGTTTAGTTCAGGTAGGATACGAGTAGTGTTGGAATTTTTACCTCGACAATAATAAAATCCCTAATCTTACTTGTGTAATCACAATAATATGTAGATGCAGTAAAATTGTAATCAACTCAGAAAACACAGCCAAACACAAGAACACCAAGATTTAACGTGGAAAAACCCCTAAAAATAGGGTAAAAAACCACGGAGCCGGCCACCAAAATTTCACTATGTATCCAACACTATAATGTCTCTTCACAACAATAATATCATCAATAACAAGATAAAAAATCACGCAAGAAATAAACTTATTCCCAAATTCGCCAATGTAATCAAAACAACGTCTAGAAGAGACCAATCAAAAATCTAGCCGTTGGATATGTAAGGAATTACCCCAGGAGAGACTCTGCAAAATCTCGCGCCGATCAGATTATAGATAACTCCAAGATCACGCCGAGAAGTTTTCAGCCGAAACTTCTCTTCTATTCTCTCCTGCCGCCGCTCACAATTTTTGCTCTCGTAAAAAACGAGAGTCAAATTCCAAATCCCACAATTGTACTCCCCACTTTCTCACGTTCACGTGAGTTTCCAATTATAATTAAATATCCCTTTATACAAAAAACCCCAAAGGCTTTTTTATTTACAAATGGGTCCCTGCATGATGCAAGACCCATATCTAACAATCTCCCCCTCCTGCATCATGCAGGGATGACCACGCCGGTCATCTTCTTGCAAGCCTCAGTCTTTTCTTTTGTCACAACCTTCTTCATTCGATAGCACTCTGACTTTCTTCCATCTTTGCTCATGACAAAATCATTGTCAAATAGCCTTGAAGGTTTTCTTCCTCTAAGAGACTTTCTCAACTGAGTTTTCATCTGAGATTGCTGAGATATCTGTCTTTTCTGTGCATTGCTTGCATCAATTGACTGGTGTTCATCTTGGAACTCTCCCCCTGGCTGAGAAACTGGCTCACTTTGAACTTTAGGAGAAATAACATTCTTTAATAGAATCTTCACACCCTTCTGACTCAAGGGTCCAATCCTCCTGTCACATAACTCTGAAGTAGGCGCTGAAGCAGTACTAATTTCTCCTCTGAGAACCTCAACATCAGTGTGATAAAGAGCATGCTGCTTGCTTCCTCTAGCACATATCAATGACCCTTTTGTTAGCTTCCACTTTTCATTACCAAATGTGCTTACTAAGCCCTCATCATCAAGAACACCGGGTGAAATCAAGCTGAATCTCAAGTCAGGAATATACCTTACATCTCTGAGAATCATCTTATGTCCAAGATTAGTCTTGATAATGATATCCCCTTTGCCTCTGATAACTGCAGTATCCTCATTTTCCATCTTTACAACACCTAAGTCACAATGATGTAATGATGAAAAATAATCAATATGAGGGGTAGCATGAAAAGAAGCACATGTGTCAATGATCCAACTGTCTTTTCCATTGACTGCCAATATACTTTCTGTGTCACTAGCTGCTAGAATGCCAACATCACTATCCATAGTGATTGTAGTATTGCTCTCTTTATCCTCTCTTCTGATTCCATTGCTTTCTCCTCTCTGAGCCTTCTTGAATGACCAACAATATTTTTTGATATGCCCTTTCTTATGACAATAAAAGTACTCAACATCTTTCCTGGTAGGTGAACTGTTCCTAGAATTCCCATGCTGATATGGAGATCTATTTGTGCTCCTACCACGATTTTCAGTCACCAATAATTGAGATCTATTTGCATCCACAGACATTCTTCTAGTTTC
Organism: Costus lasius; assembly: GCA_027563935.2. Classification (NCBI taxonomy): domain Eukaryota; kingdom Viridiplantae; phylum Streptophyta; class Magnoliopsida; order Zingiberales; family Costaceae; genus Costus; species Costus lasius. Next base: position 17,439,536 of record CM050448.1, on the reverse strand, counting down.
TTCATTCAACAAGCTTGAAGTTACTGGGCTCATGGATAACATACCATCTGGTGCTGCATTACTGAGAGATACAACCAAAGTCTCCCAACTCTCTGATAGAGAACTCAATAACAAAAGTGCCTGTAATTCATCTTCAATTACCATCTTCATAGAAGCCAACTGATTGATGATGTTTTTCATGTCATTCAAATGCTCAATGATTTTTCCACCTTCCATGTACTTCAGATTCACCAGTTTTATAATCAGAAAAGCCTTGTTACCAGCAGTCTTTCTCTCATATAAGTCTTCTAATTTTTTCCACAACTTATATGCAACTTTTTCATTCACAATATGATGAAAAACACTATCTTCTACCCACTTCCGAATATAACTGATGGCTTTTCTATTCAACTTGTTCCAATCATCATCTGCAATTTTTTCTGGTTTGATTTCATTCTCAACTGCATCAAATAAGTCTTTGCAATATAAATAGTCTTCCATCCTATTGCCAACTTCCATGATTAACACAAGTAAATAATCAACCTCCCTCTGGTACCACTGTTGGGATTTTTACCTCGACAATAATAAAATCCCTAATCTTACTTGTGTAATCACAACAATATGTAGATGCAGTAAAATTGTATTCAACTCAGAAAACACAGCCAAACACAAGAACACCAAAATTTAATGTGGAAAAACCCCTAAAAATAGGGTAAAAAACCACGGAGTCGGCCACCAAAATTCCACTATGTATCCAACACTATAATGTCTCTTCACAACAATAATATCATCAATAACAAGATAAAAAATCACGCAGGAAATAAACTTATTCCCAAATTCGCCAATGTAATCAAAACAGCATCTAGAAGAGACCAATCAAAAATCTAGCCATTGGATATGTAAGGAATTACCCCAGGAGAGACTCTGCAAAATCTCGTGCCGATCAGATTGTAGATAACTCCAAGATCACGCCGAGAAGTTTTCAGCCGAAACTTCTCTTCTATTCTCTCCTGCCGCCGCTCACAATTTTTGCTCTCGTAAAAAACGAGAGTCAAATTCCAAATCCCACAATTGCACTCCCCACTTTCTCACGTTCACGTGAGTTTCCAATTATAATTAAATATCCCTTTATACAAAAAACCCCAAAGGCTTTTTGTATTTACAAATGGGTCCCTGCATGATGCAGGACCCATATCTAACAGGTAGTATAGGTCAAGTACCCACTACCCGAACCTGATTATATATATAATCTAATACCGTAACTTTTTACCATAACTGTCAGATTTTATTTAGGTTATCAGAGATATAATATATAATTTAATATGGTTAATTACTTAAGTTAGGTATTTATAGGGTTTGGATAGTTAACATGTAGTTAAAAGTTTATTAGGGTTGGGTCAGGTAGGGGTTTTAGAAAAAAAAATTGGGTAGATAATCAGGTATAGGTAGTATGGTAGTTCTACTCGTTGTCATCTCTAAAGATAACTACAAGTATTTCTTCTATCATCAGTACTACCTACCCAATCACTATTAGTGAATCTAAATAATTCACATTTAGGATTTTTTACATACCTAATTCCTTTCTTCTTTTGTTCCTTTCAAGTACTTCAAAATTCTTTTTGAGGTACATAGACGTAATTTGTTTAGATTGCTCATAAATCTTAAAACAACACTCACTACTTCAATAATATCAGGCTTTGTGTTTGTAAGATAAATAAGAGAACCAACAAGGCTTCGATACACGTTTGCATCTACAACTTTTTTATGCTCAATTTTATGTAATTTTTTATTTACATTCATTAGAGTAGCAATAGGCTTGCAATTAGCCATACCAAATTTTTGTAACATAGATATGAAGATGTCTCCTTTTGATTACTTGATTTGAAAACTCAATAAATATTTTATACAACCCAAGTTAGTCATATCGAACTCTTTCATCATTGCTTTCTTAAAGTTTTCAACTATTGCTTCATCTATTCCTGCATATATTAAGTCATCAACATAAAGATATACAATTAGGAAATCTCCATGTTCACCTTTCTTCACATAAAATGATGGCTCATTTTGGCTTTTATGAAAACTATAACTCAAGAAATAAGAGTCAATCTTCGTATTCCAAGCTCATAGAGCTTGCTTGAGCCCATATAAAGATATGTGCAGTCGTATACTTTATCTTCCTTGCCTTTGATACTATAATCTTTAGGTTGCTTCACATAAACTTCTTCTTGCAATTCTCCATTTTAAAAAAAGCTGATTTCACATCAAATTGATATAATTTCATCTTTAGTTGTGCTGCTAAGGCAAGTACAGTTCTAATTATTTCCATTCTTGCAACATGAGCATAAGTCTCATTGAAATCAACTCTGGGTTATTGTAAATAGTCTTTTACAACCAAGTGAGCTTTATATGTTTGAATATTTTCATCCTCATCATCCTTGATCTTGTACACCCATTCAAGCCAATGGCTTCTTTTCCCTTGGGAAGGTTTATCAATTCTCAAGTGTAATTTTTCCTAAGGCTTTACATTTCTGTATTCATAGCTTTCCTCCAATTTTCCTCCTTTTGCGATTTTAAAAAGCTATTTGATTCACGCATTAAGAAAACTACATCAAAAGAAGAATATATATCTATTAAATATCAATATCTTCGAGGAGAAATTTTAGTACCTTTATCATATTCTTGTGATAGTACTTGGATTTTAGGAACGACTTCCTTGTTGACTTAGGTGTTGAAAACTCAAGAGTTATATTGTCAAGTTGCAAGTTTCCTTCTTCATTTTCCCATTTCTATTTTTCCAATTCATTAAAGATAATATCACGTGAGATTGTTAATTTGTTGTTGCTTGGATTGAGTAGCTTGTAGCCTATGGATTCATTATTATATCTAATAAAGATGTACTTCTCCTCATTTCTTATCAAAGTTCTTTCTTGCTTGAGAAATTATAAGTGCATAAGCAACACATCCAAATACTTTGAGTTGATTAACAACAGGTTTTCTCTTTTGTCAAATTTCAAATAAAGTCTTGTTGTGAACAACTTTTGTTGGGGAGTGATTTAAGATATATGTAGCTACATTAACTACTTTAGCCCAAAATTGATTAGGAAGATATTTACCTTTTAACATGCTTGTGGTCATTTCAATATTAGTCATGTTCTTCCTTTCTACAATGCCATTTTGTTGAGGGAGATGACTTAATGTTAGTTGTCTTCCATTCTCATTGCAATAATCGAGAAACCATTGAAAAATGAACTCTGCTTTTCTACAAGATCTTTGAAATAAAAAAAAGTTGTGAAAGCATCAGATTTTTGCTCAAGAAAATAAATATATATCTTTCTTGTATAATCATCAACAAAAACTATAAAATAGTGTTTGTTACCAAATGAAGGCATTTGTGTTTAGCCACATATATTTGCATGTACTAGTTCAAGAGGACTATAAGCTCTCTAAGCTTTTTTAGAAATGGAAATCAATGCAATTTTTCATAAATGCAACCTTCACAAGACTTATCACAACCTTGTATTTGTGGTAATCCAACCACTCTTTTCTTTTATTAAAGAGGCTGTAGCCCTTTATAATTCAAGTGCCCATAGCACAAATACCAAAGTTGAGATTCATCAATAACCTTACTTTTCAAAACAAAACTCCGCATTGTCTCTAAATCAATAGGAAAAAGGTCGTTCAAGCTATCTTCATAATAACAACTATATGATTTGCCTTTTTATCAAATATCTCACACTGATCATTACCAAAAATTAACTTGTAGCCTCTTTGCAATATTTGACCAACACTAAGAAGGTTTTGAGTAATGTTTGAAGAATAATGAGCCTTATGAATGTATTTTTCTTTACTTTCTTGAGTGTCAATTGAAATTACGCCTTCATCTTTTATATCCAAATGATTGCTATCACCAAGTTCAACTCATGAATTAAAACTTTTATCTAATTGTGAATAAGCATTTTTGTTGCTAGTGATGTGATTACTACATGTAGAATCTAATAACCAAGTTTCTGAACTTTTTTGTTGAGGATTTTTCCCTAAATATAAGACTTGATCACTTTCAATGCACATAAAGAGTTAGATCTTGTTCTTCTTTCTTTTCTTTTTGATAAATGAGTTGCTTGTTTTCCATCATTTATCTCATTTTTGTCTTTGTACCGACAAACATTATAATGATAAATTTTTTTTGTAAATAATGCATCTAAAGTGACAATCCCTTGTATAATGATTGAATTTCTTACGAACAGTATAATATGAGTCAGAATACTAGGGTTTTGTAGGTGTTGGAAGTCTCTACTTCCTTTATTGTGTTGAAATTGTTTTCTTTCTTCACGATGATGAAAATTTCTTCCTCATTTATCTCTACCCCGACCTTGATTTGGATTTGCATGACCTCTTACATAAGCTCATCTTCCTTGAGAAAAAGTTTCTTTTTGTCCATAATCTAATCTCATCATCTTCCTTCTTAAAACATTCATCTTTACATGAAATGCTTGCTCTAATGGTTGATTAGAATATTTATTTAACTTTTGTTTATATACTTAGAACTAATGAGCTCATACATTAAAAGTTTTGAAAAATTCTTTGTTTCCTCAATAATTCTAACAATATGCTTAAATTTTTGATATAAATTTATAAGAACCTTCTCCACAATCTTCTTTTCCACAATCTTCTTTTAATTTGATTCATAATTTTAACATTTTTGAAAAAAAAAAGCCTTTAACACATCCATCATCTCTCGTTCTCATATTATCAAAATTCCTCCATAAATTTTCGATTATCTTTTTTATTTTTTTATAATTTATTTCTCAATATTTATCATGCATTTTTTGCCTTTTATACCAAAAATATAAAAATAGATAGACTTACTCACACTATGATTTTCAATGTTGCATCATTCCTTTTTATGCTTTATTTGTACTCTTTCAAATTCCTCAAGCCATTCTTCAATAATGTCCCACAACTCTTGCTAGATAAAAATATTTTCATTTGGAGATTCCATATAGCAGTTCTCTACCAAAAATAAGAATTTGAATAGAGAATAGGCAAAAAAAAAAAAAAAATTCTAGAACCAACTATTTTTAGTGTCGAATTTGGGTTTTGGCAGCAACCCCTTTTTTATCTTTTCCTTCAAATTCCCCTCTTTTTTTTTTTTCTTTCTATTCTATCGCCACCTTTTTTTCTCAAATGCAAAATGCTGCTCTCTCGGTCTCTCTCTTTTCCTCTCTCCAAATTCCAAAAGCAATTTGCTAGAAATTTGATGGAAGAAGCAATCGGACAGAGTGTCGGCGAAGCAACTGAAAGCAGTGAAATTGAAGAACCCTAAATTCGTTCCCTTTTCTAGGGTTCCTGGATGGACTAATTTTGATTTCCATAGACAGCAGAGATTGATGCGCCAGCGGATGGAGTCACTTTGCAACCATCTTCACTCAGCGGCAGCGATCTTCACTGGACAAAGAGAATGCAGCGCTCTGATACGCATTTGCTGGGGATTGAAAAAGAAAAAGGATTTAACCAAGAAAATTTGGGCAAAATGACGTTTGGAAATAGTGTAGTTGAGAAGGAACTGATACTCATTGTTAACCCAATACAACATAACTTAATCCTATTAACACGTACAAATACCTAAGTCAAAATAAGTCTCTAGTCAACTAAATTAAATATTAGAAATTACTTTTAACAAGATCGACACAAGAACTCGCTGCAGTTCGCCAAGAGGAAGGAGGAGAAGTGAACGCCAGCAATTCGGCGCTTGATCGATGTAAAGGGATGGTGCAGCCTCACATCCTCTGATCCGAGGAGAAGAGAGAACAGACCCTCGCAACAACTCGATCTGATGCGAGTTATCACCGCCTGTCACTCGCTCGGAGGAAGCAGAAAGTGGGAGGGTTTCGGGCGAAGACGCCGAAGAGTGAGGAGGAAAAACGTACAATCGATCAGGATTCTGCAAGTAAAATAATAAAGTTTTCGCCGTTTTACGATATATCCCATTATTTTAGGAAAATTTCAACAATATCCCCCCCATATTGCTAATCAGTCCAAAATAAAGAAACCTAAAGTTTGTGCAAAAGAAAAGGCTCAACTCCCTAGCCGTTGGGTTGGATTTTGTGGTATCTATTTTGAGTTTTTAAATATTAACTTTAATTAATTTCTAAGTGGCTTCGTTACTTATCTATGTTAAAAAAAATTCACTTAATTCATTAAAAACTTTTAACAATAGTATTATTAAAATAAACTAGAATATGACTTGATTGGCAAAACATAATTTCATTTTGGATAGTTTAGTGAATGAGTTCGGTAACAGATGATGGAAGGATGCAATCCAGCCTGCATATTAGATACAATGTAAGCTCACAACATCAACAAAAAGAGGCTCTCAAGTAATCAGTTCCAGAAAGAAACAGGACCAAGCAAGCTCATTCATCAAGAGGCATCCACACCAGCTCGAGTTCAATCTCTCCACACTCAACATTCTGCAACTTCAATACCACCTCTTGCTTAATCTTTCCATCCACAATGTTGACAAGGCTGTCTTTGATGAGTGCATTGTCACTTGTTTTCAGCCATTTCCCAATCTGCATATCACCTAGAAGCTCCGTGTCCCCAAACGCCGTCGCCGCGGTGATCATCGGTTGCAGGTCGATCTCTGCCTCCCCCATTATGTCGTCGGCGGAAAGCACGTCTTGATCATATACTTGCTGCAATAGGAAGAGAAAATGATCAATGGTAAGGTGCCTTCATAGCAAACTTTGAACTTTGTAGATCTGGAATTCTCTCCCTCCGGTTGAATTGCATGAAAGAGTGAAGAAGGTGATCAAACTGAATCTTAGTGACGACGCAGTGAAGAAATAGGGAAAATCTACCTTTATTCAACTACAATTCCACAAACCCAGAGAAGGAAAGCAAAAGAATCAACCCTTGTGACAAACAAATTGAGTAATAAACAACTACACATGTAGGAACTCTAGAGGAAGCACACCAAACACAAAAGAGAGTAGTTCATATCGACAACGAACCAACTTAAGAGCACCATATCGTTGAGGAATTGAGAACTTGAGCTCCTCATTCCATACTGGATTCAAGTTGCTTTTCTTCACTGTGGTCTGAGCTTTCTGAAACATTGAAGCCTCACATAAGAATCCAAAAGAAACCAGAAAAATAGCTTGTCAAAACAATTATCACTGAACATATAATCAATCAATCATCAGACTCCATTCATTTTAAGAGCAATTCACCTGCTCTCCAAGGATCAAAACAACATATGGATCACTAGTTAGCATATCTCTAACAGCTAAATTTGAGCCTCGGACTACTTTGACATTCAAAGTTCCAATGAACTGTGCTGTCCCTACCTGTGGAACATTCCAGAAATTTCAGCATTAGAGTACTTAAAGGCACATTTCCTGGAGAAATACTGAGCACAACTGCGAGAAGACGAAGCGAAAGATAATCACAAGATGTAGAAGATGGAGGTATTAACAACACATGATAAGTTTGCAAAGTCATTTAGAAGCATGGCAACTCACATTCTTTGAACTGTTGGAAGCAAAGCTGGAACCCATAGTTTTAGTAGCTTCAGTGTATTTGGAAGACATCTTTGAAGACACAATTCGCAAGCTTGGTGTTAGAAAATCTTGCGTCACATACTTGGACCTATGGATGTCGAATATCATTTTCGATAAGTATCGCTTGGGCAGCTTGCAGCACATGTCTCTTTAACAAAATATACCTGATAAACTTGGTCCTTTCTTCATCACTTGAATCTGGTTTAGGTTTTGGATAGCTTTTAGGAAGAAAAGCTTCATAAATTGAGTTAGCATAGGAATTTCCACCAACCTGAACCACTGAATCGATGTCACTTTCCGACCATTCATCCAATGTAACGGAGAGAACCTAAATGCCAAGAAAAGCAAAGGATATAGATCAGAATATCAAGCACCCAGCTAATATATTCAATTCTTAATATAGATAGTGGCAGTAGTAGTAAGTTGTAGAGGGTGGATTTACAGTAAAAAGCTAAATCTCCTCATATTGAGAAGTTCTGACTCATTTTACCCAGTTTCCCGTTGTATAAAAAAATCAAGAATTCGCAAATCGTTAAGAAAATAAGAATAGTGTATAAGGCTATGGTACTAATTCAGTGCATCATCTAAGCAAATCATCAGGCACAAGAGGAACACCTTTGAAATGTCCACACCAAGGCTCCTATGGACCTCACTACACTTCAAGCATATAAAGACGCCAATATTAGCAGACCTGTCAAAGAAAGCTAGAATTGTATCAAATTTTATGAATCTTAAATAAAAGTAAGAAATCAAACATTGATTTTGAAAAGCAATGCCAAACCTATTCTATTTGCATTATCTAGATTAATTAAGTCAACACTGGTTATTTTCCTAGATAAAAGGATATTAAAAGTTGAATATTACACAAGATTGAGTATACAAGATATCTATATATGTATATCCTTGAGGTAATCTGATATAATCTAGTTTCATTGTCCTTCTTTGCATTATAGAAAATCAATGACCAAGTAATAGCAACTTGATCAATAGTTATTCTGGGCGATTTTGCATAATGGCTTGAAAAATTATAACAATTGAGTATGTTCATCACATCTGCAGAAGCCTGACAAAGAACTAGACTTACGCCCATTTTGGATCAGGAGCACTGCAATCTGCACAAATGCGATTATCGCTTCTTATTGTAATGTCCCTCAATTTCTTCCATTTACCTGTTATTAAAATAGGAACAAACACATAAGCCATTCTCTTAAAACTTGTCTGTGCATGATCCTATTCAGTTTTTCAATAACCGGAGACCAATGAATTCATCGAGTATGAGCACAGAAACTGAGCATGTACCTGAGACTGACTTATTGTTGTACCGACTGCTCATTCTTCACTTATTGGAAGAAGCACAAAAGCCAACCTTTTCACAGATGAAATACTGAAAGTGAAGAAAAAAAACTCACAACAATTAGAAGTCGGCCTTAGCAATCTACAACATTATTCAGATACAGCAAAAGATTGAACAAGAAAAACATTTAAATAATAATAATAATAATAATAATAATAATAATAATAATAATAATAATAGTAAACAGCCGCTTTATAAAGCAGGATCACAGGATCAGAGAGCTATCAATTTAGGTCAATTAGATAGGCCGAGAATGAACATACTGGGATTTCCATCGAGTTTTACCATGACCAGGTAGGGCTAAAGATAAAGAACAAAGTTCACAATCCCAGAAGAAGTGGTGATTTGGATGTATAAAAGATAAACAAGTAAACATTCCAAGAACCATTACTCTTATCCTCTAATTGGAGAAGACATTCCTCAACACTCCACATGTAATCTTCAAAGCTCATTTGAATCAAATTGGGGGTTGTTGCTCAAAAAAGGAAAAAGATATTCATTAACCAAATGGTTCTTCAAAGTTCAAAATGAAGATATAATCCCGAGAAAAAAATTTCTTGTTCTGTCCACCCATGGAGAAAACAAGTCAAAGCCAGCAAAATTTGTCTCTCTCAGCCTAAACACCTGCAAATCCAGCTAAAATCTCCCCAAGACGATAACTCTAAGCAACCGACATAAAAACTCACACGATTAAAGCTCAGATTAGGGATCAGATCTTCAAGAAATTGACTACCAGATGCACACATCCGAAAGTTCCAAGAACTCCTAAACGAGTAAACTGCAGTTAATCGCTAGGAGTCACCAACTTACCTGGAATTCAAGCTGCGATTTGAGAGAAATCTTGTGGAATCGACAGTGCAGAGACGAGATCACTGGTCACTTCGTCTACCATATATAGGAATGCTCGCAGATTTCTCCCCCGCAACTCAAAATTATTTTGACCAAGTTCTCCCCCCTTTGCACCTATATTTTATCAAAGCTTATAAATACAAATTCTTTTAAATTATTATTATTTGCATTTTTTTGCAGGCGCAGGAGTTGACTAAAAGGAGTTTTGAATGAAAAAAGTTGCAGCAAAGTTAAATCAGATTTCCGGGTAATTAAGCGGCTGCGTCATATCAATCAAACTTTTGTACTTACAATTCGCTGGACGGAGACTTTTCGATTTTCTTGATGGAATCGGTTAACAATGATATGTAAGTACTATTTTCTCCTCGTTGACAATGCGATCATTTACTAACTAAAAGTTTTTTTTTTCTGGTGGACTCATATTTTTCTTAATTAAACTCATTTATCACCTCATTTTTTGATACCTCAATTTCACCCTTATTCAAGTTTACAGGAACAATACAAAGTTAAAAGTAAGAATTTAATTCAACAATTTCCATTAACCCATTTCATAAATCACTTTCTCTAAGAAAGCTAATGAAGCTAGTTCTTTTTTTTTTTTGTAAAATCTTCTTAAAAAAAGACTTTTGAGAGTCAACGTAGTTCTTCGCAGCTAAAAAAAGACCTCTGAGAGTCATCATAGTTCTTTTCAGATCTTAAAGAGATTATTCAGGAATTCAACATGCTTAGGTCTTTCGTAGTCTCCGTGACAAATTTATTTTAAAAAAATTGAAAATATACATTGCATCCAACTCTCAGTAATAGGCATGACTATGGGCTTGCAGCTACAGTAGAATTCTGGTTAAATCAAAGTCAAATCGGGTTTAAGTTTTTTTTTTTTCCAATAAAACATAATATTTATACAATCATAAAAATAAATTTATATATCCCTAAATCTAAATAGGACACAATAAAACATGCATTTCATGAATGCATAATGAAAGCATGAAGCTACACTTTATTTTATGTTTTATCCATAGATGACTTATTTTAAGAGGCAATCTCCTCCGTAGCAAGAACTTAAATTGAGTTCCAACCTCCACTAGGTTTCACCTTTATCATCCAACCAATTCAATAGCCGTTGCAAGTATCAATCGCAAATAAATTGTATCAGATGGTAAAGAAACATATACTTCCACAATTTTATGCTAAGATCCAATTTAAGCAGCGAAAAATAACTGCAGGATATTTGACATAATTTTTTTTTTACTACCCATCGAAGGAGCACATTCTGACTTCTTAATCAAAGAATTCTGAAGACACCAGAGCATTGCAACTTACAAGAGCTTTCCTTCTTTCCAAATACCATCTATCTGGAAGGATTTCAGGATAACTGGAATATGTTTAACTCTTTGGCGATCGTCCTCTGTTATTTCCCCTTCTTGAAGCATCTTCACCAACTCATCTGGTATTCCTTCAAGTTTTGGTTTCCGCAAACAAATTAGGTGTTCTATACCCGATGGAATTTTCTTCAACTCACAACACCTAATCAGATTCAATTTGGGCAGGTTATCAAGAGCATTCTTTTCTATTTCAATGCAGTTTAGGTGGATCATATCACACAACCCCAGTGACATAAGGATATCAGCTGTCTGGCATCGAAGCACAGTTTACTCCCATCTTAAGCTTGCATGAGAAAGAGGGAGACCAGTCTAGGCAGCGCCATGAGTGAGGACAATGAATCTTCTTTGAGCCTTGACGTCTTTAAGTCCAAATGAGTAAGATTTTGAAGTGAACTAAACCAGTGAGGCAGCTTCCCTTTGTCCAACGTCCCATACAAACTCAAGTGAGCCTTGACATCTCTGCATCTCGCCATTACCACCACACGAAGAAGATGATCCATCTTTGATCGTGATGCTGAGAGAGAAACGTTGTGGGTTGTTGTCACTCCTCTAATGTCCAAGCTTTTCATTTGATTCAGCTTTCCCAGTTGTCGTATCATGGTCTCACCTGCTACTGCAGCTTTCAATGTCTGTAGGCTGTAGCCTCTTCAGGCAACCAATTCCTCCTGGAACTATTACTCCACCCCCAAGAACAGAGTATCCTGAAGGATGAAACTTCATTACTGACAAATGCCTTAAATTTCAAGCTTTGTGCTTCCACCAGGCAACTCCTCAACATGGCTATACACTGCATCCAAAATTTCTAGCTTTCGAAGATTTCCCAATGATATTGGAAGAATTTGAACAGTTGTTTCTCGTATACTTAGTGTAGGTTGGAGAGAGAGACTATCTCATCTGGCAAGGCTTCGATTGGGGCGGAGCAGAGATCTAAGACTCTCAGCAGCTTACACTTTGAGAGCAGTGGAGTTGAAACTGAAGAGAAGCTGAAGAATGAACGAAGATGTGGCATCTTTTTGCTCAACTTATCAGTTGCACCGTGGCCATCCTTAATGACAGAATCTCGTCAAAGTCGATCACTTAGCTCTCCTGGCTTGCCATCATAAACCTCAGCAAAATACTCATTTTTGATCTGTCAATGATAAGTTCTCTGACAGGATCATGAACCCGACAGAATCTCAGTCGTCCAGATTCATTTATTTCAGTGACTTGGGTCTTGGAGCAAGCATCTGCCAAACAACTGGTTCGTGTACTCCTCAGCCACCTCTTCCAATGATCCCTGACCCGTTTCCTTTACGAATCTCTCTGCCACCAACAACCTGATCAGCCTGTTTCTTGCAATTGAATAATCCTATAGAAATAGGCTGCAAAGTAAAATGCAATTCCTGAGATGGTATGGCAGATTTCTGATGCTTAGACTCAAAATTTTGGATACCTTATCAAGTCCTGTAGAAGACAATTTATAAGCGCCGGGGGGACGCTTAACTTTTTTAAACGGAGCACTTTGATTTTGCTCCAAAAAATATTTTTTTTATTTTTTTTTAGAAATGATATATGTCTTGTAAGCTATCCAATGGTATTAATATTGGGGTATTTTAAATTACGTATACGTATAAAATATCTTAACCAACATTATGTATTTTTTAAAGTGAATAGTATTTTATCTTATATGTGATATTGGTTAGAATATTTTATATGTATATGTAATCTAAAATACTTCAATATTGATATCATTGAATAGCTTACAAGGTGTACATTATTTCTAAAAAAAATAAAAAAAATAATTTTTTTAAGCAAAATCAAAGTACTCTGTTTAAAAAAGTTAAGCGCCACCCGGCGCTTATAATTTGTCTTCAGTCCTGTATGCCCAAAATTCTTATGAGTAGACCATGTTTGGCTATTAGGTATATTCTTCCATATCGATTCTTCTCTTTCTTTATGAGATAGAAGATTTCCAATGGGCACAATGATGGGCACAATGGCCAGAGGAAGGCCTTCACACTTGTTCACCATTTTTCTAGACCAATTCTCCAGCTCCATTGGGCAATTGTTTCCATCCTCACCGGGAAATGTCTTCATGCAGATTAGAGCCCATACCATTTCCCCAGATAGAGGCTCCAGCTTCATGATTCGACCAGCATTTGTTACGGAAGTCACATCCTGAATCCTTGTTGTGATAACAACTCTACCTCCACAGCTATTATCAAGAAATGCATCGTTAATATCCGTCCACAGATGTGCATGCCAAATGTCATTTAAGATGATTAGGAACCTTTTGTCGTCCAGGAATGAACGAAAGAGTTTCAACAAACCTCCTGATATTCATTGAATCAAAGTAAATGTGGTCTCCTCCATCCTTTTCCCGGTACATTCATTTAGGAGTTTTCTAAGAACATTAACCTTATAGTCTTGAGATACATAGACCTATGCTCGGCAGCTGAAATGGCTAAATGATTATTTGATCCTTGTATACTCTATTCACAAGTGTGCTCTTGCCAACACCACCCGTACCATTAACGGCAAGTAAAGTGAGCCGTCGTTACTCTATTCTCAATAAAATGCACTGATTCTGCTAAACGGGTTGGCACAAAGTCTGTTCGGATAAGCTAGCCCTTGTTTCTGGAATTTTGATGCCATACAACTCTTTCATTCTTGATAGACGTGCGAGATTGTCTTCAGTGGATTCCAATTTCTTGGCTATCTCATGCAATGCGCTAGCCTTGGACTCAGAGAAAATGCTATTGACATAGGCCATTACGCTACCCCCAATTTGACTATTGATTGCATGTGTGTACTCATCAATAAAGTTAAGTTTTGTCATTCCCCTTGTCTTCAACGTAGCTCTGCCATGCTTCTATTGTCCTCCAAGGAGATGTGGAATGATAACAATATGTCAGATTAGGTATTCGAGTCATGCGCTTACTTAACTAGATTTGACTCTAGTCAAATATTATGGCATATAGGCAATGGCTGTACACAATTCAGTTCCTCGCTCATTAACAAAGAGCGAAAATATTTTTTAATATTATTTATCATTATTAAAATACTTAGACGATGTGGTCTACAACAATTCAAGCCCTTCCGTTTATTACAGACAGCCCATTTTAATGATTGTTTGCCGTTCTCGTTTTTTTCCATGCCATGCGTGAATGAATAGAAATCGAGCCCGACATTGTTGCAAAATAAACAGTTGCCTTAGCTGTCCTCTTGCTATTGCCAATTCGTTTCATTTTGGTGCTTGTGGAAGCAGAATTAGATGGAGCGTGCTCCTTTACATAGATTTGGCTTCGGTTTGCTCTACACAAGGAGAGAGACAAATACGAGGTGGATTATTGTAATAGAATCAGCACACCACTTGATTATAGAATAGATGTCAGGACCAAGGACCGGCGGGTCCTGGGCCTGGGCCAAGCGGAGTGGGCTGGCGCGGAGGCCCGCCTTCCGTTGAAGCGCATGGAGGCGCGAACACTGCTCCGACGCGACGGGAGCAGCTGGCTGAGGGGAGCAGTCGGGAGCCGGTGAGCTGTTGCGGCGTGGCCGGTGTCCCATATGCGGCAGGCGTGCGTCCCGTCCGGTGCAGTCAGCGGATGGAAGGAGATTAAAAGGGAGCGGCAGCTCCCTCTCGAGGTAGGAAGACTCGGCAGTGGGCACGAGCAGGTCCGCCGTCCCTTCCTCCTCCCCTCCTGCGAGAGGGCCGGCGTCGACGTCGCGGGCGGTGATATGGGAAGGGCCCACGAGCGCCCAGTCACACACGAGAGGGCGGCGAGACGACGGCCGACGAGGGGAGTCCGGCGGAGTCAAGCGGAAGCGTGAGATGCTCCGACGAGGCCGGCGTCCAGGCGTGGACGCCGATGAGGCTCAGGTGAAGGGCAGGCGGCCCTTCACTGCCGGTGACTCCGGTCCGGCGTCATCGAGAGCAGCAACGACGGTCGCGTGCGGGGGAGCTCAGCGGACGAACGAAGATGATGACGAGAAATCAAATAAACGCCTACGTGGCGTGGGTGTTGACCAACGACTCCGGGCCGGGCATCACAATAGAACTATCAAAGGACGATAAAGATAGAGTAATTGATTTGACACCAAAAGAATTAGTTACAAATTGAGATATTTTACATGGATAAAATCGAACATAGTCTGTAGCATGGATAAAGAACACTCTCTTTTAAGCAAAACCCTTCGGGTGGATCCTATTTATTTTTCTTCTTCATAATGCACAACTGCATGCAATGCTCGTCTACCAGCAAACACTTTCCCCTTCCATTTTCCTTTTCCCCCTTATTTATGTCGGTACAACCTAACTAAAGCTACTGACAATTGAACATACTTGGAGACCCACCACTTTGCCTCTCCTGATGATTTAATCACTCTCATTTTCGTTGTTATCACCAGCTATCCATCTTTCCCAAAGTTTTAACATATATAAAAACAACTTTTCTTTGGCTTTGGCTTACTCCTGTGCATTACAAAATGCACTAGAACACTCAAAAACTTTTTTCCTTCAATGATAAGACACATTAACAAAGTACTAGATCAACCCTGACTGGCTGTAGCCAGTTCTGAGATCCCTAAGAAAAGCCCAGGATAATTGATGTCTGCAAAAAGATTTTATTAGCTGTAGTGAACTTTGATCACTCTGTTTTGGATGCCACAGCTCACAAAAACAGGTCGGCAATCAACCATCATTATATACTAATATACAGTAGTTATACGCAGCTGCAAGCAGAGAAGGTACTCTACAGAACCTTTTTAATCGAAGTTTCTCTTCTTGTAATCAGAAAAGGGGTTCACTTGAAGTATCCGGCTTCTGGGTGCAACACTTTTAGCTTTTTAATTACCGAGAAAATCACACCATTAACAAGTCAAAATCTTAATGGCTGACTAAAAGACCATAAAAAGATGAGAAAATAGCTAGCCAACAAACTTTCCCCTGTAAAGGAATTTTTCAAGGTATATATCATTTGGTTTTTTGGGGAAAAATGTCACACTGAGTACTCATCATTGTGTCACATAAACTAATAGTTGCTTCACTATTTACTTTCTACATGACTTGCTTATGTGAGACTTCACTGCATGCCCCAATTATGCTGCAGTAGATAAGCATGTGAAGATGATGATCTGGAACTCATGTTAGTTCTATAATCTGTTTGAAGAATGGAGCATATTTAAATAAGAAATGCCTTCAGTAGGTAACGTCCATTCTCTAACGAATTCTTGTTGTAGGTGCTTGGGATTAACTTCACAAACCACACACTCGAAACTCGAAAGGCAGGAAGCTGATCAGATGTCCAAACAGATGAAGAATTATACAATATACTCACGGATGTATTCTAATTAAAGAGTTGCATAATATAGTTGTTGTTTGTAAAACTATGGAAGCCCACATTTCCAATATAAATGCCATACGGGAAAACAGATAAAGATGTGTACATACAACCTTCTTAATTTCCAAAAGAGATATTGGATTGGTTGCTTACATGAAGAACTGCTTATCATTTTCTTTTACTGATCTTTTTATGTGTAGACTAACATATCATCCCATGTATCTTCATCATCATATATTTTTACCATTAGAGTTACATCAAAGCTGAAGAAGACAAAAAAAAAAAGAGGAACTCGTTCCAAATTTAAAAACGAAGGAGGAAAAACCTGATTTGATCGCTTCCTCCTTCACGCATTGCCACTCTTTCTGTACACGGCGGAGATCGGCTGGCGGAGGATGGAGCTCCAGTCGCAATCCACGCCGCCGTCGAGCTCGCCGTCGCCCGGTTCCTCGGTGAGACAGAACGGGCGGGGACCGGCAGGGGAGAGGCGGTCGCCGGGGACGCCGATCGAGGCGGAGCAGCCGTCAACAAGGGAAGAGAAGAACACGTCGCGGAGGTCTTCGCACTCCCACCCGTCCGGCTCCGGCGCCGACGTGGACCGACCGCCCCACTCCGCTTCCTTCTGCCACGGGAAATCGAACAGCCCTGGCGGGCGGAACGCATCCGCGACGTCGAAGACGCCCTCGTGGTACCCGATCTCGTCCTCCGCTACTGAATCCGACGCCGCCGCCTTCTTTCCTTTCTTGTTCCTCCTCGTTGTCTCCGCCGCTCCTTCGCCTCTGCCTCTCTTCTGGTTGTCTGGATCCATTACCGAACAAATCCAGCCTGACCCGTAGCAACAAAGATTAATCGAATGCAAAAAACCTAGCGTTTAGGAAGCAAGCAAGTACAACAAAGAACTAGCCAAGGTCCAAGGACATGCCTTCACCTAAGGAGGTCACGATCGCGGTATGCTGTTGCAGAGAGAGAGAAAGAAGAGAGAGAAAGAGTGGATATATATATGTGAGGGTGAGCGTGAGTTGGTGGATGAATTGAGAAGAGGGACAGCTAACAAGTCATTGTTCGCACGCCACGCGATCCACCGAAACGAGGAAACTTTTTACCAAAAAAAAACTGCTGCTTATCAATCTCTCGTAAAGCATCTTTTAAAGGCACAGAATTTAAATAAATTAATCGTATGTATTTTATATTAATATTTTTTATATTATTAATTAATTTTAATTTAAATTATGTCAATAATAACTTAAATTCTGTCAGCGTTAAATTAGATCCGTCAATAATTATAATTGATACACTTTAATTTATTATTTATATATTTTAATTTATTATTAATAAACTTTAATTAAATTAAGTTATTTGTTGTTTTCATTTGTTTTCTTGAACGAATAAAGCAACACATTTAACTGGACATATAGCACATAATATTCTTGGGTAACCTTTCCTTAGAACTTATACTCAATTGTGTGATTTTCTTTTGTGGAAGTATAAGTTTTTTTTTTTTCAATTTAATAGAGCCATAAATGAGTTTGCACACATTTTTCATGGTGCTTTGCAGCCTACATATAGTATACACTTTAGTGTTATGGACAAATTTATTTTTTTAATAATAAACTTAACCACAACCGGCAGATCCCCTCGCGGAGATCTCAGCCCTACACTAGAGTGGCCCGCGACTGGTTAGGATCGCGTTGCGGAAGCTGGCCCAACCCTCTACAAGTCCTCACACCACGTGCGCGAAGGGTTCGGTATAAATACCGCCCCTCGGACACGAATACAGATCTCTCAACTGTGTCAAAGTGATGGAGACTCTCCAAAACACTTTGCACTCACAGAAATTTCCTCAGCCCGCACTCCTTTCTCTACACAGCCGAGATAGGCACCGGCGCGGCCTCAATCAATCACAAGGGGACGGTGGCGAACACCTTCAAGGGTGCCGGCACACACGTCCTGGACTTTGCAGGCAAGCAAGCAGTACCTACAAATAAACACAACCCGCATTACACATATGCGGGCGCAGATAACGCAAAGAACCGTCCGGACGAAAAACCACACGAAGTCCGGACGGCGGTAAAGTCTCTATCCACTACACACGAGAAAACTGTCCTACTACCACTACACACGATAGATTCGGGGAGGGTTTACCCTTGTAGCGTGCCACCACTCCACGAGCTGAGCCCACCGAGAACCTCCGAGAAGCTGCGTCGAAAGGTCCGGTCAGAGTCGAAGTGAGACGCGCGTAAGAACACGCGCGCAGAAGCCCCTTCTCCCTCTTCCCGCTCGCGTCCGAAACCACGCCGAAACCTCGGCTGAAACAGGGGAATTATCCCCTCTCCCGTCCATCACCGTCCGGCCACCGGAGCTGCACCGGAGGGTCGGGAACTGGTCGCCGACGATAGACGAAGTCGCTGCTGGAGTATTGTCGTCGGAGAAGCCGCTGCCGACGAGAAATCCACCCCAATGGAAGCTGTGGCTGCGTGGAACCGACGATCGGAAAATCCGATCGCACTCCCGCGTCTGGCTGCCGGCGCCGGAGGAGATGGTCTCCTCGTTACCTCAGGGCACCGGTGAGTCGATCTGAGAGCGTACGCCAACGAGTCCACGGCCGGAGCCTCGTCGCCGACGCCAAACAATGTCCTCTGTTCCCAGATCTAAAATTCGCCGTCGCCAGACCTTGCACAAGCGCTCGATTCCGCTTGATTGCAACCGCCCCTCGACGAGGATGGGATTTCCATCTTCGTCGCCACGCAACCGCGATCTCCGCCGGTGATTGGCCGGAGATCTCGCTTCCACCGGGGCGGATCCGAAAATCCGCCCTAGGCTCGTCCACGTAGGAGTCCTAGCCTTCAATCGCCGTCGCCCTCGTCGCCATGACAGCCCGCACCTCCGGCCACCTTCCAAATCCGGCGAGCGCTCTTCCAGGTGGCGGAATCAACGGCGGACGGCGCCGCTTCCAGCAAACACGAAGAACAGGGGAATTTTTCCCCTTTCGCGTGCGTGAGCACTGTAGCCCGGTTTGAACCGGCTGAACCGGTTCGGTTCAGCCCGGAAGGATGGTTCAGTGCCGGTTCGGGGCTGATTCGACCTCAGAATCGCCCCACAGTTGACCCTCCTCGATGCACATGCTCGCAAGCTCGTGCGAGAGGGTCTGGGGTCCATGGGTCGAGTCAGAAGCCCACATCCACGTGTGAACCCACACTCCGTAGTTTGACTCGACCCTCGCCCTATGGACTTGTGTCAGCCTCAGTGACACGATCGCACACCCGAGTCGTCCAACATGGCTGATGACGAGGGGTCCCGCCATCGGTCCATCTCGGTGTGCTTTGAGATTTGTGTTAAATCCCGGGAGCATCACATGTAGTATACTAGAAAGTTCTATAATTTGTAAAGGTCACAATTTGCATGCAACCTCTTCCATTATTTGGAATATGAGACATTGAACAAGCTTGAGTGTATGTTGTGACTGACATGTACTAGTAAGATTCTGTCCTTCAAACTTTTAGATTGTTTTTTAGTTTTAGGGAGATATTAGACTATATTTTCTTAGATAGAATACAGTAAAGAATAAAAAATATATTGAATCTAAATAAAAAGTTATCTAGATTCAATATTTTTTTCATCTTTTCGCTATGATACCATAAAAAAAAAACATAATTTTAAGGTTTAAAATTGGACATTCTGACCGAATCTAATGTGACAGCAACAGCATGAATAGTCAACGGGAGAAATTTTCTTCTGGAACCAAAATTCATTGAAAAGAAAGTTTTGTTGCCAGTGACGATTCTGTGGATGATAACCGCTGTGTGTTTGGGTGACTTATCTTAACCTGAAATGAAGCAATATAGTATCGTTGCCAAATCAAAAGGCATCTACAGAAGTTCATAGGATCATAAATAGGATGCTCTTAGCGTATGGATTTATATTATCGTAGAATGAAAGAATGCCCATTAGTGTAGAATGGTTGCTAAAATATCTTAGAATGATGCTCTAATATAATTAATATTTTGATAATTATTTTACACTAATAGATAGTCATTCCATAATATATTTATTCTAGAGTAATTGATACCAATTTTTTTTTTAAAATAAAATAAGCTTATTCTACGATATTTAAGATACTCTAATGCCTAAACAATTTTTTCTACCGAAACAGCTTGAACTACTCACACACTCTCATCTCGATCTCTCTCGCGCGTTTGTATCTTATTTACTTGTTTTAGAATCAATTTTACATTAAGATATATTTGAACTTATAAAATTTTAGGAAAAAAAAATTAAATTTGTAATTATATAATTAATTACTACTAAAAAATATTTCAATCAGTTTGTGCAATATTTTAATAATTTTAAACATACAAAACTGATATGTTGATCTCTCGATCTGCCGACTCGGTCGATGGATCAGTTGACTTGGCCCTGTGGATTGTGGTTGCTGGTGACGGGCGGCTTGGTTGACCCTCCCATCGGAAGAAATGTCCTAAGCTGAATTTTCATCTCAGTCCTTTAATTTGGGCTAAAAATTTTTTTTTTTAGTTTTTTTAGAAATGTTGTATACTTTATAAGCTATCTAATGGTACCAATATTGGGGTATTTTAGATCTTATACACGTATAAAATATCCTATATAAAAATTAATTTTTTTATACAATAAATAGTATTTTGTCTTATATGTAATCTTGTATAGGGTATTTTATATGTATATAAGATCTAAAATACCCCAATATTAGTACCATTGGATAGTTTACAAGGTATACAACATTTCTAAAAAAAAAAAAAAAAAAATATTTTCGCCCAAATTAAAGGACCCAAATGAAAATGTCCTGAGCTGGGTACCCAGCTTAGGACATTTCTTCCTCCTTTCGTCTCCCAAATGTCAATATGAATGGTGTAGATTTGATTAAGTTGACAATTTTATATCGAAGCCACTTGAGCTGTAGGTCGCGCAGGCGGATAAAAATTGTCCTAAAAATAGCTGCTCTATTGCAATGATCAGAGCCAACTAGTGATTTTCTGAAGGTTATGCCCATGGGCTCCCTATCCAGGTCATGAACTTTACTGCTTTTCTCACGTTTTCTCGTCTCGGAAAAATCTCTTAACTCGCTGGTCTTTTCCTCCTCATCGCCTTGTGCCGCTACCCTATCAACTTCTCAATTGCTGGTGGTTGCCGCTTGTTGTCTCCTCATCGCTACTGTCGCTCGTCTTCTCCTTACCGCTTCTCATTGTCTCAAGCACTCATCGCTATCAAGCTCACCTTCTAGAACCCAATGTTGATGACTCGTCACCATCTCTCGGGTATTAGAAGTACCATTTCTTCTCTCCTATAGTCACCATCAAGAGTTCACCTTCTAGAACCTGCTGCCACTCGTCTTCTCCTTTCCAGTTCAAGCGAAGGTTTGTCAATGAAAATTCCAAGAACAAATTATTGGACCAATTATTTTGATTAAAAAATAAAAAATACATATAAAAATAAAAAAAATAAAAAAATAAAAGGGGAAATTCATATTTTAAAAAAAGAAAAAAATGGGAGAGAATAAGCAAAAACAAAATAGCAAATAATAAAAATAATAAAAAAAATAAAAAGAAAACCAAGTCGATTAAGAGAAGAGGAATGAGTAAGGGCATATAAAAAAAAATAAAAGACAAAATCAAATAAAAATAGTAAAAAAAATAATAAAATATAAAATTAAATAAAAATAATAATAAATTTTCTCCACCCATCTCCTATAAAAAGAGGCTAAACTCGTGAAAAAAAAAGAAGAGAAAAAAGGAGAAAGAGAAGAGAGAAAAGGAGAAAGAGAAGAAGATGGAGAAGAGAAGACTCTCATGGCTTGAATAGAAGAATCTGTGTAAGAAATCTCTTCACGAGAATTCTTATTAGGTGAGTTTTACTAGGATCTCTATATCCCTAACAATCAATGCTGGGATCTCTATATCCCTAACGATCAGTGCTGGGATCTCTATATCCCTAAAAATCAATGTTGGAACCTCTATATCCCTAAAAATCAATGCTGTGATTTCTATATCCCTAAAAGTCTTGCTTTGATCGTTATATCCTCTCATCGATACTGCTGACGTCCCAAATTTTTAGAATTGTGCAAGATTGCACGTGGACGAGAAGAAACCTGACGACAAACGAAAACAACAAAGCCCTCTTCGTCCGCCGATGCCCTTACTCATTGAATTTAACATCTAGCCATCAGATCGAGGTCAAACTTTAGGCACCCCTCTCCTCGAGTGAGCGCATCGACAGACGAAAGGATCTGGCCATCTAACGGTCAAATCGCCAGAATCGATCGATTTTGTGCCAGCGACCCTGTTTACGCCGAAACCATCGATTTGTCGCCAACACTCCACAAGAAGCCATCAAACTTCGGCGATACATCCTTCTCGACCTAGAGAAGGTATTCCCAGAGCCGATTGGCCAGAGGATCAGCGAGCAGCCGGCGACGACGAACCCTATTTTCGTCTGCCGCCGCCGTCGATGAGAGAGACGAGAGAAAAGGATGGATGGCTGGGATTCATCCAATCAAACCGACGGTCCAAATCCAAACGAAACCAACGTCCAAGATTACTTCAACTAATATCCAACGGCCAAGATCAAAAGATTAAATCCAACGGCTGATATTCACTCTGTTCAAATCGACGATCAAGATCCAAATGAGATCAATACTCTAGATCACTTCGAACAATAACTGACGGTGACGGCCCAGATCCATCCGAGTTAAAAATTGATTCCAACGGTTGAGATTCATTCTATTCAAATCCAATGGCCCAGATTACTTCACTCAAAATCGGACGACCGAGATCGCCTTGATCAAATAAAATAAATCCAATGGCTAAGATTCGTTCACTTGAAATCGATGGTCCATATCAACATAAAATCCGATCGCCCAGATCGCTTCACGCAAAATCGCACGGTTCAGATCAATCCAATTTAAAAATTTAAATCCAACTGTCGAGATTCATTCAAATCAAATCAACAGTCCAGATCTGAACAGAAATCCATGATCCAGATTACTTCACTTGAAATCGAACGGTCGAGATCAATTTGATCAAATAAATTAAATCCAACGGTTGAGATTTGTCCATTTCACATCGATGGTTAATATTCAAATCCAGTCAACAGTCAGATCTGAATATAAAATGAATAAATGGATGAGAACGATCAGAGCATATCTCGGTCAATCGGTTGACGTTTGACATGATCAAGGTGTCAGTCCCCACTATATCGAACCTGATCTTTCTGAATATGACATCGGATGTTTGATCCGAGACTCAGATTGATATAGATGTACAAATTTAAATGAATGGTTGAGATGAATCAGATATAAATCTAAATCAACGGCTGAAATTGACCTGAGCATATCTAGGTCAATCGGTTGACTTTTGACATGATCAAGGAGTTGATCCCTATCAAATTAAACTTGATCTTCCTAAATATGATATAAGATCCTTCATCTGAGACTTGAATGGAAACAGATCTGTGAATCTAAATGAACAGTCATGATGAGTTTGATCTAAATATGAAATCAATGGTTAAAATTGATTTGAGCATATTTAAGTCAATCGGATGACGTTTGACATGATCAAGGTGTCGATCACTACTATATCAAACCTGATCTTTCCGAATATGATATCAAATTTTTGATTCGAATGCTAGGTTGAGGCATATCTATAAATTTAAATTCATGGATATGGGAAAATCAAATATTTTATGGTTAAAGATAATCTGAGCCAATTGAAATTGAAATATCCAATAAGCTATCAAGGCCGGACATCTTTCAAAATTAAATATCCAATAAGCCATCAAGGCCGGATAAAGAATTTTTAAAAACCTTAATTTTCATAATAAAATATTGTTTGGGAGGTGCATATGTCGATGTTTACCGTCCGGGCGTAACTCCTCAATATGATGTTGTGTTCGTTACGGCAGGAATATCTAACACATCGTCAAGTCAGGATATCTTCTCAAGTTGAATATCCAACAAGCCGTCATGGCTGGATATCTTTACCTAGCAAGCCGTTGAGGCCAAATATCTTTCAAATTGAATATCCAACAAGCTGTCAAGGTCAGATATCTTTACCCAACAAGCCGTTAAGGCTGTGTATCTTTCAAATTGAATATCCAACAAGCCGTCACAGTCGGATATCTTTACCCAATAAGACATTGAGACGGGGTATCTTTCAAATTGAATATCCAACAAGCCGTCATGGCCGGATATCTTTACCTAATAAGCCATTGAGGCAGGGTATTTTTCAAATTGAATATCCAACAAACCGTCATGGCCGGATATCTTTACCCAGCAAGCCGTTGAGGCCGGGTATTTTCTCAAGTTGAATATCCAACAAGCCGTCATGGTCGGATAACTTTACCTAATAAGCCATTGAGGCCCGGTATCTTTCAAAATGAATATCCAACAAGCCGTCATGGTCAGATACTTTACCCAGCAAGCCATCGAGACTGGGTATTTTCTCAAATTGAATATCTAACAAGCCGTTGAGGCCAGATAACTCACAAATTTGAACATCCAACAAGCTGTTGAGGCCGGATGCTTTTCCAAATTGAATATCCAGTAAGCCGTTAAGGTCGGTTATATGTTAAATTCAAATGTTCACAAGTCGTCAAGATCAAGCATATATCAAATTCAAATGCTCACAAGTCGTCAAGACTGAGCACATGTCAAATTCAAATGCTCACAAGTCATCAAAACCGAGCACATATTAAATTCAAATGCTTACAAGTCGTCAAGACCGAGCGCATGTCAAATTCAAATGCTCACAAGTCATTAAGACCAAGCACATGTCAAATGCTCATAAGCGGTTGAGGCTAGGTAATTTCCAAATTAAATATTCAACAAACCATTGAGGTCGGATATCTCCTTAGACACCAATCACCCAAGTTGATGAAGGCTTTTCTCTTCTGAATTCAATTTTGTATCTTTATTATAATGTTTAATGAATCATTCTGTTCAGCCATTTTATTTTATTTAATAACATAGAGCTCTCAATCAAAGGTACCCTGATTTTTCAGGGTAATTAACAATGAGTGCTTGCACTCTTTGAAAGCCAGAACCTATTAAATAAAAAAAACCTTACTTTATAAGGTGAATTTGAAAAAGTCAACACATATTTAAAATGACCAAAAATGACCCACACAAATTTCAGCTTTTGATTTTTCTTATTATCAGCTTCCAATATGACATTGACATTTTTCATACTCGTCGCCGCTAAGCTCCCTACTAAAACTCGACGCCGGTGATTGATCACCATCTCTACTACCCACTTCTTCTCTCTTGTCATCGCCATCAAGAGCTCACCTTTCAGAACCCGCTGCTCTTCTCCTTTCCGATTCAGACGAAGGTTTCTAAGAACAAATTTTAATTTTTGATTTTTCTTATTATCAGCTTTCCAATATGACATTGAACATTTTTATTCAATTAAACATGTTTAAGAAGTATTTGAAGATTCAGGTGGTTGCCATGCATTCTGGTTGGGTAGGTTGACTACTAGAATTTAAGATTGAGTTTGGGTAGTTAAACAGATTTTGTTTCGTATTGTCCAATCCTCAACCATTGTCCCATATCCTCAAGGGAGAATTCTTTTCTCTATTCAACAAAGCTCCCATTGAAAATGTTTATGGTGAGAAAGTGTACTATTCTAACAATAGTTCCTAGTGTCATTCACATGTGTTGATTTCTTAAGTAGTTGAGTATAATTATCTTCAGTTCTCGCATATGCCTTAGGCTCTTTTGTTAGAAATCCTAATGTAGTATTGTTTATCACATGAGAGATGTCCTGAGCATTAATATGCTCAATTTTTTTTTTAATATGCTCAATTTTATGTGCAAAGACTATTGAAGCGGGTAAAAATAGGTTAGAAATATATTATAGATAATTTTCAATAATAAACTGATATTATGTATGATAAGACACAAATTTGTATGATGAAGAATCAAACTATGATTATCAAGAATAATGTGGATAATATTTATGATCAAATTATACTAGGTTTGATAGAATCGTCAAGTTTGTAATTATATTTTTATTTAAGTATCTAATATAAAATTAACTTGTATGAATAAGATAAAATTTAATATATAATTATTTATAATATTTTATTTATTTTATTATTTTAATTTTTATATAATTTTTAACTAATAGTATTTATAGTACTGCTTCCCGCATCAACCTACAGAATTTTGACATCACATACACTATAATTTCAAACTGCCCTAAACCTCCGCCGGCCGGCCCCGTCCCCTCTTTTGTATAGCTTTTCTGCGGGTTTCTAGAAACTGCGGGTTGCGGAGGAAGGATGGTCGGAGGACGACTCGTCGCTCTTCTCCGGCGGGGCAAAGCTCTAGCTCCCATCTCTTTTTGGAGCTCGGCCGCTAGGGTTCCCAATGGATGCTCGTCTTCCTCCTCACCTTTGTTGCCGCCGGCACGATTCGCCGCCTCGGGATCTCTTCGGGAAGGATCGGTCTCCAGATTCGCCTCCTTCTACAGGTCCAATATAATGCCCAAGGTCCGATTGATGTCTTCTTCTCTACTCTATAACTCTTTAGCAAGACGCACTGTTTTACATTTTAGCGATCACGCGTTTTGTTTCTTGCGCAGGTGTCGTATTGTGGCTACTCAGTCTTTTGGTTTGTCTTGCCTACGCTTTTTTAATAGGATTTCAGTGTTTCTTGTTGTTGCTGCGCTAACCTGCTTATGTAGATGTTAGAGATGATGTTAAGAATGCATAGGGATTCAAAATTTTGTTTATTCTTTAGCTAAAACGGAATGGAGTCAGGCTTTTCAGGAAAAAAAATAGATATTAATGCATCTGATTTAGCGAATGAAGTAATCAAAATGAAAAGGAGCGAAAGATTAAGTACCAAAACAGTAATTGACCTGCAAATGAACCATGCTTTCTAGACAAGTGAGCTCAACTAAATAAGTAAATCATATTTATTAGGCTCTAATTAGTTAAGTTTTGGTCCGAATACATAAACTATAACACAATTTAACATTATAGATTATGTGCTTAATGTGATGTCATGACAATCTCATGTAGATAGCTCTAGACCTCTAGTAGTAACAGCATCGAGGAAAGTAGAACCTGGTTGGCCTGCACTTTTTCCAGAGGAAAGTGGATCTCCTTTCATAATGAACAAAACCTTTTTTTCTTTAGCATGTATAGAAATAAATGCTGCAGTATCGAACTAATTTGTTCTTATTGAGGCACTAGTGAAACTTGTGTTCTGCATGCTGAAGCTGAAATTGATCAAGATGATAATAGTAATATAGATGAAATGCATTCAGCACAAACATGAGCAAAAACTAATACATAGTTGTGGTCGTGTTGATGTATCCGACATACTACTAGCAAAAGGTGATGCATAGATAAGTGACTGATAGCGGTAAATAATAAGAGTTTTTTTACTCTCCACTTTGGTTGCATAAACTCATCATGACAAATTAAATTTCTAACATTGTTCCACTAAATTCTCACTAGCTTATTGTCTCTCACAAAAGAAATGAAGAAGTTATATTATAGAAATCATACGCAGAAAGAATTGTGTAATGTTTAACAAAAGATTCTATAGATTTAGATGACCAAAACTTAAGGGTGAACATAAAAGGTTTATGGTGTAATAGGTAAGGGTAAATAAGAGCAGATAAACAATTGAGATCGATTAGTGGTTCAATAAAACTGCGGAGATGTACTTATCATAGGTAAGATTCAATATCATCTAAACTCATGTATACCATGACAATGATTAACTGAGCTCCCAAACTCATGAACCATCTCTGCAAAAACTCATAATCTAAGGGGGTCTAATATTGAGGAAGGTCGTGGCACGAATCTAACATTATCTCTTAGGTATATCTTGGATAATTATCAAGTGAGATAGTATAGCTAGGCACTAAACAATGTGCAAATAGTGATCTTATGCTAGAATATTAGGTTGATGCACCTTCTTTGATGATAACACTTCACAATGATTCTCAATGCTAGCATCTTCAAGGTCAACAATTTAGGCCTTGGTAATAGGCACGAGCTCTACCTCAACCTTGACCCCAAAATCATGATCAAATTGTGGGTTAATCTCAAGTGTAAGTAACTTCCTTAAAAAGTGTAGAGACTATAAAAGGGGCAACTTTACTTGAGTAGGCTATGAGATGTTTAAATAATTGAGGGTTGAGATATCACTCCACCCTTGCAACTAACACAGTAATTGCTCAATATTGAGGAAATATTAGCAGGCTTGCTCAGTGTTTACTTTTTTTTTACAAGTTCAAACTACCTATATGTTGGAAAAAGCATACTCACCTTTTACCTTTTAATTTCTATAAAGGTTTGCTTAACTAGCTGGACTGCTCTAATAGTTTTTTTCCCTGTTTTTTTAGAATGGAAAATCTTCAAGAGATATGTCAACCTCCGTTCCACTGGCAAACTCCACTAAGATAGAATTATCAAATTCAGGTTTGAAATTGCTTGTCAATAAAGGATCTCACGCCCAGAAAATGGTTGGAATATGGCTTTTTGGCTGTGCTGCTTGGGTTTTTAGTTTAATTGTATTAGGCGGTGTAACACGTCTGACTCGTTCTGGCTTATCGATGACTGATTGGAAGTTCACTGGTGGCCTACCTCCTTTATCAGATGATGAGTGGTCGCTTGAGTTTGAAAAGTATCAGCAGTCCCCAGAGTACAAGCGGTGAGACTGGATAATCCATAATATTTCAATTTACATGAACTGCATTCTCATTGATCTTTTTTGTGAGAACTTCTTTATGTCTTCCTGCCATCTAGATATTCGTGGTCTTTTTAACTTTTAGTAGCTTTTAATGTAATATTTTGAATTTTACAACTACAAATTTGAGTTTACCTCTTCAGCTAGTTCTAACGACAATCTTTGTTTACTGACCTTGAAGATATCTTTTGTAATATCTGCAAGCATACATCGTTTGAGCTGGGAATCACTCTATAAAGGTCTAAACTTATATGGAAGGTAAAAGACATTGTTTTTGTTGTGGGATATAGTAAAGCCTTCTTCAGAAAACTCAAATAGGTAACTCTAATATAGTTATTTCTCATTCTTAGGGTGTTCTATTGCCAAATTGCCCATGCTATATGCTATAATAATTGTCTGTTCCTCCAGTTACTGTTACATTTTCAAGGCCATTACGCTAGAATTGGCAGACTCAATGGTCAGAATGATCTAAAATTTGTAAAATCTTAGTCTATATAGTGAATGTAGTAACACTCTTCTTGTTTGCTCGTTAAAGAATACAAATGTACTATTATTACGTTACTACTTTGATTTTGTGTTTGGTCCTACCGTCTGAGAACTATAACATGCAACAGTGATGTGACTGTCAACTCTTGCAGAGTAAACAAGGGAATGATTCTTGAAGACTTCAAGTTCATTTACTGGATGGAATATGCCCACCGCATGTGGGGAAGGGGCTTGGGAGTTGTGTTTTCTTTGCCATTTTTGTATTTTCTTGCTAAGGGTTATATTACTCGCCAACTAGGAGTTAGACTCTCGGCTCTTTTTATGCTTGGTGGTGCACAAGGGTTGATAGGGTGGTGGATGGTTAAAAGTGGTCTCGAGGTATAACAAGTTTTTTTTTTCTACATAAGAAGTTTTGAATATGTGTTCCTTTCTTTTTGTTTATCTGTTTATTAATTGTGTAGGAACCTCCATCAGAATATCTTCAGCCTAGAGTTAGTCCTTATCGTCTTGCTACTCATCTTACATCTGCCTTTCTTATTTACTGCGGAATTCTATGGACTGCGTTATCTGTAGTTATGCCTGAACCACCAAGTGGAACAATAGAATGGATCCAAGGAGCAGCAAGAGTTCGAAAATTAGCTTTACCTGTCAGTCTCCTTGTAGGCATAACTGCCATCTCTGGGGCTTTTGTGGCTGGCAACGATGCGGTAATTAAATATACAGTTACATGATCATTTGATCATCTAGCACTTTCCCTGTAGTTATTCATTTTGAATGATGATAGGGACATGCATATAATACATTTCCCAAGATGGGTGATTCATGGATTCCTGAAGACATTTTCAGCATGGATCCGCTTATACGCAATTTTTTTGAGAATACATCTACAGTTCAGGTAATACTTGCCCTTCAGTGAATAAAAGAACTCTTATCTAAGCTTTTTATGCACACAGTGACTAAAACTTTATGCTTCCTTGTAGAGATTTTGGTGATGTTTTACCACTACGTTCTGTTTGTTTAGTCGGGAGATGGGAATTGAATGGGAATACACTTATCTAAGTCAATTGAAAATTATATTTTCCATGTAGACTATTTGGATTTAGTGTTCATGATATAATGCTTTCACTCACATTCTTTAAGAAGATAATTACAATTGTATTAAATACTTTAATACAATTTCTGACAATTTGCAGCTCAATCATCGTATCCTTGCAACAGTAACGCTTGCATCAGTTGGCTGTTTGTGGTTCACAACTAGAAAAATCAGTATGCATCCTGCAGTTCAATCCTTGATCGGCAGTGCATTAGGGATGGCTGCACTTCAGGTAATTGAACGTCTGTTTGACTCATGGCTGAAGTTCAATTATCTGGACGGAGATTCTATAGCATGTACAAATCTTGCTAATTTGAAGCATGCAGAAACAGTTAATTCTGAGGAAAACGTTTTGCAGGTTACTTTAGGGATATCGACACTACTGACATATGTCCCAGTTTCCTTGGCATCGGCGCACCAAGCTGGGGCATTGACGCTTTTGACACTAATGATGCTCCTAGTACACACTCTAAGAAAGCCATCTCCAGCTTTACCCAAGTCCCTTTCTTGCATGCCAAAGATGAAGACCTAAGCCTACCCACCCGAAATAGTTACGTGCGTGCTGGCAGAGGTTATATTATTTCTTCTATAATATTTTATTATTACTGTAGCCCTAGAGTATTACTATAATTTTCTTCGTAGATACAGTATATTCCGAATAGATTAGGTTCATTCAGCAAACATTATCTACGTGAATAAGCTTTATTTTCTTCTTGTTCTAGACTTTCAAGATCATTTTGTCTCACCATCTTATGGTAGGAAGATAGGAAGACAATGCAGGCCATTTTTCCGCTTTTCTCTAATAAAAAATTGCTGATGCCAAATGCCAATACTTTTAACATATTTGGTTTATTCTGAATATCTTCATGAGTTACTGAACAAAATATTTGGAGCTTATAGGGTTATATTGCTGGCTAGCTCACATGTACATACTGAAACTTTAGTTAATATTATTAATTCTTCAATCAAGCTTAATATCTGATATGTGTCTAAATGTTTACACACCTGGTGTCATACCCTAATTTTTCACCTCGAAATACTAAGATGTGATGGCATAATTTACACACCTCTATGTAAGAAGTCAGTCAACACTCTACTGTGCGCCTCTGTGGAATGAAGAGAACTAGCGCGCTCCCGGATCGTCTTTCAGTTCTGAGCGTACTCCCCTAACTCTGCCTAAACTCACTAAGCCTTTGAACCTGATCTCTGCTCTAACCGAACGCTCTGGGAAGGTCAGAGTAAGGTCCTAGGTGGCGGATTGGGACTTCAATACTCCCAACCACTTTGCACACCTTGGACAAGCGCCCTGTGCACATACACGCTGGCAATTCACAATAAACGGGCACTAGACATATGCCCAAACCCTAAGAACAAGAATCAACTACTACACAACGAGCGAGCTCCTTGTGCCAAGCATAGTGCTTGCGCAAGTCACAAGCTAATCACACCAATCAATGCACAATCTCCTCCAAGCAATATGCTCAGGTATGAGAAAGGTGTTTTCCCCGATGTGGCTGAGCAACACAAAAACTCACTATAATAATCAACAATTGTTCATACAATGATAAACCCTAATTTAAGGAGGAGTTATACCAATATACAAGTATGAACAAAGTGCACAGCCCCTCTCCTCAAAGAAGCCGAGCCAAATAATCTCTTCTCCTCGCCGGAGAAGAGTCCCAAACCTTAGAGCCGCCTGCTCTAGGGTGATCTTCAAGCCGATGGCCCTTGTCTCCAAAGTGCCGCCAACCCTTTTGACAAGACGAATTGTCAAGGGATCTTGTTACCGCCAATAACAAAGGGGACAGTAAGGTGCGCCACCCCTTCGAGTTGCCGCAGTGAAGAACACTTGCCTCCAAGTGCCACTCGCCTTCCTTGCCTTCAAGGAAGAACACTAACGCTGGTTGTCAACTTCAATCCTTGCCAATTGCCTCCAATGCCGAGAGCTTGATGAAGTTGCCGCCTCCTTCAATTGTCGCCTAAGAGAAGATGCATGAGTGTCTAGGGTAGAAGCCCACACTGGGTCATGGTACTCACGCATGAGACCGAATCTGATGTTCCCTGAGATTGGAACATACGGTCTGTCACCTCATGCCATTGATTAGCCCGTCCTCACTCAAGTAGAAACGGCGAACTACTCTTTCTCTGATTTTCGCCATTAGCTTCTCATATGCATAAGCTAAGTCTCTGATCAACTGAACAATCTTGCACTCAGCATGAGATAGTGCACAATAGTAGGTAATTGCATTCATCCTGCTCAGGGCATCGGGTACCTGGTTAGCTCTCCCTGGCTTGTGTTCCCAACTGAAATCAAACTCAGCTAGGAACTCCTGCCACCTCGCCTGTCTAGTTGACAACTTCTTCTGAGTGTGGAAAAAGGTATTTGCAACATTGTCAGTTTTAACAGTGAACTTGCTTCCCAGTAAGTAAACCTGCCACAACTTCATCTCAGCAGACTTCAACTTTCTGCTCTCAAATGCCACGGGCCTGCCCTCCTAAACAAGAACACCTCATAGTGCTCTGTCTGAGGCATCTGTGTGAACCTCAAACGGTAATGAAAAATCTGGGAGTCTCAAAATAGGCTCCGAAGTAACCTGCTTCCTCAATAGATTAAATGCATCTTGGTACGTGGTCTCCCAACACCATGCAACATCCTTTAGAAGGTCAGTCAAAGGCACTACAATCCTAGAGTAGCCCTCTATGAAACGCCTGTAAAAGTTAGCAAAGCCAAGAAAAGATCTCAAAGTGCTAACTGATGAAGGTGTAGGCCAATTCCAGATAGCCTTAACCTTCCCAGCGTCCATTCTCACTCCATTTGGACCCACAATGTGGCCTAGAAATTCCACCTCATTCTTTGCAAAATCACACTTCTCAAGCTTTAGATACAACTGGTTCTCCCTCAAAACCGCCAAGACCTGTCTCAGATGCTCCCTGTGCTCCTTCATATCAACAAAATAGATAACTATGTCATCCAGGTAAACAACAACAAGCTTATCCAGAAAAAGATGTAGAATGTTGTTCATGAGGTTACAGAAGGTCGCAGGGGCATTGGTCAGCCCAAAAGGCATGACCAGAAACTCATAGTAACCATATCTCGTCATGCAGGTCGTCTTACG
This sequence comes from Costus lasius, assembly GCA_027563935.2. Taxonomy (NCBI): domain Eukaryota; kingdom Viridiplantae; phylum Streptophyta; class Magnoliopsida; order Zingiberales; family Costaceae; genus Costus; species Costus lasius. The sequence continues at coordinate 17,405,661 of CM050448.1, read as the reverse complement.
TTCATCTCCCTCTGCAATCCAGACCTGCCAATACCCAACGAAGGTCCAACTTATTGAACACTTTGGCATGCACAAGGCGATTAAGCAAATCCTGGATCAAGGGTATGGGATAAGTGTTCTTCACAGTCACCTTATTGAGTGCCCTGTAGTCCACACACATCCTCAAGCTCCCATCCTTCTTCTTCTGAAATAGTACTGGTGCTCCATACGGTGCTTTTGAGGGTTGATGTACACAAACTCCAAAAGCTCGTCAAGCTGTCGCCTGAGCTCTGCCAACTTTGATGGTGCCATCCTGTAAGGAGGTTGTGCCGGTGGAACTGGTCCAGGCACAAGCTCAATGGCATGATTGATGTCCCGCCTAGGTGGTAACACCTTGGGCATCTCGGGTGGGATAACATCTGCATACTCCTGAAGTAAACCCCCAATCGGTGCAGACAATTGAAGAACAAGGTCCCCCAAAGTAAGCTTGGCGGCCCCCAAGCAAGCTCCATCCACCAATCGGCCTCCTGAACTAGAGGAAGTGGCCGGCTTCCCCTTATGTTCCCTCGGCTGTCCTAGTGAAGATCTCAACTCAGGGATATCTTCTACTAATCTGATATGCACCAGATAGGTAGAATCTCCATGTCGAACTCCTTTGGCAAGGGTAGTAGCAGCTATCATAACTCCTTTGCCCTTCCTGTCCTTATCTGCCTTCGTCAATGTATGACAAGGTATGAAATAAGGTGCCTTTTCATCAAGAATTTGCAATCCATTCAGGTGAGGTAGTAGCACTGCTTTGGCACGCCTAAGCATGTCCATCCCAACCACTACATCAAAATCATCAAGCGGGGTCACCATCGCATGTACTCTCCCCGACCATGATCCCAATCTTACAGGCATATCATATGAAATTCCTAAGATCTTGCTAGCTTCAGCATTCACGGTCTTGACATTATTGGTACACTGGCTAGTCTTCAGCTTCAACTGATCCTTCACCCTGTCTGAGACAAACAGGTGAGTAGCCCAGTGCCTACCATAGCAGCTATATTGACATCATTGAGGGTGATGTCCACATACATCAAAGGAGAAGACTTAGCACTAATGTTAGCAATCACCAATGGATTGACTGGAGCACATCCAGGGTCTTCTTGTTCCTTCCCCTCATCTGCATCCATAAGTGCTGCTATTTTCTTCCTAGTGGGACACTCCCTCATCATGTGAGGCCCACCACAAATGAAGCATGCAAACTTGCCCTTGGTGCCAGGCTCAGATTTCTTCTACTGAGTCTGGTGCGCCACTGCTTTGCCTTTGTCTTTCCAATTAGGCACAAACTGAAGAAGTAGGTTTCACTGTTATGGATCGAGACCCCCTCAAGTCCACTAGTGGATCCGTTGCGCATACTGCATCCCTGTAGGTAGTAACTCCTTTTCTTTGCAACTCCAAAAGCGTCCACTCCTGTAACCCTCCAATGAAAGTATAAAACTTTTCTTCCTCTGTCATATTAGGCACTTCAAGCAATAGGAAGTAAACTGCTTCACATACTCCCTAACAGGACCAATATGTCTCAAGTTCTTTATGGCCATGCGAGCACTGAACAATGTATTGGTTGGCCTAAATTGAGCCCTCATCTCAGTCTTCAATGCCTCCCAATCTGAAATCTCTAGATTGCCCCCTTCAGTCCTAGGGGCCACATAAGTCCTCCACCAAAGTTTGACATCCTCTCTGAGATAGGATGCACAAACCTCAATCCTGTCTGTGTCTACAATCCCAGCTGCTCTGAAATAATGCTCCATGTCAAAAAGAAAATTCTCCAACTCCTTAGCCACCCTCGCTCCTCCAAAGGTAGCTGGCTCAGGGACACGGCGCCTGGCAGGCTGTGTAGGGAATGACGCCATGGGTGTAGGTGGTTGGGATGCCACCTATGTCAATGCCAACCTCAACGTGGCACACTCTGCTGTGGCTGTCTCCACTGCGCTGGCCATGGCTGCCATCTATCCATCAACATGCTCTCGATAATTATGGAACATCTCCATCAATGCCTCGAGCCGCTCTGAGATGGGGTCGCCTTGCCAATTTGTGTCTGCCTCCAGACCAATGGCAAACTCCAACCTAGTCCTCCAGGTGCGCCTGCGCCATACTCCTAGTCGTCGGTGCTATGGCAGTGGTGATACTGAAAACTGCTGGTAAAGTCCTCGGTTTGGCTGGAACTGATCGATTAGCAGGGATACCGAGGAATTACGCCCCGGCGCTAGGCACTGACGTACGCAACCCCCAAACGGTAACCTACTAACGTCTATATCCCGGTGATCCAAACACGCTCTGAAATCCGCTAAAATCGGCTGAAATTGGGCTCTGATACCAGTTGTCACACCCTAATTTTTTACCTCGAAATACTGAGATGTGTTGGCTGATAGTTTATACAGAGGTGTGTAAATTGTGTCATGACATCCCAGTATTTCGAGGTGAAAAATTGGGGTGTGACACCTGGTAAGTATGGAACATGAATGATTATCTTCATTGCTATATTATTTTGTCGTCGTTCCTTGGTCTTCTTTTCTTCGTTTCTACATTGACATAGCAGAACTGTGATGTTTGTGTTCAAATCTTAGTTTTGATGCTTGATTCCGCTTGTTGATTTGAATGTGAAAATGGATTGGTCTTTCATCCTATGCTTGTCGGAATTGACATTGGTCATCATCGTAATTCCATGCCTTCCAACAAATTCGCCAGAATATCATTAGAAAAAATAAATAAAATTTCTTCCCAATATTTATTTTTTAGTTCTATTTCTTAACGTACATAACAAAATTCCTTAGCATTGTATTGGCCAATCTGTGTGGGCACTTTGGAGTTCTTTTCTTAGCATCAAAGCATATTCAGAAATTAACTGGTTGAGAGCTTGATCCAGTACCGCACAAGATGGAGTGAGATTGCCCATTGGGCCATTTGATTAGTGCGAATAACTAAACCCTATTGTGTTGTGAGGTTAAGACTACTCAATGATCCCGTGGAACTCAAACAATCTAATGGGCTTAAGTTGTTTGATTAGGCTAGCAAGCTTGTGCAAGCTAAATCTACTTGATCAGTTTGCATTATTCGCCTTTGCCCGTGTCCTTGGCTAGATTGCCTAACAAATTAGGCATCAAATTTGATGTACCTAGAATTGATTAGAATGGTTCGGCTATATTATAAACTGTTCTCAAACTAAAAAATTGGTTAGTATTTTGGTTCGGTTAACCGATTAAGAAATTTTTTTTTCTAATAATATTAAATATTAAATAAGTAAAATACAATCTGTATATAATATTAAATATTATTATTTGATAATTAAATATATAAAATAATTAATTTTTAAATTATAGTCAATAGGTTTCGAACCAATGACTTACTATCTCACAATGCAATACCCAATGATTGCATTAGATGAATAATCAATTTATAAACTTAGGTTATATATATATATATATATATATATGATCTATTCGGTTAACCACCTGTTCGGTTCGGTTCGGTCGGTTAACCACGATTTTTTAGTTTTTTGATTTTTTTGAACACCCCTAGATGTACCAAAGAATGCATATTTGGCTTCATTTTGCTGGGCTGCTTATCGGCTCAAATTGCCAAATTGTCTCACGCCATAGGATGATGTTCGACTAGTTTAGATCGCTTGACTAGTCCAGTCAGCCAATTTTGCTATAGCCAAATATTTTGATTAAATTAAACTATTTATTTGATTTAAATAGCTCTACTAAGTTGTTGATCTAACCTAGAGTGAACAATTGAATTAGACAATCTGTTGAGATGAACTTAAGTGAATATATGAAGTTACATGATCTCACCTTAACACTGTGTTTAGCAAGGCGGACGAAAACTGAGAAGGATGGGACAATAAGAAGGAAAGGAAAATAAGAAAAAAAATTTTCTTTGTGTTTAGCTAGAGGGAAGGAAATTGAGAAGGATTGTTATAGACACCCTTTGTTTTTTTTATACTCATACTATATAAATATTTTTAAATAGCATACAAAATAACTATTTAGTATGATTATATATTATAAAATTAATTAAAAAATATTAAAAATTATTAAATATTATAAAATAAATTTAAAAATATTAAAAATATATTAAATATTTTAAAATTTGGTAAAAATTATTAAAATCTATTAAATATTTTAAAATTGACTATGTGTCTACTTTTTGCCATAGTATAGAGAAATTCTAAAATTAGTTTTTTTTTCTCCACCAAATATCTAAATAGACACGAGTTATAAACACCAAATTTAGATTCACAATATAGTTAACCAAAATATAAATGTTTAAACATAGTTCACAACATACAAATAATATCACAATATACAAATAACATAGTTCACAAAAAAATGTCCACACCATCAAAATAACACAACATACAAATAACATCACAATATACAAATAACATAGTTCACAACAAAGAAGTTTATAAAGGCATCTTTATGCATTCTTAAAATGTTATAACATATTTGATTTGAATTAGTTATCGATCTCAAAAGTTCAGCTCGCATGCTATCCTTATAATCATTACTCTCTGATACTGGCTTGTCCACATACGATTCTTCATCCTGGTGAAGTTGTTGCAATCGTGCAACTAAAAATCCAGTTATATATGCTATTATCACAGTAATCCTAAGTTGGTTGTTATGTATTTGGACAAGTCTCTTGACTTTCTTATTTGTTGGAGTCATTAAAATCAAACCTATAAAGTAAAATATTATAATAAATCATATATGACACGAGGGATGTTTCAATAGCTACAAGATGTAATCTAGTAAATCAAAACCATGCATCCAACAAAAACATGTTAACAGTATAATTCTATGAATTTATAACAGAAGCAAATGGTTTACATTCAAGGTCTATGAGGCCATTACAGGGAAAAATTGCCAAAGAATTACCAATGCTAGTTAATCAAGTCCTCGGGTAACTTTGGAATTCATATTTTGAGTAGCATACAAATGTTTTACGAGGCTTTAACAAATGCACCCGAGCATGTGCGATTGCTTCAAAATGCATCAAATAGAGGCGGTGGAAGAAAAATTTCGGCAAGGAGCAAGCGATTGCTTCAACAAAACATCAAGGAGAGGTAGCGGAAGAAAATTTTTAGATCATCAAAGAGAGGCGGCGGAAGAAAATTTGAGGAGCAAGCGAATAGAGGCGGTGAAAGACATGCGACGAGAAAAATATGGCGGCGGAGGAAGATGAAGGCGATGATGAAGGTAGAGGAAAACCCTAACCTTGTGATCGGTGATGGCGGCAACTCGAGCGGCGGTGACAAGAAAGATCCGCGGCAGCGTTTGTGAGGGATGAAGGTTTCGTGAGACGTGAGGGAGAGCGTGAGAATACGAGTCGTGAGGGTTGAGCGTGTATTTCCTTCCAAATCAGACGGATGAAATTTTGAAGAAAAGTTGCCCAACTTTCCTTCCAAATTTCCCTCTTCTAATTTCCTTCGCCCTATTAAACACAAAAAAAAACAACATTCCATCCGTCCCAGTTTTCATACGCCCTATTAAACACAGTGTAAGTATTTTGTATGAAATATTATTATTGTTTTTAAATCTAAAATAGTTAAAAAATTGACTAAAATTTGGAATATACATTCAAATAAAAGAAAATCATTTTCATTAAAAATTTGAATAAGATATTATAGTGCAAAAATTTGAATAAAATATTGCAAAAATGAATAAAGTCATAGTTAAAAAGTAGACTTGTTTAATTCGACAAGAACTAACTAGACTTATTTCTTTGGACCTTGACTATTAATAAGCCTCATTGGGTTTTACAGAAAGTTTATAACCTACGCAATAACAAATATGTAGGTTCTTAGTGTTGCCCAGTTTCATCAATTTTTGATAGACTAAACTATTTCTTATGATGGTACTCACCTTGTTCTAAACAAACAAATCAATTTGGTTTCATATATATATATATATATATATTTCTTTGCTTAAATTTTTTCTTGCATATTAGTGATGCAAAACTTCTCTTAATCTATTTTTTAGAATGACTAGTTGCATGTTTGATTAGGCTCTTGCAAAGAAGACAAATATGAAGCGCATGGGTAGGCATCAAGGTGATCCTTATTTGATTACACTCCATGGCATCTAATTCCAAGTATCATACGACTTTTGGCAACCAATTATGAAGATCTTAATTAGATCTCATGCATATTGTACAGTGAAGGCCACTAACCAAGTTGAGCACCTTGGAACATTAATCAAGTTGCCTTGTTTTGTTTTGTTATTAATTTGCACCCCAGCTTGACTAACCTCCATCCATATCCACTAACCAAGTCAGTCTAAAAGAACCTTCTTTCCTATATGTTTCCTATGATTTCTAATTGTGGCCAAATCAATATATTCTTTTGGTAAAAAAAAAAAGAATATACTTCATTAGAGAAAAATAAAAAAATTGCCATCTTTTCTTTTTAAAAAGGAACTTAAATAAGTTTTTTTTTTTGTTTGTGTGATACAACCTAGCTCGTTAGCTTGGCAATCTAGCTACAAATGGTGACGCCTAGTTATGGTCATGTCAAGATGTAATATAATGTGCTATGATGATTAAAGCAGAGGATAGGTTTCGTTGGAGATTTGAACTAAATTCATGCAAAAGCATCACGGCTTTAGATGGCATGGCATAAATTAAAGATTGTGCTCCTAGATAAGCAAAGGAGGCATGCTTAAAGCAAAAGGTAAATCACATCCCCAGAGCTTTACAACTTTAGAGAGGACACTCATCAAGACTTAAAAGAGAAGAGGGCATTCAAAGTTACCTAAACAATTGCATTGCAAGAATGTTGCTTTTGAATGCTTTGATTATGATGACTTAATTTTGTAAGGATCAAGCTATTACCTAAATTTCATAATTGATTGTTGATTGTGATGCTTGAGTTTCTTCACTTATCAAGATAAGCTTCGTATGCCCGGTAAACGGATGGTCAGCTTTAACTCAATTCATTATCTTTTATGAGGACATGCTTAAGTCATGAACAATGTTATTTTCATACTTGAATTGTTTGAGACTCAATCTTCTAAATGCACAAGTCATATTCAAATGAGCTTTTAGTGTTTATCCAAATTTATCACATCGGTGTATTTATCTTTTTACAATATCTCTTGCTAGAATTTACATGTAATTTATTTCTCATAGAGATATGGGGTCATTTTCTTTTTAATTTTCTTTCACATGATGCACTAATGGTGAAGCAAATACAGAGGTTCCTCCTACTATTTGACTACTATTCCTCGTTTATGATCCATGCTTCATTGACTTTGCACCACTACTTATGGCTCTTTGTAGCTCAATTACCACAAGCTAAAGCCATTTCTCATAACAACCTTCACAATAATGCCCTCAGGACGTATATTCCTATTCTCAAGCTCTCTTGCTGCCTCTTCCTTTTGGTTTATAATGAGGACAACAGTACTCTTCTAAAAGTCATAATTATCTTCTTAGGCTATTTTGTTGTAGCTTGATAAGTAGTCTAGCAATGTTATAAATCAAAATTCACTGTGAAATACTTTTTTTTATATAATTTTCTCATTCTTATGCAATGATTTAATCTCAAACTTAACTAATTAGGTCTACAATAAATTAAAAAAAAAAACCCAAATAGCCCATAGAGAAGCAAAGGCACATGATATTGTGGAACAAAAGTCCTAACTTGGGTACCTCATTTTTCTAATAAATATATATTTTTTATTTTTTTTATAGAAATGATTTACACACTCTAAGCTATCTAATGGTACTAATATTGCTATGAATAAAATTACACACAATGAGAAATTAACCTAAATATTTTACATAAAAAATAAAATATTATTTATTTTATTTAGGTTAATTTTTCATTATGTGTAATATTGCTTATAGTAATATTGGTACCAATAGATAGTTTAGAGTGTGTAGATTATTTCTATAATTTTTTTTAAAAAAAATAATTTGTTCGATAATGTGTGCCTCGAGCAAATTTTTTAGGCACCATCATTTCCTAGAAAATTTTAAAAAGGTGATATCTAACACTCTATCTAGCACTCATAAATTTGCTTTGAGATTTGTGCAGATGAGATCTGAATTCTGATGCTACCCTTTCGATTTCCCCTCCATGTGTCTCCGCGGTGTCCTCTGACAAGCAATGCTCGACATTTACTAACCCCAAACCTCCAACATTAGTAAAGCATGGGGTTAAGAGCACAGGATCCTCATCAATGAGCTCACTTAATCTAGGGGCCCCTGACCTTTCAATTCCAATCACGCCTGACACACTCCTGCGACACCATCACCTAATCAATTATTCAATTCAATTCAATTCAAGGGGTTATTAAAGAAAGAAGAAGGTTTTTTTTTTTTTTAAGAAATGAGAAGGTTTTCAGTTTTCACGTACAAAGTAAAGAAGGGGGGGTTCGAAAGTACTAGAGGGAGGGACAGAGACATAGATTTTGCTGCATGTCCTTTCGCTTTCTTCACTTTTTTTTCCTCCGCCCGTGCAGCGCAGTGCAGTGTGCAGGCTGCGATCGGCGACCGCCTGCCCACTTCAAAGGAAAAGGGTGCGGCAACAACGTCAAAGCAGCGGAGGGCATGTTTGGCGGGGAAATTTTCTAGGCGCGTCCGCTAGAATTTTAAACTCTCTTCTTCGTTTTTGATCTAAATAATTTAAAAATAAATTAAAATATAAAAAAATGATTTATGTGTTCTAAGATATCCAATGATATTAATATCATATTAGAAAAATTCTTAAGATAGTAGAATTTTGTATTTGAAATATGGTAGAAATTTTTACTATAGTAACTCATATTTTTCTACCATATTTCAAATATAAATTTTTACCATCCTAAGAATTTTTCTATCATGATATTGGTACCATTGGATAACTTAGAACACATAGATCATTTTTTCATATTTTAATTTTTTTTAGAATTATTTGAACCAAAAACGTAGAAGGGAGCTTAAAAAATTTCTCCATGTTTAGCCCACTTTCAAACTGTTTTTAATCCGCTTTTTTATGTAGAAATCAGCTAAAAAATTATTTGATAAGAAAAATTAAAATAAAATAATAATAATAAAGTAAAAATTAAAGAAACTATAATTTAATATTTTTTTATTCTGCTTCTAAAAAAATAATTTAGAGGTCAAAATTTTAAATATTATTATTTTAAATAATTTAAAATTTTAATAATAATAAAATTATTATTATTTTAAATAAATTAAAATAATAAATTTATTTATTATTTTAAATTTTTACTGTATTTAAAAAATAATTTATCAAATATGTTATAAATTTTGATAGTACATTATAATACAACATAGTTTAGCATAATTATAAAATCATTAATAGGAGGGCCAAGCCCAAATAAGCTCTACTAGACCACCCTATCACAGTGTTTAAGATTTTTTTTTCTTTATCCACATTACTATGGACCTTTAGAATTTTTTTTAAAAAATAATTCAATTCGTAAGGAACTTAATTGTTAACAATAAAGTCTAATAGAAAATTCGTTATTTACATATGTAAAAAAACTTTTATAAATTTTATTAAATTGAATCACTTCATTCAGGTTTATTTTTTTTAAAAAATTAATTTAATTTTTAATTCAGCATTAAATTTTTAAGTCAAACAGAGTAAATAAAAATATTAATATTATTTATTAAATTTATATAAATAAATAACATAAAAAGATATTTTTTTTTAATTTTAACCTTTTTGAGTTGGTTCCGGTTTAGGTTAAACTACTTATTTAAATTTAAAGGGTAAAAGTTTCAAGGTGTAAAATATCCTAAAAAAAATTATTTAAAAAATGCATCGCAAGTAATAGGTAAAAAAATCTATCCTAAGTAAAGATTTATTATTTTTTTTAATATAGATTAAATTTAGTCTTTGAGAGATTGAAGTACGGGTAAGTGAATTAAAATGTAAAAGTATAAAAAGAGAAGAGAGATAAAATTTTCTAAATCTAAGAACTCAAAATTTAGCTTTATAAGATTGATATGACATCCTATGGCTCACCTCACATCCGAAAGGACTTATAAAAGGTTTTCATGTGTCACTTTCTTCTAATCATGCTTCCTTAATTTGTTCTTCCATTAATGCTACTTATGCATGATAACCTAAGGAGATTATATGGATATCATAATATTGCAAAGTGTGATAATTTTTTTAATTAGGCATATTCTAGAGAATATAATACGAGGGCTTCCAAGCTGTTAGTTTTGATGATGAGCTTCATATTCATAGTGTGAATGTTTGTGTGTATATATTCTATGGCATTGTAGAGGCTAGTAGCCCAGGCCGTATTTCTTTAGAAGGAATTCATCGTGAAAAAAAAAAAGAAAAAAAAAACTATTTTCTCTTATTTCTTTAAAAGGATAGAAATAAAAAAAATGAAAAAACAGAAGGAAAAGAGGCACATTTTCCTTCATTTGAGTCTGCCCAAATCGGGCGAAAACTCTTTACTTTTTGTTGCTGCCGCACGTCGTTCTCATGGATGCTGCTACTGCTTGCCAACAATAGCAATTGTAACACTGACAATAGATGCCTCCTCGCCGATGATCATCGACGGCAGATGCCTCCTAAAAAAACAAGGCCTCCGAGAAGACCATGAAGGAATAAACATGATGCACAACTACTACAACAAGTGGGTCATCATTGGACTTTAGTTTTAATTTAAGCTTTTGGAGATTTATGCAAGGACGTGGGCGAACTATCTGAAGAGCAAGAGTAAAGAGGCTCTATTATGTTCTAGGTTCCACATATTGGTCATCCAATCATTCATTGCACTTTGGCCGGAGGTGTACATGAATAGACTCAAGGGGACCAATCCCACTTTATTATCTTACATGATTCTAGCTTCATTTTCTACGCATCAGCCAAAAGAAAGCTTGGTATATATGCCTTAAAGGCAAGGAGGAGTGCCTTGGAATTTTACACCCACTTGTTCAAACATTTCTCAAGTTGTCAAAATGTGGCAAGAGAGAATGTCTAAAACTTCAAGTAGCTTCAGCATCACAGCATCACAGCATCAATTTCAGGCTTTCAGCTTCCTGACATTATATTGCCTCTGTTACGTGCCCATTGTCTTAGTAGTAGGGTTTATTAATAAGCGGGTCGAGTTGGTTTGTCATACCCGGGTTCGCTAGGTAGGAATAGCATAAATAAGGGCCTAGGGTGAACACTCTGCCAAACAGAACATTTGGTATTTTTGTCGTTGACAAACGGAACACTCTGCCACGGCCCGATAAATATCCTTCTTCATGCTGATCCAGTACACATTGTCAGTTATTCTGCGGTACCCCCCCCCCCCCCCCATGGGTGTGCTATGGCACTCCTGGAAGATGGTTTGCACCCAATTAGAATCTGCCGGTAACACAATTCGCCCTTTGTAGAATAGACGTCCCCCCGTGGGTGTGCTATGGCACTCCTGGAAGATGGTTTGCACCCAATTAGAATGTGCCGGTAACACAATTCGCCCTTTGTAGAATAGACGTCCTGTGCGCAGTTCGAAAGGCGTGGCCTTGGTCGGATCTTATCGCAATTCGGTTATAATCTTACTTAGAGCAGGGTCTTTGGCCACGGCCTCTTGGATCTGATTGCTATCTAGCCAAACGGGTACCGATAGGGCATTCAAAACCGCCTGCTCGGGTAACCTAGACAATGCATCTGCTGCTCTATTGTCGTTCCCAGGTTTGTAGTGAACCTCCATGTCATAGCCCAATATGTGTTGCTCCAATATGTGTTTCAAAGCTTTTTGATTTGTTAGAACTTTGAACCTCCGTCCCAATAGGTATGGTCGCCAATGTTGAACGGATAAGACTAAAGCCATGAGCTTTTTTTCATACGTGGATTTGACCAAATTTCCATCAGAAAGGGCCTTGCTAAAATATGCTATCGGCTTCCCATGCTGCATCAGTATCGCGCCAATCCCCTTGCCCGAGGCATCACATTCAATAACAAACTCTTGGGTGAAATCTGGTAGGGCTAACACCGGGGCTGTTGTCATTACCTCCTTTAATTTCTCAAAAGCCTCCTGCGCTCTTCCATCCCAACGAAACCCCTCTTTTTTAAGGAGATCGGTAAGTGGTTTAGCTATTTTACCGTAATCCTTCACAAATCGCCGGTAATACCCGGTGAGCCCTAAGAATCCGCGCACCTGCTTCACTGCAGTTGGGACAGACCATTGTCTTACGCTGCTTATCTTCCTTGGGTCCATCGCGATACTACCCGGTTGAATAATGTGCCCCAGATACTCCACCTGCATTTGCCCAAAATTACACTTGGACTTGTTTGCCACCAACTGGTTATCTCTCAGCACTTCCAACGCCCTTTTTAAATACTATAGATAACCCGAGCGTAAATCAATTTTGGAGAAATACTCTGCCCCGTGCAGCTCATCAATCAATTCCTCAATTACCAGGATTGGATACTTATCGGCCACCGTGATGCTGTTGAGCGCACGATAGTCCACACAAAATCTCCGGCTGCCATTCTTCTTGCGAACCAGAATCACCGGACTGGAGTATGGGCTCGAGCTCGGTCAAATGACTCTGGCTACTAACATTTGTTGTACCAGACGCTCAATCTCATCCTTCTGGTGGTGAGCATACCGATAGGGTCGTACCCGCACTGGCCCTTCACCGTTCTGAATATCAATCGCGTGTTCGTATCCTCGTTCTGGGGGAAATACCATAGCTTCTGAAAATACCTCTGCAAATGAGTGTAGCATAATTTGCAATTGTTGGTCCTGTGTCGGCGTTAGTTCTCTCACTCCTTTCGTCTCCAGAGCGAAATGCTCTCCCATACATACCATAGCCCAAAACTCCGCATCTGCTCCACGTCGTATTCCTTTAAGTGAGATCGAAGAATGTGTCAAGGACGGGTCTCCCTGGATGACACGCTCCTACCCATCTTGTGGTATTTTCATGTATTTAGCCCCCAATCAATCCTGACTTCGCCCAAAGTCTCCAACCAAGCCATCCTAAGTACCATATCTACTCCTCCCAGACTGAATAAGTAAGCATGTAACAGGGTGCAGTATTCGCCCAGCTCCACCGCCAACCGTTCGCATTTACCTTGTGCTGTGACCTGCCCGCCATCACCCAAGCTAACCTTGTAAGTGGGTGTCAGTGTAATCGGCCGGCCTTGCTCTTGAGCCAGACGAGCTGAAATAAAATTATGGCTAGCACCACTGTCAATGAGTATAATAGTAGAAACACCATTGATGGTTCCTCGGAGCTTCATAGTGCGCAGACCCGAGAGACCGCCCATCGAAAATAAAGACAACTCCATAACGTTACATGAGGAGTTCTCTAGGTCTCCTTCTCCCTTTTCCACTTCCCCGGCAGGCTTACTACAGCCTTTACCTATTCCGAACCGCATTTGGGATGACATAGCCATGGACCTCATCACAGGGTTGCCGCGCTCCAAAGGGACAAATGTCATTCTCGTCGTGGTTGATAGACTATCCAAATACGGCCACTTTTGCGCCCTCAAACACCCCTATTCTGCATTTTCCGTGGCCGAGGTTTTCGTTAAGGAGATAGTTCGACTTCATGGGGTACCTACTTCTATAGTCAGCGATAGAGACCCAGTGTTTATCAGTAAGTTCTGGTCAGAACTTTTTTGCCTACAAGGAACCCTGTTGCGTATGAGCTCAGCGTATCACCCCGAGACAGATGGGCAGTCCGAGGTGTTGAATAGATGTCTGGAAACTTATTTGCGATGTTTTGCGTCCGAGCAACCTAAGGAATGGGCTGCATGGTTACATTGGGCGGAATACTGGTATAACACTAGTTTCCAGACAGCTGCTGGAATGACACCATTCGAGGTTGTTTATGGCCGACGTCCTCCTACCCTACATTGCTATGTGTTGGGAGAATCCGTTGTCGATGCCGTGGAGCGAGCTTTGTTAGACAGGGACGAGATATTAAAATAGCTCAAGTATAACCTTTATCGGGCTGAACAACGAATGATTAAATTTGTTAATGTTCATAGGAAGGATGTCAGTTTCAAACCCGGTGATTTTGTTTTCATCAAACTTCATCCTCATCGTCAACAGTCGGTAGCTCGAAGGGTTAATCAGAAGCTGGCAGCACGATATTATGGGCCTTTCCGTATCAGTCAACGCGTTGGCACGGTGGCTTATTGGGTGGAGCTACCCCTGACATCATGCATTCATCTTGTTTTCGATGCTTCACAACTCAAAAGAGCTATTGGGACCGGCGTTGCTAACACTGCTTTTCCGGGTGATCTTGATGCCGAGACGACGCTCTGTCTTCCTAGGTGACAAAAATACCAAGTGTTTTGGAAGGAGACGACGCTGAAAGCTTCAGCATCCAGGCGGCGTCTTCTGTCTTCCCAGGTGGCCATCTCAGGGGACGGAAGCTTCAACATCCAAAAACGTGAAAGATTTAGACGGCGACATCCTTCCCAGGTGACAATCTCCTGAGACATTGGCGGAAGGTTCTTCTTCGACATTGGAGGCGGGCGACGAGAGTCTTCTTTCGCCGCTCCTTCCCTTCCCACGGGCGTTTGTAGGCGAATCGACGGCGAGCTTCAGCGTCGTTGGAGGACTCCAGGAGAGTTCGCGCACAACTAGGCTGCTGGCGGCGTCGATACAACGCGGCACCAGAGTCCTTCCGGAAACGCTGCGTCAAACGGCCAACGGTGAAGGTTACGGCGTCACCTCCCTTTCCCGAAACCCTAGCCATCGGAGAACCCGACCGGTGAAGCTAGTAGCTAGAACCCTAGCCGGCGAAGCTAGGGCAGGCAGAAGGCGGCAGGCAAAGCTAACGCAGCCGGACAACGACGGCTTCGAGCGGACGTGTGAAGGTACTGTAGATTAGGTTATTTTCTCAAAAAAAAAATCACGAAGGAGGATGAAGAGTAGTAATAGATCATGTTTTAGATGAGATAAAAATGATGTTGAAGGAGTTAGTACGAGAGCACAAAAGGCAAGAGGGTGGGAAGGAGGTACTTGTTGATGTGCGAAGGAAGGGGTGTGTAGGGGAGAATATAAATAAGGGTCTAGGGTTTAGTTTGGGGAGGGAATTGAGTGTTTAGTTATTCTATTGTTAGGGTGTGCATTGCATGATTCTCGCCGGTGACGGTTGAGGGGTTCTATTAGCCTCCCAATCCTATCTCTCTCTCTCTCTCATTGTACAGGTATGAGCAATTCAGAAACCTAGATGCTAGCCTACTTGATGACATATCCTAGATTTAGACCATGATAAAAGCCAGTTCAGCCCTGTCAATAACAAGCTGCATAAAAGGCTGCTTGCTTTTGCTCTCAAGCCCTGATATAAATAAAGAAGCATTCTTTCTCCCTCTGTGAGTTATTTGCTGGGTAATGAGCATTGGCCTGGTGCATGCCATAGGATGGAGGGAGCACTCCTCTATGCTCTTCTCCTGGGACTAAGTACTGTGATTCTGGCGCTTCTCTTGGATCATTACCTTCCTTTGTTGCTGAATCTGAAGCTTGCTCCAAGGGGGAACTTTGGGTGGCCTTTCTTTGGTGAGACCTTGAGATTTCTGAGCCCACATGCTTCTTTCACTCTTGGAAGCTTTTTGCAAGACCACTGTTCAAGGTAATTAATTTTTCTTCTAGTATCATCACTCTTCTTACAAACCGAGTTTGTGTCTCTGAACACATTGATCACTCTTTCAGTAATTTCCGTTATTTACCTCTCTGAACTTGTTGAGTCTGCATTGAAGAAGCAAGGTTCTGATTTGATGAAGTAATCAAGTGTTGGAACAATTCTTTGAACTTTCTTGCATTGTAAGCATGGTATCTGGTGTATTCATACGAACATGATGATATACTTGCCCTCCACCTCTGCTCAAGAAAAGATAAGAAGGAATAAGAAAGTAAAAGAATCAGTGAGCAATGTAGTTCATGGACTAGTGATGTTGAAGTAAAAAATGAAAACTTGTGCAGGTACGGGAAGGTATTCAAGTCACACCTCTTCTTCAGTCCAGCCATAGTCTCATGTGACAAGGAGCTGAACAATTTCATACTCCAGAACGAGGAGAAGCTGTTCCAATGCAGCTACCCGAGGCCCATACATGGCATCCTTGGCAAGTCTTCCATGATTGTGGTGGTTGGAGACACTCACAAGAAGCTGAGGAGCCTGGCCTTGGCGCTGGTCTCCACCACCAAATCCAAAGCTGGTTATCTCAACGACATCGAAAGAATCACTCTCCGGATCGTCGGGTCATGGAAGAACCAGAAGAGAGTCTTGTTCTGCGAAGAGGCCAGAAAAGTAAGCTGATTGTTACATGGTTAAAGAAAAACAAAATCATTCTAGTGATGAAGCTAGTGAGATTATTAGAATTGCTAAAATCTGATTCTTTACTTCGTTCAAGTAGTTCACTTTCAGCGTCATAGTGAAGCAAGTTCTTGGATTGTCACAAGATGAGCCACGGACTGCAGAAATCCTTGAGGATTTCCTAACTTTCATGAGGGGGCTCATCTCTTTACCTCTCTATATTCCAGGAACTGCCTACGCAAAAGCTGTTCAGGTATATGTCCACCCTCTTGCTTTTTCTGAACAGTCTCCACCATTCTAGCGCCAACGTTTCGCCACTTATATAATTAAGTGAGACCTGCGCACAATCTCTTTACAGGCTAGAGCTCGAATATCTTTTACCGTCAAAGCCATTATTGAAGAAAGAAGAAAGAATGGAGGCGATTCTAGCTGCAAAAACAATAGTGACTTCCTTGATGTACTTCTATCAGTCAGTAATCTTTCAGACGAGGAAGAAGTCAGCTTCTTGTTGGACTCCTTACTGGGTGGCTATGAGACGACCTCTCTTTTAGTGTCCATGGCTGTGTATTTTCTAGGCCAATGTCCACAAGCTCTCGAGCAGCTCAAGGTACGGGTTTTCTTACAGATAAACCTTCTTCTTTTCTCTTGCTAAATCAGCTGAATGTTTATAGGCAGAGCATCAGACCATAAAGGCTAAGAAAAAGGATGAGTACTTGAATTCGGATGACTACAAGAACATGGAATTCACCCAACATGTAAGTGAGAAGCTTTTCTTCAGTTCCTACTTTAACTTGCACCTCCATTTAAACTGTGCAACTTTCAGGTGATCAACGAGACTCTGAGATGTGGAAACATTGTTAAATTCGTTCACAGAAAGGCACTCAAAGATGTCAGATTCAAAGGTGTACTTGCACTCGTGCTTATTTTACTCTCGTGTATGGTCTTCACATGACTTCTTTATGCATTCACAAGTCTATGCTGAATTATGTTTCCCACCTGTTCTTGGCAGAGTATCTGATTCCACGTGGTTGGAAGGTCCTACCAGTTTTCAGTGCAGTACATTTGGACCCTTCTCTTCATGGAAATCCCCAAGAGTTTAATCCATGGAGATGGGAGGTAATTATATCAGTAACTTGATCAAAAGGACAAGCTTCAATTATTTACTTATCATCTGGTTGGTGAAGGAATATATTCCTCATAATGAACCAATGACTTTTGTTTGCTCAAGGATATACATTGATGGTGCCTAATTAAGTATGTTCATCTAAATAATAAATGCTCCATTAAAGCTGTTAAGTGTCATGCTTTGGGTATTGATGCCATGCTAGCTTTTCTGTGCTGCTGTTAAGATACCATTTGATGAACTTTAGCATCTTTTTCCTGGTGAAGCTAGTAGAAAATTTGATGTTGAGGGAACTTTTTTTTTCTCTTCTTCTTCGTGGCAATGGTGGATAGGGTCACAACCAAATCACAAGCAAGAAATTTACTCCATTTGGTGGCGGGACAAGGCTTTGCCCAGGATCTGAGCTCGCCAAAGTAGAGGTTGCTTTCTTCCTCCATTACATGGTACTCAACTTCAGGTAATTTGTGTATTTTTTATGAGTAGTATGATTAAAAGTTCCAATTTCCAATTAATATCTTCCTCCATGGGAAACTTCAAAACATTTTGCAAAGAAAGCTACTTTGGAATCTCTTGTTCTTTTCATGCTACCATTTAGAGCCTTTTGATCCGAGTCGGGAAAATTTTCTTCAGGTGGAAACTAGAAGGTAAAGACATTCCTATGGCTTATCCCTATGTTGAGTTCCAAAGAGGATTACCAATAGAGATCGAGCCAATTTCGTCTGAACATTAACCAAGGAGTCAGATGACTGAAAGCAAGAGTTCCATTCTGTGAGCAATTTGTAGCCATTGTTACTAATGGCTCTATGGTTGAAGTCTAGCCTCCATGAAATGAATATTTCCCCAAGTAGCTATTTAGGGAGCATGAGGATCTGATTCTTGTCAGTCATCTTAGTAGATTGTAGCTTATATCAAGTGAACTGTTATTCCTTGACATGAAAGACTACGCTGTATAAATATTTGTACCCATTACCATCAGTAGCTCTGTAAATTGTCATGTCTCTTTTTGTTTCTCCTCAGAGCCACCATCTGAGAACCTAAGTAGATGTCATGGCGACATGGCTGATTATTGCTTAATGCAGTATCAATATTCTCTAAGCTAGAAGAGAAGAAGCGCATATATCACCAGAGAAAAAGAAATCAGCTTACCCTACTTAGGATAATACAAAAACTCAAACTCGAGCTATCTGATTAGTAGTCAACACCTTAGAGACATACTCATTATCAGTAATAAAATTCACCTTATCCAGAAACTAAATCTGATAGCAAAGAATGATTTGTGTAAAACAACACTCCATTTGCTTTCTGTTTGATAGAACCGCTTATCTCTTATTGACAAAGTAGAATGTTAGAAGGTTAATCAATACATTCTTTTTTTCCTTCAGACCTTGCTTACCAAATAGTCAAATACTAATAAACTAACTCATTCCTGATCTATGATCATTACAAAATTATTTAAGCCACTGTTTTAACAACAATTGGACTTCTGACAAAGTGCTTTCCATCTGACCACGTTAGGCCACCAAAAGCATATCCAGCTGAATTAGTCCTTTTAGCCTCAAGGGTAACTGTAAATTTCTTCTCTTCATGTAGTTTCATAAATGTAAGGCTTGTAGGATTCACCACAACTGAAATACCAGCAGGTGCTCGTACAAGAGCCTTGTATGTGCCCGGTAGTCCTACATTCTTCACTATTCGAGTTACAGTCAAAGAACCAGAAAGATTAGGGACTGCAATGGAAGGATAGTTTAGGTCTTCAAGCTTGGGAGGTTTAGATGGGCACTCATAAGGCTCAACACTGAATGTGGCTATTTGAGTGGAGTTGTAACCAAGGGCGCACAGGAAGTTCAAGTAATCATTTGTAGCTAGATCGTAAACAAGGCCAGGGTCCATGGCTTTGTTTGGTTGTACGTGACCAGAGCCATAGCTGAAAGGAGTGGCCTTCAAAAAGGATGAGTTCTTCATAGGCTCTTGATGGTTATCTCGAATTCTAGCTGCACAAGATGCATGGAAGTGGCACAATGAACTATGTACACCCAACTTTGTAATTAGGCTAGAAAGAACAACTGTAGACCTGAAGAACACATACCAGAAGTCATAATTGCGGATTTAATTGCTGAAGGACTCCACTCAGGGTGGAGACCTTTGAGAAGGCCAGCAATGCCTGCAATGTGGGGGCAGGACATGGAAGTCCCAGACTCTGAGTTGAATGAAACATGGCGGGTGTCGAAGGTTAGACCGGTTGGACCTGAAGCTTCTGTGTAGGCAGCAATGATGCTGACCCCTGGTGCAGTGATATCAGGCTACAGGGAGAGAAAAAAAAAATTGTTTAACAACATCATTGGATTAACAAGGATTTGTGGAATACAATTGGAATCTCTGAATTAACCTTGAGGATCTCAGGGTTGACGGTATTTGGTCCCCGAGAAGAGAAAGCAGCCATCATTGGCGCTGGTTTGGTGCCAATAGCTGTTTCTGGCGTTGAAATATGACCAAGTAGTGACCTACAAGGAAGAACGTTTGGATGAAATAAAGCCGACCACCATGAAAAGTTCACTAATCAACTCTAACTCTAAATGGCAGAGGGGAAGGCAGAATTTGATCCTAAGATCTCATTATTGACAACTATAATCTTTACTCATTGATGTAGTCTTGTGATTTACGAGAAGTGCAGGCGCAGACTGATCACCTGGTAGAATTGAGAGAAGATAGCAGAGCAACACCATCAGCATAAGATATATGGGTGGCAGGAAGAAGATGAGCATCTGCAATAATCTCATTTCCAGTGGATTCATCATTTGCTAGAATCATTCCAATCCCACCGGCTTGGAGAACAACTTGTCCCTTTTCTACTCTTGCATTTTGCCCTCGTACGCATACCACTATCTTGCCTCTTACCTTTTTTGGATCCAGAGAACCCTTCAGGCACAGCTTCCTACCAAGTTAAGTTCTTCAGGTCAGCGCGTTCTCCATGTAAGTTTTTTGAAAAAGACAATTTTTTTCTATAAATTGAAAAATATTTGCATGCATAGCTTAGATTTGCTCAAATGCTGAATGTTCTTACGAGCTTTCCTGAGATGCATTTCTAGCTTTAGCTTCTTCCGAGCTAATGACGGGGTAAAATTTGTTGTTTGGAAGGGCAATTGGAGAGAGACTTTGGCCCTGTAAACAAACAAATCAAGCAAGTGAACAAAAAAAAATGAAATTTTTACGGAGCTAATTTGCGAACCATCATAAATGAGATCGAGGACAAACCTTGATTTGCTTATTGTTACCGAGGGAAGCATAGGCAGGGAACTCCCTGTCCATGGTGCTCGCCCCGACCGTCACGATCCACGGTGCAGTGTTCGACACCGAACCCGGCGCCGGCCCCGAGTTCCCAGCTGAGCACACGACGGTGATGCCGTTCCTGACGGCGTGGAAGGACCCGATCGCCACCCCGTCCTTGAAGTAGTCCGTCGGCCCGCCGCCGAGCGACACCGACAGCACGTGCACGGCGTCGTGGATGGCGGCGTCGAAAGCCGCGAGAATATCTGCGTCGAAACACTCGCTGCCGTTGACGGGCGGCCAGCACACCTTGTAGGCAGCCGCGCGCGCGCCGGGCGCGCCGCCTTTAGCCGTGCCGTTGGCGAAGCCGAACAGGTTAGCCCCCGGCACGAACCGTCCCGCCGCCGTGGACAGGGTGTGCGTGCCGTGACCGTCCGTGTCTCGCGGCGACTCGGCGGCGGGCTTGGTGGCGCCGCCCGTCGCCGCGGCCAGGTAACCCTTGTTGAAGTACCTCAAACCGATCAACTTCCTGCGCAAACGAGAGCCGTCAGGTTCCCGACGATCATGTGATGGGTAAGAGATCGAACGGTCCATAGTCAAATGGGCCAAGACCCATATGCAATTGAGACCAAGTGGCCCAGTGCCTTGACGCGTATGCCATTATCAAGATGAAATCTTTTCTTCCTTCAAATTCTTAATACTTCGATTAAAGATAAAGTGCACAAAACAAAAGTTTATAAATTTATCTTAATTACTAAAGGCATATTTGGTCCTATTATTAATAATTTTATAATTATATTAAACTATATTGTACTGTACTATACTACACTGTTAAAATTTATAAGATATTTAATTAATAATTTTTTAACTAATGTCAAAATTTAAAATAATAATATTTATTTTAAATTATTTAAAATAATATTTTATTTTATTTTCTTTAATGTAAAATTTTTAAATTATTTAAAATAATAATATTTAAAATTTTAAATAAAATTATATAAATTACTTTTTTAGAAAACTAGAAGCTGTAAAAGCATCAAATTGTAGCTTTCATAACTTCTGCTTTTTACTGTTTTTTTTTACTTTTACTTTTCATTACCAAACAATTTTTCTAATTGTTTTCTGTTTAAAAGCCGATTAAAATCAGCTTCAAAGCGGAGCCAAACAGACCCTAAATTAATTATGAAACTTTTAGTCATAATGTGAATATGTACATGCTTTAGCCCAAAATTAAAAAGCAGAAGCTCTACCAAACGGGTGTAGCCTTCTAAGATGAGACAAAAGGTGCATGTTTCTAGGTGGGTATGGAACGTTATATCACTACCATTAATGGCCTGCGCCAGATAATTCTTTGATTTCCCCAAAAGAGGGCAAAGTTGAGGAAACAAACAGCCTGCTAAGCATGGAAAAATGGGTCTCCTCTAGTAGCTCTTAGCTTAGGCAGTTCATGAGCTCATCAATCAATGTGAAATAATAAAAAAAAAAGAACCCTGAAACTTCTCTTATCCAAAACAAATCCTCCTACCACAAATAAAGAATCTAAATATGTCTGAATATTCAAGAAAAAAGAAGCTCAGACAGCAAAAGAAGAAAGTTGTGCCAGAGCAGAAGCATCTGGTGCTATTAGTGGGCATGGCGATGCATGATAGCTGCGGAATAAGAAATGGTGATGGTGATGCGGTCTGAAAAATTATGACAAGAGCACATGGATGCACAGTGGAGCTCTGAAAAATTGGAAATGATGAGGCGAAAAGCCAAGAGGACAGACACTCACCTGTTGCAACGAATCCCTTTATCGCTGCCATCCTGACAGATTCCTCTCCATTGGGCTGGAACCGGCCCCATGCCGTCGTCCCTGAAGCTCTGTGATTCCGGCCATGCACCTGTTCATGTTCATCCCCCACATATCAGAGGTGCAAGTAGTAGAACAAACAAGCGTTTGATGAAATTCTAAAAAGTAGAAGCTTTTAGTGGTCAAATGTGACCGTTGTTCTCGACGATTGAGATAACTGATTAAAACAGGAGAGAATTTTCTTCTTTTCTCTAGCGAAGAAAGGACCTGTGTCGAGATTTCCGATGATGACATCTTCCCCAAACTTGGCCTTGGCCCAGATGGAGCTGGGAGGAACCCTTCCGTTCTTCTCCAGCCCTAGGAAATCCCACGAACGGGTGGTGTGCAGTTTGTGCCCTCTGTTTTGGAACACGGATACGACGCCCGGATGTTCTGCAAGAAATCACAGTGATGCAACTGTAGGTAATTTGGAAAAAAAAAAACACAAAGTAAACAATGACAAAGTTGGCGGCTGCTGCTGCTCACTTGCGATCTCCATGGCGTCTTCCTCATCGAGGTTGGCGGCGAAGCCGTTGATGTAGTTTGTGTAGGAGTAAAAGATCGCATCTTTGGCCTTCTCCTTGCTGCATTGCATGACCAGATCACAATTCCGATGAGATTAAAAGGAACCCGAATCTATCAATCTTGAAGCAGGACCTGTGATTACCTCCCCAGGAATGATCCAAGGAAGTCGTAGTGGGAGTCGACCACGGATCGCTCGCGGGAGAGCAGCACGGCCTCCTCCGACGCCTGGGAGTGTCCTCCAAAGTAGACGACATAAGACTGCATTGGAGAAACAGAAAAAGTAAAGTAAAAATCTGATCTTTCCACGCTTATCGTCGAGAAAGCCGATCAGAAAGCGAGATTCTACGAGGAAAATCCTATTTTTACGATCAAAGCAAGTAATCATTTACGAGAGTATCAGTTAGTTTAACTGGTAAGAATCTTAATTGTTGATAACAAAATTTTGAATCAAATTTCGCTCTCACTACTTGCATAAAAAAAAAATAATAATCATTTACTCCAAACTAAACAAAATCAGCAACTCGAACAATGTCTATCTTAAAGCTGGATTTCAAAAATCCATCTTTGCACGGCAGATGAGAAGGATTTCTGGATTCGATCGAGTGCCCACCTTTTTGGCGAAAGCGGGGAGTGGAAGCAGCGGAGAGAGGAGAAAAAGCAGAAGAGAGAAAAAGAGAATGCTCTTTTCATTCACCATTGCTCCTCTTGGCTTCTCTCTTCTCGTCTTTTCTCTTATAGGCGGAGAAGGCCTACAGGAGTGTAAATTCTGGAACAGAAAGAAAGTGGTGGCAAAGTTTCTGCTTTCAAAAAGAGACGGGTAGTCTTTTGCATTATTTTTATTATTTGCCTTCGGGAGCGTTTTGTAAGCGGGCCCCACCGAAGTCTAATAAGCGGGTCACTAAGATTAATTTTATAAATTGTAAAATAGCATTCCAAACTCTAAAAAAACAAAATCTTATTATCAATTACTCTTCCGCTTGCTAAGCTAACTTGCTACCGCCAGTGCAAATCTAGACCCAAAAATGTACAGAGGCAGTTAATATTTGGAGCGCAATATAGAAAAATTATAATATATTAAGTGAGGACAAATTAGAATTTATATACATATAATATTATAAATATATATTTATATTTTACTAATTCTAAAATTTGAATGGGGCATTTGCCCACACTCACATACATATGGATCCGCCACTGGTTACCGCTGATGTTGATGTTGTTGATGTCTCTCCCACTCCACTCTTGCTTTGCCTGAGATGCTTCTTGGGCATGGTCTTTTTTTCTTCGCTCTTACTATTGTTGTTGTCTCTCTCACTTTTCCGTTTTTTATCCTTACAGTCTGTTTCAGTGGATGGAATGGAAATAAAGAAAGAAAAGAAATGAGGATGGAATGGAATGGAAAGGAAAGAAATAAATTCCTTTCCCTTTCATGCCTCGTGTTTCGGTGGTGAAAGGAAAGAAACAGTGAGCTCGGGCGAGCGCAGCAAGCTCGGGCGAGATGGTGGGCGAGCGCAGCAAGAACAAAAGGGGCGGCGTCGCGGCGAGGTCGAGCGAGATGGGCGGAGAAGAAGAGGGGCGGCGAGCTCGGGCAAGATGGGCGGAGAAGAAGTGGGGTAGCGAGCTCAGGCCGACAGGCGACAGCGAGCATCGGGCTATTTTGGCGAGCTCGGGCGAAGGGGCGGCTTGGACGAGAGGGAGCGAGCTCGGATGGCGGCAGCGAGCTCGGACGGTGGCTGTGAGCCCAGACGGAGGGGGCGACTACGAGCTCGGACAGTGGCTGTGAGCTCGGACGTAGCACGCAGCGAGGTCGGGAGATGGCGGCGAGCTTGGGGCTAGATCGAGAGGGCGATTGGGGAGAGAGGCGCGGCGAGCTTGGGCGAGAGGGGCGAGCTCGGCCGACGGCTGCACAACTTCAGGCTTCCGTCAGGGCGACGACGCGAGAGCTGCGGACGAGAGGGCGAGACGCGAGCAGCGGGGCTTGAGGCTTCAGTCAGGCGAGAGGGCGGCGACGAGAGGAGGAATCAGCGGCGGCTTCAGGCGTGAGCAGCGGTCGAAATGCGAGCAACGCGTCGAGAAGCGCGGCGAGAAGGCGATGTCGAGAAGGCGATGTCGTGAGCAGCGCGGCGAGAAGGCGATGTCGAAGACGCGCAGCGAGACGCGAGCCGAGGGACGGAAATCTGATTTCCGTCTCTTTTCGAGGGGAAGGTTTTGAAGGGAAAGGAAAGGAATTGTTTCCTTTCCCTCCCTCATTTCTCTCCTTTGAAACAAGGGAAATCAAAGGAAAGAAATCCAATTCTTTCCTTTCCCTCCCTATTTCCTTCCACTGAAACAGACCGTTAATGCTCACCAAATAGCCCGTTTGGAGATAGCTTTTAGATGCGTTTGCGTTTGCAAGCAGCAATCTTTGGGCCGCTGGCGTGTTTGGAACGCGGCTTTTCAGTTGGGAACTGAGAAGCTAGCGTGTTGATGGAAAGCTACCTAAGAGGAGCTTCCCCGAAATGAGAAGCGGCTGCCTGGGAAATGCCAACCGCAGTACGTTACTCGCTTGCATTTTCGTCCTTGCCTGCTGTTCGTCCTCGCCAGTTTTCGTCACCATCTCCGGCCGTCGTCGCCAGCCCTTACTCCCGTCGCCGCCTCCTCTCTCGCAGCCGCCGCCTCCTTCCGTTGTCGCGTCCTCTCCCGCAACCGCTGCCTCCTTCCGTTGTTGCCTCCTCTCCTGTCTCCGGCTCCTCTCGTCGATGCCTCCTCCCTCTTTTCCCCTGCCACCGAGCGTCACCACCTCCTTCCCGTATCCAAAATACAACGAAATCTCTTTGCTAAGATTTTCTGCAGTGTTGCAGAGTTCTCGTCGCCAGCCTTCGATCGCCTGTCGTCACCGGTCTTCGATCGCTCACGTCGAGGCGAGAAGATGATGAGCCATCCCCTCCCCGAAATCCCAATCCCTCGTGGCGACCAGGGACTTAGGTTTTTTTATTTATTTTTTTTAAATTTTTTTACCAGGTAGAGGTATAAAGAGAAATAAAAAAATTATATCTAATATTCTTGCACTTAGTAAAAATTAAGTATAAGTTTAGATATATTAATCATTTTATTTTTAAGATTATTTTTTTAATTTTATGTATTATGTCTAATATTCTTGCGCTTAAAGAATTCTTAAAAGAAAAATTTTAAGGTTAGTCACTTTTAAGATGAAATTCACACAATATATAATAGTTAAAAAATATATTTATTATTGCATTAAAAAATATATGCATGAGAAAAATTTATTTCTATATAAATTATAAAATTTTACATATATTTATAAATTTATAAAAATTATTTATTGTTATGTAAATTAATTTAAATTTTAAGAATAAATTAAAAAAAATACTGAACAGCACAGCACATCAACTCACAGTTACTTATCAGACCAACTAAAACATCCAAACAGCCTCAGTTTTTCAGATCAGCTCTACTAAACTAACCAAAAGCCAGAAGCTCTAGCTGCTCCAAACTGGGCAAAGTCGCTTACTCAACGTGCTTTTCTCTCTCCCGTGCTGTCGTTATTGTCTCTCTCACTCTTTTTCTTGCTTGCCGTACACACTCTTTGTCAATTAAAGTCAATACTATATATAATATGTATTAACTAGTTGAATAGAATGATCGTAATTGTCTAAACAAAATGACTATAATCTATAAATAATAGCGTTACAAGTAATAATGCTAGTATAATTGCTCTGACTATTTAAATAACAATCGTTGGGAATAAAGTGTAACGTTTTCTTATTATATCTGGTAGAGTAAAAAAAAAGTTAAGTTATAGCCCTAGCGAATGATGG
The DNA here is from genome assembly GCA_027563935.2 of Costus lasius. Lineage (NCBI taxonomy): Eukaryota > Viridiplantae > Streptophyta > Magnoliopsida > Zingiberales > Costaceae > Costus > Costus lasius. Next base: position 17,378,837 of record CM050448.1, on the reverse strand, counting down.
TCATTTTACTCATAACGGTGATTCTTCTTTGCATCGTCGCTTACTCTACTAAACCTTCACCTTAAAAAAAATTGGAAATGAGAGTGGTGGTGTTTGTTAATATCAACAAGGCTACAAGTCGAGGTCACAAGCGACGAGGACCGAGCAACATTGAGGATGAGGTCGCAAGTGGTGAGCATCAAGGCCGACTAGTGGCGCAGAATGCTAGGGGGCGAGGTTGCAAGGAACACTCAATGAAAGCCAAAGAGACAAATGTGCACAAGGAAACTCAATGAAAGCTCCAAGTGGGCAAGTTGGCATAGATATTAGTGGCTTAGAGGAGAAAAGAAAGGATAGGATGTCTAAGACTTTGGCAGCTAAGAGAAGAAGAGAAAAGAGGAAAGTAAAAAAAAAAAAAAAAAAGAGTCAATTTTAAGATCCATACTTAAATATGTTTTGTGATTTGCAAAAAAGAATCATAGTGGTCTCCCGCTTAACTCACTTAAATAGAGATTCGCTTTGAAAATTTTTTTGCCTTCGCGATGATATTAGTATTGTAATTCTCTAATTAGAGTCACATGCTATCTCTTTTAATAGGTTATGTTAACCTTTTTAAAGAAATTTTTAGTTCAATAAGGTCAATTAACTTGAATATAATTAAATAGATTAATTTATATGAGATTATTCTTGTCCAAAATATTTTTTAGGTTGAAATTATTCTTGAACCTTTGACTTTTGAGTATGCAAAGTAAATTGATAGTATTGAACTTGTTGCTTTTGGATTTTGTGGTTTGATGCCTACTAGTAAACCTTTAGTTCATTAGGTATAGAGTATATTTTTTTAGTATAAAAAGTCAAAATTTATTAAAAATTTAAAAACAAACAAAAATTATTCAAAATAAAACTAAATCAAATTTAAAAAAAAAAAATTAAATTTGGTTTTTGTGGTTGATTCCAACTTTGGATAATCTCAAGATCCATATTTCTTCACATATTAGATTCAAGTGTTATTATTACTACATGAGTCAAGTTCAAGTAGCACCTATATATTAAAATTTAATTATAAATAAATAAATATAATAGAAACTTTAAATACAAAATAAAAACAATTTAATTATATATTTTAAATATAATAGCACCTCTATATTACCTACTGCCTATCTCTACTCTAATCAAGTTCCAATTGGCCGAGGGAAGATACTCGGAGTGAGGTCCGCCTCTCACGACTAGTGGAAATAGATCCTTAGATTCCGAGAAGGATCTTTCTCGGGCATCTAGCAAAAATGTTTACCGAAAGGGATCTGTCTCGGCGGCGACGACGGATGAGGCCGGCTGTCGTCGCCGCCAAGGGCGACAGGCTGTTAATGCTCACTGACTGTTTATGTTAACAGCAAAAGATCCACCTGATGTAACACCGAATGCTGTGTCAGAAGAACAAATATTTTTTACCATGTATGGCAAATATCAAACAATATATTTTGTGCTACAGATCCACAGCGCACATAAATTCTTGTGCTAAAGACTGTACATAATTTACGATTATGTACAGCGATTTCAGCAAATCGCTTGTGTACAATAACAATCAACTACACAAAAGAATTACTCACACTTGGCACACTTGCTCCATTAAGATCTCAGAAACCTCTCCACGCAGCAAGAACCTCCTGAAATATTTCAGCAATGAGATCTCGATCAGCACTCTGCATAAAGGCATCTAGATCTTCATCAATCTCGAAGATCTTCCCAAAGTTCACCAGGTATCTCATGCAATTGCTCTTCAGCTTGGGCAAGCGATGGAGATGGGCAACTTGCAGCCGCTCAAGCACATTTTTGGTGTCAATGTCATCTGCAAGGCTCTCATGGCACGCCTCCTTGAGGTCCGATATGTCGTATTTGTCGGCAGCTTGAAGGAGCTCAAGGCGGTGCCTGAGGAATTCTTCAGCCTGGAAGTTGCCATAGATGAAGTTGAGGAATGCTTGGCAGGCCTCAAGTGACATGTCGGAGATGTTCACAGTGGAGAGTTCTTTCTCCCTGAGGTTGTGGGAGAACATGCTGCGAAAGACCGGCGATCTTGTCGCGAGAACGGCCCGGTGTGCGCCGATGCTGCCATCGCAGGCATTGACTATAATGTCAGTGTGGACAGCCTCCATTAGCATCCTCCCAAGTGAATTCAGGGCAGTGGCTGCTGTTAGCTCCTCAATCTGATAGCTGGTCCAAATGGAAATAGGCTCACCACCCTGAATTTCACAGAAGGAACACACATTTAGCAAAGAGCTTAAGATTTTCAGTTAGTAGTCATTACACACACAATGAAAGTATCTACTCCAAAATGAATGAATGAATCCTCCAGTTAATTCTTCTGCTAAAGAGGTTAAACTCATAAGACTCTTTTTATCTAATCAGAAAATAGAAACAAAATGAAATAGAGAAGTTTTACAGTCATTGAATTAATTGCAAAATCTAGAGGGGATGGTGAAAAAATATATGTAGATCAAAGACCTGGTTGAAACTGAACAATCAAGAACTAACAGTTTCTCATAAAGGACAATCAATAAGTTACAATTTGAAAGAAGAATAGGAACAATCACAATGCAGTCAAGATCTCAACTTTAGATTCATGATATCTAATATAAACTAATCTCAAAGTCAAGGATTCGGCAAGATACATATCACTATATTATCAAAGCCTAAAGTTCAAATTTTTTTATCGAAATAACAATCAAACATAGCGGAGCACAAACTCTGAAGTGTTTTGTTCATATGCCATATATCTCCACATAGCACATCTGAAGAGAGGGAGAGAGAGAGAGGAAGCTGTTTGTGCTTACTGATATAGGCACAATCTTCAGATCGAGAAATTCAATGTCGATTATGACTCTGCCAGTGAACAAGGTGTCAATTGTCCATACGAAGTCGTCACTGTTCTTTAGCTGTTTGTCAAAAATTCCTGCATTTACCAAGATTTCATAGCTTGTAATGTAGAAGAACATCAATAGGAAGACGATTTAGTATCTTGAAAATCCCAGTTATCAGAAACTCAAATCTTGAAATTTCAGAATACTCTCTAGACTTACCACCCCAGAATACTCTCGAAACTCAAAACAAAATGGAAACGAAGACAACATCTTTCTTTTGAAGAAACAGGGGACACCTTTTTGATAGGAAAACTAAAACAAAACCTGGATGGTTGAGAGTTTTTCGGTTTGATGAAGCAGAGGAGACAATCTTGATGATGAAGGAGGCAATAGGTGGCTTCTCCCTTGTTATGCTAGAAACCTCTGGGTATAGCTTCACCAATAACTGCTTATTCTTTTCCACCGTAAGATACCTGTTTTCCATAATCAAACACATGAAAACCCCTTTCAGCTTTTGTATGTATAAGAACAAACGAATAAAATTGTTGCTTAGGTTTGTCCTTTCACATGAAAGAAATAACAAAACATAGCTAAAAGAATCAGCTGAGTCTTATTTTCCCAAACCAGAAGTAGAGAAGTCTGCCCCCAGTTCTTCCGACGGCATGAAATTCCTTATTCATCTAACTCAAATAAGTTTCTTGAGTGAAATCAAAGATGGAAGTGAAGGGGAAAAATGTCCAAAATCCAATCTTTCTTAATCTTGTATGTTAAAGGCGAGATATTTATGCACAATAAAAGTTCATACACCGATTCACACAGAGTGGAGGGAGAGAGAGAGAGGGAGAGGGAAGTAGGGTTTTAGAACCAGTTCCAGAGGCCGATCTTGAATGGGTGGGACTTGCAGTAGGAGCAGGAATCGAGGGTTTCGATCCTCCATTGAGCGAGCCGCGGTGTGGTATCCACCTGGTACGCCCGCTCGCTCATCCCCGCCGACGCTGCCGCCGCGATCGCGGCAGTGACCTCATTGATGCAATCAAAGATTCCGAGCAGCTCCCCCGCCTTTCCCAGCTTCACCTCTTGCGCTTCCTCCCTCTGCTCTCCTCCAAACCCCTCTCCTCATGTACACCCAACGCGAGGTGTGGCGATCTACGGCACCAGTGCTACCATAAGTAGAAATAGGCGGAGGGAGCAAAGGAAGATGGTCTATTGATGGAGGGGCGCGCTATTGATGGAGGAATCCGGCACGCAAAGAGCTAAAGCAATTGCTTCCACGCCATTGGAGTCAAGCGGCAAAGTAAAAGGTCTTAGCTAGTAAAGGTGCTTCTTTTATTGTCTTCCACTCCACTCCCTCAGCTCCAAAGCTTCCTCGATTCACGCTTTCCACCTATAAAACCTGTAGATTAATTAAAAACTCCAGCTTTAATGGATTGAAGTCCAAACACAAACAGATAACTAATCATCCATTAAGATCACAAAAATATCCTCCCCTAGGGTAATATGGCATCATTTACTACAAAACAACTTGCAAATGTCAAATCAGATTAAACAACTAGGATGATTCTTTGCCAAAATGGATGTGGTAGTTGTCCCACCTGTGAGAAGAAGATTTGTCCCTTACGATTAGCATAGACTTATAAATCAATGCTTTCATGAATGCTTGGATTGAATCATAACAATCTTTGACAAATTTACATATTACTTAGAGGGTATCATATCAACTCCATCATTGAACTGACGTCTCTTGCAAAGAATTTGTTCATCTTATTCAATTTTCTACAGAAACAAGTTTTCAGAACAACTTAATTCGCTCATAAAAGTGGTAAATCTGTCATCTTGATTATAGTTTTTGTTTCTTTTTTTTTATGAACAAGTAGAGAAGAGGTGTTGGAGAATCCTTTTCTAAGAGTCATTAGTGATAGTGTAGGGAGTTTAGAATCGATAAGGGGCCAAATCTCCTTGTTAAAGAATTGAAGACATTCATCTGTCATCATCATCACTCTTGAGAGATCCCAATGAAGGAAGAAAGGTATCTTTGAATCTGGTAGGGACCCACTCCCACCCACCAGAATCTGAAAGCATTCCAGTGCTGCAAGCAACTGCTATCTAACATCCAACAAAAATAGAAAAATCAACATCCAAGTACAATTTCAAAGGCACACACAAAAATCTGTTTCTTGGTGGCTAGTTCAATGCTTCCTCTTGAGGCATACTATTTCCTGAAGCTCACTCTTCTCTTCCAAGATAAACTAAAGCCCTTTCTACCATGTCTCATCAATCTTCCTTGGAAAAGTGGATACAGCTAAACTCAATATGCTTAAAATTAGTTAACAAAATAAACTAGGTTGCAATTGTCATTCAAGACTTAGGAATGACAACGGGTTGGAGTCAGATTCTATCATCTCACAAATACAAATAATAACACAACAAGTAGCAAAACTTAGCATGCAACATGTCATGCCCCGAGAGTGTTGATCAAAAACTTTGATCGATAATACCATCCTAATGTGCAACACTTATTTGATATCTGAGTCAGATTTCGATCCTAGAATATGAGAATTATAAGTTTACCATGTATTCGATTACATCACAATGAATTATATTATCAATTAGAGTTTTTGATAACACCTTATTTGGGGTATAACACAACAAAAGTACAACACACAAGTAGTTGCATAGTACAAACTTTTTACGACTAAGAGTTTATTTGACTCCACTTCCGTACAGCTTTCAAGGCAGAAGCTATAAAAAGCCAGAACTTCTAGCTTCTAACAGTTTCTGTTCTTTTACCTTATTATTACGTCTTAAAATCTATGTAGAAGTGAGACCAAACAGATCATAAGATTTTGTGTAGATTTTATGATTAATTTTAAATAATATATATTTTAGTAATTTTACTATACGACATATATTGGAGTTTAGGTCCAAGTTATGTTTCAAAAATCTCATATTTGATCTGATTGCAACTTGACTTATAATATTGGGTTTAATCCAAACTCAACTCGCACTTGATCAAATTAAGTTTTTCCCTGTGAGATTGAATCAAATTTGCTTATTATTATCATCCCTAAATTCAGCTAAGTGAATCTAATGCAGCGTCAGCAACATTATTAATTATGCTTTGCCGACTCAGTACAAATTTTAATTATTAATTATGCCAAACAAAAATGAAAGTCTATTGCTGATTGCCAAATATATTTGGCACGTGTCTGGATTTGCATTGCTGCAATTAAGATATAGTTTGACCAAATTAATAATTAGTGATGACTAGGCTTCTGCTGACATATGTTGATGGAAATTAAGTATACTTTTTTCATTTACGTCCTTGATCCTTAACGGGCCTAGCTTAGGTATTTTAAAAATTAGGGCTTGGCATTTCGACTTATTAAATTAATGGATCAGTAACTCATTAAGTGTGGATCATAATATAAAAATTAAATTAATTTTAATTAGGATTTATTTATTTATTTATTTTTATTTTTTAAGATATGTTCACACTAGCCGCTAGGTAGTTGGATAATATTGATATTATATTGTGTAAATTAGTGAAGAAAAAAAAAATCTATCTGCATATGGTTGGATTCTGAATCTTGTGAATCTCTGTGGGGTCAACAATTTTGTTGGATTCTCATTAAAGATTGTGAAAAGGACGCTGGATGATGCAAGCACTTGATTCCCATTGGACAAGTTGCCTTTCATCGCCTGCCTGACCCCACATGGATGAGAGTGGATGAGTGTGTGTGTGTCTTGTTTGAGATTTTAATTAAATGGCTTAGTTTTCTTTCCTTTAATTTTGGTCAAAGGATCAATTTGAAAAAAATAATTGATTGGTTGACTCATGCTAATTTAAAGTAAAGAAAGATCCATAAGAATCAGAAAGGTGCAGTGTGATGGTTTTTGATCATGGTCTTAATCCACCTGAATGCAGTCATTTCCACTGCACCATCGGGCAGCTACAAAGTCAACGTGAGGCTGCTGTTGATGGCTTTATCCTTGCAGCCACTTCACCTTCCATTGTACCAACAGCAGCAGCATTCTTCCTTCTCATCCACCTTAATCCTCTCCCACACTTCTCTGCCCTCCCCAAACATTGCCTCCTCCACCATATCCATCAGAGACGCTTGCAAGCAAGGAAACCTCAAGCAGGTCTTCCTCTCACTAGCTCACTCACAGTTCCCCCCTCCTCAGGAGGCATACTCCTCGGTTCTTGAGCTTTGTGCTTCCCGCAGAGCCCCTTTCGAGGGTCAGCAACTCCACTCGCACATCCTCAAAGCCAACTCCCTCCTCAGCGATGGGTTCCTCGGCACGAGGCTCGTCTTCATGTATGGCAAATGTGACCGGCTGCTTGATGCCGAGAAGCTGTTTGATGAAATGCCCCGCCGGTCTGTCTTCACATGGAATGCGCTCATTGGGGCCTATGCCTCTGCTGGGCACTCTCCCTTGGCCGTCGCAAGCTATCAGGAGATGCGCTTCTCGGGAATATACCCTGATGCTTGTACCCTTGCTTCCGTCCTTAAAGCCTGTGCTGCAGCCGACAGGGTCTGTATTGGGACTGAGATCCATGGCTTAGCAGTCAAAAGTGGACTCGACGTGACGGGTTTAGTTTCCAATGCGCTCATTTCCATGTATGCAAAGTGTGGGCACTTCAGTTCAGCGAGGCAGCTGTTCAAGCGGATGGGTGTGAAGAAAGATGTTGTTTCCTGGAACTCGATGATGTCAGCTTGTTTGCAAGATGGGCAGTTCTTTGAGACACTGAATCTGTTCAGGGAGATGCGGAAAGATGGTATTCAGATGAATTCATATACAGCTGTTGTACTTCTTCAAGCTTGTACAGAACTATCACTCGCAAAATTGGGTATGGAGATGCATGCCTATTTCCTGAAGAACACATGCACACTTCACATTTTTGAGCGCAATGCATTGGTTGTCCTTTACACTAGGTGTGGTCTGATCGGCAATGCTGTCGGGGTGTTCAATGAAATGGATGAAAGGGATAATGTGTCATGGAATTCAATGCTGTCTGGTTATGTTCAAAATGGTTTATATCAGGTAGCCATTGAATTTTTCAGTGAAGCTATTCAGCAAGGTTTTAAACCAGACCAGGTTTCACTTGTAAGTGTTGCAGCTGCTTCAGGGCGGCTAGGGAACGTGTTGAATGGCAAAGAAGTTCATGCTTATGCAATAAAGCATGGTTTTGATGCTGATTTGCTGGTTGGGAACACGCTAATAGACATGTACACAAAGTGTCACTTTATAGGTTATGCTGAACATGTCTTCCACAAGTTGCATACCAAAGATTGCATTTCTTGGACAACAATGATAGCAGGCTATGCGCAGAGCGGCTATTACTCCAAGGCGCTTGAGCTGTCTAGAGAAGGGCAGAAGGATGGAATGAAGTTGGATCCTATGATGGTTGGGAGCATATTGCAAGCTTGCAGTGGTTTGTTATGTCTTCCCCTACTAAAGCAAGTCCATGGTTATGCTATCCGAAATAGGTTGCTAGATCTTGTGCTCGAGAACACAATAGTTGATGCATATGGAGAATGTGGGAAGGTAGGTTACGCTTATCATGTTTTCAGGATGGTACAGGATAAGGATGTCATATCTTGGACTAGTATGATCACTTGTTATGCTAACAATGGCCTACTAAATGAAGCTTTATCTTTGTTCAAAGAGATGGTGGAAGCCAATGTTGAACCAGATGTAGTTTCGTTAATTAGTGTCCTTGCTGCCACTGCTGGTTTATCTTCCTACATGAAAGGAAAACAAATACATGGATTTTTATATAGAAGACAGTTTGTCACAGATGGAACAGCCCTCAACAGTTCACTTGTGGACATGTATGCCCAATGTGGGGACATCGAGAACGCTTTAAAAGTATTTGACAATGTTAGATGCAGAGACTTGGTCCTCTGGACAACTATGATAAATGCTTGTGGATTGCATGGTCGGGGTGAGGATGCTACAAGTTTGTTTAGGAAGATGCATGAGATGGATATAATCCCTGATCATGTTGCCTTCTTAGCCCTTCTTTATGCTTGCAGCCATTCTGGGCTGATCAGTGAAGGAAAACGTTATCTTAGAAAGATGACAAGTGAGTATGGTTTAGATCCATGGCCTGAACATTATGCTTGTGTTGTTGATCTTCTTGGTCGATCTGCTCAGATCGAAGAAGCCTATAATTTCATAAAATCAATGCCTGTGGAACCAACAGCTGTTGTTTGGTGTGCGCTCCTTGGAGCTTGTAGAGTGCACCGGAATCATAAGGTAGGCAAAATTGCAGCAAAGAAGCTCCTCGAGCTGGAGCCAGAGACTTCTGGAAACTATGTGCTTGTTTCAAATGTCTTTGCTGCAATGGGGGAATGGAAAGATGTGAATGCAGTGAGAAGAATGATGGAAGAGAGGGGATTGAAGAAAGACCCTGCATGTAGCTGGATTGAAGTAGGGAACAGGTTGCACACTTTTGTTGCACGAGACACTTCTCACAAGGATTCAGCTGCAATCTATACAAAGCTGGCAGAGATCACTGACAAGCTCAAAAGGGAAGGTGGATATGTGGAGAACACTAGGTTTGTTTTGCATGATGTGACAGAAGAGGAGAAGGTGAGGATGTTGCATGGACACAGCGAAAGGCTTGCCATTGCTTTTGGTATGCTGTATGCTCCAAGGGGCACGCCTATCAGGATTACCAAGAACCTTAGAGTCTGTGGTGATTGCCATGAATTCACCAGACTTGTAACTAAGTACTATGATCAGGAAATCATTGTCAGGGATGCCAATCGGTTTCATCATTTCAAAGGTGGCTCATGTTCTTGTGGAAACTTCTGGTGAGTTCAAAAAGGCAAACCTTGTGTGCCTCTGGTAATAATTTTCGAAGCATTATTGAAGAAAGAAGGAAGAATGGAAGAGATTCCAGCCGCAAAAACAATAGTGACTTCTTTGATGTACTTCTATCAGTCAGTAATCTATCTGAGGAAGAAGTCAGCTTCTTGTTGGACTCCTTATTGGGTGGCTGTGAGACGAACTCTCTTTTAGTGTCCATGGCTGTGTGTTTTCTAGGCCAATGTCTACAACTCTGGAGCAGCTCAAGATATGAGTTTCTTACAGATAAATCTTTTTTCTGTTGCTAAATCAGCAGAATGTTTATAGGCAGAGCATCAGACCATAAAAGCTAAGAAAAAGGATGAGTACTTGAATTTAGATGACAGCAATAACATGGAATTCACCTAGCACGAGTGAGAAGCTTTTCTTCAGTTCCAACTTTAACTTGCACCTCGATTTTCACTATGCAACTTTCAGGTGATCGATGAGAATCAGAGATGTGGAAACATTGGTAAATTTGTTCACAGAAAGGCACTCAAAGATGTCAGATTCAAAGGTGTACTTGCACTTCTGCTTAGTTTACTTATGTAAGATCTTAATTTTGGCACCATGAAAACATAAAAAAAGATTATCATAAAATTGTGATTCATATATTTCAGATTTTTGAATAAATAATCGTCACAATATAACAATAACATAGATGTATACTTGATGCGGAAGACGTCATGATCGATGAGAATAGAAGAATTACTAAGTCCCAGGAATTTAGTTTCTCTCACTTGATCTCCGTTCCAATACATGTCTCCATGAAAGAGACACATTTTGTGTGTAGATTTGAGATAGAGAGGGGACCAAATTACTATATTTGTTTTTCCTTATATGAAATGCCCATTAAGTTTCCATTAAATAAATATTGATGCAATTTGATTTAATTCCACTATTAAAGATAGAATTTGAACCAAAAAGACAGATAAAAATTTTAATTTTATTATTAAAGAAATATAACCATTGAATTAGGGCCATAATTCTTACAACTTCTTGTATATGGTCTTCACATGGCTTCTTTATGCATTCACAAGTCTACGCTGAATTATGTCTCCCACCTGTTCTTGGCAGAGTATGTGATCCACGGAAGGTCCTACCAGTTTTTAGTGCAGTACATTTGGACCCTTCTCTTCTTGGAAATCCCCAAGAATTTAGTCCATTGACATGGGAGAAAATTAATGAGCTACTAGATCAAAAGAACAAGCTCCAATTATCTACTTGTCACCTGGTTGGTGAAGGAATACATTCCTCGTAATGAAGGAATGACTTTTGTTTGCTCAAGGATATACATTGATGGTGCCTAATTAAGTTCATCTAAATAATAAATGCTCCATTAAAGCTGTAAGTGCCATGCTTTGGGAATTGATGCCATAGTAGCTTTTCATTGTGTTGTTAAGAACAAGCTTCAATCGTCTCTCGCGTCACTAACTCAAAGTCTTAAACCAAGAAAAAAAGTAATGACAGAATAGAAACCCTTTTGCAATCTAAATTTTTTTTTCCCAAATCTACTCTCACCTCTCTCTACTCTATCCATGCAAGTTGATAGTGTTATGCCAAGTTGGCCAATATAATTAACAAGTGATCTATTGTAAGTCTTTTGAAATCAAGAACAATACTGAACTAAATATGTTGTGCGATAGTATTATGATGGTTCAATTCTAAGATCAATTGTAAAGCCATTAGAAACTATTGTTAGGAAAAAGTTTTACAATTTTCTAGGAATTGATTTACTAAACTCACTTTAATAATGCTGCCTCCCAACGGAAAAAAAAACCACCACCACCACTGTACATTGTTGACTCTCTACTAATACTCATTAAATAAGGTATTCTTCCACTTGAGAACCAAACCCTACAAATTCAATTAATTTATATACTTCATCAACAAGTAATGCCTTACATAAGATAATTTTTAAAAATTCCATGTAAAATAGTCAAATTTAGCTTAGAGATCTTTAAGGATTCATGTTGAACTTGGACAAAATTGTGGACCAACAACATTGATCACGTTCAACATTCCTATTCAACACTTGATACCATCCCTTCTTAACTTGCATGCCCTATTATCTGTGAACCTCCGGCGTATTACATCAATTACGTTACAGTCCTCTCGCCTTTGCTTGTATTTAAAACATGTACAATCCTCTGCCTTTGTATCGTTGCGCTCAGCTTCTTACCTAGTGTTAGGCCCTGGGCTTCCCGGTTCAGCCCAGAGGAGGCCCAAGCCCAAATCCATGCCCAAACCCAAGATCACGTAGCAAAAGAGCAGCGGCGGGGCATGTTGACCAAAACCGCACGCTGCGAAAGGCAAGCACGCGCTGGCGTGCGCGAGCGAACGAAGCAGCGGAGCTTCGTCAACTTTCCCCGCACGGCTCGGCAACGAGATCTTCGGCATCTTCTTCAGGCGGGCGACGCGGAAGACGCGGTCGACGACTTTGGCAGCGGACACGGAAGCTGGCGGCTGGGCGACGTCCTCGGACGCGGAAGAATCGGACGCGCGACGACAAGATAAAGGAAGCGGCGGCTTCCCTATAAAGGCAACGATCAGAGAACGGAGACTGGGGATCGGCACTCGGAGTGAGAACGGAGAGATCACCGAGCGTGAGAAAAACGAGCGTGTAACGGCGGCGACTCTCGCCGCCGACGTGAGAAACAAGAGCGTGAAAGCGAGAGAAGGTTTTTGTAGCTTCGTACGAGGTAATAAAAGCTTTTCCTTCTCTGAAGTTCGGCGAACGTCCCCTGTACTCTCTTCCCCGGCGACGTTCTATTCGCCTCCGGCAACAGCTTCCTCTGTTTCCGCGGCGGCAACAAGTTCAGAAGCCGTAGACGGTTTCCGGCGGCGGGTGGCTGCCGGACGGAGACGATAGACTGCGAGAGCACAGGCGGTGCATCCTTCCTTTCCGGCGACGTGCGACGAACGCGACGGCGTTCGAAAGCTCGGCGTCGAACGGACGAAGAAGACGAACGCGGCGCGCGTTCGTTTGGAGGCGACTTGGCGGCTGACGCAAGCGAACGTCAGCGACGAACGAGTCAAAATAGGCGGCGGAAATCGAATTCGAATTTCGATTTCGCGTACGACGTCAGCGTGACGTCATCTGAGAAACGAGTTAGCGGCGAAGGAATTAATCGTCGGCTGACGTCAGCGTGACGTCAGCAAGAACGATTCGGCGGACGATTTCAAACAGTGATTTCAATTTGATTTGGTGATTTTGACCAAAGTCAAAATCAGCGGAAGAGGTATTAAATTTGGGGTTTTTCGATTCTTTCTCGATTTCTCAAATTAGGGTTAGGGTTTCTTCGAGAGACTTGTAATTTGAGGGATAAAAAGTAAGCGGGAACTAGGGTTTGAATTTGGGGACGAAATTTAGTCCGGAAACCCTAGCGCGATCACGTTCCGGTGTTCCGCCGGACGGCTCTGAGACAACGGATAAGCGTTGTTTTTAGACCGTTCCGACCGGGGCGTGACACCTAGTGATGTTTATCAGGCCACAGGTAAACAAAACAACACCTGTTAAACATACGACATGAAATAATGTTTAACACGTACAACCAAGGCACAAGTCAACTGATCACGCGTAGAAAAAAATGAAAATGGCATTAAATGAGATGCATGTTAAGATTATTTCGTGACCAAGTATTGTCCACTCCAATATACGAGAATATCGACCAAGTCACACGTAGAGAAAAAATGGCAATAAATGAAATTAGATTGCTGGGTCTCATACTTGTCAAAAATGAGTAATATCAACCACATTGTGATTAACAGCGAAACAATTCTACGAGAAATATATCGAGCACATTACTTCCATCACGGGTTCGACGCTCAAAATCAATACAAGTCACCACTCATATCAAAACTTTTTATGGAACTTCATCGGCTGCGATAAGATGGATACATACGCCATTCAATTGCTGGAGGATGTACATTGTAGCCCGATCAAAATGTTACAAGCTACATAAAAATTAAAATAAGTAAATAAACAAAAGATGCTATATCTAACTCGTCCTCTCTATGGCATTCAAAAATGCTGGATCCACTAAATTGTTCGCCGGACGCAAAGCTTAATCATGTAAACCCAAAAAATGTGACCGCTTCATCTTGTTGGCCTGGTCCAGGTTGTTTCCGAGGTGATGCTATTTCCGTAATAGACTTCCCTTGACGACTCATCCCAATATACCTGTTGAACCAACCAAATCAGTGTAGTTATTCAGGAGGCTATCTGAAAGTGAGGGAAACTTTAAGGTTGTCAAATTGAAGAAATAAGGTAATCTACTAAATAAACATTCTCAGCAAAAAAAATATTATTGTTGAGAAAACGGGTAACAAAGAAATAAATTTAACACGAATAATAGAATAAACTGGCACGAGGATAATCACTATGGTCTGTCATCATTATTGCAATTCCTAGATCCTGCATAGAAGGGCAAAATAAAGAGTGCCATTGGACAAACCTGCCAACCAGATGGCAGGTCTTTCGAGAGTTCCACTAAATCTGGCAGTTTCTTCTCATTCTTAGCCACCTCTGCAGAAGCTGCACCTGTATCATTTTTTGCTCCAACTCTTCTTCGTTTCACCCGTTCACGCCTGCAAAACAATTGGCATAAGAATCACGAAATGCTATACGTAGAGACACAATGGAGGACGAGTTTAAACAGTTGCTTTAAAAAGCTTCACTTTATATGAAACTTAACAAATATAAACGATGAGATCAACATGATGAAACAGAAAACTTTAACCTTTAGTGCGAACGTGCAAGTAAAGCGCATGCGTCAGCAGAGCATTACAACAAAAGACAAAGCTCTCAAATTTCAATATACTTACATGGGACAGTTATAATCATTCAACCGTTGCCCTATAAAATAGGCAAAGGGCAACTCCAAAGAAGTAATCTCGAGGTTCTAGTGCAAAACTAGATTGAATTAAATCTTTCTAATGAAGTTCTACGATGCAAAAAAAAAAATGCCTAGGGTCGAGTCTTGAAACTTAATTTAGAAATGTTTAAATACCGGTCCACACATAAACCCAGAACATGGACAGGAGACTACCAGTGGATTATATGGTTCACAAAACAATATCTGTGCTACCAACCTAAGCATACCGTATGTTAGTTCATCCCAGTTCTGTACTGGTTCAAGTTGTGACCAGTGTCATAACTTGAAACTGTGATTAAAAATGGTGGTTACATTCTTTTTGCAAGAGGGCAAGTGATGAAGGATTTAACCGTAACCTTTACCATTTAAGCTAACTAGCACCTTCAAGTTACTTGTTCAATACTCAAGTCAATTGATCAAAGCAGCAGTACAAAATTGCAAAGTGCTAAGGAGCACACTCGCTCGTAGTGAAAGGTGATGTCCAGATATAAAATGAGATGCATGTTTTCTATCAAGTATAATCAACCTGCGAGTTGCAACACAGATGGTACCCAGGAATGCAACTCAAACAAAATGAAAAGCTGGGTATAAAGTCAGTGGCACAGGTCTAGCAGAAGTCTGTCAAAATATTTTATTATGCCATGTACCATTGGCAATTGGAACTCAGATAATCACTTGGATAGCACAAGTTACTTGTGGAGGTGAATACTCGTTGAACTGCTTCAGTTTATGGAACATTGTTTTTCTTTTCAAGGAAACATGAGATTATTATGCAAAGAAAACACATGACGCAATAAGGTAAACATCAAGGGGAACCGGTTGCTATCTCCAGCTAGCAAGTTGTAAACAGATATACAAGCTCATTATTCAGGATAATATTGTCTTAAGATCAGAGGTCATTATTGAGGAAAAAGAAAACATGACAACTTTGATCAAAGGCTTGGAAAAATTTTAAGCAAACAGATGAAATAGATTTGTACAAGTTCATATGGTGCTATAATCCAAACTGTGTTAAGCACAAAAGTAAATGCATAATAATTTCAATGAAACCAGAAGCAAATATATTCACTAGTTTCCTAATTGTAACTAGTTCACTACTAGAAGCGATAAAATAATTGTTAAACACAAATTTAGGTTATGTTCAATTAACATGAAAACCAATCATCCATTTAGTAACCAGAAAAGTTCAGTTTAAGTTCCATTTTGTCATCGTATGAAAATATGATCTGATGATTGATTGATGTGTGTCAACTTCATGAGTATCATATACAGATAGAAAACCACAAAAAAATATAGGCATGCAAAATTTCTTTGCTAACAATAAGATCTACAATGCATTATGTTAAATCATGCCAATGAGATGTACATGGACAAAATACTGTGTTACGCACCAGATCAGTGCACACCAGCAAGGTTAAACATCACCTATCAAACAACAAAAACAAAATAATTCAGAGTTTCTAAAAAAAAAACATACCAATCTCCACCTAAAGGAAGAAAATTTGCATTATCTTGAGCATCTCCACTGGCAATCTGTCGTGCACGCCATTCCTGCACAAGTTGATCTCTTAGCAGTTGATACACCATCACAAAAGGAGTTGCAAGGCCTGGCTAAAGCAAAGAATGCTCTATTAAGCACCTCTATGTCCTTCTGACGTTTCTTTTCTAAAATTTCCAGAGCATCTTCAGGTTCTTCATCATCGTCTCCATGAAGTTCCTCTTTTGCAGCCTTCCACTGGTGTAATAAGTGTAACATAAAATTGGTCATCAAACATGAAAAGAAAAATTGTAATCAATGCTCATGAAACAGATGAAAGGTAGATTTTACCTTGTTCACCAAACTGGATACTTTCTTATTAGACCTCAAACTTGGAGCAACAGCAACTGTGCCTTTCTTACTTCGTAGAACTGTAAGAGGGCAAAGTGGTTTACTAGGAAGAAATATGAGGAACGGATCTATTGATAGCTAGCAACTTGTACGGAACAAAAGCTTCATGTATCTCCAAATAAGATTCCTATGGAGCAGGGATTCTAGCAACATATCCACCCACTGATGTGATATTCATCTTTATATAAAAATCACATAATTGAATTTTTAAAAAATAGAATATTAAAATATGAGTATCACATCCTAGAACATGTGTGGTTAGGGTTCTTATTCTTATAGGAATCCTATAAAGGTGAATACATAGGATATTTGTTTGCTTGTATGTGTATAATTCGTGGATGAATAGTTAATCAGATTTAAACCTTTGGGTTTATTTTTGTTGGAAGCTGGAGGTGCAACTGTGGTACTCCCGTTCACCAAAACATTACTAGCATGTAGCTTTGGCGGGCTGCCCCTATCAGGCTCTTTGACAGCTGAAGAGTGATCAGAATCTTGCCTCACCAGAGCCACAGATTCGCTCGCAGGATCTACAGTATACACAAGAGAGCTTGCATGGTCTAATGCATTATTATAAATGACAGCCCCGGAGTCGATATAAAACCCAGATGTGGTTGTGGCATTAACAACAGGTGCATGCAGGCCAGATCCACCAGACATGTCATAGTATGTTACTGGTTCCACTTGATTGACATGGGCAGGCACCTCAGGATAAGAGCTTGAAACTACTGGCTCGTAGTAAGATGGTTGTGGAGGTTGAGCAACTTGAGTTCCATCAGCTTGCACATAATAAGTGAGGCTTGTAACCTCACTCCCTATAGGAGCATAATATTCATAGGATGGAAGAACATACTCCAAGCTATACTGATCCTGGGTAGGAGGCATGACATCAGCATAAGGTGGAGGGCATGATGGTTCTGGTGGATCTTCTGGAGGAGGTGGAAGAATCAGTTCGCTATCAGGGGGTGGGGGAGGGATCCATTCCTCATCTGGAGGTGGAGGAATGTTAGCCTCACCTAAAGGAACAGGACAGGCCACTGAAACTGGATTCGTCTGGACAATTGGTTCAACAAGAGTGGGGCATTCAGTAGCTGCATTGGTTACGTCAGCGTGTATTGCAACTGATTCATCATCAACCTCCATGTCCACATCCATATCTACATCTTCAGAAAGCGGCTCAACTTTGGCTACTGAATGTACAACTACATCATCCTTCTCGCTCACCAAATCCTTACTGGTTGAAGCAGAAGAAAATACACTTCTCACAAGTTCTTCACTCTCAGGCATTTCCTTTTCAGTTCCTGTTTGCACAACTGCATCAGGATCCAAGATTGAGTGGTTGGTTTCAACATTGCCTGGACTGATCTCAACTACTCCAGTTAATGCTGCATTTTCTAAAGTAGTTTTTTCAGCCGCAGAAGAAACTTCTGCTCTGGAAATCACAGATTCAAGTTGCTTAAGCCGAGAATCAGTGTGCCACCAAAATGGAAGCAGGGATGCCGAATATGAGTAAAGTGCTCTGCAATCAGATATCCTAAACTCGATCTCCTTCAGAATCCATTCATGTCCATCGAGACAACTACAGAACCAGAACATGTCACATTTTAATAAATAACAAAAAATAGTTCAGCAGTTACTACTTCAATGGTGAAATGCACATAATTATAGAGGAAAAAGCAATAAATAGAGCAAGTAGGGAAACAATCAGGAGCCAAGATACCCTTCAAGTGCTTTTAATCTCTCCAATAAGTTTTGACCATATTTGACAAGCTGAGCAGGTTGAAGATCTGCCATTGCGTATAATTCAGTAGTGTTTGCAGCATACTTTGCTTCACAATTTAACTGACCATCTCCTGAAGACCTCAAATAGTCAAAGAGAGCATTGCTTGATTGCTGTAAAAGATAATTTATTGTTAGTAAAGATGATTTCAGTAAATCATATAAGTACGTCAATGTGTATCCTATTTTCTTGCTATATGAGCTATACATACCTGCCCATCAATTTTGACTGTATCCACAGCTCCATATGCTTCTAAGTTCCCAGGATTCATGTTACTGATTCCATGCATGTTAGCAGATGGAATATTTGATTGCAAAAGGACAGGATATGAACCTTGCCCTTCAGCGTTTGAAGAAAGGTCTACTAAAGTAGCTGGTGCCTCTACCGTCAACCCATCGGGTACCTCCCATGAAGTCTCTCCTGTAATAGTATTCCAATAGTAATATTGATTGCTTTGCTCATGCATTACAACCTTCCAACTTCCTGCCAGATCACCAACAATTTGCATTCCAGAGGCATGAGGGACGGGCTGACTTCCATCATCAGTTTCACTACATTGAGTAGCGGCTACAGCAACTTCACATTCTTTGGTATCATGAGACTCGAGGTTGTTGTCATCCGGCTGACCATCATCCTTAATGTCACCAGCAGTATCTGCATTATCAATTTTGCTCCCAACAACCACATCGGCATCCACATTTTCCTGAACCTGCCAATAACAACTCAAATTGAGTGACACATACAGTTTTATAGCCTAAAGAATCAGAAGAATTCTCATGAGGAGATATCTGGGAGCATATAAACAAAAACTGGTAGATTCAATTCACTCAGCTTATCTTGATTGTCTCACACCATCGTTTGACAAATAATTCACCCATATACCGAGATCCACTAAAGAATCTAAAACCAAAGTACAATAATAGTGCATCACATGATATACAATAAAATTAAAGGTGGTATAGCACAACTCTAAATTTCTCTTTTGAAGCAGAGTAATAGCACCCTAAATAGATGTATAGAAAGGTAAGCAGCAAAGTGACAACTGCAATAAGCAACAAAGACCACATACAGAACTAACTGAAAAATCCCATCTAGCCAAGCAAGCTATAGCGTTTCACAATCTGAGCAAACTAAGCATTAGATCTGATTGATCCAACTTGAAGTGACTTTTACATTAAAAGGAGAAAAATGTTATTCCAGTCCATTGCTTAGCAACAAAGATACAATTTTAAACTGGACACAAAACCTCTTTAACAGAGAAAATGTGTTCTAGCAAAAGAGAGATGATGAAGAAACCAGGTCTTTATATGTCCATGATCCCACTTTGACAAGTGACCCACACAAAAAAGGAATCAGCTGCATGAGACAAATGTTTCCTTCTAAAAAACAAATTGTTGAATGCACCATAGGTCTACATATATCAGCTTCTAGACGTAAAAAAGAAAAATCTTTCAACGAGCTAGTAACTACAAAACAAAGCATAATAAAGAGGCACTACCTGTATTTCAGGATCAGTTGATAAAATTTCTTCAGAAATTTGAATCGTCTCTTTACTGTCCTCTTCAACCAATTCATCGTCACTGTACTGTTCAAGTAACAACAAAGGATTTTCTGGCTTCTGACCTGAGGACATGATATGAAATAGTAAAAAATCAAAAAGAAATAGAATAATAAAACATATTAGTTGACCGAAAACACATTATAAATGTCCTAAGATAGAGTAAAACTATTGAGTTATACAAAGTTTATTTTTTTGACAAAAATAGACAGCCACCTGGTAGTCATAAAAAACACATGTCAGCAGGATACAAACCAAATAAAGCTAGAGACATACAAACCTCCACATCTAGATTGTGCCAAAGGATAATAACAGGTAGGAGTCATTCAATATTCCAGTGGCAGCCCGATCTGAAACGACTAATGATGTTCCCACACCTCAGCCGCCCTACAGACTGAGATCCAAATATTGGGTGCATACAACAAGCGTGTACAATATTTCCAAATTTCCACCAAACATATGCTGTGCACGGATATCTTCTCTACATAGTCCTTTAAATTGAATTCATGAAACCCACCTGAAGAAGATGGTGAACTGGGGACCCCAGCATGGTGGTCCTTATCTAGATCCCCTCCGTCATCGTGAAAAGGACTGCTCACCGACCCTCCTACAAAAGATCAAAACGTTAAAATATGAAATAAAAGAAAAAGGACACCCATTTTACCAGCCTTCAAAGATGTTAAGAGGATATACAATAGAATCAATGGAAAAGGGAAACAGAAAGAACACATCTGTCGGAGATGTTATTCTTGGTATCAGAACAGATCAGAAGTCAGGCCTTGATTTGAAATAGCACATTTGCCACAAGAAATAATATTCATTCAGGGAAAAAAAAGGATGATCCAGAAAATAGTATTACTACCGTAGTCATGTCATAAACCTTTAAACAACTACGCAAAACAGATATCTGTTTAATACAAGAATGAAAGCCCTCATGCACAAGTGTCATGTGTGTTTCCTTTTCCCCCATAGAAGCTTTAACTTTCTTGTTTTTTTAAAGAAGACAAGGAGTAGTGATGAAGGTGAGGCATGATCCCAAGGAACTTGTATCAATAAGATCTTTACCAGTTGAGCTAACTAGTGTCTATATTAAATTCATTCAACAATTTAGTTACCTAATAGTTTAAACAAAAAAAACTACAATAATGATACCATGCTCTGAAATGTATACATGGAAACACAAACTGACATCCATGTTTGACAAGAAAGGTGTTTTTATTAGGAAACCATGAAGGAGATGTGAGAATTAACAACACCGTTAAAAGCATTGTCATCTTGCTTAATCCTATGAGTTCACATGTTGCAGTCGACATAAAGAGTCAATTCAATATTAGGACCAATTTTTATGGTAAACTTAGATAATCTTGCTAGTCAATTCAATAGAATTGATTGGCTCAGATTATTTTAGCTGAGTTCACTAAGTGAACACTGACATGTCATTTGCAATCCACTCAATAAATGTGTGTTGTTGCCTCTCGCTTTAGTGTGTGCAATAGTGTAGATGTTTCATCTTGCCAATTGCTAGGAAGCACACCTCAGAGTTGCATTGTATGACACCGGCACAAAAAATACTTGTGCTCTCGCCTCACTCTCTCACTCCTCCATCAAGCCTAGTGTGTCAAACAATAACCTTAATTGATTAATCATACTAGACAAGGAACATATTTTACTAGACAAGCTTGGTGATTGAATGCACTGTATGCTAATGGATAACATTCATGCATAGCCTTTCATGCTTCTAATTCATGAATCATAAGAATCTAAAATATGAGGGAAAATTATACAACTAATCAAAATTAATAATAGTCCCCTAATGGAAATGCATACTTATATAGTCAAAGGAAATTCTGAGAGTAGGGTCTTATATAATAGATAATATGGATTGGTTTTCACATTTATATAATAGATAATATGGATTGGTTCTCATATTTGAAGAGTCTCCAGATATCGCTGTTAAAACAAAGTTCACCCAAATTTTGCAGCTCTAATCGTTGAAAAAAGTAATTTTAAATCATTACTAAGCATAACATTGTTTGTTGCTCCTATTGTGTATTTATTAATACCCTAGTCACATACATAGCAATATATAAAAGTTTTAGGCTGAATGTTGACAGCCTAGGTAAGCATATGTAGGTCAGGTGCCCTTCAATCAAGACTCTAGGCAGCACTCTAACGTAGGATTTCTTTGCTGTAGCAACCTCATGCCACTTAGTGCACACAAGTGAGGAAGTGTCTTCGCAAAATAGACAATACCATACCGCCTCTTGATAAGAAACTATTCTAAAAGCTCTACTTTGAAGAAACAGAACTCCAGTTTGGAAGCAGTTAAGTCGCATTTCAGGCTAAGGACACAAAAAAGAGCGGGTTCTAAAGAAGCCAATTGCTAAATTGCTACGAGAACAACAAGAAGTGACATTAAATTTATTCATTAACCACCAAATTTTATTAACAACAAGGAATAAGTTTTCCTGTGGCAATATAAGTTCCCTTTGTATCTGAGAAAACTTAAGTAAAAAAATAATAGCTACATCAATATTCTAAAAAAAGGTGAACGAAAATTCTGGTGGAGCAAACAATAATTTGATATAGAACACAGAACAAACGCTTAAAGCCCGTTTACTTTTACAACACGAAAGGATAAGCTTTACCGCAACTCGAGCATGCTGAAACAAAAAGAAGAAGAAGAAGAAGTAAAAGAAAAGAAATCTTTTATTTACAAAAGCATCAAAATGACCTACTAATTTCATCGAGGAGACCAGAAAAAGCGTATACAAGAAAACAGGAACAGTGAACGCCATAGAAGATTCAACCACTGGATCCATTACATAAAGCAATACAGGAGCAGGGAATAGAAACGAAGGGTTCACAAGATGAGGAGGAACAGGATACCAGAGGGCTCGGCGAATAGATCGAGCTTTACTCTCCGGCCCGCCGCCATCATCGCAGCGAGGCGGCGCTCCTTCCTCTTGCCCATCAACCTGGGAGCTCGGCCGACAAATAGTTAGCTCAATTCAGGGATTTTTGAAAGAGGAAGACGAAGGGGGGTTTGGCTTAGGGTTAGCGAGGAACCACGCATAGATTCGAGAAGGGCTGAGGGATGCTACCCTAATTAGGTCAGGCAAAGCGAGAGGGAAAAGCGAGAGACGCAAGCAGCGATCGGCGTCTCCGAGAAAGGGCCTGTATTTATGTAGTGTTGTAAGGCACGTGCTTTGATCGTGATACATCAAGGGTAATTATGTAATAATTATTTGTTCTAGTAACGCCGTTTCGGATAACGCAGACTCGTGTAGACAAGCTATCATTAGGAAGCGGCCCAAATTTAAGGCACATACTTTTTACACAAAAATATATTTTTATCCACAAAATATGTTTTAACCATATTTATATATATATATATGAGCCCGCCGAGGCCCATGGGCCATGCAGCAATACAGATCCGGTGGGGGCAAAAAGGTCATTAAGTACAGCTTATAATATAAAGCCGTCACGGCTTAAGTCACGGTTACACCTGCATTCCGCCTTGCCACATTATCCCCACCACTTATTTTACCACAATACCCTTACAGTGCATAAATAGTTAAACATTTAAAACATAAAGCGAAACCTTTCGGGCCCTCTTCTACACGTGTCACCGGTTTCATCGTACACGATCGAATACTCCAACTATGATTAGAAGAAAATGCGGACCCCACTCTGATCCCCTAACAGCATGGAGGTTTGGTTTGAGGGTAGAAAAAAGAACTGCAAAAAGTGTTTATGCACGGGATGCAGCGGGCCCCGCTTCCTCATCCTTTGCTTTTTTTTCTTTTTTTTTTTCTTTTTTCATTTATTTAATATCCCTTTTATAACATCCTCTTCTTGTTCTCTCCTATCTGTCCATCCAAAATTCCTACCGTGCCCGTTAGCAAATTCGATTTCACAGCCCTCAGTCTTCGGCAGGCTGGATGGGGTCTCCTAGAATTGGTATGCATGCTTGTTTTTGTCTCTTCCGATGAATCTTCTTGTTACTTGCTCGATCTTCTGGGTGGCCACTGGATTGAGCAATATTTGAGCCTCTTTTACCCATTAATTTTACTTGTTTCACTAGTGCGATTCTTTGTTTTTTTTTTTGTTTTTTACCTGGTTTTTTATGTGGATTTCGTGATAGTTGTGTATCGATGTTTTTTTTCCAAGCGGAATGATAGCTTAGCTTATCCGTAGTTTTTATTACTATTCGAAACAAGGATTCTCCCTTTTTTATAGTGTCTGAACTACTCCTGCGAACTATTATTGGATTTCATAGAAGCCGATTTTTGTAAAAGATAGTCTTTTTGAGATTCTGCTGCTCACCAAAAGTTGCTTTTGAGAAACGCAGATTCTTCTCGGTGGATGTGCAAGCAGTTTTAGTTTCGAGATTGCTTATGAGTTCCCTTAAATATTGGGTGCTGATATTTCTTATGCTTTGCTGGTGAAGTTGAGTCTAGTCGAGGTTTCTGCGCTATAAATTTAGCTATTACCCTTTTCTGCTATTTACTCTTGCCTTCTGCTTGAGTAGGTCATTCTTTTTTGTCATTGGCAGCTCCGAAGATCTGAAATGTGTCTTTCTAGAACAGCCTTTTGATGATTTCTTCTTATCTTAGGTTGCTGAAGAGAAATAATCCGAGTATCGGTGAAATTAGTAAGCGGAAAGTTATTTTGAAATCAGATTTGAAATGTTAAAACGATCTGGAGAGTTTGATATAATCTTGTCCTTTCTTACCATGATTCACTTAATTTTATTGATGGATGTATTATTTACAAGAAATTATGCTGTTATGATATTACCGCTTTCCTTGTTTCATTTCTAAATTTGAAGCGTAGCGTTTTGTTGAATTTACAAGTGAGTGCTTGAATTTTAGGTTTTTGGTCTAACAAATTCTGGTACTGGTGTTATTCGTTCAGGAGTATGCTGACGCTTTGGAAAGTTTGGAAATTTCAAAGTAAACCAGAATAAATTAAGAAGCACTTCGTTGTTTGTGTATCATCAAAGAGGTGAAAGCATGAGTCGTCTTTGTGATTTTTGTGGGGAGCAAAGATCGGTAGTCTACTGCAGGTCTGATGCGGCTTCCTTGTGCCTATCATGTGACCGCAATGTTCACTCTGCAAACGCACTATCTCGGCGCCACTCGCGTACTCTTCTGTGCGACAGATGCAATGCACAACCTGCTGTTATTAGGTGCGCTGAAGAAAATACTTCGCTTTGCCAAAATTGTGATTGGAATGAGCACAGATCAACTATAGGTGCAGGGCACAGAAGACAGACAATTAATTGCTACTTTGGTTGTCCTTCGGCAGCAGAACTTTCAAGAATTTGGTCATTTTTTCAAGAATTTCCTGCTATGGTTGACTCTGATTGTGAACACGGATTGGGCTTGTTGACCATCAACGAAAATAGTGTTACTAATTGCTGGGAACCTCCAGAAAACTGCAGTGCCTTGGATATTTGTAGTGTAGACAATATGAAAGACCAGGAATCAGTTGACAAGTTTGATCACTTGATCGAAGCATCTTCGAGGTGTGCTCCTATGCTTTATACTGCAGATTTGACAGCTGACTCAATGGATTCTACTACATCTAAGGTGCATTGAAGTTTTTTTCGTCTAATATTGCACAAAGACACTTGAATGCACAATGCGTGCTTAATGAGATTCAAATGTGGATCACTTGCACATAAACCATGCTTCTACCAACTGGGCAAAATAGGTGCATTTAAGTTTTGAAACTCACTTTATTTGTCTTCAAATTATAGCTCGCATTTACAATTGCTGTTTCATATCTTATAAACTTTGTGGTTCTATGTATTACCATCCGCAACTCCGTTCAAGTAGTTTTTTTTTTTTTTTTTTTTTTTTTTGCATATAAACTTGACATCTAGATCGGCTCTTCATTTCATAATCTTCCATAAACTGATTGAATTTTAATATAATATGCTTAAATCAATTCGAAATCAGATAAAACCAATAAAGAATCTGCAATAAATTGACCATTTTTGGAAAGATCAATTAGAAATTGATTCCTATTGACCAAAAGTTTTATATATTTTATTATAAACTGAGAATACTATAACTAGAGAAGGGAATGCAGCCTTCGATGTTCCCTTTTTGCTTCTTAGCTAATATCTACTCGTCTGCTCAGCCTTCTTTTGTGCTTCCAGTGAAGAGGTAGAGTATATAGAGAAGAGGAGAGGACCTGGTGATTTCACTTATGAGATTAAGACTTTTTATGAAGTCATAGGGAAATATTTGGGTACGTGCATAGGAGTGAGAAATTAAGAGATGGTGGAGGGAGAGCCAGCTGTAAGCAGGTGGTCTCCATTTATCTCAACCATCAAGTATTATAAATAACAATATTACTATATAAATTATATTGTACATTGATAATTATATCATTCGATAAGAAAAATATTATAGATAGTTAGGAATGACAACGTTCTTACTCGATTTTACTCTAAATCTAAGTTCAATCTAACTATATAAACTCAATACTGAAATTTGCTATGTACCTGAGTTCTATTACATAACTTGAACCCAATTTAGGTATTTAAATGGTACCCATGAGTACATGATTCTATCAAATCAAATATGTTTTTAACTTTTTTATTCAAATTCTTCTAAAAATATAATTTTATGAAGTAAAATAATTTAAAATAAATTATTTTTTAAGATCAGCTAATTTAAGACTGAGTTTTAATTTCATTACTATTTTTAATTGGATATCAAGCATCAGGTACCATAGCTTTAAACTCCAAGTTAACCTACATTAAAACCGATAAATTTGTTTGACATATAGAAATACATAAGCATGTAAATGAAAAAATATAATTATTTCATAAATTGTTGTTAAGAATTACTAAAATATTTATAAAATTATAAATACATTATAATTCATATGACAGAAAATCACTATAATAAATGATATTTATGAAATGACAAAATGCATGTTCAATTTTGTGTTGATAGTTTGATACTCCAAAGGAATGCACAAAAAAAATGTTAAAGCTGCAAATTTTATCCTTTTTTGTGAGATATAAGTGTATCTCATGACACAAAATAACATTTAGATTTCCAAATATTCGTATCATAACTGTTATCATTTATTTTTAAAAAAACAAAACGGGTGCTATCGTATAAATTTTACCTTTTTTGACTTAAAACATTTTTGTTTCCAATCTTTTACTTT
Organism: Costus lasius; assembly: GCA_027563935.2. Classification (NCBI taxonomy): domain Eukaryota; kingdom Viridiplantae; phylum Streptophyta; class Magnoliopsida; order Zingiberales; family Costaceae; genus Costus; species Costus lasius. The sequence continues at coordinate 17,351,848 of CM050448.1, read as the reverse complement.
ATTTTTTTTATTGTCTTGTCCAATCCGATTAGACTGACATCACAATTATGCAAGCTCCTAACTTGCAACATGTTAAGCGCCAGAAACTCTTGTTTCATCAAAAATGCCAAATTTATTTTCATTAACGACTAGTTTGTAGGATATACATTCATTTCTTAGGTTTCATCAAAAGTGCTTTGAGCTCAGATCTTTATCCTTGCCAGATAGAGTTGCAAATCTGTGACAGAAGCTTGGTTGGATCTTAAGGACCTCAAGAATATTATTTATTCATGCATCAACAGTACATGTTCTGAGAAACTGATCTGTAATTGATGCATGATCTGTAGGATCAGCGCATGAATCTGTTATTCAGAATTTGCTTGAATTCTTTACATCTTTGGCTTCTTATAATGACTAAAGTTCTATGATTTTTGCAGGTATCATGTCCTGTGACTAAAGATTTTGAATTCTGCAAAGATGATTTCTATGAAGATTTCAATATGGATGATGTTGATTTGACATTTCAAAATTATGAAGAATTTTTTGGTACTTCTCATAACCAAACAAGGCATATATTTGACGACGATGAAGTAGAAACGTTCTTTGATACGAGGGAAACATCTGCTGCCAATTCCAATTGTCAGGGTGAATTAAATGCGGAGGTAGGTCTTTTGGGTGCTCTTATTGCACATTGGGTGACGGACCTTTTGTATTTTTCCCTCTTTTATTGATTAAGATACAAGTCATCGGATTCCTGTTTTATCTGTCACGTATTTATCCATACAAGCTCATTTATATGTATTATTAAATGTGTATGCATGCATAGTTCTTCCTGTTTAATATCCTCTTTCTAGTTTTATCTCTATTAGGAGAGAAGATTTTTCAAGTTAATATTGCTCTAATTCTGTTGGCTTCTAGGAATTTTGAGATTTCAAGTGTTCATTTATGATGCAACAATGTTGAATGCTAGTCAAGGTTTTCAATTTTGGTTCATATTGATATACAAATCCAATGTGAGACGGATATATACCGGTAACAATAGGTGCTGTTGCCTGTTCGATACTACCCAAAACCCATACTATATATAATTATATATTTATATAGTTATATATAATTGTATATACTTATATATGGTATTGGATAAGTACTGAGTTGTTAAACTTTAATGCTTTGTTGAGATTTTGTGAGACCTTAATTATCTGCTTGGCAAAGTGGAAAATTAAAATTGATGAGTTACAGCCATCAAAGTTTGTGTATGTTGTTGTAATTTTCTTCTCAATTTCAGAAAATTAATTCAGGTAGGCTGCAGCCATAGCTATACTTCATATATCTAGTTTGCTTGATTTGCTTTTCTTGTTTAGTTAGATTCCTGGGTTTTATGAACTGATGCATCTATAGATTTTTTTTTTTTTTTTTTTTGCAGTTTTTAGCTTTTCTAGGACAATTTTTACAGTCAGAGACTTGTATATTCATGAGAAAATGGTTTTTTCAAACAACTGGGAGTGACAGATGGGCCTTGTTGATGCATACATTATCTTAAATAACAATTAGCTGATATATGGCAGTGGGCAGGAACCATATTCCATATTGACGACATGCTTCTTTCAATAATATGGTATAAATCTAATTTGCATGGTAAGACATAACTGTATTATAACGTATAACCTTTTAAGATAGGACAACTTGTATCACCTTATTAATGATTTTAAGTTACATAATTTATCCAAGATATTATTGTACATTTGTTGTTACTTTTCAGAAGAAGCCGGTCACTAATCCATGTGAATTTTCCAGTCAAGAAGCTTTTATAACCTGCACTTCGAGTCTTATGTCACTGCAAGTTTGCAACATGCATATTGAGATTGGAAAACATATTTTACTTCTGTTGCTCCCATAATTATTGAAACTGTTAACGTTGGTCTTTATTATCTTTGTCAGGCATCATCTGCTGGACAGGTTAATACTATGCAGGTAACATGTAGCAATGCTGTTTCTGCTGACTCTGATATGTCACATCCAGGAAAACATGAAGATTCTAGTATGTTTTTTCCTGCACGACAAGCTTGTTCCAGTGTATCTCTTTCGTTTTCTGGTTTGACTGGTGAAAGCACTGCTGGGGACTATCAAGATTGTGGTGTGTCATCAATCCTCCTTGTTGGAGACCCTGCAGGGTTCCATGCTGGTCCTGAGAATTCCTCATTTCCTCAAGCTAGCAGGGATCGTGCAATGATGCGATACAAGGAAAAAAAGAAAAAGCGCATGTAAGTTAAACCTTAACAATCTCTGAGTGCACTAGTTATATGCTTCTTTGTGGTCTGTACGATGTCATGAACTTAATGAATTTTTGTGTGTCCAGATTGGATGGGTCTAGATTTATAGAGTTTTCAGTATTTAAAGTTTGCATGATCCAAAACCCACACTAAAATCTGTCAAACCTTATGTTTCTAGAATACCTGATGCCTTGCAGAGGAAATTTAGTATTTAGTCAAAACATTCAAAATAAACATAAATTCTGGCGGTTGTATTTTTTTTTTTTGTAATATATATTAGCTTATGAAGTTAGTTCCTGTAATAACACATAATATTTTATGCAATTTCACAAATAACCATTATTAACATCCTTTTAAATCATTGGTCACCATTGTTGATCCTACCAGCGCGGCAGTACCATCTTGAAAGGCTGAAAAATGCATGATCAAGAGTGTGAAGTCCCGTAATTCAGTGACTTGGTGGCCGTAGGCTGGGCAAAATATCATGTGAACACGTACAAGAAGTTCATTGTCATGCCTATCCCACCTATTAAGGCCTAATAAGTACTCCTTCACTCTCTTGATTGTATGCCAAGGGAAGTGTTATGTGCTCTTGGAGTGGCCAACAAAACAACTCAAAAGGTAGTGAAAGTTCTAGTGAAGATGGTGCTGAATCCTCTGCGTAAAATAGATAGGTTTAGATAAGCGGTAGAAATGTGGAAAAGTTGGTTGGAGTATTCCGAAATCCACGATTACTAACAGGTGATTTGAGATGAGGGACTTTTGTGCAAGGTGGAGCAACTGTGTTTCAAACGATGCATATCACTTGTGATGGATGGGTGAAGTGTGGTCCGTTTGAAGGATGCACGTTAAGTCCTAGCACCTCTAAGCCTTCCAATTAAATGGACAGGCTGTGAGCTTTGTTTCTTTCTCCTACCAATGGAATTACATATAAAGGGTGCTTGCTGGTTATTTAGTTGGAGCAGTTGGAGCAACTTTTAAAAGATACATAAAGTCATATTTGACACTGAATGCGAGGCAATTTTCTAGTTGATGATTTTGCATGATTACACTTGGAAAAAGAGCTACTTAAAGCAAAAGGAGCTCAAGCCCATATGTCATGGTTCCTTCAAAGTACTCACTTGTATAGATGACAATTATTAATTATTAGTTATCGCCATACATGAAGGCATTCTAATCAATGTTGAGAACTTGAAGATGTTTTGAGCCCTCTTTTCTTGATGAGGATCCCAGTTAGGCAATAACTTTAGTTGATGATTTTGTGTTTGACTAAGAGAAGCTCTAGGGAGACGAGGCTTATTGCAAGAAGATGGATATGAAGACTTGGTACCAGATTAGATGTTGAACATTGCTCGATGGTTCACTATAGAATCTTTTCGATCTATGATTAATCACTTCAGTTCTATATCCATCTGTAACTAAATTAAGAATTGAGCAGTGATTCAGGAAGCCCAGCCAATTTGACCACAAGTTTTTAGCAGGGTGATTGCATGTCATCGGATGCACACGCCATAAGTCAGATGCAAGCACCGTGCGTCCTTCAGATGCACGTCGCCCTGCTCAATTCATCCTAGGCAGCTGCGGTATTTCTGGTCAGAATTTGGATTCTGCTGGTTCATGGAATGTGGAAAGCCAGGGTCGTTAGATAAGCATTTCAAGTTTTAAGTGTGTACACAGCCTTAGAACAGTTTGAACGGGGTCTGATCATAACATGTGGGGAGCCTTGAGTAGACAAGGTTGGTGAGATCTGTTCCAAATTCGAGTGAAAATTTTGAGGAATAGTTTTGCAGTTGGGAAAAGGCTATTTTAGGTCCTCCTACAACTTCTAGGAAGATATTCAAATCCTTTCTTCTTCACTCTTTAACCATAATACCAGCCATCAATAAAAACTCAATCCAGTGCGCTGAGCAACAGCATAATTCATGACCCTTACCATCAGGCAGAATTAAGATCCATTTTAACGCTTTTCTCAAGTGATATAACCCTTCATAGACAATCATTTGCAAGTTGGAGAATGATCCAAGTCCATAAAATCTGAGTTTAAGAAACTATATATGTATGATTTCTTTAAACATGTCATCTTTTTACGAGTACACTAGTAAGTTGCAAACTAGTTCACAAAAGATAATGCATTTCTAAGACGTTGGAAAATTTTTTGCATTGTGTTCCTCATATCATGAATCACTTTATTTTTCTTGATCCTGTCTAGAGCTAATATTTGGTTGAAATAGATAAGGGAAGGTTTACCTGTCCATAACAGCCAAGGGGTGCAACTGTTAATGCTTGTTTGTTATTTCTGACTTTTGTTCTTGATTCTCTGCTCTTTTTGCACAATTCAAAAGCTGTCTGAATGAATTGTCAGAAACATCTTCCCTTGCCTTCTGAACAGGTTTGATAAAAAAATAAGGTATGCATCTCGCAAGGCTATGGCTGACGTAAGGCGAAGGGTGAAGGGCCGGTTTGTCAAGGCTGGTGAAGCTTACGATTATGATCCGCTTGTGCAGACAAGAAGCTTTTAAGAGCACAGAAAATCCTACTATTAAGGCAAAATTAAATGTTAAATATTTGGGAAATAAAAATTGACGAAGTTCCCCTCCCTTGTAATCAATATATTTTTCAGTGAATTTGAAATTCTGAAAAAGGAGAAACAAGAAATGCAGATAGCTTGACGATTGGTTATATATTTGAAGCCCAAGTGCTAAGTTCATGTAAAATTAAGCCAAAATGCGGGTATGTAGTGTGTATATTCTATCTTCTGAGTAAAATTAAGCCAAAGCAAAGATTGGTTTATTCTCCCTTTTACTACCTTGTATTGTGGTATGTATGTCGATGTTGTCCTTTGCACCTCAACTCTCTCAACTTCTAATCCTCTTCCTGTTTTCTTCCTTTTCCATTAATATTCTACTTGATTTCGCCAAGGGAATTTGGGGGTTCGTTGTCCTCGTTACAGGTTTGTGTTCCAGTTCAGATGCAATTTGTACCATTCAATATAGTTATTTTCATGTTTCAGTTTGCACAGTATAGAATGTGACGTATTTAACGGGCAAAGAGTTGTTTGTATCCATTCAAAAATAAATTTTAGGCATTTTATTTTCTTATTAAAAAAATGAATTTCTCGTTTTTTTCCCAATGTGAAGTGTTCATCGAGATTATAGAAATAATTATTTCTTGTATTAGTTTTATCAATGTTAAAAAAATGATTAATTTGTTAACTATTGAACCAAACATTTTGGTAGCAAGGGTAGAACAGCGAACCAGTCATCACGCCACAAGGCTGCCGTCCTCAGAAGCTTCACCCGGGTTGTCACTGCTGCGCCGGAAAGCACTGCTCCGGTGGCGCCGGCAGCGGAACGACCCGGCGTGGGTCGTCGGCGAGCACAAGCAAATCCCCTTCTGGCTGCTTGGCTTGCACAAGCTCGGCTTCATCTCTCCTTACTCTGATACAGCGTTGTTGCTGGCTACTGAAGGGTTCTTTGCACCGTTCTCCATTTCTGGTCGTTGCAATGCACACAAATCCAGAAATGATTCGTTAGATTAAAAACTATGCAGAATTTTAAGATGTATCCAAAGAAATGTTGGCACAGGACATACGCGATGGATCTCCAAAGTGTTTCTGAGCAGATGAATCAAGAATGTCGTCGTTGATCAGTGAGGGCAACCATGCCAAAGATGAAGCCATAAGTATAATACATATGCTAATCCTAATAAAATTCAAAATTTCAAGTAAATACTAAAGAAAGCTAAGGTTCAAGGAATCAGTTCGATGAGCCACCCATCGGACCAGTACGGTACCAATATAGTACTAGCAAATTGGGCAACAGTGGAAAAGCGACGGCAACAAAAGAGCGAACAAAGCTTCTGATGCCAGCGGAAGCTTCGAACATGCCGCCTCACCACTGTCCGCTGCTCGACCCATATTCTGGTGTCGGTCTCTCACCAGACCGATACCAACCAGAAGACTCCTCAAACACTGAAGAGAGCCACTCCTAGGAATGTCAAAGTGAAGAGATTTAATTTTCAAGTTATGACCCTTGTGCACTTCACCTCCTACTCAAAAAAATTTCTCATAGATGAAGTATTGCTAGGGAGAGTTCATAAAGTTGAACACAACTATTATTTTAAGGATAGTCATTGCACTATCTAATTTGCAATGTAATCACTTTTCAAAAACATGACTAGAGATACAAGAATATAACCATTGCAGCTTCATAATTTTCTAACATGGTAAGGTCTTTTTTTTCCTTATATTCATGCAGTTACGTGGCCAATTACTCTATTGTTATCTTATAACTTGGTCATGCATCATAATATTTTTAATCTCTATTTAGCATTTTTGCTAATTATTTTTATCTTGCTTCTAAATATTTTAATCTCCATTTAGCATTTTGCTAATATTTTTAATCTCTATAAGTAATATTTGTGATTAGTTATTGTCATTTTGATAAGGCTTGAGTGTTGAATTGTTGTTTTGATCAAATTTAGTTTAGTTGAGAAGGTGATGGTTATGGAATGTTTTTTTTTAATAAGTGGAGCATTTAAAAGAGATGTTAGGTAAATAACCAGCGCATTTACACGGCTTGAGCATATACATTCCACGATCCATTCAATCTCATGCTCCACAAAATCATTTCAATCTAATGTCATGAACTCCAAAATTGCTTTCTCTGTCAAAGCTAATATATACAGTTTCAAAGTTACTCTTCAAATGCTTTTAGAACAATTGTGGAGATAAATATCTGCTTACAAATCCAAAATTGTTCATCATTACAGTACTTCTCAAAGATATCACACAAGGAATGTACAATGCCCACACTGATGAAACAACAATATAACTGGCACGCAAAATCCAATGCCTAAAGAATAGCTAATCACATAAAATAAATAAATATAAGAGAAGAAACCATTTAGGTACACAGCTAGGGATCTGATGTGCTTCTCAAATAATGCCACCAGTTTGTTGAATCTCACTAGTATGGAAACAACTCAAGGCTTGCTATCTACAAAAACTATTTTTTGATACTCATTTTATCATTCTGAACATATTCTCTGCCATCTTCCTCTTCATCACAGAGAACAAACTCCACATATAAGTTCTTCAAAGCAATGACAACCGTCATTATCAGCGGACCCATAATTGCTCCCTGATAAATGAATACCAAATGATTCCATGGAAGAAGTATTGAATTTCAAATGCAAAGCCCAATAAATTTTACAAGATTATTAGCAAGGGCAAGTGATTGTCAAGTGGAAGACCATACAAAATAAAATATACCAATATGATTCCATGGAAGAAGTATTGAACTGCAAATGCAAAGCCCAAGAGATTTTATCAGACTATTAGCAAAGAAAAATGAATGCCAATGGAGTTGGGAGGAATAAATTTCTGCTATCAAATACTGTTCCCTTGTAAGAACAAGAAATATTTCAGATGTCTACATTCTAGCAGCCCATCAGGATCCACAGTACCATAATATAATTTTGATAATATATTGCAAATTCCACCATTTACAAACTTCTTGTTTTGTTTGGTGAGATATTAAGATCATCAACTTTTATTGAAAAGTTCGATCCTTCTGGACATTATTTATCTGTAATCTAACAGAAAATGACAGCCAAATATTTGTTCATGGCAAGCATGAAGCAAAAACGGCAAAGACTTCATTGCAAGTCTGTCTGAAAACTAAGGTACAGAAACATCCTATAGTCATAATCTCATGACAACTGTGCATAAATGAACAAGCCAACTAACAATGAAATAATATGATAGAATAGTACCTCTAAAGCACTAGGGAACAACGTAATGCCACCAATGATGCTAAGACCAGTGATATATGCACTATGCCCAGGTATATCCTTCTGAAGCAAAGAAGTACCATAATCCATCAGCGAAAGATATACCACAGCCAACACGATAGCCCATATGTACTTCCCTTCCATGAACAGCTGCAATGCAGCTGGAATGCAGGAAATCCAGATAGGCAGGATCGGCAGCAACGAGCTAATAAACGCGAGAAGAGTCGATGTATACACAAAATGCACTGAGCATAACCTAAACAGAAGCCATGTCAGACAACTTTGGAAGATAGCAATTTTTGCGGTGGCCAAGAACACACTGCTGATGGCATGATTGATAACCTCGACAGTGCGAATTCTTGCATACTTTGACATGGGAAGCATGTCCACAACCTGCTCGGTCGCCCCATCTGACTCCGAAGTGACGAGATAATACAGCACCCACAAGAAAACTGTCAGTTGGGAAACAAAATTCACAAATTCTACTGCCCCCGATGCCACCTTCAGGGCAATCGAGGCCACCAAACTTGCACCCCCGCCAAGAACCGAGCTGCTGCTAGAAAGAACCTGTTTTGAGATATCGATGCCTTGTAAGGCAAGCCCCTTTGCTTTCACCACCAGATCCTCTCTAGTCATCAGTAATTCCTTGAAAAAGGAGTACAGTTCCTTGAAGATATTCGCCCAGTCGCGATTCTTGAAGAGCTCGCTCAAAGATTGGAGCTTCACACTGTAAGGATGTTGCGCCGAGGCCATCATGCCCGTTGAAGCGCATCCGGTATGATTCCTAGATCGGTTGATCAAGAATTGCTTGAAACCATGGGAGAAATCTGTAAGATTGTACTCATCGACCAAGCTATCGATCTGCTGCCACACTGTGTCATAGATCTTGGTCGAGTACTGATCCACCAGAGCAGGGATATCGTTGTCGTCCATCCACTTCTTAAATCCGATCCTCTCTGCGTAATTGCTATTCTGGACGTGGGATTTCAACGATATCACTGCATCCTTCCCTTCCACTCCGATTTTGTATGAGAAGAAGACGCCGCCGACCAAGGCTCCATTGATCATACACACGATTAAGCTGACAGCGGTGATGGTATTTAGGTGCTTCAGGATGCGACTAGTGACGAATCCACCGCCACCCCTCTTGGAGGAGGACTTGGAGGGCCGTCTGCCAACAAAGCTGGCGTGTCTGGCGACGGAGGTGGCTGTAGGGACGGCGACAAGGAGGCCGATAGCGAAAAGAGCGACGGCTGCAGCAGGACCCAGCTGCTCGTAGGAGATGACGAAGACCCAGAATGAGACGAGCCAGCGGATGAGGCGGGAGAATCCGACCTTGTGAACAGGACGGAGCTTCTGGCGGAGTAAAGCAGTGCGGAGGTCAACAAGGGTATCGGCTGAGGCGCGGAGGAGTGCAGCGGGGACGGCGAGGAGAGTGGGAGTGAGGCCGAGGCGCAGGGGCGGGGACCAGAAGGCGACTAGGGCGCGCTGGAGCTCGCAGAGGGGGATGGAGCAGAGAAGCGCCCACTGGAGGGGGCGGACGAAGTCGTGGAGCAGGCGGTAGAGGCCGTAGAGGAGGAGGAGGGAGAAGGCCAGACAGGCGTGCGCCATTGCGATGTAGAGGGCAAGAAGGGCTGGATCGGCGTAAGGCGGGGGATGGTCATCATGGCGGCGGAAGAGGCAGGGGGAAGAAGGAGAAGCTTGGGGGGAGGAGGGGAGGGAGTCCGACGGGCGGCGGCCGGAGGCGGAGCGGAACATCTCGGAGACTCGGACCAATGGACGTTGGAACTTGGAACGGGATTCGCGTTCGATGGATAGGGACGAGCTCCATCAATCACGAAGACCTCTCGCCCATCTCGCTTCTCCCTCTTCCCCCGGTCTTTTTTAGTAAACACAAGAGAGAGAGAGAGAGAGAGAGAGAGAGAGAGAGAGAGGTGCAATTAAGCCTTTAACGAGGTCAAATCGATGGAATGTAATATGAAAGTGATAATTAATTAATCATAAAATAGTTTAATTATATACTTTAAATTAAATAATCTGGTCAAATAAAATTATATTTAAAATATGAAACAAAGACCCTGTAAAAATATTTTAACATATTTAAGTAAATATAATTATTTAACTAATATGAAATAAAATTTTCAAATGTAATTATAATATATTTATTTAACTAAATAAATTAATTACATAGGACAAGAATGTAAAAATTATAATTACAATAAAATAAATAAATAGAATTTGTAATGAGGTAAATTTGAATTTGAAATTCATTTTAGAACTCCGTCCCCCTCTATAGATTTTTAGATTTATTTAAACCTGACCAAAATAAATTTCTTTTTTAAAGTCACATTAGATTAGATTAAATTTGAATGTTTTTGTTAACCCTAACTTAGACTCATGTCTTTACTGAAATCACAACTTTCATTTTCAAAAATATATCGTTGCTTTTAATTTTATCTTTTACTAAATAATTTTTCTTCACACTAAGAATTTAGACTAGATAGTTTGAATCTTTAATCAATGTCAAATGAATAAAATTCTACTAAGACGATTGATTATTTATAAAAATAAAAAAAATAGAAAGCAAATTATAATGCTGTAGATGATGAGAGTTGAAGACGACGAGAAGGAGACGACTTCGGTGTCACTTTGACAAGTCGAAGACGATTAAAGTAGTAGGCACAAATGAGAAGACTTCATTGTCACTTGACTGCTTCATTTACAATTTTTTTTAGTAGGAAAGAAAAGAAAAGAAAATTAATAGAAAAAAACAAAAGATTTTTCCTTCCTTGTTATATTTTTTTAGATGGAAGAAAAGTACCAATGATAGATTTTAAGTGATATATATACCCCCTAACCCTATTTTTTACACTAGCGAAAACTAGAGTAGTTTTATCCATAGCACTTCTTTCCTTTCACGTAGCTCTCGTTGCTTTCTTTTTTACTTTTTTCTTGATGCAAAGAAAGGAAGTAGGAACTGTCGTTCTAGCACTGAAATAAAAGAAATTGTCATCCCATTCTTCCTTTCGTTCTACGCAGAAGACAGTGAATTCATCCAAGAAAACACAATTCGTGAGAGCATATAGGACCACATTCACATGTTTAAAAAATTTTGATCTTCTATTTTCGAGCTGTATAAGGAACTCTGCAGTTCGAGCTGTATGAGGAACTCTGCAGTTCCAGCTTTTGCTTTCTCAACATTCGGATTTGACTTTGATACATCAGAAACTGCATTCTCCAGGTCCTTGGGAGCATCTGAGGTCAAGCAAGATGAATGGAAGTGTCACGCCCCAAGACTCTCCCAGCCTTAGGACGCGGCAAACAATGGACCTGCAAGGCTATACAGATCCAGAATACAAGTACAAGATAACAAGTGTCACGAATGATAAAGCCGCATAGATAAAACATATATCAGACCGACGCAGCGGTCAAAGTCAACAACACACGAGGGGCCGCACAGTCCTGGCCCACAAGTCCCCACTGGTCCATGACCAGATAAATACAACACACGAGGGGCCGCACAGTCCTGGCCCACAAATCCCCACTGGTCCATGACCAGATAAATACAACATCATCAAATAAATATCCTCGAAATATGATAATAACAGTAGCATGTGCGTCACAATAGAAAATACAACACAAGATATGAAAGGTAATCTACCTATCTATCTACGGCGCACCAGAGGGAGCCGAGCCTGAACCTGGAGGCAAGGCAAGGGGAGTTAGCCGGGAGGCTAAGTAGGATTAACAAGTATATGGTGCATATAAGAGTAAGGAAGACCCAACAATAAGTAATAACCAGAAGTGCACTGTAAATAAATATAACGCGACTAAATAAATGTAGAAAGAACTGCATGCAAGTGGAGTCTAAGCTGTGCCAATGTCCCGTAGGACGCGCACTCAAAGAGTGGTTCCTACCGCCAGCTACGGTAGAAACGGCTGTCCGTCGACAGTCCGCCGGTGTAGCGTCCTACACCCAGATCGCCCCGGAATGCCGAGTCACCCGACACCCGACTGCGATCCATCCGGAGGCCAGTAGATCATGGGCTCACACATCCATAAACTGCATCCATGACTAACACATCCATAAACTGCATCCATGACTACTACCAGTGGCCAAATCAAGGTTCTCGGAAAGGTTGACTACCCCAGTCAGACCTATCCGTCCATCCCCAATATCAACACAAGCTGGCTGTAGAGACAGCCAAAATATATATATGTACAACATCTAAATAAATTACCCACGGCATCATGCATCAAAACATAAAATCAGATAGCATGCAATCATCCAAGTGATTCAATAGAAGGAGACATATCTCAATGGATTTATGAAGGTAATAATCATGTTTAATCAGCAAGAAAGGTGATACCTAACAAAGGTAGGGAGGTAAGAATCCTACCTGGAGACTGTAGGTCTGAGCAAGATCCAACCAATATATACGTCCAATATCACCTCGTGCGCGCCGCACGAAGTTGTAGTTGCGGTCGCGGAGTTCGCCGGAAAGATCGCCGGAACAGTAACGCCGCCGCCGGAACAGTAATCTCGGTGGCCGGTCGAAATTCCGGAAACGTCACGAGATAGCCGCCGGCGAGACGAGTTCAGTCGTACCGTCGGTTTCGCGAGCGGAGGTCGGGATCGCCGGGATCGAACGGAAAACCGCGGGCGGCGTCGTTCGCGGTTGTCGCCGGAGTTGGGGACGACGACGCCGGAAACCACTCCGAAACGGGGAGGGAGCGTCCGCCGGGGGTAGGGAAGCTCGCCGGTGCCGCCGGAGACGAGAATGGCGCCGGATCTAGGGTTCCGGTCGTCTCTCGTCGCCTGCGTTCGCGTGGAAGAGGAGGGAAGCTTCTACCGCCGGTTCTGGTCGCCGGAGTTGCGATCGGAGGCGGGGAGGAGAATGCTGGAAGAAGATGCGTAGAGAGGAGGAGGAAGATGGGTCGATGGGGTGAAGAAGCGAGGAAGCGGTGAGGTGAGGAAGGGAGGAAGAGAAGGGGGAGAAATAAGGGAGGGAGAGGGAGGCGTTCACGGGTGAACAGGGGAGAAGCATGGGGAAAGTAGGGAAATCGTGGGGAGCAGATGGGACAGCCGTCCCATCAAAATTTCGAACGTTACAAATACTCACAACTTATAAGAATTTGGTCCCCAAATTCAAAAGATAGAGACAAGTTATTTTTAATCATGTAACGTTCACATTAAATACAGTCAATCAATACATGCCGTACATGAATTCATAGCACTCAGGTCGCTCAGGAAACAGGTGCGGCCATCGACGCAAGGCTTCGTCCTCGCGTTCCCACGTGGCTTCACTTTCAGATTGATTGTTCCAGCGGATCTTAATGAGTCGGATCACTTTATTGCGAAGTTGATGCTCCTTGCGGTCCAAGATCTCGACAGGCGTCTCTTGATACGTAGCATCAGGCGTAATCATTGGGGATTGATCTTGTAGGACATGCGATGGATCCCGCATGTACTTTCGCAGCATAGACACGTGGAATACGTTATGCACTTGCGACAAGTTCGGAGGTAGGGCTAGCCGATATGCAACGGCTCCAATGCGCTCCAAGATTTCGAAGGGACCCATAAATCGTGGAGCCAATTTGCCGGAATAACCAAACCGAGCTTTTCCTTTTACTGGCGTAACCTTGAGAAATACATGGTCGCCAACTTCAAACTCGAGTTCCCGTCGTCTCCTATCGGCGTAACTCTTTTGCCGACTCTGGGCAGTCAAGAGTCTCTTCCGGATTAGCTGAACTCTTTCGGCCTCAAACTCTAACATGTCTGGCCCAAACACACGGCTTTCACCAACTTGGTCCCATAGGACTGGCGATCTGCATCGTCTACCGTACAATGCCTCGAATGGTGCCATCTGGATCGCCGAGTGATAGCTGTTATTGTAAGCAAATTCAGCTAAATGCAAGTGGACTTCCCAGTTAACCCCGAAATCTAGGGCGCAAGCCCGAAGCATATCTTCTAGGGTTTGGATGGTCCTTTCGGATTGACCATCTGTCTGGGGATGAAAGGCAGTGCTGAAATGCAACTGGGTGCCAAGCGACTTCTGCAGACTTCCCCAAAACCGAGAGGTAAATTTTGAATCCCTGTCAGAGATAATGCTAGAAGGGACCCCATGCAACCGTATGATTTCTCGGCAATACAAAGCAGCCAATTTATCCACAGAAAATGCTTTCTTCACAGGTAAGAAGTGTGCAGACTTGGTCAACCGGTCAACTATCACCCAAATGGAGTCGTGGCCCCTTTGTGACCTAGGAAGACCCGTCACAAAATCCATCGTGATATGTTCCCACTTCCACTCTGGAAGGGGAATATTCTGCAACATTCCTGGTGGCTTGCGGTGTTCTGCTTTTACCTGTTGGCAAGTTAAGCAACGCGAGACATATTCAGCGACGTCTCGTTTCATATTCTCCCACCAGTATGTCTTCTTCAAATCGTGGTACATCTTGGTACCGCCAGGATGCATAGCAAATCTTGATTTATGTGCTTCATCCATCACCTCCTGTTTCACAGATTCAGGCACACAAATACGATGCTCGTACCGTATCACACCCTCGGAATCTTGTGTGAACTCAGACCTCTTCCCTCTAGCAAGAATCGCCTGAAGGTACTCATCATCTGCTTGGTTTTCAATTACCTTCTGTATAAGTTGGGATCCAGCCACCATCACTGCTAAGCATCCGCGCTCGGTGGGACATATAATATCTAAATCCAATTCGAGCGCAGATCTAGCCAATTCTGTAGGCGTCACCCTCAGGTTTGCTATCATTCCTGTGGACTTCCTGCTAAGGGCGTCGGCAACTACGTTAGCCTTTCCTGGATGATAATTTATTGTGCAGTCATAATCCTTCAGAAATTCCATCCACCGACGTTGTCTCATGTTAAGATCTTTCTGAGAGAATAGGTATTTCAAACTCTTATGGTCGGTGAAGATTTCAAATGTGACACCGTAGAGATAGTGTCGCCACATCTTCAAGGCAAATATAACTGCGGCCAATTCCAGATCATGTACAGGGTAATTCTTTTCGTGCTCCTTAAGCTGTCGAGAAGCATACGAGATAACCTTACCCTCTTGCATAAGCACAGCACCCAGACCTTGGTGTGAAGCATCGGTGTATACTACGAAATCACTATCACCGTCTGGAAGTGTTAGGATTGGTGCACTAATCAACCTCTGCTTCAGCTCCTGAAAGCTGCTCTCACTATCATCATCCCATTCAAATGTTACGCCCTTCTTCGTCAGACGAGTCAACGGGGCTGATATCCTGGAGAAATTTTCTACAAACCTTCTGTAGTAGCCAGCCAACCCAAGGAAACTTCTAACCTCCTGGACCGTGGTTGGAGTTTCCCATTCAGCAACGGCACGAATCTTTTCAGGGTCAACAGAAATACCGCTGTCCGAGATAACGTGACCGAGATATGCCACTTCGCCAAGCCAAAATGCGCACTTACTGTACTTGGCATATAACTTCTCTTCCCGTAGGGTACGCAGCACCATGTGCAAATGATTCTTGTGCTCACCATTATTTTGGGAATAGATCAAGATATCATCAATGAATACCACTACAAATTTATCTAGGTATTCACTGAACACCCGGTTCATAAGATCCATGAAAGCGGCCGGTGCATTGGTTAGTCCGAACGGCATCACCATGAATTCGTAATGTCCATACCTTGTTCGGAATGCTGACTTTGAAATATCTTCATCTCGAATCCTCAGTTGATAATAACCCGACCTTAGATCAATCTTAGAGAATACAGTGGAACCTCTAAGCTGATCAAACAGGTCATCAATACGAGGTAGAGGATACTTATTCTTAACAGTGACGGCGTTGAGCTGCCGATAATCAATGCATAACCTGAAGGATCCGTCTTTCTTCTTAACAAAGAGTACAGGAGCACCCCAGGGAGAGGTACTAGGTCTGATGAAACCCTTTTCTAACAGATCCTGGAGTTGCCCTTTTAATTCCTCCAATTCCTTTGGCGCCATTCTGTATGGTGCTTTGGAAATGGGTCCCGTGCCGGGTTGAAGTTCAATAGCAAACTCAACTTGTCGTTGTGGAGGCAAGCCGGGTAGTTCGTCAGGGAATACGTCCGTATATCTTCTGACTACGGGCACACGTTCGATCGGAGGCAAGGACTGTTCTTTGATTTCTGAAATGGACATCAAGTATGCTTCACATCCATCCCGTAGCATCCTCTTGGCTTGCATAGCGTTAATGACAGGAGCAACTTGTCCAGAAACTCCTGTGAAGGTATATGTCGTAGACTCTGACACACGAAATGTCACCTTGCTTTCATAACAGTCTACAATGGCTCGATTAGCTTTGAGCCAGCTCCAGCCGAGGATGACGTCAAAGTCAGACAAATCCAACAACATTAGATCAGTATGAACCACGATGTCCCCAAAATCCAGTGGGCACCGTTTTAATTCCAGGTGTGATCGCAGCACACCACCGCCAGGTACGTGCACAGTCATATCATACCGTGCCAATACAGGTTTACGATCGATCTTCTTAATGAACTCGTAAGAAATAAACGAGTAAGAACTGCCAGTATCAATAAGCAAGCAAGTAGGAACGCCATAAATGGAGATGATACCTCGCATCACAGAGTCTAATGCACGCTGGGCGTCCTCCTCAGATATATTATATGCTCTTCCAGATGCCTGGGCCTGCCCACGCCCACCACGTGGGGGACGCTGCCGCCGATAAGGTCGTCCGGGATTCTGCTGCGGCGCTGGTGCTGATCCCTGTGAGCTCGGGACTTGTCTACCCCTTTGAGGGCAGTTGTTGGCATAATGTCCCATCTCGTTACATTGATAGCAGCGGACGACGTTCGGGCACGATCTTGCTTTGTGGCCTAATCCTCCACACTGGAAACAGGTACTGGAAGGAGTAGCTGGAGGTGAGCCAAAAATAGGGGATGTCGGTGCTGGACCCCGATACCTGCTACCCGGAGCCCAAGATTTTCGCCCTGGTTGGATATCCTGGCGTCTAGATCCAGAAGCCGAAGCTGGTGGACTTCCTGGACCTAAACTCCCAAGTCCCCAAAAGTCAGTCTGCGCGGGGGCCTTTCCACGTCTCTGCGCGTCACGCTCCTGGGCCTCACGAATGACGTCCTGCCCACATTGGCTCATCCGTCGTGCAGTTTCGACCACCTCAGCGAAATTATCTGGTGGAATGATGCTCACCAGAATGCGGAGCTGTGCGTCAAGGCCTTCTATGAAATGCTCCGAACGCTCCCTTTCTGTGGCTACGAGTTCGGGAAACATCTCAGACAGTCTCTGGAACTCAGCAATATATTCCTCAATGTGACGCCCATTTTGTTTGATATGGATAAAGTCCCGTCTCGCTACGGATTTTTGTGCTTGTGGGAAGTATTGTTGCGTGAATACGCTCTGGAAAACCTCCCAAGATGCGCTCGCTGATCCCAAAATGGCCACAGTAGACTTCCACCACTTTCGTGCCTGGCCACCAAGGTAGAAAACTGCTAGCTTTACCCGTTTCCTCTCTGGACATTCCATTGCGTCCAGAATATCTGTTACACTAGTTAGCCACTCCCGAGCTTGCCATGGGTCGCCGTTCCCTTCGAATACATCCACACGGCCTCGAGTTAACTCGGTGAAGCGGGACAGCCAATCGCCTCGGGTTGGGGGCGGAGTGGCTTCCCGGTCGGGCTCCACAGCCACTGGTACTGCATAAGAAGCTGGTGGTACCGCATATGAAGCTGGGGGTGTATACTGGTACACAGGGGGTGGTTGCTCCACCACCGGAGGTGCTTCAATAGGCACTTCTCTTGGCCTTCGCCGCCGGCCAATCCAACTCATAGGGATGTTCATTGCATCCCGTGCAATATCTGCGATTCCCCTAGCTCTACCACCACGAGCTCTCGGAGGCATCCTGCAATTACAAATATGGTTAACTCACAACTTATAGACTTCAGTAGTTGCATTTAAACTTCACACTTATAATTTATCACGTGTCCTAAATCCTTAGATCATCTTAAGTCCTAAGTCCTTAAGGTCGCATTCAAGATCTAATACCATACCTCTGATACCAAAATTTGTCACGCCCCAAGACTCTCCCAGCCTTAGGACGCGGCAAACAATGGACCTGCAAGGCTATACAGATCCAGAATACAAGTACAAGATAACAAGTGTCACGAATGATAAAGCCGCATAGATAAAACATATATCAGACCGACGCAGCGGTCAAAGTCAACAACACACGAGGGGCCGCACAGTCCTGGCCCACAAGTCCCCACTGGTCCATGACCAGATAAATACAACACACGAGGGGCCGCACAGTCCTGGCCCACAAATCCCCACTGGTCCATGACCAGATAAATACAACATCATCAAATAAATATCCTCGAAATATGATAATAACAGTAGCATGTGCGTCACAATAGAAAATACAACACAAGATATGAAAGGTAATCTACCTATCTATCTACGGCGCACCAGAGGGAGCCGAGCCTGAACCTGGAGGCAAGGCAAGGGGAGTTAGCCGGGAGGCTAAGTAGGATTAACAAGTATATGGTGCATATAAGAGTAAGGAAGACCCAACAATAAGTAATAACCAGAAGTGCACTGTAAATAAATATAACGCGACTAAATAAATGTAGAAAGAACTGCATGCAAGTGGAGTCTAAGCTGTGCCAATGTCCCGTAGGACGCGCACTCAAAGAGTGGTTCCTACCGCCAGCTACGGTAGAAACGGCTGTCCGTCGACAGTCCGCCGGTGTAGCGTCCTACACCCAGATCGCCCCGGAATGCCGAGTCACCCGACACCCGACTGCGATCCATCCGGAGGCCAGTAGATCATGGGCTCACACATCCATAAACTGCATCCATGACTAACACATCCATAAACTGCATCCATGACTACTACCAGTGGCCAAATCAAGGTTCTCGGAAAGGTTGACTACCCCAGTCAGACCTATCCGTCCATCCCCAATATCAACACAAGCTGGCTGTAGAGACAGCCAAAATATATATATGTACAACATCTAAATAAATTACCCACGGCATCATGCATCAAAACATAAAATCAGATAGCATGCAATCATCCAAGTGATTCAATAGAAGGAGACATATCTCAATGGATTTATGAAGGTAATAATCATGTTTAATCAGCAAGAAAGGTGATACCTAACAAAGGTAGGGAGGTAAGAATCCTACCTGGAGACTGTAGGTCTGAGCAAGATCCAACCAATATATACGTCCAATATCACCTCGTGCGCGCCGCACGAAGTTGTAGTTGCGGTCGCGGAGTTCGCCGGAAAGATCGCCGGAACAGTAACGCCGCCGCCGGAACAGTAATCTCGGTGGCCGGTCGAAATTCCGGAAACGTCACGAGATAGCCGCCGGCGAGACGAGTTCAGTCGTACCGTCGGTTTCGCGAGCGGAGGTCGGGATCGCCGGGATCGAACGGAAAACCGCGGGCGGCGTCGTTCGCGGTTGTCGCCGGAGTTGGGGACGACGACGCCGGAAACCACTCCGAAACGGGGAGGGAGCGTCCGCCGGGGGTAGGGAAGCTCGCCGGTGCCGCCGGAGACGAGAATGGCGCCGGATCTAGGGTTCCGGTCGTCTCTCGTCGCCTGCGTTCGCGTGGAAGAGGAGGGAAGCTTCTACCGCCGGTTCTGGTCGCCGGAGTTGCGATCGGAGGCGGGGAGGAGAATGCTGGAAGAAGATGCGTAGAGAGGAGGAGGAAGATGGGTCGATGGGGTGAAGAAGCGAGGAAGCGGTGAGGTGAGGAAGGGAGGAAGAGAAGGGGGAGAAATAAGGGAGGGAGAGGGAGGCGTTCACGGGTGAACAGGGGAGAAGCATGGGGAAAGTAGGGAAATCGTGGGGAGCAGATGGGACAGCCGTCCCATCAAAATTTCGAACGTTACAGGAAGGGAATCAACAAACTTACTATTGGAATTTATCAAGTGAAACTCACTTACAAAATGCAATTTCAGACCTTTGGCTGCAAAATCCTTGCTGAGTTCTTGCTCTCCAACGGGGCTGCAGATTAGTTGCCATTGTAAATTTCAGTTGACTGCCATAGCAAAACTAACCATCCCCACTAAAATTTAAAATGACATTGCACCAACACCCTCGTTCAATGATTAGAAATCGTCAGCTGTATTGATAATTAATTGAATTTCTTTCAATTGATCCTTTTTCAAGTATGAGGTGAAGTGAAAGTTGCAAGAAATGTACCTAGTTTTGTTCTTGTAGTGGCTTGATGATCCACTAAGCTTCTTTTCATTATCAGCTGCATTGGAAGAATGAATAGCAGATCCAAGACACACAGCAATGAGAAAGCAAGCAACCCCAGGAAAGAGAATCTCAGCTCTATTAATTTGATCGTCGAGAAAATACTTCAAACTTGTCTCTGCATTCAGCAGATATATATTTGAACTGAAATCATTCAGCGTTGAATATTATTTGAACTGAACTAGTTTTGCAAGAACAAAAAGCTCACTACCAAAAAGCACAGAAACAAATGTTCAATTGCTGAAAGAAAATTCTTTTTTGATTAACAAATTGATAAGACCATGGAGACATACTTATGACTACAGTTATAATTGGAGTAATTACTTCAGTGACTGAAAGGCCAACATAAGCCCAGGTATATTGTGTAGCTAGGTTCCCAAGGCTAAGAACAATTCCACCAGCCATTGCAAAGAGGATTGAAGGCCAACAGTCCTGCAAATATTACCGATTCACAATTTACAGTGTCAAAAGTTTCGACTTCCTCCAGCAGAAGGAACATGAACAAAGAAACTTGTAAGAATAAAAAATTATAGGAAGTTTAAGCAACAATTTTCAAGAGTATCCAGGCTCTTACAGCAACAAAGTCACTTGTAAGAACAAAAATGCTTACCAAATACTAATTTTAGAGTGAAGTGCCCTGTGCTGGTGATATTTGAGTAACTTCTCCACGATTCAAGAACTTAGCATCAAATAAAGGAATGAAACTGGAGAAACACAAAGAAATTATCCAACCTGAGCTAGATGCGTGAAGAAATTTGGCATATGGGTTTGCTTTCTCCAATCTGACCAAATGTCAGAGCAATGATAACCGCATCCAGGAGATTTGTTATGGAGTAATCAAGGTAAGTGTGCTGAGGAAGACGACCTCTGCGTTCCAACAGAGTCAAAACAGCAGGTCCAAAGCACGAGTCAAAACAACAGGATCGGCGGCAAGCAGGAGCGGCGGCGAAGAAGCTGCTCTAATCGGGCAGCATCAAGCTGCAGCGAGCAGCTACGGCGGTGGCGGCGAGCAGGGGCGGCAGCAGTAGTCGAATGAGAGTGGAGCGACGATAGTGAGCGATGGATGGAGGAAAAAAAATAGAAGAGGAAGAAGAGGCTTACTCAACAGCGGTATCCGGAGGCGACGGCGGCAGCAGGTCGCGGCGGGAAGAGCCGACGGTGAGAGTGAGGAAGAGAAGACAAGTCGGCGACTTTGCATGGGAGGTGTCACACCCCGCGAACCGTTACTCCGGCGAACATGAGTTTAATTTACTTCCTCAATTTTGAACCCATGTTAAACTTTGACCCGGTTCTTTCTTGTCTCGTGTTCCTCTCAAGCTCGGCTGAGTCACCTTCAACCGCGTCATCATCTTCATGCGTACACACGTAACTCATCACCTGAAGAACAAGGATGTGCCGGCAGGGAAAGGGTCTCGCGCCTCGCCCTCAGTCTCTTCACCATCGTCTGTCAGCTTATCAGAATGATACAAGAATATTGCTGGAAACAAGGAACAGTTTAAGGGAAATCTGCTTCTTTACTACACAAAGAATTACAAACCCTTTTTTTACGCCAACGACCCCCGTCGTCGGTGCCCCTGTCCCTCCCTCGCCGGTCAGCAAACACACGCTGCCGGTTACAAACACTCACCTGGCAGCAACCTCTACTGCCAGATTACAAAGTCCTCACAGAACTCTTCGATGGCGTCTTACTCTCCATCGGCATTAGTGTCGTCCCTCAACGTACACTAGAACGAAGCTCCTCAGCCCCGATGGGGGGCATCTCTAACTAACTCAGATGCCGCGCACTGCACTCACTGAAGAGGGGCTCCAACAGCCCCGGTGGGGGGGGTGCCTCCGCGCACGCTGCACCGCCTCTGGTGTCGCCTCCTTGCGCACACCCTGCAACAATCACCCTCCTAGTGATTTAAAGGAAAGGGGAGATGTCTTGTCGTCCGCGTGCTCCAACCGCCAGGGAACCGCCAAGGAACTGCCACCAACCCACGTCGAGGCAACCACCCGTCTCCGCGTTTGAAGCTCGCCAACCACCTCATCGCCAACCGTCGACGTTGCTGTCCGCGTCCAGAAAGCACGCCGAAGAAGACGCTCGCGTCCGATGTGGGCGTTGACCCAAATATTGACCGGAATTTGGGCTTCTCCACCGTGGGTTTGGGCTGTGGCCCAGGCCTGCTTCATCTAGCCCGGCCTCCTCAGATCCGGGTGTCACAGGAGGGAGGGAGATTAAGAGCCGACGGTGAGAGTGAGGAAGAGAAGACAAGTCGGCGACTTTGCACGGGAGGGAGGGTGATTAGAGCGATCGGGGTGGAAAAGCTCCTTTTCCGCCCGATTTGGACAGACAGGAGATGAGCAGAAAAGTTACAATTTTTCTCCTTTCTTTTTCTGGTATTGTTTTTTCTTTCCCTCCTAATAAACAAGGAAAAAGTTTATTTTCCTCCTTTCCTTCTCAAAATCCCTCTTAAAAAACACAAACGTTAGGTGTGTATACTAAGAGGGACGGGAAAATAGGAAGGACAGATGGGAAAATAGAAAGGAAGGGAAAATATAGAGGATAAAATCTGCCACGTGAAAATCACATGTTCGAGAAATCGAGCATCGCGTCCGCGAGCGGCGACGTCCAGCAGGGGTTGAGTAGCGTCCATGACATCCATCCACGTGCGACGTCAAGAGGGGCGGTCAGTGGTATCTATGTCTACATCCGCGGGTGACGTCGAGAAATCCAATGTCACGCGTCTGTTCGCAACGGCGAGCGGCCTCTTTGGCGTCTGTCTAGCAAGAGCGTCCGTCCACAAGCGACGACCTTCCGTGAACAGCGTCCTTCCGTCGGCGAGCAGCATCCTTTCGCGAGCATGATGTCCAGCGAGCGTTCATCCACTAGCATCAACGAGCATCGACGTCCGGCAAGCAGCATCCACGAGCAGCGTCCATCCACGAGCGTCATGCGTCACGCATTCCAATCCATCCGGATTGGAAACGAGAGATTTTTTTTTCCTCTCCCATCCATCCCATTTTCCCTCTTTTTCATCCATCTATTCTGGTATACAAAGGATTTTTTTAAGCTCATTCGTTCCACCCTAAAATCCCTACTAGTAAACAGGCTGTTAGAGTTTGGACAAGAGTGTAAAGCTGGTAAGCAGGGCGATGAGTAGGAATAAGATTAAGGTTTGGACAAGGTTGTAAGAGTGTAAAAGTAGCCAAGCATAAGAGGAGGCATGAGGTCTTATGAGAGGGATAGGTTTTGTGGGGAATGAGTTATAGGGTTGATGGCTGCTATTAATGGGTTATGATATTAGTAATATAAATTATTATTTATAAATTTATTATTATTAGTAGTATTATTATTATAAACGGGTTTGGTGGTGGGAAAAACCTTATAAGCGAGAATCTCACTTAAGTAACTTCAACGGGTCATCAAAGCATGACTCATAAAAGAACCCAACCGATTTCCCAACAAGCTTCTACTCCTTCCATAGCTGCCCTGTGAAATTAAAAAAGGCCTTCATATATGCAGTAATGCTTCTAAACCTCGTCGGGAAGCTGAATAATATCCCATTTAGCTCAACTAACTATGCAGCAGATATCGGTATTACTAGAGAAATCTCCTGCGCAGAAACCCTGCACATGAGATGTGGAGAAAGGTGGCGCTTTTTGCCACCCTAATATATCTAAAAAAAATATTATGATAATCTACACACTGAGAACTATCCAATAGTATCAAAATCATCGTAAATAGAATCTTCTATGATAAGAAAAAAAATCAAAAAAAATATAGTATAATCTATATTATGTTATTTAGCACAAATTCTATTATATTTATTAATTTTTTTTCTCATTATAGAAGATTTTATTCATGATAATATTGATACCGTTAAATGGCTCTCGGTGTGTAAATCATAGTAGTATTTTTTTTAGATATGTTAGGGTGTCAAAATCGCCACCCTTCTCTTGCAATTGCTGCGTAGGAAATTTTCTTGGGATTACTGGGTCCTTGGTCGGGGTCTTCATCTATTCCAAGACGACAAAGGAAGCATCTTCGGAACAGAGTACATGACCCCCTTGACTCCTTCAATGCCATCCACCCTCAATCTTCATCCATTTAGTGAGGCCTTCAACATGCCCAAAGTGGAGAGAAGTCTGGCGAGCGTTGATGCAAGCAAAGTTGAGAGCAAAAGACATGGTGCTGATGGCGAGCATGTCGCAAGGTGTGATGCAACTTTGGCGAGCGCGTCCGATAGTAAGGAAGCAGCAGGGAGAGTGTCACGCCCCGGCGGAAGCCAGCTATTTCTAGCTCAGGGTTCCCCAGGGAGTAACAATATTGATAGGAACCAGAGAACTACAATAATCACATAACCTTTATTTAATAAACAATCCAAATTTAATATCAACACAATATCTGAATACAACTATCCAAATTATCAACTGAATAAAATACGAAAGACAACTATCTTAACTCGGCTGGTATCTGCTATCTACTCTATCCCTCCCAGAAGCTAACTCTGTACCTGGAAGAGAAACAAAGGGAGTTAGCAGAAATGCTAAGTAGAAATCAACAAACATGGTGAGGGAATCAAATAACAGGATAACACAATAACTGAAACAATGATATACAAATAATATAGGAATGTCGTGCAAATCATCAAGCTGGCCAACAGATCTCAATCAAGAGCCGCACTCATTTTTAGAGTGTTTCCACTGTTGCTCATGCAATGGAACGACTGTCCTAAACAGCCCGGTGAATGTTGCGTCCAACATCTGACATCCGTAGTATTGTCCCGATGACAACTGGCGGTGCCCTAACCGGCAGCTCAGATAGTCCGATATAATCAGAACTATAACTCAGATAAACAGGCCACTGGAGAATAAATCGTCCAGGTCAGCGGTCAAAATATATCACGACTTTATCATCTCAGATTTACAACGGTTCCATACATTTCAATATCTCAGATACACAATTATTCAACCAGGCTCATAAGCCAATAAATCAGATATCTCAACACAGTTTCTTTTATCATGCACACAGAAATAGAATATGACCAATGAACAAGATAAATGAGGTCAACTGAATTACAGAAACAAATCAAGCAGATGAAGCAATCAGATATCAGTGTCAATCAATTCTATCATATGCATCATATATCAAAAAAAACGGATTAAGTAGCAAATCCTATTATTGACACTGTAAGAAAGGAGTAGGGTAAGATTCCTACCTCAATCGCTGTTATCTTGAATTCCTCTGAAATCACAGTTATCTTCCATTCTTAACTGAATAATTTAAATAAAATATTCATCATTATCCATCGTATGCATTAATCCATAATATTACCCTCAACCCTAATTTCCAATTAATTTTATTAACTATCATCAAATTTTCCCCCAAGATAGAAATATAAAAATTAGGTTTTTCCTAATTTATTCCCTAAAACGAATTTAATATAAATAATTAAATAAATCAAAATCACTAACTTACCTTTCTCTGCCGAAGCTTGACACAGACGGGAGCAACGAACGAATTCGTTCGTTCGGTTCGGCGACTCCGAGGGAAAGATCACCGGCGCTCGCCGGAGGAGACCAGCCGCCGGAAAGGAGATCAGGCTGCCGGCATTGGAAGAGGAGATAGCCGCCGGCGCTGGACCAGCTGGAAGAAGCAGCCGCCGCATGCGTTGCTGGACAGAATTCGCCACCGACAAAAGGGAGGTTGAAGCCGCCGCTCGCCGGGAAGAGCAGCCACCGAAAGGAGAGGAAGCCACCGGCGCTGAGGAAGGAAGGAGGTGAAGGTGGTCTTTTGCCGTAGAAATCGCCGCCCGTCACATAAACCTTCGCACGCGACAGTCGGATGACGCCGCCGTCGCAGCACGCGTCGCTAGGGCTGGAAACTCGCCAGACGAACGCTGCTCCACCACCGGACGTCAAGGAGGCCACCGGCGCTTGCTTCCGCTGCTACTGGATTACGCGTGCGTCGCTGACGGGAAAGACGCGAAGGGGAAGCAACGCGAGACAACGAGGGAGAAGGAAACAAAACAGGGGAAGAGAAAACTGGGCTTCGGCGCATGTGAGAGAGATTAGGGATTAAGGATTTAGTTGAATAGATTAAGGGGAGGTTTAGGGGCTTATTTAAAGGGAATTAAGAGGAAAAATAGGGCAAAATAAATTAGGATTTATGGAGAGATGTTAGGGTTACTCAGACTAGGATTCTGAAATTTAAAAATTTAAATTTTTTTTTTAAAAAAACAAGGTATAACATTCTTCCGCTGCGCACCAAGAACTAGAAGCAAAGCAATCCCAAGTCAAGGAAGTAGAGGCCGTGGAGGTGGAAGTCAGAGGGTGAGTGCCCACAGCATTGGAGAAGCTAGAAATCCTCCTGAAGCTGAGGTACAGTTACCTCCAAACCTACCTAGGGCCCCTACAAGAAGAAGAAGTGGGTATGAAGCCTCAGTACCCTTAGAAGCAGCACCGCATGCCTCCCCTGTAGTACAAGCAGCAGTAAGGGATGAGGGTGAATCTTCTTCTCCATCTTTAGTACCACAACCAGTAGTAAACCAACCAGTTAGGTCAGCTAATATGCTGATGCGGTTCTCACAGTTAGGAAAAGATCGATTTCGTGATTTTGGAGGAACTACTGACCCTTGGGCAGCTAGAGATTGGTTACTAAAAGTAGAGCAAAACTTAGTCCTAAGCATGGTGAGAGGCCAATAGGAAAGGGAGGGCTACCGAGGATGGTGGAGCCACCTTTGGGCTGACCTCACATGCTGCCGACTAAGGGATGATTCTTGGGCATGTGTTAAGGTTTGGGCTTGACGAGGACGTCAAGTCTTAAGTGGGGGAGATTGTAATACTTCGGTTTAGTCCCATATTGAAAGTGACAGAAAATATTATGTGGTATATAGGGCTTAGTGGGCTTGCTATTGTTAACTTGGGCTTAAGCATTTTAATAGATTGGGCCATGTTGCAAATCGGCTCACCAAGTTAATAAATAGTTTGCTTACTAAGTGGGTTGTAACAGAGAGAGATGCCGATAGTAGAGGAGGGGAGCAGGGAGAGATAGAGCAACAACAAGAACAGAGGAGAAGTTGGGGTTCGGCGAGCATCGACAGCAGGTGCATTTGGCGAGTAAAGGAGCAGCAAGGATAGAGGCATTGATAGCAGGAGCAGGGCGTAGAGTGATAATAAGAGGGGGAGAAAGTGGGTTTGAGCCAGTGCTAACAGTGAGACACTCATCATAAGGGAGCAAAGCGGCAGGGGAGTAAAGCACCGGAGGGAAGGGGCGTGGGAGTGGATGAGAGCTTTAGGTTTTTTGATTTTTTTTGGACTATGAGATTAATGCAAAACATTTTAGGGGATCTTGAAATCACTTAGGCTTCGTTTGATATAGCTGAAACTTTTAACTTCTGCTGGTTGAAAAGTTGGTTGGAAAAGTTAAAAGGTATTTGGCTAAATTATTATGTTTGTCAATTTTTTTTTAAAAAAAGTACATAATCTTTAAAAATAAAAAATTTTAAAAATTTTAAAAAAGTAAAATTAAAATAGTAGTAATAAATATTTTTTAATTTAAAATTAAATTTAATAATAATAATTTAAATAATTTTTATTAAAATAATATTGGGCTTTCTATTATTTATAAAAAAATTAAAAAATAATAAAAAATAATTTTAGATTTAATAATTTTTATTAAAAAGTAATTTTAAAAATAATTTTATCATTGAAAGGATATACATGCGGACATAAAATGTAAAAAAAATATATAATTATAACTAGAAAGCAATAAAAAAAATAGCTCCTTTCCAATTTTTCCAAACTCATGTTGCTTCTAGATTTGAAACTTAGTTTTTTAAAAATCTACTATTTTAACTAACAAAATCAGCTGACCAACTATGCCAAACAGAACCTTAAGCGAGTCCAAAATCACTTTAGCGGATCCCCAATTATAAAACATCCCGATGATAAGTATCTATATTTATACTATTTGAATCTGATTTAGATAATATTCATTCATATTCGATTCAACCTAATTATTTATAATCGAATTCGAATAGATTAGATAGGATTAAAATAAATTTGACCGTCATCGCTCTACCAAATATATCTTAAACCTTTGAGTCACGTGAACACCTATCAATAAGACAATCATTTCTTAAAAAATATCGGTGTTTGACTAGTTATTATCTCTCAATACTTCCAACTTACAATCACTTTGATCTATGTGACAAGCAACCCTAATATTTAACTTAGCATTGAACTATTGTGTCGGTGCTCATCAAAGATTTCAGCAAGAATATCTTTAGTAAGCATTACACAATTGAGCAATCATAACAATTTGATCAATCCATAGCACTTTAGACAAAGAAAAAGACCTCATTGTCTCTCTCTATTATTAATCCATTGCAATAATACTTTATGCAATCAATCGGCTCAATTCCGGACCGAGTCATGATCTGGTTAATAGATCTGTTTGGTCTAGAATTGAACAGAACGAATCCGATCTAAAACCCGAGAACCATTTTAAAGCAAGCCGAGTGTCACACATTGATTAGCCGCCACGATCGATGCTTGCCGCCACCGCCACTTTTGTGCCTCGATTTGTGACTTGTGCCTCGATTTGTGGACTTTTGTCGTGAGGCTCCGTTATCGAACTCCTGAATGACAGAGTAACGAAAGCAACATTTAACTAAAAATAATTAAGTTTATTTAATAATTTAAAAGATAATTAGTTAAACGAATTTGAGGAGCAACGCCAAAATAAAAAAAGTAGCTAGTAGCAAACAGTAAAATCGCGAGGGGGGCAAGATGAAAAGCTGCACTCCAACTCGGCCCCACGAAGGACGACGTCTCGGGCACACAACGCTGCTCCCCTTTCTTTCGCCCCCCAACTAACCGCCTTCCCCCGCCATCTGGTCCGGCGAAGCATCCGAGGGATCCCAACTTCTAGCGTCCCGTGCTGAATCTGTTGGCCTGCTTGCGAAAATATGTGCACTTGCTGCTGGGGCTGATGCGTTGTAGTGGTTTTGCAAGGGTAGATCACGATGGGGGTGTTGGAAACCATCTTGGGCAAGGATGAGCGGCGGCTCGCCAAGCATAGGGAGAGGAACGCTGGAGATCAAGGTATCGTTGTTTTTTGGTTTAATTCGGCCGATGCGCACAATGCCGGTGACTCCTGAATTGTAATACAGTATTGAGTGATCCGTGAGAGAAGAAAAAAAGAACAAAGTTTTATCTGTCGCATCAGGAAAACTGGTTTTTAGTTAGTCGTCTTTTCCTGAATCTATTTGATTTTATTTTTCTTTCATTCTTTCTGCCCTATGAATGCAGAATTTTGTCCTCGGTATAGGAGTAAGGGTTTAGAGGTTTCTCTTTTTTTTTTTTCGTGCCTTTTTTATGTTCGGATGACGGTCTCCGTAAAGAAATTGATTTGTGTTTTTTTACCTGAGCCTTATTGTGATCCTTTTGCCTCTTCTTCTGCTATCCACAATTACCTTTTTTTGTACTCAGTGATTGTTGAGATGCTCTTTAGAGCTTCCTGTTGTTTACCTGCTAGGTTTCTTCTGTGGGCATGAACAATGCAGGTTCCTCCTCAATGAACCACCGAAAATGTAAACGTTGATGTGATTGGTACATTATCGTATCTAACAGATTTTTTTTATGAAAAAAGACGCAGATTTTTTTTTAATGAAGAAAAGACGGTGTATGCCCGTTCTAAATTAATTCAGGATCAAGCAAACTATAGTAACTTGCAGATTGATGCATCATTTCCCTAATTTCAGATGTTTGTACTCAATCTAGCTCTTTCTGTTCTGCAACTTTCTCCTGGTCATGTCGTATTCCCTATATGTAGCTATTATGCTCATCGGATTTGATTTGTAAAGTAACGTGTCATTAATAACCGCTTCCTTTCTTGCCGGCTTTAGTCAGAGCGGTTCCTGTGCTTAATTCAGTGGTGAGTGGTACAAGTCTCTTATTTTCTATGTCCGAGCTGCTGTAAACCTTTGTGCTGAACAAAAACCGTTGGAATTGAATTCCTGGAAGTTCATGCTTTAGAGTCCGAATTGCTTTCTGCATCATTGTCTGGTTGTACAAATAATACTAGTCAGATGTTTCTCGTGTGCTACTATAAAATTATTGTTTCTTTATGAACGGTCACAGATATGCAATTATCTAAAACAAAAATATTACTATGAATTATTTTCCTCTCTTCCTACATAAACTTGAGTTTCTACTGCCAGATTTCGCACCTTTATGAGACTTCTACTATGTCCTAGAAGCAAAATAACACGCTTCCTTTTGGAAAAGATTTATCATATGATAATAGGGAAAAATAATAGGTTTAAATTGTTTGTTTTTCTACTTCTCTCTCACTTACAGTGATTTCAGGTAGAGTGGAGGAACAAAGAAGCCTTTTGTACAGTGATATTCTAACTTCAGAAAGGGCCAAAAATCAGCAACAGAAGTTCTGTGGTCCATTTGTGGCATTGACCTTTAATTTCATTGTTGCTGTTGGAATAATCATGGCAAACAAATTGGTGGGTTTCTCATATCTCCTAGAGCAACCAATTTATGGTTTTGAATCTATTTAAAGTTCTTATCCTGCATTGTTGTGAATAATTTGCATCTATTCCTCTAAGAGTCATTTTCCTCTCAGTTTATTTCTCTCATGCAAGACACAATGGGACTTGCTCTTTTTTTACAGGTGATGGTAAAGGTTGGATTCATTTTCCCTGTTGCCCTTTCTTTGATTCACTATGTGACTTCCTGGTCTCTTATGGTAATACTCAAGGCACTCTCGTTGCTACCAGCATCGCCTCCTGCCAAAACTACACCATTTTCGTCTTTATTTGCCTTGGGTGCAGTTATGGCTTTTGCTACTGGACTTGCTAATGTTAGCTTACAACATAACAGGTGAGGGCTTTGCAACTATTTTTTATATGGCTTGGTTGACCTCAATTCTTCTTTTTTCTCTACCGAATTGATTCCTTCTTGTTTTCTATTCATTTCTAGCTCTTGTTTGCAGTGTGGGTTTCTATCAAATGGCAAAGATAGCTGTGACTCCTACAATTGTGCTGGCTGAGTTTTTGCTTTTGAGCAAAAAGGTGTCTCTTGCAAAGGTTAGCCTGTTTTCTTTCTATCTGTCATCACTTCTATTTTGAATTTTATTTGGGGTTGGTCTAGACCGTACAAAATTCTTTTAAGTGATTAATATATAACGAAAGCTTTGCTAGTTTATTTGCAATATATTGCGTCCAAGTCAATCTTGTTGGTATATGTACCCCTGCGATTTAAAGTTTTCCATATGTATGCACTAAAACCTAGGCAATGCACATATCTTGTTATTGTGATCGGGCATCTGACAGGGCACGATGTTGAGTACTTTTACTAACATCATGTACTTTACTGGCGAGTGGATAGGACCAAGGGAAGAAACGTTTACTATCTCTGAGAGAGAATTCTAAAGAAGAGTTTTACATGGTATGAATGCAACTATTGAGTTTTCTTGGGAAATACGTGCTAATGCTAAAGTTCAGCTTTTTTTAGAAGCATGCTTAATACAACTAGGAGAGGAAATCATTGTAAATGTGATTCCTTTGATTGAGCCTTTTCTTAAATTTTGCTATCAGAAAGTATCTTTATGTTACTAGAATTTCCAATTTTCAATTGCCTTTCCTTTGTCCTTCTGCAACGCAGGTTATCACACTGACTATTGTTTCAATTGGTGTGGCCATTGCTACTGTCACTGATCTACAGTTCAATCTTTTTGGTGCTTGTGTAGCAGCAGCATGGATTGTGCCTAGTGCTATAAATAAAATTCTATGGTCAAACCTGCAACAAACACGCAACTGGACTGCTCTTGCGTAAGTGGTCTATATGTCATAAGTTATTCACTGCTTCTGAGAATGCTTCTAATTCATTGCTTATTTTACTAGGTTGATGTGGAAAACTAGCCCGATTACCATATTCTTTCTCATGGTTTTGATGCCTTTGTTAGACCCACCAGGTGTTTTATCGTATAGTTGGGACCAAAATAACGTAGCTGCCATCATCATTTCAGCTTTATTTGGATTTCTTCTTCAGTGGTCTGGGGCACTGGCACTTGGGTGAGTCTTGTTTCTCACGTATAAGAATATTATTTAAGAATTACTAGGAATTTCAGAGCAGTGATATGAAAGTTCACAAGCCAATCCATATTCCTACGTCATGATTTAGGCTGTGTTTTAAAACTGGAAGGAAAGAATAGAAAACATATTGAATCTGGATGAAAAATACTAGTAGGTTCATTGTGTTTTCCATTCTTTCCTCCCAATTTTCCGTCCAATAGAAAAATTCTACATTTTCTAATTGTAAAGAAATATAAAACTAATGTTGATGCATTAATTACTAATTAATAATGATTAGTAAAAATTCTTTGCTTCACTGCACCACTTCGTGGATATCATTTCCAATTAATCTTCTTGAATGTGTTTCAAAAAAATCAATTTATGTTCCTGTGTGATCTGTACACTGTAAATTTTTGTAGTATAATCCCTTTGTCTGAAGGAAGCTTATCAGCTAGAAAATGATCTCGACGATGGCACAAAATAGCTCCAAGCTAGCTTGCATTTTGTATATCTACTTAATTTATTTTTACTTGTTTGTAATGTTTATAATACCTAAAGCTTTATTGTTTAAATTTTCATGTGGGAATATTAAGATGGCTTGTTCAGTAAATTAAGATGGCCTTTCCTTGTCTTCTTTGTTATTGCAACACTAAAAGATTTTTTTTTCTGAATTTGTACTTCACAGTGCAACATCTGCTACATCTCATGTTGTCTTAGGGCAGTTCAAAACATGCGTGATTATGCTTAGTGGGTACATAGTCTTCAATTCTGACCCCGGATTGCTCAGTTTGTTTGGCGCCGTCGTTGCTCTCTGTGGGATGTCATTCTACACTTACTTCAACTTGCGGGCGAAGAAAATAACATCAAGTAAACCATCGCTTCCTGTCCAGAATTCATTTTCTCCTAAGCACAAAACCACCAACGATGAAGAGGTTGGAAAGGTGACTGTAGTCAATGCATGAGACGAGTTGATGAGAGTGAAAAGAGAACTCTTTAGAGGAGTTTGGCAGTTAAGTTGGCTAATCAGTTAACTCTTTTCCCCAATGAAATGTGCCTTTTCTTTTATATATTTCGATTCGTTCTACTTATGCAGTTTCATATTTTCATGTGTTGATCGTGCTGCAAGAAGCTGATCCATATATAGAGTTTTAGTTTTTTTTTATTGAATTGTAAATGGATAGTATTTATTTTCTAATTTGAAAGCCTTTTTTTTTTCTTAATGATGCACATTGCTGGAAGGTTGCCACTCTTAGTTTTGGCTTTGTTCAATTCTATCCCCATAGAAGAATAAATATAAAAGCATATGTAATTCTGCCGTCAGATTTCAAGTTGATTAGCCTCCGTCTGCAGTTAGCAATCCCGGACCAAAACCAACGAAGTCTGCGTAAATAAATTTAAGAGGCATTGAAAGCCCTTTCGAACCATTCACTTCACCACCCTCTTGCAAGAGCCCGAGCGGATAAATAAATAGTTTATTTTTAATATTAGAACCTAAATTTTAATTTCTTCCTTTAATCGGAGTAAACATAAATGGCACAAAAAATGACCTTTTTAGTTTTTAAAATTATTCTCTTTTTACAGGAATTGAAGTTCTTATATAAATTTATGTGATTAAATCCAAAATAATATTTTTTTTTTCTTATGTTAAATGATTTGTGTAGATACTTATTTCATAGGTTTGAGTTGATTACTAAACTTATTTTATTGTTCTAAGTTGGTATTTGTTTGTTCTATAATCATATAAAGTAATTTCATAATGATGATTAATTTTATCCATTAATATATAAGAAGTTATATCTTAATATATTAACTTTATATAATATTTCAATTATATGTATTAGTTATTATGTTTATAAAAATCAATATAATGATTTATATACACAAATAATTTTAAAATAAAATATGCACTCATCTACAACTTGAGATAGAATGCACTTGCTAGTACTTGTTTGACCCATTGTTAATAACTTTTATAACTATGCTAAAATGTATTGTGCTATACTGTACTTCACTATCAAACTTTATAAAAAAATTTGGTTAATAACTTTTTAATCGCTGTCAAAACTTAAAATAATAAATAAATATACTATTTTAAATTATTTAAAATAATAATATATTTTATTTTTTAGTATTAAAAATTTAAATTATTTAAAATAATAATACTTAAATTTTTAAATAAAATAATATAAATTATATTTTTAAATAATCAGAAACTACAAAAGCATCAAATTGTAGCTTTCACAACTACTGTTTTTTTACTGTTTTTTTTCTGCTTTTATTTTTTATTACCAAATAGTTTTCTATCTATTACTTAAAAGTTGTTTAAAATCAGTTTAAAAATGGAGTCAAACAGATTCTTAGTAAAATAACCGTTATAAAAAAACTTTTATGATCTTATCTTCGAGGTGAACAAGCAACCCCGCATTTCGAACCCTCTGTGTTTGGCGTTGTAGGCAGAGCAGCCGGTAGCATTGAGCGTCGGTCAACAAAGCGAAAATCATTTGGCGGCAAGGGTGATTGAAGGCTGCTTACCCATGTTGACCAACATTGACCGGGTGTTTTTCGCTCGGCTTGGCCTGTGGGTCACGTGGGTGCGAGGCGGGTTTTCGAGTAGGGGTGTGGCAAAAAAACCGCCGAACCGTTGAATCGCGGTTAACCGACCAAATCGAACCGATTTAACGGTTAATCGAACCGACGGTTTTTTGATCAGTCGATTTTTTCATAGATGTAACGGTTCACGGTTTGGGAATAGTTCAGAAAATTTCTGAACCGCGGTTAACCGAACCGCATCAGTATTAATAAAAAAATTAATTTTTATATATATTTTTTTAAATTGGTAATGGTATATGGTATTAATAAACAAAAAAACCTAAACCTAAACCGGTAAACCACTAAACCCTATTTTCTAATTCGTATTCGTCGTGCGTCTCTTCCGACTTCTGAGTTCTTGTTCCGCCCTGTTGTCCCGCACCCGCAGTCCGCACCGCCGCCGACTCTTGTTCTCTTCCGCCTGCCGATCTTTCCCTCTGCCTCTGGCCTGCCGATCTGCTGTTGTTTCTGTTTGGTGAGTTTTACTAGAATGAACATTGAATTTCTGTATGTGGTCTGCTGAATCTATTCGGTTATTCCAGTTCTGAATCCTACATTTTCTTGAATGAGTTAAGCAGCTACGAATCTACGATTGGTGCAATTGTTTTTTTTTTAAATTATTCTCAGACATCAGAACAGATCATGAGTACTTAATACAATTTCTGCAAATATAAACGAAACCGGAAATTTTGGGTGTTTACTTAATCTGCTTGTGAAATGTTTGTGGAAATGATATTTAAACATTCTGGTTTATATTAACTGGTTTCTGATTTGTCTGGCTTTGGCTATTTAGAGTTTTAAGTATCCTGCGGACCTGCACAAGGAACTAGCATGTTGTGTACACAATTCATGCATGATTCAAGGCCTACATTGCTCAATCGGATCTTCTGCAAACTAATTAGCTAAAAGGAAATAAACAGAAAAGTTCCTGGGCATCTGCATTGTGTTGCTTACCACTAATATCCAAGTGCCTGGGCATAAGGCTTTCTCATTATTAAGAATTCATTTCTGGAATACTTTGACAAAGAATTCATTTCCATGATTCCATCATATGAAAGTATGTTTGACAAAGAATTTATTTATCATTACCAATTTGCCTTTTTGTAAATCCCAACTGCACCACGAGGACCTTTTTAAATTGCTTCCATTATCCATAGAGATGAGCAGCTTCAGAATCACCATTCCTGAGCTTCTTTCATGTTGCATTGTTCCATCACATCCGAAGGCCGAAGCACACGACTGACAAAGATGCCTCAAAGTATTCATGTCTTCACACTAAGAATCTGCCCTGCCACGTTAATCTCCTGAGGAAGTTGGGAAAAAAAAATCAATAATCCAATAGTAAAAATAAGGAAAAGAGGAAGAGCAAAAAGTAAATACCCTATTTTTGAAGGAAAAAGCATTGAAAATTTTAATCTGGTGCAAGTAAAAACAAGGAGATCCTCGGGGGTTTCGTATGTCGATCTAAATCTCTATGAGCGCTTTTAGTTATTACAAATGTTTTTCCATTTCTCATTTACATTCGGGATCCGATCGCCTCCCTGGAGATTTATAGGTTTCGTATGCTGCAAATGATCTTTATAAATCCCTGCAGATCTAAATCTCTATGATCCTTGATCTATGGGTTTTGTATGTTGCAATGATAATTTGTTGCCAATTTAACAGATATCTGCTATGAATTTTTCATCTTCAGCCAAAAAGTAGAATCTTGATCACAACCATATAATTTGAATTATCATTAAACATCCTTTCTTGCCTTGGACTTCCCATACACAGGATAAGAACTTAGCATCCTTCCATAAATTATCGCTAGGATCAGTCAAGTTTGTTGTTCTAATGATGTCCAGACACTCAACAGGAGTGTCTTAATAGACTACACAATCCTAAGCATGCTATGGGTCAGTTAGTGTGCTCTCTTCATTCTGCATTTTTCTCTTCTTTTCTAATATAAGAGATAATTCTGAGTGTTGGTTCTGCATGCTATCTATAGTACATAACATGTTATTGGAGCAGAGTTTCTAGTTGGCCGACACACAAGATTTTTCTACCAAATTTCCAGTTTAAGTAATTCTCAAGACAATTTTGAGTCTTTTAATTTGTTTCTTTCTTTCTGTCTTTTGTTTGTGCGGCGCCCTATGAATAGGTGTTGTTTCTTAGCACGTCTATTTTCTTAGAGGGTTACTGCATTCAAACTAATTGTCCAGATTGGGGTCCTTGTAGTGTCATAAGTTATTCTAGTTATCCAGAGTTTGTTTCTTTTGTTGCAAATTAATGTTTTACTTGATTGTACTGATTAAAGAAGAGATTAAATTATTAGTGCATTTGTTTGATTCTATAATGAAGTGAAAAGTAAATCTAGACTTCCTATATATAAAAGACTCCATTCTGTTAATGTTGTTGACTATGTCCAAAATCGAATCAATTCCACTGCTTAGGTTATGGTATTTTTCATCAAACAACGTATGCATATACACCTGAAGAAAATGGAATAATTATTGAGGTGTATATACACATGCATTAGATATTATGTAAGAGCACGCCTGGTTAATTGATTAAGACTTCATTTTATATATTTTTTTGAGCAGCAATTTACAGTACTTCACAGCAAACAATACTGTTTTTAATCTTCTAGTTCAACAAACAACACTATTTTTATAACCTACAACTACACGGCCTGCACTGTAATCCCAAACTGCTGTTGGGAATTTTTGGTGAACCGATGCTACGATCTATTCTGCGAGCTGGCCGTCCGATCCGCGCTGCCGCGGCCGTTGATGGGCCAGGGGACTTGTTCCGGGCGCAAATAGTTGAGCGGAAGCGAGCGAGGCGGCAGCGGCGGGACCCATCCAAGGACGAGTTCTTCGTGCCGGTGCCGGAGTCCGCCAAGTGGCTTGACACACTTACCATGCCCATGGTCCTCACCGCCGTCGCGGTCGCCCTCTTCGCCAAGATCCTCATGATGGTACGCCTTCAAACTTCCCATGTTTACACCATGAGCTGCGGGAAATCATACTCGACCCATCTGCTGCCGTTTTTGGGTTATTTCCTTAGAGCCAAACATTGCTATTAGATTTATCTCTTTGATTTGTCGCGTGATTATTCAGGCATTAAGATCTGAAATCCATAGACATTGGATGTCGGAGTCGATTTCCTTTCATATTGGCAAAAACTTCGTTTGAGTTCGCAATATATGAATTTTCAGAAATAATTAATTTTTTGATAGCGGCGTTGTCCATCATTGCAATCAAAACCCTGCTAGGTTTATAAAAGTAGGGAACATGCTGGCTAACATTTTACATAATTGCGACGTCTGATTAATTTTTAATATTCAAAGTTTATTTCAGGGCAAAGAATTTGTTTTGATTGATTCTAATAGGGACTAGCTCCATGACTCACTATCTCTTCTAAAAGTCAGCAAACAGTTTCTTTTTTTTCTCATTAGAAGAAAACAGAATTGTATTTATTTGAGTTTGTTAGATGATTATATAATGCTTTTATGTAGAGGCTAGCGTACAATGGTGAAATTAAAGTACGTAATATAAGACTGCCATCGTCTTTCAACATCTTTTAATAGTAGAGAGTTGTCATTATAATGTATTATCAACATACATTCTTTCATATTCTCAGCATCACCTACTAAAATGTATATTAAAAATTGTCTATTTCTTAATCGAGGACATTGGCACAAACAAATTGGAGGCTTCTGATATTTTGGGTTATGGTATGATTTTCAAATTAAAAGAAAAAAATAGTAACTTCTGTAACTTAAAGTACTTTTGAAGAATGTGGGGTTATGATGTGCTAAAGATGTCTGGTTTCAGATCATCGTTCCATATTTCTATTGCATGTTACTTGCTCTGATAATTTGTTTGACCTTTTAAGGAATAATATAAGTGCATTTATTGTATTAAATATTGACCTTTTAAGGAGGAGCAGTGGCTATTGAGGTTATTGTTGGATTTAGTATCTGCTGTATTAAGCACTTAAAACTGTCTACAAATTACCGACTGTGTTCATATTTATCTAGAGTTTGGACCTCTTTCATAACTAGTCGTCAATTTTTGAAACTTAATTTGTGGAAATTGCTATTTTCTGCTATTCATTTCTTTGGGCTTGGCCATTCTTAGTATGATGATAAAAAAAATAATTTACAATATATATTTTCGTTGGTTCGGTTGGCAGGTTGACGATTCTAAAGTTCAAGAAAGATTGGAGCGAAAAATTCAAAAAGCTCCTCCTGAACAAGGAACAGTTAGAATGCTTACTCGTGAAGAGTGGGATGCAATCCAGGAGATACGGCCAAGAACTCCTTTTGAGTCCAGGCTTGCTCGCCCAAATGCACGCATTAGAACAGGAGCG
This sequence comes from Costus lasius, assembly GCA_027563935.2. Classification (NCBI taxonomy): domain Eukaryota; kingdom Viridiplantae; phylum Streptophyta; class Magnoliopsida; order Zingiberales; family Costaceae; genus Costus; species Costus lasius. The sequence goes on along the minus strand of CM050448.1, from coordinate 17,312,506 downwards.
CCAATACAGATGGTATGTTCTTTGTATAATAAACTGTAAACCAGATTTCTGTTGTATATAGATTTAGATTATTTCTAAAATTGTTAATTCTTTTGGTTTAGAATATACAATGCATGCAATACAGGACTGCTGTCTACATGATGCATGTTGCAGCACAAGAACTTTGAATATATTAATGTTATCTACCTATACTTGTCCCTGATGGGATCTTCTTTCATCTTCTCATTAACATTATCTTCAATTCACAGTTATATCTAGATTTTAGTTCAATGAATGATTATTAAAGTTGCATACATGTCATTTGGCAGGAGGATGTCAAGGATTGGGCGATCGATGTGTTCAGAGATGCTTTCACGAGAGTAGAAGAGAGTGTCAAGAGGAAATGAGTTGGATTGGCTTCACAGCTCGTGCCAACCTTGGGTCCAGTATAATATACAGAAATCAAGCTTACTTGGTTGCCTAGGGTTTTATGGGTATGTAGTATTCATCAAAATACGAGTTAGTTGGAAGAAACTACTTGGGGAGTCAAAATGCCTGTAATTTATTGTTTCTATCTTGGACCAACCAATTAGCATTTTGCTTGTCCATGTGAATCGACATGTATTATAAGGGCAGGGCAAACTTTAGCCAGTGACAACTTCACGCGAAGTTAATAGTTATGTCACTTTTGTATCACCTCGTCATTTCGTGATGACTGGTTGGGCGGTTGGCTTTTAAAAAAATGATTTAAGTTCAATTGCAGCTCATCGGTTGTCATATTCTCGTGGCGGTGGTATTCAATGACACTTTTTTCATGCAAAATTTTGCCTTCTACTAGTTCTTTCGTATGACAAAACACTGCTGAGTGCTGGGTGTACTTGTGAAGAGAACTGTAAATTATTTGTTAGACACATGCAGGAGAAACGTTCTTATTCCAAATGAAGTCATTCTCGACGAAAGTTAGTGCCGTCTGGTTTGCCATTGAATTTTGAGACTGCCCTTGTTGAGCCGTCCTTTTCCGACCAGAGTAATGTCTAGCATTTTAGCACATACTTGTGTTCTTGGGATTACTTTATATGCCATATTGATTCATGCATCTTATCTCGAGGCATTTCTGGATGTCCATTCTTCTAATTGGAATGATGATATATTCTTACATAGTTACATTGGTCAGCAAAGCATTATTTTCATGTTTTATGACTTTATTCTTTATAAAATCAAATGGATTATGTATGGTCAGAATAATGCAACCTCTCGATGTGAGGGCAACCAAAAAGATCTGAACAAATTAATTAATACACGTTTAAAATAGACATTAATTTTGTGCTTCTCCTGGGAAGCCGCCGCGCCGTATTCCGATGCAACAATTTGGGTTGGCCACTATTATATTATTTCTGTGCCGCCACCAATTTAAGCGAATAGATAGCACCCCTCTTCTTCATCTGGTGAGCGGAAGGCATGGAGGGGGTTGCACTCGGAACCCCTCCAAGATTTAGGGTTTCCTTTGCGAGCTTCCCCTCCCTGGGAGTTAGGAGGAGCTTAGTTCGTGCTACGGAGATCGCGACGGACCGTCACCCGAAGCCCAGCCCTCTCCGCTGTACCATGGCTGAGGAGACTTCTGTAAGTTTGTGGATTTCTTGGTTTGCTTCTGAATGGTTCTGTACTTGGTTTGATCTGTTGAGGAGTATTTTTTTTAGTCATTTTTTACTTTCAATTTGCATTAACATTGTTGAGCATCTTAATTTGAATATTCGTTCTGTTTATCAAGGTACGTGAATAATTGAGAGGCACGGTTCTTGAATCTTGTGGTGGTACACCGGTGACGAAAGAATTGTAATTAAGAGAAAGAAAGAAAGAAAAAACCCTAGGAAATAGTGAAGGTTTATTGCTTCCTATTAAGTGATAAAATTGGAATTGCAGGTTTCTTCAAGATGAATTTGCAGAACCTGCGAATAAATTTACTCTCTTGTTCTGTCCATTCAGTTAGAGAGTGGGAAGGTTGTGCAGTTTTCTAGTTGATTGGTAGGTCACAGGAGCAAGGAAACTTACTAATTCTCATTCTCAAGAAATTTATTCGTTGTTTTAATTGTACTGTCGGTCTTACTTGCAACATGTTCCTGCTTTATAGTTTCACGAACTCAACCATATTGTCCTTGATGGGGCCAACTCAGAGATACTACAGCACAGTTCCTCTGTTACTAACCAATGGTGGGAATCCACTTGCATTTTGGGGAAGGAAAGCACTTTGACTATTAAATACCTTAATTCAAATGATTGAACGTCATCAAGAACCGAATCTTATAACTACCTAAGAGAAAGCACGTTGACCACACCTTTTTCTGTAGGAATAACTGAAATCTCTGGAATCTTTGTTAGCTTCTTGAAAATTATCAAACAAACAGTTTTGTTGTCTTTCGATGTTGCCTATCATGTGTTATCTGCAGATTTGTGTAGTCTCTACTCTCTAGTCTCCAGTGCCAAAATTGCAGCATGTTGGAGATTATCTGCTTATTAACCAATTCCATATTCTGTGTTATGCTTTCAGGATATTCTTCCAACTGATATTTAAGTTTACTGTGGATGCTAAGCTAATAGTGTTTGTAACTTGTTTTTATTTGATTTTTGTCCCTGTTTCGTTCATTCTCTTGTGATTACTTATTTTGAACTTTCTTTGTAAAGGAGACAGCAAAAGCACGAAACACTGCAACCACACAGGAGAAAATTTCTATAGAGGTTAAGGAGGGACAAAATGGAAATGTGTTTGAAGATGCTGCTGCAAAGCAGGGCATAAAAATCAGAAGACGGCCACCAACTGGTCCTCCTACACATTATGTTGGGCCATTTGAATTCCGCTTGGAAAATGAAGGGAATACTCCAAGGAACATCTTAGAGAAAATAATTTGGGATAAGGACATAGAAGTTTCCCAGGTAGTCTTTGAATTATCAACGGATAACTGCCTTCTTTACATGGTAGATGCGTAGAACTCTTTACTTAATCTTCTATCCAGTTAAAAGAAAGAAGACCTTTGACCATGTTGAAAAAAGCTCTTGAGGATGCTCCACCTGTTAGAGATTTTATTGGAGCACTGAAGGCATCAAATCAACGTACGGCTATGCCTGCTCTGATAGCAGAGGTTAAAAAAGCTTCTCCAAGCAGAGGGGTGTTACGGGAGAATTTTGACCCAGTGAGTTCTTGGTATATGATCCTAATTGGTCATTCTTTTATTATCTGATACTCCTTGTACATTGAGCTAACTGCCATTCTTAGCATTAATTACACAATATTTGCCCCCCCTAGTCTCTGAAGGATAATCTTGCTTGTGATTGACATAAATGAACTCTCAAAAGTTATTTGCTTTCATGGATTTGCTCCCTGAAAACCTAGTTTTTTTTTTTTTGCATATCGCTGTTGCTTAGTTCATATTTGTCTTTACCTTTTATTAAACTAGAAATGAAATTGGAGAAGAAATCACAACATTATCATTAGGTTTCAGTAACTGTAATTGGAGAAGAAATCATAACATTACCATTAGGTTTCAGTAACTGAAATGGAGAATAAATTACAACATTAACATTAGGTTTTTTAGTTTTTCTTACAGTTTCTGTCTACTTAAATAATGTAAACAATTTCTCATGGTAACATTTTCTGCACAACTTTGGTCTAGTTGGCCATACATACATATGTTTTTGGTTGTGTACATTACTACTAATTGCTTGTGTTTGCATTGAATACCTTAAGATTGTAGTGTTCTATAAATCCTTTTAAACTATGGCCAAGGAAATTTACAATAAAAATCCAGGAGCATGTCTCAACCCAAGGTTCATTCTTTTAGAGTTTAAACAGTTGATATTGTAATACCCCGAGTTTAGTCCCACATTGCAAGTGGGAGAAATCATTATATGGTATATAAGACTTAGTGGGTTTGCTATTGTTAACTTGGGCTTAAGCATTTTAATAGATTGGGCCACGTTGCAAATCGGCTCACCAAGTTAATAAATAGTTTGCTTACTAAGCGGGTCGTAACAAATGGTATTAGAGTAAAATTTAGTTCTAAGCATGGTGAGAGACCAATAGGAAAGAGCTACCGAGGATGGTGGAGCCGCCATTGGGCTAACCTCACATACTACCGACTAAGGGATGTGGGCTTGATGAGAACGTCAAGTCTTAAGTGGGGGAGATTATAATACCCCGAGTTTAGTTTCACATTGTAAGTAGGAGAAACTATTATATGGTATATAAGGCTTAGTGAGTTTGTTATTGTTAACTTGGGCTTAAACATTTTAATAGATTGGGTCACGTTGCAAATCGGCTCACCATGTTAATAAATAATTTGCTTACTAAGCGGGTCGTAACAGATATTGTTTCTTCTTCTTCCTGTTATTGGCGCTCGTGATAAGTGTATATCAGACTGATGTTTCAAAATCTATCTAGTTATATGTATTGTAAATAATTTTCTGGGTTTGTGTTTCATAGAAAATATACTTATGTTACAACTTTACGAGTTTATGCCTCTAATACTATTGCCCTAGATACTCATAATATTCACTGTTGTTTTGTTTATAAATTGGTCTATGTTGCAAAATAGTAGACTCATCTGATCCAAAACAGGTAGAAATAGCCAGGTCGTATGAGAAAAATGGAGCAGCTTGTATTAGCGTCTTGACTGATCAGAAATACTTTCAGGTGGCATTCTCCAGTTTGGTGCCATTGTTAATGCCCTATTCACATAAATGAATTATTTATCGATGCTATTTCTTTCTTTCTTTTTCTTTAGGGAAGTTTTGAAAATCTGGAAGCTATACGCTTAGCTGGAGTTCAGGTCTATGTTTTATTTTGTTCTTATAATGGATTTCTGTTTGTGCAGGACCCAATTAAGCTTCTAGTCCTTATATCCCTTCATTTTATACAACTCCTAATTCACTGAGAACAATGCAGTGCCCACTTCTGTGTAAAGAGTTCATAGTTGATGCCTGGCAAATTTACTATGCTCGGTCAAAGGGGGCTGATGCTATCCTCCTCATTGCTGCTGTTTTACCTGATCTAGATATCAAATACTTGACAAAAATATGTAGGTTACTTGGCCTTGCAGCACTGGTTGAGGTCAGCTATCTCCCCTTGTTTTGTTCAAAACTTGATCTAAACGTAAACTATATCTAATTGTATCAAAGATTCAGTTCAATAACTCCAACTATGCTTTGCTTAAATTTTCTATTGTACCTAACTGCCAATTTAAATTGCTTCTTTCTATTGCAGAATGTATTTTGATGTTTATTCACTGTTGATTCATGTTTTAGGTGCACAATGAGAGTGAAATGGACAGAGTATTGGGCATAGAGAGCATACAGCTGATTGGTATCAATAACCGTGATCTTGGTATGCTTTTGTATATGATGTACAACAAAATAAATTTTAAATTGCTGCCTTTATGTTCCTTTCCACTTGAAAGTTGTGACAACATAAAATATCTTTACCTTGAAGGAAGAATTTGTTATTTTTGTCTATTGCTAGATTTTGCTGCAGTTTTATCCATTGTCTTGTATGATATGTCGCTTGTGATATGCTTTCTGTTTCTTGTTCTCTTTCACTTCTTAGCTTCAATTGTATCCTGAAAAATAAAAAAACTTGTATTTTATTTCATTTTTTGGGTCATAAAATTGACATTTAATTGCTGTAGATGTTCGAATGAACAGGAAAAACTATATTGTGAAGCTACATCCATTATTCTAGTCCCTTCCCTTATATTTTATAAACTTATGCAGAGTGACTCAAGTGAAACCTGTGAATTCATTTGGATAGTTTGACAGGTTAAACGATAGGATGTACTTGTCAATACTTTGTAGTGTATCTCAACCAACAATGTTGAAGAATCCAAATGGTCCTCTGCAAGAGTGGTGTAGTGCCTTTCTAAGGCTTTGGCATTCCTATGTGCAGGTAATTATCTTAACTAAAATTATACTTAAAATCAAGATTTTAAATACTGATCCATATTAGCATATTGTACTAACACATGGTACCCACAATACTGGTTAGTTTATATAGATATATACTTAATTTTAGTACTAGCATACTTAATATTAGTACTAGCACATGGTCAGACTTGTAGAAATTGGTTGTATTGCTTGGTGCGGGCTGGTAAATTCCAATAACAATAAACTAAACTAATTTAGATGCAATAAGTAAATATTTTTGAAAACTAAAAGCTTAGCAAATCATGAGGGATTGTTTGTGTAGGCTTGGTTTGATCCAATCTCAAATCACGATAGAGAGGTAGGTGTGAAATACCTATACTACTTTACAAGCCATGCTGAACTTAGGTAGAGAAAATCCTTTTGTAAGCCCTTAAGTTACGATTCAATTAAACTAAATTGGTCAAACCAATATTGAGCTAAGATAGAGCCAGACTTATTTGAGTTTGGAGTCAACTTAGTACTGTTCACTAGGGTGCTAGAATGCGAAAATGTTGTTGATCTATTGGTGGTAATCCAACAAGCTAGTTATGGTTGGACACTGGGAGAAGATGTTATGGAGTTTGGGATCTAATGGTGGAAGTTTGACATTGGACAAGACGAACTAAGGAATTCTTTAGTGATATAGGGTGATCTATCTAGTTAACAATTGATGGTTTGACCAATAGATTACCATATCTTCCTAGGTGTAGGTTTGCCTTGATGAGGAGAGGGTGTGGCTAGAGTTTGGAGGTAATGCGTTGACTAGATCATTGTTGATAATGAAAATATGACAGGGTGGCATTTGATATTGAAGTGCAGGTCATTCCATGGGTTGCGAAAAGAACCAAGTGGATTCAACATTGACGAGTGGTGATTAGCGTGATAGTGGAAACTAGTGAAGGTTAGGCTCATGCTTGTGTAGATGTTGGTGGGCAGCAACTGGAATTTTCTTAGTAGTGTTTGGGAGAAAAATCAAGGTTTACAAAATCAGTATGTACTGGGTGGAACAGTTGGTTTGTAGCATCCAACCATGGATTGGTTGTTGAAAAAAGAAATTATGTGAAGAACATAATCACATTTTCAGTTAATTCTAATGTGCTAAATCAATGTTTTACATTGTTGAAAAAAGAAATAATTTGATCTAGCTATTTGAAGTTCCCTTTTATTTCACTATTAGCTAATTGTATATTTGTGGATTATGGATATTCTTGCTTGACGAGGTGTGAGAATTTGATTGTGGTTTTTCCTTGTGAGCCTCTAATTATTTGGCAGGACTGAATGACATATCCAGCTATTGAAAAAGTATAAATGAACACATAAGTGTATTTGCATAATATAATTTGAATTTAAAAGAAATCATTTTTACCAAAAACTTAGGGCCTGTTTGACCCCATTTTGAAATTACTTTAAGCAGCTTTCTGTCATAAATGTGTTTGGTAATGAAAAGCAAAAGCAGGAAAAAATAGTATAGGAAAGCCACAATTTGATGCTTTTGCTGTTTCTGCTTTTGTTAAAAAGTAATTTGTATAATTTAATTTATTTTTTAACTATTATTATTTTAAATAATATAAAATTTTAATAATAAAAAAGAATATATATATATAGTTATTTTAAATAATTTATTTATTTATTATTTTAAAATTTGACAGCAATTAAGAAGTTATTTACTAAATATTTTATAAATTTTGACAGCATAACACAGTAAAGTATAGTTTAGCACAATTATAAAACTATTGACAGCGAGGCCAAATAGACCCTTAATTAATTGAGCAATTATGTGCCCACATCAGTTCCCCTTGGGTTCAAATAATTTTACTCCTGGATAATTATAGGTGTTGATTTATTTACTACCTAACTACTAAAAAAGGGGCTTTGGTGTTTATCACACTCAGGTGGTGCACTACAAATGTATCTAATCTTTTAAGGGTGGCTATAGTGAGATGTTTTCCACATGTAAATGGTATCATAAGAGTTTGTATCATGCCTAGGAGGGTACATCCATCTATCATTAGGAAGGGATAATGGTACTTAATGGTTGGGTGATGGGTCAGCTTAGTTGGTAAAGTCTATTGGTTCCAACTTAAAGAGAAGAGGGAATGATAAAATCATCTATGTCATACGGTAGGTGGTTGGGTCAGCTAAGTAGGCCATTAGGGTCATGGCCCTTGATACTGATTGGTACCACGTGTTGGTAATATACTGGCCCGAGCATGGACCGGTACCATATCTCGGACCAATATTTGAGCTCTAGCATAATGCATAAGTGATAGGGTCAACATATATTTAACATCCTTGGTAGTGGTTTGGTCATTAAGAATTAGAACGATAAACTCAAATGTAACCTGTAGATGCTAGGAGTAGGAGAAGGTCTAAGGATGTTGCTAGGATCATAAGATCCTCCTTGATAAATTCATGGTTGTTGATGGTTCTGCATATATAGTTATTGCTCCAAAGAGGGAACTTGAAGCTCTTATCTCAAAGAGTAAGTTTGGCCTAATCATGCCAAGAGTTCAATTATGTCTCTAAGGCCCAAATGAGGAACCATGTTGGATGACTATTGCTAGGCTTAGTGCATATTTCATTATCATATAAGCCTAAGTGTGTGCTTTGAGTTTTTTTTCAGGTGATTTTTGCACAAAAATGAGCTAACTAGTAAGTTTAAGCAGAAGCAGGATATGACTAAGATTCAAAGATTAATTAGAAAGTCCTAATTTTTTTTTGAAACTGAAAACTAAAATTACCAACTAAACATATGAAGATAAATTCAAAATGCATTAATGAAACCAAATATGAGTAAAGCATGAAAAAATGTTTTATTTTTATTTTTTTAAAATCCTAGGAAATAAAGGATTAGGGTGGAGTTGCCCACTTGTTTGTTGTAGGAAGGATGTTTGAGAAACTATGGGTTCTAAGATGATATATGATTATCAAAGGTTTTGTTATGACTAAGCTCTTGCAATCAAATAAAGCATGAAGTAAACTATCCTTATGCTTTATCATGTGATTTGATCAATAAGCTGGAAATTACTAGCATGGGCTTAGCACATAGAAGCTGATGAAACATGAAAATTGTATGAACAGTTGAAAAGGACTACCCAAGAGGAGAGCATTTCAAAATTCAATTTCTTTCAACACTAATGATGCATGAACAAAATTCAAGCAATTAAACCCATACATTTTGGTTGAGCTCTTTGATTTGGTCGACTCCTTTGATGAGGGAATTCAATTTGGTAGCTTCTCTTTCTTGTTCAATGACCTGGTCAAGCTCTTAGGTGGCCAGTTGTTTCTTCCCAATTTTGGAGGTGGTGATCTTGAGTAGTTTGATTGCCTGTAGGAATTTTCACATGCTTGCTTTCCTTGTGGGATGGTGATTTCAGATGATGCTTAGTCTTCATGGTGACCATTTTAGAGGCGAGTGATTGCAAATTTGCATGGATCTCATATCTTGTGATTTGCTTCACTTGATTTGAATACCTTCTTAAGCACTTTTCTTGATTGTCTTGACCTCTAGCTTTCCACTTGGAATGTTGCCATCTTGCTTTGGATGGTTGTCTTCTTGATGCCTTCCTATTTGAAAGTTGACAATATATTTTTGAGTTTGATTCCTTGACTTGAGTTGAGTTTGGGTTTTTATGGTTGATTATGGAAGCTTGTGGTGATTACATGTGCACTGCAATGGATGATGCAACCTAGGCTAATGGAAACTTGCCTCTATATGCTTATGTGACTATGGTATCCTATTTCTATGTGCTAAATTAAATGCACTCCTATTTATATGCATTTAGATCCCACACATGTAAGTTTGTTGTAGCTTGTATTGATCGGGCTCATCTCAGTGCCGTTCAATTGTCAGTGGACTTGAATTTTTTTGGTCTCCACTAAAATGAATGGCTAACTATGACCCTTACACCATTATTATGTTTTAGCTGATGTTGATTATAACAAACCAAACACAATATAGTTCACTTAAAAAGACTTTTATTCTTACCCACATATATGAGCCATCTCGGAGAAACTTCTCAACTCAATTTTACATTTGTCTTCTTGCAGAAACATTTCAAGTTGATATTTCAAACACAAAAAAGCTTTTGGATGGGGAGCGAGGGAAGCTTATAAGGCAGAGGGACATCATTGTGAGCAAATTCTTTCTTTTTGTTCTGGTGAAGATAGTTAGGTTGGATTTAAATGCATGATATTTTATTTTTAAGTATAAATTGTAACATTTAGGGCCTGTTTTATTGGGGAGAAAGAAGAGAAGAAAAGAAAGAAATCATATTTTTCTCTAGTTTTATTAGGGAGACTGATTTAGAGAGAAAGAAAAATAATAAAATTTTCTCTCATTTTTGTTTCTCTCCAAATCAGAGAGAAAACAAAAATCTCTCCTCACGCTGCTCGTGTTGCCTCGCCTCCTTTCCCTTCTCGACGTCCATGCCTCTACTCCCATTTGTCTTCGCCTGCTGTTGTCCGTGATCTTGCCTCCGCCATCGCAAGCTCACCTCGCCTCTGCCACTATGCCCGAGAGTCCTCCACCACTGCGCCCGCACACCTCGCCTCGCCTCCGCCACACCCCACGGGCTCGCGAGCCCTCCCGCCGCAGTGCCCGCGAGCTTTCCTCTGCCATTGCAAGCTCGCCTCGCCTCCGCCGCTGCTCCCGCGAGCACGCCTCACCTCGCCTATGCCGAACCCTGCGAGCTCACGAGCCCTCCACTGCATCGCCTGCAAACCCTCCCCGCGAGCTTGCGAGCCCTCCCACCGCAGCGCCTGCGAGGCAAAGCGCCTGCGAGCTTACCTCCGCCATCGCAAGCTCGCCTCGCCTCCGCCGCTGCGCCCGCGAGCACGCCTTGCCTCGCCTCTGCCGCACCCTGCGAGCTAGTGAGCCCTCTACTACAGCGCCTGCGAACCCTCCCCGCGAGCTTGCGAACCCTCGCAGCGCCCGTGAGCTTGTCTCTGCCATCGCAAGCTCGCCTCGCCTTGCCGCACTCTGCAAGCTCGTGAGCCCTCTGCTGCAGCACCTGCGAACCCTCCCTGTGAGCTCGTGAGCCCTCCCGCCGCAGTGCCCTCGAGCTTGTCTCCGCCATCGCAAGCTCGCCTCGCCTCTCCTGCTGCACCCACGAGCCCTCCACCGCAGTGCCTCACTGAGAGCCCTCTGCCGCAGTACCCTGCCCATGCCTCGCCGCAAGCCACGAGCCCTCCGCCGCAGTGCCCTGCTCACGCTTACGCGTCGCCCGTGACCTTGCTTCCGTTGAACACTTATAGAGTGCCGGATCAACTTCGCCATCGGAGAGACCAGAGGTTTCCTCGGCGTCGCTCTTCAAGGAGAGCCATCCTCCTCCTCCGTCGTCATCGGAGCCTTGCCCTTCTTCAACGGAGGATCGGGCCACGGCGGAGACACCTGGGCATCGTTCGCTTCCCTTGCCTCTCCAAGTCTTCGAGGCTAATGATGGAGGCATGACATTCAGGCGGATCCGTGATGGCATGAGGTTTTCCCTCGACAGCCGTTTGGTGGTTGACGCTAGGGGCAAGCTCCGACCGCGGGAGCCGTGAACTCGCCTCCGCTGCCGCGAGCCCTCCACCGCAGCACCTGCGCCCTTCTCACGCGTCGCCACATCATCCCGTAGCGCCCTATTCCGATCACGTGAATCTCACGTGACTAGGTTTTTTTCCCTCCTGTATTTCTTCCTCTCTATTTTTTTCATTCTATCTATTTTTCTTCCTCTCCAATAAAACAGGCCCTTAAGGAAGCAAGTTTTCTTTGCACCATGTTTCAGCTATTTTGCTCTATCTGGGCACCTATATGATATGGTTCATGGTGATATCAACTGGTATCACTAACACTGTACCTTTCTGAATTGTCATTAACGTGTACAGTTTGCACTCACCTGTGCCTGACATGCCTGCACTGCAGTTGCTGTCAACTCGACTGAGGTTGTGAAAGACCTTTGCATGCTTGCCTGCATGATATTGACATACCATCTTTGCATGCCAAGGTGGCATAGTTTGTGCAATCCTGGATTCCTTGTACAGCAGAAGCGTTTCTGAAATTTATTCATTGCTTCTCTCTCTTACTCTCATTCATTTGTAGTTTTTTAGTCTTTAGAAAATAAATTTTAGTGTCCAATTTGGTTGATTATCTCGAAATGGATTTGCATCATCTCCTATATTAATCAGTTTTTGTTTACAAACGGAACCTGATATTTCAGGTTGTAGGGGAATCTGGCTTGTTTACTCCTGAAGATATTTCTTATGTTCAAGATGCCGGAGTCAAAGCAGTAAGTTTCTGTCCTTGATATTTATCTGTCTGTATCCATGCTTCTTCTCCCTGCGATTCTATGTTCACTGAAGGTTGATTATATAAACAGGCAGCCTTGAATCAACTTTTTGTAGTTTTTGATGTTGAATCATCAATCAAGGCAGTGTTTGTGATAAAATGGTTTCTTTGGTAATTTTTTTACTTGTGATTTTGGAAAGCACGTTTGCTGTATGAGGAAAATATTACGCTTCGTATTTTCAGTGGCAATTTAATTGCCAACATAGTGGTCTCAATTGATATTGTCTGGATACAATCACTTATGAAGATCAAACCAAATAGGAAGCTTACAGATAGCAAATCCCGTCTCTGGGAGCATATTAATTTTTAAGTTTAACTTTATCTTATGCACGCTAAAAATATTATTGTGATATTCTATGGCTAACCTATATGCAAAGATGAATTTGATAGCAGCAAGAAATAAGAAATTTGCTTCGAGCAATAACTTTTCCCATTTGATTTTCATATGTTATCCAATTTTTTTCTTATCATTTGATTGAAAATTACTTTACTCATAAATCCATGTCTAGGTATTGGTTGGTGAATCTCTCGTCAAGCAGGATGATCCAGGCAGAGCAATTTGTGGGCTCTTCGGTAAAAACATATCTGTATGATATTTTACTCTTGTGGGAGAGGAATTATAACTCAAAGATTCAAGAATAGGATGGAATTTACACTTGTTTATTTCCCTCTTTCTTACTGTAATTTTAAAATAGCGTTTAATTTTGAAAAGATTTCAGAAATGTTTAATTCAAGCATTTGTGGTACTAAGTTGCCTTCTCATAGATTTGATAAAGCAATGTCCAGTTCCGAACCGAAAGGCGTGCCAACGTGCCATAGCCCAAAGGGTATGTCAATGGCGGAGAATGTTGTGGAGCTACACTAATTTTTTCTTTCTTTCTCATTTTCCCTCCAAAGAAATAGAGTATGGGAGACAACAGGAGAAACTGTTAACATCTTCCGTAGCTCAATGTATTTAAATTATTTTTATTAGAATTATCATTATTTGTACTAGCTAAATTTTATCTGTTATTATTATTATTATTATTATTATTATTATTATTATTATATATAATGTTATTAGTGTTCATTTATGCTAGTTTAAGGAAAATGTTGATCTCCAATTGACTGTATGTAAATAGTTCCCGAGGCCTTTCGTATATAATAACAGTAATGCAGCAATGTCATGGGCATACATTTCAAAGTTGTATGATATTAAATGCTTTTATGAAAAACAATTAGAAAGTAATTTTAGAATAATTGGCATGAGTTACAATGCAAGACATTAACTAATTTGCAAATGGCGTACTAGAGAAAGCTTCCATTTAACCATATAATTCCTATGGAGGATAAATTCTAATCATATATCCCCTCATATGATGTGGCTTTCTATCTTTGATTTTTAAATTTAAAAATATTAAGTGATGTGATATTGAGGTTGAAGGAGCCTCAACACGAATCTTAAAGTGAGGACTATGTAAAGCAATAATTTGGGTTACTGTTTGAACCTCTAAGATATAATTGAGATGAAGAAACTTTTTCATTTCCTTGATGGTTTATAATCATGAGCACAATAATAATAATAGAATGCCGCACATTTGACATCCACACAATCAATAGCAAAGTGGCTCACAAACATTGTGCCACATTAGAGGAGAAAGAAGAGAGTAGGCCTTCTCCTAACAATTGGTATGCCAAAACTTGTAGTGGGAAAAGATTTGAATGATGCAGCAAGAATGGATATTTGAATTCACCACTGAAGAAAAGCTTGAGTTGTGTTAAGGTAAATAGTGCTAATCGAATAAGTCAAGGTTAGGAAAGCCAATATTAGTTGTAAAAGTAGAAGATGCATCTCAACCTTTTACCAACCAAGGTTAGTGTGAGAAGCTATCCGCTCAACTTTTAATGGAAAATTAAGAAAAGATGTCAAGGCATTGCACCTATAATGGTCCCTCGTAAGCTATCGATACAGAGAAGACAATCCTTTTTAAGGGGAAGATGACAACATCCTAAAAACTCATCACTCATCATCATGTATATAACTTAAGGGACAAGGTTAGAAACAAGAGACTGAACCATACTAGTCCTCTTGTTACAATGAAGATGCAGCAAGATAAAAAGAAGTGATTAAGAAATGAAGATCAGAGAAGAAGCCACAGCATTCCCCCTTACCGTTCAATGATCTTACAATAACACAGAATAAATTCGCCCTACCCTCAATTATTCCCAATTAACTCACAAACACAAACAAAGCTCGCAGTTGAAAAGCACACACACCAAACTAATTAAGACAAAAACAGATAAGCACACAGAATCTGCTACTTGTCCATCCATGCAAGAATTACTAGTTTCTTATTTATAGGAAGGAGGAGGCGGAGGAGGTGGAGGGAAGGGGTGGTCGAAGTTAGGCATCCCGGGGACTTGGCTGCCGTACCCTCCTCCGCTGCCGCTGGGCCCCTCCCCGCTCCCGTACATGTTGAGGAAGTAGCTGACCATGCTCTCGCTGAGGAGGTTCAAGTGCTGCGGCGGCTGCTGCTGCGGCGCCGGCGGCGGCATCACGAAGCTCGGTGGCGGCAGCGGAGCAGTGCCAAAGAACTGTTCGGCTCCGGCGGAGGGGGGAGGAGCGTTGCCGCTGCTGTTGCTAGCACCACTGTTTCGGTGCTTGATGATGTGGATGGCGTCGGCGCGGAGGGAGCCGCGGTGGTCGCCCTCGATCTCCCGGTAGCGGTGGAGGAAGAGAGTGAGGGGCTCGATGTAGTCGTCGAACCCGAGCTTGTTCATCGCCCAGAGCACGTCCTCAGCCGTCACCGTCTTGCGCTGCTCCCGCTGGCACCGCTCGTTGGCCTCGCTGGTGATGAAGCTGATGTACTCCGAGACGCACTCCTGGATCATCTCCTTCGCGTCGTCCGCGATCTTCGCGTGCGCCGGCAGCACCCGACGCATGATCCGGATCACGTTCGCGATCGGCATGAACCTGTCCTGCTCCCTCACGCCCGCCGCCGGGTGCGCCCCCGCGGCGGAGCTGATCGGGCTCACGTCTATCGGCGGCGCCGCTTGGCTCGGCGCCACCGTGGCGGCCTCCTCGCTGGCGACTCCTGCTCCGCCCCCTGTTGGACGAGCGGGCCACATGCATGCATAAACATTGGCGTTTGCTTTAATAAAAAAATAAAACAAATTCGATCTATTTTCAACTTTTCAAAATCCAATTTTTACAAAATATAAATACAAAAAAATTCACAAATGAATTCTGTTCGAAGGAACTGAAATCAGTTAGCGCGGGCATTTAAAACAAATTAAAAGCGCCGTCGAGTAGCCACGTCCGCGTAGGACACGTGGAGAGAGATTGGGAGGCGGGTAAGAGAAGAACGTTGACCACCGGGTCAGTGCTGAGTTGACTATTCCCGGGGACAGAAAACGACAGCGACCCCCGCCTCGTGAACGTAAAGACCGTAACGCATGAGGTCGTGCGCGCCATTGGCGGACGCCTCGGACGGCTGGGACAATCTAGGTCGCGGGGCTCACCCTCATCGGAGGGTCCGGATTAAATCGATAGATCCGGTCGATATTTGACTTGCAGGAGTGCACTCAAGGCAGGCCCAGCTGTCCAGGTTTATTACTCCACAAAACAAGATCTACACACAAAGAAATCATGAGCTGTTCTTTCAAGAACTGCTCTACGGATCCAAACGCACTGTAATTTGGTGGAATAACGAGCTAAGACTTTCATGCATTCATGGTTTTTCTTTCGTTTTGTTTGAATGAGCAGGCACTGATCACAGGTTGGCGTTTCAGAACCGAAATAAAGAGCAGGGAACCCTAACCAAAGGATCATCGAGACATTCAGGGACGAACTACGATGCATGGGCCATGCATGCAATCTTAGTGAGATCGGAGATGGATGACGGTGTGGCTCTCGCCTCTTTCTCTCTCTAGACGCTTAGAGAGAGAGAGAGAGAGAGAGAGAGAGAGAGAGAGAGAGAGAGAGAGGAATGAATAATAATTAAGGGAGGAGGGATGACCTGTGAGAGAGAGATCCTGGTTGCCGAGGAGGCCTGCACCACTTGCCATAATAGTCTTCCTTGAAGGGGCACCCTCCTGGGTTTGGGGTTGGGCTGTGCCTCTCTTCCTTTGAAAGGTGGTGGAGGAGGAGAGCATTTGGGGGCACTCCCTCATTTATAACGCTTTCCTCACATAGGACAACACAACCCCGGCTGGTGCAGCGCCACAAACGAGAGTCATTTAGATGAGGGTTCCGGTGACCTCCCGTGGTGAGCCTATCATCCTTTTCCCCTAAACCCTAATTTATATGTTATATTGTATTATAGTTTTAAATAATAATAATAATTTTTTAAAATAAAATGATTACTATGTGAAGAAGCTACAATTAAATCTAGCCAATTTAACTTTGATTCAATCTATGGAAAAAATTTAAATAAAGCTATTCATATATTCATATATATTACACACATACTTATTAACTTTAATACCTACTTATAAAATTACATTAATGTATTATTAGAATTGGTTGATTATAAATAGCTATTCAAATTTTAATTATGTGTGCTTTGTATTTTTTTTTTAAAAAAAGCAGAATCATATGCTTAAAAAATTATAAGATATAAAAAAATCATTTAATGAGGAACTTTGTCCATAAGTCATCCTTAAAAACCTTCAAACCTAACTTAAGGTCCAATTATATTTATTATTCAAGTTAAGTTCAATCTTATGTAATATTAAATTATAGAGCTGAGGCAGCTTCTTTCTAATTGAGCTATTTAATACTTTCACATTATTGTCTGAACTTGAACTAAAAACTCTTGAGTGAAATTCAAATATCTTAACTAATTAAACTATAACAAAATCACAAATTATTATATGTTTTTCCATTAATTCTAAAAAAAAAACATGAATCTAAAAATATATTATATATTTTATATCATAAATTCATAGTTAAAATTAATGCAAGTTTAATTTTAATGTTAGAAATTATGCTATCGACTAATTTATTTATATTTTAGTAACTAATAGCATTTTGTATCGAAAGATGAAATGATAAAAAAAGTAAATAAATGAAAAGGAGTTAAAAGATGAAAAAGAAAAGGTGAATTAATTGGCTTGCCTCGGTGAATAAATGCAGGGCATAGCCAATTCCATCATGTCCACACCAAAGACGAAGGTGTGGTGGACTCACATGCATGGGAAATGAGCCACTCGTGCACGAGCCATGTGTTGCGTCCACATCAACGTCCCGTGTGCTGCAATCCAAAGCACAAGTCACTGTTGACGAGGCACGCTACCGGATATGCTTTTTAGATAAAACATCTCTATTTAGGCTCTGTTTCATACCAGGGAAGAAAAATCAGAGAGCTGAAAAACACAAAGGGGGGTGAATATGAAGGAAAGAAAGAAAGTATAAAATATTGATATATTCATCATATTTTTTTATTTTTACATTTTTTTTGAAATAAATATCATATGCTCGAATCTGAAAAACTATAAAAATTTTTGAATCCAGTATAAAAGGGGGCATTGAAGGAGCGCGAGGCATAGGCGTCGGTGTGAGAGGGGAATAGAAGGAGTTGGAGTCGGCATCAGTTGGCATGAGAGAGGCACAAGAGTGTGAGTTTAGAAGTCATAAATAAAATGAGTGAATTTTATCCATACTTTCCTTCTTATTTTTCTTTCTTTATATTCCATTCTTACTGCTAAACATACTTAAAAAGTGATTTTTCTAACTTTCATTCACCTTTCATCCTATTTTTCTTCGTACTAAATACAGTGTATATGTTTCGATGGAAAGTATGATTTAAAGCTTCAGTCTAATAGATTATACTGGTCTGCAGTTGGATCGGACAAAATCATAATGAAATCAGGTGGAGTAGCGAAAGAAAGAATAAAAAAACGAAGAGAAATGAAGAAAAAGGAAGAGGATAAAGGAGAAAAACCTGATCCATTCGCCCTCTGGTGCTGCTTGTCTGAGAGCGTCGTTCTCTCCTTTTTCTTTCTCTTTACCTCCCTAAATCCTAAAATGTCAAAAAAAAAAATTGACTTTAGGACATTAACAATTTTTGTCATGCCTTAAAAAGACTGCTTCCTTGCTGTCTCCTATTTTCATTTTACTAACAACCTTCTGCTTAGGGACTTTTGCTTTCTTGCCTTTGACTAGGCAAAGTTTGCTTACGGTGGCTACTCTGACTTATATTTTGAAACATTGACATTTCTAAACTATCGAGGGATATTCAGACATAGCAACAATGAAGAGATTGGATGAATTCTGTTCGCCATAGGAGGAGGCATGTTCCTTATTGTTCTAGTTTCATTAGTTAACACCTTCAAGTGCAAGATTCACTTAGAGCAACGGGCAAGCAATTGCTGCTTTTTCTAAACTCTACCAAATATTAATGAATAAGCAACGCTTAATTCATCCTATGATGCTGAGGGCTATAGTTTTTTTTGTGTCCATAGCTAGCCCCTAAATCATGAGTCTATCTTCTTGAAGATTTAAAACAAAAAACTTGGCCACTAAACTTGTAGAATCGAAAATATAGTGGAAAATCCTACTCTCAAAGAGGCATGCATCGGAGCCTGAGAAAGTGAGGGCTTGGCCAGAGTGAGTCTACTAAAACACTCGTCTTTGGCCAAGAGGAGAAGTGAGTTCATGGAAATGATTCTGTGTGTTTATCCCTCTCTAGCACATGAGAAGATAGCTTAGTAGTTACTCAAGATGATATATTGTTATTGTGAGGAACAAGAATAAAAGGTTAAAATTCCTCCTAGATGAAGGCTACATATGTTGAAGGACGCTGACAGAAACACGAGCTTGAATGGAATTAAAGATCGAATCAAAGATCCAAGATGATTTGTTCTTCTTCTTGAATGAAAGTAATTGAACAGCACAACATGAGGCCGAATCCCCAAAAGTTCACGCTATCATCTACCAGGCCCAACGTGGTGCCCGTCACCTTCATCAGCTCACTGCGCAAGCGTTGCGCAAGAATGACATCACAAAGATGGCCTTTTGAAACCCTAGCAATCCATATTAGGATTCATTGGTGCTGTAGATGAGGTTAACTGCAGTAATCTATACAAGAAACACTTGTTCAGTACTGCTGCGACGTGTTCCAAGCATGCTCCAGGCTTGGCTCTTCGCCGGATCAAATTGCACCAGCTGCTGCTGCAGACAAGCGGGAGGACAAAGTTGGGGATGGCATGAAATGGCATCCCCTCCCTGCCTCCACCCTCAGCCTCCCCTCATCATCAAGATACTCTGCATGATGCACTTGAGAAATTAAGGTGCACCAGTGGCCAGTAGGTGGACCAAATGGTGGCGGGACCCAGGCTGCAGAGGGCCCAATTGGAGCCCCATGATGGCAGCAATATGGCAAACATGGTGTCCATGAGAGATAGCATCATTGGCAGGCAGGAGAACAGCAATGGCCCTCAGCATTGCACAGCGACTATCAGCTCATCGTCAGCTGCAGCTAGCTACTTCTTCTGTGGGGGAAAAGGCATCAAACTCTTGCACGGGGTTATAGATCTAAGCTTGCAATTGAGGTCAGCGGGTATGGTTGAATTGGTGGCTTGTCTGCCGCCCAGATGCTGAACATTTGGCTGCTGTGTTTGGCCCCAGGCTACTATGTTCAGCGCCTGGATCAATTTGAACATGATTCACAGGTTTGTGAATTTGTCAATAGGGTTAGTGACTTGGTCTTGTTGGATGAGTTGAATTGAAATGGAAGAGCATGTGTCAAGTGTAGGGTTTGTCTGTGAAGGAGATGGCAACTGGATGTGGTCACTGTCCCTGAGAGATTTACAGTCAAAAGAAGATCAATAATCTGTGAGGCCCTGCTACTCACTTTCCACACAGCAAGGGGGACCAAGTACTGCTGCAATTGAATGTTGGAGGGCATCATGTTCTTCATCTTTGAACAAAAAAAGGTGGACATCAGAACCCTAGAGCACTTTACTGCATGTTTTTTCAAGTGGAAAAGAGTGTTCATTTCTGCTCTTTTTCAGTGACTAATTTGAACTAAATAGATAGATAGGCATCTCCCTTTAATCCCCTTTTTTTTTTAAAAAAAAAAAACTCTCTTAAATGTTCTCTTTACATCTCAAAATCTCTTTTTACAGGTTTATAAATTTCTCAATAAAACCTTAAATATATCTTATTGCCTTTTAAGTATAAAGTTTATTTTCAGTGACAAGAAGCTAAGCATTATCTAACTAAAACCAAATATGAATTTAGATAAATTCTGAACTATAGCATTTGGAGTATAATTTATCATTTTACCTCATTTATTTAGTATTATCATTTACAATTTGCACTTCATTCTTTTGAATTTAATTATTTTATAACTTATTTATGAAATTAGCTGTGGGCTTCAATAATAAAGAAATAATAGGTCAAACATCATCAATGACATTAAAATTTAATGTCTCACAACTCGCATTACCTCCAAATTCAAGCCCCTCTAATATCAACAAAATGATCACGTATTTATCTTAATAATCAACTAATATTAAAGCTATTTTTTCTATCCACTACACCCAATTTAACTAGCAATATTGTACTTGGTACTTAAATGGCAAGATACTTGTAGCAAGAATCTATCTTGACCTATTAAGATGAAAACATGTGAAAGTTTGACCTTATCTTTATATATAATACACTCTTATATATGATTATCTAGATATTGACTAATTTAAAATTTTAGTTAAATTTTCTATTGTAGGACTAGCAATAAACCTAGTCCAACATGACACATGTTGTGGTCCGGAGTGTTGGAACCAAAAAGGAAAAACCATATCTTAGCTTGATAGAATTTTGATCATGTCCCTACTAATACTAAAGGTCCAATCAAAAACAGTGGAAGTGAGGAGCCCTTTCTTTTGTATTGGAGAGGACAAACAAAGCAATAACAAGTAATCTACGTTGACTTTGTTTTGTTGACTTCATTAATGATCTCATCATAGTATATGCTTGTAAAGTTTGGAATAGCACAACAAATATAATTAAGCACATTGTTTCTTGGAGAAAAAGAAATATATTTTCAACTCCCTAATATATTCAAATTTGACTACTCAGAGCGTGACAATTTAGGGTTAAGCGTAGGAAAATTGGAAAGTTTTAAGTTGACTTTAATACCAAAATTGTGGCAAATTTAAGTAATTGACTAGAGTTGAATGATTACTGAGTTTCAAAAAGTTTCAGCAGTCGAGAAGAGAATATCCCAACGTATGATGACAATGATGCAGTGTTCTTGGAAAAAGATGAAAAGTGGAAGAAATTTTGAATTAAGATGTTTTATATTTTAAATTGTAGAGAATATCGATGAAAATTTTAATAATTATAAGGAAGCTTAATTACTAAAATGAATTCTAATTTACATTACGAGAGAGAATGTACTCAAGAGTTTGGATTATATGTTGTGCTTGATAAGGGCATTATAAATTGCGATCTAAAATATGATCAGTATTTAGATTTTTTTACTAAAATATCTAAAATTATATCGGTTTGAAACATATTTAGTGAAATTTCTTTTAGAATTTTCATATTTTGAATGGTCTAAATGTTTTGGTAGAAGAACTAGTAGTGACTAGTAAGAGTCAGCCTTGGATATCTCAGTCTTCAAACTTGCATGTATTCACAGAAAACAAGCTATGAGACGGTGAAAGATAGGATTTGATTTTTCTTTGGTGATAGGGAGGAGTCAAATGATTTAGTTGAGGTGAGGACACAAAAATGGGACAACAAAAAGGGACAAGCAGCAGCAAAGCAGGTTGTCAGTGTAGCTGCAGTCATTATGCCCAATTGACTTTGAGTTGGTCACCTGCTACCCCTTGTTCAAGTAACTCACACCCTACAAATTTTTTAATTATTTTTCAAAAAATAATTAGCACATTAATTAATTTTTTGGAAAAAAAAGTTGAGAAAGATATTGAGCAGAAGTTACTTGCAAGCATTACAAATAGGTTAATTTTCCAAACTATGCTTAATTTGATCGAGGATCTGCTTTTGAAAGTGAAAAACAAAAGGAAACACTTTTCAACTTGAATTTTTAGGGTTGTGTGTGAAATTAATTGAGCTGAATGGATCCCTTCGCAGCCAGATCAAGTGATGCAGTCAACCTAAGAACATGTGTCCCCAATATGAGCAGGTGGAGTTAGGGGAGAGAAAGAAACTATTAATCATAAATCAATTCATGAAAGGTCAATTCTCACCTGTATGCAGGTCAGCTGATTTAACATCAAATCAGTCTGCCCTTTTCTTAATTAAATTATAATTTTTTACTCTGGAAAAAGGTGTCGTTTAATAATAGAACAATAAGGAGCCACTTCAAACTTTTTTTAAAAAAAACTAATTTTCTAGCTTCAGTCTGCTTATTATAGATGTTTCATAAAGTAGATTTCACTGCAAATGAAGATCATATTATTCAGGTCTACATGTTCTATGTCAGATAGGCTAGATTACACACTTCATGCTGTCTGACATAAAGAGTATCGGTAGTGGCTGAGACTGTTGACCTAAAAAATAATTTCTTTTATTTCCAAATTCAAATTTATTGTGAATATTATATTAAATAGCTGCTTTATAATATATTCAGCTACCCTAGCTGTGGCCTTCATCCTGGTAAAATTAGAACCTGGTAGGTGTGTGTATATATATACACTCCATTTATTCAATATTCTAGCCGACCAATTATTCCCTAAAATCTCGGCACCTATCTCTCGATCCTTCTGTTTCTAAATCAATCATACGTATTCTGTAACTGTATAATAGATTATAGAAAACACCCCCAAAATAGTTTAAGATTTATCTATTGTTTGCATGATGCCATATGTGGAAGTATTCTTCAAGATACGATATCCCAAAGTCTTGCACAAAGAAAGATCTTCGTATCTAACGCTCGATCTAAAGTCAAAGGGACGTTGATGGTTATGATCTTGTACCTGGGTGAGCCGCCAGTGCGGGGCGGCTTCGGTCAAACATAGCTAAGGCAACTGATCTCTCCATTTATTGACTTTCTTAGTACTAGAAGTGCTTCTCTCATAAAATTAATTTTGGCAAAATATATTTTAATTAAGAATGCAATAGATATTATTTACAGACATTCTAAATTTGTAACAGTTTGCTGGTCAATGCAAAGTGAAGCTAAATGATTTTTGAGCTTTTTTTTTTCAAAGTTGTAGTGTAATCTGCAATGCTTCTCCCTCCTAAAGTTTAATTTAGGGCAGCAGATCCTCCAGAAAGGATTCATGGCTGCAGCGATGTACTACGTACTGTTTGCACCAGAGAGTAGACATGAAACTGTTCTCCGACACTGTCATTCTGCAAATCTAATACTAAGATAGCGATCGACGAGGTTCGTGGAGCAAGACTATGAATGTATACGTACAAACAAGAAGACTATTAATTAATTGACGAGTGATCATAAATGTTGTATACTTACCATTACAAGTGCTTCATTCATGCATCTCACATGCATGAGAAGGAAAAGAGTAGATGAGAGAGAGTTTTTCGATCGTCGTCATCATCCCGGCGCAGCTAGATCGCTACGCTCAAGCTTCTAGTCGGAGTTGGAATGGATCCACCCCTCGACCACGCCTTCTCCCCTATCCGCCGCCTTCTCAGTGCTGTCCAACTGATCAGACGCACCCGAGGGCAGGAAGCTCGGCTTGCAGACGCCGCTGCCGGGTCTTAGATGAGAGGAGCCAATAGTGTGGTTGCCGCTGCCGGCTGCCGGCCTCATATGGGCAAGATTGGCGAACCCGACAAGAAACGGCGCTTGTGGGTCTTCGCTGGCGGTATATCGAATGGAGGGTGCGGGCCCGGCGCTGGGCTTCGCGTTGATGGTTCCAGCCATGGCGGGAAGAGGTTGGAGTAGTGCGGGCTGGATTAGGGGTTGGAAGTTTAGGAGTGGGTTTGGGGGGATTGCGAGAGGATTTGTGTTGGCGATGTACTCGGGGGGAGGGGAGGTGGTGGTTGGATTGGTAAAAATGGAAGCGAATGGGGGAGGAGATTGGACCTTGTGGGGAAACGGGCGGAGGAGGAACGGTGGAGGAGAGGAAGCGGCGGCGGCGGAGGAGGAGGAGGTGTGGAAGAGGTCGAGGCGGGAGCGGGGGCCGAAGTGTGACGCCGCGGCGAAGGGAGGCGAGGGGATGCCGGTGAATTCTTGGACCATGGCGCGGAAGTTGGAGGTGTCGGTGGTCAGCACCGTCGTGGGCGCCCGCCTCGACGCCCGGGAGCGCTTCCGCGAGCCACGCGGGGGCGGCGGAGGCGCAGCACCGGGCTGCGCGTCGGGCCTCAGCGGTTGCGTCGACGACGAAGGATGGATGCCGACGGAGGGTGGGAGTGGGAGAGCAGCGGCGGGGGCGGAGGTAGAGGGGGCGGGGTCGAGGGGCAGGAGAGGAGTGGATGGGTCGAGATAGAAGAGGGAACTGTAGTCGAGGAAGTTGGGGCCGGCGGAGGAGGAGGGGAGCAGTTGCGGTGGAAGCTGGGGAGGCGGAAGGGCGGAGGAGGAGTGGAAGAAAGCAGAGAAGGAGTCAACGCGAGAGTCGAAGTCTTCGTCGCCGCCGCTGGAGGACTGCAGGCTGCTGCTGTTGGCTGAGTCCATAGGAGGATAATGAGAGGAAAAAGGTAGTCGAGCTCAGGAACAAGAGAACATGGTAAAGTTGCAGCTAAAAGATCTCTTCAATCTTCTTCCAGAATGGCATATGAGAAGAGAAGAAGAAGAAGACAGAAGCTGCAGCAGAAAAAGTGGTCACTCTTTTTCCATAGGGATTGACAACACAACCACATACACAGGACATTAGGGCTTAACATTCAGCGATAAGAAACTCAAAAAACAAAAAGATCAATTGAGATTTCGGAGGGGCTGAAAGATTGATGATGGATCAGCAAGGAAGCGAGAGAGGTGAAAGGAACTGGATCAATTAGAGGAAGGAAAGTAAGCAGGGAGTTTCTTTGTAACTTCCTTTTTTTTTCTTTTTTTTTTGTTCATGATAATTGATAAATAAAAATAAATTGCGGCTTGGGAGCGCACGTTTCCACTGACTGTTAAAAAGAAAATATATAAACAAAATGGAGAAGCAAAAAGAAGTCTAAAATATCTGTGCGAGATTTCATTGTTGCTGGGCTTCGCTCTCCATTATTAGAACGGCACAGGGGACAGCTTTTCAAGGTTCATTGCGCACGCTAGCATGCCATTGGACGGAACGACCGGGGCCCATTGCTTGGCGGTGGGGATTCCGTATGGAGCGCGAACAGCGTCCAACGTTGTTTCCTGCTCTCCGAGGCGGCGCTCGGCGGCAGAAGAATTTACGGTGGCTGTTGCGCGGAAGACAGCGAATCTGGGAAGTTTTGTAGGTTGGAGCTCCAGTTTCTCTGATTAAATTAATGGACGAATCTAATCTCGTCCGAAATTATTTGCAAGATTAGTGGACCCGGAATTGGTGGGCCGGGCCCGCATTTAAGTAACACCAAATGTGTGTGTGGAAACTGATGATCAGAATTCTCTTGAAATGCAAAGCTGTAAATAGCGAGAAATGTGGGGGGTGATTAGGTGGCTATTTTACACGCAAACCCAATGAGAATAGGGAAATCTTACTGCTCACTAAGGGCCATTAAGTCAAGAGAATAGATGTTTTTTTTTTTCTTTTTTTCTTAAAGGGATGGAAAAATAAATAAGAAAAAGTTGAAGGAAAATGTGAGATTGTTATAGTTATTGGATCAATGACACTTGCCTCCAACTTTCTTCGTCATCGCCCGTAGATTACTAGATTTCATTGTTGCACAATACATTATCTCCAAAAACGAGTTAGATCACAAGCCTTCATCATAGCATCTAGGCAGTAGTTGAAGCAAGAATAGAAACAAAAGTGTTTGGGGCTGCTTGGGAGATTTGCACGGACACGCACATTGCACCATCACCCACCTTCGACGTCCCATGCTCCACCTCCCTCCAATGGTGGTTTAAGTCACCAACAATTTCTAGGACAGTGAAGGGGCAACTAGCTAAAGCGTAATTCTGTTGTCTACTGTATGAATGGAGGACGGTTATTTAAAACTATATTCTGTTGGATGGAATCTATGGTCAAAAGGATAGAAAGTTCAATGAATCTAGATGACTTTTTATCTAGATTCATTGGACTTTTCATCTTTTCTACTGTAGATTTCATCCAACAAAATATAGTCTAAGGCTTTGAACGCCAACTTGAGTAGTCAAGGCCACAATGATCACAATTGAGAAGGGGGAAAGGTGGGGGCAGCCAGCCCCAAACAGGACCCTAGTAAATTTAGTGTAGGATAACTTAAATGATAAGAATATTAAGAATGGACAACAGAAAGAGTATCTCGGACAAATTTTCACAAGCAAAGCAGCTTGCAACATGAATCACAAAAGTAGTAGAAACTTGATTATAGCGTAGAAAATGAAGGCACTACGGTGATTACTAAGGAAACATTATGGAAGATTGGAATTCAAACCTTTGAGGATGTATGGTTTCCTATACTGCAGACACAAAGGTCTGGCATAGAACTAAAAATCTGTCTTTAACTATAAAGAGTTACATGGAAATGGAGTCTCCAACTCAACAGAATGAATAGTTGATAAATCTCCAAATAATGAGTAAAAGATCTAGAGTTTTAGATTGGAGATAGAAAGTGGTCAAGATTGTGATATCTACCTGTAGCAAACTGATTCTCTGAGGGCACAACTTGCCTCATCTTGAAAACTCTTATTGGCATCAGTCAGTTAAAACCAATTAGTTGGCCAAGAGTGATAATAACACAAGTGCATCATTTACAAATTCAGTAATTGATTAATCAAAATCATAACAAAACAAACAAATTCAGGAATTTCAAAAGGACATTGCTAGGAAGCTTCAAAGGCATTATCAAAATGTATTTTTCTGCAACAAGTACATCATGATCAACGGCGTTAACTGTCCAATGCAAGTTCATGCTCCCATGATACTCAAGAGTAATTAAATATAAGATACATTTGCTGACACCACAACAAGATATCTCTTTCTACCGATCAAGTGTGAGTTCCAGGCACAAAAATAAATCAAAATTGAAGTTGAAACACGAGTGATCAATCCCAAATGGAACCTAATACTGCTACTGGGAACGGGCTTGAGGGGATTGTGCCAACACAAGGTTGGTCCGGGTTGGTTAAAGACTTCAAAGTAGGAGACAAAAGCAAAATTCCGCACAGTGGCAAACGGAGTCTCGCCCAGTCCCAGGATCCGTTATTTCAGTCCAGCCCTTCTCCAAAACTAAAGGTCACAAAGCAATTCAAAGCAGAGACTGGCAGCAGCCAGCGAAGAGGCAAAGCGATGCGCTGCGCTGCGGTGACCCTTGAAGCTGGTCTTCGGGTTAACTAACTGCTTCACTAATTTCCCCAGCACAGCACAAACTCATTTACAACGTAAAAGACGGACGCTATCGAAGAAGTGTAAGCCGTCGTCATACAGCGTTGCCACCGCAGCAACACACGTCCACCACCACCAGCCACGTAGTGGATTCTCTCTCACCGCCCCTGCACAGGAAGACCTCAACTGCCGGAGTATTACCACTACCCTCTTTCTCTCTCTACAAGCCATGTGGACAGCGCACGATGACTAATCCCCTTCCCTTCTCCCTCCCCACTTTGATATTTAAACTCCGTGAAGTACAAGTAGCTACGTTTTCAATGTGCTTACCTGTTTATTCAAGGCGCGCCGCAACATGGCTTCTCGAGAGAACATCAGCAGGGTGAGGGTTGGACGGACGGAGGAGTACCGGAAGGGCACCGATACCGAGCTGCTCGCCGTGGAGAGAGACGCGACGGAGATGTTCGTGCTGTGCGGCAGCGGCGAGCGGTTCCACGGCGCGCAAGCCTTCCGCACGGGGCGGCTCTCCCTGCACATGATCCGAGTGAACGGGAGCGCCGTGTGTTTGGTGAGCTGTGTGGTGGGGGATCACCAGTGGCTGCTGGCCAAGGACTCACCCGTCCTCCGCGTTGAGGCTTGCAAGTACGTATTCGCCATGCCGGGCTTCTGCTACGGGCTCGCGCTGCCGGTATCTAGAACGCAGCACGAGTGCAGGACGCTGGAGGAGATTCTTATGAGGTTCTGCGCTTACCGCGACCTTGAAGAAGCACAAGGTGAGTGTCAAGTTTGTTTAAAGAACCTGGAGGGAGGGAACTGGGAAGACGAATCTTTTCCCTCCTCAAAAATTCAAAATTTGATTATTCCATCCCGCCTTTTTCTTTTCGTATATCAGGCTCGGAATCTCAAGACGATGTTTGGGCTCACGGCTACGACGAGATAAGAAAGCTAACTGCCACCGGCGTCGCCGCCACAGAGTCAGCGAGGTGGAGGCAGACCCAGAGGGCGGTGCGGACGTCAGCCGTGGTCAAGCTGCTCTCCCGGTCGCTGCTGATCGGCGCCATCGACCCTCGGAAGCACCTTGACCTGACGGGCGGCAACAATCTCCCGGGTGTGCAGGTTGTGGCGGAACTTTTGGAGGTGATCGAGACGGGCCGGCGAGCAGTGTTAGGGCACTGCAATGGTCCATGGTGTATGAACGAGGAGGGGATAAAGCTGTTGCTCACGATCCTTTCGGCGTTCAGCATCGCGCACAAGAGGAAAAGGCCACGCCTTGAGACGCTCAGCGAGGAGCCCGAGGAAGAGAGCAGCGGGCATACAGAGGATCACGTCGGCGGCGGTAGCGGGACTGGTGGTATGAACTTTTTTAGCGGAGGGGCGAGACTGGAGAAGGAGATGGATGTTTACTGAACAAGGTCCTACTGCGATCTCTCTCTGTGTATCACAACGATAGCACACGTTGTTCTCTGTTTTCCATATATTAGCAGGTGAGTTACCTGGTAGCCGTAGATGCATTAAAAGGAATGTAGGGAACAACCTCCTGGGTTTTTTTTATCCGTATATGTAAATAAATACATGTTCTATGTGCTCAAAGAAGGCAACAACAATTTCCAAGAACAAACTTTTAAGACTATGATTCACTTTACAAATTGTAAAGCGACGACTAGAGCACGTATCGCAAACTAAATAAAACTGTTGGTCATTGCATCCGGTGCGGATGAAAGCAGTGTTGCTGAGCAAATCATTGCATCCGGTATCGCTAAAGTTGCTTTGTTTCATCTACAATTATGCTGCTTCCTTCAGAGGCTGCAATTTTCAACCACCAATTCAAGAAAATGAGCAAATGAGTTGGGTAATATTTCTGGAAACGAAGTTTAGAAAATGTTCAGTTATTCTGCATTGCCATAAATTCTGGTCAAGCTATAATATTGGTAGTGATGAAAGCCGATGTAGATCAACTGATCAACCATGCGCAAGGGCTATACATTTAGCAGTATGGATGCAGTGAAGTCCAGCAAATTTAAGTTCTGAAGAAGTTATAGGTTGCAAACAGTAAAGAATGTGTTCAACCACCGTATCTTCCTGTAAAAAAAAGAATTTATGAGTTGTTTTTCTGAGAGAACTTTATAAGATTGAACATATCATGGTGAGATTGAACATTTCATGGTGAGATAACCAGCTCGGCGTAATTGTATTGCGCCTCTTTCGCTAAGGGAAACCATAAAAGTTAGCAAAGTATCCGTGAAGTTAGATCACAAAAGATATAATCAGAATTCAGAACCATAATCCATAATCCCTGTGAAATTAAATCAGACTTTTTTCTGGGGCAATCACCTAACAATACATGAAATTTTATATTAGTGTACACGACCCTTTTTAATTCTTTATGAGTAAATCAAATTGGTTTCAACTAAATTTATTGATTTTTTAAAATTAAATGCGAGTGTGGTTAAAACAATTCTGCAGTTTAAAATTAGCTTGTGTCCTTAGATTTAGACATTGTACTAATCTTACATGCTATTCCAGTGAATTCATAAATATACACATGATCTGGTTGTTGTCCAACCTGAAAACTGAATCGTCTGGGTGGAGTGAGATTGATAAATCACCTACTTGTCCGGGCAATTTTAATAGAAATTTTGGCATTGTATAATAACCCCAGGCAATTTCTTTACCTCTCTCTACCATCACTGAATTTAACTTTGGTATTGCGGAGATTGTGAATTATGACTCCTACTGACATGCCCAAACTTCCTTTAACTAATCATTTGTAGGCATAAAGAATCAACAGGGCTCAGTGTTTGGAAAAAGAACCATAATGGCAGACCACAAAATCCCTGTAAAATCAATCAAGCTGCATAAGGTATCTCTTGCCAACTGCAGACGATAGATATAGTAAAGAAAAGAGGTTAGACATATACCTCTAACTTATTCACCACATTTCCAAAACAGTGCTTCATCATGTTCACAAAAAATCAAACAATTTTAGATAAGGAATTTGATGCTATAATATCCTAGGCAAAGAGAACATATGTACTTAAACTCAGAGCCCAACCTTTCCCTTTTTCCAATTGAATAACAAGGCTGTAGATCTTTGCCCAAGACACTTTCTTGGAATTGCAAGGCAATCTATCAAAACCATAACCTAAGAAATAAATCCTTCTTGTTCACCACCACTTGGAAGGAGTCCATCCTTCTCCATGTGAGTCAGAGCGTCCAATACAGCATCCATATTGCCATCCTTATGGTTCACTTCAACAATCACTTTTGATGTTTCAGCATCTGTTAGCATACAACGCCCCAACAATTGTTGAATGACTTGATTCAGCTCCTCATTCATTCCTAACTGAGAAAGGCCCTTAACAAGAGATATTGCAGTAATTGCATTAGGGAGAAAACCAGCCTTTAGCATCTCTTTGTACAAACTAACTGCCTGGTGTACATTTCCTGCTCTACAATGTCCATGAATAATAACACTATATGCAGTGGCGTCGGGCTTCCAATTCCTCTCTCCTATTGAATCAAATACTTTATCAGCTTCATTCATCAACCCTTTTATACAGAAACTCTTTAAGAGTGACAAGACGCTCTTGAACTCTGCTTTACCACAACAATCCATCAGCAAGTCATATTTGATACTATCTGGAACAGATTCATCATAGTACAACCTAAACAGGATCCTCTTTGCTTCCTTTGTTCTAGCTACTTTCTGGAGGCCATTTATAAGCACACTATAGGTCACAACATCAGGAAGGATCCCTTTCCTGATCATGTCATCATGAAGGAGGAGAGCTTTCTTCACTTCACCCTCCTTGCAGTGACCATCAATCAGTGTGGTGTAGGTAAACTCATCAGGACGCAAACCCGAATTCAACATCTTCTGAAAATGCTTGCATGCATCATCCAATCTTCTTACTTCGCAAAGACCCCTAATAAGAGAAGAGTATGAAATAACATCGGGCAGGATACCCTTGTCAATCATCTCTTGATTCAACTGAAATGCCAAATCAATATCTCCATTCCTACAGTATCCACTCAATATTGTACTGTAAGTAACAATATCAGGTGTCAAGCCATTTCTTTCAATATCGTCTCTAACAATCCTCGATGCTTCATCCATTCTTCCCAGCAAACAGTACCCATTAATCAAAGCATTATAACTCACAATCGAGAGCTTAATTCCACTCCCTTTCATCTCATTCACAATCATTAGTGCATCATCCAAAAACCCCTTTTTGCAGAAACCATCGATCAAAGTAGTAAAAGTAACCTCATTAAGCTTAAGCCCCCGTTCTTTCATTTGGTTCACAAGCTCCATTGCTCTTCTCAGGTTTCCAGCTTTGCACATTGCATTCACCAAAGACGTAAACGTAACGACATTAGGAGCCACCCCTTTGCGAACCATCTCTGCTTGCAGTGAGAGAGCTTGATGCATGTCTCCCTCCCTACAGTACCCATTCACAACCGTGTTGTAAGTAATGGCGTCAGGGGTCAAGCCTTCTTGCATCATCTCGTCGACAAACTTTCTCGCCTCCTTCACCCGCCCCTTGCGACACAACCCATTGACGATTGAATTATACGTTACCAAATTTGGCTTAAGCCCTTTCTCCTTCATTGTCTGCAGCAACAAGCGCGTATCCGCGACCTTCCCCGACTTGCAGAGACCATCAATAAGAGTGTTGTAAGTGACAACATTCGGCGAACATCCGGCGTGCACCATCTCAGACAGCAAATCCGACGCGCGATCCACTTCGCCCCACGAGCAGAAGCCTCTAATGAGTATGTTGTAGGTGTAGACGTTCGGGGAAACACCGGAGCCAATCATGTCGGCGAGAAACTGTTCGACAGTTGGACGTGGAGTTCCGCCAGAACGGAACATTGCATCGAGAACGGAGTTGTAGGAAAGAAGAGCGGGAGAAAAACCGGCATTTTTGGTGAGGGAGAGGGCGGAGACGGCCTGGGAGATGAGAAAAAAGGAGGAATAGGACCGGACGAGGAGATCGAAGGCGGCGGAGGGGGAGGAGGGGGCGGGGCGGATGAGTGGGAGTGTGGCGATAAGTGAGTCGAAGAGGGCGGGGAGGGGGAATCGTGAGGCAAGGCGGCGGGCAAGGGAGAGAGAGGCAGGGAGGCAGCGGAGGCGGAGGAGGAGGTGGAGGGCGATGGACTGAGGGCGGAGAGAGGAAGCGAAGAAAGGGAGGGGTGTGGCCCAGCGGAGAAAGGCGAGGATGAGGGGGCGGTATGGTTGTGCGAGGAGGAGGGCATGAGTGGTGGCCTCCGGGGTGTAGGCTGCGGCGAGGGAGTCGAGAGACGCCCCATGCCTGAGGAAAGCGAGGGCCTTCTCCGCGAGGGCGAAGTGATAGGAGGCCGCGATGGAGTTGGCACCAGCGGCAGACGGTTCCGCGACAGAGCGCATCGCCGCCACGAGGGAGGAGGTCAACCGGACGGAGGTTGAAAAATGCGGGCCTTGAAGCTCCATTTTGAGCCTCACAAAGGCCCATTAGAATCACTAAGAAATCTAGGCCCAACCAGGAATAAATTGAATCATAAGCTCATTGACTTCAACGCTTAACTCAAAGTCAACGAAATGCATTTCGCATGTCTTTTACTTTGACAATGTTCACTTCGAGCGCAACCCCAGTTTTATTTTTCTCATTTTGCAAATCCCTCGATCGATAGATCGATAGATAGTAGTCGATGATAATGACTAAATGACTCATCGATAGAGAGAGCAAAATTAAGAAAATAGATATATCCAATCTCCCATGGTGATCCATTATAATAACATCTTAAACCAAATAGAGACTTTTATTATTCCTTATATAATTATCATAATAGAATATTGTTATAATTAAAGGTACTCTCTAAATCCATCCATAATTCATTAGAAAAACTCATCCTCGTCTCGAACCATTTGCCTCAAATTCTAAGCCTCACCACTCGCTCCCCTTTCTCTCGAGTAAATTTTTTAAGCGGAGACTCCGCTGAGGCCCAATCCATCATTTATTTAGCATCAAGATTCTGCGACATAAATGCCGATGTGATATAAAGGGTGGATGAGGCACCGCACAATGGGGTCCTCACTTAAGAGTTTTTCAGCCTCACCTCTTCACCTACTGTCACGCCCCGGTCGGATCGACCTAAAAATAGCGCTTAATCGTTGTCTTAGGGTCGTCTGGCGGAACACCGGAGCGCGAACCCTCTAAGGTTTTTGATCCCAAAATCACCCCCCAATTTGAGAAATCCGGAACCCTAAAATAACACCTCTCACTGGGTCAAAATCAATCTTGACCGTCGACGCCAAAATCTGCCGCTGCCCGCCGAATTCCGAAATCTCGTTGCTGACGTCTGCTTGCGTCAGCTCGGTGAAATCGATTTCGCTGAATTGATTCCGATCACTTCCGTGGACCCTCTCCTTCGTTGCCTCTGCCTCGTTCGAACGAAGCACTCGTCTTCTTCGCTTTCGTACGTAGCTGCCTGCGTTTCGTCCGCTGAGCGCCGCCTGCGCTCTAGAGCTCGCAAGGGAAAGGGGAAGGCCACCTGCCTTTCTCCCCGAAGGCTCTCGTCGTCGTCCGGCAGCCGCCCGCCGCCGGAACCCTAGCAGCCGCCTGCTGCTGGGAGTCTTCACCGGAAACCGGAAGAAACAGGGGAAAAGATGGAAAGCTTCGTTTTATTCGCTAAGATCAGTTACAAAGCTCTCTTGATGATGGTCCTCCGACCGTCGCCCCCATCCCTCCCCCGCCGGCCGACCTTTGTCGCTGGTTACAGCCGCTCACACTCACTCAAACTCTCACCGACGCCCTCTGGCGCCGGAGCTTCGCCCTCTGGCGGCATTAGGGGCCCTGCCCTGGAAGGGCGACAGCACCCTTGCCGTCGCCGTCGCCGGTGGAGTATCTCCCCAGCCTCCTCCTATGTGGTGGTGCCTCTGCGCTCCTCTACATCGAGCTTTAAAGGGAATCCGCCGCCATCTCTTCCTCAGCTCGGATCGCGTCTTCAGAGCTCGTTTCGGACATCACCGCGTCCTCCAGCCGAGTTGTCTGCCGAGCCCCGCGTTTGCTTCTCTTGGCAACGCGATCTCCGCGTCGTGCGTCCCGTCCGAGTCTCTCGGGACGATGCTCTGTGTGAAGACGATGAATTGCCCTGGTCAACATCGCCCGCGTCATCCGCTTCAATCGCCGCCGTTGAGCTTCGCCTTGAAGCTGCCCACGTCCGAGTCTCCAGTTGACAAAGCCGCATTCCGCTTCGTTCGCACATGCCTGCGCGCAGCTCACGACGATGCATCCCGATTTGGGCATTGACCGCGTGTTGACCCAAATCAGCTCCGTTTGCTGGTTGATGCGTGGATGTGGGCCTCTGCCTAGTCAACTTCCTCCTCTTGGTTCAAGTCTCCTCTTGGCCCGGTGGGCTTTAGGCTGGAACGGTTGAACCGGGCCCTGACACCTACTCTCTCTCGTCTCTCCTCCCACTTAGGCACTCACCCCTAGCTCCTCGCCCTTCTCCCTTCGTCGTTGTCAATTCCCTCACCACTCCATTTGCCATCAACGTGCCCTTCTATTCCCCCTCTCTTTAGACTTAGCAATTTGGGTTTGTAGATTATAAAAATGGGTCATGTCAGTTGTGACTCATGACCCGATTAAGCCAACCCAAATACGACCCGTTTAATTAATTGGGTTAAACTACGGGGTCAACCCGACATGACCCAAATAACCCGTTTATCATTTTATATTTTAAATATAAATAATAAATTAATAAAAATTTTATTAAAAATAATAAAATTTTAGGCTTATGTGTGGGCCAAAATTTGGGTTAAAAGATAGTTAGAAGATATTTAAGCTTATGGGCTAGCAACGAGAGTTAGATAAACCTATATTTAAATTTTTTATATATAAATATATAATGTAATTGAGTTAAGCGGGTCAACCTGTTTACAACCCGACACGAGCTGATTATTTTTAAGTCATAAACAGATCAACTCATTTATAACTTGAATACAATTATGACTAATTCGAACCCACTTAATTTATGTCGAGTCGGATCGAATTGGCAGATCAAGTCAAATTTTACTATATCTACCACTCTCTAGCTCACTCTCATTAACCTCTCAGCTCTCTTCCTCGCTCTCTCTCTTGGGCTATCTCTATGAAGCATTTTTGCGAGGTGCCTAATTTCTTAGTGCAGTTGGGTATGAAATAAGTAATCTCAAATCTGTTGGGTTCAGGATTGGAGTAAGTATAGGGTTCAAGTGTCAAGGGTTAGGTTAGATTTGGCGCCCCGCCCGATAAAGATTTTTTTATATTATTAAGATTTGTAAATTGGTCAAATTTAATATAAGATAATATAATATATTTTAAAGATTATATAACCAAATTGAAGAACATATGTTGACTAAGAAAGCTCGAGAAGGAAAGCGAGAAGGGGTAAACAATAGCGGAAAACGGCAGGAGGAAACCTCGATATCGTATCTATACGTTTCGCCAGATCGAAACGATAAATCTCTTTCAAAGATCCACTTTAGTTTTGCTTCCGTGGATTTCCTGAGGTTCCTATCGATTTACAGATCGGAATCTGTTCCTGGTTCCTCCTCCTTTTGGCGTTCAATCCGATGGAGCGCTTATTCGGCAAGTTACGGAACCTGGACGCATACCCCAAGATCAATGAGGATTTTTACAGTAGAACCCTCTCTGGAGGCATCATCACCATGGCCTCGTCGATCATTATGTTGCTCCTCTTCATCTCTGAACTAAGTATGCTAGATCTATTTTGCCCCTTCGCTTCTTTACTTTGTCAGGTCTAACCTGTACTTTCTTGGATTGATCGGATTCAGAGTTGTTTCTCTGTCTTTTCCCTTGGTTTCGCAATTGCTCGGGCTTAAGTCGAATGCTTTGAAATTATGCTTCTTTGAGGGTATTTTGTTGTGCTGTTTATTCCTTTATTTTCTCTTGTTTCTTACATGACGGGCCTTCCTTTAAGCGAGAAATACGAATTACTTTCTGTTTTAGTTTAGACTAAAATCTGTGTTATAGATATTTAGGAATCTGCTGAGCTCAAGTAGTGGCACATTCTTTCAAATTCCAGATTCACTATAGCTCTTGTTATCATAAAATCGCCTTTTTTTGTGTGTCTGTTAGGAGAGCATGCTGTGCATTCTTTGTTATTATTTTTGTTTATCGATTGGTGGAGAACTATTGTATTGTAAGTTTTATTGGCAAAGAAGGAATTTTGAAACTACGAAGAAGAATATGCAGAAAAGAAGACTCCTAGTGATTGTCTTAAGATCCTCATACAAATGTATGTATAATTTGAGATGTGAACCTCAAGGTGGTTATTTCGGAGGATTTCTCATTGAGTGGATTGCATAATACGGATTTCTTTGTAAACTGGATTTGCAAAATTTTATCCTAAAAATAAACAACAAGTGAGTCATTGTGTAAAAGCTAATTACTTGTAATTGGGATTATGGGTATGGTTTTGACCTCTTTGATAGGCACCACGTGCCATGATCTGTACTGAGGTCGTTTTATTTTATTTCAATACTAGTCTTACACTGTTTTGGTTGGAAAAAGAAATTAAGATGAGGCAACTTCCACTTTCAAGCCTATGATTGTATCAACATATTCCTTAAAGCTTCCCATAGATGATTCATCTTCAACAATGCGTAAAGTG
Organism: Costus lasius; assembly: GCA_027563935.2. Lineage (NCBI taxonomy): Eukaryota > Viridiplantae > Streptophyta > Magnoliopsida > Zingiberales > Costaceae > Costus > Costus lasius. The sequence continues at coordinate 17,275,239 of CM050448.1, read as the reverse complement.
ATATTGAAATGTTTTCCGAGTTATTTTACTTATTATGTCAGACCAATTATGCTGCGATGCTTTCTGCAAGACAAATGATCAACTTAAATCTTTTCTATTCTATATGTAGAACATAAGCAAGGTAGTGAGACAAATATAGACAAAGCAAAAATAAAGTTGAAGTGATGTGGTGTAACTATAGTAGTCTGTGATTGGGGTTTACCAAGTGTTAGAGGGCTAATTAACTTATCCCTTTGTTAGTTGTAGGTTTTCTGTGGTCAATTTTTTTAGGGTCGCGTGTAAAACTTATTTATAAGGTTTGCATTTATTGTAATGATAACTTTTGACTATTGAATTATTAAATTATTTTCTCATAGTGTCTGTAGGTCATTAGTGTCCTGCATTAATTTGATATTAATGTAATACTACTTGCTCCCATACTTTGTATCATTCAGCTTGTTTCCTCAGTACATGAACCACCCTACCACCTCCACCTTCAAAAGCCATTCTCTTATCTGCATGTCATTGGAAGCATCCATCCATCACAACCACTTTATTGATGTCTTTATTTCCATTAATGTTCATGATCAAATCTAGGCCTAACACTTCCATAATGTCCATTTTTCCCGCAACTAGAACTACAATATTGTAGCTCACACTCGACTCTCATATATTGCTCTCTCTAGTTTTGCATTACTTGACCGTGTCAATTACACCTCACAGGAACTCCATGTCATTATTCCTACTAGATAGACATTGGAAAAACAGAGAAAAATAATGACACCATTTTACTAAAGCAAAAGCTCCAAAAGAAGAAACAAAACCTACAATATGATTTCGTTAGTTGAAAATTCTAAGGTCGCTAGGATCGAGATCCTATCTAGGAACGATAAAGGCTTTATATGATTGGAACATGGAATCGGATTGTAAGATCGTAAGATCCTACCAAATCACTTAAAATATATAATTTTTTAAAACATATTTATCTAATTAGACTTAAGAGTATGAAAAATATTCTGATAAGTAATAATAAATAAATAAATAAATAAATAAATATATATATATATATATATATATATATATACTATTATTAATTGTATAGTATAACACAATGAAATTGAATATTTGTGAGATGATGATGATGGAGATAAGTTAATAATGGAGATAAGTTAATAATGGAGATAAGTTAATAGAAGATGTATATAATAAAAGTGTACAATAAAAATAAAAACAATAAAGACATGCAGTGAAATGAAGACAACAAATAAAAACATGAAAAATGATGAAGATAAAGATATACATTATAATGACAATGACAAATATTACAAAGTTTATTCTAATAAATAATTGAAGTAAACAAATATAGTTGTAGATGATAACGAGCTTAAGTTGATGAATGTTAGTTAAAGAAAGAGCAAATAATGATAATTAAAGACGAAAAATTTCATCACATCAATTAAAATTTTTGACATAATAGATTATTGATTTTTAGTATAATATGAACTTATTTTACCTATTAACTTATGATTGAATAGGATCGATGAGATCGTAAAATTCTATCATTTTAGATCCTATATTCGTTCCAGAATGGTTTGCCTAATTTGAGTGGGGATCGGAAGATCCTAAGACCCGGAATGCATTTTTGACAACCTTGGAAAATTCCTTAAGCATTATGAGATCAACCACAAAGTGATGTAAAAGGTTTAAAAATTCTTTGCTCAAACCCTACTTTTGCCTATTGACTAGACACGATTAATTTGTGAAGCGAAAGTTTGAAATTTTGGTTTGTTGGTTTGTGTCGGCCTGAGATGAGTCTGATTTTAGTGTAACACTGTATCGACACAAGCGGTTTCATTGTAGCATTGTGCTACAGTGTCAGTATAGTATACTAGTTTGTGACTAGATCGATACAGCGATTCAGATCAGTTTTTCAAACCTTGTGTGAAACCATTATAGGCTTGAGATCTAGGAGCTCTTCATACTACCCTTTGTCCTTGCTACCTATAGCTACTTCCATGCCATAGTGTCCAAGATCCAAAAGAGTACAAGATGTAACCTCTTGACACCCTTTAAAAATCATTGTTTATTACCTTAATGATTGATTGAAGGAATGCTAAACTAGGAACTCGAGCATGAAAGACCATTGGGTTGATTTTGGTGTAATTTTGATCTGCGGCACATGCATTGAACCAATCTGAATGTGCATAATCAATTCCCTTATCTATTGTAATCATAAAATGATCTTTCATATGTTGGTGGACTTACAACAATGTACTGTACATATGTCATCTCATTAAGGAGGTAATGAAGGAAGCTTACCCCTCTTAGTTTTGGACCCATATGCTACACTATGTTGATATGATGTTGAACAACAATGATGACGTCCACCCAATGAAGGAGGCAACTAAGATGGTCAAATTGTCACTAGCTTGATCTACCACCATTAGTATGTCCACTCTTTGATTCATACATTCCTGAAGGTCCAGATCTTACCACCATTAGTATGTCCTCTCTAATATGATCATACGATTGACATGAAGAGAAGCAATGATGGAAGAAGTTTATCATATAATTCAATAATCCAAGAGGAAACTTGTTGTTCCCTTATGAAGTTTTTTGAAGTATAAGAAATATGTCAATATCATCCACTGCATATGTGAAACACAAAGGGGGCACAAAATTCACATGAAAGTTTTTATTTTACTTGTACTTGATATAGTTATTTAATTTTGGAGTTAACTAATTGAATAATTTTAACTTATGACATGTTTCTTAAATCTGATATATCAATACTAATATAACTTGGGTATACTCAACAAGTCCTACTTTAAGCACTCTAGAATGAGACTTCACATGAAGACAAATCCTCAAGTTGAAACTATGACAATTTGAGAAGTACACATGTTCTAAGATGATGATATATTCATCAATGACCAGCTAAGTACTTATAGGGCACATGTTCCAGGAGGCTGATATATTCTTCTATGGTAGTGAGCCTATGAATTTAATATATATATATATGGCTCCAAATAAGTACTATAAATTTCTAATTTAGGAATTTAGGAATTAGAATAGCCAAATTTATATTATTTTGAATCTATAGAAGAGTGTTGGTTGTAACTTGGATAAGAGCCTTAAGCTTGTACAAAATTATTGTGCGCATCTTGTCACAAACAAGAGTCATCGAGCGGTTACAAACTAGTCCATATTTGCTTCATCCACGTAGAAGTTTACAACAAACACTTGTTATAACCTGCATACTAAGTAGACTGACCCACTAATTTGGTGATCCAAATAATAATATGACATAATTTATTAAAATACTTAAGCCTAAGTAGTAAGCCATTTAGCCTTACATATTATATTATTTTTTCTCCTACTTCTAATATGAGATTAAATTGGGGTATTACAATTTCCCCTATTTAAGACTTGATGACCTTGTTAGTAGCAAGTTCAATTTGCATGATTTATTTAAGCTTTGTCTGCATGCATCTTTGGAAATTCTTTATTGCGGCTAATTTTTATTTCTGGAATTTGGATATATGTTGGTCAATAAAAAGTTAATTGGCCTAGGTTATTGTTTCTCGCCCAAGCTCCCTTATTAACAGTTTATTTGTGTTTTCTTTGGTGGCTTCAGGATTGTATCTTCATGCTGTTACAGAAACAAAGCTTGTAGTTGACACGTCTAGAGGAGAAACGCTGCGGATCAATGTAAATTTACACTGGTTCAACTCTTTGCATTGCACATAATTTAGTTTTTGTTATACACATCACTTTTTATTGTTTTCTCGATAACCATTATGTCATGTAGGCTCAGTCACACGTCGTGTTGTGAATGATTTCACTGCTTTTCACCCTTCTTTTCACAAATATTTCTTTCATGATAAGTGCAGTTTGATGTTACCTTCCCTGCTCTTTCATGTTCTATGCTCAGCCTTGATGCCATGGATATAAGCGGAGAAGAACACCTTGATATAGTATGTATTGTTGTTAGACTTGCTTATGCTATAGCTACCTCAATTAATTTTAAAATATCTGCTAAGGTTTTGCCTTGTTATTCCTATTTTTGCACTGTTAACAATTCCTTTTTTGTTGTCCTTCTACAGAGACATGACATTATCAAGAAGAGACTAGATTCACACGGTAATGTTATTAAATCTAGACAAGATGCGATTGGTTCACCCAAGGTCAGTCTTTTGTTTACCTGCTGAATGTGCTTTTTTTACATTTACGTTTTTAATTTCATCATTCTCCTAGATGACTAAATTTGGATATTACAGTTAAAAATCTCTCGGTCATTAAGGCCGGAATAAGTTGTAGATTGTAAATGATGCTAGTTGTTAAATTAGTGCACTATAGATAAATACTTCATATGGATTTTAGTAGGTTTTCATTTTTATTCTGTTTGCCTTAAAATGAAACATATTTTTCAGGAACCTAGTCATTTTGATGTCACTAAAAAATTAGGTACTGTCATTTATAGGTTTCAGTTACTATAAGCTCGTGCTTATATTGTATTATCTTTTGTCAAAAGGTGCTATTATGCCTTCTTTCAGTCAAAAAGGAATTTCCTGTTATGCCTTAGTCTTTGATGCACCTAAACTTGCTTTTAAGGTAGTGATGCTGAGAGCCTGAGATCTCAATCTTTCATGTTGGATACTAGTTCATTCTGTCCATCATGGCATCATGTATGATTCATGTACTCATCCAGAAAACAATCGAATAGATTAACGGCAATATGAAGAAATGAAACACTAAAGATTCACTATGTAGGGAGTGGAGCTTTTGACACAAGGTAGAATTTGGTTAGTAGTCGAGCAGTCTAAGATTAGTCCTCTGCAATTATGGTTGTCATTTCTGATGTATGGTTATTACAAATGTATTTTGATCTTTTAGGTCATTAACAATGTCATAGTGGAAGGCAAAATGAAAAAACATAGATTAGTTTCGGTAGTGAGTCTAAAAAGAAACTATTTTCTTAAATACGAACTCTGAACCTCTCTTTTCTGTCCTCGCTGAGGTCCACTATTGTGAATACAGCAGAGATGGATCTCCAGTGCATCGATCCCACTTGTCAATCTTTCTGCCAATTTCCAAATGAAGTTCCATGACACGTTCTATTTGAGTTCCTACTGTTAAAGAGACGATTTATGTGGCAACCACCCTACTCTTTTAGAAAATTGATTCCTTCATAGATAACTGTGTATGACTCATGCATTATTTATGGTTATCATTGATGGCTTGTGACTCTAGAATTACGGTTATTGAAACTCCAATTTAATTCAATTAAATTCTGTTAATCTTCTTTGCTGAATATTAAGCTAGTGTATTGTACTGATGTCTAAATATATAGTCTATTAAATTGATATCCATTACTTGTTACAGATTGAAAAGCCTTTGCAACGACATGGAGGAAGACTTGAACATAACGAGACATATTGTGGTTCATGCTATGGAGCAGAAACGGTATATTTTCACATTGTTTGTTTCCACGATATTCTATTCTCTTTTTCCGTGATTGGAAGAGTGTGACTACAATCTTTTTTCTCTGGCAACCTTAGTTTATGCAATGACAGGTATTTGCTTCATTAATAGGTCTTGCTACCATATACATTTTTTGGTTGAGAACAAGTAAACTGGTGCTTTTAACATATAATCGACTATTTTATGACAATTTTGTTTGTCCTCCTGTAATCGCCTAGCAGCCATGGTAAGTGCAAACCTTGATATGTTTGAAATCTGACCAAGATATTTATAAAGATTTGGATTTTTTTGGTAAAGATTTTGCTGTTGTGAAGAAAATAGATTTTAGAGGAAAAGATGTCAAGGTGCTGGAAATCTCAATACGTTTAGCAAAGACTTAGTGGGAAATGCATTTTCTATTTTTTAAGTGTTCACTAAAGCTGTGAATAAAGTTCGACAAGAATGAAACAATAAAAAATGACACCAGTTAATAAAATTGATATTATTACTTAATAAGCAAAATTTCCACTATATATCGATTAACTTATATCTAATATGATTACAAAATTGTATAATTTATATTTAAATAATGATAATTTTGTTTGGACCAATCAAAGAGGAAGCGCAGCAACAAATTGTGTCAGAAATTACTTGGACAATAGAGTTGTTCAAGTGTGAAACTGAATCTGATATTTATACTAAAAAGTATAGTTATTCATTAGTGCTTTTGTAAATAGATATGATTATTTGTAATTGTTACTGAAAGGAAAAGTGATTAGTATAATCGATTATTCATAATAATCTGGACGGTTGGCTTGTATAATATCGGTTTCCAAAATGAACTTTTATTTAATAGGGCTGTCATTCTCATTAATTAAATTGAGTAGCATGTGATGCAACATGATTATCCACATAGTATTCTGGATTAAGTTTTTAGGAATGCAAGATTAGTATACTTTTGTCTTGTCATCTCATTATTTTCTGATTTCAATATTTCCCTTTATATATAAACGATTTATGCAAGTAAAACTTATATTAAATTTGACATCTAACTTTAGATTAATCATTTCAAATAAACATAATTATATTATGTTTAAGGTACAAAACGTACTATTTGTAGATAATGCACATTATTAATATAAATTTACTATAAAATATATGTTATTAACATAATTCATTTTATATGTCAAATATATTATTTAATATAATTATAAAAATGTTAAAATCAATATTTACACTACTATATTACTTAGTTTTTTTATTTTAAAGGGTTAATCGTAAGGATTGCCCCTTAATATGGTTAAATTGGGAACTTCTCATCCTTACAACATATAATAAGTCTAGTGAGAAAAAGATTTTATCATATCTCTTTTTTAATGTTAACGTTTTTTTGGAATATATGAAAGAGTTATGATTCTAAAATATCTCTTTTAATATTAAATTTTGATGATGGATTGTTTAAGATAATTTATCATCAACATATAGTTGAACATATCGATCACAATATATTAATATTCTTTTGTTATCAAATTCGTCTTAATTTTTTAAGCTCAGGAGTGACCCTGCACTTGTGGAAGTATGATGGATGTCACTGCAAGGTAGCCCTACTACAGGGTTATCCTTGTAATTAATCCTTATGGATGAATGCATACTAATCAAAGTATAACATTTAAGTTCAATTATAGTAAATTTATATAAGATTTAATAACGAATATATAAATTTAATTCAGAATTAATATTTTAATGTAGATATATACACATTTCTCATATTAAATAATATTCTGATAAATGAATATAAATGTATAATGTTTTAGTATATAGTATATGAAATGCAGTACTTGATTCTTAATTATTCATATGTAGAATATGTGTAATGATAATAAGAAATTTCGATAAATATTATTAAGCAAGAATTCGTACATGCTAGTAATGTTAGATTATCTACCTTCTTTGTAGGCAATACATTTTTCATATTAAACCAAAAATTATCTGGGCATCAAACCAAAACTTTCAGATCAAACTTGTCAATATTAAATTTTCTTGCACACTCCCAAAAGTAGAGCATCGAATGAACCAAACACACCCTAACTAGTTCCTAAAAGCGAATTTTTTATTTTAAAAATGAGAATTTGCACAATGAAAATGGTTTTAATTTTTTAAAATTTTGTAAATGGCAATAGCGTTTCAAAAATGGAAAGGGCCCCCTCTACATTCTGGAGCTTTCATTAGATTTCATTCAAGCTTTATGTGTCTAGTGATTGAAAACAGTTATTTTGTTCAAACTGTAATTTTTCCTAAATAATGTGTTGGAAATTTCAGTTTGTCCCCAAAGTTTGTGACTTCTCTTAGTTGTTACCTATAGGTTTCTGTCTATCAAATGAGTTGGTTCCCGATGTTTCACTTTAAGTTCTCACATCATCATTTCTCACTCAAAACACGAGGTTACCATAAACCCTGCTTACCTACATGTTCTCTAATAGTCGTACATTTTCCCAACTCATATATTCAAAGATTTGTGAGAACATAAATGTTTTGATCCAGAAAGAAATATATCAAGTTCTTATCGAGGAAAAGATTGAATTTTACGTCAATGGAACTAAACTTAGGATCAAGTTGAGGAAAATGAATTTTAGAGATGACATTACATTACTGAATTAGGAAAAATGGAGCTTGATGGACCAAGAACTTTTTTGAACTTACTGGCTAAATTAAGAAAAAGAAAACTCTTAAGAGCCCTAATAAAAAAAATGTAAATTTTAATGATCAAGTTGATTCTCCATGAAATTGGTTTCTGCTCATTATTTTTACTTCAATTAAAATGAAAACATAAAGTACCATATGTCTTCTTTGCTTAGTTATTGATTTGGTATAATGAATATTTATTTCAAGTGGTTTTTCTATGCAAAGTTGCCCCTGTACTTGATCCCATAAATCTCTTAATTTTTGAGATTTTATTTATACTTCAGAAAGAAAGCAATAGCAAGGTGCCACGGCAACAAGTTAGAAACTTCTTAATCCAGACACAATCTCTTATTCATTGATAACAAACATCCAAAATTGATGGCATGGCATGCTACAGTGTTGACATGCTGATTAGTACACACTGACATAAAAAAATCTTAACATCGACAAAAGCATTGGTGAAAACAAATTTCCTTATGATTTTTCTGTTGAAAAATTATTACAACCCAAATTTGTAAATACGTTTTCTGAAGTGAAGGTTATGGCAAGTACGGTAGGAGAGCTGTAGCGGTTACAACATTCACAACTATCATTCTAGGGTTCATAAGTTGCGAGAATGGAAGGAGAGCTCTAGTGACTGATACAATAAAGCGTAAATGATCACAACCATTTACCAAAATGGAGACGCTTCAATCGTGTAGAGCTTCTGCTGACCAAAACTTCATATATGAAGTTTTACAAAAATTTAGTCCTTGGAATAGTCTTATGGATATGGGCATAAGTGTTATTGCCATGTGCCGTGGAATCAATTTTGGATGTGAGATTTTAATTACTAAAAATCACGTCCTCCTACATTATTCATTTTGGTAGGATTTCTAGTAATGAGGTCAATGTCTATTCATTTAATTTTTATTGAAATATTAACCTGTATTAATTTTGATTTGAGTTATTGTAACTGTGAAATTTGCATAATATTTTTTTTTCAAATAAAAAAAATTGTTTTGGGTGAACTGAAGCATAGGTTATGTTTTGAATGAACTCGTTATGGCATGACATATTTAGCCTTACTGAGTATTGATAGCCCCAGTGCCAAGATGTAGTGCTTTGGCATCAAGTATATCTTGCATTTAACATTGCTAAGATCAATATTAAACATATGATTGTCATTAGAAATATATTTTGTTTTGCAAAGTGCAAGAAAAAGATTATACAAATGTGAAAGGATGTACAACATATTTAAGTTGTGGCTTATAAAAGCCTAACTCAATCACACAGAATCTACTCCTGGAGTGTGCAAACAATAGGCAAATATATATAATTTCTTTTCATCTTTTATGTACATTAAGCCATGCAATATAAAACAATATAAAAATTGCTTTTACTGTGTCATGTTTATTTCTTGTTCCAGTTTATGAAGCCTCTTGGTTTGAGGGTTCATACTGAAAGGGTATTTGATGTTGAGCTTGTTTTCATTGAAAATCCCAATCTCGCATTCAAGCAATATGATTTGCATATCAATTAAAATTTGAAGGATTGCATTTTCTTTCTTAATTGCTACATGAATTTTAAAATTTTCCTTCTTGCTTGAGAGGGATGCCAATAGTCATTTTTCTGAGAAATAAATAAAATAATATTGAAAAGGAAAAAATTGATGTATTTTCATGGATGTTGCTCCTGATGCTTGTATGTCGTGTGCATTCTTAACGGAGTTTGCATCTGTTTTAACTTCATTGGCAATAGTATTTACCAATGCTTTTTTCCATGTAAATATTTGATATTTAACCATCCTATATATTTATGTATACATTATAATGTTATATTATTGCTTGTGACTGTTCACTGATAACTATATTGTACAAAAAATCGTACCTCGGATGGTGTTTTATTGGTTATGTGCTTTTGCTTTCCCATCGATAATGGGTACACCTTATGATATATTCTCTCTTTTTCTAAGCTAATGGAGTTGCTGCACTTTCCTCTCATTAATATGTAATACTTATCTCCTTCCAAGTAGAACTTTATTAATGATATCTTACTTTACATGCTTAATCTAGCAAGTATTTCATTTCTTGTAAATTCATTATTCACTTTCATTTACTTTATTTGTGTTTAACATCAATTGTATATTATCGCACGCTATTCTATTTTAATGATAATCATCAGAAATCTTTGTTTTTGTAGAATGATGAAGAATGCTGCAACTCTTGTGAAGAAGTTCGTGAGGCTTATAGAAAGAAAGGTTGGGGTCTGTCAGACCCTGATCTGATTGACCAGGTAGTTATCCATATTTTAACTATGCAATCAAATGAGAGTGTATTTCGAGTGAGAACACTGCAAAGTAAAGATATTCACTTCTTCATTCTTTGCTAATTGCCAATGGTATATATCTTACTGATCTTTGAAGCCTAAGATTGTAGTGTTGATTAAGTTCTTTGTACTGATCTTTCAACCCCAACTCTGTACTCGTAACTTGTTATCAAGCAAATTCTTTCATGTATATTCTCTTTGTTTTTACTCTACTCTGAGTAGATTATTATCACTGACATGTACATATATTTGGAAGGTTAAGATAAAAATGCTCAGAAAAACGTAGTTTCTTAAGTGGTTTACACTGTTATTTGGATTACTTCAGAGGTAGTATACAGGATAATGACGTGTTTTATGTCTGGGAAAAATTACTTAATTTGAGTGAATATCTTATCTATGGCTTTTTATGAATTAGCTTGACTTTTCCTACCAATCTATTGTTCTTCCGCTGTTTCTTTCCCCACTTCTTCTTACTGTCTTTTCTAAAGCCTGCATGATTTTGGTGAATATGGAAACTCTTAAAATTACCTACCATTCCAGGTTCTCCCCATATTTATCAAAGTATTGTTTCCAAAAATGCACTGCGTATGTGATGCTTATAATCGAAGTTAAAAATGTTGGCTACTAAAAATTTTAGTGTGATTAATGATTGTTTACAAATTGAAAGAATATAATATAAAACACCAACATAATTGGATTCAACCATAACATTGTTCTCCGGCCTATGATTGTCAGAATCTAATTCATACCTAGGAATAGTAAAGGTTTCATTGGATTTGAATAATATGATCAAAGCATAAGATTAAAAGATCCTACCAAAGAACATACTAACATAACAATGTAGCATCAATTGAATTGTATTGAATCCACGTATATGTAATGGTCTCCTATGAACGTTTAATAGTTTTCTAAATAGTAAAATAAATTAAATACTAGTAAAAGAAAGAATTGAGTACAAAGGCTGCAATTATATTATCAAAGAAGGTTACTAATGGCTTTGGTGTCCAACATCAACAAAGTTGACAACATAATAAGAGCAACGAGATGAGGTGGAGTGGAAATAACATGCATGCAATAGGTAGCATCTAGCAATGAGGTGAGGAGATACATCATCAAGGCTAATGGTATGGGCGCTAGCAAAGCCAAAGATAAATTGATGATAATGTTAAAGCAATCTTTGGTATGTACGTATATGATTAGTTTGTATAGGTATGAGCTTGGGCCCGCACATGGAGCTAGGTGAAATCACCTCTAATGTTTTTATTATGATATTGGTCGATACTGAGTGGTACCATTGAAAACCAACCGATACTGATGGGTACCATTGAAAACCAACCCATACAGCTACTTTTTTAAAAAAATTGCAATAGCTAGAAATAATGTTTCTAGCCATTTGTTAAGGAAGGGATTGATTTTTTTTTACTTTATTTAAGCCCTTCTTTCCTCATACTTTACTCACATTTCGTACAATCTCTCTAACATTTTCTCGAATTCTCAAATGCTCTTTCTTTCTCTCTTAATTATTATTGATTAGCATTCGACACCTAAAAGCTAGAATGTTTATCTCACATGGCATTATGCATAGAACATGCCAAAGAATTGCTACTATTGACAATATATTCATTGCAATAATATTTTCAAAGGTGAACGAACTATCCAAGTTAAATAATATTTTGCTAATGGCTATCCAAATGTATCCAAATACCTGAATATGTCACAAGATATTTGTAATACATATATGCTCAATTTCATATTATTTTCAACTCTTAGCACCTTTCAACTACTTAAATTTATTTTTTCAAAAAAATTTAAAGGATCAAGGCATCAGATGGAAGGATAAAAAACCCTAAATGGGGGAAATACGTAGTCCAAGATGGATTGAGTTGACCTGAACATATTGTTACATACTGGTTTGGTCCAAGACTGCTTTACTAGTTTGGACTAGTGTTTTAAACCATGTGATAAAGTATTATTTCAACTAAGGTTTTAAATAATTGTCGGACTGATACTTACTAGTCCATACCATCACACAGTATTGATGGTATTGCTTGTTGGTCGATTTTAGTTTTATATATATACACACACTGATACTAAATACAAATATTGGACGGTTTAATTGATATTTCAATGAAGAGCACAATAATAGGATGAGCTAATGAAAAATCTTATATTTTTCTAATTATTTAAATAACTTAGCAACTTCAATTAGTGGTTAGCAATTAATGAATTGAAGGTAAGTAAATTCGATACTTAGTCCCCTGTTTTGCTGAACCATACTAGATCATAGATCTTGTAGATTCTACTATAGAATTTGAGATCTCATCATTCCTACATTGATTAAATTCTCATGTACATTCATAATCATTTGAGTTAATTTGGGTCTTAGGATCATAGGATCCTAAGATCCAGAACGAGTTATGTATAACATTGGTTTCAACATATACAATCACAGCCCTCTCATGCAATAGTGGCATGTGGATTGCATGATAAGCGACAATCTCAATTTTAAGGTATATTCATCAGATTTTATCCAAGAAAATTAATGAATATTATTTTGCATCATAACAGTGCAAAAGAGAAGGTTTTCTTCAAATGATCAAGGATGAAGAAGGTGAAGGATGCAACATTTATGGTTTCTTGGAAGTCAAAAAGGTAGGTGGGAATTTTCACTTTGCTCCTGGTAAAAGCTTCCAGCAGTCGAATATGCACGTTCATGACCTATTGCCTTTCCATAAAGAAAGTTTTAATGTAAGCCATTCTACTTAATTAAATTTGAATTCTTATATTTGTCACTTTATGCATATATTTTGCTTCTAGCATATTGTTAACCTATCCTTACGATTTCAGATTAGCCACAAAATTAACAAATTATCTTTTGGAGAATACTTTCCTGGCGTTGTCAATCCTCTTGATGGGTAACTTCCCACTTTAATCTTCCAGGCGTTGTATTCTTTCATGCTACCATGTAAATACTTTTTTTATTTTTCATGATGTGTGTAATACTTGCTCATTGAAATTATCAGTGTCGAGTGGGTTCAACACACACAATATGGAATGTACCAATACTTCATCAAGGTTGGTATTCCCTTTATCTTTCTTTTTTCAGTTTTGAAACTTGGGACTATTAACATTGTATTTCTCATGTTGTGTTTCTCATTGCGCTATCCTTATACTATGCCAATACTCTTCATTGTAGGTGGTTCCCACTGTTTACACTGACATAAGTGGCCATACGATCCAGTCCAACCAGGTAGGTTGACTATTAATAGAATGTGTTATTTCTACAGCTTTTTCCTCATCCATTTTGTTAATATTATAACCACTTGTGATTCTACAGTTCTCCGTGACAGAACATTTCAGGAATGATGATACTGGTCGACTACATGCTGTCCCAGGAGTTTTTTTCTTTTATGACCTCACTCCAATTAAGGTGATATTCAATGTGCATTTGATTCTTCTAAGCACTTGCTTAATTTTTAACTGGCTTTATTGCGCCTGTTATTTTCCAACAGGCTTAGTCTTAAGATCATGATCAAATTTACTTTGTTTTTCTGGAAGATCTCCAAGAACTAGTACTATACTTATTGGCATCAAAACAACGGAACAATCAATACATCATAGCTCATTCTAGCAACATATCCGGAATGCATACCGAGCATGAGCACTGTATCAAGCTTTTATGCATCTTCAAACACACAAATACCAAGTTACCCTGTGGCCATTTTCTGCGCTACTCATTAAGCATGGTTGGGTAACTCAGTTCTACCTTCTTAGTGAACATGGACACTAAAGGCAGAATCCACGGATGTGGCGCTAAGGCAACCACAGATAATCAGTGAATGCCTCTCCGGCTTGGTGTGGCTTGATGGGAACCAGCCACACACGTGCTAAAGCAGTTAGGCGGTGCACTGGGCGATGCAATCAACAAGTTTCAAACGTTTATTCAGTTATTTTTTAACATTTTATTTAGTCATGATAGATCTGGGAATTGCATTCATTATTTCATTTTACCTAATTGTTCAATGAATTTATCCTGCCTCTTCTTTATTTGATTAACAGCTATACAAACCTTTTACAGAGATCTTCCAGCTTTGTTGAATATAAATTATTTAATATATTTGAGATCTTACCTGAACACACTTTACAGGTGACCTTCGCAGAGCAACATGTATCTTTCTTACACTTTTTAACTAATGTATGCGCTATAGTTGGAGGTATTACTCTCTTCTCTCTATCATCTTATTCAACGCATATTTTTTATTCAATTAGGCTAGTGAACCTTACCTTGATGCTACTTTTATAACTATTTATGAAGTATGACGTGGATACAAGACCTATCTAGTTACATTATCTACCAACTTCCACTTTCTTTTGAAACATGTTCAACAAAGAATTTAGCTGGTTCTTTTAGTTGAGTTGTGTCTTCAATAAACCAAACACAATGTATGTGATACTCTAGTTTATCTCCACATGGGAAGTGAGAGGGAGTTATCATGGTTTTTAGAACCTTATGATTTAACTATTATTAACTTGTCATTGTTTCCTTGGTGTTCCTGCGTGGCATCCTACCCACACAGAACTCTTGCTTATTGAAATATTAAATTATGAATTTGTTCCTTAGGGATCCTGGATCATGGGTATTCCCCGGATATTCTGCGTTGCAATATTGTTAAATATGTTCTTTCTATTTTCAGGTACATTTACTGTTTCTGGAATTCTAGATTCATTTATCTATCATGGTCAAAGAGCAATTAAGAAGAAAATGGAGATTGGAAAACTCAGTTGATTGTCTTTCTGTTGAACTTCCTGTGAGCTGATTCAAAAGCTGCTTGAAGAGGTGCTTCTTGCAGATATTGAGATGGATTGTCCAACAGTTTTATCTGCAAGTAACTGAGTTGTTTAACGGGGTCCGATCAGACACTTGTTTCTTTGCACTATTTGCACCCCCAATAGATCCACTGTATGTGATGTCACAATGTGCGCTAAGACTCTCAGCATCATAATTCATGTTAAGCACAAGTATGATTGCTGATGAAAGACCAGTTGTGCGCTGTTGAAAATGATTTTTCCTGACGTCTTGGAGAAACTATAGATAAGGTGGCTTCCATAGGAACGCAATATGACTAACGTTATTTTGCTCCAGTTTTCTTTTTATGTAGTTTCAAGCATCAAAGAGCTGTTTACAAATGTAATCCATGATTTTGCTCACTGTTTGCACCAATCAAAAAATCTTAAATTGTAAGGACAATTTTCTTCCGGGATACTCCATTATGGTAGCATTGACTTTAGGGCTACAGTTGGATGTTTTGGGCAGTCTATAGGTGCAGTGTGTTGGTAGTTTTGGCAACGAAATCACATAAATGACTTGTGCCTTCCTTGAATGTGGAAATTAGTGGCAAATTACCAAATGTACCTTTAGTTGCAGAGCAGACTCCAGAACAAGTGCAATCAATCAATCAGTTGTGAGGCATGGCTTAGCAGAAGGAATGTTCATGGGTTGTCTTGGTAACAATCTTTCTTTCATAGCTTCTTTTTATCTTGTTCTGTAACCGAAGCTTCATTTCTATCATTATAGTAAAGGTCAAAACCTATTATTAGGAATTGTAAACTAGTTCCTTTTTTTTTAATTAGTCTTGTCATACTCTTTGCAACTATTGCCAGTTGAGGCACTATTTTTCATTATTATTCTAGTAGTCTAAGGAGAAACTAAGGATGTTCTTTGGTATTAATTATGATTGTTATCTCTAGCCTGCATCAATTATTTGCGTCAAATAAAAAAAACACAATTTAATGCAGCACTGTGAACAGCACCTAACTTTTGACTGAAACAAACTCTGTTAGAGTGAGAAAAACATGGAGTATTTGAGAATCCACTCATATCGCACTGGTATGGATATATTCTACAAGTGTAAAAGGAACCACATTCCAAGTTCAAAACTTTCCTTCACCTCATCTGATCCACCGTCAGCCCTTGCCTGTTTTCCTGCATTCACATCTATGAAAGGGAATTATCAGTGAAGCACACAGGAAATAGCTGCCCAGCACTACACTTGTTTAGCAGGAAGGCGCACTAGTCTTGTAGATGCCTGCAAGTCCAAGCATTCCTTTGAAGGCAAGCAGATTCCTTTGACGTGCAAGGAAGGAAGCATAATGACAGAAACATGGTTTAGGATTGGTTGGGTGGTTTTGATGGGTGTCCCTGCCCTACTAAAGAATGACTAAGTGGGAAGAACATGGGGCCTGGCTGGCTGAACACGCTCTCGTGAATGGTGCTCTCCTTTCTATCTTGGACAGACAGAAGATTCCAGATGCCTCTTTTCTTATTTTTGTGCTGCATTGTTTGCAGTACGCGCATTCATATCAGTTGAAATTTCCTTTTAAAAAGGTAAGAGTTATGCACTCCAGAGTTCACGTAGTTAGATTGTCCAATTAAGATTAAAAATAAATAAATTTTATAATCTCTTATTATTTATTTGATTTTAATAGGATGACTCAAAAAGTTCATATTCAGTCTCTTCAGAAGATTCTGCTCGGAATTTCTATGGATATCACTTTTTATGAGTAGAAGGCAAAAAGCAGAGTCTAGTCTTGATGAGTACCTACCTATAGGTAAAGGGAATTTTCATCTATACACGTGTCCCACAAGGCCACAACCTCAGCGTGTCGTGTATTAGTGACGCAAAATCGAATCATTTGGCATGTCCATCTAGCATGACAAACTCGAGGGGAACTTTCCAGTTGCTGAAACAATTTCTGATGATCTTCTAGATCTTCGGTACTCTACTGCAGATGAATTTAACATCATCACCTTCGCACTCAGTTCTATCCATAAACTTTGCTCTACTACTAATTGATGGTACTTACCACTTAGAAGGCGGTTTGTCTTTTTCTTGGGTTAAGATTTAGGCTTAATGATTCACTAGATGGCATGAGATGTGAAAATAAACTAATTTTAGTTGATGACATGATCTAAGTCCCACTTTGTTACTTAAATTTGCCTATATAAAAAATAATAATAATAATAAAATGATCTAAACTATTAATCCAAGATAATTCATTTGAAGTGAACAAATTGACTCTTAACCCTTTCAAACCGAGGGCTAACATTGATAACTTGGTCATGTAAGTGGCTATGTTGTGTAGGCGAACAATATATTTATGGTATTAACCTTTAATATCCCACTTGGGTAGCCATAGGAAATTCCTCCAAAATAAAATGTATTACAAAATCTCATTTTAGCTGTTTGTCATCAATAACACTTGTTTCTACTTTCAAGGTGTTCTAAATATTTTTTTTCTTAAAATCACATCCAATAGTTATAGATTACACATTAAAATGCCTCATTTAAAATTATAAATTATAATTATAAGATAGTAAATGATTTTCTCAGATTAGCTTATCAACTAGTAAAGCTATAAATAGTACCAGTATTTTCTTTGGCATGATTTTTCTCTAATCCATTTTTATACTCTAATTAAACTCTATTTGTAACACAAAACATTGGAAGGAGAGATGTATTCTAAAACCTAGGGTGCACTCTTTTATAATAAGTGAGACAAATTTGATTAGCAATCTCAGGCTTAAAGATGGATCAATTCAAAACTATGTAGATTACAAGATTGAGGATGGTTTTGAGTCTTTAGTTCTTTAAAAATGATCAAAGATTGACACAATTATTTTGATGCTATAAAGAGGGCTTAATCATTGTGAATCTAACTCTATCAAATCACTTAATTCCCAACTTTTCCTCAAACCTTCGATACAAATATTTTCTTAGACACCTTATATTCATGTACCTTTTTAGCCTACTAGTCCGTTGAGTAGAGTAATATTAAAGAGGGATGTTCTCACTTTCTCAATTGCAACTAGATAGTTGTCTCCCAATAGATGTAATACATACTATTTTCTCAATTTAGCCTAGAGGAGAAAGGCTTTCCTTTTTTTTTTTTTTTTTGACTTTCCTATTTTTAATTATGCCTCTTGTGTGACATGAACTAATCCCGTGTAGGTGAAACTCCTAAATAAGCACAATTACTTTAGTGCTACAACTAGTTTTCCACTAGTTGAGCCTCACTAAGCAAGCTAATGTTGTAAGAGAATGGAACTCCGAGCTCTAATTATTCATTTAGAAAAATATTATGACTAATCAAAAGTTAGCATAAAATAAAAGGACAAAAAGAAAGGTAGAAGATCACATGCCCTTTCTACTTACAATTTAGGACACACTAATATTGTGGAAAATTAAATTATTGAGAATAGACCTTATGATGAGATGAAGGAACCAATAAAGCATTTGGATCAACTTAAAGGAAATAAAAATAGGAGTTCCTCAACAAAGAAAATATTTTGAGCATAAATGGGGTGAATAGGTAGATCAAAATTAAAACTCCTAACCCAAAAAATAAATCGATTACTTTATATCCCCTCAATCATCATAGATATAATTTTTTTAGAAAATATAAGGTCAATATCTACTAAGTTTATGACACTATCTAGGCCTCTGATATTATAATAGATAAATTCATCGATATGCTCTGCACAGTTGGAAGCTTTCCCTTAATCCACTACCTCCTATCCAGAGTTGTGATGTGGCAAATTAGCATTATTGCTAGGGAACCTATGGTATGAAGCAAGACTGCTTTGGTCATTAAGGTGTATGTCAAGAGGGTGAATGGGTTAGGATAGGAGAGTAGTTAGAATCCCAATGAGGGAGATGCAATAACTTTAACTATGAACATTATGATGATCATCACAATAACTATGAACATTATGAGGTTCTCTAAGGACTAAGGAGGATGTTATCTTAATATCCTTACTCGATTATGACTCAAATATATTTATATCTAACCCAAATATGAATAACATCAAGACATATAATATCATATAAATAGATCAAGTTAGTTTTAGTTTTTGCCTTGGTGAGGCCTAACATGACTTAGGCTCTAAAATGGCTAGTAGAGGGATGTTAACCTTATCTATCTTCCTCAATTTTGTCAAATCTTTACGGGTTGACTTTGTCATATAAGTTACAAAGTTAGAGGTCCAAATAGATAGTTTTTTGACACAAGAGTTGGATTAAAGCCCTAAGTCTACATATACATATATTTACCATATATACACACATTTATTAGAGAAAGAAGGTTTTTGGTTAAGTTTTTTTTCATAAACAAGATATTTAACATACACAAATGAATTAAACTAGATTATCATTGCAACATCAGCATATAAACCCTTAACAGTGTACACAATTGCATCCAAGAACACCATGCATCCTCCTCCATGGCCATGCCAAGAAAAAAACTAGCAAACCAGGAGGTGGTAACCTAATTTTAACTCCTATAGCAGCTAAGCAAATGTCTAAAACTCCATTTGCACCAGCCACTCGAGACACCACATTACATGCACACTAATTAATCGACGAAAGGATCGAGTCCCAGTCGATCATCTCCCAAGAAGGATCCTTCCGCAGCACAAAGCTGTCCGATTCGTCCCTAGGCACCTCAGTGAAGTCCAAACGATGCATCTCCGGCACCTGCGGCGAGCACAGGTCTTCCTCGCCCTCTGATGTGCTATCCGTCTTTGACGCAACATCCTCCGTGGCCACCAGCGGATTCACCTCGCAACGGGGAACCGCCACATCGGTGCCGGGATTGATGGCGTCGTCCTGCTTCGAAGGGTTAGCCATGCTTTGGCAAATCGCTTCGAGCTTGGCGTCGACGGACGAGTGGAGCGAGCCGCCGGTGGCGTGGCGGAAGTCAGGAAAGTTGAGCCGGGCGGAGTCCCCGCGAAGGCGGTACGCGGCCTTGTCGTACGCCAGCGCGGCTTCCTCCGCGGTGTCGAAGGTCCCGAGCCAGAGGCGCATCCGGTTCTTGGGAAGGCGAATCTCGGCCACCCATTTGCCCCAGTGGCGCTGCCTCACCCCGCGGTAGAGCTTCGCGGGTTTCGTTGGAGGCGAGCCGGCGTGCTTCATGGGCTGGGGTTTTGGCGCGAGAAAGGCGTCGCCTTGGTGACGGCGGCCGCTAGGCTGCCGCGCAGCAAGGCTGCTCTGTTGCTGCTGCCGCCGGAGTTGGATTTGGTGTTGGGTCAACTGGATTTGGGCCGGGCTAGGGTGGGTGAGCCCGACGGGGTCACTGTGGATCGGAAGGCCCAAGCCGGTGAAAGATTGGGGATACACGCCGTCGATCGACGTCGGCAGAGAGAAGGCAGCCAAGGTAGGGTTTTGATGAGAGAAGAAAACAGAGGGATTTTGATGAGTGAAGGATGGAGAAAAGGGAGAGGGGAAGACAGGGGAGGGAGGAGGAGGAAACAGTAAGCTGTTGCAGATGGAGTTGGAGGGGGAAGCACTTGTTATAAAAGGTTCAAGTGCTTTCATGAGCTCCTCATTGAAGGGGTCGGCAGAGAAGACTGGCATGCTATTGTACATATCTATAGTTGCAGCCATATAATCGAAGAAAAAGATGATTTTTTTTTCTTTCTTGAATAGAAGAAGAAGAAGAACAGAGTGCTCAAACTCAACCTGGTTCTTAAATAAAACCCAAGAACAGATGAGGAGCACTCAAAAGAGAAAAGAAATTATACACGGATCTTATAACCAAGAAGAAAACCAGAAGGGTTCGTAAAAAAGGGAACCCTCTTGGCAGATAAAGATCGGAAGAAAAAAGGAAGAAAATATAAAGAAAAACAGAAATCTAAGCTCTGAATCTCCGCTCCGAAAACGCTGGCTCCGTACGAAACCAAGTAAAAGAGGATCTCAAGAAAGAGATTTTTGTTCCCCTTTCTCTTGGGAGAAGACAGGAGTTCAGAGAGGGATTCAGAGGAGTTGGGAGAAGAGTTTAGGAATGCAAACCTTTTGGGCTTCGGAGGGAAACGCTCAGCCTCACCGGAGGTGGAAGTGGAGGTGGTGTAGGAGGCGGAGGGAGGCTTAGGCGTAGCTCTTGGGGTGGAGGAGAGGGCTAGTGGTGTGCATTATATAGGCATCACGGTGGGAAAAATTTTTGTACCGCGCGACGAAGTCCCTTCACATAAACCCACTTTTGTACCGCGCGAGAATCGCCACGTCATCGATCTCGTTTATCGCGCCGCTCTGATTCCGGCCTCGGCTCCACTTGCACCATTTTTTGTTTTTCACTTAGCGCCACTAATTCATAACATATTGCACGAATCGTCCTTTAAGCAAATATTTTTTTCTGAATAGTATTTTCTCAATTAGAATTTTTTTTTTTACAAAATCAGTGCTGAAATATATTTTTTTTTCCAAAATTATCTTACTTTGATTTCTTTGCATAATTTTCAAATAATATATGATGCTAACGTTCTCTAACTAGCCAAATCCGAGTTTGGTTGACTTGGCTTTAATTGAGAAGTTGACCCAACACAAAATGGCTCGATTATTAAATTGGGTTACTTCAAAGCCTTGACCTCCCCCAAGTACCACCAACTTATTCATCAACTTCGGTGTGACCTAATTGATTAATGTTACTATAAGCCAAAAAAAGGACACTCAACGTGAAATCAAAGGAGGGTTGACTTTTTCAAGAGCGAGCACAACTTCAAATGCAACTGAAAGATTGATTTTACAAATTAGCAGTGGACATGTTAAATTTTATTTTTAATCTGTTAAATCAACTTGAGTGATAGTTTTCTATTACCATAATGTAAAGGAGCAGATCTAATTTATGATTAAATTAATTCAATCAAGAAATTCGGCACGCTTTTTGAAACTGCGAGTTCTTTAAACAATGATGAATTTGATGGTTGAATATAGTTTTGTATTATTTTTTATTTATTACATAATTTTGATATTTTTTGGTATTATTTATTAGCCTCTGATTAGATCCATGTGCATTAGAACGTTGACTTTATTTATGGATTGTAAATAAAACTCATTAATTAATAGTTTGGAAGTTACATAAAGTTTTGAGCGCGCACTGCAGGCCAGAGTGTTTAATCTCGTGCATCGAACGTTTCCTCTTCTCTTTTTCAGTTTGTGAATCTCTTTTGTCGATTTGTAATTGCTTTTTATTTTTTTACTTTTGAAACTTTAACCGATACATACATATAACGTACTGTTTATTAGTTGTTTGTAACATTTTAATTTGTCGCTAATGTCAAAAAAAAAAAGAGAGAACAAACCTTTGGTTCTCGTAGGTGACAAAACACCTTTACAGATGCACCAAGCACCAGAAGCACAAAAAAAAAAAAAGAAGTGTTATCATCGGCCTCAATTTTTACCATCCAATTTGATGAGTCGTTAGTCTCATTCAAAGGCCATATTATGTATCAGAACACAAAGGTTAGTTTCATGCGTGTGCAATTGAAGAAAAGGAATGGAATGAAGGAAACAAAGACCGATTACATTTAGCTGTTACTTGTTCTCTTAAGAAACTAATGCATCAAGCAAAAGGACAATCTCTGGGATTGTGATTCTTCAAGTTCATCAGAATACAAGCTACGAATCACCTCAAACTTTTCTCATCTTACTCATAAGATCAACTAGCTTGATGCACATGCACTTCATTCATCAGTTTCCGCCTTTTACTTAACGAGAACTAGCAGAGCAGAGGTCTCAAGCCATTGCCGTTCACATTCACTTCTGTTGCTTGCTCTCCTGTCCAAGTGCCATGTGGATTGTTTGGGGGTGAGAGACAAATTTAGATGCAAAGCTAGTCGAGTTCTCTTGTTGTCTTTCCAAGGCAGTGTCTGACTCTGAAGATTAGGATAAGTAGTTCCAGCTCATGTAGGGCCGACATGATGTGTGACTTTTGGAGAAAGACAAGGTTGGATCAACTGGTGTTCATGCACTTACTTCACAATCTCGAGATCTAAATTATAAACACACAATTTATTGAGTCAGTGCAGAAGGAAAAGGCAGGAAATGATGTCTGCATATGAGAGAAAATTTAGCATTGATGACATGTTCATAGCTTTCATAATAAAAACATGTACTTTCACAAAGACAAAATGAGTGGTTGAATTAGGTAATGAAGTAAGCCATGGCCCCTAGAAAACCAAAGAATAAGAATTGCAATGTTGAGAAATGCTTGACAATTTCAATGTACATAGATAATACTGGAACAAATTGCAGCTAACTTGAGAAAATAAATTGACTAAATATGATACTTCAAACAAACAGATTAGTTCCAGCCACTTCTTAAAGCTAAACATATATCATCAAAGCCAAACAAAGAGTGAGAAAATACGATTCAGGTGGCGAGCCATGCAAGTTGAAATTCATGATAGGCTATAAGACACCCTACAAGGATGATTAGATTAATTCATGCACATGATGGCAATGTTAAACTAATGGTGTCCCCATTTCTGCCCCGAGTATCCCAAGGGTTACTGACAGATTCCTTGTATTGTAGATAGTGCAGATTACATCTTGATCTCAGTATCTCTTTAACTAGGTATATTATTCTCTAGAGTTGACTTGCAGCCATTCTTTGATATTTATTCTCTAGAGTAATTCCTATGGAAAACAGAAGAAACAGATAACAAATGAGATGAATTCATATAGCTATAATTCGGCTTTAGTTCCTGCTATAGAATAGACAGGCCCACCACTGAATGCAGACTCTTGGTATCCAGTGATTCTTCTGAAGCATAAACTGCAGTTTTTTTTTTTCTCGGATTATGCATGTCACTGAATCAATTTTTTGTTTACCTGAACCTTTCGACTGAAATGTGATACTGCTAAGAGCGAACATAACTTTATGAATCAAAGATGAGTAAACCTGCTAATTGGCTTGCACCGCATGCTAAGAACAACAAATCCTCAACGGCTTGTTCTGAAAACTGGCCAAACTTTTGTACATGGATGTTCTGACTGTTAGCATGAAATGAATAAATATGTTTTTTATATATAAAAAAAAAGATGAATAACCCAATTGTAAAACAAGAAAAAGTTGAATTTGATACTTCACATATCAGGCACAAAGATGACTTGTGAGCAAACAAGAACCGAACCAAGGGAATGTTTTTTTGGAAATAAACAAGATTAAAAGAAAAAGGAAATGAAGTTTTTTTTTCTTTGTTCATGTTATGAACAAAGTTCTTTTTACTATGGATGGCTCTTAAGGTAAAAAGATAATATGTTTATCCTTCCTCTCTTTCCCTCTGGTGACACGAGAATGAACGATTAACAAACTGCTTTAAACGTTATACTCATTACCATACTCTGTTTAATTAATAATTATAGACGAAATGGATTTAGACGAGCATTTTTTTCTCTCTAATTTTCTTCTCATGCACTTCATTTCCTCTCTCCTCTCTGCTAATGAACACACCTAGAAACAAAAGCAGCTGAAAAAGAAATGTTCAAAATTCCGAAAAATGTCTCATGTAAGCCGCCGTGAAATGTTTAAAGAATCACACAAACATATATATATATATATATATATATATATATATATATATATATTCCAAATAAAATGATGTACAAGAAAGCAAATATCTATAGGACCATAAATACAATTGAAAGAGAAGCACTTGGAAGATTTCACAGATACAGAACAGGAAAACTGAATAACAAATGTCCTGTCAAAACTCAATGATATAGTGAAGGCGTTTCATTGAAAATGAGAGTAAATCAAACCGTGTACAGAAATCCAACACACTTGTTTTATAAGAGAGATTTTAGATGATCTCAGCTAAAAAAAATTAAACATGCAAAAGAACTAAATAAAATCTAGGGCGTGGATCTATTCACTAAGTTCAACACAAGTAATGTACTAAAAAGACTACAGTACAAATGAGAAGATCAGGTTTCAGCAATGACAAGCTTGGCTGAAAGATGAATATTAGCAGTTTTGTAAATCATGATCTATTATCTAACGTACCAGTCAAAGCTTTAGTACATACAGGTATATCAATTATGCATACCAGATGTCACGCCCAGAATTAGGGTAATAAAATTTTTAATAAAATACACCCGAGTCAACACCTTGACTCGCACCCAAGCACGCCCACACAGGGGCTAAGCGGCTGAACCGCTGATCCAGACGCGACCGACAGGAGCACGTCATCAACGTACTCCTCAGCCTATCTCTGATAGCCATCTGTCTGCTTGTCTCGACGAGTTGGAGACCGTCACGCGTCTCCCCAAGAACCGCTGCACGAACTAGCTCTAACGCGGAATAAGGTACAAGACCCGAGACTCGACGTCGGCGCAGTGCGCGTACGAGTCCGGTACACCGGAAGGAAACAAACTGCATGCAGGCGATGGCACACACTCGCGCAAGAGACGACGTCACGCAGGACGCCGGGCACACTCCCTAACTCCGACTAGACCGCATGCAGGCGGCCAGACTCACCCACTCGCCGGAACGGACATCTCGCAAACGTCCACCACACTCAACCGGCACACGCCGGGAAACACATCACACAAGGCCGACGCACTTGACCGGAGCGCGAAGAGGGGCGAGGAGTCGCCGACCGGGAAAGATAACTCGGCCAGGAGCGCGAAGCTCAAGGAGCCGGAGAGACGAAGACGCCGGCCGAGGATAGCTGATCTGCCGGGAATGGGAACCGCGTCCGGAACCCGCTAGAGGCGTGCGCACAGAAAACAAGGCATGTGCACGCCAACCAACGCACGTGCACACAACCCGAGGCGGCGGAGGATCGGCAGCCGAAGCTCGTCGGAGCACCCTCCGACCGAGCCCAGCCTCGCCGAAGGTAAGGGAGGCGTCGGGGAGCCCTCCCAAGGCCGCCAGACACCAGCCAAACCAAGGGCGGAGCCGCCGCCCAACCACCAGCAACCAGGGATGCCGGTGAACCCACCCACGGTCGCCGGACGTCACCAAGAGGAGGAGGAGGAACTCCAGCCTCGCCGGACGCCCTCACACTCGCTGAAGACGAGAGAGGCAGGCGACCCGACGAAGGAAGGAAAAGCAGCGTCGGCGACCAAAACCAACCCGCCGGACGAAGCCGGAGCGGGAGGAGGGAAGGACGTACCTCAGCGGACCTCTGTCCGCCGGCTCCACCACCGGCAACGCCGAAGAACAGGAGGAGGAAGGAAAGAGGAACGTCGCCCCTTGCTCCGAAGCTTCCCGCACCGCCGCACCCAACCCACGGGGAAGCCGCCGAAACTCCGTCGCCGCTGCCGAGACCCTTGCCGGAGCCGCACTTGACGGAGGGGAGAGAGATCGAGGGAGAAGGAACGCTGCGCCGCCGCCGCGTTCGAACGAAGCGTCGCGTGGATGCGATCGCGCGGAGAGATCGGGCTACTGTAGCCCTAATCCTCTTTTGACCAAACGGGTCGCCCGACCAGTAAACCGCCAACCCGATCCAATAGCCGCGCTGCCCGATCTGCCTCCGCTGCATAACCTAGGTCTGGGCTTGGGTTGGGCCCAGTATTTGGGCTTAACACCAGATACCAACACATAATATACCTAACGTACTAGTCTAACTTGATATTCAGTAAGCGTAATATATATGAGGTTTGTGTACCCATTTACGGTTGGGCCAATATGTACCAAGTTGTACCCGAACCTCAAACCATGATGTAAACCAGACAAATATTCAATCTTCTCCTTAAAAGCTAATTTCAAACAGACTTAGATGATAAACTAAACAAATTTAAACTGAATCAATTTGGAAATACAATTAGAAATCTAGCTACAATGTGCAATATCTTTCTGTTACAACTTGTAACTACGGTAAAGATTGACTATTTTTCAGAGCTTTAAGCAAGTTGAGACCTACGTATCAAATCTCTCCATGGTTGGTCAATTCGTCATACCCCAGAAAACTATGCAAAATGCCAGTACCGTATGCTAAAATCAACTAAGCTCAAAAGCAAGCATTGTCAACTTCATCTTCAAATCTCGCCAAGGTAGATCTGTTTGTCACTACTGCAGGAACCTATGATGGGCTCAGTTGGATGGAACACAGTTTCATTCACAGAACCATTATGTCCAGGGAGCTTGTACAAGATGCGGCGGGATGTGGTGTCCCAGATATACACCATCCGATCTGCACTCCCTGCAGTAACCTTACTCCCATCTGGAGACCAGCCACACTTTAACAGGTTCTTCTCGAAATTATGTTGGTGCCCTGTAAAAATCTTAATACACCGATTCTGAGGGGCATATGGTCGCATATCCCAGACTCGAAGTGTGCAATCCATACCGTTTGTCAGTAGGTAAGAACCATCAGAACTTAGCTGCATACCTGTTATCATGTCCCCATGACCTTGGAGTGTCATTGTTACCTCATTTCTGCGAAGATCCCACACTTTCACATCATTATCCAGTCCGCCAGTAAAAATCTTGTCTGCTGCATCAGAGAAGCTTACAGCAGTTATCTGGTACTTGTCTGGAAATGTCTGAACCGCACCTCGTTGTCGCAAGTCCCAGAGTTTCGCTGTTCCATCATCAGAGCCACTTACAACGAGAGGTGGACCCCTCCGTGAGGGGCAGCATGAGTTCACAAATGATGAATGCTCAGCCATTTTCTTAACTTGTTTCCCAGTTTCTACATCCCATGCCCTTAGTGTCTTATCAGGGCTAGCTGAGATTATCTGGGTCCCATCTGTAGTCCATTGGAGGTCCAGAACAGCATTCTTATGCCCTCTTAAGACCATGAAATTTTTGCAATCTCCATGAACGTACCACAGGAATATATCTTTCTCATGGGAACCAGATGCTATTATAGTTCCCGCTGGGTTGAACTTCATGGTGTATATTGCACTTTGGTGACCTGTGAGCAGCATTATTGGAGATTCCAGGCTGGAGGTTCGTTGTTTTCCACCAGGTCCAGGGGCTTGAACTTGGATGGTACTGTATGGAACAGTAGCCCATTCTGAGCCTGGCCTAGGGCCTGAAATCACTAAAGCATTGTCACCCGGAGCAGCAAACATATTCAAACTCCTAACTGTGGCAGATAGGAAGCCAGATTTCTTTCACCTGTCAGCAAGAATAGCAAAGTGCACTAATGCAAGGAAATCACACTGATATAAGGATCATAAAATTCAAATATAAACACTGCTACAATATATTTCTTGTGAATACTTAAAACCAAATGTAATAAATAGTCATTCAAAATAATAAACTCAATTTTTTCAGCATAAATAGAATGCATTATGTAGGTTTCTCCAACTAATATCTTTCTTAGCAAAATGAAGGAAGTCAGGAACTAAGAAGGCCGTCAAAAGCCATCTTTCAAAATTCCAGACCAGTAAATAGCCATAGAGAACTGAGCACAAATGCACAATGCATAATTTGATCCTAATTTGACAACTTTACAGTTTACACACATCCAGAGGTATTTTCCTCATTTGGTTGATAGATGAACAAAAAATATAATCTTAGAGGTTGCTCCTGCTAACAATACTAACCATACGAAATAAAAGGAAAATAAACACATCTTTTATGAATTGTCATGACCAGAATATTAAGGATAAATGAACAAGAAGATAATTCATAATGTTCATCGATGATCAAGACAATTACAATCCTCAAAACATTTTAAGTTACAAAAATCAAAGAATTCATCACTAGCCTAAGTTTAGAGTTCTGATGTTTCTATTTTCAATACTTAGCCATAACATAACAGTAAGTACAGTAAAGGAAAGAGACAGTAGTGATAGGCGTTGGGATTAACCTTGTTTATCAAGCACAACATGAGAGGATTTATAGCAAAAGGAACATAAAATAATGAGCATTAGAATTTTCATGCGTATATTTCATCAATGGCAACAGAGACATATTATACACAATGTGACATATTGATAAAGCTAATACTTGATGATAGCTTGAACAAGCAGGCTAAGTTCAGTCTAGAGAGACAAAGTTGCATTTGTTCTGCTAAACCACTTTAACAACCATTTCATGGCTTTGACGTATATAAGTACCAGGGAAGTTCACAAGCCAAAGTTGAAAAAATACTAAGGCAGCCATATCATTTCATATTGAAAGAAATGGATAAATTCAACCAAACTACACCACTTAAATTATTTTCCCAACTGACAGACATCTTTCTGTATTTTTATAATAAGATACAGTAAATTTTATTTAATTTTTTGAGTAGAGAAATGAAGAAAAACAGAAAACAATGTGAAATATAAGATCACATATAAAGAACAAGAATAATCTTTCAAATGAAATGGAAAGAAATTACAAATTCCTAGCCCATCTCATGATCAAATAACAAATGCCGAGGAACAAATTAGATCCTTTAAGTTGCACAATAGAATTTCTGAAGGACATTAACATCACCACTTAGGTTCATGCCTTGTCAAAGAGGCACCAGGTTGATGGGCTCTAGCAGTCATGCTCATTATTCTAGTAATGGCATCACTAAAATCGAACCCTGCTACAGATCATTTATAAGAAGATATGCTTAGTATTGCGTAATGCACGATTACAGGTATGACCAAAAGTTGACTCTTTTTAAATCCAAATTTTGGCATCATATGCCACAATAACTTGAACTACATTATCCAGATACCTAGGATTTGCAAATGCCCGAAGTCTCATAATCTTTCTAAGAAAATCATTGTTGCAATTTGCAAGACATTATCAACTAATGGTAACAACACATTGGCGTGTAAGCATAGTTGGTAATTAACATTAGCCTTCATTACCAAAAAAAATAACAATAATTCAGAGTCCAAGGCAGTAAGGACTGCAACAGTGAACTCCATGGTTTCCAACTTCAAATTCTTGGCATATTCAGAAACAATCAGAATATAACTTTGTAATTATTTGATTAATGATATAATGCTGGCATAACTAACATTCTCACACCAAGCTACCTAGAACGAGTACATTGACAAATTCATTAGTTGCTGAACATAACTATTCCAAGCCATCATCACCAAGCTACAAATCCTACTAGACAAGGTAAGTAAATACAAGCAGAGATCCGGATAATAAGGCTTATCATCCTTGCAAATTAAGCATTCGACATCCTTCTATGCTTCTCGTTTTGTATCTTATAGCTATAAGCATGCTATAATTCTCTAAAAACAAAAAACATTAAGGCATGAATTATAAGAGTTCACTTGCCAATCTAGGCAAAATAAAAGCTAATATAAACTTTGTGGACCTCATAGTTCACATAGCCATTTAGTTTATCTAGAACTGCAGCAAAAACTCGCTGTTTGGCCCTCTTTGAGTCGAGGTATAGTGTACAAACACTGAAAAATGACATTGTGCAATCACTAATTTGGTCAAATTAACCTACAATTCTATCAGTTAAGTGATGCAAACAAGGTAGAGAGAAGAATATACAGGGAGGCAATAGAGGAGTCCATATCCACGCTTGCTATAGCATTTTAGTTCTTGCATCCATAAATCAAAACTCAACTCCAACCTTTTATGTACTGTGTGTACTCGTATTTGAATTCTTCTCGCACTATTATATGCATCACTACAACTGACAGTTCAAACTTCTTGGATCTCCAAAAGCAAACTCTGGGCTCTCTAGGAACGGTTATAGAAGAAACAACACGTAGCAAAAGCCATGCGGAACGAATCTTCTTTTCAATCTTAAAGCACAACGGCACCACGGATTAAAAAGTTACAAACTTGATCGATGCTATACAACAAAGAACCACTAGCCAAGACCAAAAACTGGCTAAGTTAGCAATAGTTCGTGAGGGCTGCATCGGAACAGAGAGCATTCGAAGCAGAATAGCAGAAGAGAAAAACCCTAACTAGGAAAGCAGTCAGGAAGAGGGACATTGAGCAAGCTTACCTTGTCATCAATGAGAAAGTGGAGGCGGCGACGTGGAAGGCGGCCGGAGGGAGTGGATTTCGAGCATCCAAGCACGGACGGAGACAAAGAGGGATTAGGGCTTTCCCTTGAGCGAGTCAGGTCGGTTAATCGACTCGGAGGGGGCTCATCGGAGGAAGACAAACCCAACTCCCAAGTCCGAGTACGTCGAAATAATAATTGATAATAAAAAAGAACTCTTAGAGGGACATTTTCGATAATCTGATTGATTATTACAAAAGATTTTTAAATACCTTAAACTAAATTAAAATGCATTAATATTTAATACCATTAAAAAATTAAGAAGCATTCAAATTACAAAAAAAAGAAAAAACAAAGTGTTGCAAAATATAGATTAATAAATTGATCACTATAAAATATAAATTGACCAATAGAGTTCATAGTATTTACATATATAATTTTTTATATTAATTTACACATGAAAATTAGGGCCAATTTTAATGTTTTTAAAATTTTATAGACTGATATTAATGTTTAAATAATTTCAAATTTCTTTTTATTTAAAAAACATAATCTATTTATAATTCTATAATTTAATATTTTAGTTTGTCATAACACTATCATTAATGAATCATAACACAAAAACAATAATTGAGTCAGCACGTGCTCCATCCCTTTTTATTTTAATATTTCCACGACAAAATTACGCATTTTTTAAAATTCAAACATCTCATTTCGATCTCATCTCCACTCCCACCCACGCACCCAACGTTTATTTTTCAATAAATCCGGTCTGGATCCCCTCCAATTCTAACTCTCTGTCCGCATCCTTTGGAAGTTTGGAGTCCAGACGCTCACCAATGAATGGTCAGTATGTGGAATTGCAGGTGACCAACTAAAGGTGCTGCTGGAATGAATCCGTCAACGAGGGAATAAACTACTCCGAGATGCTCCTTCTCGGTATTCCCCACGATTTTTAAAGTAAATCCTGGCCGTGCGATGGGTGGGCGGCACGAAGCAGCAATAAATTTGCTGTGGTCAGGAGTGCTTGGCGTGACGGCATACTGCTTCCGCCTCTTGTTGCGCCGGCAATTACGGCGTCGCCAGATCGCTGCTCGCCCCACCTTCTGCCGCCAGATCTGGCCGCAGGTATGCGCCCCTTCTTCGAGGCATTCCTGCCGCCGCTTTAACCGACTCTGCGCAGGTGTTCTCGGCTGTTCTTCCTCCAGTTGGTCACCTATTCCAGGAAAATAGGAAAGTTTCTGTTCTTTGTATATGCCAAAATTGGCCGGTTTTGTCGTGGCGGCGAGGATAGGTGGCCACTTTGGATACATTTGACGCGATTAGTTGACGCCGTTGATAAATGTGGTCTACTTTCTGCAGATTATATTGCTTGGAATAGAAATTGTTAGGCTGGTCGATTTTCACGGTTGGGAAACAAAAAGAAATTGTGGGTTTGGACGCATTTTATCTTAGGTTTTTTGCATGGCTATGATGCATTTTATCATGTCGTTTTATGATTCCGAGGAAAGTCGTCGGCTTGTCTTGGAGATCCGATAGAATACCATCTGTATCTGCGAAGTTGCACTAGGATGTGATTGAGATGAACAAACTTGATTCCGAGCAGATTTATTAAGCAAGAGAGTCAAATTTGTTATAGATTTAGCTGGAATATTGCAGTCAAGAAACATTCTGCGATTAAGTTCGAAGCTTGTACATTACCCTAATGAGTTAGAGACTAAATTTTGCGTGAGGGGAATCATCCAGATTTTGCTAAGAGTTCATTTTTGTAGTCTTTGTTGGAAGATACAACTATAAAGAGAAATATATCGTTCAAATATATGCCGATTGAATACTAAAACTCGGTAATTCGCAAACCTTACTTACGCTATCCATTTCAAGACAGCTGACCAGCTGAAGGTGTGTTTCATTAATTTCACATGGGACCCAGGTGAACTTTCTAAGCTTCACATGTCTTGCAGTGCAGTTTCCACAAGGCGATTGATTATTAGGAAGTTAATTGGGAGCTTACTTCTTCAAGTGCATGAACATATAACAGAAAATAGTAATATTACTTAATTATGCCCCATTCATAGGCTTGACCCAAATTCTATATATTTTGAAGTCAATTCATCAAGCTTAGCCCTTTTTGAAGCAGTTTTGTGGGTCTACTGCGCGAACTTCCTGCTTGTCTGTAACTACATTACATGCAAATTGATTATAAGAGATCCGCTCAATCTTTTTGCCTCTACAAAATATTCTCAACATTGTTAGTGACTAATATTTTCTTGACCATTATGCCAAACTTTTTTTTTTTTTCATATCATGCTTGATACGAAAGTTTGGCATTTATTGCTACTTTTGGTTTATTGTTGTTTATTTCTTAGGAGAGGTAGAACGAGTTATGAGTTCAAGTGAATCGGACATAAATGGCTCAGAAAAGCAACCATTTTCTGAAGAACAAAGGAATAAGGTAATCCTAATTGACTAAAAGACTGCTATTTGCTTGTGACACTCGTTTATGTTATGAGTTCTTTCTTTATTTGGTAATCCTATTGTGTTTCTGTTCCTTTCCTATTTCAGATAAATGAGGTAAGATCATCGTTGGGAGCATTGCCAGGTAAGTTATATCGTTATTCTTCTGACGCAGCAATTGCAAGATATTTGATAGCAAGAAACTGGAATGTTCCAAAAGCAACCAAAATGCTAAAAGAAACCTTGAAGTGGCACCTTGAATACAAACCAGAAGAAATTCGTTGGGTGAGTTAACTCAGTGACAAAATTCTCATAGATCCTTATATTGCACAATTATCAGTTAATTTTGTTTTTTTAGATTTTTAATCCCTTGGAATTTGGAAAAGGACATCATTCGTTGTCACTCTAACTTGAGAAATCAGTAAGGGGTAAATTTCCTTGCTGTTAATTTGTTCGGGCTGAGAATTTTGTTTCAGGTTCTGGCATTTAATGTGATAGGAGGAAGCCTTTGAAATCTATTGTTTTGGAATGCTCAAATAATCCCGGTGATTGTGACCAATAAGATGGCAACAGCTTTAAGTTTTAACTAAACTATTTGTTGTACTCAACATATTAGATCGGGACCTGTTTGGATATAAATGTTGCATTTAGTTATGGAGTCTTTCTTTGGGACACATGCTTGGAGTTGAATGGATCAGCTATCACTCTCCTTCGCAGCTCTCTTTCTACTTTCCAGTCTTCTTGTGTTATTTCAATCAGCCCTGTCTTCACTGACCCGACCTTCCTGCCGCCCTAGTATCTTCCCTCCTTTCAGGAATACAATGGAAAATGTCAATCCTTTTTGTATTTCCATGATGTGAGTAATGAAATATAGCTATCAAGCTGCTAAATAGACGAAAAGAATAAGAAAGAACAGAAAATGAACGCGAACAGCCTACTTCTGTTTAATTCATTCTATAAGTCTTAAGTTTACCCTCTAGGAAAAGCCTAAGCTTTAAGTGGATCTTTATGAAGCACAGCAGTCATGGTTTTCAAAATTTTGAAAAGTGTATCATATTGAGAACAGCCTACTTCAGTTTGATCCATTCTATACTTCACTTTATTGTTTCATATTTTATTTATTTATCCTCTCTCTTCCGAATTATAATTCTTTTAGGATGAAATAGCCCATGAAGGCGAAACTGGAAAAGTTTACAGAGCAAATTACTCAGACAAGTTTGGAAGAAGCATTCTTGTCCTGAGACCTGGATGTGAGGTTTGATGATCTCTGTGCTTGTCTTATCAAACGAGCTTATATGCTGCATATAGAATGAGCATTTCAGTAGACATAGTCTTTTTGGTTAGTGCTTGACTGTCTGCTTCATCATTTTTCAAACTGCAGAATTCTAAGTCAGTCAAGGGAAAGATTAGATACTTGGTATACAGTATGGAGAATGCCATTTTAAATCTGCAACCTGACCAGGAACAGATGGTATGGCTCATTGATTTCCAGGGATACAACCTTTCAAATATATCAATCAGGACAACAAAAGAAACAGCTGATGTTTTGCAAAATCATTACCCAGAAAGATTGGGCTTAGCTATACTTTACAACCCACCAAAGTTCTTTGAACCTTTCTGGAATGTGAGTTATTCTATTTTTGCAATTGCAATTGTATTGGTTTTGCAACAATATTTTTTATCTAGATAAATGGCAAGTTATGGGATTTGACTTTGCTACTGCATAGTTTCATTGTTTTTTTTTCAAAATGTGTAATTGCTATGCCAACTCCATTACTCACGGACCATGTTTTCTTAAATGCTTATAGATATCATGATAATTTGTGTGGCAGGTTGCTAAGCACTTGCTAGAACCAAAGACCTACAGAAAAGTTAAATTTGTATACTCTGACGATGACAGCAGTAAGAAGATCATGGAGGAACTCTTCAATATGGATGAATTAGACTGCGCATTTGGCGGTAACAACCAAGTTGGTTTTAACATCGAAGATTATGCGGCAAGGATGAGGGAAGATGACAAGAGAATGCCCTTCTTTTGGAGCGAGGAAAATGACTCATCGCCTCCGGATCAATGTGGAACTGCAACTGATAATCTTAGCACCAGAAACTGCGAATCAGATTCTCCAGGAACAGAGAAGCAATGACATGTCGGACTTACATGGCAAAACAGGTCATACATTCCCTGAAATAATTCGCAAGGGAGAGGAGAGCAACCTTTCGTGTGTTCTGTTGTTATCCAATTCACAGAGTTCCGTTTGATTTATCGTTGTATCGTCTAAGTAATATTACATTGCAAGAAAAAAAAAATCCAGATGGTTACTTGCCATCCAGGATAGATGATGGATAATTTTTAGACACGTCGAATTTTCTAATGGTGCAAAGATGATGGATAATTTTTCTTTTCTGCACAGATAAATACCAACAGCATTCATCAGTAACAGTCATAATCAAATATACGGAATAACCCCTTTCGGTGAAAAAAGATACGGAATAACCAGCAAAACACAGAAGGAAGAAAGATAATGCTTAAGCCTTTAATAGGCACTCCTTGGTTTTCTAGATTTACCATTTTGAAGTATTTCTTGAGGTCACAATGAACAAATGACAACTTTTGCAGGATCTTCTACATTACATGGAACTACCTCTTACAATGTGAGAATGAAAAAAGATATTGATAGATTCTTCTAGTTTTCCAGGAAATTAAGAAACTGCAAATGCATGTATGCTGATGCTTTTGTCGACTGTAACCAGGAAAATTCCTCGAGCAGTGTATTGAGACGGCTGTGCAAAACACGGACGGAGGGCAAATAAACAAGCTGTACGTTTGCACTCGTAGTAGTATGGCAACAAAGACATAAGTAGACAAGCTTACAGAGGAATTAGTTGTACATTTCATCTAGCTGCTGTCTGTATAAAGCTAACCTCTGCATTCACAGGCATGAAATTATTTTAGGCATTGTGAACAAGTAGAGTACAATAAAAAGAGCAACAGTTTTCCATCACATGATGATTTTGCAGGTACATGGATGATTGGAAAAGAAAAAGTAATTATGCATTAGTGACAGGAACAAATATTAGAGTGGAATCAAGACAGCTATCAGATCAGATATAGAGGAGCAGCAAAACTAAAATGACCACTTAACTAGGGTTGGTAATTGTGTGTTAAGACGCCTGCAAATAACAACTTTGATGTTTGTTCTAAATAATGAAAAGGAATTTCACAAAATGGAGACTTGATTGGAGCATACTTTGGTTATAGTGCGATGTAAAAAATCATAATCTTAAACGTCCATTCCTAATTATGCATGAGACTGTGTACTTGTAAGTTGTAACTCCATTCATGTTATCATCACTTACAATTACTTCCGTATCCTTATTGTGGCTATAAATACTTTAGTAAGGAATAGCTTAGTAATGACAGTCTGATTCAAGTTATTCTATTTCTCAACTGCTATCAAAGCAATCCTCTCCCTTCGCAACATAAAGCATCTGATGATGTTAGAACAAAAACAATTCCTCTTCAAGTCATATATACTTCAATCACCACTTGCATGCACTATTGAGTTAACATGTTTTGGAGTACCGAACAGACTGTTGAAGACTAATTTTCTTCATATCTATAGACTTGTAGTGGCCTGTCTTGATAGTTATGTCTGGTGTAATGATTGGCTAGACACTCTACTCTTTTTGAGCTCAGAAGGGTCATTATTCATAATTGTTAAAGTCATGATCCAGATTATATGATCATTGTGTGGTCCAGAATAGCCTGCGTAAGGAGATCTGGCCATATTATCAATTTTTATGGTGAATTCGCGATCAGGCTAGGAGCTGTCTTGACCTAGTTGGACTGAGTTAACTGAATCAGATATGTTAGAGCAAGCTGAGCTAAATCCAACATATATTCACAATATGCAAATACATGTATTGGCTCATATAACCAAAAACACATCATAGTGAAGCAACAGGATGAAGAAACCTGTCTATTTATTCTCCATTCTACTATCACCTCCCCTTCTAACTATTCTCTCCCTCACTTTAATAATTGAGGTATTACTAGAAGATATCTGAATCTAGTAAATCAAAGAGAAAGACCCCACTAAAATTATGCAACAAAAATAAAAGAAGATTCTATAATCAAAATTTCTCATCAGAATCAAGTAACATGGACATGCAGACTACCAAAGAACTCAAACAGAATAGAAAACAAGTCAGGCTTCCTCATTTGAAGTTTTGCCAAAAAAACATTGAACTTAATAAAAAAATATATGGTAGTTTTATAAATTTTCCTTATTATTTTCATTTTGAATTTATGTTTTGACCAAAGGACTTATTGTCTAGCTTAAAGTAGAAAAACATTAGAGACCCAATAGAATAGCATACAAAACAAGTAGAATATAACTTCAGATATGTAGAATATCTACAAACAAAAAAAATCTCAATCTCTTCTCACTCAGCTATTTATTGAATTTCTCCTTCTCAACTTGCTTCTTGATCGATATTACTAAAATTAGAAATAAGAATATAGTTCTCATGCACATTTCAGTGGTACACTCTCCAAGCACATTGACATACAAACCAGCTAAATTTTATTATGAAAATATAAATAGAAAATTTCAACCTACAAGCAGTAAGAAAGTCGAAGCATGAAAAGGTATGCCAAAGTTTCTTACTCTAGTATAAGCATAAACACCAGCCTCAGAAGGAGCAATCGGGCTTCCTCTTCTAATAAAGTTTCCATCTTTGAAAATGTAAAGCATGGGAATCCCAGTTGACAGTTCCAAGCTGATGACCTGAAGGTGGGTAACGGTTTTGATCACATAATGTAAACAGTTCAATGAGTAAAGCTTTATATAACAGGCAACCCATTTTCTCACCTCTTGAGAAGTCAACTTGTCCAGATACATAATGATGGACCTAAGAGAGTTTCCGTGTGCAGCAATCATCACATTTTTCCCAACCAAGAGTTGAGGTTCAATCTATCATGAAAATGAAATTGTGGAACGATCAGCAACCTGAGGACAAAACACTATGCACTCATCCCAGTAGCATAAGGTGCTTCTCACGAACTTCCCACAAAGCTTTGACTTCAAGATACCACATAGAATAGTAGTTACTGCTTATGATTAAAAGCAATTTTTTGGTGAGGATAAAATCAATTATCAGTTCAATAACTTTCTCAACTATGGATTTAAGAACTCTTTGAGGCCATCAAACATCATGACACATCAAATGAGGACAGGAAAGTGAACGGGTGAACTTAGCATGGAATCAGCTTATCCAGGCATTTAGTAGTAAATAATTTCATGCATACAAGTAAATCACACTTCCAAAAGGCATATAAGCTCAAAGAAATGAACAGAAATCAAGCGTAAATTTATCCACAAGTTGTACTCTGAATAAAAAAAAAAGGATATGGACTAGAAATTCAAGCACTAGTGGTTCATATCAAAGGAAAACTTTTTTTCAAATTTCATTGATCAATTCTTTGAAACAAGGACTAGGTAATATGATTAACTACATGGATAAACAACTGAAATTTTTTATAAATGAACAGAATGATATAAATCGCTCTTACTTGTTCTCTGAAATAAGAAACAGCTCTTTCAGCACACATCTCCAAGCTCTCACCGTTTGGGGGAGGGATGTCATAGCTACGGCGCCATTCATGGACCTTCTCTTTCCCAAATCTGTCAGCTGTTTCTTGCTTATTGAGACCTTGCAATTCCCCGTACCTAAGAAAAATGTAGCAGCAAACTATTCTAGTCTAATTCAGCAAATGAACAAACTTTTAAGAAATATCAAGAAGTAATCAGTACATTCTTTCATTTAGTTGCCAAGCTGTTATCACAGGAATGGACTGCATCTTGGTCTCTTCGCTATATACCTGACTCCATTTCTGGGCCTGCTCACTCTCATTGTGGATGATGATTGGAACCTGAATAGCAGACAGGTGCAAGAGAAAAGAAAATAATCAATTATTTCAGAGCTTTTGATAGTTTAGCATATTATGAGATGTTTTGCACTTGAAAGAAGCTCAATTGATGAATAAAATGATAAAATGAATCATAGACCTTCCTGCGGCGATGTTGCGACATTGAAAGCATAGCAGTCATTTGGGCACGGATCAGTGAAGATGTATAAATCATGTCAATAGGTATATTGCTAATTCTTTTACCCGCTTCAATTGCCTCATTCACACCCTTTTCAGTCAAAGGAACATCAACACATCCTGTGAAAAGATTTTTCTCATTCCACAAAGATTCACCGTGTCTGATTAGGATAAGCGATGCTTCATCTATAAATAAGTAAAACAATAATTAGCATGGACAGAAATGATCAAATTCCATTTTCAAAGGTAAAATTTTCTAATAAAACATGCAGCAGCACTAAAGCTAGTTCACTATATCTTTTCAATCACTAAATTACTCATTTTTATGGTGTGAACTATATTAGCAAGAAACGTAAGTATCCAAAAAGAAACAAACTACTTGGGGATATGTCTTACATGTTTTTTTCTGAGAATCGCCAGAATTGTTGTTTGATGGTACTTGAACAGGATCGGCAACTGAAGAATGTGAGCATGAAGCACGGATTGCACACAATCTGAAACTCCCAGGACAGTTGTTTTCTCGCGAAAGAATCCACGTGCTGATGTTAGAGCCCTCGGAAACCATATTCAGAGGAAAGACTCTGAGATTGTAACCATAGCCAGTTTTACTACCGTATCCATGGACTTTGATAGAACCAAAGGTATGGTAACATGCTGCTGTTGAAGCCATTCTGACTACCTTAACATGAAAACAAGAATCAAATTCTTGCCAGTGATACGTTTCACTAATTTAAAAACAGAAACGAAAGAGACAAAGAGAATTTTGCTTTATCTCCCACCAACATAATTAAAATATTGTTTGCAACAAGCAAATCAAATACATATTCCTTCTACTTGCTAGCTTGTCACACAGGTTCGACAATAATGAAAGTAGAGCAACTTGCAACAGGCAAATAAAATATGTTTACATTCTAATTTCACGTAACTGCATTGTTGCATTGGTAGGCGAACGATACCCACAAGCAATTAAGTTTTGGGAGTTTAATCCAAATAATCGGACCAAGGGAACACCATGAAAGAAATGACTATATTGATTAGATGCTAAGAAACTAATGTTTCATTTGTTTGAAGGCGAGACCATATGCACGATTAGATTATTCAAAACTCAAAAGTAACTAAAAGGCCAAAATTCTACTGCGATTTCACACAAAATCACTTACTTAAGAACGAGATCCGTGACTAGCCAATGCAGCACAGAAAACACCGACACAGAGCCCCCCAAAACAATTGATCGCACGAAAACTCAAATCCTTTTCCTATTCTATGAATTTGGAAATACTATAAAGCAAAACAGAAACGTCACTGTGTCAGTGTACAGAGGGAGCTCGTTTTAGTTACTCAGAGAACGGAAGATTGCACCTTCTTATATCGTTCCGCTTAGCCCGAGATCTCGATGGAACCGAGGCCAAAACGACAGCAATCGACGGATTTGCGCAAGATCACAGAGAAAAATATATATATATATATGAAGTTAATACTGAGGAAGCAACGGTTCTTGGAGAAGACGATCAAATCCGAGCGAAATCATGGCGGATCACAAGGTTTTTGGTGCAACTTACAGACGGTAGGAAATTTTAGCGGCGTCGCCGAACAAGGCGGCGGCGGAACCTGGCTGAGATCAGAGTCATTGGAGCCGAGGTTAATCAATTATAGTTTGATCCAAAGTTAATCAATTAAGTGTCGTGGGGGAAAGTGTGAGAGAAAAAAAAAAATCAAATGTTATTTCGGTGGCAAAAAGTGTTTAGTTCACAAAAAAAAGGGGAAATAATCAATTATAGTTTGATCCAAATATGCAAAGTGTCACGTCTAGATCTAAAGGTAATTCAGCGTACCTTTAAATCAGCGTGAAATCTCTAATTTTTTGGGCATAAAATCACCTCCCAATTAAAAAAATCCTAATTTATCTCTAATTTTGACCAAAGTCAACATTGATCGGCCGTCAACGCCGTGCGCCCCCAAATTAAATCTCGGTTGCTGATGTCAGCCCTTCCTCTCGCCACCCCCCGATTTCCGCCGCCGGTTTTTGAATTTGGGTTGCTGACATTGGGATGATATTAGCCGCCGAATTCGATTTCATCACTCTGATTTTGCACCGTGATTTTGACCCAGTCAAAATCACTGTCATTGCTGCCTCGAAACGAATGCTCGACACGTTCGTCTTCTTCGTCGCATGCAACGGTTGAGCGCCGCCTGCGCTTCGACATTCGCTCGCCGTTCATCCCAGGGGAAGATGGCGTGATGGCAAGGAAGAGATCTTCTCCGCCCTCAGCCTCACGCCGCCACTTCCGAAAGTTGTTGTCGAAGATGGTGGAGATGCGTCGGACACAGAAAACAGAGGAAGAAGAAGCTTAGAGACGGAAGCTTGTATTTCACCAGTAGAACTTACAGAACTCCTCCTTTACTGTCGCTGACCCCTGTCGCCGACTTAAATCTCCCCACCCTCGCTGGTCGTTTCCCCAGACGACGGTTACAAATCTCTCAAGCTTCCAGATCTCTCTCTGGTCATCAATCTCTAGCCGCTACCCCTAGCTCTCTGTGATCTCTCTTTCTTTGATCGCCCCCCTTTCAGCTAAATAGAGCAGATGCGCCGCCGCCTCATCTGCGCGATCGGCTCGTGTTTTCCCGCTAAATCCGACTAGGGGTGTGTCGCCTCTCCCGAATCGGAAAGCCCGTCTGATTCTTCCGCATGCGTCCAACGTCGTCGACTGCTTCCGCGTCCGAACTTTCCGCCAACAACCCCGTCGTTTTGCCGCCGATGTCGTCCAAAGCCACCTTTGAAGACCACGTCTCGCCGTCTCTCCGACTCTTCTCTTGTCCGTGGCATTTGTCGAAGAAGACGCTGGCATAGCTGCCGTGTTTGGGAAATTGGGGTCAATGCTCCTATTTTGAACCGATTTCCGGGCTTCCCTCTCGCCTGCTGAACATGGGCTTGGGCTTTTGCCTGGCCCACTTCCCTTGAGCGCGGCCCGGTAGTCCATGGGCCTGACATAAAGTATGCAATTAAAAAAAAAAAAAATCAAAGAAGGGTTACTCCTACGATAATAACTAATAAAACATTATAAATATTTATATAACATTAATATAAAAAACTCAAATATATTTTATAATATGCATCCATTTCTCCACCCCTTCCACGACCATTGTCCGCCCTCCCTCCACGCTCGCCTACTGTACATCACTGAAGTCCTAACCCAAAATTTCGAGCATTTGGCCTGTGAAGGGACCCTTCACTTGGTTTGTGGAGAAGGATCCCAATTTCGGGATCCAAATAGGTTTTTTAAAAAAATAAAAAAATCCTACGATAATCTATTCATCGAGATCTATCTAACGGTATCAAAATCGTCACGATCCAAATCTTATACAAGGAGAAAAAAAATCAGAAAATTTAGTAGAATTTATGGTAGATTATATTCTACTATAATTCCCGAGTTTTTTTCTCATCGTACAAAATTTGGATTGAGACGATTTTGTACCTTGGATAGATCTCGATGAGTAGATTATCATGATATTATTTATTTATTTTTTAAAATCTATTTAGACCCCAAAATCTAAATCCTTCTCCACAAGGTAAAAAAAAAGGTCCCTTCCCGGGACTTTTTTTCCAAAATTTCTATACAACATAAAAATAATTTTTATTAATTACATAAGGAAGTAAATTTTGTTTATATGTTTTTTTTTTATTTTTTTACATATTTTACACAATTTTTTTTAATTTGTATTCTTTTAAAAATAGTTTAATTATTTTTCATAATTTTTTAGGTGAATGGAATATAAAGTAATAAAAATATTTAAAATACAAATAAGATTATTTTAATTATGTTTTATATAATATCTAAAATGATAAGAAATTATTCTATATTAGCATGATT
This sequence comes from Costus lasius, assembly GCA_027563935.2. Lineage (NCBI taxonomy): Eukaryota > Viridiplantae > Streptophyta > Magnoliopsida > Zingiberales > Costaceae > Costus > Costus lasius. The sequence continues at coordinate 17,231,678 of CM050448.1, read as the reverse complement.
TTATATATTCAAATGTTTATATAAGAAAATTTTTTTATCCTAATTATATTAATTAATTTGCCTACTATTTATAGGATAATTTTTGATATAAGAGGAGAGAATGTTATGAATATTTTTTTTAAATTCAATATATATTATGTCATTGTTTTTACATAAATATATTGTATTATAATTATTATAAATGTTTGGCTACCAAAGTACTCATTTATAATTAATTATAATGTATTTAATATTTATATATTTTTGATATAGTTATATTTTTATCTTAATTATATTAATTAATTTACCTACCTAAAGAGATAATTAATTAGTAAACATACATAGGATAAATTATTATATAGAAATGTTAGCATTATTATATAATACATTAAAATTATAATTAACTATAAAGAAGCTATTTTGGCAGCCATTATATAATACATTATAATTATTGTATAGAAATGTTAGCATCATTGTATAGAAATATTAACATCATTATATAATACATTAATTAATTATAATTAACTATAAGTAACTGAATAATTTTTTAAAATTTTGTAAAAAAAATTATGATAACTACACATTTTAAACACAATAAATACGTCATGTCTCCTAGTACAAATTCTTAAAGTTTAATTAATATTTAAAATAATTTTATATTTCGTAGTTAAATTTTGCATAATTTTCATATTTAAGACCACACATTGGCTGAGTTTCTAACAAGTTAAAAAAAAAAGAAACACAATATGTACAATATAAACAAATTCTCAACAATAAACAGGCCTTTCGTAAAGTGGAGAAGCCAAAGACAATAAAAGCCATTCTTAACAAACAATATATATATATATATATTTTACACGAGAAAAAAGATCTTGTTCATTGGAAATCTCCACAATCAACAATCACTAAATATAATACAGTTCTTAATTGGCTCTTCTATCTTCAACGAAGACAACGCTAACAACCACATCTGAAACAAAAAGAACCGTCTCAAAGACCAAGAAGATAGAGATTTGAATTAAACAATTTCAGATCCATAGCTCCAACTTCTACAAAATTCTTCACCTTAATCTTTTCTTCTTGCGTTGCATTAAGTAATAAAAATGACCAGACATCTGAAAACACCATCGTACGGGTGACAGTAGCTTCTTACAACCATTTTTTCCAACTTAAGGAATTTTTATCAACAGATAGAAATCTTGGAAGATTCACTAGGGAGTTCACCCTGGTAACGCCTTCCAGGGCAGACCATTCCTCATCCTCCGCCGTGGATAGGCATTCTGCAAGCCTTCTGGTGGATTGAGACCTTTCTGCCACACTTGCCACCTGCTCAGTTACTGGAACAATCTCATTGGCACTGCGAATAACATAGGAGGTTTCCAACGTGGAAACTGGATCATCAATGTTTGTGGATTCAGGTACTGATTGCGTGCCTATAATGTCTTTTTCTGAAGCGCATGCCTCTGATGGCTCAGGATGCATCCTGTTGAGTTCGCACTTCTGATTTGAATCAGATGATGACGTGGGTCCGATGAATAGGCAGACAACAGCACAGTCGTCGATTTTTGATGTAGGAAACTTGAGTCTCCATGCTCGAACTGCACAATCAACAATTGCTCTAGCGGCAGTGCTGCGGGTGGGTGCTGATGCAACTATATCCACCACCTCCTTGTTAGAAAGGACATCCCAAATCTGCACAGGGATGTTCTCTTATTAAAGAAGTTAACCTTTTATCACTCTCAGTTAATATTTCATCATCAGTAGAGATACTCAAAACTAATCTAACATGCAGCAAATATGTAATAGGGCTAATTGCACATATACCTGTGACAAATTACAAAAAATAGCACAAATCACAAAAAATAACTTTGGCAGTTTTCACTATATTTGCATCCTGCTCATCTAAACCCCTGAGTTAAGCCACATAATACCTATTTTTGAATATCCATTTTAGAACTAAATAGATCAACTTAATCTTACCTAAATCAAGATATAAATAAAAAAAAAATACTAGCATGTTTTGATGATTAGAACATATATGTTAAAATCATATTAAATCATCTTCTGTCACTGATTGTGAAGTTCAGAAGAGATCTTCACAATTTTAAAAACATGAAGTAGATGGCCATGCAATTTTCTTTTAACGGCAGGGAATATCACTGAGATTAACCCTATATAATAAGAATATCAACAAATTGCACATGCAAAATATTAAAAATCACTGCGCAGGAAAAGTAATGCCTCAACTAATCGGAAACTTGTAGTGCAATTATGATCTCCATAAAAGGAAGCATAACACTAACATGTGAGTATAAAAAAAAAATCCTCAGTTAAGTAAATCTATTTAGAAAATATAAAGCAGAAGACTAATCATGCAATTTAGTCCTGTTTTTGATACAACGGGACTGATAAAGGAAATTTTGAAAAGCGTGACTGTGGTGACAAGCATTGTTGTTTTCATCTCACTCGAGAAAACACAAAGGTATTAAGAAAAGCACCAGAAGACTAAAGCTAGACCAATATTTCCTGTCAAAAATGACAAATAAGAGGGAAAAAAGAAACAGCGGTATTAGAAACTGAAAAAAAAAATTTAATAAAACAACAAAGCCAACAAGGCCGCATTAACCTCTTTTGAAGCTATTCTTGCTTTTAGATGCTATAGCATCCCTGCAAACGAATAGCTAATAATATATATAAGAATCAGTTCTAAATAAAAAAATTGCTCTTATACGACTATACAACAACAGTAATCCACACTGTGATAAGCTTGAAAAATACCCCGTCGGTTGCAAGAACTATAAACTCATCCTTTTCAGTCAGCCGGCGATATGAAATTTCTGGTACTGATATTAGACCATAATCTTTAAGACAGAAGTCCCCAAAAGCCCTGGCCATAGCTAAGCCAGGTGAGTCACTGTTTGGTAACCAAACTCGAGCAACTTCTGGTTCATCCTGTAGTGCAAAAACTCTTCCTTTACATTGTTGGATTCTAGCAGCTTCCCCTAATGATAAAAAGATTAAAGTTTATATCAAGAAGATTTCAATAATGCGTCAAAAATGAAAAGGTTCAAGGATCACTTAACAATGGAAAGAAGATAGTATGAAGTAACTAGTGACCATAGGAATAAATCATTCACTTCATAAAATAGTTGACTGTTTATTAGAAAAGATCCAAGATATTTAGTATCAACAACAAAAGTTCTTAAGTCCAACTGAAAACAACTTAGGAGAAAATAAAAGGATGTTATGTTCTATTAATTCTTTGTGCCAGTAGTACTTTAGATATTAAATAAAGGAAATCATTACTAGGTAGATTGGGCTTCAGATCGACAGTCAACTGTACAGCTATCAAGTTATTGTCCTGATCTCGTGTGCCCAGAATTGCTCTTGAGTCACCGATGTTTCCAATAACAAGATCCAGTCCCTGGCGAAATAGAGCATCATAAATTTGACAGTCAGCAAATAGTTCAGAGACAAAACAAAATTTTAACAATTACTTAAAATCGATAACTGGGTATGAAGGAGATGTATATTACATTTAGCATAAACAAAATGAGTAGAGGTGAAATTGCAGCGTTCTTTGAAAATTGTGTTAGGAAATCTGAGTGTCCTTAAGTGGCAGTAGGACAAGAACGGTTTGGAGAAACAAAAAAATAGCAACTAATACCTGCTTTATTATAGTAACAGCTGTAGTTCCACTGCAGAAACAATCAATAGCCGGGTGAAACTTCAATTCCTTGTCCATCAACTTGAAAGACCTTAGGAAGGATTGCTTTAGGGGACGATACATCTCAGGCAATTTTTCGTTCTCATCAACATCTAAATAGTCGCTGCACACATCATCTATGATAGATGCTATTTCTTCAGAGTTCATGCTCCCAGAAATGCTACCATTTGCGTCAGGGCTCTCGTGAATGTTAAGATTAGCTCTCCAGCGTGTAGACAACTTGAGTGGAAGAGAATCCCTGACTCTCTTCGCAACCATATGACCATATGGACCATGTCCATCAAAAACTCCACAGAATATGGTGTCTTTTATTGAAGCAAAATTCTGCAATTAATTACAAACGCAATAGCATGTAAGTCAAATAAAGGTTCATTCATCATCTTAACTGTGGAAACAAAAGCAACATGTGTTTTTATTGATTTTTATTACATTTGCTTCTTATTGAAGCCAATAAAAGTAAATAGGAATATTAATAGGAAAGGTAGGGTAGGTTGCTTAGATCTCACTGTCCTGTTCAAGTAGCCTACTCCATTGACGACCCACATTTTCATGCTTTATATTACAGATCATCAAACAATCAGGTATCACTCCAAAAGGTCGAATATCATAACCATAACTATACATGCCAAATTACCTATCCAATATTGAGAATTTGTGGCAGCTTTGGAAAGTTATTATACATCTAAACTTAATTAATACTATTTATACTACAAGAATCCACAAATCATTGCCTGTTAACTATTACGAGTGTTTCTTCTTGTTTCTTTTTTTCTAAAACAAAAAAAGAACAACTTTTTGGCTTTTCGACTTTCTTTGGCAGAATCATTCACTAGGATTGAGGATATCACAGATCATCAAACATTCTGGTATCACTCCTAAAGGTCGAATATTGGAACCATAACAGAGGATGCCAAATTACCTATCCAGTATTGAGGATTTGTGGTAACTATGGAAAGTAATTATACATCTAAAATTAACTAATACTATTTATGCTACAAGAATCCATAAATCCTTGCTCTTTTAACTATTCCGAGTGTTTCTTCCTCTTCTTATTTGTTTTTTTTTCAAAAAAAAAAAAGAACATCTTTTTAGCTTTTCTACTTTCTTTGGTAGAATCATTCACTAAGAGAACAAAGGCCCTCAAACATTGACTTACCAAAGTAAACAGAAAAGAGTTTGTGTGAACGCACAGAACTGTAAGAAGAAACAAGATGTAAAGAAAGGTATCAAAAGAGACCAGCAAAAAGAAAAAGGAAAACCACACTTACGCACAACAGCCATGCAACACACTGTTGCCATTCAACAACTAGTAATAGCCTTCCAATTATGAGCAAAATCATATGCTACGAGTTGCTTTAAACGATCTCGATTCCCGATAGACCCGGGAAGGGAAATACCATATCGGCAACATAATTGAGGAATTACTCAAGGGGCATCACAAAGTTAATCATAAGTAAACCCTATTATCTAAACTACACGACGATCTTGTTGACTTGTTCAGTAAAACAAAGTAATCTGCTGCTTTCATGTCAACAAAAAAAAACAGACAATATAAATTAAACGGGAATAGCAGCACGCAAAGTACATCCCGGAAGCAAACTGTCTCAGCATCAATCCATCAAGATCAATTCTCCCGATCAAAAAACCCCACAAAAGAAACACAAGCACCAGCGCTAGTACCTCCCACACGATCATTGCGTCCTGATTAGTCCCCTTCCTCCCTTGCTGCGTGTAGAGGCAAGCAGCCTCGCCGGCGCCATTGGAGAACATACGGCCAGGCACGCTGAGGAGTTCTTCCTCCTCAGGCCACCCCCCGCCGTCCGCCTTCACAGCGCGCCACACGCCGCCTCTCTCCTTGCTCGCCTTCCTCCTGCCCGTCCAGCTCTTTGACCCGAGCCGACGGCGGGAAGAGGCTACTCCACCGCCGTAGCCCAGCGTTAGGTCTCCATCCGCCGTCGCCGGTGGCCGGTTGGAGGAGATACAGCAGCCCATCAAGCCACACACAGAGAGAGAGAGAGAGAGAGAGAGAGAGAGAGAGAGAGAGAGAGAGAGAGGTTGGAGGCTCAACAAGTGTGTTTGTTTTTGTGAAATGTGAGCGTGTTTGGTTGGCTATTTTATTACGGGTAAATAAAAAAGAGTTATTTTCTTTGTTACTATTAATAATATAATAATAATAATAATTGATATTAGACTAGTTTAATGATTGCATTATTTAAAAAATACTATTCCCTTTTACTTATTTAAGTTTGACCAACCTTCTTGTCCTTATAAAGTGGCCATGGAAAAATCAACACCCGCTTTCTTTACCCATAACATGGGAATGGGCTATGCAAGGAAAGCACAAAAGCTTTCAGTTTATATATATATATATATATATAGTTTTTTCTCAATTTTTAAAAATTAAAATAATAAGTATATTTTTAAATTTTTATTTTTTTACAAAGTTAAATAACTTGGAGCACAGTTTCACCGTATTATCAACAACTAAAATTCTTTACTAGACGAACAAACTATCACCCTCAATATTTTAAATTCAATGATGTTAATTTACATCAAATTAGTAATGGCTACCTAACAAATAATTGACCAAATTCAAGGCTAATTGTAGAGTGGATTCAACTCTAGGGCTCACAAATTGACCAAAGACCTCTTCTGCATCCAAATCCAACCAAGTGCTGCTGCATTAAATAGGCACCACCTACTCCATGACTTGCCCAAAAATTTGAAAGTTAATCAAATCTTTCCTCCACACATCAGCACTTAAAATTCAAAGCTAAAACAAAAATCCCCCCAATTCTCAATAAATAAATAAAATTTAGTGGTGGGGGAGGTGGCTGAAACTGTGCTGAGGACAAAGCCTACCTGTCAATTTATTTGTCCATAATGAGCAGTGGGTGAGTCCTCAAGCAACAAATTAACCATTGGTGGGTCCCGTCGGCAGGGCCAACCACGGAGTGGGGGTTATCAATCAAGCGTGTAAATTAATTACACACTCGCTTAGCATGAACTAAATGCAAAATCATTTTCCAATTATTGTGCAATCTTGATCAAAAGTCAACTGTTCATTCAGCAGTCAGCACCTCTCAGTCAAAAAATATTACTGAATAAGCCCCTAATATGATCTGTTTAGTGCCGAGCTTACTCAAATCAGACACAAGGTGGCTTGTGACTGAAGTTAGTCAACTCAAAATTGGCTCGAGGACTAAAGTGCAATTAAAATTACGTGCCGGCGGCATTCATTTTTGTGGTACATAAACTCGCTAGTGTTTTTATAATCCATCACGTATGCCTTTGACTCTCTGCAAGAACAAACTGGAAGAGTCCGGTAAACTTTAAATTTACTTAATTGAATTTCGTGGCCCTCTCACCTGTTCTCCACCTACTAGTAGCTCACATGGCTTTGGTTGAATTGAATACTAGTAATTGGAGGGTTTTTTTGTATAATTAATTGTAATTGAAGGGGCATTCTGCAAGTGTCTACATAGCATTGCTTGAAAGTAGCTTATCGTGCCACGCTCAGTCAAATTTGGTGGGCATCATAATTCAATTGTCACATAATTTAATTTATTTTTGCACTAACCACTTAAGTTATGTTCATGACCAACTAACACGGTCAGATAGTTGACTTGTGAGTTGACTCTCAGTGGTGGATTTAGGACATTACCGTCTGTTTAGTAGAACGAAAATAACAAAGGAAATAAAGAAAACATACATTTTTCCTTGTATACCAGAGTGGAATCAGGCGAGGGAAGAAAACAGTGCTACTTTTCCCTCGAATTCCAATCCGCCCAAATTGGGCGGATTGTCCTTCCACTCACGTTGCCCGCTCGCATTGCTCGCTCTCGATGCTGTTGCTCGTCTCGCCCGCTACTGCAACTGCTCGATTCGCCATCGCCGTCACCGCTTGCCTACCTCGCCGTCACTGCTGCTGCGTCCGTTGCTCGCCTTGCCCTTTTCCAATGCCGAGTTTGCTGCTCACCTCGCACACCACCGCAGCCGCTCGCGTCGCCACCGCTGCCTCGTCAACTCGCCGTCATCACTGCTCGCCTCGCCCTCTCCTGATGCCGTGTCCGCTGCTGCTCGTCTCACCCTCTCCCGATGCCACGTCCGCTGCTTGCCTCACCTGCTCCCGCAGCCGCTCCCCTCACTGCTACTACCTCGCCTCACATCGCTGCTCGCCGTTGCTGTCTCACCATTCACAGTCGGTTGGACGCAACTGCCGCATGCACAGCTGCTCGCGGCCGGCCGAAAGCAGCATTCCTTTCTTTCTGTTGGACACGTTAAAGGCACGTGAGCCAACATTCCACCCCTTCTCTTATCCTTTTCCTCTTTAAATCCTTTCCTCCTATTTTTCCATTCACTCGGGTAAATAGGGCCTTAGAGTGAGTGTGTAGGGTTAAAATTAATTACATCTTTCAAATGGATCAAACTCCTAATTATAATCATTATTTTTACCAATTTCTTTAAAAAAAATGTATAAGGGTTGATAATAATTAATGTATAATAAATATAAATAGCTAAGCTTAAAGATAAATTAGATTAACCATCCTAATTTTAGGGCTTGTTTACTTGGGGGAAAAGTTAGAAGGAAGGGAGAGAAAGTAGAAAAAAAAGAAATACATGCTTGTTTATTTGGGCGGATGGATAGTTTAAGAGAGAAAGTTAAGCATTAATCCCTCCATTTGCTTTTCGCCTGCGGAAAGCTAAAACTACACCTTAACTTTACTAACTTCACACTCGCTTTTCACCGCGCTATTGCTTGTCCTCACTTACTATGAGCTTTTCTCAATTACTCGTCCTTGTTATCGCTGCTCGAGCTCGTCGCCACTGCTCATTCTTGCCGCTACTGCTTATCCTCGCCGTCATTACTTATATTTAATATTTAATAATTCTATGATATTATTAGTATATATATAATATGAGTGAAAAAAAATAAAAATTAGGATGTATATTAATCCTTCAAACTCTTTTTTCTTCCAAATAAACATAAAAAAGAAAAATTTATAACACATTTCATCTATTTATTTTTCTTTTTTTTCTTTTGCACTTTCCATCCATCCAAGTAAATACAGTGTTATAATCAATTTAAAGATTAAACTGACCAAATTGATTCAATCGAGAGTTAAATTAAGGCTTCCAAGATTTAAGTGTAAAAGAGTAAACATCAAAATAAATTGAAGCAAAGAAATCCTTTATGGAGTTCTTTATGTAGAAAAAAAATCAAGAAAAATAAAATAGTTTTTTTTTAAATCTTTTCTATGTGTGAAAATTTAATCAGATAACATATCATCTTGTCAAAATCAATATAATGAGAGAAATAAATGCTGGATAGTTAACTCTCTCAAAATTTCTAACAATCTTTGTCAAGGACTCAAGGCAATAAATCTTGGATTGGGCCTTTTTTTCATGATGTTAGTGCCAATCATTCTTCTACCTTACACTTGCCCTTGCTACCAAGCTATCCTCTATAGTTCCAAAACCTACTTCTTAGCTAACTCATTTAATGACATCAAGCCACCACAAATAACTCAGATTCAAGGCATTAGATTTTACACTAATGATCCAATTTGTATTGATTATTTATAAATTTGGACCATAAGTAAATTCTATATGCCAGAATAAAAAAAAATATAGGATATAAGACATAAAATCAATAAAATATTATATAAATTCATTCTTAGTTCTAAAGTGTCAGTTGACTGAATTTGTAAATATTTGATAATAAAAACTTAGATTAAATTATGCATATATGTTAAAAAAATCACTCTTATTAAAATACTTAATCTTAAATTAATAATAATAAGTCCACTAAATTTTATATATCATATAATAGTTTTTGTATGGGACTAAACTCAGATATTATAATCTAATCTAACTTTACAAGATTGTGGGCGGAAACAATGTGTTTGAAACACATAAAATTACGCAGAATTACGCAGATCTATTGGATTTGCGTTGACAAACGTTGCGTGTGGTTGGAATCACAAGGAATCATTGAATCATTGTTTTGATGTGTTGCTTTAAAGTCATCTATCGAACATTCATCCCTTTCTTTACATTTGTATTGTGTCAAGTGATGAGAGGATTATTTGCCAAAGAACAGATCTATAGGACGACTTTATGTGTCTGATTTGAATTTTCAATGTGAAAATGCTGATGTGCAGAAAGCGCAACCTTAATTTGGTTGAGAATCATGAACCACATGTTAGAAATCTAATTTGACTAAATTATATATATATATATGTTAATATGTCTCTATAAATCTAAGCTTAGTATGGCCGCCAAAAATTAAGCCACTCACAAATATTAGTATATTATAGGACTCCACAAGATAATGTGGAGAAGGGAAAAAAAAAAAAGAAAATTGACTAAAAGCAATGGGCCATGAGATTAGGCATTCAAATAAAGTACGCCATCCTTCTTCCATGAGCCAATAATTTATACAGTATGGGACAAGCAATGGAGGTGCGCGGTTGCAAAAGCTGAGGATCCCTTTTTCTCGCCGGCAATTTTTGCTCGCCGACCGACCGCCACTAGAACAGCACAGATTATAGATTGATGCGGAGACGCGCAAGAAAAAGTCAAGCGCAAATCATCGGCAGATTAGATAGAGCATTCAGCATTGCATTAATTAATATACTCACTGCTCGGTGCTTTCCAGCTCGCCTTGCCACCCATTGACAATCTTTCGCCACTCGTGAGTGCAGTGGGACTGCGAGCTAATCATTAACAATGTTCATCATGAGGGCCTCCCAGTTCTGCAATATTGACCCGCGACCTAATTCATCGATCCTTCTCATTGGAGGACGGATTTTAGTGGCCGCATGCAGAAGGATCCATGGAAGACAAGGTGGAGAAAAGTTGGAAGCTTTCTTTATGCGTTGCTCACTACTACACTGCACTGCACTAGCAACTCGTGTGGCATACTGCTAGCTAGCTAGCTAGTAGCTATTTAAGGATTTCATGCCTCTCCACTTAAATTTCCAGGGTGAGATCTAGCAATTGCTGCAATTAATGGCGTCGTCCACCTCTCTTTCATATAGCTTCTCCGGCCGCCGTCTTTTCCTCCTTCTCTTTCCATTTGCTTTCCTGCCTTATGGTAAGGCTTCAGATGTGCAGGTGTTTAGCATTCATGCCGTCCTCCCTGAGTCCACTTGCTTGTCGTCAGAAGGTTTGAGTTTGTGTCGTGTGTTACCAATCGTTTAGTTTTTTTTTCTCTGCAATTTGAATTCCTGAAGTGAACTGATCTTTGATGCTCTCAAAACAGCGCCTAAGCATTCAAGTGTGCCAGTAGTTCACCAGCACAGCCCGTGCTCTCCGTTCGCCGATGGGCGCAAGGCTTCCCACCGGGAACTTCTTGACGCTGACCAATCACGAGCCAGCTCCATTCAATTTCAAGTCTCCGCCGCCGCCGCTCAAGTCGACAAACTCAGCAGGTCAGCGGCCACCACCATACCCGCCCGCACCGGAGCATCACTTGGCACGGGCAACTACGTCGTGACGCTCGGTTTCGGCACTCCCCGCCGCGATCTTCCACTCATTCTGGACACCGGTAGCGACGTGACGTGGATCCAGTGCGCGCCCTGCGACGATTGCTACCCGCAGGACGATCCGCTCTTCGAGCCGTCCCAGTCGTCAACCTTCGCCGCTCTCCCCTGCTCGTCCCCCGTCTGCAACCGCCTCCTCCCGTCACCCCCGCGCTGTTCCCAGAACACCTCCAAGTGCCGCTACGACGTGCGGTACGGAGACAACTCCCACACGCAGGGCACCCTCGCCCAGGACACCCTCGCGCTCTCCCCAGCTGGCGCTGCCCTCCCGCGCTTCACCTTCGGCTGCGGCGACTCCAGCAGCGGCCTCTTCGGCCGCGCAGCCGGCCTCCTCGGCCTCGGCCGCGGCAGCGCCTCGCTGGCGTCACAGGCCGCGTCCACGTACGGCGCCCTCTTCTCCTACTGCCTCCCGTCGCGCTCGAGCTCTACTGGCTACCTGAATCTCGGCCGCGTCCGCGCGCGGGCAAATTCTACCACCAAATACACACCCATGCTCACCATCCCCGGTCTGCAGTCGTTCTACTTTGTGGATCTTATAGCAATCAAAGTCGGTGGCAAGCAGCTGGCGGTGCCGAGGACGGTGTTCTCGACGGCAGGGGCCCTGGTGGACTCTGGCACGGTGATCACGAGGCTACCGCCGGCCGCATACGAGGCGCTACGGAAAGCTTTCAGGGAGCGGATGACGCAGTACACGCCAGCGCCGGCGCTGTCGATACTGGATACATGTTACAACTTCACTGGATACGAGGCGGTGTCGGTGCCGACGGTGGCGCTGGTGTTCGCGCGGGGGGCGTCGATCAACGTGGACTTCAGCGGGATTTTGTACGTGGCGAGCGTGTCGCAGGCGTGCCTGGCCTTCGCAGGGAACGAGATTGCTGATGACGTGGCAATCGTAGGAAATATGCAGCAGAAGACGTACAGCGTGGTGTACGACGTGGCACGAAGAAGGATTGGCTTCGGTGCGAAGGGCTGCAGCTGAGGGAAGGAATAATTAATAGAATTAGGCCAGTAATTACTTAATTAATTATTCACTGGATTGGGTTTGAAAGGAAACCTATGCAACTTTGACTCAGAATAAGCAATAACAAAAGAGCGGTCTATTCTATACTTTTTCGGTTGTTGGATGTATGCGTTGGTATATATAATGTTGAATCATCTCTACTCTTTTATTCTCATCAACACAAATACTTCGGTGATTGGATGTATGGAAATAATGAAAAAAATTTTCCACTTCCATTCTTTGCCGGTCAAAAATTCCAATGTGCTTACACATGTCTTTGACTTTTCGTCCACACGCAGTGGACTTTGAACATACGCATGCATCAAGTTTATAAACAAATTTAACTATTAAAAAATTGTGATTTTTTTTAATAATTAGCACACTAAGTTTATAACTTAGACCAAAAACTTACCCACTAAGTTCCTAGCCATAACTAGAGGGATGAGAATTTATCCATAATAGACCTTCCTACAATGATAACTTAACCTCAGTGAAAAATAAGCTTTGGAAAGAGATTCAATGTGTAATACAAACTAACTGGTTGGCCTAGAGAAAATTTCCTAGCTGGAATCTTGAGCAAGGCCTCTATCAAGATATTGCTTTAAAATTTGTGTATATCTACACGACATTGGATGGATCAATATTATATAAATTTTAAGGCAATATCTACGGTTAGCTTCACCCCTGCTCAAGATTCCTAGGCGGTGTCTCCACCTAGCAAAAATTTTCGGTTGGTCTGGGAGTATGAAAATAAAAATATTATAAAAACATAATACCCTCACTCCGAAGGTGATTAAGTATTCCTATGTAGTGTAATAAAGAATTTATGACTTAAAAAAAGACCTAAAGGTATATTATAAGAAGTGACCCTACATATTTCTTTATAGGAGTTCTCTTATATGTGAGTTTTCATATATGACCATGGGCTAAAAAATGGACATTTTTAGAAAACTCACATGAACATAAGGTACATATGTATGGCCAAAAATACGCAACCCTATGTCACTATTAATTATATCATGTGTGCACTATTTAAACGTGGGCCTAAAGGATTCTAGTTCAAGACCCGATTCACTATATCTCTTCTAGTGAAGTTCTATGTATTAAATATGTTCACCACTACTCTTCTCTAACCACATGATATAAATTATAACTAAAACATTTGACCTGATTTTAATTATAGGTGTTAACCTTTTTATTTACGTGTAGGTGTATAAAACAAATTTATTAATAACATTTTGCTTGGTTATAAGCATGGACAAAATAGCTTCCAAATACATCGAGTATTCGACTTTCTATTAATTCTCTACTCTCTTATCTCTTTTTGCTTGTTCAACATTGAAAATGATTATGATAGACTTCACACCAAACGCATCAACCGTGTTAGTAGTATCGATTATATCTTAAGATAAGAGAGAGTCGAATAAAGGCGCGTTTTCTCTGCACTGAGCCTCCCAATAAATCTTAGGAAGGGCCAAATATTTCTTTTTTATGTAGTATATATATGCACTCATCTTAAAGTAAATTTTATAGAAATTTAATTAGATTTTGTAGAAATTGATCGGGTTTTACAGAAATTTAATTATATTTCATAAAAATTAATTGGATTTCAAAAAAAAAAAAAAATCAAATTTAGTAGAAATTGACTAGATTTCATAAAAATTTATTGAATTTTCATAGAAATTGACTCGATTTCAATTTCTATAAAACCCAATCAATTTTTCTACAAAACCCGGTCAATTTCTATAAAATATAGTCAAATTTTTACTAAACCCGGTTAATTTATACGCAATCCAGTTAATTTCTAGAAAATTCGATCAAATTTTTACGAAATCTAAAAAATTTCTATCAAAACTATGAAATCTACTTAAAAATTCACACACTTAAAAAGCAAATACTTGACCTTCATAAGATTTCTCGGCAGGGTCGGTGCCGAGAAAATGCGCCTTTATTCGCTCCAAGTCAACAATAGTGCCCACTTCCATTGACAAATTTCTTACTCTAATAAACACAAATAGCCCTCTAATTGAATCTCCACAAATTGGAAAATAGTCAATTCCAAGTCATCACGTCTCTGTTTCCACACCCTTCTCTGCTTCAACACGAAATATAAAGTAGTCAATTCGAAGTCAACATTGGAGTCAATCCTTAATCTTCTTTCCATGTATGCCTTGTTACTAAGTGTCACGCCCCGAATTATGCTAATCTTTTTTTTCGTAGATTTTCACGTGAGTCAACGCTTGACTCGAGTCCAAGTTCATCAACGTGACTACCGCAATGGCCGAAACTGCCTGGTTGGGCATGACTGGCGGAGTCGATTCCCCGAACCGACTCCCAGCCCGACTGTGGACTCACACGCTAGTCCGAAGATCCAGCAGGCACCCGGCGATCTCGGACGACCGTCAACCCAGCATCGCACGCCGGTGATGGAAAGAAGGTGGTTTGCCCGGAGACGACCAAACAAGCCGGCGAAAGCCGGCTCCCAATGTTCTCGCTCGTCCGAAAGCGAGCTCGACAACGGAAGGAATCGGAGAAAGGAGGGTGGCGTCTGCCACCCGCTACACCACTCGGAGGAGATGCTGCTGCAGGCGTCGACGGAAGGGAGGTCCGGCGAGAGGCGGCGGTTGGTTGGACTACCCACACGCGGCTGGAGGCAGGGGAGGACTCGCACTGCACTCCTCAGTGAGTGCCACAGTGCCTTGGTCCTCTAGCTTCCGTTTATTTGAGAGGATGTCATTCAGGAACTTCGCATAGGTCGGCATATGCGAAAGGGCATCAACAAAGGGAATGTTAATATATAATTTTTTCAAACTTTTCATAAACTTACTGAATTGCTTGTCTAGCTTGGCTTTGACAAGCCTCTGAGGGAAAGGTATCGGCGGCTTGTAGGCTGGCGGCCCAACATAGGGTCGCTCTTCCTCTATTCTTTCAGGTTCCGCCGGTGTTGAATCAGCGTGTGGCTCCTCAGGGTTCGGTGTCACTTCGTCCCTTGTTTCATTAGTCGGCATCTTAGGGTCTTCAAGTTGTTTGCCGCTCCGAGTGGAGATTGCATTGCAATGTTCCCTCGAGTTAACTTTTGGCTGTGATGGAAGCTTCCCTGGCGCTCTAGAGGATGAGCTAGCCTGCTGCGCAAGCTGGCTCTCCAACATTGTATTATGCGTTTCCAAGGAGTCCATCCTCGTCATCATCAGTTTCATCATGTCAGTCAGCCCTTCTATCTGCTTACTCAGTTGAGAGTCCTGGGCCGGTCTTGGAGGAGGATTGTAATTTGCTTGTTGAGAGGGAGGATTGTAATTTCTCTGTTGGAACCCAGGTAGCTGCCTGTAATTTTCTTGTTATGGTGGCTTGAAGTTCCCTTGCTGAGGTTGAACTTGTGGTGGCGCTTGCCCTAGTTGTATAGGCTGCGTGGTCCGGTAGGAAAAGTTCGGGTGGTTGCGCCAGCTAGGGTTGTAATACTTAGAATAGGGGTTGTTCATGGAGTTCATATTTCCAACTGCATTCAGATGTTCAGGCTGACCTTGGACTACCTGCCCATCTCCCACTCGGCACTCAGCACCTGCATGACCTGCAATGCCACACAACTCACAAGATAATGAATTAGTGTCCAAAGAATTAACAGACCATGAATCAAATTTCTAAGTTAGATTATCTACCTTCGCAGCGAGAGCGGTTAATGAATCAAGATCGAATTTACCTGCTCTCCTCGAAGGTGTACCTCGCTCTGGATTCCATTGATGGTAGTTTAGTGCCATGTCCTCCAGGAGGCTTATAGCATCTTCAGGTACTTTGCTCATCAGTCCCGATCCTCCAGCAGCTGCATCGACTGTGAGTCTAGTATTGTATTGCAATCCCATGTAGAACGTGTGTACTAGGACCCAAGTCTCGATCCCATAATGGGGACACAGTCTTTGAAGCTCCTTGAATCTTTCCCAGGCTTCGTACAAAGACTCTCCATCCTTTTGCATGAAGCTCGTTATCTGGTTTCTGAGTTGGATTGTCTTTGAAGGAGGGAAATACTTCGAGAGGAAAGCTTGAGACAGTTCATCCCATGTCCGTATTGAAGCTGGGGGGATCGTATGGAGCCATGCCCGAGAATGGGAACAAGCGTAACCTGATAGCATCAGAGGTAGCTCCATTAATCTTTAACATATCGCAATATTCTAAAAATATAGACAAGTGCATATTTGGGTCCTCAAGAGGAGAACCACCGAATTGATTCTGTTGTATCATGGAAAGTAATGTAGGTTTAATTTCAAAATTATTGGCCTCGACACTAGGCCTAACTATTCCTGATTGAAACCCATGTGTAAAAGGTGCTGCGTATTCTCGCAGTGTTCTGGCATTGTTGTTGTTCACAGGTTGTGGCGCTAATTCGTTCTCCATGTAAATGTGAAGATGTTCCATCTGTTCTTGATTCTCCTTTTTCAAATGTTGTTGAAGCTTCCTTCTTTGTCTGAAGGTCCGTTCTATCTCAAAGTCGATTTCAAAGAGTGGTCTTGCCCTGGAACTTCTTTGCATACAAATTTGTCAGATTCAATTATGAAGTTCAAAGCAGTCGAAATAAGCAAAAAGAAGTATAAAACAAAAATAAAGAAAGAAAAGAAAACTAACTAAAGCTTAGTCTACCAGTCCTTAGAAGTATACTAATATCAACCGTTGTTCCCCGGCAACGGCGCCAAAAACTTGACACTGTCCGCAAGTGCACGGAAATGTCGAAGTAATATAAAAGATATCGTCTCCCACAGGGAACAAGGTGAGTACTAGAAAATCTAATTTTTGGAATCTAAGCTGATCAAGTTGTGGTTTTTAGAACTAAAGAAAACTAAAACTAAGCAGAATAGTAAACAAGAAATCAAACAACTACGGCAGAGAAAATATATGAGAGAAAATATCAGGGCTTGGGTTTTCACCTCTCTGACGATTTTATTTGCGTTAAGAAATAAATATCAACTATTTGGATTTACAGATATGCGTAAGGAATCTACCCTATGGTACAAGGTGCCCTCTTTCGAGTATACACTCCGGTATTTGCCTAGAACGTCTCCTACTTTCGCGGTGGACCGTTTTCGACAAACCCAATGAGTTCCGTGGTAGATTATGAACCCTCGAGCGAAGAGTAAGCACTTTCGTGTCGAGCCTTCACAAGATTCACAAAGAGGTTCGGTCGTTACGGTCCTACTCTCGTTATGAACCGTAACAACTATAACATGATAATACTTGGCCAGAGTACAAATCAAGAAATAAATACATCAAGTGAAATACGCTCAAGATATGATCCGAATAGCAAAGTTAATACATGAGTTTCAAACAAAAATCGTCAGAGGGCTTCAACCTAGCCCTGAAAATAGATTTACGCTACAACCATCGTGAAAGCGCTCAAGATCCTCTCTTTAAACATAAGAAAATCACAGGAAAAGGTTTCTAGGAGGGAAGAGACGATGAACCGAAAGGAGTAAACCAGAATCACAGGGTTTTGATGATCGAATCTCCAGAAATCCGCTCGAAGTCGCCGAATCGCCGTGTTCTTCCGCCCTAGCCGCTTTATCATGCGATTGCTCTCCAAATATGGCACAAGAATTAGGGCTTTTATGTTCCTTGCCCTCTCCTTCGAATCGGCTTTCCAAAGAATCCTCACTTGCCAAATTTGGACTTGAATCCGGTTCAAAATTGCCAAAATACTGAATAAGTGTCGGGCTGATCCGTCAACTTCACGGGTGAACCCTGTCGAGTTCACCAGGTGGTGAAGTGCACGGTGCTCTTTTGTTGCATAATAATCACAGGCAGTGAAATCTTCGGCATATTTCTGTGCGGGACTTCATCAGACCAGATCACGGGTGAACCCCATGGGGTTCACCTGCCAGTGAAGTGTGCGACAGATTTCAGAAACTTTTGACATCATCGGTGAACCCCGCCGGGTTCACCAGGCAGTGACGCGCGCGCTGAGTTACGTCCTTCGGCAGGATCACAGGTGAACCCTGTGGGGGTTCACCTGGCCGTGAAGTCCAGAGAAAGCTCTGATTGAGCCCAAATTTTACGGGTAGCTTCGTCTTCTCATAAGGAATCACCCCATGCTCTTAGATTCTTCAAAAAGACATCAAAATTGGGTGATTTTACCTGAAATTCAATAAGAGAGAAGAAAAGTGAAGATTCTGAAGCTTTTAACTAAATAAGCCTTAAAGGAGTGTAAAAACATTCAAATAGGCCTAAATTCATCATGGAATGATAGTAAAAATCACTACTAAAATGCAAGGTATCAGTCAGCAGTTACCACCACTGAACATGTTTCGGGTGCTGGAATGAAAACTCCGTATTTGGAGAATCTATCCACAACCACGAATATGGAAGTTTTCCCCTCAACCTTGGGAAACCCACCAATGAAATCCATGGACACACTAGTCCAGGGGGTCTCGGGTATGGGCAAGGGTTGCAACAACCCAGCCGATAACCTCCGATCGACCTTGTCTTGTTGACAAACAAGACATGTGCGGACATACATCTCAATGTCGGCACGCATATTTGGCCAATAACATGACCTGGACAACAAGGCGAACATACGCCTTTGTCCTGGATGTCCCGACCACGGGGTATCATGAAGCTCCCTAAGCAGCTCACGTCGCAACCCACCGGATGCTGGAACTAGTGTCCTCTCGCCACGCGCCATGACAACGTCATCGACATTCAAATAATATCGTCGGGTCATACCCGACTTGATCTGATCAACGATCTTTCGATACTCCTCATCGAAAATAGATGCTGCTTTTATCCTCGCAAGGAGATCTCCTTCCACTCTAGAGATCGCAAAGCAGACTAAGGCGTTAAGCCTACTCAGTGCATCAGGCACTATATTAGCCCTTCCAGGCTTATGTTCCCACTGGAACTGGAATTCTGCTAGGAATTCCTGCCATCTGGCCTGTTTGGCCGACAATTTCTTTTGAGTGGTGAAATATGTATTCGCCACATTATCGGTCTTCACCACGAAGACGCTACCCAGGAGATAAACTCTCCATGTTCGGAGGCAGTGTACCACTAGGGGTGAGTATTCGGTATTTACCGAATTACCGATTACTGATTTACCGAAAATCGAATTACCGGTTACCGAAATATTGAAAACCGATACCGAACCGAATAAGGAATTTACCGATCGGTAATTTACCGATTTACCGATCAGTAAATTCGGTAAATTACCGAATTACCAAATTTGTTATTTTATTAAATTTTATCTTAAATACTTATAGATATATAAATTTTAAAAAATAATTTATCATTAATATTTTATTAAACTAATAAAATAAAAAAACTATATATATATATATATATATATATATATATATATATATATATATATAAATCAGTAAATCGGTAAATTACCGAACCGATCGGTAATTTACCGTTACCGAAACTAAAAACAGAATAACCAAAATTTATATACCGAACTGATTACCGAAACCGATTTACCGATTTACCGATTTACCGATCGGTAAATACCGAATTATGCTCACCCTTATGTACCACTGCTACCATCTCCTTCTCATGAGCAGAGTACCTCTGCTCTGTCTCATTCAGCTTTCGACTCTCGAAAGCTACAGGATGCCCATCCTGTATCAACACACCACCGATTGCTTGATTCGAAGTGTCGGTGTGAACCTCGAAAGGTTTACCGAAATCCGGTAATTTCAGGATCGGTTCGGAAGCTATACGCTCTTTCAAGTCTTGAAAGGCCAACTGACACCGATCATCCCAACCCCAGTTGGTATTCTTTCTCAGCAAATTGCTGAGGGGTGCTGTTACTCTCGAACAGCCCCGGATGAACTTGCGATAAAAGTTCACAACACCGAGGGAAACTCCTCAACTCAGTTTGATTTGAGGGAATCGGCCATTCCACGATGGCTCGGACCTTGTCCTTGTCCATCTGCACCTGGCCGTGGCCAACCACATGTCCAAGGAAGGATATCTCTTCCGACATGAAAGTGCATTTTTCCAACTTCAAGTAAAGTTGGTATTCCCTCAAAACTTGAAGAACCCTCTTCAAGTGCCCCAAGTGTTCCTCAACGCTTGAGGAGTACACCACTATATCATCCAGATATACCACAACAATGTCATCTAAGAACGGTGCTAACACCTGGTTCATAAGATGACAAAATGTTGCTGGAGCATTAGTTAGCCCAAAGGGCATAACCAGAAACTCAAAAGCTCCATAACGGGTTACGCAGGCTGTCTTCCGTTCATCGCCCTCGGCGATACGGACCTGCCAGTAGCCCGACCTCAAGTCAAGCTAGAAGAATATCCTAGCTTTTCCCAGTCTATCTGGCAGATCTGGGATCAATGGAATCGGATAGCAGTCTTGGACTGTTATCTTGTTCAAGGCTCTGTAGTCCACACAGAACCTCAGAGACCCGTCCTTCTTCTTTTGGAATAGGACTGGTGCTCCATATGGTGACACCGTTGGCCGCACAAACCCTGCTTTTAACAACTCATCGAGCTGTTTGCGGAGCTCGGCCAACTCCACCGGCGGCATCCTATAAGGAGCCTTGGATGGGGGAGTGGATCCTGCCACAAGCTATATCTTGTGGTCTATCCCTCTCCTAGGCGGGAGGTGCTTCGGTAATTCTGAAGGCATCACATCAGCAAACTCCTCCAACACTCTCTTGACTGCCAAAGGAGTCTCACTCTTTGTCGGGTGGGGGCCCTCCACCCAAATGGCCATAAGTGTCGGCTCTCCTTGGCGCAACCCTGCAGCCAAGGCGTTTGCAGACAAGGGCACTCCCCTGGAGTCCCTCTTATTCCCTTTTCTCGGTTCTGTGCTCCCAATGCACGGTACGAAACAACGGGAGTCCTCATCGTGTATCTGTATCCCATACAGATATGGCATCACAACTATCTTTGCCTTGACCAAAAGTTCGAGGCCGAAGATAGCTTCATAGTCTGGTAGCTTCAAAATCTTCGCATGGCAGCAGCCCCGCCAACTGCCAATTACGATATCCACGTTATATGACACCCCTAAAATCTCGGGGTCCACTGCACCGACCGACCTCACTCGGTCCTGTGCTGGGGACGTCTTAAGTCCAACTCTCTTAGCCGTGGCTTCGCTTATGAAGAGGTGGGTCGCACCCATATCGATCATAGCGTTCACCGACTGAGAGTTTATAAGAGTAGCCACATAGAGCAAATTAGGCCTCTCACTATAGGTAGAGGCAGTTCCCAACACCATGGGATTCAGGAGCGCCTCCTGATCCTGTGCCCATTTCCACGACGCACGCGCACCCCATTGGTTAACGGAGTCGGATCCGGATTCGGGCAGCGCCACCTGATCTCGTACCCCGACCTGAATACCAGGAGCGCTCGAATAGTCTGTGGAACGTCGCACTACAGTCTCTTGACCGGAATCGGTCGTGGTCAGTTCTATCGAAGCTGCCATAGCGCGCTTCAATAGAGCGACCTCTGCCTGGGGTGCCTCTAGCTCCTTGGTGAGTCGAGCCACCTGAGCTACGAGACGATCGAGTTCCATCTTCACGCAAGCAGTCGGTCGATCTAAATGCACGTACGACGCTCGTATGGGTTGGAACGTCTGTAACCTGGATCTGATACCAAGCTGTCACGCCCTAAATTATGCTAACCTTTTTTTTCGTGGATTTCCACGTTAGTCAACGCTTGACTCTCATCCAAATTCGTCAACGCGACTACCACAACGGCCGAAACCGCCGGGTTGGGCGTGACTGGCGGAGTCGATTCCCCGAACCGACTCCCAGTCCGACTGTGGACTCACACGCTAGTCCGAAGATCCAGCCGGCGCCCGGCGATCTCGGACGATCATCAACCTAGCGTCGCACGCCGGTGACGGAAAGAAGGTGGTTCACTCGGAGATGACCAAACAAGCCGGCGAAAGCCGGCTCCCAATGTTCTTGCTCGCCCGAAGGTGAGCTCGGCAACGGAAGGAATCGGAGAAAGGAGGGTGGCGTCTGCCACCCGCTACACCACTCGGAGGAGATGCTGCTGCAGGCGTCGACGGAAGGGAGGTCCGGCGAGAGGCGGCGGTTGGTTGGACTACCCACATGCGGCTGGAGGCAGGGGAGCACTCGCGTTCGCCGGCTCCTTCGGTAGCTGGCGCAGGGTGACGAGGGGAAGCTGCAGCCACGCGACAGGAGTGGGGATATCACTGAGCTGCTTCCACACGGGCGAGAAGGCCGTCGGCCACCGAGGGAGCTCACCGGAAGAAGAGAAGAGAGGGAGGCCACACGCAGGCGGCGAGGGAGAACAGGGGAGCTCCGCGCGCAGGCGAAGAGGGCTCGACTGTTGAGCGGAGTCGCGTCCACATGCAGGCGGGTCCGGGCCAGAAGTTCACGCACGCAGGCGGCCGGTGACGGACGAAGGGAAGACGAGGAGGAAGCGGCCACGTCAGGCAAGAGGCGGAGGGATCGCTGGAGCCGAGAGCGTAGCTGGGAACAAGAAGTAGAAGGTACGAATGTACCTCGGCGAACACCTAGCCGCCGGCTCATTCCAGCCGATGACGTTGTTGGCCGGTAGCGCCTTCCAAGGCGGTTTGACAGTGGGGGCTCCGGCGAGGTCGACGGCGTGGGGAAGATGAAGGCGATGACAACACGAGGGGACGAAGCTTTCCCGCGGCGTTCCTCCACCCGTCCACACCACCGGAACGGACGGAAAGCTCCGTTGACGAAAGTCCGACGAAGTCGTGAGATCAGAGGGGAGGACGAGAAGCAACCGCTGAGTTTTTTTGTTCGAAAGCTCGCGCGTAGGAGACGACGGCGTCGTCTCCCCATTTTTCTTCCTCGCCCACACCGGCCCGCAGCCCCAGGCGCTCGACCCATCCCATCCGCCTCAATGTGTACAACGCACACGACGTTTCGCCAATGGGCGAAACGGACCGGATCCGGATCCGGATACACAACCCGATCCACTACCCGATTCGCATGGGTAAGGATAAATGGGCTTGGGCTAGAATTGGGCCGTGCCCGATTCCCAGCCCATGGGTCTAACACTAAGACACAAATCTTCTTTCCATGTATGTCAATCCTTAATCTTTCTTTATATGTTCGATCAATTGCAAAGTTGGTATTAGCCAAGCAAATGGCGGCTCCAGCTTCTGCTCTCTTGATCAACCCTTTTCTTTTGTATATTCTACTTATTTTCTGCTACTCTTCTTCCACTGTCCATGGAGGAGAAGCAGAGAGCTTCCTTGTTGTTACGAGGAAACAACTCAACCCTAGTCCCACTTTGTGATGTGTCCACGTAGTCCAAGGACCACGTTGTAAAACTTAGTCATCAGTGGACTAAAATGCAAAAAGGACAAAGTTAATTTAATTTCTCCCTTGCTCTCTCTCTTCTCTCTCCATTGTCGCCACCCGATTTCGTTGTTTTCACCGTTTCCACCGCCTTCACCGAAATTCGCCGTCTTCCTCTCACTCTTTCACCCGATTTCGCCTTCGCCTCTTTCAATTTCTTCTGATTTTAACCGCTTTCACCCAAGTTCACGTTGCCGTTCAAACTTGGGCACTCTAGCCCTCCTTTGTCTGCAGGTGAGGGTTATACTTTTTAATAGTACTTTTACTATATTTTTGTAGTGTGCTTGTGTGTATTCGACCGCTGACATGCGCTACCTTCACCGTCGAGTCACCATTCATTGTTGGTTAGTATGGGTTCACCTCCAGTAACAAGTGGTAGCATGTTCGCATGTGTTTGGGCACCGACGATGCCTTCTTCCTTATTGGAAGTTGTAGCGTGGTCGTTTGCCGCCGTTCGCCGCTTTTTGTAGCCGCTGACCTTTCATTATTGTTGGTTCGGGTGAAGATCATACCTTTGCTAACCCTAATGTGTGTTTGGTTCATTATAGGTGTATTTATTTAGTGTGTACACTGATAGTGCCCACAGATATAGTAGGCATTTTCCGCAAGTGCACGGGTCTATCGAAGTAATAAAATATCGATCCCACAGGGACTAATTGGCAAATACCGACAGATCTCGAAATGGCTAGCTAGACAATGTCGAAATTGGTGAAGTTTAAGATAACGAAATAATTAAAAGTGCAGGAATGTAAACAGAGGAAATCACACGAGAGGATTCTAATGAGGAGATGTATCAGGATATGGGTTCACCACTTTGACTCCTTACAGTTGAATAGTTAAACTCTACTGCCGATGTCCTGTCTAGTTCAAGGGGGCACAACTTCCTTGTCACGTAGGTAGCTCCCCTCCAATAATCTCGTCTGTTCACATAGATTAGGTTATTGGTCCAATCCGTAGGGTTTTGACGCATGGTCGGACTAGAGTCTCTCCGACGCGTGGTCGGACTAGAGTCTCTCCGACGCGTGGTCGGACTAGAGTCTCTCCGATGCGTCTGAGCTCCTTACAATCCCCTTAAGTAAGTATAGATCCACAAGCGAGTAAGAACTCCTAGAGATGCTGATTAACAACCTCACTCAAGGCGATTTTAAGGCTCAAACACTCCCTTTTGAGTTGTGTAGGCATAGCACACCAACGAAATGGATAAACCCTCAGCCTAATGGGTCTGACGTGCGGTCGGACAAGAGGCTCTCTGCAATGTCTGAAGCTCCCTAAATCTCGCAAGCAAGTACAGATCTGCGAGCGAGTTTTTCCCCTTAAGATCTGATTTACAAACCTCACATTGGTGTTTTCCTAGGTGAGTACAGACCCACAAGCAAGTTTTCTCCTCTAGATCTGATTAACGAACCTCACCTTTGTGACTTAAGGCTCAAACATACCTTTCCGGATGACGCTTTCCTTTAATCCTACGGGAAAGTACAGCTATGCAAGCGAGTAAACTCCTAGAAAAGCTGATTTACAAACCTCATATGAGGGATTAGAAGTACAAGCATATCTTTCCGGGTAAGTAGGCAATGCACACACACAAGGCCAAGCAAGGACTTTGACTATTAAACTTAACTATCACAACTAGTAAATCGTCAAGGGCTACCCCACATCCTGATTTAGTGTTTAGCCTATCATGTTCATGGTAACAACATAGACAATGTATTCAGCCATAAACATCATGCGTGATAACAAGTTCTATGAAAGAGTTGCAAAGGGAAAATAGATCATGCAATGTTCTATTAAGATCTTACAATAAATACAGCAACTCAAATATGGATGCTAGGTATTACAGGTATGTTTCTAAGAGGCTTATGCAACAGAAGATTTTCAAAGGGTTGCAGGTGCGCAGCTTCTCTTCTCCTCTCCGCAAGCGCAGCTTCTCCGTGCGTTCTCCTCTCCGAGTCTCCCTTCAACGATGCCTTCCCCTCTCCTTTTATTCCTCTCTTCCCTGCATCTTTTTCTCCTTCCCATACCCTGCAAAAAGGGCTGCAGTCGCTATCTCTGCTCAGCCGAAAGAAGACTCTGCTGCCTGCTCCCATGCCCTGCAACGCCGCAGCCAAATTCTTCTACGAAATCATCATCTCGTGAGAAAATCCACCGCCGAAAGCTGCTCCTTGCCTCCTTTGTCAACGGGGTGGAAAGGTCTTAAGTGCCCTTCAGCCTTCCCTTAGGTTAAACTGAAGAAAGCAGAGTTAAAATCGCGATTTCATAACAGGCGGGTCCGCGATCTCGGGCGAGAATTTAATCGTGACTCGGTTGTGATTTGTTGGTTCCAGCTTCAGGCATAACGTTAATCTCGGGCATGATTCTGATCGGGACCCGGTCGTGATTTCCAACAAAGGACCTGATGACTCAGAAATCTTCTAGTTTGGATCATCTTGAGTTAGGACGAGCCCCTCTGCCACAAAAGTGTTAGAATCTACTCTCTTTGTGGTCAGATTGACCTGAAAACGTGAAAAATACCGAAACAGGTGTAGATTCCATAGATGTATCCAAATAAAGGCAGTTATGAGGTGTAAAGTTGTGAAATGAAAATGATTTCACAAGTAAATTGGCATGTAAAACTCTACATAAATTTGTGTCAACAGAATACCTACGACTTAAGCCTTTGCTTGTCCTCAAGCAAAAAAAAATGAAGTTCCAAGAGGGTTGTTCAATTAAATTTATATTCCCCAATGACCTATAAATGCAAAATGATTACAAATAGTCACAGGATGCACAAACCACTGTAGACTTTAAAGATGTCAAGATGAAAAGCAGAGTATCCGGGTTAAATCTATAGACAACAGTTGCACGATAATATTGGATAGAAAATAGTTCCTTACCACATGAGACACCAATACACTCAAAGCACCAAAAGGGAAACTCTAAAGTGGTAGTAAAGGCCTCACTCATGACTTCGGTACCACCGCATTTTTTCTTCTTTTCCACAATGCAAAGCCGTAGCTTCGGTACCACTGCCTTCTTTTCTTTTTGGTTTGCAGTGCCAAGTTTCAACTTCGGTACCACTGCCCTTTTCTTTCTGGTTTACAGTGCCAAGTCAGAACTTCAGTACCAATGCCTTATTTCCTTCTTTTTCTTTTTGTTGGGCAGTGCCAAGTTGTAACTTCGGTACCACTGCTCTTTTCTCTTTTCTTTTTATTTCTTACACGGTGCCAAGTTAGAGGAGTTCGAGCCACAACTAATACTTAGAATTACCAAGGGTGATAAGTGTGTGTCAAGTGGTTCGGTCTATTGATGACACCAAAATATATAGTATATTTTGTATCATTTTAGATATCTTTTCATGCTAAATTGAAGATCTTATTATTTGTTTTCATGCTAAATTCATCGAATATTGCAAAGTCTACTTCTATTTTGGTTTTTCACGATTTTTAGGTAAAAAGGCATTATTTCAAGGAGTTTTCAAGCAAAATCAAACACATAGAAGAGTTACCATCATCAAGAGGAGATCACCCAAGAAATTTCATGCAAAATGGAGCAACTCAGCAAATTACGGCAGTGCCGTAACCTATTTTATGGTACCGTATTTTCATACGCTACCGTAAAATCCGAGCCACTGCCGTATTTTGAGGAGTTTCCGAACAGAAGTTTTTTTGGATTTTACGGCAGTACCATAAACCAGATTATGGCACCGTATATCAGAGCGCTTTAGAACAGAAACTTTACTTGATTTTACGGCACCGCCGTAAAGGATTACACGGGCCTTATTTTCCAGTCACTTACGAACAGAGAGTTCAGCCGATTTTACGGTAGTACCGTAAACCAAATTACGGTGCCGTATTGCCCAGACAACATCAGATCAGAAAACTCGACCGATTTTACGGCAGTGCCGTAAACTATTACACTGCCGTATTTCTGTTATTAAACGCGATTTCCAGGTCAATTCTGAAGTCCGATTCTTGCGGAGACAATTGCGGGCGATCCAGAGGCTTATATTCGAAGTCGTAAGAAGCAATCGGGGAGTTTTTGACGAGAGGATTACACACACACCGAAAGCCCCAATTTTCATCGACTGTCGAGGGAGAAATCGTCATTCACGCCGCCGCCTAGGGTTCCGCCACCGCAATGAATCCAAGGCATCTCCGGCCGTGAAATTCATACCAAAGCTACATCTGAAGGAGGAGACGACGTACCAGTAGTTTCAAAAGAAAAGGAGATCAATCGAAGGAGAATTCAAGGAAAGAAGGGAGACAGCCACTATTTACCGAGATCAATCGAAATTACGGCTGTGAAGTATTTCACAGCCGTCCTGTATTTTCCCAAAACTCTTCTTTCGTTGATTTTTGAACTTATGAAATTATGGAATTTTGTAACTCCTTTACCATGCTAGCTCAAACTACTCTTGGGACATGAGGGAGTAATTCACTTAAATTTTAATGACTAGATGACTACTTTTTTTCACTATTTCGTTGCGTTTAATCTTAGCATGATGATTTTGCTCATGTGATATTTGTGCTTAGACTCTCTATAGATCCATGTTACTAATCATGTTTTTAGAATTTTCGCTATTGACTGAAAGGTAATTGCTTGAGAATTCAGAACCCTAGAATTGCATGTTAGGAACCCTTCCTTAGGTTAGATCCAATTTGTTCAATTCTAGTAGATTAATTGCCATGATAATAACATGAATCTATAGATCGAGTCTAATTGTCAAATGTGGAGATCTTGCACGAAAGTGAGGATCAGAACGTTGGAGATCCATGAGTAAAACTAGTGTTGAGGCTCGGATGCACGAAAGTGATCCTTGAGATTCCACTAGAGATTATCAACCTAGAATTCGGATGCACGAAAGTGATCCTTGAGTTCATTGATTGATGATTTACTTATCTTCAGCGTTGGGACGAATCTTGCGCGAAAGCGAAGATTAATCCCTGCATGGTTGTTAGCACGAGAGTGAAACAATCCTTTTATTAAGTAATTTGCATCTTCATCATGATAAAATTAAACTGACGAATTCCTTATTCATGTCTAGTCATAGAAATTATAGTGAATGAAACCCTAGTCCCGTTTTTCTCTCTGACATTATTTTTCCATGTGTTTGAAATATTTGCTTGACTTTCCTTCGACTACCTAGATAGTAAGAAATCAATTGATCAGTACTTGACAACATAGGTCTTTGTGGGTTCGATATCTTTCTTTATTACTTCGATATCTTTTCATGCTAAATTATGTGTTTGATTTTGCTTGAAAACTCCTTGAAATAATGCCTTTTTACCTGAAAATCGTGAAAAACCAAAATAGAACTAGACTTTGCAATATTCGATGAATTTAGCATGAAAACAAGTAATAAGATCCTCAATTTAGTATGAAAAGATATCTAAAATGATATAAAATATACTATATATTTTGGTGTCATCAAAATACATAAGGCTCAAACTTTGCTTGTCCTCAAGCAAAAATCAAATTTGAAATCAAAATTTGATCAAAAGAATAACCTTTTCATGCTCAATAAATTTCTAAAATACAACTCATCAATGAAAAATTCTATCAATTGATTTATAAAACTTCAAATAAACATATCATCCTTAGAACTCAATCCTCTAGATTCATAATTCAATCAAATAAAACTTCGCAACTTGTATAATAATTAGAATTTTCAATCTCAGGACTTCACTCAATTTCAGTTTACATCCATCATGCTCTTGTTTACAGGAATTAGGTTTTCAAGATCTTTTTCCACACATTTTTTTTTCTTTTCATGCATTTTGTTTCGCCATGTATTTTGTTGTTTTTGCATGGACGGCATGTAGCCACATAGATACATGCTATTTATTTTGACTTCAACTCTTTTCTTAGGTACCACTGTCAATTTTACACAGTGCCAAGTAGAGGAGTGTTATTCTTTTCCACTCTCATTATTTTTTATAGACTTCAACCCATGTCTTAGGTACCACTATCAATTTTTCATAGTGCCAAGTAGGGGAGTCTCTCACTGTTTTTGTGGACCTTGGATTCTTCCTTCCCAACAAATAGCAAAATAGACTAAACATCTATTAGGTTGATCAATTGATCTCAATTCACAAATCATACTCATATACTCATTTTATTCGAAAGAAAAGTTTCACTTTTAGATTTTATTCTTCAAACAATACATCTATCCAAAATTTCATGCATCAACTAATGTCATATTCCAATAGACAAATATGTATTGAAGAAATAAATTTAACATGATAGGGCTATATCTCTAATCATGAATTTGATTTCTTTCATCATCAAAAATCATCAACACACCTCAAAACATGACCATATATCACATTAATCAAAATATATTCAACATCACATCATGTCAAAAAGAAATAATATCATCATCATGTAGTACAACCATATCGAAAAGTAAATCAGAATATCAATATTTATCATACAACCACATCGAAAAAAATAAAAATAAGCGTGTCAAGCAAAGTAGCAGTGGTGGTGGTTGTGAAGCATCATCCTTCCCTTTAAATCATAAGACATCAATAAGATAAGATAAGATAAACAAAATAGTAAGAAGTAAGGGAAGATGACACTCACAAAGCATCTACTCGTCGCCATCTGACCGTGTAGCCTCAGAATCTCTAGCAGCAGCCTTCATGGGATCATAATATGGCGTCCCTCCTTGATCACCTTGATATCCATAATCTCTGTGATCTGCATAACCGAAACGGTCATAAAGGAAGTTGCCCATGTCTTCCATATGATTACACAATCTCTCCATATCCCTTTGGATGTGCCCTAGAGTTTCTTCCATCCTCTCCTGGCGGCGTTCTTGGTTGTACATCTGTGCTGTAAGTGTCTGAAAACCTGGATCGTGATGGCTAGCAAATCCTCCCCTGGGTCTCTGTGAAGAAGTACCAGCAGCCTGTGAAGAATCACGAGGAGGTGAATCCATACTCATACTGAAAGGATCACTCCTTCCACCCCAGGTGGGTGGCGGTGGAACTGTGTCTAGTGGTGGAGTAAAGGCTGCTTCTGCTGCACTAGGAGATAATTTCCAGTTGGCTCTTTCTCTGACTGTAGTCTTCTCAACGTGAGGTAGAGGTAGAGGGGGGATATTTGGTCCAAGGACCAAACAAAAAGTATCTCCCTCTCTAACAATCATTTTCATTGCTATGCAAGACTCAATGTCAAGTCTTGCATTTCCTCTTGCCAACTCAACTCCATAGGGCTCAATCCCAAAATATCTAGCTATAGGAGTAATCAAACCTCCTATCACCACAGATCCTCTAGTCGATCTGGCCACCTTATCCATGTGCTTGATCATGAAGTAAGCAACATCAACTGCGAATCCACTGAGCATCCCCCAAAGAAAATAGAGCTCATGCTGGCGGACCATGCTGTCACTATCTCCTCTCCCAAATATCGTGTGTGCTAGAACCCGATGTGCATATTTGATACAAGGGTTCATGATTTTTGAGGCTCTGGCAGAGACAGCATAAAAGTGGTTCTCAATGGTGATCTGGTTCCAAAATATGTTCTCCATGAATCCTAGGGGTATCTCAGTGTATCCTCTTGTGCTCAGTCCAAATATATCTCTAACTTCCTGCAGTGTTAGCTTCCTTTCCTCATTTGCTAATCTGAAAGTAATTTCTCCATCAGCAGGGCCATTGGAATACTCTTTTAAGTCTATGGTCAAACTGCTCAAGAATTCCAAAACAAGTGGAAGATAGGTGTGCGGAGTCATCTGGAAGAACTTCCTGGCTTGGATTTTCTCAAACATCCAAAGCACATCATCATAA
The DNA here is from genome assembly GCA_027563935.2 of Costus lasius. Lineage (NCBI taxonomy): Eukaryota > Viridiplantae > Streptophyta > Magnoliopsida > Zingiberales > Costaceae > Costus > Costus lasius. Next base: position 17,200,362 of record CM050448.1, on the reverse strand, counting down.
AGCCCCAAGGCTTCAAGAGTCCTCTGATCAGCATACTTGGTATTGACGATTCTTCTTTCCAATAGTTTATTGTATCTGGATTCCTGCATTTCATTTCTGAATATGATTCCATGGGGGTTTTGTGGCTGAGATGGCTCTGCAGGGGCTTTCCCTTTCCTTCTTGGAAAAATTGTCTTTGTCCTTGGTGCCATGAGTGTATACACAAACGTGTAAAAATATACGGTAGTGCCATAATTTCGCCGCAGCTCTCTGATCAAAAGCCGACCGAAAATACGGTACCGTAATCTACTTTACGGCAGTGCCGTATTTTGCATCAAATCTCGATTTTCCTACAAAAATAAAAGAAAAAATTAGTATTAAGCTAAAATTAAGTTAAAGAAAACAAAATAGAGGTTAGAAAGCTTGGGTTTCCTCCCAAGAAGCGCTAATTTAAAGGTCATTAGCTTGACCCTTTAACACTCGGATTTGATCGTGAACTCCTGAATTGCCCTCCTGATTTTTCAACATAAGGCTTAATCTTGAAACAGTATCCAAATTTGCTCAGAATCCTCTCTATTTTGTCAATCAATCTAGAGCTTTCTCTTCTTCTCTTCCTCCTTGTCTTTTTCTTCTGCAATTTTTTATCAATACCCTCAGAAAGATTGTTAAATTCATTATTTGAGGTTTCATCAAACAAACTTGAAACATCATAAATATCATCATTAAATATCTCAACACTACAACAAGATCCTGAGTATGAAAGCTTGTTCAATGAATCATTAAGATTAAATTCAATCTTGTTGTCACATATATCAAAAGTAATCTTTCCTTCTTTCACATCTATGTTTGCCTTAGCAGTGGCCAATAGTGGTCTAACAAGAATTATAGGATTTCTAGAATTTTCCTCCATGTCTAACACTACAAAATCTGCAGAAATAAAAAACTTACCAATTTGTACATGAACGTTCTCTAATATACCTACAGGATACTTTACCGATGAATCCGCGAGCTGTAAGGATATGGATGTATGCTTTAGCTCTCCAAGATTTAGTTTCCTGTAAATAGAAAGAGGCATTAGACTCACACTGGCGCCTAGGTCACATAAGGCTCGATCAAAAGCCATAGTGCCTATTGAACAAGGTATAGAAAAACTACCTGGATCCTTCAGTTTAGGTGGCAGCTTGTTCTGTATGATAGCACTATAATCTTCAGTTAAAGTAACAGTGCATGTGCCATAATCATATAATTTCCTTTTGTTAGACAAAATCTCTTTTAAAAACTTGGCATAAGATGACATTTCAGAAATAACTTCAGTAAATGGAATGTTAACATAAAGCTTTTTCAGGATTTCAAGGAATTTGCCAAACTTTTTTGTCTAATTTATTCTAAACTAACCTTTGAGGAAAAGGTATAGGTGGCTGGTAAGGAGCAGACAAATTAGGTTTAGGATTGTCTTTTTCACATGATTCATCTCCTTTAGGTTTATCACCCTTTTGAGGTGGTAAACAAGTTTGGGGTTCCTCATGTGAAGAGGATTCTCCTAACTCTAATTCCTCTTCATTATCATTAAGCCTTTTTTCAGTGTTTTCAAACCTCCCTCTAGGTTCTCCTAGTTGTTTCCCACTTCTAGTCATGATGATATTACAGTGCTCCCTAGGGTTTATCTCAGGTTTTGTAGGCAATTTCCCAGGGGGTTTGTAAGGTGCACTAGCTTGCTGGGCAATCTGATTTTCAAGAATTTTGTTGTGGGCTTCTACTCTTTCCAATCTGGAGTTGATTTGATGAAAACTTTCCTTAAACTCTTCAATTTGTCTATTTTGATTTGACATGAGTTGGTCTTGCTTAGACATAAACTCTCCAATGAGTTGGTCTTGCTTAGACATAAACTGATTTTGACTGGCCATAATTTTTTCAAGGATGGATTCTATATTTGAATTTTGATTTTGATTTTGATTTGGTTTTTGATATCCTTTATTCTTAGTGTTTCCCCCTACATTGTTATTGTTTTTCCATGAAAGGTTGGGGTGATTTCTCCATCCAGGGTTATATGTACTAGAATGGGAATCATTAGATCTACTTTGGTTATAGTTCCCTATAGCATTCACATGTTCATTACCCTGATCAACAACTATTCTACAATTTTCAGAAGTATGACCATCATTGCCAAAAATTTCATAAATGATAGAAGAAATAGAAGCAGTATGCATAGAATTAAACTTACTACACAAAAGTCTACCTTCTCTGCTAAGGATTGCCATCCATTACCATCACCCTTACCTTGAGAAGGCTTGTAAAGTATTCCTCTCTTAGCAGTCCATTGATTGTGATTCAATGCCATCTCCTCTAGCAGTCTGAAGGCAGCATCTGGTGTTTTGCTCATAAGAGCTCTACCTGCAGCAGCATCCACAGTTAATTTGATATTATTTGATAATCCATAGTAAAAATTTTGTAGTAAAACCCAATCTTCAATGCCATGGTGAGGACACTTCCGCTGTAGTTCGTTGAATCTCTCCCAGGCCTTGCTGAATGACTCCCCATATTTTTTTGAAAAGTTTGTAATTTGATTTCTCAATTGAAGTGTCTTGCTTGGGGGGGGGGGAGTATTTCGTCAAGAAGGAATTTGACAGTTGATTCCAAGTTGTGAAGGTACCGGTTGGATGAGAATGAAGCCATGTCTTTGCCCGGTCCCTAAGAGAAAAAGGAAAAAAGTCTTAATCTTAAAGCATCATCAGAAACACCATTTATTTTGATGGTATCGCATAATTCCAAAAATAAAGACAAGTGTTGGTTAGGATCTTGCAGAGGAGATCCTCCAAACTGGTTCTGTTGAATCATTGAAATAAAAGCAGGCTTAATCTCGAAGTTATTAGCCTTTATTGCTGGTCTAGCAATGCTTGAACGAATTTCTTGGGGATTAGGGGCTGCATAGTCCCTAAGTGTTCTCTGATTATCCCCCATCTCTGCAATTTCTTCTGATGATATCTCTTGAGATATCTCTTGTAAGTCTTCTTGTGATGTCTCTTCTAATCTCAATTTCCTACGCACTTTAAGTGTTTTATTGATTTCAGGATCCAATGGAACAAGTGGTCCTGACCTAAGACTTCTGCGCATGCAAAGTAATCAGATCAAGTGATTTCAAGAAAAACAGAAAATAACAGAAAAAAATAAAAAGAGTAAATAAAAACCTAGTCTAGCAATAATCTCAATGTCTTCAATATTGACAAAACTAAGGTCCCCGGCAACGGCGCTAAAAACTTGTTGTGTCCGCAAGTGCATGGATACTCGAAGTAATAAAGAAAGATATCGAACCCACAGAGACCTATGTTGTCAAGTACTGATCAATTGATTTCTTACTATCTAGGTAGTCGAAGGAAAGTCAAGCAAATATCGCAAACACACGGAAAAATACTGTCGGAGAGAAAACTGGGACTAGGGTTTCATTCACTATAATTTCTATGACTAGACATGAATAAGGAATTCGTTAGTTTAATTTTATCATGATGAAGATGCAAATTACTTAATAAAAGGATTGTTTCACTCTCGTGCTAACAACCATGCAGGGATTAATCTTCGCTTTCGCACAAGATTCGTCCCAACGCTAAAGATAAGTAAATCATCAATCAATGAACTCAAGGATCACTTTCGTGCATCCGAATTCTAGGTTGATAATCTCTAGTGGAATCTCAAGGATCACTTTCGTACATCCGAGCCTCAACACTAGTTTTACTCATGGATCTCTAATGTTCCGATCCTCACTTTCGTGCAAGATCTCCACGTTTGACAATTAGACTCGATCTGTAGATTCATGTTATTATCATGGCAATTAATCTACTAGAATTGAACAAATTAGATTTAACCTAAGGAAGAGTTCCTAACATGCAATTCTAGGGTTCTGAATTCTCAAGCAATTACCTTTCAGTCAATAGTGAAAATTCTAAAAACATGATTAGTAACATGGATCTATAGAGAGTCTAAGCACAAATATCACATGAGCAAAATCATCATGCTAAGATTGAACGCAATGAAATAGTGAAAAAAAGTAGTCATCTAGTCATTAAAATTCAAGTGAATTACTCCCCCATGTCCCAAGAGTAGTTTAAGCTAGCATGGTAAAGGAGTTACAAAATTCCATAATTTTAAAAGTTCAAAAATCAACGAAAGAAGAGTTTCACAGCCGTAATTTTGATTGATCTCGGTAAATAGTGGCTCTCTCCCTTCTTTCCTTGAATTCTCCTTCGATTGATCTCCTTTTCTTCTGAAACTTCTGGTACGTCGTCTCCTCCTTCAGATGTAGCTTTGGTATGAATTTCACGGCCGGAGATGCCCTAAATTCGTTGCGGTGGCGGAACCCTAGGCGGCAGTGTGAATGACAATTTCTCCCTCGACAGTCGATGAAAATTGGGGCTTTCGGTGTGTGTGTAATCCTCTCGTCAAAAACTCCCTGATTGCTTCTTACGGCTTCGAATATAAACCACTGGATCGCAAGCAATTGTCTCCGCAAGAATCGGACTTCAGAATTGACCTGGAAATCGCGTTTAACAACAGAAATACGTGACATGCTCCGCAAGTGAACGGTTATGTCGAAGTAATATTAAAGATGTCGAATCCCACAGGGAACAAGGTTGAGTACCAGAAAATCCGAGTCCTAATAGCTAGGCGAATCGAAATTGGGTTTTGAAGGCAGAAATCGAAAACAAGTAATCAACGCTACGACGGTAGGGACTAAATATCAGAGAGAAATCAGGGCTTTGGTTTTTACTACGATGACTACTTTAATCGCACAAGGCAGATGTCGGTTATTTGGATTATTGATTTTGCATAAGGAATCTAACCCTAAGGTATAAGGTGCCCTCTCTCGAGTGTACACCCCGGTGCTTGACTTAGAATGAGCTCCTACTATCGCGGTGGATCGATCTAAGTGAACGCAATGAGTTCTATGGCAGATTATGAAACCCTCGAGCGAAGACCAAGCACTTTCATGTCGAGGTCTCGCAAGTTTTACTATGGGAATCCATCCTTACGATCCTTCTCTCGATATGAATCGTAATGGCTAACACATGAAAGTACTCGGCCAAGGTAAAATCATGAAATAAACACGTCTAAGTAAAATATGCTCACAACACAATCCAAATAACAGAATAAAGATAAAGTTTGCGATTAAATTCGTCAACGGGTTTAAACCAAGCCCCGAAATAGGGTTTACGCTACAATCATCATTGTTACGCTCAAAAATCTCTCTTTTAACATAGGAAGATTACAAGAACGAGTTTCTAAAGGATAGGAGAGGATAAACCGAAGTGAATCCGCAAGAATCATGATGCTCCGATGATCAAATCTCCAAAAATTGCCTCGAACTCGTGTTGTCGCCTTATTCTTCCGCCCGCCGCCCTTCGTCACGTGATTCCTCAATAATTAGGGCAAGAAAATTAGGGCTTTTATATCCCAAGTGTTCGCCTCTGAAAGAGCTTTCCATAGACACCTTACTTGCCGAATTTGGACTCCAAACGAGTGAGAAATCGCAGAAAAATCGAGTCAAGGTCGGACTCGCGCGTGCCCTGGGTTAGAATCACGGTGAACCTCGTCGGGTTCACCTGGTCGTGATTCATTCTGTGAGTTCGGCTGAAAGAGGCTCGGTGAACCCCGCCGGGTTCACCTGGCCGTGCTTTGTTCTGGGCTGTTTTTGGTCTAAAGGAAATCTGGTGAACCCCACTGGGGTTCACCCGGCCGTGCTTCTCTCTGTGAGGTTTCTGCTGGCTGGCGTCTGGGATGGTGAACCCCGTGGGGTTCACCTGGCCATGATTCTCAGGCAAACTCCGAATAAACTCAAATTTGACGGGTGGGTTCGTTTTCACACAAGAAATCGTCCCATGGCCTCAGAATCTTCAAAATATGTCGAAAAAAGGTGTTTTTACCTGAAATTCCATAAAAGTGCCAAAAAGTGAAGATTCTAAAGATATGAAGGAAATAAGGCTATAATGAGTATAAAAGTGTTAAAATAAGCCTAGATTCGACATGAAATACAACGAAAAAATACTACCAAAATGCAATGCATCAATACGACGGTGTAATAGTTTACGGCACTATCGTAAAATCGGTCGAGTTTTCTAATCTGATGTTGTTTGGGCAATACAGCACCGTAATCTGGTTTACGGTACTGGCATAAAATCGGCTGAACTCTCTGTTCATAAGTGACTGGAAAATACAGCCCGTGTAATCCTTTACGGCGATGCCGTAAAATCAAGTAAAGTTTCTGTTCTGAAGCGCTCTGAAATACGGTACCGTAATCTCGTTTACGGTACTGCTATAAAATCCAAAAAACCTTCTGTTCAGAAACTCCTCAAAATATGGCAGTGGCTCGGATTTTACGGTAGCGTATGAAAATACGGTACTGTAAAATAGGTTATGACACTACCGTAATTTGTTGAGTTGCTCCGTTTTACGTGAAATTTCTTGGGTGATCTCCTTTTGATGATGGTAACTCTTCTATGTGTTTGATTTTGCTTGAAAACTCCTTGAAATAATGCCTTTTTACCTGAAAATCGTGAAAAACCAAAATAGAAGTAGACTTTGCAATATTCGATGAATTTAGTATGAAAACAAGTAATAAGATCCTCAATTTAGCATGAAAAGATATCTAAAATGATACAAAATATACTATATATTTTGGTGTCATCATCTATAGTCTTCCAAATAAATAATACACATGTTGACATATAGATGCTTCCTAGATTCGACGCTCATCAAAGTTCAATCCTTTAGTTTCCAGTGTATAAGGTATCGAGTGACTAGTTGTTCAACATAAATGTGATCTAAATGTGGTGTGGGGGTTTAAGTCAATCATAAATGAGGTCAATGAACAAGGATCAATCCTCGAATGAAGAAAATATCAGTCAATGAAAATAAGAAATCTCGGCTAGGACCTACGACTTAGGACTTTTGCATGTTTTGGCAATAATGGTTAATGAAACTTAGTCCTTATCTACAAAGTCATAATGAAAGCATGTGAGAAAGGTACAACATGTCAAAGAGGTAGAGTCATGAGAATATCTGTGCCAAGCTGAAACATTATCAAAGTAACTTACAATAAGAATATCATGAAAATAGAGCGCATCGATAGTAAAGAGAGTTAAAGCTTGGCAGATGTGCTACAGTAGCACATTAATAACATCACAATAAATACTATCAGTTCATCATCGCATGCAAACAATTTAAAGTTTAACCATTAGTACAACATCCATCATGAAAGAGTAAAAGTCATGACGACCTTTCAAAATGTATAAGTACCCTCACCCGAAGCAAAAGATGCATCATCCCAGATGCATATAGTATAGGCATATATCAAAAAGGGGTGAGGGAAGACTTAACTAGAGTGCAGCCCTACTCACTGCACTCAGCCGGGTCATCATCGTCGTCGTCGTCAGCTGGCTTGGAGGAAGAGCCCCCACAAACATAGTAGCTCGGGCTGTGGTGGTGGTGGTGGTGCCATGTTGCTGTGAAGAAAGATCTCGATGCACTTTACCGTATCCATCAGGTTTGCCAGCTGCTTCCCTTGTTGAATCTGGTCCTGCCGAAGAAGATGGAGCATATCGTCCGTAGAAGGGCGGGCGGCAGTCCGAGGTTGCCCACCGATGGAAAAGCTGGGGTCAACATCCAGTGGCGCCGTCTAATTCTCGGGCGCTACTGGCTCCGGATATAAGCGCCAGTTGGCGTTGTCCCTGATGTCTGTGCGAGCTGTGTTGGATAAAGCCATGGTGGTAGTGGTATCTACAAAGGTCAGGTGGTAGATATCTCCTCTTCTCACAATCATCTTCATCGAAAGCAAATGTTCCAAGTCCAGTCGACAGCTTCCAACTGCTTCAGGTTGACCGTAGGGGTTATGTCCAAGGGGGAGAGCTATCATCGTGATCCTCCCGCCGATGCAGATGACTCCTTTCTGCGCATGGGCTACCCGCATAAATTGCCGGGCGAGATGATAACCGGCATTAATCTGGAAATGGTGCAAGAGCCCCCACAAACATAGTAGCTCGGGCTGGTGTACAATTTCGTCTCCTTCCCTCGCGAAAATCGAATACGCGAGTAACCTGTGTGCATAGCGGATGCAGAGGTTGGAGATGTTGGTGTATATGCCCTAGGACCTAGCTTTGGTCAACTTATGTACTACTTGACATTGATATTTATATATCATTCTGGCATTGTCGTTATCATTGTCTGTCTACACCTGCGATTGTGTACTTACATGATAATGTCCCTGGAGACAGATTGGATCTGTGCTCAAATAATCATCCCCAGTCAATGTACCTTAGTAGATATGGGACAACTATGGTACTTGTAAAACTGGTATGTGGGCTGGTTAGGCACGGGGTGCTAACGCAGACACATGGGTATATTATGGGAGGATATACTGGATAGACCCGCTATGAGGCTATGACTTGGTGTCATGAGTTATCCTCATAAGTGACAGGAGATGCATTGATCCCTTGACTTGAGGTCATTGATCATTCTATATGGTTAGAGACTTGCTTTGATGCAACCTAACACCTTGCCGTAGTTGGAAGGTCATAAAGGTTGTCATTGAGCGTGTCACGACCCATATGAGAAGGTCAATGGACAGACATAGGATTTGCCCCTTCCTTTGGGAAGCTTGATATCCATGGAGCTCCTCTATGGTTCTATGACTGAAAGTGTATGGCCATACCCAGGTAAGAACCTGATTTAGTCATAGCCATGTGATTGGGTGAAAACAAGTGGTGACACACTTGTCCAATCGGATATCAGTTCGGCAAAGAGACTGTAATGCATCTGTACCTAGTTGCGATGATGGGGATGTCGATGTCGATATCCATTCCAATGACCTGGGTAGCAGCGATGCACTGCTAGGTGCCACTCACTGCTTGTGGTGACCTTTGGTCAGCACTGCCAGCGTCAGAGGAACCTACAGGGTCGCACACCTTGATACTTGAGTTCTCGTATTGATCGGGAAGCCTTATGATCGAGTTATTGGATAACTCGGATCTTATTGGGAGATTTCATCAGCGCCAATGGGCCTGATGAGATGGAAGAATATTATTGGAGCCAAACTTCATTTTTGGCAGGTTGACCCGTATTTGACCATGGTTGGTCACATTTGAATTAGGGTTGCATTGGATTGGATCCAAGTGCTTAATCAACCCATGTAATGGAGTTTGGGCTAGCTCATTATCCAATGAGACCCAATAACAAGTTCTCATGAAGAGATGAGAGGCTAAAAGGGTATAATGGGGAGAGACCCAACCCCATTGGCGCCTAAGGGGCATAATGGGGTTAGGGTGGCAAAATTGCTTCATTAAGGAAGCAATTGGCGCCTAGCCCTCTTCCATTGATGGAATGCATGCCTTTAAGGCATTGCTTGGGGCGCAAGGCAAGGCCTTGGCGCACAAGGAAGGCGTGGAGCTTAATGAGGAAAGGTTGAATGAAAATTAAGGAAATGTCTTGGAGACTTTCCTTATCTCAAACCTCTTCATCCTAGCCCTACACTTGTCTTGATACTAGCCCATACCCTAACCGCCTCTTGCCCTATAAATGAGACCCTAATCGCCCCCTCATAATGATGATCGACTCTTGAAGGCGTGAATACAAGAGGAGGGGCGAAACCAAAGGTTTGAAGGGCGACAACTCCAAGAAGTGGCGCATCTTCTTCTTCCATCAAACCCTAGCCGCAAGCTTCATCCTTTCTTCCTCCTTTGGCACAAGAGACTTGAAGGCTTGGCGGCATTCTCCTTATTCCTCTCTTCTTCATCAATTGGCGCTTCTACCTTGGAGGTGGCGCAAGTACTGAAGAGGGAGCACAAGGCTTGGATCTTCTTCCCGAGGCTAGCACCGGGTGAGGAAGAAGAGAACTCAAGAGATCCGTGTGTGTGAGACTGCAGAGGGCGGACACTTGGACGCCTACATCGGCATCGCTCTCTTCTTTGCTCTAAGGTATTTCCTAACTCATCGTGTCGACTCCCTTGCATGCGATCTTCACTGGGTTTTTGGGACCGGCCTGTTTCGGGGACATTCTTCCGCTGTGCAAATATGTATGTCCATGACTCTGAAAAATTGTAAAATGTCCCCGGGGTTTCCCAACAGTGGTATCAGAGCGACTTGCAAGCCTCGAACGATGTTTTATGCTTTTCTTTCATGCTCACATGCCATGTCTCTATTTTCGTAAATAGCATGATGCATGGCAATCAATTTTTCTAAAAGTAGAAAAATTAGGGTTTCTTGTTTCTATCATCCTCTCAATCTCTTTTGGATTTTTGGACTATTTTTCTTGTTTGATTTAAAGATCAAAGGCGCACGTAATTTTGTCAAGTAGGATGGGCATTGTGTCTCCGGACTGGCCAGGTCTCTTGATATGACAAAATTGCCAGCCGAAAGGATCTCTGAAATCGTCTTGAAAAATAAATCGCAATTAACCAAAAGATTTGTGAGAAGAAGATGAGAAGAAGAGACTAGTTTTATGAAAAAGTAAAATTTCTGATTTTATGTTTTTCATGAGCATGTAGAATTGCATGAGTAAATACCTTGATTGTGCATGATGTTGTGATCATTAGTCAAGCCACCTTTGCATGCCTGTGATGTATCCTTGTGAGGCCTGCGTGCCGCTTTTCCTTTTTCAAAGAAGAAGATTAGGGTGGCGCATGTACTTGGAGCTTGGCGCATGCATCGAAGGAAGAGGCGCAACAAGCTTGCATAGTGGCGCAAGTTTGGCATGGCCGAACCCTTGGGTTTGTGTGCTAGCTAACTTGGCTTCTTGCATGGTGGCGCATCCTCCACAAAGAAAGACCATGGCATTGGCCGAACCTTTGGGGTCTACCCTTAGGGTTTGTGAGCTAAACCATGTGGGAAGGACCTTGGAGCCGACCTTGAGGACCAAGATAGAGGGCGGCTAGGCTAGGTCTATTTTAGGGGCTTGAGTCCTATGTCAAGAGTTGAATCTCCTTAGGCATGAGTTGATTCAATGTCTTGAAAGGGCTTTGATCACATCATCCTTCACTGCTTTCCCTATCTGATAAAAGCATGCCTGAAATGTTTTATCGTTATGTTATCACTATAGGAGAGCATGCCTGTATTGTTAGACATAAGATAAAATGTAGGATGATGAGACTTAAAAACCCTCAAAGAAATATCAAGTCTAGTAGCCTTCTAACGCGTAGCCCTCACTAAGCTATCGATCAGTGGAGTTGTGAATTGTTTCCCACCCTCGTGGGACACACCCACTTATCTTTAGAAAGTGCGTGGTGACAATGATTTCCCCAGTCCAGTTTTAACCTGGACGTGCCTTCGCAAGGAAACTCGTTGGCCCTGGGCATAACGGTTAGGAATGGACTTGACTAGAAGTTCACATGTGTTGGGCACATGGTGAAATTCTAGAGGCATCGTTGAAAGGTTAGGATTTCATGTTGTATCCAGCCTTCGCTGGACATGAAACGCCTAGACTGTTTCAATAAAGGGAGTTGCTTGGAGCAACCGGCCGGCGCGCCCACCTTGTGAAGCATGGGTCACTTTGTGCATCTCATCCCACCCTCGTGGGATGCGAAGCCTCATGCGAAATAAGGATCCCATCTCACTAGGAAGTCTTAAACTTCCGGATTGACTTTGTGGGTTGTCAATTCGAATCAAAATAGTGGGAGCCATAATCATTTAAAACAAGTCCAGTTTAAATGATTCAAAGTAGTACTAATCTGCTGTTTCTTGGGTGTTGTAGAACAATGGCTACGAACACTGGCGGATTGTCACTGCGATCTATCCTGGACAAGGATAAGTTAGTTGGAGCTAACTTTATGGACTGGCATCGGAATTTGAGGATAGTCCTCAAGCTTGAAAAGAAGCTGTATGTCCTGGAACAGCCTCTTCCTGCGGCTCCTCCGCCTAATGCCCGAACGGCAGAAAGAGATGCTTATAGGAAGCATCAGGATGACTCTTTGGAGGTTGCATGTCTCATGCTAGCCAGCATGGCACCTGAATTGCAGGTGCAGTATGAGGAGCAGAACGCTTTTCAGATGATCACTCGTCTGAAACAGATGTTCGAAGCTCAGGCTAGAACTGAGAGATTTGACACTGCCAAAGCAGTCTTTCGGTGCAAGTTGTCTGAGGGTGCACCAGTGAGACCCCATGTTCTCAAACTCATTGGGAATGTGGATCATCTCAGGAAACTGGGACATGCCATAGACAACGAGCTGGTTGTGGATCTTATTCTACATTCCCTGCCCCCTAGCTTCAGTCCGTTTATCATTAATTTCAACATGAACCGGATTGAGTGCACACGGGAGGAATTGATGAATATGCTCCAAACAGCCGAGCGCGAGATGGGTAAGACCAAACCCAATTCTGTTCTTTTGGTCCCTGCGACCAAGAAGATAAAGAAGAAGGGTAAGGCACGTGCTAAGGGCAGTGCCAAAGGTCCTACCAAGGCACTGAAGAAAAGGGCGAAGAAGTCAAAGGACCAGAGGTGTTTCCACTGTGGCGAGCAGGGTCACTGGAGAAGGGACTGCAGGCAGCTTCAGAATGAGGAGAAGAAAGGCTTGGCCTTAACTTCTAGTTCAGGTATTTATGTTACAGAAGTCAATCTTTCTACTTCTATGTCATGGGTATTGGATACCGCATGTGGAGCTCATATTTGTACAAATATGCAGGGGCTCAAGAAAAGTAGAACGGTGAAGCCTGGAGAGATAGACCTACGAGTTGGAAACGGGGCACAGGTTGCTGCTGTTGCTGTAGGCGTTTTGACTCTCTCCTTGCCTTCTGGACTTCACTTAGAACTAGATAATTGCTTCTATGTACCTTCTCTTACAAAGAACATTATATCCATTCCTTGCTTAGCAAGGAAGGGCTTTAAATTTGAAATAAATAAGAACTCCTGTTCTTTTTCATTTGCAAACATGTTCTATGGGAAGGGTACTTTATGCAATGGTCTGTATATCTTGGATATGGAAAGTTCTATTTGTAACATAAGTAATAAAAGGACCAAACTGAGTGGTTCAGTTGGTGCTTTCCTATGGCACTGTCGATTGGCCCATATAAACAAGAATCGCATCCAACAACTCCATGCAAATGGATTGTTAGATTCAAGTTCCTTGGAGGAATTTGATACTTGTGAACCTTGTTTATTAGGGAAAATGACAAAAGCGCCCTTCACCAAGATTGGTGAGAGGACAGGAGGTTTATTGGATCTCATACATACTGATGTGTGTGGGCCTTTCAATAAACAAGCCAGAGGAGGGTACAATTACTTCATTACATTCACTGATGACTTCAGTAGGTATGGTTATGTCTACCTAATAAGACATAAGTCTGAATCCTTTGAGAAATTCAAGGAGTTCAAGAATGAAGTAGAGAACCAGCTTGGAAGATCCATTAAAGCTCTTCGATCAGATCGAGGTGGAGAATACCTGAGCGGTGAGTTCTTTGACTATCTAAAGGAGTGTGGGATCGTATCCCAACTCACTCCTCCTGGAACACCTCAATGGAATGGTGTATCTGAGAGGAGAAATCGAACTTTATTGGATATGGTTCGATCTATGATGAGTCATGCAACTCTACCTCCCTCATTCTGGGGGCATGCACTAGAGACAGCTTCTCTGATACTGAATAACGTTCCATCTAAGAGTGTCTCCAAAATGCCATACGAGGTATGGACTGGGAGACGCCCTAATCTCACTTTTATCAGAATCTGGGGATGTGAGGCTTATGTCAAACGTCAGGATTCTAGCAAGCTAGAACCTAGATCTGATAAGTGTGTGTTTGTGGGGTATCCTAAGGAAACTAGAGGATACTACTTCTATGTCCCAGCCGAGAACAAAGTTTTTGTTGCTCGGGGAGCTGTCTTTCTGGAGAAAGAATTTCTCATGAAAGAAGTTAGTGGGAGGAAGTTTGACTTGGATGAGGTCCAAGTGCAACCACAAGATATAGAGATGGAATCTGAGCCACCTGCACCGGTTGTTGGACAACCAGAGGCTCAGACACAGGTCCCACGTAGATCTGGGAGGATTCGTCGTGCACCTGAGAGGTATGGGTCGCTGCCGACCCAACACGATGGAATCTTCATCATTGAGGATGAACCCAGGACCTACGATGAGGCGGTCAGTGGACCGGACTCCGAGAAATGGCTTGACGCCATGCGATCCGAGATGGATTCCATGTCAGCTAACCAAGTCTGGGATTTGGTTGAGCCGCCTGATGGGGTAACACCCATTGGATGCAAATGGGTTTTCAAGAAGAAAACAGACATGGATGGCAACATAGTTACCTATAAAGGTAGATTGGTGGCTAAAGGATTTAAACAAGTCCACGGGGTGGACTATGATGAAACCTTCTCGCCAGTTGCCATGATTAAATCCATTCGGATTCTACTTGCAATAGCTGCATATCATAACTATGAGATATGGCAGATGGATGTGAAAACAGCGTTCCTTAACGGGAAGCTGACTGAGGATGTGTATATGTCACAACCTGATGGTTTCATCCATCCTGCAGAGGCTAGTAAAATCTGCAGGCTAAAGAGATCCATTTATGGATTAAAGCAAGCATCTCGAAGTTGGAATCTTCGATTTGATGAAGCCGTGAGAGATTATGGCTTTATCAAAAGCGAAGATGACGCCTGTGTATACAGAAAATTCAGTGGGAGCTTGGTAATTTTTTTGATCTTGTATGTCGATGACATACTGCTCATCGGAAACGACATCCCTAGTCTTCAAGCTGTGAAGACATGGTTGGGGAAATGTTTCGAGATGAAAGACTTAGGGGAGGCCGCCTATATTCTAGGCGTGAGGATCTACCGGGATAGATCCAAGAGACTCTTAGCCCTTAGTCAGAGTACTTACATTGATAAGGTACTGGAGAGGTTCTACATGGAGCAATCCAAGAAAGGATACCTTCCAGTAAGACATGGCCTTACTCTTTCAAAGAGCCAGTGTCCTACAACACAGGCTGAGAGGGATGACATGAGTCGAATTCCTTATGCTTCGGCAGTAGGATCGATCATGTATGCAATGTTGTGTACTAAACCAGATGTGGCATATGCTGTGAGCATAACCAACCGATACCAATCCAATCCTGGTCTGCAGCACTGGGTGGCTGTAAAGAACATCCTAAAGTATCTGAGAAGAACTAAGGATCTGTTCTTGGTCTATGGGGGACAAGAAGAGCTCAGTATACAGGGCTACACTGATGCTTCGTTCCAGTCTGACCCTGACGACTTTAGATCGCAAGCCGGCTATGTGTTCAAGTTGAATGGAGGCGCTGTATGCTGGAAGAGCTTCAAGCAATCTACTATAGCAGATTCTACAACCGAAGCTGAGTATGTAGCTGCTTCTGAGGCAGCCAAGGAAGCTGTTTGGATAAGAAAGTTCTTATGTGATCTTCAAGTGGTACCTAGTGCAATGGACCCCATTGAACTCTACTGTGACAACAATGGAGCAATTGCACAAGCTAAGGAACCACGGTCTCATCAAAGATCCAAACACATACTCAGAAGATTTCACCTGATCAGAGAGATCATAGACAGAGGTGATGTCAAGATTAGCAGAGTAGACACAGATAACAATCTAGCAGACCCATTGACCAAGGCTTTGGCGCAGCAGAAGCATGATGGTCACGCTAGAGATATGGGGTTGAGATTGCTCAACTTCTAGGTCTTAGTGCAAGTGGGAGATTGTTGGTGTATATGCCCTAGGACCTAGCTTTGGTCAACTTATGTACTACTTGACATTGATATTTATATATCATTCTGGCATTGTCGTTATCATTGTCTGTCTACACCTGCGATTGTGTACTTACATGATAATGTCCCTGGAGACAGATTGGATCTGTGCTCAAATAATCATCCCCAGTCAATGTACCTTAGTAGATATGGGACAACTATGGTACTTGTAAAACTGGTATGTGGGCTGGTTAGGCACGGGGTGCTAACGCAGACACATGGGTATATTATGGGAGGATATACTGGATAGACCCGCTATGAGGCTATGACTTGGTGTCATGAGTTATCCTCATAAGTGACAGGAGATGCATTGATCCCTTGACTTGAGGTCATTGATCATTCTATATGGTTAGAGACTTGCTTTGATGCAACCTAACACCTTGCCGTAGTTGGAAGGTCATAAAGGTTGTCATTGAGCGTGTCACGACCCATATGAGAAGGTCAATGGACAGACATAGGATTTGCCCCTTCCTTTGGGAAGCTTGATATCCATGGAGCTCCTCTATGGTTCTATGACTGAAAGTGTATGGCCATACCCAGGTAAGAACCTGATTTAGTCATAGCCATGTGATTGGGTGAAAACAAGTGGTGACACACTTGTCCAATCGGATATCAGTTCGGCAAAGAGACTGTAATGCATCTGTACCTAGTTGCGATGATGGGGATGTCGATGTCGATATCCATTCCAATGACCTGGGTAGCAGCGATGCACTGCTAGGTGCCACTCACTGCTTGTGGTGACCTTTGGTCAGCACTGCCAGCGTCAGAGGAACCTACAGGGTCGCACACCTTGATACTTGAGTTCTCGTATTGATCGGGAAGCCTTATGATCGAGTTATTGGATAACTCGGATCTTATTGGGAGATTTCATCAGCGCCAATGGGCCTGATGAGATGGAAGAATATTATTGGAGCCAAACTTCATTTTTGGCAGGTTGACCCGTATTTGACCATGGTTGGTCACATTTGAATTAGGGTTGCATTGGATTGGATCCAAGTGCTTAATCAACCCATGTAATGGAGTTTGGGCTAGCTCATTATCCAATGAGACCCAATAACAAGTTCTCATGAAGAGATGAGAGGCTAAAAGGGTATAATGGGGAGAGACCCAACCCCATTGGCGCCTAAGGGGCATAATGGGGTTAGGGTGGCAAAATTGCTTCATTAAGGAAGCAATTGGCGCCTAGCCCTCTTCCATTGATGGAATGCATGCCTTTAAGGCATTGCTTGGGGCGCAAGGCAAGGCCTTGGCGCACAAGGAAGGCGTGGAGCTTAATGAGGAAAGGTTGAATGAAAATTAAGGAAATGTCTTGGAGACTTTCCTTATCTCAAACCTCTTCATCCTAGCCCTACACTTGTCTTGATCCTAGCCCATACCCTAACCGCCTCTTGCCCTATAAATGAGACCCTAATCGCCCCCTCATAATGATGATCGACTCTTGAAGGCGTGAATACAAGAGGAGGGGCGAAACCAAAGGTTTGAAGGGCGACAACTCCAAGAAGTGGCGCATCTTCTTCTTCCATCAAACCCTAGCCGCAAGCTTCATCCTTTCTTCCTCCTTTGGCGCAAGAGACTTGAAGGCTTGGCGGCATTCTCCTTATTCCTCTCTTCTTCATCAATTGGCGCTTCTACCTTGGAGGTGGCGCAAGTACTGAAGAGGGAGCACAAGGCTTGGATCTTCTTCCCGAGGCTAGCACCGGGCGAGGAAGAAGAGAACTCAAGAGATCCGTGTGTGTGAGACTGCAGAGGGCGGACACTTGGACGCCTACATCGGCATCGCTCTCTTCTTTGCTCTAAGGTATTTCCTAACTCATCGTGTCGACTCCCTTGCATGCGATCTTCACTGGGTTTTTGGGACCGGCCTGTTTCGGGGACATTCTTCCGCTGTGCAAATATGTATGTCCATGACTCTGAAAAATTGTAAAATGTCCCCGGGGTTTCCCAACAGGAGAGTGTCGAAGCTCTGGCATTCCGGGGCGAGTAAGCGGACATGGAAGAGATGCACCTCCAGAAAATATCTTCATTGAAGTTCGGTGGTCCAACCCTGGAAGCATACGCTGGGAAGACAAAAATGTCATTAAGATCAGCAATGGTAAGATGATACTCTGTGTTCGCCAATCTGAAAGATAGCAGTCCATGATCTGTGTCTAGAGCAGAGACTTTTAGTTTAACCGAGCTCAGAAATTCAAGTGTGAAAGGGATGTACGTGGGATGAGCATACTGCAGAAATCGTCCCCACCCAAATTGACGGAAAACCCAAAGCAAATCATCGAAGATGCCAAGAGCAGCTAATGCCGGCGGAACAATGTAACGAGTATTGATAATTCTTCGGTTAGATAGAACTTGATACCTCGCCGCTTGATGGTTATCACGCATTTGGATTTCCGGCGGGGTGGCTTGTTGTGGCGGTGCTGCGGGTCGAGGACTCGTTGCTCTGGCCGGTCTTTTGCCAGTGTTCTTCCTCCTTGGCGGCATGGTTGCTTGAGCAGCGAACAGAGGACGCGGAAGTATCGGCAGCTGATCGAAGAGGAGCTTGCAGCGGAATAAGGATTGGGAACTTGGAATGAGAGCTCGCCGGAAGCTCCTGGTGTCGCCGGAGAGCTGGTGGTCGGCGGTTAAGTGGGGCGACGGAGACTGGTGGGGCTCACGGTGGGGTTGCGCAAGATACGGAATGAAAAAAAAATGGAACCCTAGCAGCAGAATTTGGGGCAAGAGTTAAATGGATTGCTTAACGGGTCGGGTTGGCCAGGCGGATCCGTTAAGCTGCTGAGATTTAGTGATCACGCCTAGGATTTTCATCAGGATCTGGTCGTGATTTCCTTCCGCAGTTTTCTAATGCAAATCTTCATGGTGGTGTCTTCGATCACGGGGCAGCCGTGAAACTCTCGTAAATTTTGTGCGAATTCTGTGTTCTAGAAATCCTGCCTGTGATTTTTGTCATGACCCACCCATGAATGTCTCTGTAAGATTACGCAAAAATTTCCACGGCCTTGCCTATAGTTACGGGTCTGCCGTGAATCTTTCGGCAGATAAGCTTAGTTTTGCCTCTTCGGAAAAATCTCGGTCACGACTTTTAGCGTTCCCCGGTCATGATCTTCTCGTGAAATCCTTTATTACTGATTACGGCCATGGTTTCAATGTCTTCCTTGTCGTAATGCTCTCGGCGAATTTTCTGCTATTTGAGCTGTGTGAGAATCACGATCGAGATTTCTGTCGGGATCCGCCCGAGATTTTGGAAAAACTAGTGGAAAGTTCCTCCCTTTATTACATCAGTTTGTGACATTCTTGTGGTCTTCAAAAGCAAGTAAAAATATCAATGACCACAGTTAAACAAACGGGAATATAACATATGATGCAAGTAATGAAAGGGCACAACAAGGCCCAAATGTTGTTTTCAATTTTCAGTAGAGTCAATTGGCAATGTTGAAGATAAACAAGATCGATTCATGGATGTACAATATGCTCTCAAACTCAAAGATCATTAGAAATCAATTAGTGAAGATGCAATGCATTTGGTTTTCCAATAAGTTAGATCAAACTTGTTAAATGTTGGTAGCATTGGCATTCGGAATTGGTAGTCATCAACGTCGTAGTTCATGCGCGTTTCCTGCAAGAGTATCATCATTGTTAAATATCAAAACCATGTGTTGGAACGAAATGACTACAACCAAGAGATGAAATTCAAACTCATAGTAGAGAAGGTTTAAAACATTCTAAGGCTGGATTGGTGTGTCCTAGCATGCGATCACTAAGGTTTTAACACTAATTATCAAAAGAGTTCCTAAGAATATGTAAAAGCTTTAACAAAAATATGAAAAATGAAAAAGTAAGGTGCTGGAAATGAATTTAACTAAAGTAAGATGCTTGGGTTGCCTCCCAAGAAGCGTCGATTTAATGGTCCGTCAGCTTGACCATAGTCTGTGTCATTCTAGTGAAGGAGCGTCCGTGAGGAACAATGCAGTGTCCTCCAGTATCGGTTCATGGGAGATGTAGTGCTTGAGTCTCTGTCCGTTAACTTTGAATGTACCAGTTGACTCTCAGTAAATGTCTACAACACCATGAGGGTAAACTTTTTGTACTACATATGGTCCCGTCCATTTAGTTTGAAGCTTATCAGGAAAAAGTTTGATCATGGAGTTAAACAATAGTACCAATTCACTTTCGCGAAATTCTCTCTTCATAATCCTTCGATCATGCCATCTTTTGGTACGTTCTTTATAAATCATGGCGTTCTCATAGGCTTCCTGTCTGAATTCATCAAGCTCATTCAGCTAAAGTTTTCTGGTCTTGCCAGCTTGGTTTCCATTAAAATTCAGTCGCCGTATCGCCCAATATGCTTTGTGTTTGATTTCAACTGGTAAATGGCATGACTTACCATATACTAGTTGAAATGGGGACATACCAATTGGAGTCTTGAATGCTGTACGGTATGCTCATAATGCATCGTCAAGTTTAAGTGACCAATCGGTACGAGTATGCGATACCGTTTTCTCAAGTATGTGCTTTATCTCACGATTTGATATCTCCACTTGGCCGCTAGTCTGAGGATGGTAAGCAGTGGCAACTTTGTGTAATACTCCATATCTCTTGAGAAGTGATTCAAATCCTCGCTCAATAAAATGAGATCCTCCATCATTGATTACCACGCGAGGCATTCCAAATCGTGGAAATATTAACTTCTTGAAGAATCTGCAAACTACCTTAGAATCGTTTGTCGGGGCAACCAGAGCTTCGACCCACTTGGAAACGTAATCAACTCCAACTAAGATGAATCGGTTTCCACAGAAGGGTGGAAATGGACCCATAAAGTCGATTCCCCATACATCAAAGATCTCGATTTCAAGGATGGTATTCAGAGGCATCTCATTCCTTCATGATATTCCACCCATCCGTTGGCAACGATCGCAAGACTGTACATAGTCCCTTGCGTCTCTGAATAGAGTTAGCCAAAAGAAACCACATTGGAGAATCTTATATGCTGTTTTCTTGCCACTGAAGTGCCCTCCATAAGAAGAAGAATGACATTGGAATAGGACATCTGGAATCTCTTCTTTCGGTAAGCATCTTCGAATGATACAATTAGCTCAACGCTTAAACAAAAGTGGTTCGTCCCAATAATAGTGTTTTGCCATAGACATAAACTTCTTTCGCTGTTGGTACGTGAGTTTTGGAGGCATAATCCCGGGTGCCAAGTAATTTATCAGATCGGCATACCATGGTGCTTTCACAGCGGTGACCGCTGGTAATTTTTCGTCTGGGAATGCATCGTCTATTTCTTCCTCCAAACTGTTCTCGGGGATAGATATCAGACAGGTGAGATGGTCTGCTACCAAATTATCGGCTCCCTTCTTATCTTTGATCTCAACGTCAAATTCTTGTAATAACAGTATCCACCTAATTAGCCGTGGTTTAGCGTCTTTCTTTGTCATGAGATATCTCATTGCCGCATGATCTGTATAAACAATAACACGCGAGTTAACCAGATATGATCGAAACTTATCAAAAGCGAAAACTACAGCAAGAAGTTCTTTTTCGGTTGTGGCATAGTTGCTCTATGCTCCATCCAATGTTCGGCTGGCGTAGTAAATGACATGAGTTCGGTTATTCTTCTGCTGCCCTAATACAGCTCCTACCGCATAGTCACTAGCGTCGCACATAATTTCGAAGGGTAGCGACCAATCCGAAGGTTGTATTATTGGAGCGAAAATCAACGCCTTCTTCAATTGTTGAAACGCATCCATGTAGTTCTAATAAAAAACAAATGTAATGCATTGCATTTATATAGTGTTTTTGCCTATGTTTTAGATCATATTTTGGGCTTATTTGCATGATTTTGTACTACTTTTAGTGTTTTTATCTTACTTTGCACAGAATCTTCACTTTTCTGGGTTTTTATGAAAATGTAGGTAAAAAGGCACAAAAATGGTAGATTTTGCGAGTTTTGAAGCCATGACACAATTTCCGAGGAAATCACGAGCTTACAAGTCAGATTTGGGGCGAAAATAGTGAAGATCGAGACATTCACGGCCTTGGCCGTAATTCCGAGTCGGCCGTGAACGCAATGACGAGTGGAGAAGAAAAACGGCCAAGTGTCGGAGTGATCAGAGACTTTCATGGGTGAAGCCGTAATTCCATCACAGACCGTGAAACTCTCTGTGACCGAAGGGTATTGAGCACAGAAACATTCACGGCCTTAGCCGTGAATGCATCACGGGCCGTAAAAACTTTCGCCCGGCGAGTCTTTCGCTCGTTTCTCACTCGATTCAAATCGGATTTGAGCCAAACTTCATAGAACCGTTCCTGAATGAGTTATAAACCGGTCCAAGTATAAAAGATCGAATTTTGATCAGGTTTAGAGAGATTTTACGAACGAAGACAAGCAGCGGCGGCGAAGAGGCGACAACTTGATTTCTGACGAGATTCCAGTGAGATTTTCTCCAAAAGCGACGATTGATCGACCAATCCTCATCTACGGATCAAGGAGAAGGTGATTCTATAGTCTTTTTAGTGATTTCTTGCATTTCTACATGAATTCTTACTCGTTCATCACAAACATCATATATTTCTTTATTATCATGAGTGAGTAGATATTTTTGTCGGGATGATTGGGTGTAGCCCATTGACTTTTATGAGTTAATCATATTTTTACTATTTTCATAGATCTATCTTTATGATTCAGTTGAAATTGTACTTAATTCATGATTTACCCTGGCCAAGTAAGTTTACGTTTTAGGCGTTGCGAGAAGGACCGGGAGGTGAATCGCAACGCCCGACCTATTTCAATTAGACCTACGAATTCAATCACGGGAGTAGTTTGAATTCGTCTGAAGGATTTAATCAACTCTTCACAGAACTTAAGGAGTTTAATTAGATTAACTGTCACGAGAGTATGGAGTTAATTTAGTTAAATACCGTACCACGCTCCGGGAGGAGGTAGTATGTACCATAGGAAGAGTTCCTTACATGATAGAATATTTCTGTGAAATAGTTATTCTTTTAACTACTCATAACTGTCTTTGTGGCAAACCCATGAAATCCCGATTCTTTAGAAATCAAGACCTCTTTAAAACTGCCTCCGAGTTTGTTAGTCCGTAGAAGTTTATAAGAATCCATTGAATTAGTCTGCCTAAATTCAAACGCATCAAGAAGTTAGTACTTAGCTACGTAGTCCTCGTGGGATCGATAACTTTTATTACTTCGATAAAATCCGTGCACTTGCGGAGGCTATCAAGTTTTTGGCGCCGTTGCCGGGGACTACGGATAGTTAATATTGACTATTTGATAAGTTCGGAGATTAGGCATTTTTACTTTTTATCTTTGCTTTACATTTGTTTTTGCTATTTTCCTTCTTTTATTTTGAAGACTTACATGTGTATGCCCAGAAATTCTCGTGCAGGTGCTTTGTTTCCAGGAGATCCAGAAATCGAACGTACATTCCGCCTTCGAAGGAGATTACAATTCAAGACTAGAAAGGATTCTGAAAAGAGAGAGATGACGGAAAACAACCACAATCAATCTCTAAGGGACTTTGTAGCACCAAACATGCAAGGGTTCAGTTCGAGCATCGTTTGACCCAACGTAGAGGCGAACAATTTTGAGTTAAAACCAGCGCTAATGATGATGGTCTAGAACAACCAATTTGGGGGTTCTCCACATCAGGATCCGAATCTTCATTTAGCTGTTTTTCTTGAATATTGCGATACGGTCAAAATTAACGGAGTTTCATCTGATGCCATAAGACTAAGACTATTTTCATTTTCTCTCAGGGACCGTGCTAGAGCTTGGTTGTACTCGATGCCAGCAGGATCATTCACTACTTGGGAACAGCTATCCAGAGCATTCTTGAACAAATATTTCCCACCGAGCAAAACCGTTCAGCTGCGCAACAAAATCACGTGCTTCTCACAGCAAGAGGGAGAATCGCTTTATGAGGCCTGGGAACGCTACAAGGAGCTCCAGCGCATGTGCCCACACCATGGACTTCAAGACTGGGTTTTAGTCCAAATCTTTTATGACGGTTTGGATTATAACACCAAGATGATGGTGGACGCTGTAGCCGGAGGAACAATTATGAGCAAGAACGTGGAAGAAGCAACTACTCTTCTGGAAGATATGGCAATGAACCATAACCAATGGTCAGGTGAGCGGAACGCTGCATCCACAGGATTTGGTAAGTATCACAATGATTCCTTGTCATCACTGGCAGCTAAGGTAGATTCTCTGGTTTAGAAAATTGATTCTTTGTCTTTTTCATCAAGTTCAGTTAATGCTGTTTCTTGTGAGGTATGTAGTGTAACAGGGCATAACGCATCCGAATGTCAAATCATAACTTCTCCACAAAAGGAATCAATCCAAGAGCAAGCAAACGTTGTGGGGAAGTATAATCAGAGACCAACCAATGACCCTTATTCTGCAACCTACAACCCAGGGTGGAGGAACCATCCAAACCTGTCCTACAAAAGTAATCAAGGGCAGGTTCCTCCTCAATATCCTCAGCAGAATAACAGACCACCACCGGGTTTTCAACAAAGACAATACGGGCAGCCCTCTAAGTCGGATTTTGATTCCATGCTGGAAGTCGTTATGAATCAACAGAAGAAAACTGACAACCTTGCTGATCAACTCAAGCAGCTGACATCTTGTGTGCAGGCTCTGATTACCCACAACAAGATGTTGGAAAACCAGATCGCACAGCAGGCCAGTACGGCTAGCAGGCCAGTAGGGAGATTACCGGGGCAGCCTGAAATGAATCCCAGGGAGCACATCAACGCAATCATAGTAATGGAAGCCGAATATAACAAGATACCTGAAGAACCTATTGAGGAGTCTATCAACCAGCCTGCAAGCATTGTTTCAGAAGTAGAGTACTGTAAGGAGATGAGGAAAGAGGAGAAATATGTGGGCCCACCTGCATATGTCCCTCCAATTCCTTTTCCCCAGAGGTTGTTTAGAACAGAACAAAGGAAACATGAGATTGTTAAGACTGAGGTAAAGAAAGACCAGGTACGCCAGAACATTGAAATAACTAAGGTAAGTGATCCTGGAGATATTTCAATTCCATGCAAGATTGGTAAACTTTATGTCAAAAATGCATTGTGTGACATAGGAGCTAGTATTAGCTTGTTACCATCACATTTGGTTAAGGAAATAGATAGCGGGAAACTTAAACCCACTAACTCATATGTTCAATTTGCTAATGGCATGGATCAACAACCAATCGGGATATTAGAGAATGTAACAGTTAAAATTGATAAATTTTCCATAGTTACTGATTTCATGGTTGTCAACATGAAGGAGAATGTTAAGTTCCCTGTTATTTTAGGAAGACCATTTTTGGCAAGTACAGGAGCCATGATTGATATGTTGTATGAAAAGCTTACTTTGAATTTGAATGATAGTAAGTTGGTCTTCGATTTTTCATTAGAAACTAAGAGGATTAATTTTGCAGGTTCCAATCAATTTCCAGAAGTGAAGGAGAACAAATTTGATGGAGGAAGTGGCCTTGAAATTGATAGACGTCTCTCAGAGAGTTGGGAAAGACAAAAAAAGGACGAGCTAGAAGAGGCTGAGACATGGACAATACCTAGAGTATTAGGGTTAGATCTATACAATGAATTGGAAGAACGTGAGGAACTACAATTGCCGATCATTCATTGCGCTTCATATCCACCAGAAGAGTCATGAACATAGCTGTGGTCAAGCTAATGACCATAAACAAGTGCTTTTTGGGAGGCAACCCAAACTTCTAACTTTTATTATTACTTTTATTTCATTTTATCTTTTCTTTGCTTTGAAATAAAACTTTGACAGCTTGATTTGATGAAATTTTATTCATGAAAAATCTTTTAATAAGTTGTTTTATGTGCAAGAATTCTTGGGAAATTTTTACTTGAATGAAAGATGATCAACAAGGTGTTCACGGGTGCAGCCGTGAAACACTCACGGACCGTGAATCTTGCGACAATTTCTTTGTGAGTATGGTTAATATGATTTTGATTAGTGAAACTAGACGGTATTTGATATTTGAGAGTTGATTACCATGTATAAATTGAATACCTTTGAATTGGTGATTTTTCTGAATTTTTCTGAGTCATGTTTCCATCTTTTGATATTACTGTACAGGGTCTCGCAAATAAATACAAAGGGAACTCTTGCAAAATTTTTTCTGAATTCTATCATTCATTGATTTTAATGCTTATGTATATGCAACAATTTAAGTCTAGGGTGTCTTCATGTATTTGATTGTATTTCAAGCTCTATAGATATGTATTCTGAATGTTTATGATTGTTAAGGATATACAGGTTTGTTTTATCCTTGATTTTGAACTCATGAAACATTTTGAGTGATTAATTTGATGACTTAAGGAATTTTTGAAATTTTAAATAGACTTAAATTATTGAGTAAATTCAATTCTGGTATTGATAAAATACATTTGTGAACTGTTATATGCTCATGCGACACATGCATATTGTTTTTGTACTTAAACTTTAATTTATCTATTCTTGCTTGATAGAAATTTTTATGAACAGAAAATTGGTGATACATCTTTAAATTGAGAATTGCTCCAACTCCTCTAGTTGAGAAATCTTAAGTCATGAGTTATATTATACCATCGTTTGGTATACTTTAAATCTGTTGTGATCAAGTAACAGAGGGAGAATTTTTAAAATAAATATTTAACCCTCTTGCAGAAAGATCAACAACGATTTAAATACCATGTCACTGACCGGCTTTCTCCATGATTGAGAATAAAAAAAATGGAGAAAAAGAGAAAGCTGTAGGCTAAGTGGACAACTCCGCTGACTTTCATGATTGAGACTATGAGTTAAATTATACTACTTTGTGGTATACTTTAAACAATGTTATGATGCTAACAAGAAAGGGCACATAACCGTTTAAAGACCAAATTGCATTAAAAGTCTCTTATCTTTAACATCACCAAGATTCTTGAAATAAATTTATATCTATTGAGTAAGATGGATTTATTAAATTGAAAGTATCTGATATTTAGTGTGTGAAGAATGAATATTATGACATGAATTGTGAATTTTATCTTTCTTGGATTGTAACCTCTTGGGAATTTATCTCTATTATGATTTTTCTTGAGTGACTTTAGTTCTAAAAGATTGATTACTTGATTTGTGGACTAAGTATTTTATTAAGGGCAAAAACAAATGAGTGTTCCTTATCTTTACATTCTTTATACATATCAAGGTATTGCTTGACGACAAGCAAAATTCTAAGTCTTGGGTATTTTGATGCATTGCATTTATATAGTGTTTTTGTCTATGTTTTAGATCATATTTTGGGCTTATTTGCATGATTTTCTACTACTTTTAGTGTTTTTATCTTACTTTGCACAGAATCTTCACTTTTCTGAGTTTTTATGAAAATGTAGGTAAAAGGCACAAAAATCGTAGATTTTGCGAGTTTTGAAGCCATGACACAATTCCCGAGGAAATCACAAGCTTACAAGTCAGATTTGGGGCGAAAATAGTGAAGATCGAGACATTCACGGCCTTGGCTGTAATTCCGAGTCGGCCGTGAACGCAACGACGAGCGGAGAAGAAAAACGGCCAAGTGTCGGAGTGATCAGAGACTTTCATGGGTGAAGCCGTAATTCCATCATAGACCGTGAAACTCTCTGTGACCGAAGGGTATTGAGCACAGAAACATTCACGGCCTTAGCCGTGAATGCATCACGGGCCGTAAAAACTTCCGCCCGGTGAGTCTTTCGCTCATTTCTCACTCGATTCAAACCGGATTTGAGCCAAACTTCATAGAACCGTTCCTGGATGAGTTCTAAACTGGTCCAAGTATAAAAGATCAAATTTTGATCAGGTTTAGAGAGATTTTACGAACGAAGACAAGCGGCGGTGGCGAAGAGGCGACAACTTGATTTCTGACGAGATTCCGGTGAGATTTTCTCCAAAAGCGACGATTGATCGACCAATCCTCATCTACGGATCAAGGAGAAGGCGATTCTATAGTCTTTTTAGTGATTTCTTGCATTTCTACATGAATTATTACCCGTTCATCACAAACATCATGTATTTCTTTATTATCATGAGTGAGTAGATATTTTTTTTCGGGATGATTGGGTATAGCCCATTGACTTTTATGAGTTAATCATATTTTTACTATTTTCATAGATCTATCTTCATGATTCAGTTGAAATTGTACTTAATTCGTGATTTACCCTGGCCAAGTAAGTTTACGCTTTAGGCGTTGCGAGAAGGACCGGGAGGTGAATTGCAACGCCCGACCTATTTCAATTAGACCTACGAATTCAATCACGAGAGTAGTTTGAATTCATCTGAAGGATTTAATCAACTCTTTACAGAACTTAAGGGGTTTAATTAGATTAACTGTCACGAGAGTAGGGAGTTAATTTAGTTAAATACCGTACCACGCTCCGGGAGGAGGTAGTATGTACCATAGGAAGAGTTCCTTACATGATAGAATATTTCTGTGAAATAGTTATTCTTTTAACTACTCATAACTGTCTTTGTGGCAAACCCATGAAATCCCGATTCTTTAGAAATCAGGACCTCTTTAAAACTGCCTCCGAGTTTGTTAGTCCGTAGAAGTTTATAAGAATCCATTGAATTAGTCTGCCTAAATTCAAATGCATCAAGAAGTTAGTACTTAGCTACGTAGTCCTCGTGGGATCGATAACTTTTATTACTTCGATAAAATCCATGCACTTGCGGAGGTAGCTGGTGCATTACATAAGCCAAACGACATACGATGATAAGCGAAAGTACCGAATGGGCATGTGAACGTGGTTTTCTCTTGTTCGTCTGGATTTATCGGTATTTGGAAAAATCCTGAGCATCCATCCAAGAAACAAAAATAAGAGTTAGTGGCTAATCTTTCAAGCATTTGATCAATAAAGGGGAGAGGAAAATGGTCCTTGCGGGTGGCCTTGTTCAGTTTCCGATAGTCGATACACATGCGCCACCCGGTAACGGTTCTTTGTGGGATCAATTCATTGTTTTCATTTTTTACCACTGTTACTCCTCCTTTCTTTGGTACCACATATACCGGACTTACCCATTGGCTATCCAAAATGGGGTAGATGACCCAGCATCTAATAGCTTCAAAACTTCTTTCTTAACCACCTCTTTCAAATTTGGGCTCAAACGTCTCTGGTATTCGATATATGGTTTGCTGTCCTCTTCGAGGTGTATCCTGTGCATGCATAAAGAAGGGTTAATACCTTTTATATCATCCAAAGTGTACCCAATTACCTTCTTGTATTGTCGAAGCTTATCTAGGAGAAGGCTCGTTTGCTCTGAATCAAGATGGTTTGCTATGATGACAGGATAAGTAGAATTCTCACCTAAAAATTCATACCTGAGGTTGCTTGGTAAGGATTTGAGCTCTAAGTTAAGTTGTTTACAGACCTCCGATCTCGGTGTAGATGGTTCCTCAAGCTTCTTTTCTTCCGGCTCAATGGTTGTGCTCGAGTCAAGAATATCAGCATAGGCACAGACTTCTTCTTCTTGTTCTTTGTCATAGTCGCCCAATATGCATAATTCGAGAGGGTCGACGTTTGTCCGAGGGATGTAAGACGGGTCAAGCTCATCGTCGACGACTCCGATACTATAGCAGGAATCTGCAAAAAGAGGTTTCTTTAAGCTCTCGATAATATCAAATTCAACCATGTTTTCACCTACGCGCAGTATTAACTTCCCATTTTTAACGTCGATTATAGCACCGGCAATGGCCAAAAATGGTTTGCCTAGTATGATATGAAGTTTGGAGTCTTCTTCCATCTCAAGTACAACAAAATCAGCTGGAATAAAAAATTTACCGACCCTTATTGGCACGTCCTCAAGAATTCTTACCGGATGTCGTACAGAACGGTCGGCCAATTGCAAAGAGATATTTGTCGGCTTCAAGTCTCCGATGTCCAGTTTCTTGCAAAGAGAGAGTGGCATCAGGCTTACACTGGCACCAAGATCGCATAAAGCGCGGTCAAAAGGAGTGTCTCCGATCAGGCATTGAAAGGTAAAGCTGCCTAGATCTTTCAACTTTGGCGGTAACTTATTTTGGATGATTGCGCTGCATTCCTTAGTTAATGCCACTGTGCCGTGTTCTTCCATTTTTCTTTTGTTTGACAAGATTTCCTTCAAAAACTTAGCATAAGATGACATTTGTGACAAAGCATCGGTAAATGATATGTTAATATACAGTTTCTTTAAAATTTCTAAAAATTTACCAAATTGATGATCGAGTTTTGTTTTTGCCACCCTCTGGGGAAATAGAATTGGCGGTTTGTAAGGTGGTGGAGGCACATAAACAGGTTCTGTCTCTTTCGTTTGTGGTTCACTCTCAACAGGTTCATTCGGTTCTTCAGATTCAGGGGTTCTGGTCTCATTCTGACAATGGTCATCCTTGGGCATTTCTGGTTCTTCAAGTTGCTTGCCACTACACGTGGTAATGGCATTGCAATGTTCTTTGGGATTCGTCTCAGGCTGTCCAAGTAATCTGCCCGGTGGTCTAGTAGATGTACTAGCCTGTTGGGCAATTTGGTTTTCCATTATCTTCTGGTTTGTGGTTAAGTTTTTGATTGCCTCTAACACGCAGTCCATTGCTTTTGTTTGCGCTGACACGAAGCTGTCAAAGTGCGATTCAAAAGTTTGTTCCTGTGGTATTGTGTTGGTGCTTGGTTGTGGTGGATGGTCAAATTGTTTGGGCTGATACCTGGTATTGGACGAATGAAATCTAGGGGGCTGCCTAAAGTTTGATGGTTGAGTTGCATTGTTGTTTCTATAGGAAAAATTGGGATGACTTTTCCAACCAGGGTTGTAGGTGTTAGAATAAGGGTTGTTTTGGATCCTCGGGATAAAGTTACCTACAGCATTTACCAAAGAAGGTGGGGTGTCTTGTGATACCATATTTCCTAATTGACAGGTGTCAGAAAAATGACATTCCACTCCATAAATTTCACACATGGCAGCATTATGATGCATATTTATAGAATCAAGTTTATGAGATAGTGAATCTACTTTTGCAGCAAGAGAACTAAGAGCGTCAAGTTCATACTTACCGGCTTGTCGAGATGAAGTACCTCTTTCGCCCGACCATTGATAGTGATTGAGCACCATTTCTTCGATCAAATTGTAGGCTTCATCGACAGCCTTGTTCATGAGAGCTCCTCCTGCGGCTGCATCAAAGGTAAGACGAGTGTTATAAAGCAAGCCATTATAAAATGTATGTACCAATACCCATTTCTCGAGGCCATGGTGAGGACACATTCGCTGTAATTCCTTGAAGCGGTCCCATGCCTCATATAGCGATTCGCCATCTTTTTGAGAGAAATTGGTAATCTGGTTTCTTAATTGCGCGGTTTTGCTCGGAGGAAAGTATTTTGCAAGGAAAGCATGCGAGAGTTGTTCCCATGTGGTAATGGATCCAGATGGTAATGAATGTAACCAAGCTCGCGCCCTGTCTCTAAGTGAAAAAGGAAAAAGTCGTAGCCGCAGAGCATCAGTGGTTACACCATTCATTTTAAGAGTGTCACAGTATTCAAGAAAAACAGATAAATGCATGTTCGGATCTTCGGTCGGTGATCCACCGAATTGGTTTTGCTGTAACATTAACAGAAGTGACGATTTTATCTCAAAATTATTCGCTTCTATTGGTGGACGTGCAATACTAGAATGCAGTCCTTGAATTCTTCGCGAAGTGACTTGTTACCGTCCATGATTGATGTTTGCGAATTCTTCTTGGGTTGATATTTCTGAAGATTTCTGCGACGCCGTAACGTTCTTTCAATTTCCGAATCAAATGGTATTGCAGGTTCCGATCGCGGAGTTCTATGCATAAACTAAAATTCTAACAAGTAGATGTTCCATTAAATCAAGAAAAGTGTAAAATGACGTAAAAGAATGTATATTAACAAACTAAAAATGTCTAGTCTAGTAACTTCTTAATCTAGTCAATATTCCCAAAATTAGTCCCCGGCAACGGCGCTAAAAACTTGATAGCGCCCACAAATATAGTAGGCGTTTCCCGCAAGTGCATGGGTCTATCGAAGTAATAAAATATCGATCCCACAGGGACTAATGGGTAAATACCGACATATCTTGAAATGGCTAGCTAGACGATGTCGAAATTGGTGAAGTTTAAGATAACGAAATAATTAAAAGTGCAGGAATGTAAACAGAGGAAATCACACGAGAGGATTCTAATGAGGAGATGTATCAGGATATGGGTTCACCACTTTGACTCATTACAGTTGAATAGTTAAACTCTACTGCCGATGTCCTGTCTAGTTCAAGGGGGCACAGCTTCCTTGTCACGTAGGTAGCTCCCCTCCAATAATCTCATCTGTTCACACAGATTAGGTTATTGGTCCAATTTGTAGGGTTCTGACGCATGGTCAGACTAGAGTCTCTCCGACGCGTCTGAGCTCCTTACAATCCCCTTAAGTAAGTATAGATCCACAAGCGAGTAAAAACTCCTATAGATGCTGATTAACAACCTCACTCAAGGCGATTTAAAGGCTCAAACACTCTCTTTCGAGTGGGTCTGACGTGCGGTCGGACAAGAGGCTCTCCGCAACGTCTGAAGCTCCCTAAATCTCGAGAGCAAGTACAGATCTGCGAGCGAGTTTTTTCCCCCTAATGTCTGATTTACAAACCTCACCTTGGTGTTTTCCTAGGTGAGTACAGACCCGCAGGCAAGTTTTCTCCTCTAGATCTGATTAACGAACCTCAGCTTTGCGACTTAAGGCTCAAGCATACCTTTCTGGATGATGCTTTCCTTTAATCCTACGGGTAAGTACAGCTATGTGATAGCGCCCACGGATATAGTAGGCATTACCCGCAAGTGCACGGGTCTATCGAAGTAATAAAATATCGATCCCACAAGGACTGATAGACAAATACCGACAGATCTCAAATTTGCTAGCTAGACGATGTGAAATTAGCGAAGTCTAAATGTTAAATAATTAAACACACGGACATGTAACAGGAGGAATTGCACGAGAGAGTCTTAATAATATGAAATATCAGGATGTGGGTTCACCGCCTTGACTTCTTACAGCTAAATAGTCCAGACTCTAATGCCTTCATCCAGTCTAGTTCAAGGGACTCGGCTTCCTTGTCACTTGGTAGTTGCTACCTCTGATAGCTGGTTTGCTTCCACAATCCCGGCTATAGGTCAAACCTATTAGGTTCTGACGCTTGGTCGGAAACGCTTCTCCCCAACACACCTAAACTCCTAGTACTTCCAAGATGGGCACAGGATGACAAAAGAGATCCTCCCCTAGAATTCTTGGCTTACAAAGCTCCCCCGCGTAACTTCTGGCTCAAGCGTGCCCTCTCGGGCTGCGCAGGCATAGCGTTCCTAAATTATCTAACGTATTGGCACGCAAGAAGTTTGCCAAGTGCGTCTAAGATCCAAGAGCTAACACAAGGAGAGTGCAGTTCGTCAAGTGGATTCTCCCCAAGAATTCCTGCCTTACAAATCCCACACGAGGAATTACAGGCTCAAACGCTCCCTTTCGGGAGACATAGGCAAAGTGATCAAACAAATTTGATAAACCCCCGATCATATGCTTCCGACACACGGTCGGACTTGTGGTCTCCCCAACGGGTCTAAAACCCTAACTACCCCTAGGTTGAGTACAGACAATCAGCGAGTTTCCTCGTGATTATCTGATTTACAAACCTCAAATCAAGAGGCAAAGGCTCAAGCGCATTTCTTCCGGAACGCACAGGCAATGCGTGCACAAAGGATCGAGTCGGATTATAGCAATTAGAGTTAGACTACCAAGCTAGTAAGTCATCAAAAGGGCTACTCCCACATCCTGGTTAGGAGTTTAGCCTAACATGTTCATGGTGAAAGCATGAACTACAATAGTAAACATCTCATACATGTGTAGGTTTATGCAGCGATCACAAGAGGTAGGCAAGATCATGTAACACTTTGCTAAGAAGATTACACAAAAATAGTGCAGCAAAATAATTGTAGACGCATGATCTTCCTTACAGATTTAACCTTAAGGAACTTCACGCATCAAATATCTTTAATATGTGCTAGTGCGCAGCCCCTTTCTCCTGGTGCGTTCCTCCTTCTCCGCAGCACTCTCCTCTTGTTTTTCACTCGTGCCGAATCCTCCCTTATGTGAATCCTTCTTCTCTCTTTTATCTCCACTCATTAGTGGGCTGCTGTCCCTTCCTCATGCCCTATAAAAGCTGCCTCAGCCGCTGCAGTTTTTCCAGCAAAAGAAGTCTTTGCTGCCAGCCTCCATATCCTGCAAAGTTCAGCCGCCCATCCCTCATGACATGATGATTTTATGGACAAAATCTCCCCTAAAAGCTACTCCATGCCCCCTTTGTCAACGGGGGAGAAAGGTCCTAGGTGCCCTTCAGCCTCCCCTTAGGTTAGATCAGAGAAATATGGAAGAAAACGGTGATTTCGTAACAGGCGGGTCTGCGATCTCGGGTGAGAATTTGGTTGTGACCCGGTCGTGATTTGTCAGTTTCAGCTTCAGGTTTAATGACAATCACAAGCGTGATTCTGATCGGGACCCGGTCATGATTTCCGATAATGGCTTAAAAGAATCCGAAAGCTCCTGGTTAGGATCATCTCGAGTTAGGACGAGCTCCTCTACTACCAAAGTGTCAGAATCTACCCTTTATGTGGTCAATTTGACCTGAAAACGTGAGAATATCGAAACAGGTGTAGATTCCATAGATGCATCCAAATAAAGGCAATTATAAGGCTTAAAGTCGTGAAATATGTAAGATTTCATACGTAAATTGACATGTAAAACTCTATATAAATATGTGTCAACAGAATACCTACGACTTAAACCTTTGCTTGTCCTCAAGCAAAAAGAAAGAAATGAAATCTCATGAAGGTTGTTCAACTTAAAGTTATACTCCCCAATGATCTATAAATGCGAGATGATTACAACTAGTCATAGGATACACAGATCACCGTAGACTTTAAAGGTGTCAAGATGAAAAGCAGATTATCTAGGTCAAATCTATAGACAACAGTTGCATAATGATATTGGATAAAAGTAGTTCCTTACCGCATGAGACCTTAACACGCTCAAGGTACCAAAAGCGCATAGTAAAGGTCTTACTCATAACCTCAGTACCACCGCACCCTCTTTCGTTTTTCTTGGCTGCAATGCCAAGCCGTAGCTTCGGTACCATTGCCTTTATTTTTTCTTTTTGGTTTGCAGTGCCAACTTAGAACTTCGGTACCACTACCCTTCTTTTCTTTTCGTTTCTTTTCTTTCTGTGGCAGTGCCAAGTCGAAACTTTTGTATCACTGCTCTTTTTCTCCTGTTCTCAATTGCTGGGTAGTGCCAAGTTGTAACTTCGGTACCACTGCCTTCTATTTTCTCTCTTTTCATTCTCTCTATTTCTTGTGCGGTGCCAGGTTAGAGAAGCTCGAATTAAAACCAACACCAAGAGTTACCAAGAGTGGTAAGTGTGTCAAGTGGTTTGATCTATAGTCATCCAAACACATAATACTCATGTTGAGATGCAGATACTGCCTAGACTCAAAGCTTATCAAAGTTTAATCTTCAAGTTTCCAGTGTATAAGGAATCGAGTGGCTAGTGGCTCAATCATAAATGTAATCTAAATGTAGTGTGAGGGTCTAAATCAATCATAAATCAGGCGAATGGGTCATGAAT
The DNA here is from genome assembly GCA_027563935.2 of Costus lasius. NCBI lineage: Eukaryota > Viridiplantae > Streptophyta > Magnoliopsida > Zingiberales > Costaceae > Costus > Costus lasius. Next base: position 17,164,988 of record CM050448.1, on the reverse strand, counting down.
AAAAATCAATTATAAATGAGAAAAATATCAGTCAATGAAAATAAGAAATCTTGGCTAGGACCTACGACTTAGATCCTCACGTATTTGGGAAGTAGCCATCAACAGGGGTCAAAATGTATCTACAAAGTTATGCCGAAAGTGTAGCAAAAAGGGTGCGGACATGATAAGTGTGCTACAAAATTGATGTCCTTACAAAGTTGAAGTGTTTAAGAGATGACATAGTATGAGGATAAGACATCAAGAAAGCAAGTCATAGATCAAAGTGTTCCTCATGTTCTACACATGTTTGGCGGTCGTAGTTTAAAGTCATGGTAAAACAGGTGCAGCATCACATCAAGTAGCAATAGTTTGACAATATACACAACATAAGAAAGTTGAAATATTACTCTTGTACAACTATATCATCATCAAAGCACATGCAGTCAAAGCATTATGAAAGTGGGGCATATTAAAGTTCAGCAGTGGAGCAGGTTAGCGAGTTTGGTACAACAGCACAACATAGCAACAGTTTCATCACAACACAAAGTTCTCCATACAGTGCATACATTATCATTTTATGAAAATAGTAGACGACCCATCAAAATATGCAAGTCTTCCCTCCCAAGGCAAAATACCGCACCATCCATGGTGCAGATAGCATAGATATATATGTATCAAAAGAGGTGAGGGAAGACTTACTAGAGTGCAAGCCTACTCACTGCACTCAGCCGGGTCGTCATCGTCATCAGCTGGCTCGGAGGAATCAGAGACATGGATGGTATCGTCGACGTCCTCATCCTTGTCTCGCGGTGGAGGTGATGCCATGTTGCTGTGGAGGAAAATTTCAATGCAGTTCACCGTGTCCATCAGCACCACCAGCTGCTTCCCTTGGTTCAGCTGCTCCTGCCGGAGAAGATGAAGCATATCGTCCATAGAAGGACGCGCGGCAGTCCGAAGCTGTCCACCGATAGAGGAGCCGGGGTCCATGTCGAGAGGTGTAGCCTGGTCGTCCGGTGCAGAAGAGTTGGGATGAAGGCACCAATTGGCGCTATCTCTGATGTCAGTTCGCGCGGTATTTGGTAAAGCCATGGTGGTACTGGTATCTACGAAAGCGAGATAGTAGATGTCCCCTCGCTGAACAATCATCTTCATCGATAGAAGATGCTCAATATCCAATCATCGGCTGCCCACTGCCTCCGGCTGTCCAAAAGGGTTATGCCCAAGAGATAGTACAATCATAGTTATCATACCTCCGATGCAAATATTTCCCTTTGTGGCATGGGCGACGTGGAGGAATTGCCGAGCAAGGTGGTACCCGGCGTTGATTTGGAAGTGATGCAAAAGTCCCCATAAGCAGAGTAGTTCGGGCTGTCGCACTATCCCGTCTCCATCTCTAGTGAAGATAGAGTGAGCTAGGAGGTGATGTGCGTATCTGATGCAGGGATTCGATATTGTGGAGGCCCTTGCATTCCTGGGCGAGTAGGCAGTCATAGAAGAAATGCACTTCCAAAAGATGTCCTCATTGAAGTTAGGAGGACCAAGTCTAAATGCATATGCTGGAAACCCAAAAATATCATTCAGATCGGCGATAGTGAGCCGATATTCATTGTTAGCAAGTCCGAAAGTGATTAGGTCTGGGTCTGTCTCTAGGGCCGAGACTTTCACTTCAATTGAGCTGAGAAACTCAAGAGTAAAGGGGATGTAGGTGGGCTGTGCGTATTGCAGAAAACGTCCCCAGCCAAATTGTCTAAACATCCAGAGGAGATCATCGAAAATTTTGAGTGCAGCGAGTGAAGGTGGGTCAATGTACCGTGTATTGATTATGCGGCGATTTGAAAGATCTTAGTACCGTGTTGCTTGATGATTATCCCTCATTTGGATCTCTGGTGGCACAACTTGCTGCGGCGGTGCTGCAGGTCGAGGGCTGGTAGCTCTGGCAGGTCGCTTTCCTGTATTCTTCTGATGTGGCCGCATGGTTCTCGAGTTGAAGCAGAGGTTGAATGGAGAACAGTGTACGCGGCGAGAAGAAAGTCAAAAACTTGAAGTGAGAGCTCGCCGGAGGTTGCCTGACGTTGCCGGAATGGTCGCCGGAGAGTCAGTGGTCGGCGGTGAAGTACGCGGCGACAGCAGGTGGGGCACACAATGGGGTCGGCGAAGTGTACGAAAATGGTAAAGGTCGGGAACCCTAGTGAAATCCCAGGCAAGCTGCTTAAGTGAAGGTCTTATCTGGCTGCTTAACGGATCGGGCTGGCCAGGCGGATCCGTTAAGGTGTTAAAGTTCAGAGATCTCGCCCAAGATTTTCATCAGGACCCGGTTGTGATTCTGTTGCAATCTTTTAATGCAAATCTTCACGGCTGTGTCTTCATTCACGGGGCTGCCGTGATGTTTTTGTCATGTATGGAAGCATTCTGTTTTCTAAAAATCAAGCCCGTGAGTTTCGTCATGATCCGCCCGTGATTTCTTCTGGAAGATTTTGCGCGAATTTCATGGCCGTGCCTCTAGTTACGGGTCTGCCATGAACTTTTCGGATAATTTTTGTTTTGCCTTTTCGGAAAAATCTCGGTCACAAATTTCAGCGTTCCCCGGTCATGATTTCCTCGTGAAGTTCTTCGATGTTGATTACGGCCGTGGTTTTAGTGTCTTCATTGCCTGTCTTCATTGCCGTAATGCTCTCGGTGAATTTTCTGTCGTTTGAGCTGAGTGAGAATCACGGTCGGGATTTTTGTCGGGAGCTGCCCGTGATTTTGGAAAACTGATAGAAAACGCCTCTCCTTACTGCATAATTTGCGATATCCCTGTGTCATTCCAAATCAAGTAAGAACATCAATATCCACAACTAAATGGTCAGGGAAATACTAAACAACGCAGGTACTGGAAAGGGCACAGTAAGGCTCCAAATAACATTTTCAATTTTTATAAAAATCAACCGCCAGTGCTAAAGATGAATAAGATCAGCTCATGATTGCGTATAGGTTTTCAATATTCAAAGGATTAAAATTGATTGGTGCGAGTTTAGCCTGCATCCTTCCCGTGAGCACATATTGTTGAGGACCTTCACACCCTACTTCAATATTGGTATCATGTGCCGGTATTTGGAGTTTGATGCGCATTTCTTATAAGAATATCATCATTAGAACAAAATGGACATAACTAGGAAATGAAATTCAGACTTATAACAGAGGAGGTTAGGGTGTCCAAGTGTCATTTTGGTCAGGATATAAGCATGAAATCACTAAGAATTTAAGACCCATCATCATGCGAACTAAACTAAACTTACACAAAGCATGAAAACGAAAATGAAAAATACTGAAAATAAATTCGACTAAAGTAAGAAGCTTGGTTGCCTCCCAAGAAGCGCTGATTTAATGGTCCGTCAGCTTGACCATCATCGGTGTCATCCTGGTGAAGGAGCATCCGCGAGGACCAGAACGGTTCCCTTCGGTATCGGTTCATGGGAGATATAGTGCTAAGCCTTCGTCTGTTAACCTTGAATGTACCGGTTGACTCTCTGTAAATGTCTACAGCACCGTGAGGGTAAACCTTCTGTACTACATACGGTCCTGTCCATTTAGTCCGAAGCTTACCAGGAAAAAGTTTGATCCTGGAGTTAAACAATAGTACCAATTCACCTTCTTGAAATTCCCTCTTCATAATCCTTCGGTCGTGCCATCTTTTGGTGCGTTCTTTATAAATTCTGGCATTCTCATAAGCTTCTTGTCGGAACTCATCGAGCTCATTAAGTTGCAGCATCCTGGCCTTACTAGCTTGCTTTCCGTCGAAGTTCAGTTGTCGAATCGCCCAATAGGCTCTATGCTCGATCTCGACCGGTAAGTGGCACGATTTACCGTATATCAACTGGAATGGGAACATACCTATAGGGGTTTTGAATACTGTACAGTATGCCCATAAAGCATTATCGAGTTTCAGGGACCAGTCCATGCGTGTGTGTGATACGGTTTTCTCAAGAATGCGCTTTATCTCCTGGTTTGATATTTCAACTTGCCCGCTAGTCTGAGGGTGGTAAGCGGTAGCTACCTTGTGCATTATTCCATATTTTCTGAGAAGTATTTCAAATCTTCGTTCAATAAAATAAGATCCTCCATCACTGATTACCACTCGAGGCATTCCAAATCACGGAAATATTAACTTCTTGAAGAATCTGTGAACTACCTTGGAGTCATTTGTTGGGGAAGCCAAGGCCTCAACCCATTTGGAAACATAATCAACTCCAACTAAGATGAATCGGTTACCACAGGAGGGTGGAAATGGTCCCATAAAGTCGATACCCCATACGTCAAAGATCTCGATCTCAAGAATGGTATTGAGAGGCATCTCATTTCTTTGCGATATTCCCCCTGTCCTCTGGCAGCGATCACAGGACAATACATAGTCTCTCGCGTCTTTAAATAGGGTTGGCCAAAAGAATCCACACTGGAGAACCTTTTATGCTGTTTTCTTACCGTTGCAGTGTCCTCCATAAAAAGATGAATGACACTGGAACAGGACATCTGAGATTTCTTCCTCAGGCAAGCATCTTCGAATAATACAATCGGCACAGCGCTTGAACAAAAGTGGATCGTCCCAATAGTAGTACTTTGCACTTGACACAAATCGCTTTCGCTACTGGTACGTTAAATTCGGAGACATAATACCGGCCGCCAAGAAATTTACCAAATCGGCGTACCAGGGTGTCTTTACCGTGGCCGCGGCTACTAGGTTCTCATCCAAGAACGCATCATCAATTTCATCTTCCGACTCTCCCTCGAAAGTGGTCGTCAAGTGGGACAGATGTTCTACTACTAAATTATCAGTCCCTTTCTTGTCTTTGATCTGAATATCAAATTCTGCAATAACAGTATCCACCTGATTAGCCGCGGCTTTGCGTCTTTCTTCTCCATGAGATATCAAATCGCCACATGATCTGTATAGACAATGACACGCGAGTTAACCAAATATGATCGAAACTTATCAAAGGCGAAGACCACAGCTAGAAATTCTTTTTCTGTGGTGGCGTAGTTGCTCTGTGCTCCATCTAGTGTTCGGCTGGCGTAATAAATGGCATGAGTTCGGTTGTTCTTCCGTTGCCCCAATACAGCTCCTACCGCATAGTAACTAGCGTCGCACATTATTTCGAAAGGTAGCGACTAATCTGGAGGTTGTATTATTAGAGCGGAAATCAACGCCTTCTTCAATTGTTGAAACGCATCCATGCAGTTCTGGTCAAAAACAAATGGAACATCCTTAGCGAGTAATGATGTTAAAGGTCTGGAAATTTTAGAAAAGTTTTCAATGAAATGTCTATAAAAGCCCGCATGGCCTAAGAAACTTCTTATTCCTCTGACGGAGTTAGGAGGTGGCATTTTCTCTATCACACTGATTTTTGCTTTATCGACTTCGATACCATGCTCCGATATCAAATGACCAAGAACGATCCCTTCCTTTACCATAAAGTGACATTTCTCCCAGTTTAACACCAGGCTCGTCTCCTCGCAATGCTGCAAAACACGGGTCAAATTAGATAAACAAGAGTCAAAACTGGACCCATATACCGAAAAGTCATCCACGAAGACGTCCATGATGTTTTCAATGAAATCGGAGAAGATAGCCATCATGCATCGTTGGAATGTAGCTGGTGCGTTACACAGACCAAACGGCATTCGCAGGTAAGCGAAGGTACCGAAGGGACATGTGAATGTGGTATTCTCTTGGTCGTCTGGATGTATCGGTATTTGAAAAAATCCTGAGTATCCATCCAAGAAACACAAATACGAGTTAGTGGCTAATCTTTCAAGCATTTGATCAATAAAGGGAAGAGAAAAATGGTCCTTGCAAGTGGCCTTGTTCAATTTTCGATAATCGATACACATGCGCCACCCGGTAACTGTTCTTTACGGGATCAATTAGTTATTTTCATTTTTTTACCACTGTCACTCCTCCTTTCTTTGGTACCACATGTACCAGACTTACTCATTGGCTATCCGAAATGGGGTAGATGACCCCAGTAGCAAATAACTTCAAAATTTCTTTCTTAACTACCTCTTTCAGATTCGGGTTCAAACGTCTCTGGTATTCGATAGATGGTTTGTTGTCCTCTTCGAGGTGTATCCTATGCATGCATAAAGAAGGGTTAATACCTTTTATATCATCCAAAGTGTACCCAATTACCTTCTTATATTGTCAAAGCTTATCTAGGATAACACTTGTTTGCTCTGGATCAAGATGGTTTGCTATGATGACAGGATAAGTAAAGTTCTCACCCAAAAATTCATACCTGAGGTTGCTCGGTAAGGATTTGAGCTATAAGTTAAGTTGTTTACAGACCTCAGATTTCGGTGCAAATGGTTCCGCAAGTTTTTCTTCTTCTGGTTCAATGGTTGCACTCGAGTCAAGAATATCAGCATAGGCACAGACTTCTTCTTCCTGCTCTTCGTCATAATCACCCAGCAGGCAAATTTCGAGAGGGTCGACGTTTGTCCAAGGGTTGTAAGATGGGTCAAACTCATCGTCGACGACTCCGATACTATAGCAGGAATATGCAAAAAGAGGTTTCTTTAAGCTCTCAGTAATATCAAATTCAACCGTGTCTTCACCTACGCGCAATGTTAACTTCTCATTTTTAACGTCAATTATAGCACCGGCAGTTGCCAAAAATGGTCTGCCCAATATGATAGGAAGTTTGGAGTCTTCTTCCATCTCAAGTACAATGAAATCAGCTGGAATGAAAAATTTACCGACCTTTATTGGCACATCCTCTAGAATTCCTACCGGATGTCGTATAGAATGGTCGGCCAATTGCAAAGAGATGTTCGTCGGCTTCAAGTCTCCGATGTCCAGTTTCTTGCAAAGGGAGAGTGGCATCAGACTTACGCTGGCACCAAGATCACATAAAACTCGGTCGAAAGGTGTGTCTCCGATCAGGCATTGAATGGTAAAGCTGCCTGGATCTTTCAACTTTGGTGGTAACTTGTTTTGGATGATTGTGCTGCATTCCTCAGTTAACGCCATTGTGCCGTGTTCTTCCATTTTTCTTTTATTGGATAGGATTTCCTTCAAAAACTTAGCATAGGATGACATTTGCAACAAAGCATCGGTAAATGGTATGTTAATATACAATTTCTTCAAAATTTCTAAAAATTTACCGAATTGATGATCGAGTTTTGCTTTTGCCAACCTCTGGGGAAATGGAATAGACGGTTTATAAGGTGGAGGAGGCACATAAACAGGTTCTCTTTCTTTCATTTGTGGTTCACTCTCAACAAGTTCATTTGGTTTTTCAAATTCAGGGGTTCTGGTCTCATTCTCACAATGATCATCCTTGGGTATTTCTGGTTCCTTAAGCTGCTTGCCACTACGCGTGGTAATGGCATTGCAATGTTCTTTGGGGTTCATTTCAGGCTGTCCAGGTAATCTGCCCGGCGGTCTAGTGGATGTACTAGCCGGGTTCATTTCAGGCATTGAATGGTAAAGCTGCCTGGATCTTTCAACTTTGGCGGTAACTTGTTTTGGATGATTGCGCTGCATTCCTTAGTTAATGCCACTGTGCCGTGTTCTTCCATTTTTCTTTTGTTTGATAAGATTCTTCAAAAACTTAGCATAGGATGACATTTGTGACAAAGCATCGGTAAATTGTATGTTAATATACAGTTTCTTCAAAATTTCTAAAAATTTACCAAATTGATGATCGAGTTTTGTTTTTGCCACCCTCTGGGGAAATAGAATTGGCAGTTTGTAAGGTGGTGGAGGCACATAAACAGGTTCTGTCTCTTTCGTTTGTGGTTCACTCTCAACAGGTTCATTCGGTTCTTCAGATTCAGGGGTTCTGGTCTCATTCTGACAATGATCATCCTTGGGCATTTCAGGTTCTTCAAGTTGCTTGCCACTACGCGTGGTAATGACATTACAATGTTCTTTGGGATTTGTCTCAGGCTGTCTAAGTAATCTGCCCGGTGGTCTAGTAGATGTACTAGCCTGTTGGGCAATTTGGTTTTCCATTATCTTCTGGTTTGTGGTTAAGTTCTTAATTGTCTCTAACACACAGTCCATTGCTTTTGTTTGCGCTGACACGAAGCTGTCAAAGCACAATTCAAGAGTTTGTTCCTGTGGTATTGTGTTGGTGCTTGGTTGTGGTGGTTGGTCAAATTGTTTAGGCTGATACCCGGTATTGGACAAATGAAATCCAGGGGGCTGCCTAAAGTTTGAAGGTTGCATAGTTGTTTCTATAGGAAAAGTTGAGATGATTTTTCCACCCGGGGTTGTAGGTGTTAGAATAAGGGTTGTTTTGGACTCTCGAGTTAAAGTTCCCTATAGTATTTACCAAAGCAGGTGGGGTGTCTTGTGATACCATATTTCCTAATTGACAAGTGTCAGAAAAGTGACCTTCCAATCCACAAATTTCACACTAAGCAGTATTATGACGCATATTGATGACACCAAAATATATAGTATATTTTGTATCATTTTGGATATCTTTTCATACTAAATTGAGGATCTTTTACTTGTTTTCTTGCTAAATTCATCGAATATTGCAAAGTCTACTTCTATTTTGGTTTTTCTTGATTTTCAGGAAAAAAAGACATTATTTCAAGGAGTTTTCTAGCAAAATCAAACACATAGAAGAGTTACCATCATCAAGAGGAAATCACCCAAGAAATTTTATGAAAAACGGAGCAAGTCAGCAAATTACGGCAGTGTCGTAACCTATTTTAATTACAACTCGTAATTTCGCGTGTGAACAGTGCTGTCACCACTGTTTTGATGATTTCTCCCTCGATCGGACTCCAAATGCTCTAAAACTTCTGGGGTGTGCTCTCCTACTCCAGACGAAGCTTCGGTGTAAAATCACGGCCTGAGGTGCCCTTTACGCCTCTCGGCGCGAGGCCGTGCCCTAAGGATGCCTCCCTTGATTGCTGGATAAAAATTCTCCCTTTTGGTGCGTCTGTCTTCTCCTTTTAAAGTTGAGTCCGCAGCAACTTTCGGATCTAAATTTGGAGCTCTGAATCAAAAGTTATGGCCCGCGCAAGATTCGGCCACGGAAAACTCGCGTTTTTGACTGGAAATTACGGCCGTGTTATATTTTACGGCAATGCCATATTTTCATTCTGCGTGTTCTGGGTCAAAATTAAGGCCCGTAAAATGCTTCTCGACCGTGCCATAAAATTGGTCGAGTTCTCTGGTCTGAAGTGTCTGGAAAATACGGCACCGTAATCTGGTTTACGGCACTGCCGTAAAATCAGCAAGTGTCTCTGTTCTGAAGCGCTCCAAATTATGGCAGTGTAATTCTTTACGGTGGTGCTGTAAAATCTGAAAAACCTTCTGTTCGGAAACTCCTCAAAATACGGCAGTGGCTCGGATTTTACGGTAGCGTACGAAAATACGGTATCGTAAAATAGGTTACGGCACTACCGTAATTTGTTGACTTGCTCCATTTTTCGTGAAATTTCTTCGGTGATTTCCTCTTGATGATGGTAACTCTTCTATGTGTTTGATTTTGCTTAAAAACTCCTTGAAATAATGTCTTTTTTTCCTGAAAATCAAGAAAAACCAAAATAGAAGTAGACTTTGCAATATTCGATAAATTTAGCATAAAAACAAGTAAAAGATCCTCAATTTAGAATGAAAAGATATTCAAAATGATACAAAATATACTATATATTTTGGTGTCATCAAAATACATAAGGCTCAAACTTTGCTTGTCCTTAAGCAAAAATTAAAAATTGATTAAAAGAATAACCTTTTCATGCTCAATAAATTTCTAAAATACAATCATCAATGAAAAAATCCATCAATTGTTTCACAAAACTTCAAATAAATATATCATTCTTAGAATTCAACCCTCTAGATCCACAACTCAATCAAATAAAACTTTACAACTTGTATAATAAATAGAATTTTCAATCTCATGATTTCACCCAGTTTTCAGTTCAAATCTATCATGCCTTTGTTTACAGGAATTAGGTTTCCAAGATCTTTTTCCACACATAATTTTTTTTCCTTTTTTTTAATTTTTTTTATTTGATTATATTTGCAAAGATGGCATGCATCCACTTAGATACACACTTTTTATTTTTGACTTCAACTCTTATCTTCGGTACCACTATCAATTTTGCATAGTGCTAAGTAGAGGAGTCTTATTCTTTTTATCTCTCATTATTTTTCATGCATAGACTTCAACCTATGTCTTAGGTACCACTATCAATTTTACATAGTGCCAAGTAGGGGAGTCTCTCACTATTTTTGTGGATCTTGGATTCATCCTTCCCAACAAATAGCAAAATAGACTAAACATCTTCTAGGTTGATCAATTGATATCAATTCACAAATCATACTCATATACTCATTTTATTCAAAGGAATAGGTTTACCTTAGATCTCATTCCTCAAATAATACATCTACCCAAAATTTCATGCATCAACCAATGTCAAATTTTAAAAATAGATATGCATTGAAGAAATAAATCTAACATGATAGGGTTTATCAAATCACAAGTATAAATACTCACATCATCAAGGAAGATATTTTATCAATAGAAATTTTATCAATAAATCATGCCATCATATAGTAGAAAGTGGATCATATGCTTTCATCAATTTTAACAACAAATTTGAATAATATCATCATCAAAACAATGAGTTCCATATATCCATAAAATCATTTTTCAAGAGAAAACCAATAAGTAGCATAAATATGATAAAGTCAAAGATGCACTATAAGAAATAGTCATTAATAAGAGAGTGCAAGTGATACTCACAAAACTATATAGATCATGCTCAATCATTGTCAGGCCAATGCAACTGGGTCCAAAGATGTGCCTTTTGCAAATTTTCTACACAATTGAAGATACATAAGGCTCAGTCTGAAAATAGTCTCTAAAAATAATAATGATAAAAATAATTTTCTGAAGGGAGAATCAGAGATGTCGCCGGAGGTCTGAAGAGGATGCCGGTGGAAAAAGCTGATGCAGCTGAGAAGCAAAAGTGGAACAGAGGCTAGCTAAAGAGCTACTAGCAATGACGATGGTGGTGCCGACAGTAGAGTGAGTAATCCCTAGTGGCCTGCTAGAGAATACAGTCCTGGAGGTGAGATAGCACTGCAAAAATAGTCTGCTGCATAAATAAAATAAATGGAATAAGATGTAGCAAAAGAAGTAAGAATCTGCAGATGGTATAATCCAGTGTCGACGGTTGGATACAGTGATGTCAGAGGCAGATGCAGTGGTGGCTAGGGGTGGAAGACAGTTGCTCTTGAAGATTTCTGAATCTGGAGGCAAAATAAGCAACATAGGTAGAAAACAAACAAAACAGTTTTTGAATTTTTTATGAAAAGTAGTCATACCCTAGAATAAAATTTAATGATCTAAATAGAAAATGAACAGAACCAAGTTGTAGAATAAGATATATTCTTTTCAGACATATGAAAATCAAAGGATCAAAATCTATCAGAAATTTAGGGCATCAATAGAAAGAAGGCTACTCAGATTAAAAACTGCACAAACTGCACAAAAGTTAATCAGATTCAAAAAGTTACCATGTGTCCTAGAATGATCAGAAAATATTTTCATGAAAATAACTATTCCACAAGATAGAATGACACATGTTCTTTCAATTCCAAGTGAAAAATCTAGGTTTCAAGTCACCGAAACATCTTAAAAAGTGGCAGCAAAAGTGCTAGTCAGAACAGTCAGAAAAAACTGCTGCAGAAATTAATCAGAATCGAAAAGTTGCTATGGGTTTTAGAATGATCCATGGACTTTAAAATTTAGAAAAAAATATCTAGATGATAGAAAAAGATGAGTACTTCGTTGTCGTGCCAAAGATCAAAAATTTTTCCAACTCAGTTTCTTGAAATCGCAGCTAGAAAACACCTACTCAATAAGCATAAAACAGATTTAAAATACGGGTACCGTGAAATGCTTTACAGTACTGCCGTATTTTACAAAGAACTCTCGGGTTAAAAACTACTCAAAAATACGGTACCGTGAACAATATTACGGCAGTGCTGTAAAATACCAAAGACTCTCGGGTGAAAATTAGATCAAAAATACGGTACCGTAAAGTAGATTACGGCAGTGCCGTATTTTGTACAAAATTTTATTTTCCATGCAAAATAAAAAGAAAAATTAATTCTAAAAATAAACTAAAATAAAAGCAACTAAGCTAAGATAGAGTGCTTGGGTTGCCTCCCAAGAAGCGCTAATTTTTAGGTCATTAGCTTGACCAAAAATTAATATCATGGTGAAGCAGGTGAATCAATACCAAAATAAAGAGCAAACAATTTTCTGCATTTCCTTTGTCCAAAAATTTTAGCCACTAATCCAAATATCCAGAATTTCATATAAATCACAATCAAAGTGGCTTTCTTAAATATGCAAAATTTAAAATCAAAATTTTCAATTCCAATCAAAGGATATTCAATGATCTTCCTAAATTTATCAAAGAGTAAAATCATTAGTCCTTTCTTCAAATTTCTATCTTCAATTGCAATAGGACTTAAATCAAAATAATAAAGCATTGGATCATCATAATACTAGTCTTTCTGTTCTACATTAGATTCCTCAATAAAGCACAAGTTTTCAAGTATATCAGGAGATTGAACATTAGATATGGGCAAAACATGAGATTCATCAATTTTCATAACTTTCAAATCATCTACAGGTTCTTCATGCACTTCATCAAATAATTTATCAATTTCAAAATCATCATTAAAGTCAAGATGAGACTCTTCAAAATTAATTTCCTCATGCTTCCCCACAAATAATTCATTGTCAGAAGAGTCAAAATCAGAATCATATGAGAAATAAGATTTATCAATGTTCACAATAGAATCAGAGTTAACCTTAGAAGTTTTATCATAAATTTTATCAATATCACCAAAATCACAGTGGGGCTCATCAATGTCTATAATTTTTGAACCTTCATCATGCTCATCAGATTTAACCATAAATAAGTTTTCATCAAAATCAGAATTATCATCAAAAGAAGGTTTTTCAATTTCAATTTTCTCAACCTTTTCCTCAAATAAATTATCAAATGAATCAATATCAAAATTATCAAAAGCAGAGTGAGATTCATTAATGTTCACATAAGGCTCAATCTCAAAACAATCATGATCAGAGGGGAAATTTTCTAAATCAATTTCTTTAGTATCAAACTCAAATAAACATGCTTGTTGTGCAATCTGGGTTTCTAGCAATTCAGTATTAGCAGTCAAAGATTCTACCCGAGAAGCAAGTTGACTTATTATTCCCTTAAGATCCTCAATTTTTTTATGTTGACTTGTCATAAATTGGTTTTGATTTGACATGAATTTTTCATGCATAGTTTCTAACCTAGATTCTTCATTGTCCTCAAAGTATGGTTCAGAAACATGATTTGAGCAATCATCATACAAAGAAGTTTGGTTTTCCCATCTAGAATACAATTGATCAGATTCGTTCCATGATAAATTGGGATTTAAAAATGGGCAATCAGAGGAACAATGATCAAAATATCCACATATATCACATCTAACAGGAGAACAAGATTTCATAACAGGGTGCATATTAAAAGTGTCTAATTTATGAGCCAAATAATCTAACTTATCTGCAACAGTGCACCATGAATCATCTTCATACCTTTCTTGTGGCATATATACCTCATCTCTTTTAGTTGCCTATGAGTAGTGATTAGAAGACATCTCTTCAAAACAAAAAGATTATCCAACACCAATCAATCAGAGTTTTTTTTTTCAGAATATATATAAAAAAAACAAAAAATATAAAACACAAGTAAATTCACAGATTTCATAAATACAAGCTCTGTCACAACTTGTGAAAATCCAAAACCTGGAAAAACAGAAAACAAAGTTAAATCTAAAACAAATAAATTTAGTCTAGCAATACTAACAACTATTTTGATATTAACAAAACTAAGGTCCCCGGCAACGACGCCAAAAACTTGATATGATCCGCAAGTGCACGGATACTCGAAGTAATAAAGAAAGATATCGAACCACAGAGACCTTATTGTTAAGTACCAAATAGTTGTATTCTCGCTAGCTAAGTAAACCGAATATGATGCAATAATCAACGGAAAGAGTGTAAAGTAAATCAGAGAGATAAATATGGGACTAGGGTTTCATCCACCTCGATTTCAATGATTAGATATAAATAAAAGGTCATCAGTCTAATTTTATCATGATAAATACTTAATTTACTTCATAAAGGGGTCATCTCACTTTCGTGCAGACAATCATGCAGGGACCAATCCTCGCTTTTGCGCAAGACTTATCCCAGGCTAATGATAAGTAAATCGTCAATCAATGAACTCAAGGATCACTTTCGTGCATCCGAATTCTAGGTTGACAATCTCTAGTGGAATCTCAAGGATCACTTTCGTGCATCCGAGCTTCAACACTAGTTTTACTCATGGATCTCCAACGTTCCGATCCTCACTTTCGTACAAGATCTCCACGTTTGACAATTAGACTCGATCTATAGATTCATGTTATTATCATGACAATTAATTTACTAGAACTGAACAAATTGAATCTAACCTAAGGAAGGGTTCCTAACATGCAATTCTAGGGTTCTGAATTCTCAAGCAATTACCTTTTAGTCAATAGCGAAAATTCTAAAAACATGATTAGTAACGTGGATCTATAGAGAGTTTAAGCACAAATATCACATGAGCAAAATTATCATGGCAAAATTATCATAACGAAAAAGAAAATTATCTAATCATTAAAAATCAAGGGAGATTGCACCCTATGTCCCAAAATATGCCTAAGCAAGCATGGAGAAAGAAATACAATCAAACATAGTTTCAAAGTATTAGAGATTGAAGAGAAGGAAGAAATAAACTTTACAACACGGCTGTGAAATTAAACACAGTCGTAATTTGCAAGGAACTCGCTGTGAATAGTGCCAGCGACACTTCTTTCGTTGATTCCTCTTCCGATCAGACTCCTCTTGCTCTGAAACTTCTGGTGTGTCTTCCTTATCCCCAAGTAAAGCTTCTGTGTGAAAATCGCAGCCTAAGGTGCCCTCTACGCCTCTCGGCACGAGGCCAAACCCTAACCGCCTCTCCCTCGATACTGGATAAAAATTCTCCCTTTTGGTGCGTGTGTCTTCTCCTCTTAAAGATGAGTCTGCAGCAACTTTCGGATCTAAATTTGGAGCTCTAGATCAAAAGTTATGGCCCGTGCAAGATTCGGCCGCGGAAAACTTGCATTTTTGACTGGAAATTACGGTCGTGTTATATTTTACGGCAGTGCTGTATTTTCATTCTGCGTGTTCTGGGTCAAAATTATGGCCCGTAAAATGCTTCTCGACCGTGCCATAAAATCGGTCGAGTTCTCTGGTCTGAAGTGTATGGAAAATACGGCACCGTAATCTGGTTTACGGCACTGCCGTAAAATCGGCAAGTGTCTCTGTTTTGAAGCGCTCCAAATTACGGCAGTGTAATTGTTTACGGCGGTGCCGTAAAATCCAAAAAACCTTCTGTTCAGAAACTCCTCAAAATACGGCAGTGGCTCAGATTTTACAGTAGCTGTCAAACGTGGAGATCTTGCACGAAAGTGAGGATCGAAATGTTGGAGATCCATGAGTAAAACTAGTGTTGAGGCTCGGATGCACAAAAGTGATCATTGAGATTCCACTAGAGATTATCAACCTAGAATTCGGATGCACGAAAGTGATCCTTGAGTTCATTGATTGATGATTTACTTATCATTAGCCTGGGATAAGTCTTGTGCAAAAGCGAGGATTGGTCCCTGCATGATTGTCTGCATGAAAGTGAGATGATCCCTTTATGAAGTAAATTAAGTCTTTATCATGATAAAATTAGACTGATGACCTTTTATTTATATCTAATCATTGAAATCGAGGTGGATAAAACCCTAGTCCCATATTTATCTCTCTGATTTACTTTATACTCTTTTCGTTAATTATTGCATCATATTCGGTTTACTTAGCTAGCGAGAATACAACTATTTGGTACTTAACAATAAGGTCTCTGTGGTTCGATATCTTTCTTTATTACTTCGAGTATCCGTGCACTTGCGGATCATATCACATATTCATGGAATCAAGTTTGAGACAGTGAATCTACTTTTGCAGCAAGAGAACTAAGTGCGTCAAGTTCGTATTTACTGGCTTGTCGAGATGCAATACCTCTTTCGCCCGACCGTAGTGATTGAGTGTCATTTCATCGATCAAATTGTAGGCTTCATCGACAGCTTTGTTCATCAAGGCTCCTCCAGCGGCTGCATCAACAGTAAGACGAGTGTTATAAAGCAAGCTATTATAAAATGTATGTATCAGTACCCATTTCTCGAGGCCGTGGTGAGGACACATTTGTTGCAACTCCTTGAAGCGATCCCACGCCTCATACAATGATTCGCCTTCTCTTTGAGAGAAATTTGTAGTCTGGTTCCTTAATTGCGCGATTTTGCTCGGAGGAAAGTATGTGAGAGTTGTTTCCATGTGGTAATGGATCCAGATGGTAATGAATGTAACCAAGCTCGTGCCCTGTCTCTAAGTGAAAAAGGAAAAAGTCGTAGCCGCAGAGCGTCAGTGGTTACACCATTCATTTTAAGAGTGTCACAGTATTCAAGAAAAATAGATAAATGCATGTTTGAATCTTCAGTCGGCGATCCACCGAATTGGTTTTGCAGTAACATTGATAAGAGTGACGGTTTTATCTCAAAATTGTTCGCCTCTATTGGCGGACGTGCAATGGTAGAATGCAGTCCTTGAACATTTGGTGCAGCGAAGTCACGAAGTGATTTATTATCGTCCATGATTGCTGTTTGCGAACTCTTCTTGGGTTGATATTTCTAAATATTTCTACGACGCCGGAACGTTCGTTAAATTTCCGAATCAAATGGTATCGCAGGTTCCGGTCGCGGAGTTCTATGCATAAACTAAAGTTCTAACAAGTAGATGTTTCGCTAAATCAAGAAAGGTGTAAAATGAAATAAAAAAAGTATATTAACAAACTAAAAATGTCTAGTCTAATAACTTCTTAATCTAGTCAATATTGCCAAAATCAGTGCCCGGCAACGGCACCAAAAACTTGATAGCTCCCACGGATATAGTAGGCGTTACCCGCAAGTGCACGGATCTATCGAAGTAATAAAATATCGATCCCACAGGGACTAATGGACAAATTCCGACAGATCTCGAATTTGCTAGCTAGACGATGTGAAATTAGCGAAGTCTTAATGTTAAGTAATTAAACACACGGAAATGTAACAGGAGGAATTGCATGAGAGAGTCTTAATAATATGAAATATCAGGATGTGGGTTCACCGCCTTGACTTCTTACAGCTAAATAGTCCAGACTCTAATGCCTTCATCCAGTCTAGTTCAAGCGACTCGGCTTCCTTGTCACTTAGGTAGTTGCTCCCTCCGATAGCTGGTTTGCTTCCACAATCCCGGCTATAGGTCAAACCTATTAGGTTTTGACGCTTGGTCAGAAACGCTTCTTCCCAACACGCCTAAACTCCTAGTACTTCCAAGATGGGCACAGGATGATAAAAGAGGTCCTCCCCTAGAATTCCTGGCTTACAAACCTCCCTCGCGTAACTTTTGGCTCAAGCGCGCCCTCTCGGGCTGCGCAGGCATAGCGTTCCTAAATTATCTAACGTACTGGTGCGCAAGAAGTTTGCCAAGTGCGTCTAAGATCTAGGAGCTAACACAAGGAGAGTGCAGTTCGTCAAGTGGATTCTCCCCAAGAATTTCTGCCTTACAAATCCCACACAAGGAATTACAGGCTCAAACGCTCCCTTTCGGGAGACATAGGCAAAGTGATCAAACAAATTTGATAAACCCCCAATCAAATGCTTCCGACACACGGTTGGACTTGTGGTCTCCCCAACGTGTCTAAAACCATAACTACCTCTAGGTTGAGTACAAACAATCAGCGAGTTTCCTCATGATTATCTGATTTACAAACCTCAAATCAAGAGGCAAAGGCTCAAGCGCATTTCTTTCGGAACGCGCAGGCAATGCGTGCACAAAGGATCGAGTCGGATTATAGCAATTAGAGTTAGACTTCCAAGCTAGTAAGTCATCAAAAGGGCTACTCCCACATCCTGGTTAGGAGTTTAGCCTAACATGTTCATGGTGAAAGCGTGAACTACAATAATAAACATCTCATACATGTGTAGGTTTATGCAGCGATCACAAGAGGTAGGCAAGATCATGTAATACTTTGCTAAGAAGATTACACAAAATAGTGCAGCAAAATAATTGTATACGCGGGATCTTCCTTACAGATTTAACCTTAAGGAACTTCACGCATCAAATATCTTTAATATGTGCTAGTGCGCAGCCCCTTTCTCCTGGTGTGTTCCTCCTTCTCCGCAGCACTCTCCTCTTGTTTTTCACCTATGTTGAATCCTCCCTTATGCGAATCCTTCTTCTCTCTTTTATCTCCTCTCATTAGTGGGCTGCTGTCCCTTCCCCATGCCCTGCGAAAGCTGCCTCAGCCGCTGCAGTTTTTCCAGCAAAAGAAGTCTTCGCTGCCAGCCTCCATATCCTGCAAAGTTCAGCCACCCATCCCTCACGACATGATGATTTTGTGGGCAAAATCTCCCCTAAAAGCTGCTCCACACCCCCTTTGTCAACGGGGGAGAAAAGTCCTAGGTGCCCTTCAGCCTCCCCTTAGGTTAGATCAGAGAAATATGGAAGAAAATGGTGATTTCGTAATATGCGGGTCCGCGATCTCGGGCGAGAATTTGGTCGTGACCCAGTCGTGATTTGTCAGTTTCAGCTTCAGGTATAACGACGATCACGGGCACGATTCTGATCGGGACCCGGTCATGATTTCCAACAAAGGCTTCAATGAATCCGAAAGCTCCTAGTTAGGATCATCTCGAGTTAGGACGAGCTCCTCTGCTACCAAAGTGTCAGAATCTACCATTTATGTGGTCAATTTGACCTGAAAATGTGAGAATATTGAAACAGGTGTAGATTCCATAGATGCATCCAAATAAAGGCACTTGTAAGGCTTAAAGTCATGAAATAGGTAAGTTTCATAAGTAAATTGACATGTAAAACTCTATATAAATCTGTGTCAACACTATGCAAGCAAGTAAACTCCTAGAAAAGCTGATTTACAAACCTCATCCGAGGGATTAGAAGTACGGGCATATCTTTCCGGGTAAGCAGGCAATGCACACACACAAGGCCAAGCAAGGACTTTGGCTAATAAACTTAATTATCACAACTAGTAAATCGTCAAGAGTTACCCCACATCCTGATTTAGTGTTTAGCCTATCGTGTTCATGGAACAACATAGACAATGTATTCAGCCATAAATATCATGCGTGATAATAAGTTCTGCGTAAGAGTTGCAAAGGGAAAATAGATCATGCAACGTTCTATTAAGATTTTACAATAAATACAGCAACTCAAATATGGATGCTAGGTATTACAGGTATGTTTCTAAGAGGCTTATGCAACAGAAGATTTTCAAAGGGTTGCAGGTGCGCAGCTTCTCTTCTCCTCTCCGCAAGCGCAGCTTCTCCGTGCATTCTCCTCTCCGAGTCTCCCTTCAATGATGCCTTCCCCTCTCCTTTTATTCCTCTCTTCCCTACATCTTTTTCTCCTTCCCATACCCTGCAAAAAGGGCTGCAGCCGCTATCTCTGCTCAGCCGAAAGAAGACTCTGTTGCCTGCTCCCATGCCCTACAACGCCGTAGCCAAATTCTTCTACGAAATCATCATCTCGTGAGCAAATCCACCGCCGAAAGCTGCTCCTTGCCTCCTTTGTCAACGGGGAGGAAAGGTCTTAAGTGCCCTTCAGCCTTCCCTTAGGTTAAACTGAAGAAAGCAGAGTTAAAATCGCGATTTCGTAACAGGCGGGTTCGCGATCTCGAGCGAGAATTTGGTCGTGACCCGGTCGTGATTTGTTGGTTTCAGCTTCAGGCATAACGACAATCTCGGGCATGATTCTAATCGGGACCCGGTCGTGATTTCCAACAAAGGACCTGATGACTCCGAAATCTTCCAGTTTAGATCATCTTGAGTTAGGGCGAGCCCCTCTGCCACAAAAGTGTCAGAATCTACTCTCTTTGTGGTCAGATTGACCTGAAAATGTGGAAATACCGAAATAGGTGTAGATTCCATAGATGTATCCAAATAAAAGCAGTTATGAGGTGTAAAGTCATGAAATGGATATGATTTCATAAGTAAATTGGCATGTAAAACTCTATATAAATCTGTGTCAACATACACGTATATGTACGTATATATGGGTATACGTACGCATACTTGTATACTAGGTTGGCTTTTGATAGAATAGGCTAGTGTATCAGTTGATTTATAGTCATATGATGTATTTTATATGTTGTATTATTATAGGTGTTACTCAGACCGAGGTCGGACAGAGAGGTCCTCGGACAGAGAGCCGGACAGGGAGGTCCTCGGACAGAGAGCGTTAGACGCAGTAGAAGCTACTGTGATTCAGGCAGGAATCATATCATACCTTTTTACAATCATGGTATTAGTTGTGTTATATTGAGTAGTTGCTAAATACCATGATATTTTGTAGCTCTGTTGTTTGATTTTGATTTAGTATCCATTGCACTCTATGTGTTGTCTTTATTCATGCATACAGATGTTTGTGTGATTTTACATGGGTCGCATGGTAGTTACATTATTCTTGAGTTAGTGATTGAGTTGATATGGGCTATTGAGCTGTGGATCCATGTATTGCGTAGTTGTGATATTTGGCCCATTGGGCAGTTGTATGACTTATCGTGCCATATTATGATCTTTTCTGGCTGATATTAGCCAGGGTTGTGCCTTCTAGGCCAGCGGACCAGGGATTACACCAGATGCCATTTCACGGCAATGGGGCCAGCTGGTAGGTTTTCTAGATGGAGTCATTCGGGATATTCCGGAGTTACCTGGGTGTTGGACGCAACACCTTCAAGCTATCATTGAGGCAGTTGTTCCATCGTGTGAATAACAATGGAAACACTCTTGTTAGAGTGCGGGCTCATCATGGAGCATTATATGATTATTGCTCTTCATTGCACGACGCATGTGTGATTTTTTATATTTTGGCTGATGTTCCTTATCATTTTCGGTTACTATAGACTGTGTTATTTCAGTTATTTGATGCAGTACCATATCTATTGATTCCTGCTTAGCCTTTTGGGTTAACTCCCTTTACTTTGCCTCAGGTAAGGAAGTTGCTCCTGATGCTGGTGATAGTTAGATCTAGAGCTGACCTGAACCCTGGAGTTGATATCAGCACCTGATAGATATTTAGAGTTATGTGTGCTAATATGTTTTGATACAGGGAGTTGATATTGTTATTGGTATTTTTGGTTGATTGAGTGTATCGATATTTTGGTTTGATATTTTGATCGATCAGATTCATTTTGATTTAGTTTCTGATCATCTGATCTTGGTTTTCTGTATAGCGATCAGTGATGTATATTTGGCATTGTGATATTGTGATAGTATCAGTTGGTTTTGCTTTATAGTAATGTTTGTAGATATACAGGTTATTTTGTGAATTTTTGATCAGTTTATAGAGGAGATGCTCTCCTGTGGGTTTATATTGGTCGTGCTTCATGAGTAATTTGCTAACCGTGTTCGGGTTGGTGCTCGTTGGGGCGTGACACACTTGCTCCAAAATCAAAGGTCCAACAAAGTTTGTTTGTTTTTTCTGTATAGCAATGCAAATTATCAGGAATTAACAAGCAATCAATATGTCCACAGGATCGAACCATAACATTTTATCACTTGCACATCGTCATGGCCCTTGCTCCCCTCTTGGATCGAAGAAGCCGCTTTCGCTTGAGCAAATCCTTGCCAAAGACCAGCTCCGAGTCGATTATCTTCAAACAAGTTCATCCAATTCGTCTGCCAATGATCTCCTCGATTCAAAAGCAAGCATTCCTGCCAATTACGCATCCGGAGAGTACGCTATCACGGTCAGATTCGGCACCCCCGCGCAATCCGGAGAGTACGCTACGACTTCAGCAGGTTCAGCCAGGTGAAGATTCCAGGGGTAGCGCTGCAATTTGGTGGGGGAGTGACAATGGATCTTGATTTTAACGAGATACCATCGGACGGCTGCTTGGCCTTCGCCGCTCTAAAAGGTGATGGGTTTGGGATCATTGGCAACACGCAACAACGGACGTTCGAAGTCATGTACGACGTGGGAAATGGGAAGATTGGGTTTGCACCCGCACCCGGCGCTTGGACCTAAGTTGACGCGCATGCTTTTTGCTCCTCAAAAATCTGTCTGAAAATTTCCTTACCATGTGAAAAATGGAGATTCTTATCGGTGTGTTGAATTTATAATACCTTTGGATTATGCTTTTAAGACGATAAGTCTAAATTATTGTAGCTCACCAGCTCTGAGGTATTTTTTAAGAGAACATAACACGAAAAGATTAGAAAAGGTTATATGAAATTTTTAAACTACATGGATTTTTTACGATATCTGTGTTGATATACTATGAGATATGTCATCTTTAAGAAGTTGTATTGAACCAACGTTTGGTGTATAGAAGAAAAGATGGGATATACCATCTTATAATTAAAAAATATAATGTTAA
Organism: Costus lasius; assembly: GCA_027563935.2. NCBI lineage: Eukaryota > Viridiplantae > Streptophyta > Magnoliopsida > Zingiberales > Costaceae > Costus > Costus lasius. The sequence continues at coordinate 17,142,449 of CM050448.1, read as the reverse complement.
ATTTTGTAATCTAAAAATTTATAGTATTCTATTTACTTAATCATTGTTTTTAATTTTATATAGAATTTTATTTAATTATATTTTACATTACTTTTTTTAGTAGCAATCTACAATATTTCACAACAAATAATATTGTTTTTAATTTTACAGTATAGCAAACATTACTGCTTTTACAACCTACAACTACATAACTTGTACTGCAATTCCAAATTGGCCCTTAGGTGGGGCCATGCTTGGCTACCAATCAATGAAGAAAATTTACTATGTTGGGTATCCTACCTAGGAAACCTAAGAAGGGTGCCTAATTTTTAGAGATAAAATATTTTTTTTAAAAAAATTATATATTCGTAATCTACACACTCTAAGCTATCCAACAGTACTAATGTTGTCATAAAAAAAGTTTACGCACTATGGGAAATTAATAAAAATATTATCGTAGAAAAAACTACCCAAATAGTAGAAAAAACTATCCAAATTCAAACTCTACTCATGTTTCATGTTATTTATCTTAATACCCTTATAAAATATTCAAAAATTTTAAAATTTCTTGAAAGGGGTTGATGAGAAAAAAATCTTCGTTATTAAAGAAAATGTATAATGTTTATAATTTAAAATTTAGAAATCAAGTCAATAAATCACTCTCTCCAACTAATATATCTACTAGTAGTAAAAATATTACATTAATAATATACTCAATTTTAAATAGAAAAAGTATATTAACACGTAGATCTAGAAATTTTAATGAATTAATATTTTTTTAGAATATAATCATACATCTTTACTTACTTAAAAAGAACAAATTGATAAATTTGATATTTTATCAAGATGGAGATCACAAGTAAAATCATATTCTTTAGTTTCTACTATGACACGTGATCTACTAACTTCTCTAATGTCTACAGTAGCATCAGAATCTTATTTTAGTGCAAGCAGTAGGGTGCTAGACAAGAAGCAAAAGCCGAATGAACGAAAAAAAGCCTCAAAATATGTATTTGCCTTAAAGATTGGTTAGATACTCAAAATAGGCTTCACGATAGAGATAGTCATTCAACTTCGTCAAATGATGACCAACGAAGTTTTAAAAGTGCAAGTGGAAATAATTATGGATAAGTATTGTAAAAATAAAACTACGTAGACTTTATCCTTTTGTAAATATTATGGAAAATACATAGGCAGCTCGAAAGAGTGCAGTCTAATTTTTTAAAAAAAAAATATGTTGTGAAAAGAAAACTATTTGGACTTTCTTGCTTTAAGTGAGGTACGAGGCAACATGTAAGGACTCCAATCTAAAATAAATAATAAATTTTTAAAAAATTTGTGCAATAAAAATTTTCCTCATTTTCTAAATTTTTTCTAGTTATAGATTTTTAATTTTAATAAATTTATAATTTTCTTCTTTTTTTCTTTTTTTATATATTTTTCCAAAGTTTTTATGTTATTATTATTATATAAAATTTTAATGAATTAACATTTTAGAATTTTTCATATTTTTATATTATTATTATTATTTGAATATCTAAATAAAAATTTTATAAAGTTTTTATATTATTATTTAAATAAAATTTTAACGAATTAATATTCTTACAATTTTCCTATTTTCTATTTTTTAAAAATATTTTATATATTTTGCTAGAAGTTTTTATATTTGTTGTATTATTTTTACTATGTTAATGAAATTCAATTTTGTTTTTTAGTTAGCTAAGGATAATTTAGTGTTAAGATAGTGATAATGAGTATATTATATATATATACATATATACTCAAATCAATTATTTTCAAAAATTTAATCAAAATTTTCAACTTGAGTCCGTGTTTTTTATTTATATATTTAAATTATTTATTTATTTTAAGTAAAATAATATTAGAATATGAATATGTATATAAAAATGATAAAATAGTTATATAATATATATTAATACCTAAAATTATTTATTAATCAATGTTTAGTTGATACCATTGTAATTGTTTAATTCTGTTCTTTTTCTTCTTTATGTAATATTGAGAAATATTACAAGAGAATGACAATAAAATTATTTTATTAGAGATAAATTTAATAACTAAAAAACATTAGTCATTATCTGGGGAGATTGATATTAATATTTAAGACGGCAGTTGAGCCTCGTGGAGACAATTAAGTAATACGGTTGGGACAATTAATAAGGTGACATTTGAAATGTCCATTGCAATGAAGAGCGTTGATATGAAGAAGAAAATTATACTGGACAAAGTGATTGATTATGCTACTATTATGATGTACGACTACTTTGCACAGCTCAATTGAAATAAAAGAACCAAAAACCATGCATGAGATGTGAAAGTTTTAATATTGCATTTGGTGTGAACAGGAGAATGTAATAAAGTTATCACAATAATTAACTAAATGGCATCGACTTGTAGATCTATTTCATTGTCATAGACTCATACATGATTCTTCCATCTCCAGCACCACACTAAAAATATTACTATTTTGCATGCATCAACTCTCACGTATCAATCAAATCATGAAAATTCCTCCAGCAATTTATAACAGTATCATTGGCCACCTAATCAGGGCGAGTCTACGACGCGGTCCGAGACAATCACCTTCTCAACCTTGTTGCCCAAGACTTGTTTTATGACCTTGCACAACCCTTCAAACTTCTCCTTGAGGGCCTCCTTTCTCTTCTTCTCGTGCTCGTTCTCGTCAAGCTTCAGCCCCTCCTTTGTTGCAGAGACCAGCTTCTTGCCCTCGAACTCCTTCAGTTGACCAACGGCATACTCATCAATTGCATCAACCATGAAAAGGACTTCGTAGCCCCCCTTCTTGAGCTTCTCCAGGAACGGACACGGCCTTTTTACTCTCTCCAGTGATGTAGTAGATGTCATTCTGGCCCTCCTTCATTCTTGTAACGTAGTCCTTGAGGCTCGTCATTTCATCCCCGCTCGCTCTTGGTGGAGTGGAACCTCAGCAGCTCAGCAATCTTTGACCTGTTCTGAGAATCCTCGTGAATTCCAAGCTTCAGATTCTTTGAGAAGGCTTCGTAAAACTTGTTGTAGTCTTCCTTGTTCTCGGCAATTTCAAAGAAGAGCTCGATGCATTTTTTTCACCAGATTCTTGCGGATGACCTTGAGGATCTTGTTCTGCTGGAGCATTTCTCTTGAGATGTTGAGGGGAAGATCCTCGGAGTCGACGATGCCCTTCACGAAGCTCAAATAATCGGGAATGATTTCCTCGCAGTTGTCCATAATGAAGACCCGGCGAACATAGAGCTTAATGTTGTTGAGCTTCTTCCTTGTGTCAAAGAGGTCAGAAGGAGCCCTCTTCGGCACAAAAAGAACTGCCTTATATTCAAGTTGGCCCTCAACGGAGAAGTGCTTCACAAACAGATGCTCTTCCCAGTCATTACTGAGACTCTTGTAGAAAGCAGCATACTCTTCCTTTGTGATTTCTTCAGGCTTTCCTCATCCAGATTGGCTTCTGCTTATTGACCAAGGACCATTCATGAGAAACCTCCTTGTTTTTCTTCTTTTTCGCTTCGTTTTTCCTCGTCAACATCCTCTACCTTGCCTTCCTCAGCTTCTTTCTTGTCTTCCACATCCTCATAATCTGAAATTTCCTTCTCTGTGGTTTTTTCAGTCCACAAGGACATAAGGTAGCTGATGAATTCAGAGAGCTTCAAACTGGAAAACAAACAATCATAAGCATCATGCACATACATTAGCATAATATCAAAATTTTAATTTCCTAACCGGAAACCCAAGGAGATTCACTATGCAACACAATCAACATGCTAGCAAACAATGTCAAGTACTAGTTGATCTATTCTATTAAGAGGGGAGTAGAAAAACAAGAGAGAAAAAGCTGGTCATGATTCAATTACCATTAAAGTGATACATTTGATGGTTCAAAAGTAAAAAACATTTTTAATAATTAAATAATATATGAAAAAGTAATGTTAGATCAATACACCTCCGGTCATTGTTGTCTCCAATTTATCACACAACACTTTTCTTTTTACTCTACGTCATGCAAAAAATGCTTACTTAGTGTAGCCTTGATGTTAGCCAAGAACCTCTCTCACACAGGGTTCCTCAATTACATTTATTAGAGATATGCATTATACATTTACACCCTATGTTCTAATATTATTATTAATTATTTATTTGTTAGTTACATCAAGTAACTATTTATATTCTCCCGCTTGATTCGACCAAAACTAATCATGGATAGCAAAACTTTACAAAAACTCAATTGCATGGATCATAGCGATAGGTCCTTTAATAATAAATAAATTTCTTATTTGCAACAACTTGATGAATAAAACTAATGTTTAAAATATGTCCTTAATATTTTGTTGTACTCAACATAAAAAAATGTGCTCATAAAATGAGTAAACAGCACAGTAAGAGTCTTAATAATAATTCATATTACAAAAACATTATAAAACGAAGTCTTATCCTTAAAAACCTTTGATAGCATGTCTTGTCAAAGGATTAGCAATCATTAATTCAGTGCTAATGTGCACAAGTCACTTTGTTTTCTTTAACCCGCTCCCTCAAGGCTAAATACTTAATGTCAATTCTTCAACTTCCACTTTTATTGTTTTTAGCAAAGAAAACCGCAGTTGAATTGTATATCCAACGAAATAAAACTTTAATCTCTTGCACTCTCAAGAAATTTAGAGTTCCTTGATTTCACAAAACTAATATTATTTGATGGACAATAAAACTTAAATCTCTTATACTTTTCGGTATATCTAACGAAATACCCTCTTATAGTCCTTGAGTCCAACTTCTTGTCATTTGGATTATAAACTCTTATTTCGGAAACTCAATTTCAAACCTTTTCATGATTCAATTGGTGCATTTGAAACAGCTTTTATTAAACTTGGCTTAATAGATACACTACTGAAACTTGGCTTAATAGATACACTACTGTTTTAAGAACTTTAATCTATAATAATTTAAAAAGTTTGGAGCTACAAAGCATAATTCACATCATGTCCAATAATGTCCTGATTTTTCTTTCTACTACACCATTTTGATTAGGTGAACCGGCATGGTGTATTAGGCTACTATCTCATGCTCTTAAAAAAATTTAGCAAATGGACTAGGTGCTTGTCCATTAGATAATATTCCCTACCTCTATCTAATCTCATGATTTTTTATATGCTTACCACACTCTTTCTCTACTTCTGCTTTAAATACTTTAAAAGCATCTAATGCTTCACTTTTGTTATGAAATAAGTAGAGATACATGTATCATGAGTAATCATTTATGAAGGTGATAAAATATTTTTAACTACAAGAATCTATTTCTAATATATCTTGGCACTTTTCCTTTTCTTGTTGGTCTACTTTTCCCTGATGTAGTCCACACAAAGCATCAAGATCACTAGAATCTATATCATTAAGTATTTTTTTATTTATTAATTTTTAATTCTTTTAATGGAAATATGCCCTAAACTTCAATGCCACAACATAGAGGAATTTTCATGTATAACTTATCTTTTAATACCAGCATTAGCATGCATCACATTGTGAAAAGCATTATTTTGTAAGTTAATTTGAAAAAAGACCATCAATCATTGAACCATTCCTATAAATTGAAACATGCATCTAAAAATTTAAAGGAATATCTAAAAGGATACAAATTTTGAAATTGAAATCAAATTTTTAGAGAAACTTGGAAGGAATGTAAAATGTCATTTTCAAATTTAATACAAAACCATAATTTAGACTTAATTGGCATGTTTCAATTGCTTCCACATGTGATTGTATTTTGTTGCCTGAATAGATACACTGCTGACGACCAACTGGATTCCTATGGCTTAGAAAGCCCAATAAAGTATTAGAGATATGAATTGTAGATCTAGAATTAATCAAGTGTTATAATATACATCTATATATTAAATTCATAAGAAACAAATGAGATATAATTACTTTTTTTAGTCAAACTTTATGTTTGATGCCATCCTTTACATGTCCCTTCTTTTTACAAAAAAAATATTTGATTTTCTTTTTGGCATCAGATTGGATTGGTATCACACGTTTTCCTTTTTTTAACTTGTATTTTATTCTTTTCTTTTACTGTTATATGTACGGTTTCACCTAATTCCATCATCAACCTCCCTTCCTCTTGAACACACATAGTTAAAAGTTTATTAATTGATTATTTGTCTTTTTATATGTTATAAGAGATTTTAAAAAATCCATATTGAGGTGGAAGAAAATTTAAGTATAAAATGCACAAAAAAAAAAGATTCAAACATCTCAATGTTAAGAGACTTTAAGTGAACAGCAATATCCCTCATTTGCATGATGTGCTCATGCACATCATTAACCGTCGTGAGCTTCATTGATTACAACTTTGTCATAAAGGCATTTGCAAAGACTTTGTCAGAAGACTCAAATTGTTCATCAATAGCTTTCAATAACTCTAACACAATTACTCCCTGATAGAACCACATATATGAGCATTTATTTATATTTGTATGTACATTATGCTGAGGCGATTTGATTGCTCCCAATGTTCATAAAAAGCAACTTCGGCGTGCTAGAATTAGAATGTGTAGATGGTTCATCTTTATGGTTCGCATAATCAATGTCTACCCATCCTAATTCGGGAAGAATTCTCTCTAAATTTTATAGTTATCACCATTGAGTTTAAGAATTTCATATTTAAAAAATTCACAAGTTATACAACTGTATCTATTAAAATACACATGTTTATATTAACAAAACAATTTAAGACAAAGATGAAAATACATGTATTTACTAATGTAAAAACATACTACATAATGTTCATGCATTAATTAAATAATAATTAAAACAATATATCAAATTATATTCACACATGTTATTTAGCAAATTAAGAAAATAACTTGATATTTTATCCTAATTAATTATACAAAATATAATAAAAATTTATGTGGGAAAATTCTTATTATATTAAATATAATTACTCACCCATGATCTCATCCTATTAGATGGGATCCTAGACCCATATAATTTATTATAATTAAAGATGTTGTGGCTCCTTTCTAATTAATCACCACTTACACAGAAGAACTTTATAGTGTGTGTACAATGGCAGAAGGGAAGAGGGAAAAAATGGAAAAGGGCTTTTTCCCTCGATCACTAGGGCGAACGAAATTAGACAGAGGGAAAGTTATGAGAAAAACTAGCCTAAGATTCCTAGTTATAGAATCCACACAATTTGGGCGGAAATCACGTCTGCAGCTAAACATACACCAAAGTTGCTTCCTTTGTTGCTGCATCTGTGTTTTCCGCTCGTAGCCTTGCTCGCTCACCACCGACACTTTGCAGCTCGCCGCCGGCACTTCCTTGCTCGCTCGTTACTTCCTCGTTCACCACAATTGCTACTCGCCGCTCCTTGCCGTTGCTCACTTAGTTGACGATGCCTGCCACTGCGAGCCGCCAATTGCCAAAACTATGGATGGAAGCAATGATCAGTTGATTGATTAGGGTTTCTTTTGCGCTATTCAAATTTGCAATGGGGGAGAGGAAGAAAGAAACGACCTGCCCTCTTCTCCTCCCATGCACTTCTCTTTCACTAAGCACAGTCCAAGAAGAAGGGAATTTTATATAAAAACACCTTATTTTTCAAATAGAAAATAAGTTCAAATATTTTTTATGATATGTATAACATATTATGTGATAAGCCATTATTAATGATAACATATTTAATTTATAAAATATAGTGGGTAAAAAATAAAAATTATTAGACCCGATATGGTATTTGATAGTATTTATATTATAAGTGTAAAAATAAAAAGATTGGGGTGTACATATCAAATAAATTACATTCTTCAAATTTTCTTTCCCTCTAAGTAAATACAAAGAAAGAAAATGATTTAATATTTTTTATCCACCTATCTTTCCTTTCCTCTTAATTCCATTTCCTTTTCACTTTCTTTCCTTTGTAGTTCCTTAGTAAACAGGGTGTTAACTCTGCCATAAATGATCACAAAATGATAACTTGGACTTTGTTCATTATGTTATCCACGATTTAAGCAAACCATATTCTAGATTGATAAAGAGGAGGTTCGCCTAGAAAGATTTAGTGGTCACCCAACTAAAGTAACATCAAGAAATTGTCCTCATAACGAACAGCATTCAGGGTAATAGGATCTGACCAGTCTTGATCAAAAATCAAACAGGCATTTATTTACAATTAGTATTTGGCCAATGATAATTTAAGTTAAGAACAAAGCTTAAACAAAACTCGGAAGTTACCATGAAACGTATCAGTAGATAAAAAAAATATTAATGCTCCAGTGATGGACAAACAAAAAATTCCTATTCCAGAATAGAAATTACCCGATCCTCCTTGAGGTAAAGAGTGATTTTAGTCCCCCTTCCGAGACTTTCGCCCGATGTATCCCTGGTTACCGTGAACGAACCCCCAGCCTCCGACTCCCAGACGTACTGCTCGTCATCGTTGTGCTTGGTAGTCACCACGACTCTCTCAGCAACCAAATACGCAGAGTAGAACCCAACTCCAAATTGGCCGATCATACTAACGTCGGCCCCATCAGCGAGTGCTTCCATGAACTCCTTTGTACCGGACCGGGCAATGCTTCCGAGGTTGTTCATGAGGTCAGATCTTGTCATGCCAATACAACTGTCGATGATGGACAGAGTGTTGGTGGCCTTGTCGGGGACGATGTGAATAAAAAGCTCCGGCTGGGCATCGAGTTTGCTCTTATCTGTGAGGCTCTCGAACCGGATCTTGTCCAGAACCTGTCACATATCGCATATCAACAACATAACTATTCGCAAGAGAGACCGTTGCATATCGAGGACACAGAGGAAGAGGGAACTTACATCGGAAGAGTTGCTGATGAGCTCGCGAAGGAAGATCTCCTTGTTGGAGTAGAATGTATTGATGATGAGGCTGAGAAGTTGATTTATCTCCGCCTGCAAAGCGAAGGTTTCTGTCTCGATCGCCATGCTGCAGAACTCGGATTTAGCGGAGAGAGAGAAATGGTATTCAGCGGAGAGAGAGAATACGGAAATGAGATAATGAGATGCGTAGGGTTGGAGGCAGATGTCCAAATATATAGCAAGTAGAAACCACCGGGCTTCTGGATTCTTCTTTAGGGAGAAACTCGGCGGTCCGATCAAAGTTGAGTGCGAATCTTAAAGCAAATCCATATGTTATAGAATGAAATGAAAATTAGCCGTCGGATGGAGTCAGCGAATCTTAAAGCAAATCCAATTGTGCGTGGCTGTAAACGAACTTTTCAACCATTAGCAAACAGCTTCGGCCGATATTGATGCATTCATATATTAGTAACTGCATATGATTTAGTAAATTATAATGTAACATTTAAGTTGTTAAAAATATGCATATTTTTACTACCAACACATATTAAGGTCAACATGGCATCATGAAGTGAGTCTGTACTAAAAGGAGAAAAGTAACAGAACCTAAACAATTAATCTTACTTAATATTAGTTGTTTCTTATCTATATGCTGAATAATTACTTAAATTGGATTATTTATAATAGAAAACTTTTGGATATTTTGAGAGCTTTTTGAATGAGCTAAAAATTGGTATGAAATTTTTTAACTTATGCATTCTATAATGAATATGCAAAGAGAAAAATTTTGAATATTTTGAGAGTTGTTCCAATGAGCCATCTGTTTTTTTGTCACAGGGAAAGACGATAAGAATGATGGGTGTTTTCAGTGATGAGATTGATGAGGTTTCTCAAAGTACAAAAAGACCAGACCAAAGGATATCTGGTTTTGCTGAAGAGAAACAGCGACTGAAACAAAGACAAACATATAAGTCTCAATTTTCTCTTCAATTTCCTCAAGGGCCGTACATTTTCTGTGAATTTCTCACACTCCAGATTCCAGAGGTCACGGTATTTTTTTTTTACAACCTAAATAAAGATGCTCATTGTTCAATTACTGTATTTAATTTTTATCAGCCTGGTTACTGTTAGTTTTTCTTGTCTCATGAACTATATCTGGTGCTTGCAGTAATAAAATGTGCCCCTATTTGTAGGGCCGTTTCACACGTATTTTACTATTGAAGTTTTCTTAAAAGATGATTAGTAAGCAAGGTTTTTTATCTCAACCCCATACTAGTATACTTATCAAGGCTTGGACTGGTACATAGTGAGCATTCCAACGTATGGTATCTAATGGACTGGATGTGTGTCAGATAGAATCTAATTACTGGATGTCTTGACACATGTGTACTGGATCGAGTATGAACTGAGATTAAACACCATGCATTGATCTATGAGTTTTCATTTCTAACCTTTACCATTTCCAAGCTTGGATCGGGTACCAAATGTAGTTGACCCCTTCACCAACTGAGGCATTGCGAACAACTCACATGCTTGCCTGCGATCCTGGCATTATTGCTATCATGAATAAGGTAATGCTTATTTATTTGGAAATGATACATTACACAGCAAAGTATTCCTCTCATACTATGTTATTTATTCTCTAAGTATCGATGGCGAGTTGGAATTATGACTGAAATGGCACCCGCGGGTTATGTAGGAATAAGTCCAAAATGCATTCTGGGCTCTAATAAGGTAAAGAGGTTGCTTTAGTAGCATCCGATTCACCATTTTCATTTTTCCCTTCTAACTGCTTTATCTTTGTACAGAATTTTGGGGAAGAGATATCCCTTCGACTGCGTACAGATTATTTGAAAGGATTTAGAAAATATGAGCGCATTAAAAAAACACTTCTACATGAACTTGTATCTTCTTTCCGAGAGCTTGAGCTACTTCCTTCGTTATGATAAATAATCTCATATCAGATTCATGCTAATTTATGTTTTTTTCCTCTCATAACTTTATATCAGGCCCATATGGTATACTCAGAACATGATTCTAGTTTCTTTGCTTTAAACAAGCAGGTGCATTGTTTAACCCCATTCATTCATTGGGATAATATATGGTCATCTTTAAAATTCTTCTCTTATTAAATGATTTTATATTATCATAGTTAAATGAAGAAGCTGCTAGACTGGATTGTACAAAATCAACGAGCAATACATTGAGTCATAAGTTTCCTCTTCATCATGAAGAGGAGGATTATGTCGAAGGAAGTGATGAGACTAGTGGTCAAAAGCTTGGGGGAGCAAAAAAATATATGAGGTTAATGCTTCCAGCTTTGACGAAATGCCTGTGGCATAGAGGAAGAAATCGGGTATTCATGATTCCAAGCTATGGATAATCAAGGAAGTTTCAGCACTCAGCGAGATGTAGATGATGTGATAACTTATAAGCTATGGATATTTGTAGAGAAAATGCCCTAGCCTGAGTACCAAACGAGAATTTTTCACCTGGGTGTCTTAATCTGCTATTCACGAATCATAAAAGACACGTGGTGGAGGTGCAAATCTTGATGCTCTTCATTGTTGTTTCTTGTCCATTATCCAACTTAATTTGACCTTGGTTACTTCTTAGGTTTTAATCCCTTTTGAAATTAAAATTTTGACCACGTGCTATTTGTTTTTGTATACAAAGCTCCTGCGTGCCCTAGCTAGCATGACCAACGATTCTTATCTCCGGCAAAAACTCCTTATAGTGATTGTTAATATATCATCTCCTCTCTTTGGTAGCTGCTTTTAATAGATTTTATAATGATTTTTGTTAGATTTTGTTGTTGGGATGGGGGTATTATATCTTTTTTTACATTGACGTGAGTAGCTGCATCTCTTGTGTTTTTTCGTGATGTTTTATTTTTGGTGCGATTTTGGAGCAGAGATTCTTTATTTTGCTATAATATTTAAGCTATTAAGTTCTTAATTTGGTTTTGGCCCTTTGGTGATAATATAAAATTGTTGTTTTGCATAATTTTGCTGAGGTTAAGGGAGTTCCACACCTCTATTTGAACATTGATTAGTTTATTGTCTAGATCTCGTCATTTCTTTGTTTTCCCCTATTTTGGTGTTTGATTATAAAGCTGAGATCTCTTTGTTAGCTGATTTTATATGAGATTTTATATGTGGTTCTTTCTTTTTCAATGTTTTTGTCAGATTCCATCGTTAATTATGAATAAAATAATTACAATATAGGGGAACATGTGGACATTCGCGTTTCTGGATTATAGTTTATATCAACCATATTATTATTTTCATATTTGAATATTTTAAAATTTTAAAATAGAAAACTAAAATCTGAGTTAGAAAATTATGAAATATAAAGAAAAATTTAATAGAAGATATTTTATAGTTGATATCAACCATATTATAGTTTTCATATTTAAATAATTTTAAATTTTAAAATAGAAAACTAAAATCTGAGTTAGAAAATTATGAAATATAAAAGACAATGTTAACGGAAGATATTTTATAGTTGGCATCAATCACATTATGGTTGATATCAACTATATTATTGTTTTCATATTTGAATATTTTTAAATTTTAAAATAAAAAATTAAAATTTGAGTTAGAAAATTATGAAATGTAAAGGAAAAAAGTTAACTGAAGATATTTTATAGTTGATATCAACCATATTATTATTTTTATATTTGAATATTTTTAAATTTTGAAATAGAAAACTAAAATCTGAGTTAGAAAATTATGAAATATAAAGGACAAAGTTAACAAAAGATATTTTATAGTTGATATCTACCATATTATTGTTGATATAATATGGTTGATATCAACTATATTATTATTTTTATATTTAAATATTTTTAAATTTTAGAATAGAAAACTAAAATATGAGTTAGAAAATTATAAAATAGGAAAAAAAAAGTTAAATATTTTATAGTTGGTATCAACTATAAAATATCTTTTATTAACTTTTTCCTTTACTTTTCATAATTTTCTAATTATGACTTTTATTTTTTAAAAAATTTAAAAATATTTAAATATGAAAACAATAATATGGTTGATATCTACTATAAAATATCTTCTGTTAACTTTTTTCTTTACATTTTATAATTTTCTAACTCAGATTTTAGTTTTATATTTCAAAATTTAAAAATATTTAAATATGAAAACAATAATATGGTTGATATCAACTATAAAATATCATCGGTTAACTTTGTTCTTTACATTTTATAATTTTCTAAATCAGATTTTAGTTTTTTATTCAAAATTTAAAAATATTTAAATATGAAAACAATAATATAGTTGATATCAACTATAAAATATCTTCAGTTAACTTTTTTTCCTTTACAATTCATAATTTTTTAACTCAGATTTTAATTTTTTATTTTAAAATTTAAAAATATTCAAATATGAAAATAATAATATGGTTGATATCAACTATAATATGGTTGATGTCAACTATAAAATATCTTCTGTTAACTTTTTCTTTTACATTTCATAATTTTCTAACTCAGATTTTAGTTTTCTATTTCAAAATTTAAAAATATTTAAATATGAAAACAATAATATGGTTGATATCAACTATAAAAAATCTCATATTAACTTTTTTCTTTATATTTCATAATTTTCTAACTCAGATTTTAGTTTTCTATTTCAAAATTTTAAAATATTCAAATATGAAAATAATAATATGGTTGATATTAACCATAATCCAGAACGTAAATGTCCACATGTTCCCCCATATTGTAATTATTTTATTCATAGTTAACGATGGAATCTGACCAAAACATTGTAAAAGAAAGAACCACATATAAAATCTCATATAAAATCAGCTAACAAGGAGAGCTCATCTCTACAATCAAACACCAAAATAGGGGAAAATAAAGGAATGACGAGATCTGGACAGCAAACTAACTGGACAGCAAACTAATCAAAGTTCAAATAGAGTTGTGGAACTCCCTTAACCCCAGCAAAATTATGCAAAACAACATTTCATATCATCACCAAAGGACCAAAACCAAATCAAGAACTTAACAGCTTAAATATTATAGCAAAATAAAGAATCTCTGCTCTAAAATCGCACCAAAATAAAACATCACGAGAAAACACGAGAGATGCAACTACTCACGTCAATCTAAAAAAAAGATATAATACCCTCATCCCAACAGCAAAATCTAACAAAAACTATTATAAAAACCTATGAAAAGCAGCTACCAAAGAGAGGAGAAAATATATTAACAATCACTACAGGAGCTTTTGCTGGAGACAAGAATCGTTGGCCATGCTAGCTAGGGCACATAGAGCTTTGTGAACAAAAACAGTATATGGGTCAAAATTTTAATTTCAAAAGGGATTAAAACCTAACAAGTAACCAAGGTTAAATTGAGTTGGGTAACGGACAAGAAACGACAGTAAAGAGCATCGAGATTTGCACCTCCACCATGTATCTTTTATGATTCGTGAACAGTAGATTAAGGCACCCAGGTAAAAAATTCTCGCCTCGGTAACTAGGCTAGGCCATTTTCTCATATTAGTATGTCTTGCTTGTCATATCTCAAACTATCAGCCTCTATACGTGTACAACCAGACAGCATGTGTGCCACGTGAGTGATTTGGCTCACATCTAATCAAACGCACACACGCCCAAATCAACAACGCATGCCACTTCCCACTCTTGATGTGCGTGCAATGCAGCACGAATTGCTTGTGTCATCTGTGACTATGCCCACACACGCCAAACCTATTAGGGATCGGAGGAAGTCGAGTATAAAAGTACAAGCAGGGCACTTTATTTGCCATGTACACTGCATTGAGATCCGTGTATGTGCGAATCCCGTGCGTCCGTGACAAACCACCGACCAATCTGGATACTTAAGACGGTAGTTGAGACTCTTAGAGAAAATTAAGAAAGTAACACAGAATTTGGCCTAAAAAGAAGTGGTATGCCTAGAAAGATTTAGTGGTCACCCAACTAAAAGTAACAGCAAGCAATTGTCCTCATAACGAACAGCATTTAGGGCAATAGGATCTGACCAGTCTTGATCAAAAATCAAACAGGCATTTATTTACAATTAGTATTTGGCCAATGATAATTTAAGTTAAGAACAAAGCTTTCATTGCAAACAAAACTCGAAAGTTACCTGAAACGTATCAGTAGATAAAAAAATATTAATGCTCCAGCGATGGACAAACAAAAAATTCCTATTCTAGAATAGAAATTACCCGATCCTCCTTGAGGTAAAGAGTGATTTTAGTCCCCCTTCCGAGTCTTTCGCCCGATGCATCCCTGGTTATCGTGAACAAACCCCCAGTGTACGACTCCTAGACGTACCGTAATGCATTGTATATATATCATATTTTTGTCTATATTTTATTTGATATTTAAGTTCAATTATATGATTTTATATCAATTTTTAATGTTTTTACTTCCTTTAGTATGAAATTTTTATTTTTTTTTTGTTTTTATGAAAATACAAGTAAAATGGCATAAATACGATAGATTTTGCAAATTTTAAAGCCATAGCATGGTTCTCAAGGAAATTACAAAATCGCATGTCAAATTTGGAGCGAAAACAGTGTCAGACGCAACATTCACGGCTGCAGCCGTGAGTTTTTCGGCCAGTCATGAGTTTCGCGTTCAACTGGTGATTTCGCGACTAAGTATAAAAGTTCACATAAACTTTCACAGATGAGGCCGTGAATCCTTCACGGGTGAATCCTTCACGGGTGAATCCTTCACGGGTGAGGTCATAAATCCTTCACGGGCCGTGAGTTTTTCTGTGTACACAGTTTTTATTCATAAAAACTTTCATGGTCGCAGCCGTGAACAGTTTACAGGCCGTGAGTTTTTCCGCCTCTTTTGGTTTTTCAGTCGATTCGACCTCGAATCGAATTAGAATCGAACCAAACACTCCAGAATTCTTCCTTGTAGGGTTCGAAACCGATTAAACTATAAAAAGAAGAATTTTGGGAGGGTTAAAGGTGTTAAATATAAGTGGAGAATAATAGGCAATAAGCCTAATCTCTATTGAATCACTTAATGAATACAATGTTTACAATGTACATATATATAGAAAACTATCTTAATGCTATATTTAGAAAGTACTAATATTAACACCCCCTCTCAAACTGGAGATGCTGTAAGCAAATGCAGTTTGGAACGAAGATATTGGAAACGATCCATAACAAGTGACTTTGTAAGAAGATCTGCAATCTGATCTTTTGTAGAGATATGTGATAAGGAGTTATTCTGCTGCTTATAGTGATGCCGAGTAAAATGACAGCCTATCTCAATATGTTTAGTTCTTTCATGAAAGACATCATTCTTTGTAATTTGAATGACACTTTTACTGTCACAAAATATAGATGTAGGATTAGAAATATTAATACCCATATCAGCAAGCAACCAACGGAGCCAAACTATTTCTGCCGTAGTATGAGCAAGAGCTCGATATTCTGCTTCAGCACTAGATCTAGAGACAATAGGTTGTTTTTTTACTCTTCCAAGATATAAGTGAATTACCCAAGAAGATACAAAATCCAGTGGTAGATTTTCGATCATAAGCATTGTCTGCCCAATCTGCATCGGTAAAGGCTTGAAGGATTGGAGTTGATGATGTATATTGTAAACCATGATGTAGAGTTCCTTTGATATACCTCAATATTCTAAGGACAACAGAATAGTGCGTTGATCTTGGAGAGGCCATAAATTGACTTACAAGATGAACAACATAGCTTATATCTGGACGAGTAATTGTAAGATAGTTAAGACTGCTGACTAACTGTCTATAACGAGTAGGATCAGTTAAAATAGTTCCTTCAGTTGGCAAAAGCTTTATATTGGGCTCTAATGGTGTGTCAGCAACTTTATTATCAGTTAGTTCAGCTCGAAGTAATAACTCAGAAGCATATTTGGATTGAGATAAAAATATTCCATCTAACGAGTAATTTACTTCCATGCCAAGAAAATACCGAAGTTGACCTAAGTCTTTCATTTCAAATGAAATATGAAGATAATCTTTTGTGTTCTTAAATTCCTTGAAGATCACTTCCAGTAATCACCATATCATCAACATAGAGAATAAGAAGAACAATACCTTGTATAGAATTCTTAATGAATAAAGCAGAGTCATGATTGCTTGGGTGAAATCCAAATTTGCATATGGTAGTGTGGAACTTTGCAAACCATGATCTTGGAGCTTGTTTGAGACCATATAGGGATTTATTTAATTTGCAAACTTGATTTGAATTATGAATAACTCCTGAAGGTCTGATACCATGTTAAATATAAGTGGAGAATAATAGGCAATAAGCCTAATCTCTATTGAATCACTTAATGAATACAATATTTACAATGCATATATATATAGAAAACTATCTTAATGCTATATTTAGAAAGTACTAATATTAACAAAAGGGACTTTTTCGAATGAGAACACACACATGCGGTGGCTAGGGCGAAATTCACTTCCAAGGCGAAATTCCAGCGAGAGATCACGCAAAGGAGAGGATTGAACACTTCATCTTTATCTCCAGATCTAGGGGAAGCATTTCTAATTACTTTCCTAGTGATTTCTTATACTTTTAATAGGATTCAATGCAATATTCATCTACATTCATACTATACACGATGAACATATTCGCTTGAACTTAAATTCGGGATTAGGGATGGAGCCCACTGACGTTTACGGATTAAAATCTGTACTTTTATTCTTGTTAAGATATTTTATAGCATTGATTTGATTAGAAGTGTGTTATTTACATGATTTACTCTGGCCAAGTATGTCTACGTCTTAGACGTTGCAAGAAGGACCGAGAGGTGAATCGTGGCGCTAGATCTATTCTCTTCAAACCTACAAATCCAATCACGAGAGTAGTTTGAATTTGTTTGAAGAATTTTTATGATTTTTCACAGAGATTAAAAGGCCTATTTACAGTAATTGTTGTGAGAGTAGGGAATTGTCATAAATAGGTACCGAATTACGCTTCGGGATAAGGTAATCTATACCTAAGGAAAAATCTCTTTCAATACTTTAATTTTTTATTCAAAAATTTATTTTTACTAAATTCATATTCATCCCGAATCCTGACTCTTTCCGAAACGATTTCTACCAAACGCTCGCATTTGCTCTCTTGTACTTAGAAGAATCCAAGCAAAAGCACCCTTTGAATCGTCTAGCTATAGATTGACTGTATAATCGATACTTGACCTCCAGATTCTTGTTGGGAATGATAATCTTTTTATTACTTCGATAAAATCGTGCACTTGCGGTCACATCATACTGCTCATCATCGTTGTGCTTGGTAGTCACCATGACTCCCTCAGCAACCAAATACGCAGAGTAGAGTCCAACTCCAATTGGCTGATCATACTAAGGTCGGCCCCATCTCCGAGTGCTTCCATGAACTCCTTTGTACCGGACCGAGCAATGCTTCCGAGCTTGTTCATGAGGGTAGATTTTTTCATGCCAATACACACCTGTATTAGCCGAGCAGCTTTTTTGTAGTATACAATCAGCAATTTTTGTGTGCAATTCCCAGCCGAGACTATTTCCGTTAGAAAGTTTGTGTTGTGTACAATTCCAGCAGCTGCTATCTTGTGTGTATTGAATCCTTAATAAGGATTAATGATTTTTTTTTTTGTTAGCCGAGAGATTTCCAGCCAAAAAAAAAAAAAAAATCTCAAATCCCTTATAAGGGTTTTAGGATCTAATAGGAAAGCTATCTTCCCAAATTTATTTGATTTTTTTAACTAGAGTATCATTCTCTAGGATTTAGTCTGGAGTTTACTCTCCATAAAAGTAGGTGTTTATTTTGGAGTTATCTCTTTGTGTTTATTTCAGAGTTGTCTTTCCATCAAAGGAGTGTTTATTTCGAAGTTATCTCTCCATCAAGATAGACCGAAGGAAGAAGAAAGGATAGAAAATTATACTTGTGCAGCAACAAAAATCCTCTAACAGTGTTTTCCTTCTCGTCAGCATTTTATCCTCTTATGTGAGCTATAGTAGAAGAGAGTTTGTTTTTGTCTTCACTTCTTCACGTAAAACTATCGTCGAGAGAGAGAGAGAGAGTCTCACTCAAATAATAGCCCCCCAACATATTTGTATACACTCCACCTCTCGCTTATACAAAATCCATTGGGGGGCTATTATTCGGGTGAGACTCTCTCTCTCTCGACGACAGTTTTACGTGAAGAAGTGAAAACAAAAACAAACTCTCTTCTACTATAGCTCACATAAGAGGATAAGACGCTGACGAGAAGGAAAACATTGCTAGAATTTGTGGGGTCATGTTTTATTAAATTTCAATGTAAATGGAAATATTAAAAAATAGCGTGACCATTTCAAATTCACCTTATAAATTAAAAGGCTTTTTATTTTAGTAGGTTCTAGCTTCAAATGAATGTAAGCATTCATTATTAATTACTCATAAGGAGCTTAGGGCAACTTTGATTAAGAGATCTATGACATATAACTAAGTAAAGACAACACCCGTGCTCACCATCCCTGGTCTGCAGTCGTTCTACTTTGTGGATCTTATAGCAATCAAAGCCGGTGGCAGGCAGCTGACGGTGCCAAGGACGATATTCTTGACGGCAGGGACGCTGGTGGACTCTTGCACGATGATCACAAGGCTACCGTCAGCGGCATACGAGGCGCCGCCGAAAGCTTATTGTGGGTAATTTTTCAAGAATTAATTTGACAATAATTTCGTATGTGTTTATATAATATTAATTTGTATAAATTAAAAAAAAGTTTAAAAATAAAAAATTTAAAATTAACTCGCACAAGAGTTTAAAATTTTCACCTAAAGGCAAGTCGTAACGCGCTTTCGGATTTTTCGTTCTTAAATTTTACTTTTAATTTATGTAAATTAATATTGAGTAAACGCATGTGAAATTATTATCAAATTAATTTCTGAAAAATTCTCCACAACAATTTTAGGTGAAAGTTTTGGCATGTTAGTTTACTCTTTGATTAAAAACTTTGCATGCTAATTTACTTTTGCATTTAGAATTTTTATATAAAATAAATATTCTCTAAAAAAAAATATTTCTGTTCATCTTCCTGCCATAAGAATCTGTAATTGTTTCTGTGTACTATTAAAATTAGTTATTTTTTTTACCGTTTATTGATTTGGTTTGTTACCAAATTCTATAATCTTCAATTTGGTTTTCGTTTCAAAAATATCTATATACTAATATATATATAAATATATCTGATAATTAGTAATATAGTGTTTACTGTTTATAAATAATTTTGAAAAAAAAAAAATTTGTGGCAGTGTTAATTTAATCTTTTTATGTTCTAGTATTATTTCTGTTCTGTTTGTAACAGTATACTGTTGAAATTTCTTCATTAATATTAAATAATTTATTGTCATTGTTTTTAATAGACTTAACTTTTATTAAGGTTATAGCCTGTTCAAACAAAATACGTAAATTTTTTTTAAAAGACAAAAGGGCATCACAAGAATCGAGTTTTGAAGTCATAGCCTGTTCAAACAAAATATTCTTCTGGTATTGTTATATATATATATATTAGAATTGCTATCTCTTTTACTGCTTTACAAGTTAAATCGCATGTGCAATAAATTTCTATTTAGTGTTTAGTGTTGTAACATCGACATGTTAAACTTCTTAAACATAATACTCAACTTAATCAATATAATAGTGAGTAAAATATTTGACATGAACTTTATGCTCGTAATGGTCTTAATTTTAATATTGAACTTAAATGGGTTAAAAAGCCCAAAGTTTAAAATTTTCATAATATACATACTGTCTATAATATGCAAATTAATTATTTTCATAATGTTTAAAATAATTTTTATATTTAAAAATTTGTTTATGTAGATAAACGATTTTTTTACTCCCTTTAAAATAAAAATGACATTAGAAGATAATTTTAAACCTAAAAAATTTAATAGAATTGGATTTGCCAGATGGCAAGAGCAATTAGAAGCCTAGTTAATTTCTCTAGAATTAATTGCTCTCTTAAGGAAAATTCTACCTAGCACTGGCAACGGGTCGGGTACCCATAGTTTTACCCTAAACCCGAACCCGGCCCAAACCCGGGTCAGGTATTTAAACGGGTACCCGTGGGTACCCGATTAAATAAAAAATAAATTATTTATTATTTTATTATATAAAATATATTTTAAAAATTAAAATTAAAATAAATATATTTATATAATAAATATTTATTATTATTTTTAATAGTAATAAATATTTATATAATAGTTATTTTATTCTTATTTATATTTTTTTATTGAAATTGGGTATCTGGTACTGGGTACCCGCATCCCTAAACCCGAACCCGACCTATTTAGCTAATCGGGTACCCCAAACCCATCGGGTGAAATTGCCACCCCTAATTCTACCTTTCCCTTTTTCTTCTATTTCTTCTTCTTCTTCTAAATCACCTAAGGAAATTGAATACCTTTGTAGGTTTCATCTCCTATCTTGTCTAAGTGATAACCTATATAAAACTTACAGAAAATATAAAACTACAAAATAAATTTGGGATGCACTAGAAGATACCTACCTAAGAGATCTTGAAGGTGCAATAAGATTTATTGCATCTGATTTCAACTCCTACACGATGGTTTATCATATTCTTATAAATGATCAAATTCATGTTTTTCAAAACATAATTCATGAAATTCATAGGAACGAAACCATTTTTAGTGAATCTTATCAAATTTCTTATCTCTTAGACAAACTTCCCCCTTCTTGGTCCAAGTTTGGACAAGATATTAGGAGATCTCAAACTTCTCTTTCTCTTAGATCTATAATTCAATCCATAAGTATTGAAGATCAATATAGAACAAGATAATTAAATAAAGATACTCCTAAATCTAAAATCAACATAACTGAAGTTGCTAAGCCAAATCCAAATAATTCGGTCAAACCAAAAAAATAAAAGGTTTATCCCTAGGAATAAAAATTTTAAACTTGGGTATAATACTGATAATAACAACTTTAATAAAAACAAAAATTTCAAACCAAAATTTAAACGGAATAAGAAATTGAAGGTGGCAAGTTTTGCTTTGTTTGTGGGAAGGACAACCATCTCACCTCAAATTGTTTCTTTCGCAAAACTGAGAAGGTTCAAGTTAAGAAGAAAGGTTTTAAACCTAAACCTCAAGTCATCATGATTGAGGGTGTACCTTCTACTAGTACCATTAGGTCAGTTTCTTTTACTCCTTTTGTCAACATAGCATATCATAATTCAAAATTGTGGCTTGGCTCATGAGCTAATATTCATATTTGCACTAAAAAAAGAATATTTTACTTCCTTTCAGGACACAAGTGGAGGAAGTGTAATAATGGGCAATGGAACATCTATGAATGTGCTACGATATGGAAACATCAACTGAAGTTGATTTATGGAAAGACGTTACTTATCAACAATGTTCTACTAGTTCGAGATGTGAGGAAGAACTTAATTAGTGGATCACTTTTTGTACAATTAGGTTATAAAATTATATTAGAAATAAATAAAGTTGTAATCACCAAAAAGGATAATTTCATTTATAAATGGTTCATTTCATAAGGACTCTTCAAAATCAATGTAATTCCTTTTCAAATAAATAAAGATCCACTTTCTTCACCTCCTATTGTCTTAAATTCTGAATTGATTAATGTTTGGCATAGTAGACTTGGTCATGTTAATTTCAAATCAATTAATAAAATGATAAATTTAGAATTAATTCTTAAAATGAATTCTAAATTAAATTTAAAATGTGAAATTTGTACTAAAGCTAAACAACCAAGAAAACCATTTAAATTAATTGACTCTAGAAATTCACAAATTCTAGAACTAATTCATAGTGATGTTTGTGATTCAACATCAACTCCAAACTAGGGGAGGAAATAAATATTTTGTAACTTTCATAGATGACTTTTCAAGATTTTGTTACTCTTATTTAATTAAAACTAAAGATGAAGTTTTAAATAAATATAAAATCTTTAAAGCAGAAGGTGAAAATCAACAAGATAAAAAGATTAAAATAATTAGATCAGATAGAGGAGGTGAATATGTTTCTCATGAATTTACCTTGTTTTGTCAAGAATTTGATATAATTCATCAAGTTACACCTCCTTATTCATCTCAATCAAATGGTGTAGCTGAAAGAAAAAAATAGAACTCCTCTAGACATGGTTAACTCCATGATGTTAAGTTCTGGAGTATCTCAAAATCTTTGGGGAAAAGCATTGTTGTCCTCATGCTTCATTCTTAATAGAATCCCTTTAAAAGATAAAGAGGTTACACCATATGAACTTTGGAAAGGTTATAAGCCAAAGCTTAATTTTCTTCGAATGTGGGGGTGCCTTTGCAAAGGTTAATCTACTTGAACCTAAAATGAGAAAATTAGGTCCTAAAACTATAGATGCTATCTTAGTTGGTTACTCTTTATATAGTAACACCAACATATTTTTAATAATTAATGCAGAAGTACCTGAAATTTCTAATAATACACTAATTGAATCAAAATATGTTTCTTTCTTTGAAAACATATTTCCTTTTAAAAATAAAATTTCTTCTTCCATTCAAACAAACTGTAATCAACCTTCAACTTTTTCAACACTTTTAGTAACCAATTCTAGTCAACCTTCTAAACCTAGAAGGAGTCAAAGAGTTATAATTGAAAAGAACTTTGGTGATGACTTCATAACATATTTAATTGAAGACGCACCAATACTTATCAAGATGCTATTAACTCTCTTGATGCTCCTTTCTGGAAGGAGGCAATTCATAGTGAGATGAAATCAATCATAAATAATCATATTTGGATTTTCACTGATTTACATCCTGAAAACAAACCTTTAGGATGCAAATGGTTTTTTTAAAAAGAAGTTAAGAACTGATGGATTTGTAGAAAAGTACAAGGTGCATTTGGTAGTTTAAAGCTTTGGCGAAAAAGCCAGAATCGGCTACTTTGATACTTACGCACATGTTACAAGAATAACTACTATAAGAGTTATACTTGTATTTTCTTTCATCCATAATTTGTTTGTACATCAAATGGATGTGAAGATTGCTTTTTTACATGGAGATTTAGAAGAATAAATTTATATGAACTAACTAGAAGGATTTATTTCACCTGATAATGAAAATAAAGTTTGTAAACTAGTAAGGTCTTTATATGGACCTAAACAAGCACCTAAACAACGACATGAAAAAATTAATAAGATAATACTTTTTTTTTGTTTTCATATTAATGAATCAGATAATTACTTATATATTAAAATGATTGATGAGAATAATTTATCATGTTTATGTGTATATGTTATTATCATCTTAGCTCATAACTTAAATTTAATAATCGAAATTAAATCTTTTCTTTCAAATAAGTTTGATATAGGAGAAGTAGATATCTTTCTAGGAATGAAAATAATAAAATCATCAAATACGTTAACTTTATTAAAATCAAATTTGGGATTTGAACCCCGCATATATATATATATATATATATATATATATATATATATATATATATAAGTAATATTTATACAAAAGAAGTTGATATAAAATCAAATAAAAACATATAAAAATATATAAAAAGATATAAACATATAAATATATATATATATATATATATATATATATATATATATATATATAAAGTATTATTTTAATTATTATATAATTTTTTGCTTAATAATATTACAATGCTTCTTATAGCAGCAATTTATAGTATTTTAACATTAAACAGTACTGCTTTTGATCTTACACTGCAATCTCAAACTGGTTTTAAATTTGGTAATAACAAGCTGATTGACTAGCCAATAAGCACTTTGAAAACTAAAATTATAAAATACTACTGTGTATAAAATTTTATGTGATATAGTTGATACTTTAAACTCCCATTCGTGAGGATAGATTTGTGTTTATATTGTAGAGGAAAGAAAAACTTTCCAAAGTGGTTAATTACCATGAGATGAGGCTCTACACTCATCCCTTCCAAGGAACTTCTTATATGAGAGAGTTCGTATAAGGTCGCGGTTGAGGACGTAGACAACCCTCATAAGTTCTCATGAAGATACACACCCACGGCTAAAAATGCACAATCTCGTAATCAGACATATCCTGTATTGTGCGTGAATTTGTTCTAATCTGGGTCAAAGAAAAATAGTTCAAAACTAATTTACTATTTTTTTTCAAATGAAAACATTTTCACCGAGTAGAGGTTATACCTTTATGTGCATTTTATTAACCGCACAATTTAAGTAACATGCAGCAATTTAATTTTATTTAATTTTTAAATTGAATTTAATTATATTCAGATTATTTTTAATTTTTATTCCAACAAAGCTTTGAGGGAGCGGATGATGCAGTAAATGCTGGCGCCGCGCTGTCGATAGCGGATACGTGTTACAACCTCACTGGATATGAGGCGGTGTCGGTGTCGACGGTGGCGCTGGTGTTCGCGCGGGGTTGTCAATCAACGTGGACTTCAGCGGGATTTTGTATGTGGCGGGCGTGTCGTAGGCGGTGCCTGGGTTCGCGGGGAATGAGAGGGCTGATGATGTGGCAGTCGTAGGAAATGTGCAGCACAAGACGTGCAGCGTGGTGTACGACGTGGCACGAAGAAGGATTGGCTTCCGTGCGAGGGGGCTGCAGCTGAGGGAAGGAATAATTAATTGAATTAGGCCAGTAATTACTTAATTAATTATTCACTGGATTGGGTTTGAAAGGAAACCTATGCAACTTTGACTCAGAATAAGCAATAACAAAAGAGCGGTCTATTCTATACTTTTTCGGTTGTTGGATGTATTGGTCGGTATATATAATGTTGAATCCATCTCTACTCTTTTATTCTCATCAACACAAATACTTCGGTGATTGGATGTATGGAAATAATGAAAAAAAAAAATTCCACTTCCATTCTTTGCCGGTCAAAAATTCCAATGTGCTTACACATGTCTTTGACTTTTCGTCCACACGCAGTGGACTTTGAACATTGACTTGATGCATGCAAGTACGCATGCATCAAGTTTATAAAAAAATTTAACTATTAAAAAAATTGTGATTTTTTTTTTAATAATTAGCACAACTAAGTTTATAACTTGACCAAAAACTTACCCAAGACTAAGTTCCTAGCCATAACTAGAGGAATGAGAATTTATCCATAATAGACTTTTCTACAATGACAAGTGAAAGATAAGAATTTATCCATATCGTTGCTTAATTGTCTTATAAATTCTAGTTTTTAGTTTCATGCGCATTTAGTCTAAATTAATTGCTCCAACACCCGGGTAACGACTCTGAAATCTACTTGACGATTCGCTCCAAGTCAATAATAGAGCCCACTTCCATTGACAAATTGCGACAAATTGGACAATGTTTCTCTCAACTTTCTCATCACGTCTCTGTTTCTACACTGCTTCAACACGAAATATACACTAGTCAATTCGAAGTCAACATTAGAGTCAATCCTTAATCTTCTTTCCGTGTATGCCTTGTAAGACACAAATCTCTCTATATATGTTCGATCAATTGCAAAGTCGGTATCATCCAAGCAAATGGCTCCAGCTTCTGCTCTCTTGATCAACCCTTTTCTCTTGTATATTCTTCTTGTTTTCTGCTACTCTTCTTCCACTGCCCAAGGAGGAGAAGCAGAGAGCTTCCTTGTTGTTACGAGGAAGCAACTCAACCCTAGTGCCACTTGCTCCAAGATCAAAGGTCCAACAAATTTTGTTTGTTTTTTCTGTATAGCAATGCAAATTATCAGGAATTAACAAGCAATTAATATGTCCACAGGATCGAACCATACCATTTTATCACTTGCACATCGTCATGGCCCCTGCTCCCCTCTTGGATCGAAGAAGCCGCTTTCCCTTGAGCAAATCGTTGCCAAAGACCAGCTCCGAGTCGATTATCTTCAAACAAGTTCGTCCAGTTCGTCTACCAACGATCTCCTCGATTCAAAAGCAAGCATTCCCGCCAATTACGCATCCGGAGAGTACGCGATCACGGTCAGATTCGGCACCCCCGCGCAAGAGCAATCGGTGGCGATGGACACCGGAAGCGACCTCACCTGGATTCAATGCAAACCCTGCTCCGTCTGCTACTCGCAGCACGATCCGATCTTCGATCCGTCCCGATCCTCCACTTACGCCGCAATCCCCTGCGGCTCCCAAGATTGCAACGGCCTCCAGAATCGGTGCTCCTCCAGCTCTTGCGAATACAGCATCAAGTATGGCGATGACTCCACCACTTCGGGCGCCTACAGCTACGAAACCCTAACGCTGTCGCCCGGAAACGCGATCGAGGGTTTCCTCTTCGGATGCGGCGTCGACAACGAGGGTTTGTTCCAGGATTTTGCCGGGCTCGTGGGGCTCGGCCGCGGTCGAACCTCGCTAGTGTCTCAAACTTCTCGGACCTACGGCGGGATCTTCTCCTACTGCCTCCCGACCCCAAGATCGACGGGGTTCTTGAAACTGGGCGGGCCAGTGGCTTCGAACGCCCAGTACACGTCAATGGTAACGAGCTCGAGATTCCCGAGCTTCTACTTGGTCGACTTGACGGGAATCCTAGTGGGCGGGAAGGATTTGGGGATCTCGCCGTCGGTTTTCGAGTCGCGTGGGACGCTGCTCGACTCCGGCACCGTGATCACGCGCCTGCCTCCGGAGGCGTACACTGCGTTGAGGGACGCGTTCCGGAGTCACATGACGGATTACCCGGCGGCGACGCCGCCCACTAGCTTGTTCGACACTTGCTACGACTTGAGCGGGTTCAGCGAGGTGAAGATTCCAAGAGTAGCGCTGCAATTTGGTGGGGGAGTGACAATGGATCTTGATTTTAACGGGATACTGTCGGACGGCTGCTTGGCCTTCGCCGGTCTAAAAGGTGACGGGTTTGGGATCATTGGCAACACGCAGCAGCGGACGTTCGAAGTCGTGTACGATGTGGGAAATGGGAAGATTGGGTTTGCACCCGGCGCTTGCACCTGAGTTGACGCGCATGAAAAGCTTTTTGCTCCTCAAAAATCTGTGTCTGAAATTCTCCTTACCATGTGAAATAATGGAGATTGTTATCGGTGTGTTGAATTCATAATACCTTTGGATTATGCTTTCAAGACGATAAGTCTAAATTATTGTAGCTCTGAGTTGCTAATTTTCAAATCTTATTCCATCATAATGCAAATCTTTCAACGGCTGCAACACCTGATTAGTTTCTGACTATTAAAGTTTTTCTATATTTTTGCAATCAAATACATTAAGGACTGCTAGCGCAGTTGATACAAGCTGTTGATGCCGTCTTATATGTGGAATAGGTTCAATCCAAATAAACCCTATTAGAACCGATTATATATATATATATATATATATATATATTAAAATGAACTCAAATTAATTTTTTTTAAAAAACTTAATGAAAATCAAAACAAAATTTTCAACTTCAGTCCGTGATATATTTTTATAATTTAAACTATTATTTATTAAATAGATCTACTAGATTATCACATGAATGGACTTGTTGAATACTTATATTACCATTCTTTTGAAGATCATGAATCAAAAAGAATTTCAATGAGATATATTTTGTTCTGCCCTTTAATGTACCATTCTTTTAACTGGGTAATACATGCAGTATTATTCTCATATATGATTGTCCAAATTATTTTTTCTAAAGATAAGCCACAAGTTTTTCGTATGTGTTGAATCATAGATCTCAACCAAACATATTCTCAACTTGCCTCATGCAGAACTAAAATTTCTACATGATTAGAATATGTGAATGTTATGGTCTGTTTCATAGACCACCATAATATAGTTGTTCCACCACATGTAAATAAATAATTTATTTGTGATCGACCATTATAAGGACCAAACAAATAACCTGCATCAGCAAAACCTATTAGGCTTGACTTGCGCACTCTTGAGTAAAACAAATTGATATATATTGTTTCTCTAAGATAACAAAGTATATACTTAACTCTATTACAATGCCTTCGCATAATTTTTTAACCAAGATAAAATTTTATCCTTCTTAGATCTTTCATCTCGAATTCTTTCTTTAAATAATTTACAACTTTTAGAAACTATTCAAGAGCTTCAATAATGTTTAAGTCATCGACATAAACAATAATTATGACAAATCCATTTTTAAATCTTTTAATAAAAATACATAGACAAATGGGGTTATTTTTATATCCTTCTTTTAGCAAATATTCACTAAGGTGATTATACCACATACGTCCATATTATTTCATCTCATAAAGAGATTTTTTCAATTTGATTGAATAATCTTTTCATGAACATGAATTATGTGCTTCAGGAAGATTAAAACCTTCAGGTAGCTTCATATAAATATCATTATCTAGAGATCCATATAAATAGGTTGTAACAACATTCATTAGATATAAATTGAGTCCATCCTTTGCTACCAAACTAAGTAAGTACCGAAGGTACTAACATCGACCACATGTGAATATGTTTTTCTCAAAATCAATATCAAGTCTTTGTGAAAAACCTTGAGCAACAAGTTATACTTTATATCTCACAATTTCACCATTCTCATTTCATTTTTCTACAAAAAACTCATTTATATTCAATTTCCATTTTGGCCAATCATCACTTTGTTTCCAGTCTATAATAAACTTTGGTTCATGATCCTCATTATCATTTATTATATTAAGCACTATATTATATGCAAAAATGTCATCAACATTGACTTCATGTCGATTCTGTTATATTCTATTCATGACATAATTTATTGAGAACTCTTTATTTTTACAACTTTTATGTACCTATGTTTCTTCTAGAAGTGAAATATTGATTATGTCAAAGGACTCTTTTGAAGTTATTATATCCTTGATTTCGCTATCTTGATTTTTAGCTCATTTTCTTATTTGAGGATTTTTTTTTATCTTTGGAACCGATGGGTATGTCATACTTCATGTATGCTTAAGGCTCATTTTCGATACTAGATCATCCAATAGAAAACACAACTTTTATTGCAGCATTAACATCTGATATATGTGATTTAGTTACTCTTTTTTGGTCAGTGAATTCATCAGGTAATTGGTTGGCTAAGCTTTGTAAATGAATATTCTTTTGAACTTCTAATTTGTATTATTTTGTACGTAGATCAAGATAAGATAATGATAATTCATTCCATCTGCACTCTAGCATTGCTCGACCGTTGGTTGAAGCAAATAACTTTGAGATAACGCCGGCCCTGGTGCACATGGTTCAGCAAAACCAATTCAGCGGTTCACCAC
This sequence comes from Costus lasius, assembly GCA_027563935.2. Classification (NCBI taxonomy): domain Eukaryota; kingdom Viridiplantae; phylum Streptophyta; class Magnoliopsida; order Zingiberales; family Costaceae; genus Costus; species Costus lasius. The sequence continues at coordinate 17,112,396 of CM050448.1, read as the reverse complement.
AGGATGATCCAAATTTACATTTGTCTATTTTTCTTGAATACTGTGATACCCTCAAGATAAATGGGGTAACATCTGATGCAATACGCTTACGACTCTTTCCTTTCTCCCTCAGGGATCGTGCACGCGCATGGCTATAGTCCCTCCCACAAGGCTCCATCACAACATGGGATCAGCTTTCCCATGCGTTCCTCTCCAAATACTTCCCACCGAGCAAGACTGCTCAATTGAGGAACCAAATAACGAGCTTTAGCCAGAGGGAAGGCGATTCGCTCTACGAGGCCTAGGACCGTTTTAAGGAGTTGCTGCGACTGTGCCTGCATCACGGACTGGAAAAATTGGTACTAGTGCATATTTTCTATAACAGTCTTTTATATAATACTCGCCTATCTATAGATGCAGCCGCGGGTGGCGCGCTAATGAATAAGAACGTCGACGATGCCATGAATTTGATTGAGGACATGACTCTGAATCATTACCACTAGACGAGTGAGAGAAACGTCCCGGTAAGAGGAGGAGGTAAGAATGACCTTGACATGCTGAGTTCGTTGGTGGCAAAGGTTGACTCCTTGTCACACCAACTTACTTTTATAAACTTTCATGCACCATCTGTCAATTCTATTACTTGTGAAATTTGTGGGAACTCTGGGCATGGTGCTACTGACTGCCAGATAATGGCACCCTCTTCTTCTGATATTTCTGTTGAGCAGGTGAATGCCTTAGGCAACCCTAATCAGAGGCAACAGAATAATCCCTTCTCAGGCACCTATAATCTCGGTTGGAGAAACCATCCTAACTTCTCCTACCAAACCAACCAGAACCAGGCCAATCCCTAGAATTTCAACAGCTAGGCACAGCAGGGAAATTTTGGCAATCAGTTTCCCTAGTCATCCTTCAGACCACCACCTGGACTTCCACAACAACAATTCAATCAACCACAGAAGTCCAATTTGGAAATACTGCTTGAGAACTTTGTCACCACCCAGTCTAAGAGAAATGAAGATGTGGACGAGTCTATCAGGCAATTGAATTCTACGGTGGGGCAATTGCATTCTAAGGTGGATTCATTGATCACGCACTCTAGGATGCTGGAGAACCAGATCGCCCAGCAAGCAAGTTCATCAGCCCGACCTGCTGGGAAGCTTCCTTCCCAACCCAAGGCTAATCCAAGGGAGCACTATAACGCGATTATGATTTACAGTGGTGCTCAAATGGAAGACTGTCAAGTGGCGGAGGGGGATTGTATAGGTGACGAGTTGTCTAGTGTAAGCACAGATGCTAAGTGTTCAAGGGAGATAGATATGGAGTCGAAGGTCCAACCAGCACCAGTCCTAGTTCCTTCACTCCTCACTCACCACCAGTTTCAGGTTCTCAGAGATTGGTCAAGGCATTGACAGGACAGTTCAGCTCACTGATGCCTGCAAAGCTTCAAGATCCAAGCAGTTTTTCTGTCTCCTGTAGTATCAGTAATTTTTCCATAGAGAGAGCACTCTATGACTTGGGGGCTAGTGTGAGTATCATGTCTCTCTCCTTGTTCCAAAGTTTGGACTTGGGGGGCTTGGAACCTGAAGTAGATTTAAACCCCGAGGACTTCCTAAGGTAAACGCTCTAGATGACGATAGAATTAGGCATGCGCAATTAGTTTAACTAAACAAAAATAAGCCTACACATGTGATTTGATCAGTGCTTGAAAAGAAGAACTCCTAACATGCAGCATGCAACCTAAAGAAAGTGAGCTGCTTGGTTAGAGTCGACCTGATGGCCCCCTTTAGGGAAGGGGGCCTGAACCCCTTTCTTTGACTCCCCCTGCTCCCGAATCTTGGCGATGAAGTTGTGAATGGGGTTATTAAGTGAACTACAATCAACTCAAAGGTGACAAGAGGTGCTGGATGGGAAACAACTTCCAAGCACCCTAAACTAACACCAATCCTTAGAAGGTTCTTGATCAGATCTTCAACACCTTGCTGTGCACTTCAAAGGGGTTTCCAGCCGTACTTCTTCAACCTCACGTCAGCCCAAGGATGGAGCACTTGAAGGGAAGATGAGAGGAAGGATGTCTCACATAGAGAGGGAAAGGAGGGAGGAGAGCTGGGCTCTCGGTCACCACGCAGCAGGTTGTCAACAGTTTGTTTTTTCATAAAAAATAAGCTACCTCCCCAACCCAATGTACAAGTCTTTTAACCTTTTCCCTCCAACGTTCCACTGTCCAGCTGGGATGGAGTTCAAACAAGTTCCGGTGGCAGGGCTGGCGTATTTCTCCTTTAAGGTAAGCAAACTTTCTTGTCATGGGCTGATCCTCTCTTTTTATGTATGAAACTGATACTTGCCTTGTTAAGCAAGCAAATCAGCTTGCTTGTAGCTCTTCTTGCGCAGGTTCCTTGTTGCTATCCTTCCTTGTCGTCTAGTGGGCGTTTGGCACTTACTATTAGCTGCAATGCTGGCTGTCATGTGAGCTGAAATGTTGGCTGATGTGTTGATCATTGGGACCCGCCTATTGCTGTTGATTTGTATTGAAGCTGGGCAGCAAGGGAGGGGGTCTTGGGCTGATCGCCTGGGCCAGTGATAGGGTCCCCTGTGGTTGCTTTAAGTGGGCTGATGGAGGGAAGTAGGTGACTTGTACAAGTACACACTCAATCCTAACTAATGCAGCCTATTACATCCACTACAAAAGTAAATAACAAAAGGCCTAGGCTACCCTTCCTAAACTACCCCTAGGCACCCTGGGGTGCTACAAAAGTGCTGTCCTGCAACACATAAGCAAGACAGACTTACAAAACAATCATCATGGCTAACAGATCATTTGGAGGCCCCGTATCTGTCGGGGGGCTTCCTGCTTCTCTTGGATCTTCTGGGTGGTGCTCCTGCATCAGCCTCCCCGGGGGTGAAGGAATTCTCTTCCAGAGAATTCAACTTGAAGAGGTGTAGCATGTCTGGAACAAGGTTGTGGACGTCGGCCTCGGGTATCCAAGTCTCGGTGTGGTCCGCCCAACGGATCAAGTAGTAGTTGTGTGTCCCCTGGTGGGTGATTCGTTGTTGCTCTTCCAAAATGGCGCTGACTTCTTTGAATGGTGTGGCAGGCGCTTCAATCAAGAGGGGTTCTTTGTAAAGCGTGAGATCCTCCACATTCACCGTGGGGTGAATGTTCAATGCTGCGGGCAAGTCCAAGGTATATGCATTGTCGTTGACCTTTTTCTTGATCCGGAATGGCCCCATTCCTCGTGCTTGTAACTTGTGGTTTCCACCCTGGAGTCGTTCCTTCCTGTTCCTGAAAATAACCAAATCCCCTTCTTTGAAAGATACATGCCTCCGATGTTCATTAGCAGCAGTTTGGTATTTTAAGGTATTATTGGTTATATGTTCTTTGACGTCATTGTGGATTTTCAGAATATGTTGTGCAAACGTCAATGCGGAGTGAGAAGTTTGGAAGGGGGCAGGGAGGGGGGCCAGGTCAATGGGCTTCCTAGGCTGGTACCCTATGTTAATTTGGAAAGGGCTAAGTCCGGTGGTCCTGTTAACGGCACTGTTGAAGGCAAACTCGGCTGTCGGTAAGAGGTTGTCCCAGTTTCCTGGGTGCTCTCCCACGATGCATCTAAGGATATTGCCAAGGGATCGATTAACCACCTCAGTTTGTCCATCAGACTGAGGGTGGTAGGCAGTGGAAAAATTCAACTTGGTACCTAACAACTTCCATAAGGTCATCCAAAAGTGGCTTACGAATTTAGTGTCCCTGTCCGAGACAATGGTGAGAGGTAGGCCGTGTAAACGAACCACCTCCTTAAAAAAAAGGCGTGCCACACGAGATGCATCGGTGGTCTTACTACATGGGATAAAGTGGGCCATCTTGGAAAATCGGTCAACAACTACAAAGATGGAATCAGGTCTTGCCATGGGCCCTCGGGTAAGGGTAGAGGTGTATAGAGGCCAGTGTTGTGCTTTTGAGTCTTAGATAATTGACAGGTCATACAATGTTCCACTATCTTAGCCACATCTCTCCCCAAGGTGGGCCAACAGAATCTCTCCTCAACCATAGCCTGGGTTTTGTCTCTCCCGTGGTGGCCAGCAGAACCACCCCCATGTATTTCCCAAGCCAGGAAGTCACGCATGGAGGTCTTAGGAATACAAAGTCGATTTCCCTTAAAAAGATATTTATCCTTAATAGTATAGTCTGCATGGGTATGGGGGTTGTCAGCCTTATCATTATAGATCTTGCCAAAATCAGGGCACTCAAGGTACTCGTCTCTCAACCGCTCGAATCCAGTAACAGTGACCCTCAAAGTGTTCAATAATAGCGTCCGCCGGTTTAAGGCATCAGCCACCTTATTTTGGGTACCTGACTTGTGCTTGAGCACAAACGTGTATTGCTGCAAAAACTCAACCCACTTGGCATGGCGTGGGTTCAACTTGGTCTAACTATTCAGAAATACCAGGGCCTGATGGTCACTATTTAAGATGAACTCGGTATGAATCAAATAATGTCTCCAATGTTTCAAGGATTGGACCACGGCATAAAATTCTTTATCATAAGTCGAGTACCGTTGTCTGACATCATTTAACTTCTCACTAAAGAAAGCTATGGGGTGTCCCTCCTGACTCAAGGTACCCCCAATCCCTACTCCAGAGGCATCACAATCAACAATGAAGACTTTACTAAAATCGGGTAATCGCAAGACTGGGGCGGTGGTGATTTTGGACTTGAGTTCAAGAAAGGCTTTCTCAGCCGCGGGGGTCCACTCAAAGGTCTTCTTTTGTAGGCAATTAGTAATGGGAGCGACAACCGTGCTGAATCCATGAATGAAACGCCTATAGAAGGTGGCCAATCCATGGAAGCTCCGTAACCCCGTGATGGTCGTGGGTGTGGGCCACTCTATGACAGCCTTGATCTTAGAAGGATCAGCCTTAAGTCCGGCGTCGGAGATGATGAACCCCAGGAACTCTACCTCCTGGGTCATTAACACACACTTCTTTAGGTTGAGAAACAACCTTTCCTGTTTTAGGATGTCTAACAGGGCCCGGGTATGCTTCAGGTGCTCTTCCTTGTTTTTACTAAAGATTAATATGTCATCGAAATAAACTACAAGGAATTTTCCGATATAAGGCTTTAGCACATGATTCATGAGTCGCATAAAGGTGGATGGGGCATTGGTAATGCCAAAAGGCATCACCAACCACTCGTAAAGTCCATCGGCGGTCTTAAACGCTGTCTTCCATTCGTCTCCTTCCCGGATCCTAACTTGATGGTACCCGCTTCGCAGATCCAACTTGGAGAACCAAGTGGATCTAGCGATCAGGTCGAGCATGTCGTCAAGGCGGGGTATAGGGAACCGGTATTTCACGGTTATCTTGTTTATGGCCCGACAGTCTATACACATGCGCCAGGTACCATCCTTCTTTGGGATCAGCAGGGCAGGGACAGCACATGGGCTTAGGCTCGCTCTAATCAGTCCCTTACTCAGAAGGTCATCAACCTGCCTCCGGAGTTCCTCATGCTCCGTAGGACTCATCCGATAGTGGGGTAGGTGGGGAAGGGTGGCTCCAGGAACCAAGTCGATGGCATGTTGAATGTCACGCTCAGGTGGGAGCTCCTCAGGGAGCTCCGCCGGGGTAATCTCACGGTACTCTTCAAGCAGCTGGAGCACTTCCGGGGGTACCTCACTTGCCGGGGCCTCCTCACTTGGCTTAACAATCAGGGTGTAGAGCTGACCCGTCTCTTGAACCTCCTGTAGAAAGGGTTGCGCTCTAAGCAGAGAGATGGCCTTAGGTGTCCCAGTAGTCTTGCCTTTGGTGTGCGAGGCTCTAATCTCACGGGGCAAACTAGGCACTAGGGTAATTTTCCTACCGTTATGCATGAAGGTGTAAGTATTGCTCCGGCCATAGTGTGTGACATCTAGATCGTAGAGCCATGATCGACCAAGCAGGATATCAGCAACGTCCATGTTGGTGACATCACACCAGATTTTTCCTTGGTAAGCGGCAAGCTGCAAGGGGACAGCACACCTATGGGTGACAAGTATATTTGTTTGGTCTACCCAGGAAATGCTATATGGTTTAGGGTGGCCCTAGAGGTCAAGTCCGAACTTGGTGGCAGCCCCTTTAGATATGACATTTAGACTGCTCCCACTGTCTACTACTATTTTGCAAACTTTTCCATTGCAACGGGTGTATGTGTAAAACAAGCTAGTTCGCCGCCAGTCCTCAGGGTGAGTATCCTTAAAGATGGTACATCTAACTACTCCTACGATGGTATTCACAGGGTCATCCTCGCTATTGTAATCAGGGGCATATATGTCTTCGCCAAGGTCTTCTTGCTCCAAAGGGGGCTCGAGGGTAGGCTCTAAGGGGTCCTCGGTCATGAGTAAGGTTTGCCTCCTACAGTCCTTAGAAAGGTGGCCGGGTTTCGAACACTTGTAACATATGACCTAGTTAAGGGGTGGGGCAGGTCTAGGAGGCGCAGGTGCACCTTGAAGTGGCGCACTAGGATGGGTGCCCTTAGTGGGGGTAGCTGCTGGGACAGGCTGAGTCCTATTGATGACAGGTGGGGTCCTATACTGCCTAAACTCATACTCGATTTCACTAGCAAGCTGGGATACTTCCTGTACGCTATCGGTGGGTCGGTACACTAAGGCTCTCCTAATCTCAGGTCTAAGCCCAGCCTTATACCTATTAATGGTAACCCATGGCTCTTCTTCAATGCCACACCTAATTAGGAGGTTATCAAATTTGTTAGTGTATTCTATTACAGTGTCAGTCCCTTGAGCCAACCTAGTCAACTGGTCATAGGTGCGCTGTCTATAGTGAGGGGACACATACTTTTCACCGAGCCTATTTTTCATGGTCTCCCAGCTTGTGATAGGGGCTAGGCCTCTCTGTTCAATCTGCTTTTCTACCCCCGTCCAGTACACGAGGGCAGTCCCGCGTAGCAGGAAACGGGCATACTTGACTTTGTTTCTATCCGAGATGGACTGACAGTCAAAGTATTGTTCTACAAGGGCCTCCCATTCCTGGTAACCCGGCATGTCCGTAGTCCCGTCAAACAGTGGGGGGGTCATCCTCAAAGTTTTGAAGATATCGGCATCCTCATGGACCCTATAAGGTTCTTCTAGTTCAGTATGGTGAGGAATTCTATGGTTATGTTGATGATAATCATGTCTGGGTTCCGTCCTAGAATGATGTGGGTGGGGATCATGCCTGGGATCAGCCCTACCAGGTCTAGGTTCCGTACGGCTAGGCCCCTCACCCCAAGAGTTCTCTGGGGTTACCCTAGGAGATTGGTGTGGAATGTGTTCATGGTCAACATATAAAGCAGGGGGTCTTTGACTAGTGATGCGTTGGTTTTCTTCCACCCTAGCTAGACGCTGAGTTAACTCACTCAACATCCTAATGATTTCATTATGGGAGGACTTTTCCCCTTCAGTAGCATCATTAACAGCCCGGCTCCTAGTATTCACCATAATGAAAGAAATGAAGCTCAGCTTAGAAAATTAAAACAGAAGTCGGCAGTGAACAGTAAATGCAAGGTTCATCAACTATAGTGTAGTATTATGCCAGATTTTAACACTAAGAGGTACCATAGATTTTACTATTTAAAATCTGCAATTTAGAGCAGCAAGCGGGACCCAAAATGCAGAAATCAACACTTCATATGCAAATTCAGCAATGCAGCTGGAGAGTGCAGGAATTTTCAGTGGTAAGCTACAGTAAGTGCAACAAATCTCAGCTTTGCTCAGGATTTTCAATGAGGCTAACAGCAGCTTGTTGCTGTGATCTTGAAGATGTGAAACCGTAGGGAAGACCAGAGGGTTCTCTAAAGTTTCAGAGAGCCTCTAATCCCTCCTATCTTTACACAAGTGCAGCAGGAAACAAGGATGGTAAGGAACAGTGAATGCAGAAATTTCAGCTTGTTTCAAGCTTTCGAGGGAGCTGACAGCAATTGCTTTGTTGCTGCTCCTGGTGAGGTGAAATGGCTGAGGAGGATTAGTGCACTTTCTATGGTATAAGTAATTCCCTAATCTCCTATCAACTTGTAAACGTAAACAAAGCAGACTCCAGCCGGAACAGTACAGAAATCCAAATGAGTCCACGCGGAAATGCAAAGTCAACAGCAATAAGAATTCCACTCCGGGAATTTCAGCTTTCAGCCACAACAATGATCTACTGTGCCTGAAACTAATGGAGCTAGGGTACTTGGGGATGAGCTATTAGTTAGTTATCTCAAATACCCTCTCGGTTCAGAAGTTCAAGTATAAACGCAGCAAGCAAGGTTCAGAATATTTCAGCAAGAACATTTCGGAATTCAGCAGGGTTTCAAATTGTTTTGAGAGGTTAAACCGAAAGATCAGTAGAGTTTTGAAAATCTTGTTTTGACAGACTAAACTAACAACAGAACCAAAGACACCAGGACTTCAGCGAACATAACTTCAGCAAGCAGGAGCTCAGCGAGAGATTCAGCAACAGATTTCAGCGCAACTCTCAAATAGTGTATCAGTGAGATCAAAATCAGGCTCAGCAGTGTGTTCGAGGAACTTATGTTAATACAAGCGGCGTAAGAGAATAGCAGAATCTCAAAGACACAAAATCAGAGAACTTCAGAGCACAGAATCAGAGATAGCAAGAAACAGTGAACCGCAGCGAACAAAAGATTTCTGAAATTATTACACAAATTTTAGAGCACCTTAGGCCGGCTCTGATACCACTGAAGCACATTTAAACCCCGAGGACTTCCTAAGGTAAACGCTCTAGATGACGATAGAATTAGGCATGCACAATCAGTTTAACTAAACAGAAATAAGCCTACACATGTGATTTGATCAGTGCTTGAAAAGAAGAACTCCTAACATGCAGCATGCAACCTAAAGAAAGTGAGCTGCTTGGTTAGAGTCGACCTGATGGCCCCCTTTAGGGAAGGGGGCCTGAACCCCTTTCTTTGACTCCCCCTGCTCCCGAATCTTGGCGATGAAGTTGTGAATGGGGTTATTAAGTGAACTACAATCAACTCAAAGGTGACAAGAGGTGCTGGATGGGAAACAACTTCCAAGCACCCTAAACTAACACCAATCCTTAGAAGGTTCTTGATCAGATCTTCAACACCTTGCTGTGCGCTTCAAAGGGGTTTCCAGCCGTACTTCTTCAACCTCACGTCAGCCCAAGGATGGAGCACTTGAAGGGAAGATGAGAGGAAGGATGTCTCACATAGAGAGGGAAAGGAGGGAGGAGAGCTGGGCTCTCGGTCACCACGCAGCAGGTTGTCAACAGTTTGTTTTTTCATAAAAAATAAGCTACCTCCCCAACCCAATGTACAAGTCTTTTAACCTTTTCCCTCCAACGTTCCACTGTCCAGCTGGGATGGAGTTCAAACAAGTTCCGGTGGCAGGGCTGGCGTATTTCTCCTTTAAGGTAAGCAAACTTTCTTGTCATGGGCTGATCCTCTCTTTTTATGTATGAAACTGATACTTGCCTTGTTAAGCAAGCAAATCAGCTTGCTTGTAGCTCTTCTTGCGCAGGTTCCTTGTTGCTATCCTTCCTTGTCGTCTAGTGGGCGTTTGGCACTTACTATTAGCTGCAATGCTGGCTGTCATGTGAGCTGAAATGTTGGCTGATGTGTTGATCATTGGGACCCGCCTATTGCTGTTGATTTGTATTGAAGCTGGGCAGCAAGGGAGGGGGTCTTGGGCTGATCGCCTGGGCCAGTGATAGGGTCCCCTGTGGTTGCTTTAAGTGGGCTGATGGAGGGAAGTAGGTGACTTGTACAAGTACACACTCAATCCTAACTAATGCAGCCTATTACATCCACTACAAAAGTAAATAACAAAAGGCCTAGGCTACCCTTCCTAAACTACCCCTAGGCACCCTGGGGTGCTACAAAAGTGCTGTCCTGCAACACATAAGCAAGACAGACTTACAAAACAATCATCATGGCTAACAGATCATTTGGAGGCCCCGTATCTGTCGGGGGGCTTCCTGCTTCTCTTGGATCTTCTGGGTGGTGCTCCTGCATCAGAACCCACATACATAGCTCTTCAATTCGCAAATGGCTCTATACATCGCCCAGTGGGAGTAGTAGAGGATGTGCCAATAAAAGTCAGGGAACTTTTTGTTCCTATTGACTTTGTAGTTTTGGATATATCAGAAAATTCAAGACTACCACTTATTTTGGGCCGCCCTTTCCTAGCCACCGTTGGGGCCATTAAAAATGTCAAAAAGGAGAAGCTATCTCTAAACTTCTATGATACTATTTTAGATTTTTATCTATCTACTCTTTCGCAGGATTTTCCTTTTTCAGGCTCGTGCTGTAGTGTTGAGACAGTGCCTGCGCTTGCAAATTGTTCGTGCCACAAGTGGGATTTTCTTGCATCCCACCGTTGCACCGATATGGAAGCATGGGCTAAACAAAATGAGGGCGAAACTGTCCAATCATGAAGACTTATTTGATGGGGACCCTGATTTTGGTTGTGCAAGGATGTTTCATATCGGGGTTGATGAGAAGAATTTATTAGTTTTTGGGAAGAAAGATTTTGAATTTGAAACTATTCTTGTGTTGTATGATTTTAAGACATTTTTCACTGTCCACCTATTATTATTACTGCTTATCTCTATAGGTGTGAATTTTAGGAGAAGAAGAAAGAGGCATTTACATGTCATTTCTTCCACCTCTAATCCATTAGACGTGCATTGATACATAGACATTGGTCAAGCTAATTGTGATACCCATGCTTTCATTTTTTCCATTTATAAAGATGATCATTTTGTGATGGAAAACAAGTGGTGCCATGATGCATAAGATCTAAACTTACTAAGTTCTTTTGATTGTATAGAAATGTGAAGTTAAATTTGTAGTTGAGTTTGATATTTAAGGTTCCTTTTATAATGGTATTGCACTTATAACTCAAGAATCATATGAAGACACATTGGGAATAATGTGAAAAGAAATGGGCAAAAAGGTAATTTAACCATAAGCATATAATAAGCTAATAGGGAATTTGTCATTAGTTGTTGAGGTAAAGCTAATAACATAACGAAAGCATTCATTCATAGCTTATGGGAGAAGAGGAGAGACTTCATAAGGTGATGCCACCTCATTGCTTGCATGTGAAAAAGATCACCAATTGTTGACACCTCAAGCTTGTATGAGAAGACACATCAAGCTTGTATGAGAAGACACCTCATGCTAGTATGGGGGAAAATAAGGAAATTGAGTGAACATTGACTTTTTGACCAGAACTTTCGTTTGGCTTGAGGGGGAAAGAAAAGTAGAGGCGTTCAAGTGGTTTCCAAGTGGAAAAGAAGAGGAGAAAAGGAAGGAAGTCTATTAAGACAAGTTTTTATGTTTTGCTCTACATTTGTATTTTCAAAATTTGTATATTTTTGTATAACTTATGATTTTGATTTTTTGATTTACCTATGATTGCAATTAGATGGAATTTGTATGATTTTATATTAGCAAATGAATGTGGAGGATGGTAAATCATGGTTTATGGTGATTTGGTTATGCAAATCTGACCTTATGGTGGTATTTGTGATGTAACTTTGTCTACACAAACGATCTTGAATTGAAACTTGATTTCTGTAAAAGAAGACTTTAAAAGCTTTCCAACGGATCCAATAGTTCCTATACGTAAGGAGATGTAGGGTATGAGGTATGTAGCACAATACAAAATCTAGTTGCTGTAATTTCAGACTGACCTACCTGTACCATTTTGCTTATAACTTTTGATTGATAACTCGGTTTTGAGAAATTCCTATTGTATACGAAATTAGATTCACATATCTTTCCAATGGATCATAGCTTGCTTATATGTGACATGCTTCAGTACCTTAATCAGTGCGCATTGTCTTGTGCAATACCCTGAAATTCTGGAAACAGGGTAGTTTGACCTATTGGTACTTTGATCGCCATATCTTTGTGTATCCTTAGTCAAATGGTTTGAAATCTGGTTTATTGGAAAGTAGACTTGTATACGGTTTCAATGACTCCTCATTTGTATGGTTCTATGCCATATGTCCATATAATTCGCGTGAATGACTTGGGCTGATTTATCTTGCAATGTTCTCCTCTTTCCTTGCATTCTACCTCTTATGGGAGATTATGTTATTATGTTACACTCCAAGATTATGATGGTATGAATTGATCAACTTTGTATTTATTTGCTTCATAACATTTCACATTTGATCAAATGAGCTTGATAATGACCTTTGATACTATGGATCAATGATCATGGTGTAAGGGCAACTATGTGAAGGCAATCATGCCATTATGTTACTTCATCTTTGTTATGCTACCATTATTCTTTGGCCCTTACATCTTATAGTGGGAAATGATTTGATCCCATTCATGGGAATTATGACTATGGACGTGGAACTAAATGCTACATGGACCAAAATGCCACATTGGAAATAATGGGGGCCACCTCTAGATTCCCTCCACTCACATTTGGTTGGGCCATGGCTAGCCCTTTGCCGGCTTTTTGCTTTGTGGACTTCCCAGACGTGGGTTAGTCTCTCTTCCAGACGTGGAGGATTTTGTTTGCTTGGATGAACTTTGTTTGTTTTGGGAGGACTTTGTTTGTTTTGGTTCCCACTATTCTGTGTACAATACTTTGATAGAGTTTTTGACATTTGACACTCATGATGTGATACCATATTTGCTATTATGATATTTTGTTTGAATATCATGAAATTACCATTGCCCTATGCTTGAGTTTCTCTAAGCTATTCATATGCTCTTGTTCTCATGCCTTTGATTGTCATGTTTTTAAATATCGATTTGGTTGTACAATGATTTCCGTGAAAATCTATGTTCCAAAGTAGTAACAAAACTTATATTTTCTTCTATGGGCATGGTAGATCTTGCTGAGTTTTCCATAACTCACTCTTTTGATTTGTTATCTATTACAGGTTAACTTTTGGTTGCTTTTCCTTGGGGCAATAGAAGAAGTGCTAAAGGAATAAATGCTAGTTGGCTTATGTTTTGGCTTTGATGAGTTGTATATGATATTTTGGTTTGTATATGTTATTTTGGGAGTGTAGGAGGAGTAAGAAGAATGTTGTAAGTGATAACATAATGTGACCATTCGTTTATTATATAAATGATGTTTGATCATATATGACTATGTGTTGTGAGATAGTGTTAGCTTATGATTAGTATTGTTGTTATTGTGATGTTGTTGAAACCCTAGAAGTCTATATATGATGTTGATATGATTCCAAACTTTGAAATGTCTTGAATCCTGGGAATGAAAAATTTTATTTCTATGATGATTCTAGGGGTGTGACACTAATGACCTTAAACAAATGCCACTTGGGAGGCACCCCAAGGATCTATCTTTTGTTATGTTTATTTGTTTATTGTTGTAGTTGTTTATGTTGTGTTGTTTTGATAATATGTTGTGATTACCCATAGCATTATTTTTCTTGTTTTATACATCAAATAGCATCCTATTGACATTTGCAACTTTTGTTATTTCTCAAGGAATTTTTGCTCATCGCCGAAGCATTTACGGCCAGGCCATGATAGCCATATGGCCGTGATCGCCGAGCCGATGCCAGCGTGGTCTGCCAAAGTGTTCACGGGTAGGCCATGATCACCGTCACGGCTGTGCTTTGCCCCTCACCACTTATAAAAGGGCACGACGGCGAAACTTAGGGTTCACACATGTTCTTAGCACCACTGCCGCAGCGTTGGTGATTTGTTCATGATATGCGCCCTGCGGTGAGAGCATTTATGCTCTTTTGTCTACTTTAGTAAGTTATTTTTCTTTTGCTATGCTATCTTGTACTTTTGAGCTGCATAGGAGACTATGCAGTTCTTTGCCGTGGGTAGAGGGTTTTCCCTCTTTTGTTTGTGTTAGTTCTTATTTGTTTTTGTACTTTTTATTTTAAGATAGTCGTTTTTTTTATGATTTGCTATGTCTACTTAGTGATATTATTGTGTTTTATTTCTTCTTGCACTAAGATTCTATATGACGATATCCTGCTTGTGCCTTTGTCCTGTGATGACTACAAAGAACTAAATCTGTGATGGTGTCCATTATTCTTGTCCTCAGTTCTTATGCTATTTTGAATCATGAAGAGAATATGGATGATATGTTTGTTTCTTGAGTTCAAGGAATGTAGTTCTTATTATGAGTGCTGTTATGCTTTTGATTCAAGGTTTTAGATTGTTACTGAGTATGTCTTACTGTGGTTTGCATGATGTTTCAGTGGTTGATCCCCATCTTCTGAATTACTTCTTACACGACATTATGTTTTTGACAATTCATGTGTATCTACTCCTTGTTGATAGCTTTTCAAATTGAACTATTGCATTCAAAAACAAGGACAACAAAAAGGGGGCAGTGGTACCGAAGCGAAGATGAATCCAAAGGTTTCATCTAACTTGGCACTGTCGACATGAAAAACAAAAAAAAACAAAAAAAAAGATGACAAGAAGGGGTTGGGAAAAGTGAACAACTCGCTTTCTTCAACTTTATGGTGAAGAAATGAGTTTGTGTACATTATGCGGTGTACACACTCTGAGTTTACTTGTTAACTATGTACCAGGGGTGCATTCATCACAAATGTTTGTTCTTCGCATCACAAGGTGTCAAGTTAATTCAGAGAAGTAGCTTGAACCAACTGATTAAAACTTTATGATGCCCTTATCGAAATAATTGTGCAATTTGACTTGACTAGTTGTCTTCAAAAGGAATTGATGCTTATGACTAGTTTTGACAGGATGAAGTGTTTTTCCCATTTCAGATTCATGGTTTGACCTTGAATATTATTCTTGCTCTTAGTTTAGATTATATCTCACTTTCATTCTTCAACCTAGGATTGAGTGTAATTGTTTTCATAGGAACTTCATACTTTGGCGTTTGAACATGCTATCTTCTTAATATTTGATTGTTATAAATAGTGTAATTTCTTGAGGACAAGCAAGATTTTAAGTCTGTGATATTTTGATATGTGTCATTTTTATAGGATTTAGAGTCTTATTTATACCATCATTTTAGGCTTAAGTTCTATTTTATGTCACAAATTGATACATTTTCCCGTAAAGTATAGAATTTTCACTATTTTTCATTTATTTGTGAAATGCATGTCATTATCCTTAAATTTTCGTGAAGATTTTTGAAATTTGAAGTCATAGAAAGGTTCAGCACATTACAAGCATCACACAGGAAAAATTTCAGATTTTTTAGAATATTTTATGCTGATCACGGCCGTGATCAGATCATCGTCCAGATTTTTGTTCAGCGAAGTCATCATGGTTGTGAACACCAAAAATCCAGAATTCAGCGCAGACGTCACGGCCTGAAGAATGGGCGTGTTCAGCCATTCACGAACCCATCACGGCCTGGCCGTGATAACCATCACGCCCGTGACGACTTCGCACAAACTCAACACCGACTACATGCACGGGCGTGTCCAGCTTGCAGGAATTTTTCCCATCCATCATGACCTGCCCATGTCCAGCATCACGGCCGTACTTACTTCATTGCAGGTTCCAAAACTTGTGACGGCCAGGCCGTGACGGTCATCACACCCGTGTTCGTGTCCACAAATCCCGACCTTTCATCCATTTTTCATCAAATCCGACACTCCATATGCCTAGAAATTGGGGAAAACTCCCAATTAATCTTCCTAACCGCCCAAGGCTTCGATTAAGGTATAAAAGTTAGGATTTTGAGCGGTTACAGGGTTCGAACTTTTGAAGAACGCGACTAGGGCGAAAGAGGGGCGATTTTTGCATTCCAGGGTTCGTTTGATCCAGATTCTTTAGTGCTATCGAGAGAAGATCAAGGATATATCGTCTCCTGCCCTTGTATTGTAAATTCCCTTCCTTTCAAATATATTTCTTGGGTTTTAATTATTAAACGATGTATTTTCTAGCGTAAAACCCTAGTTCGGGACTCGGGCATAGCCCGTTGAACAAATTCTCATGTGTAAAACATTATTATGAATCTCAGTGTTGTTTTTAGTAAATTAACTTATTTAATTGAGTTGAGCTTGTTGCGTATGATTGTTCTGGCCAAACTTTTGTTCGTGTTAAGTGTTACGAGAAGTACCGAGAGGTGAATCGTAATACTCAAACGTTCTCATTTAAACTTGTGACTTGAATTACGAGAGTCGTTCAACGTCACTCGAGGATTTACGATCTTTCATAGAGCCCATTGGGTCTTTAAGTTAGTTTTGCTACGAGAGTAGAAAATTAACTTAAGAAGACACCGGATTATGCTTCGAGAGAAGGTAATCTGTACAATCGGATTGATCGCCTTAAGTTGTTTACTGTCGGATTGCGCTTCGAGAGAAGGAGATCCGTTTTCTAATTCGTTTTGATTCAGTGTTTTACATTTAAAGCATTCAACGAAGTGAAATCTGGAATTCTGAACATTTCTAAAACTGTAACTTTCCCGATTAGTCATTGATTTCTTAATTCAATAAATTAGTTTTTAGTGCAATTCTTTCATTTCAAATTTGATTTGTCTATCTATTGATGACACTTAAAGTTGGTACTTAACACTCTGCTCCCTTGGGACGATATTTTACTACTTCGATAGAAATCGTACACTTGCGGGGCCTATCATCGGGTCATAAACAGGTCAACCCGAAAATAATCAAGTCGTGTCGGGTTGTAAACGGGTTAACCTGCTTAACCCGATTACAATATATATTTATATATATAAAATTTAAATATAGGCTCATCTAACTCTCATTGCAAGCTCATAAGCCCAAATATCTTCTAACTATCTTTTAATCTAGATTTTGGCCCACTCATAAGCTCAAATTTTTATTAATTTTAATATAATTTTTATCAATTTGTTATTTATATTTAAAATATGAATGATAAACGGGTTATTCGGGTCGTGTCGGGTTGACCCGATTATATTCGGGTCGTGTTCATATTACACAGTTTGACCCAATTAATTAAACAGGTCGTGTTCGGGTTGGCTTAATCGGGTCACGGGTCACAGCTGACACGACCCATTTATGACCCACTGACCCGAATTGCCAGGTCTATATACGCTCTAAAAATGCAAGAGATTCAGTCTTAACTTTTATTGATGATGGTTGAATTATCAACTTTCCTTGGGAGCAAGCAGCACATGAGAAATTATTGGATTGAAGAATCTTTTAGCTCTTCGATGAATGCCCACATGAATTTTTAATTACTTTTCATATCATAATTGATCTAGGTTGGTCTATCAATCCTGCCAAACAATAAATTTATTATGATATGTAAACATCTTGTTTATAATATTATGTATTTCAATTGTTTTAATATATGTGTAGTATAATTCGAAGGACAATGTAGATATTTTTTATTATATATTTTTTACTCGATATAAATCTCGTAATATAAAGAAATTAAATATTCCCTTTCTTTATTGTTTTGATATGATATCCATTTCGGCGGATATCTTTAAAATTACTAAATCTCTTTGAGACTTAGTAGAATATAATGCATTATCAATGGTTAATTTGATTCCAATAAAATATTAGCTCTTCTAGAGGCTTCAATTATTTTTGTACTACCAGATATAGTATTAGCATTGGCTTCTTGCATGGTTAAATGAGAAAATATTTTTATCCTTGAGAATTATGTGAGTTATTGCACTATCACCAAGACAAATATTTTCATTCTTAATATTGGTGTCAACCAAAGAAATATTCATTCTTCATTGAAAACTAAAATTTTATATAGTTAGAAAAATGTTATTAAGAAAAAGGCTACTTAGAAAAAAAAAGTGCTTTTAAAAGATAACAATTTATTATTTTATTAAAAGGAAAAACATTAAAATTAGACATCAAAATATACATACAAAAATTTATTTTTGAACACTACACTCTCTAACTAAATTAGTTTTTTTCGATCAACAAAGAAGTCAGCAATATCTAAATGCGTAATGTTTATATGGTCATAATCAAAGCTATCATATTCATAGGCAAAATTTATCTCCATCTTTTTCTCCCTATTTTTTTTAATGATTATTGGTAAAGATCAATAGATTCTTTTGTATTAGATATAGAAATCAACTAGGGGTGGGCAAACGATTAGGTAAAAAAGAAATCAATTTCGATTTCGATTTCAATAAAAGATTTTCTAATATTTGGTTTTCGATTTCAATATTGATTTTTTATTTTTCGGTTAGGTAAAAATTGAATTTACCAATACTAAGTATTAAATTAATAAATTTGATAAATTACTAAATTTACCTAAATAAATATAAAATTATTAAATTTTATTTGATAAATATATAAAATAAAAAATATTATTATATTTATAGTAATAAAATAATTTACCAAAAAGTTTTAGTAAATTTAATTTGGTAACTAATTTTCTTATTCAATTCAGTATCAATTCTAAAATTTTTGATAAATATTTAATCTGTATATTCGATCAGTTTTCAGCGCGATTGCACAATCCTATCCAAATAACAATATCATATATTTTCAACATGTGTGCTATTATTGCCATCCTTCCATTATTATTATTTTTGTTATTTTTTCGTGAGAAAAAAAGTTCTTAGAATTTTTATCACTATCATATCCACGACCACAATGTCACGGACATCGAACCCTGACAACAAGTTGAAAAGAATGTTGGTCGCTCGATATTGCTGCTATAAGAGAACAGTAGATGCATAGAAAAGAAAATTTTCTCTAACATTCGATTCGATTACTATTTTAAAATCTTATAAATGTAAATACATTCAATAATAATGAACTTTGGAAAAAATTACCACTTTCTAATGATTATAACTTTCTTTAAGAAAAAGTAGATCTTTTACCGTGATGTACATAAAGAAAAATCATAATTGACTTTATCTTAGATATCTCTAAGATCATCTAAATCTAAATAAATTTCTATATCTAATACCTAAGAAAAATAATTTTTCCCATGAGGTAAAAAAATCAAATTTTATAAAATTTGACATATTAAATACAATGATAAAAGCTAATAATTAAAAATTAAATAAAAATAATTACATCATATTATATGTTAAAATATAAAATTAAAGATAAATAAACTAATATACCTTTGTGACCTGGTTGAAGTCTTGAAGACTAGAGTTGAGAACGTGTTATAAAACTGAACCAAAGTAATATAAAATACACTTTACAATGTATTAGATCTACACGATACTTTCTCACAACATAATACAGTAATTCACTGGACTCTTTCCAACGACACTTTTCTACTGCCAAGCGGATTCATTAGGTTATACAAATTAAAAGATCTACTATTCAATTGGCAGCTTGGCAGAACCAAAAATAATGAATTCTAGATTAAAAGGTAAACCATAAAGAGAAATGCAATTAACTATTAAAATTTGTTTTAAATCCGTTGAGCTAATAGAAAAAGTCCTGCATGTATTATAACAGATAAAAACCTCCTTAGGCACAAGGCTAAGAGGTTAACTACCAAATCAGCAAATTTAAAATACGGCAAAATTACTTAGTCGACCTCCTCCATCTTGCTCTCTTCGGCGTCAGCTTCCTCCAGCGCTGGCATGTCGGTGTCTTCAACCTTGTCATCTTCATCGATGCTGAGTCCCAATTTGAGCATACGGTGGATCCTGTTGCCGAAGGTGTTGGGGTCATCAAGGCTAAAACCTGATGTGAGGAGAGCAGTCTCGAACAATAGCAACGTCAGATCCTTCACCGATTTGTCATTTTTGTCGGCGTCCGCTCGCTTCCGCAGCTCTTCCATGATGGGGTTCTCCGGATTAATCTCCATAGTCTTCTTGCTCGACATGTAGCCAGCCATGCTGGAGTCCCTGAGAGCTTGGGCTTTCATGATCCTCTCCATGTTCGCAGTCCATCCGTACTCGCCGGTGACCAGGCAGCAAGGCGAGTCTACGACGCGGTCCGAGACAATCACCTTCTCAACCTTGTCGCCCAAGACCTCTTTTATGACTTTGCACAGGCCTTCAAACTTCTCCTTGAGGGCCTCCTTTCTCTTCATCTCGTCCTCGCTCTCGTCAAGCTTCAGCCCCTCCTTTGTTGCAGACACCAGCTTCTTGCCCTCGAACTCCTTCAGCTGACCAACGGCATACTCATCAATTGCATCAACCATGTAAAGGACTTCGTAGCCCTTCTTCTTAAGCTTCTCCAGGAACGGAGAATTCTCCACGGCCTTTTTACTCTCTCCAGTGATGTAGTAGATGTCATTCTGGCCCTCCTTCATTCTTGTAACGTAGTCCTTGAGGCTCGTCATTTCATCCCCGCTCTTGGTGGAGTGGAACCTCAGCAGCTCAGCAATCTTTGACCTGTTCTGAGAATCCTCGTGAATTCCAAGTTTCAGATTCTTTGAGAAGGCTTCGTAAAACTTGTTGTAGTCTTCCTTGTTCTCGGCAATTTCAAAGAAGAGCTCGACGCATTTTTTCACCAGATTCTTGCGGATGACCTTGAGGATCTTGTTCTGCTGAAGCATTTCTCTTGAGATGTTGAGGGGAAGATCCTCGGAGTCGACGATGCCCTTCACAAAGCTCAAATACTCGGGAATGATTTCCTCGCAGTTGTCCATAATGAAGACCCGGCGAACATAGAGCTTAATGTTGTTGAGCTTCTTCCTTGTGTCAAAGAGGTCAAAAGGAGCCCTCTTCGGCACAAAAAGAACTGCCTTAAATTCAAGTTGGCCCTCAACGGAGAAGTGCTTCACAGCCAGATGCTCTTCCCAGTCATTAGTGAGACTCTTGTAGAAAGCAGCATACTCTTCCTTTGTGATTTCTTCGGGCTTCCTCATCCAGATTGGCTTCTGCTTATTGACCAAAGACCATTCATGAGAGACCTCCTTAATTTTCTTCTTTTTCTTCTCTTTCTCCTCCTTTTCCTCGTCAACATCCTCTACCTTGCCTTCCTCAACATCTTTCTTGTCTTCCTCATCTTCATCATCTGAAATTTCCTTCTCCGTGGTTTTTTCAGACCACAAGGAGATAGGGTAGCTGATGAATTCAGAGTGCTTCTTGATCAGATCTTTGAGACGACGTTCCTCAAGGTATTCCAACTGGAAAACAAACAACCATAAGCATCATACACATACGTTAGCATAATATCAAAATTTTAATTCCCTAACTGGAAACCCAAGGAAATTCACTATGCAACACAATCAACATGCTAGCAAACAATGTCATGTATTAGCTGATCTATTAAGAGGGGAGTACAAAAACAAGAGAGAAAAAGGTGGTTATGATTCAATTACCATCAAAGTGATATAATTGAAGGTTTAGCTTACGAATATACTCCAAATATAGTTCAGTGATAGCAAAAAAAAAAAATGAACATAATAACTTACGAGAAGCTATGCGTAACTTATTCCAAATCATGGGAACTTTATCCAGAGTAACGTAAACTAACGCAAGCCCATCTCCTCACGCCATTACAGAGTCAGATGCAAACACGTTTCAGTAACTCTGTAACTATCTAATCTCCTGGCCACTCGGTATACTAGACTTGTTTGTCACTAAAGGCAAAATTAATAATGACCTTTTATGTCAAAATATTCTTTTATGTATTAATATGGTTCCAGTATCGGCTTAAAAAATCGTTGGAACTATCAGACAGCTACCAGTTTAGTACAATTTAAACGATTATTATAGTCTTTTTGTAATTATTTTGCTTTCGAACAAATGATTATATATCTATTAAAATATATTTTAAAACTATTTAATAGGATATTTCATCCTAATGTAATTATTTTGCTTTCGCACAAATGATTATATATCTATTAAAATATATTTTAAAACTATTTAATAGGATATTTCATCCTAAGCTTCAAGCCTATGATTTGATATGTGAAACCTTTACCGTCGCTAGTAACTCAATGATGACGGCAACCATTGTTTAGTAAATAACATAAACATAAAAAAAATCGAACAAAAACAATTTAAATGTCAATTGCTGTACACGGTTGTACTACCTATAAAAAGAATCTGAATCAACATGCAAAATTCAGCATAACATCATATAAAAGTCAAGCACTTGCAAAAGAACTTTAGCTCTGCCATAAATGATCACGAGATCAATTAATAACAATATCATCCTAGCTCACCACTATTTTTCAGTAACATCTAATTATATAGTCAACCAATCCGTCTAATTGATAACTTGCACTTTGTTCATTGTGTTATCTACGATTTAAGCAAGCCAGATTCTATAGTGATAAAGAAGAGGTTCGCCTAAAAAGATTTAGTGGTCACCCAACTAAAAGTAACCGCAAGAAATTGTCCTCATAACGAACAGCATTCAAGGTAATAGAATCTGACCAGTCTTGAGCAAAAATGAAATAGGCATTTATTTACAATCAGTATTTGGCCAATGCTAATTTAAGTTAAGGACAAAGCTTTCATTGCAAACATAACTCGGAAGTTATCATGAAACTAATCAGTAGATAAAAAAATTAATGCTCCAGTGATGGACAAACAAAAAATTCCTATGCCAGGATAGAAATTACCTGATCCTCCTTGAGGTAAAGAGTGATTTTAGTCCCCCTTCCGAGACTTTCGCCCGATGTATCCCTGGTGACCGTGAACGAACCCCCAGCCTGCGACTCCCAGACGTACTGCTCGTCATCGTTGTGCTTGGTAGTCACCACGACTCTCTCAGCAACCAAATACGCAGAGTAGAATCCAACTCCAAATTGGCCGATCATACTAACGTCGGCCCCAGCAGCGAGTGCTTCCATGAACTCCTTTGTACCGGACCGGGCAATGGTTCCGAGGTTGTTCACGAGGTCAGATTTTGTCATGCCAATACCACTGTCGATGATGGACAGAGTGTTGGTGGCCTTGTCGGGGACGATGTGAATAAAGAGCTCCGGCTGCGCATCGAGTTTGCTCTTATCCGTGAGGCTCTCGAACCGGATCTTGTCCAGCGCCTGCCACATATCGCATATCAACAACAATTCACAAGAGAGACCGTTGCATATCGAGGCCACAGAGGAAGAGGGAACTTACATCGGAAGAGTTACTGATGATCTCGCGAAGGAAGATCTCCTTGTTGGAGTAGAATGTATTGATGATGAGGCTGAGGAGTTGATTTATCTCCGCCTGGAAAGCGAAGGTTTCTGTCTCGGTCGCCATGCTCAGATCTTTGCAGAACTCGTATTCAGCGGAGAGAGAGAAAGGCGGATGACTTCGGCGTTAGGGCAGGCGGAATGGAATGCGTAGGGTTGGGGGAAGATGTCGAATTTATAGAGAAAATCAGCGAGCTTCTCGATTCTTCTATAGATCCACAAAACCGGCTTCATTGGCCAATACGAGCACTCGAGAAGTCTTTGACGCGGATCCGGGTCCGATTTCTAGATCCTTCCATTGATGGATCAATCATGACCGGGAATTCAATCCGGATCCGCTTCAGCTCTCTTATCATATTGCATCGTAAATCTTCAAGCTGACGGTCAACAAAATCACAGCAATTATATGATAAAAATGATTTTTTTTTATTTTTTAAATGTGGCGTCTAATTTTATTTGCCAAATCACGTGGGAACGAGTTCAGTGAGACGCATTGGGGAACGGAAGGGGACTTGCGGAACAGAAGAGGACGCACAATACCGAGCGAACGCGCCTGCATCGGACGGTGCAGATGCGTGGCTCGTGCATCGAACGGCAGGGACGCAGCCCTGCATATGCCAGCGCCACCGATTTTTTTCCGTAATCCCTGACGCCAGGATGTTTTCCCCTTCCCCAAGCCAAGAGGATGGACCACAATCTGCCGGCCTAGCCGACTCTCGGCATATAATCTTTCCGGCCAACTCTCAGTTCCCTAATCTTGGTTGCGTCCCCGCCACTCATCGGAAGTAAGATAATCATCGAAGGTTTTTTTCTCGAAGGTTTTTGTATCATCTTGTCAATCTTGAATTGACCCTAATTTGCTATTTGCTTTCCCTTTTTCGTTCAATTATTGCATCCATTTGATTGAAATTCTGCTTTTTTTTTCCATGTAATTGTGCCTGTGAAGAGGCTTTTCTTCTTAGCTGTAATTTCGCCCTGATTTTGATTGAAATTATTGCATGAAGCTTTTAGTAACACTTTGATCTGTAATCCTGCAAGATTTTAAGGTCTAGAATTGAATTGGATGAAGTTAGTTTCTCAAAAGCCTTCCTTTAACTCGATATATTTTCTTTGAAGCTATTGCTATCTTGTTGAGTTAACAATTTAAACTACTGCCTCATACGCTTGTTCTAATCAAACCTGCTTCCTAGTTTCTGCCGCCTGTCTACACTGGATGGTGCTGCTATCTTTATGTTCATCTTTAGTTTCTTTTTGTGCAAAATAAAGGGACTTCAAGAGGTCAAACGGGTGGGGTTTATAGCTTGTTTGGAACAAAATCCATGGGGAAAAGAATTCCAGCTACACATTAAAAAGGAATTTCCATGTACACAAATTCTAGTTCTTTTGTTTGGATTCACCAATAAAATAATCTTGCATGTACTTGGATTATCTTAAGTATAACTGTTCATTTTTTGGTTCCAAAGTAAGGTTTATTTTTGCAATTGGAGCTAATAGTGTAACCGGATTATTTTGCTATTTGAGATCTAAATATTCTAAACCAATAAGTCTATTTTTGTTTGATAGTTTTTCCTATGTTTGTTAGTTTAGAATACTTTAGATTTTATTCTGTTTGGTTTTTAAGCTCTTTTAGACAAAAGGAGAGTTATATTCCTATTGTTCCATGCATAATTTTTGTAATTGAATGAGTATTCACAACTGCATATGAAATCTTAGAGCCTAATTTAGATTGGACTTTCCAAGAATTGTAGTAGTAGTATGTTTGTGCTTTGTTTGAAATATCTTAATCCCAAATTCCCAGTGCTTCTTCAAATCGTCCTACAACAATTTTAAAAGAACTATGAAATGATTTATTACCAATTGTTCTTAAATTTTTAGGCATCTTCTTTTTTATTTTTATAGTTTCATTTGTTTATATATGTCTAATCTTGTTCACTTTGTCTTATTAAAAGTAGTTTTGTTGATTCATCATTCAAAATAAAAGAAAATGTTTTCAGTTCTTAGCTTTCAAGAGCATCTAGCATTTGTTTTATGAATATCTACGTAATTATTTGGACAGGGCATCCAACTCCATGACTAGCATCTTTAAGATGGCAGTTACCTGAATTATGTTTTCTTTATGTACACTGGCAGGAAATACATCTAACAACTACTATACTACTTGCTGTCTGTTCACATACATCATTTGTATCGAAATGGAGCCAGATAGCACTTGCAATCTCCTTGTTATTTGGAGAGGCAAACAATTCAATGTCAATATCAACTCAAGTTCTAATGTCAAAGAATTTGGCCAAATGCTTCAGGACTTGACTAATGTAAGACCTGATACTATGAAGCTTATTGTTCCACAAAGCAATAGCAAAGGTTCAAAATTGCTGAGCCCATTTTCCGATGCTCACTCCAAGTTAAATTTGCAAGAAGCTTCTATTCTTGAGGTAAATTCGAATTCATTTTGATCTTGTTAGTTAGTTTGAAAGCAATGCCAGAAGAAACATGATAATTCATGTTGGTTGACAATTTAGAATAAATTTTTATTGTTTAGTTTGAAAAATGTTGTAAAATATGCTAAGTTGCATTGGTCCAGTGTATTATAAAGGCATTATTTGGAACTTGAGTAGACTTAGTATGGTAGTATTCTTTCCATGTCTATTTCATATGAAATCACAATGCTTAGTCAGCGTCAAGGACAATTATGGATGCTGTAAGAAAAATTAACCTTTTTTGTTGCTTTTGCCTTTTGGTATAATGTAACATGTTAGATTTTTATTTACCAGAAAGACTTGAAGTTTGAACCAAGTAGTCCAGTAATCGCAATCTCACAGTAGACCGCCTGTGTGAATGAGCTGAGATTTTCTGTTCAAACTAGATTGGATATTCTTCTATATTTGAGCGATCACGCACAAACATAATTGCTCATCTGTTTTTTGTCACAGGGAAAGACGATAAGAATGATGGGTGTTTTCAGTGATGAGATTGATGAGGTTTCTCAAAGTACAAAAAGACCAGACCTAAGGATAGCTGGTTTTGCTGAAGAGGAACAGCGACTGAAACAAAGACAAACATATAAGTCTCAATCTTCTCTTCAACTTCCTCAAGGGCCGTACATTTTCTGTGAATTTCGCACACTCCAGATTCCAGGAGTCAAGGTATTTTTTTACGACCTAAATAAAGAAGCTCATTGTTCAATTAATGTATTTATTTTTTATTAGCCTGGTTACTGTTAGTTTCTCTTGGCACATGAACTATATCTGCTTGCTTGAAGTAATAAAATGTGCCCCTATTTGTAGGACCATTTCACACGTATTTTACTATTGAAGTTTTCTTAAAAGATGATTTGTAAGCATGGTTTTTAATCCGGATCCATACTAGTATACTGATCAAGCCTTGGACTGGTACATAGTGAGCATTCCAACGTATGGTATCTAATGGACCGAATGTGTATCAGATGGAATCTAATTACTGGATGTCTTGACACAGTATGTCCGTGTACTGGATCAAGCTTGGATCTAGTATGAACTGAGATTAAACACCATGCATTGAACTATGAGTTTTCATTTCTAACCTTTACCATCTCTAAGCTTGGATCGGGTACCTAATGTAGTTGACCCCCCCACCATCTGAGGCATTGAGAAGAATGCACATGCTTGCCTGCGATCCTGGCATTATTGCTATCATGAATAAGGTAATGCTTATTTATTTGGAAATGATACTTGACACAGCAAAGTATTCCTCTCATAATATGTTATTTATTCTCTAAGCATCGTTGGCGTGTTGGAATTATGACTGAAATGGCACCCGAGGGTTATGTAGGAATAAGTCCAAAATGCATTCTGGGCTTTAATAAGGTACAGAGGTTGCTTTAGTATTTAAATTACATAACTAAGATGCAAGGCAGATTCACCATTTTCATTCTTCCCTTCTAACTGCTTTATCTTTGTACAGAATTTTGGGGAAGAGATATCCCTTCGACTGCGTACAGATGATTTGAAAGGATTTAGAAAATATGAGAGCATTAAAAAAACACTTCTACATGAACTTGTATGTTCTTTCCCAGAGCTTGAGCTACTTCCTTCATTATGATAAATAATCTCATATCAGATTCATGCTAATTTATGTTTTTTTCCTCTCATAACTTTATATCAGGCCCATATGGTGTACTCAGAACATGATTCTAGTTTCTTTGCTTTAAACAAGCAGGTGTATTGTTTAACCCCACTCATTCACTAGGATAATATATGGTCATCTTTAAAATTCTTCTCTTATAAAATGATTTTATATTGTCATAGTTAAATGAAGAAGCTGCTAGACTGGATTGGACAAAATCAACAAGCAATACATTGAGCGGTCATAAGTTTCCTGTTCATTATGAAGAGGAGGATTATGTCGAAGGAAGTGGTGAGACTAGTGGTCAAAAGCTTGGGGGAGCAAAAAATTCGTTGGCCTCTGCACGTGCATCATCTGTTGCTGCTGCCTATAACCGTCAGGTTAATGCTTCCAGCTTTGACGAAATGCCTGTGGCAAATAGGAAATCTGGTATTCGTGATTCCAAGCTAATGGATAATCAAGGAAGTTTCAGTACTCAGCCAGATGCAGATGATGTGATAACTGCAGATCAAGATTCTATGCATATTGATGTTGTGGACATCAGGGTATCTACTTTCGAGTCATCTACTCTTGATGCTCTTGATGAGCCTGATCCTGATGATTCCTTGAATAATGACAATACGATTGAACCTGATCCTGACGATCCCTTGCATAATGTCATCATGTTGGAACCTGATCCTGATGATTCTCATGCTGGAGATATTCCGGTCACTGAACATGAACCTGATCCAGATGATGGCATCTTAGCTGATGTTGCTGCTAAGTCTATCAAGAAGCCTGATGCAATAGGTAATAGGCCAAAGATGGCCAACACAAGCAGTCAAAGAGATGTCGAACCTGATCCTGATGATACTTTGAAGAATGATGTGATAGATGGAACAATGGAAGAAATGAATCTTGGAAAGCGCTATGAAGAACCTGTCCCCGATGACTCTGCCAGGGACAAGACTTCAGAAGCTTATGAGGGGTTGCAACAAAGTTACAAAAGTTCATTAGCAACTGAAGATTTGACAGGTGACCATGACGATGATTTGCAGAGTCAACAGCTACAAAATATTGAGGAGCCTGCTGCTATTTTTTGTTCACGCCTCCAGAGTGCCATTGATACCCTAAGATCGGAGGCAACACCTTTACAGTCGATCTCAGCTCTTCAGACACTTTTCAAGATTATCAGGTTTCTTTCTCTTAATTTGTCATATTCATATATTTCTGTTATGCTTTAAACT
Organism: Costus lasius; assembly: GCA_027563935.2. Lineage (NCBI taxonomy): Eukaryota > Viridiplantae > Streptophyta > Magnoliopsida > Zingiberales > Costaceae > Costus > Costus lasius. The sequence goes on along the minus strand of CM050448.1, from coordinate 17,084,082 downwards.
GCTTTTTATCTGTTGGTTTAAGTTCCAGTGTACTTTTTTTGACCTTTTTTCATCTTTTTATAGAAATGTGATGGAACATCCAGATGAGATCAAGTTCAGAAGACTTAGAAAGGTGCTTGGCTTGTTTTTTTATATCTAGTTTTCCTTTTTCCTTGCTCGGCCAAGTTCACATTCCATTTTTGGATTCCATAAAATAAGGATTCACTATAATTCTGTTAAAGGTTTAAATTTCTAATTAGTTGTCTTTCTGATCCTTAGGACAATCCCCAATTCCAGAGGAACGTGGCAAATTTTAAAGGTCAGTGTTATAGCATGCCCACGTGCTTTGTGATATGTTTAGATGTTCAATCCTATCTGCAAAGCCAGCATTGTTCTTTTTCCATCAGTTCCTTATTGCGCAATGGTGATGTTTGTTATACATGAGATTTTGAGCTAACTATCATTTGCTTCAAAACAGCTGCAATGGAGGTTCTCACTTTGGTTGGCTTCTGCGAAGATGTTATCTCTGATGAAATTGGCAGAGCTGAGACGTTCTTGGTCCTGAAAAGGAACGATCCTGGCTTGTTGTGGCTTGCAAAATCATCTCTTGAGCTATTTATAGCTTAGTGCTAATCGGTGCAAAGCCATGTATATTATCTTGAACCAGGTCTTTGAAACTGCTTAAATAGCCCATGTATTCCTGTATGCCTGTATGGTTGTGCAAACTGATTGCCAGGAATAATGTATAGTTCAACTTGATGATGTACGAGTAATTGTCTATCTATTCTGAATCGACGTATATAAACCTTTGACGTAGTATTTTTCTGTGGTTTCTCAGAGTTCACCATATTGGGCGATTGTTCAATTGTTGACTTGGTAATTGTAGTTTGTTATATAAGTTATTTTGTTGCATATCATGTACTTATAGCCAAAAAAAGTGGACCTGTAATGTCTATTAGTTGCTTTTACCTGGAAGCATAGCTTGTGAATCAGATGTATGCTTCTTTCAGATTGGTTTTCTTTACTCATTTTAGAACCCTTCTCTTCTGTAAATAAACATGATTTGTACTCTGAATTCTATTTTCACTTGTTTGAATTTTTTTTACTTTTAGGACCATGTTTCCAGTCTTGGTTCAGCTTTTGGATTTTCAGTAGGCAGCTTATTTCAGTCAACAATCCTGTTGAACTATGGAAATACAAAGTGCACAAAAGAGGCATAATTTTATTATTTTTAATGAATTGTTTTTTTTATAAATAAGCAGCTATCAAAAATTTAATTGCAATGAGGTACTTGTAGTAAGTTCATGCCACCCACGTCCCTGCAGCGCAGCTCTGTCCTGCAAACTTTCCTCTGCGCAGCCTTTCCCAGCGCCTGCCCCACCCTTCTCCCTCTCGTAGAAGCTCAGCCACTTGGCCTGCACATACTCCTTCCGCCGCCACGGCGGCAGGTGCATGTTCGACCTCCCGATCGACTCCTCCATTGCCGCACACATGACACCCACGACGCGCTCCACCACGCTCGGCTTTGCGACGAACACAGGTGTCAACTGCAGTGCCCCGACGAGCGCCGTGTAGTCGTCGCTCGGCCGGGCGATCTCGAATTCAGCGGCGAAGTTGGTCTCCAAAATGTACCGGGTTCCGCGGGCGTCTACCACGTCAATATACACATGGTTGCCGCCGGCGGGGATTCCATTGGATCTCTTCCATTTCGCCCTACATAGCCCTGATCAGAAAAAGATGACCGACGCAATAAATTAAACTTTGTGCTAGAAAAATCGAATTGTCTTGGGAAAGTGCATGTGTGTACCGGCATCAAATCCTTTATCACGGAGCCAAGCAATGACTCGCCTCTTCCCCGCGTCTCCTCGAGGTCCTACCGCTCTGACGGCGCGCTCGGCCTCCACACGGATCCGACGCGCAACCGAATCACCCTCCAACTCGGCCAGCACAGACTCGATCGATTCCCTCCATTGACAGCGCGCTGGTGGGACGGTCTTCTCTGATCCCATCTCCCTCTCCTCTCCATCCGCCTCGTGGTAAAACGAGTCGACCAAGTCCGCCAACTCGTCCGAGTCGGAGGAGGATAACAACGACTGCAACGAATCACCACCGTTCCCCTCCGACCATACTCTTGCCCTCGTCGTCTCGTCGAACAGCGCCATCGCCCTCTTATACCTCCTCGCCATTCCTCGTTCTCTCTCCGTAGAAGTGGAATTGAAGGGCATTTATAGCGTTTGGGGGACGAAGATCGCCGTGGCGAGTGGCAACGTTGAATGGTCTAGCTTCTGGAGCCAAAGAACCGTGAGTCGTTCGTTGGCCCACGGCCATGGATCGGACAGCGAGAACGCGGCGACTCGACGACGCTGGAGTCGGTTTTGCTGGCGAAATCCCAACTAGATTCGATGAATCTGTTCGGAAGGAGCCGGATTCATGGACGTACATGAGGAGTGCTGCATGGTTGCATGTACATTGGTCGTACTTGGACATCATATTGGACCGATACAAGATTGGGAGAATGGAAAGAAGAACAGAAAATAGTTTATGCGTGTGAATTTGGTACGAGGGATTATCAATGAACTTCATGGTGAAGTCTAAAAATAGACAATGAGCAATTGAAAATTGAAGGCACAAATATTTTCTTTGACCAAATCACCTCATAAAAACCAGGATCAACTTCATGATCTCTGGATGCTATTTATGACAATTTTCTGTTATTGTTTTATTATGACAATTTGCCAACGTTGATTTTTATAATTTATTATTTTATATAAAATATATGGTGAGGTTTGGCTACTATTAATAACTTTATAGTTATGCTAAACCGTGTTGTACTATATTATGCTACATGATTTATAAGAGATTTAGTTAATAAATTTTTAACTATGGTTAATATTTAAAATAATAAATAAATGTATTATTTTTAACTATTTAAAATAATTATATATTTTATTTTTTATAATTAAAATTTTAAATAAAATTATGCTATTATTTTTTTAAAAAAAAATAAAAGCTGCAAAAATATCAAATTATATTTTACTATTTTTTTACTAATTTTTTTATTTTTATTTTTTATTATCAAATAGTTTTATACCTATTGCTTAAAATTTGGTTAAAAGCAACTTAAAACGAAGCCATAGAAGCCAAAATATACTTTTTATTATAACCAGAGTTCAATGTCAGATTATTGCTAAAATTCAGAAAATAATCTAAATTTATTTATTTGCTTTAGAATTTATTAGTATTGTTATCATTATTATTTATGTATAATTAGTTTTGTTAACAAATGTCAACGTAGTTGAGGAGAATCGCGTTTCCAGCGGCCGGGCTAAGGTTGCTTCGTCTCGAATTTTCCTCGCATTATTAGTAACCAACCCGAAGCATTCCATTCAATCGAGTCCAATTTTTTTTCTCCGGTTTCTTCCTCTCGCTCAATTCCCCGCTAATCGCCTCTCTCCATTTCTCTGATTCGGGGTTTAATCGCAACAGCAGCATCAATGGCGGGTGCGAACGAGTCGGAGCCGGCGAAGCAGCTTCTGCCTTATCTGCAGCGTGCCGATGAGCTCCAGAAGCACGAACCCCTCGTCGCCTACTACTGTAAGTCCACAGCATGAACGCCTCAAGAAACCCTAGTCTTAGATGAATTGCAAGAGTTCCTTATGTCTCGGTTGGATTCCCCATCGGTGATTCTAGGTCGGCTTTATGCGATGGAGCGGGGACTTAAGATCCCCCAGAAGGAGCGCACGAAAACCACCAACGCCATCCTCGTCTCCCTCATGAACCAGCTCGAGAAGGTCCCTTTTTTTAATCAATTTTTCTTGTTGTTCATTATCAGCTTCATTAATCGTTGAGAATGCCTATTCAGAATTTTGATGTGCTTGCTGCATCCTTACGTTTCCATTGACTTAGTTCCGGGTTGGATTTGAATGTTGTCTGCTTGCTGCGATATCTGCGATTATTATGTCCCTGTTTGGAATCCAATAATTTTATGTCATCTCGAAAATTGGTTAGAATTACTCTGAAGTAGTGTTATACTATTTTTATTCTCTCATAAGCTTAGCTGGATAATCTGTAGTTCCCCCGAGGAAACTGGATTCCTTGTTTTACTTCATGAAATGGATACCTCCTAAAAGTTTCAGACATACTTCTGTCTCTTCAATCAACAAAATAACATGCATACCTCAAATGCATGGATTGGTGTAATTACCACCACGACTATGCGGCTGCTACTCAAGTTTCATAAGAGAAACCTGCAATTTATTGTCTGCAGTTAAGTGAGGCAATGCCACAACTAATCATAAGCTGCATTTTGTTTTCCTATGAACTTAGCTACTCTCCTCTGTATTTTCCTGCTGATATTCACACCATTGCTGGTGATGTTCAAATTCAAAAGCTATTGTATTTGGACAGTTTGAATGCCACAATGATGCTCTTAGTGTTTGTGAAGCATTTTGGGGGTTAGGGAAATTTGTAAACAAATGATTGGCTATCATATTGCATATGGAGCCTCCATTAAATTGTGGCTAGATCCAGGTCCTAGTTGATGACCTTCATATAGAGAATCCACCATGTGTAATGCCTTGTTGAGCTCCTGAATTCAAAATGGTCAATGGGCCATCCTTATCAATCTAAACAAGGGTATTATAATCTAACACATGCCTAAGAATTATCGGTCGGCAAGATATGAGTTCAGTCTAATGGTGTCTCCATTATCAGTCCTTTCCTAGCGTAGAACTAAATTTGCTATGATACTATTTGTTATGGCCTGTTTAATGAGGAAACTATCTCACTGGATGACAATGTGACCTATTTAAAATGCTAAGTCATTAAGTTAATGATAGATAGCTCATCAAGTCTTATATGCCATAGTATATTTTCTTCTACTTTCTATATGGGAGTAAACCAGGGTATTACAACCCTTGTGCCTATGATTTTTTGCTACGAATGTGGACCGGGAATGATAGGAAACGAAGGGACTGCAACTCAAATGGCTGATGATTTTGTTATTATTGCTATGTTCGCCTTTATGGACTTTTAAAGATGCTTTTTGTCTTTATATTTGATAGCGTCTTAGTTCTCTACGTGATGTATAGTTGAACATGACTATGCAATAGTGAGTGTGGCACAATATTGTAAAAGAAGTTAATGTGTCTCTTTTTTCTATTGTTAAATAATGCCCTTTAATGTAATTATATAAAGTTTCTTATAACTTGGTACGGCTATTGCATCAAATGATAGATTACATGCTAATGTTTTACTAATTTTAGTTTATTTTCTTCTGATCTATGAAACTGTTTTATTTTTCTGCAGGACAAGAAGTCAGTAAAATTAGGACCTGATGATTACCTTTACGTGGAGGGTTTTGCATCAAATCTTTTTGCTAAGGCTGATAAACAAGATCGAGCTGGGCGAGCTGACTTGTATAACTAATTACCTAATACTGTGTTGGGATTCTTTTGTTTGGCACTCAGTCCTATTGTTGCAGCCAGATTAATGTTGTGCACATATTACAGGAATACTGCAAAAACATTTTATGCTGCTAGCATTTTCTTTGAAATTTTGAATCAGTTTGGTGAACCTCAGCCAGATGTAAGTTCAGAGAGCCCCGATTATGAACACATTATTGTCTTGTTCTGTTAAGAGTGTGAATAGAAGTATTTTCATGTTTTTGCTTGAAATGTGCAAGGAGTTCTTATGTTCAGTTTTCTATGTGTAGATTGACCAGAAGCAGAAGTATGCTATCTGGAAAGCTGCAGATATAAGGAAAGCTTTGAAGGAAGGAAGAAAACCCGAACCAGGCCCTCCTGGTAGTGACAATGATATATCAACCCTGTCAAGCTCTCCAAGAGATACCCAGGTATGCTTTTTAAATGGATTTTGCCTCATGTTTGAAAATGCTTAGCTAATTTTATGCTCCCCTATTTTTGTGGATTTTCATGTATTGGATCTTTTTGGGTTACTACCGTCAGCTTAAATTTCAAGCAAAAGTGGACCATGGACTATAGCTCCTCTTCTCAATCTTAAGATTCTTGTTAAGAAAGATTGAGTTCCGGACCTAGCACACGGAACAGATGCCTGGCAATCTCTGTGCCAAGTTAAATTTTGGAAAATGAAAAGATAACTCGGGTTGATTTCACATTTCCCACTTGAAATAAACAGTCTACCAAAATTGTTCGTTATTGAACTCCACAAAAACGTTTCTCTTTGCACATGGCCTACTACGATTTCCAATTTGAACGCCCGTAATGCCAATTTTTTCTATTTTGATCTGGATAACAAGGGTTCAGAATAAATCAAAAAAGATCTTTCAAATATAAGCTAATTAGGACCATAATTACTTAGCTACGAAGGTGAAATAATATATGTTACATTGGGATTACCAATTTGAGCTCTTAATTCAGGTTTGAAAGTCCAGATCACAGAGAAAGTATATTAGAAGAATATTAGATCTGCATGCAATGATCTCAAAACTTGAATCTGTGTTAGATGCGAGTCTAATAGTTGGAAAGTATATGTTGCTAACCTCCAGAGTGCAACTAGTGAAAAGTTTATATTTAGGATTTTAATTAAAAGAATTTGGGTAGGTAGTATAACAAAACGCTTCATTTCTAGTGAGTAACACAGGCTTAACCCCATTTTGTGGCTCAAAATAAGACGAAAAGAAAAACAGTGGCTATAAGCCTCTTAAGTGGTTTGCGAAGGTTTTATTTCTAGGCTATTTTGACCCACTCTAAGTTGAAAAGTCAATGAGTTACTGTTTATTTTTATTACTTACTGATTAAAATACACAGCCAAAATAGGCATTATCCTAATCATGACTTAGGGCTAGTTTGGGATTGTAGTACAGGCCCTGTAGTTGTAGGCTGTAAAAGCAGTACTGTTGTTGTACTGTAAGTACTGTTGCTGTGCAGGTCCTATAGATTGCTGTTGAAAAAAATAATATAAAATATAATTAAATAAAATTAAAAACAGTGATTAAGTAAACAAAATACTACAAATTTTTAGATTACAAAATTTAACAATCATGTCTTTTATAGAAAAATACAATTCCAAATTTTTAGAAATCTATAGTTTCATACCAGGTCTCTTATATATAAATACAGTCACTAATTTCTAGATTCCATCAAACTTAATGCAATTTGATCACAAATATTATCGATGTCATTGTGTTGATGTGATTGATATGATTCTTTATCATCATATAAATTTTAATTTTCCTCTGCTACCAAATCAGGATCAACGTCAGCTTCTTGAAATAGTTCATCATTGTATGTTATTCCCCTAATATAGTTGTGCAATGTCATTGTTGCAACCACAATCTCCACCTGAGTTCTATAATTATAAGATGGCATATCTAGTAGTATGTCCCACCTTTTCTTCCATACACCAAATGTTCGTTCAATACAACTTCTCAAGGAGGCATGCGCTTTATTAAATACTTCCTTGTATCCTTGTGGTGGATGACCACGTTGAAAATCAGTAAGATGATATCTTACTCCTCTATATAGCCCAAGGTATCCTCTCAGTTGTGAATATCTAGCATCAACTAAATAATATTTTCCTGTGGTAATAAAAAAATTCTAATGTAAAATATACTATAGTTTCATGAGGTAATCATTTCAAAATCACAATCAAATTCGTACCTGGTGGAGGTCTAGGAAATTCATATGCAGTTGTAGTAATTGTTTTTGTCAAAACACGACTACCATGAGCCGTACCCTCAAAACCAGCTAAAACATATGTAAACTTCATATCAAAACTATATACAACCAATATATTTTGCGTTAGCCGACCTTTTCGTCCAATATAGCAAACTTGCTCTGCAATAGGAACTACGACATCAATATGAGTCCCATCAAGAGCCCCAATACAAACCTACAAAAAATTAAAAAACTAGATGGTATGCATATAGTTATATACAGAAGAATAGTAAACTTTATAATTTACCTTGAAATGAGGCATGTAGCGTATGTTGTTCAAAATTTGTAGTGAGATATCTTTGAACTCTGGATCAGTCAGTTTAATTAAATCTTTAGCCAATTTACAGACTGCACATAAAACCTCATGAAAGATTCTACTAATTGTTTCTCCAAAATGTTGAAAACGTTCCTGTACCCGTCAATTTGATGCACCTTGAGCCAATGTAAATACAAGAATACTAGTTTTTCAACAACTCCCATATTTCTAGACGACTTCAGATCATAATGATGTTCTAAGTTATAACACAATTGTAAAAAATCTCTTGCCTTCATTCTCATCATCCTTTTACACCTTTCTGGATGGCCATATAATATATCTCTTATCCACTTTGCACCAGTGAATTCAGAAGCCATACATGGCGATTTTGATAATGAAATATTATTAAAATCCATCATCAAAGAACCAACAGCATGTCAGGAGAATCAAAGAGCTAAATTCATATTCTCTTCATCATCATTATTTTCACAAAAATATGCATCTGCTACATTCTCCATATCTATTAAAGCACAAAAAATATTTCATCATCATTACAAAGAGATACATAGATATAAGTTCAAAAGTTAAATACATCATCATTATAAAGAGATACATAGATATAAGTTCAAAAGTTAACAGCACATCATCCAAATACATCATCATCATTAGAAAGAGATACACAGATATAAGTTCAAAAGTTAACAGCACATCATCCAAATACATCATCATCATTAGAAAGAGATACATAGATATAAGTTCAAAAGTTAACAACATTTCATCCAAATACATCATCATTATTAGAAGGAGATACATAGATATAAGTTCAAAGGCATTAATGATACCTTATGAATAACTATGTGAGAAGAATATCATTAACATATATTTCCAAAATATTAATACCAAAGACACAATTGATCTTTAGTTTACATAATTATAGTCCACATAAACACTCTCAGTAATATCATCATAGAATAAGGCATTCTTAACAATCATCCAAACATCTGCGAACTCCAATTCATACAGACGAGTAATGAGTCTAACTTTTTTGTATCATTATTAAGCAACTGATTATTATGGTTTACAGTATGAAATGGGAGCAAGTTGAAACTACACCAACAGTCCTTTAAGTTTAAAATATCACAAACGGCCTCAACCGGAAAAAGAGGAAAAAAAAAACTTTGCCTTTTAAATTATATTTGTCTCATTGTCATGTAAATCACTCACTTACCCAACACTAAGAATCTAATTCATCTTATGCTTAAATTTATCAAGCTAATTCAGGTGATAAATTTAATCTAGACCAAGTGAGGATGTGGAACGAATGTTAGAATAGTTTGCCCAAACTTTAGGAGTGTAAAAATAGCAAGTTGGAAGTTCTCCGTAGAATAGTCAATAAAGAACATGTGGTCAATAGAGAATAATGTAGAATTGAGAAATAGAATGAGCTTTATCTACTTTGTATTAAACAATAAGTTCATTGTCCCCCTTGCCATATATCGGGATAACACCCATCATATTTAAAATTGTGCATATATTGAAGTTTCTCCTTACAAAGCAGAATCCGAGTCTCAAATCGCAAAAATATACGGATATGTATCAATACAAGATCACTTAACGTTCAAGAAATATCTCAAACTAGGTTTTAATCTTCTTTTTTTTATTCTCTAAATGATTAGAACATGTCACAAGACATCTCCACATCAAACTAAGAGAAATCATGAAAAATTGGAACATGTCAAGATCATCCCTGGATGCTAAAAACCCTAACAGTTTTGCATCAGAAAATGAAATAATTAAACATAAGAAAAGCATACAGCAGCGTACATTAAAGATGAGGGATTTGGTGGAGGACTCGAAGGCGAGGAGTGACGAAAGTGGCGACGAAAAATCAGGGAGCGACGAAAGTGGCGATCGATTTTTCGTTCGGCGCAACTCAAGACCTATCTTGAGGGAGCGTCTTACGAAACCCTCGAAAAGCCGTCGCAGAGCACCAACGCAACCTACAAGGGGACCCCCACATGCTGAGCCGGGCAAAAAACGCCCAGTCAATATTGGTCAACGCACCTAAGTAGCCTTCAAGTGCCCTCAGCGCCAAACGAAAATAGCTGTGTTGACCGACGCCCCACGCGACTGGCCGCTCCGCCTATAATGCCAAACGCAGCCTTAATTGGCCTACGTGGTTTCTCTCCATGTGCTCCCGTCTAGGTGAATTATTATGGGATTCACTTGTTTACTGCTAGATAAGTCGTTTAATCTACCTATCATTAACAGGTTTGTTCTGTTCTTTTCTGACTGACCTAATTTAAAGGATGGTTGTAATTTGTGAACTGCCGCTTGCTAATTTCAGTGTCAATACTATTAGCACTACAGATTGGCTGTCAGCTCTGTTGTGGCACTGATTGATTCTAATCAGTTGTGAAGCTATCCTTGATTGGTCTGGCTCGGCAATTGGGTGGATAGTTAAGAGTGCAGGATTTATGACATTATTACCTTATATACACGATGCAGTATTTCTTTGTTTCTTTTTTATAGTTTTCATTGTTAATTTAGTTTGTTGTCCTCTTTTCTTGTTTGGGATTTGGGAGCCTTTTATCTTGAGAATGAATCCTGGAATGTCTTGTTTAGAAGAGTTTCTAACAAAAGTTGACATTTTATTTGAAAGTTATCTCATAAAATGAAAATTTTTTGTATCTAATATTTAGTTGGTAATATCCTATGAAGATCATTGTGTGCATAATTCAAACATTTCCAGGACAAGGGACCAAATGAGAACTTTTCAACTAGCCAGCCGGGAAATGACATACCATCTCCACAGGTGGATGAGGTCAATTTACTAACTTTCTGATTTGTTCCTTTGATACGTTTGCCCAGAATACTCCTCGTGATGCTTTTCTGACCATTTCTTTTCTTAAAACAGAACCTTAGAAGAAATGAGAGTTTGCATGGTACCTATGGAGGCGCTGACTTATCACACCACCATGCTGATAAGTTCAATACACATTATTCCAGCCAACCACCTACAACGTCTTATTCTAGTCCCGATCTCTCTAATGATCTTCATCAGTTCCCACCAACAAATAGACCCGAGTATTCTGATTACCCGCAACACTACGACCACCAGTCCTATCCAAATGAACAACAACCCACGGCGCACACTTACCAATTCTCTGAATCTCCTAACCCATCCTTTCCTTATCCTAATTTTCAGTCTTATCCCAGTTTTCATGACAGCAGCTTCCCTGCAACTCCTACCCATCAGCCTTCTTATAATCATGGTCCCGACGTTGCCTACACTCACCAGCCAGCTGCATCTTTTCCTAGTTACCCATCAGCTGCCCAGTTCAGTGGCAGTAGCAATGTGAATCATGCCGTGTCCCAAGCTCCACCGGCTGAGAACTACAAGTATGACTGCAATTATCAACCACCCATCGAGAAAATTGCAGAAGCTCACAAGGCAGCCAGGTTTGCGGTCGGTGCTCTTGCATTTGATGATGTCCCTGTTGCTGTGGATTTCCTTAGGCGCTCTCTTGAATTATTGACCAATCCTTCGGCTGAAACGCATTAGGTATGAATTCTTTAGGTTTCTTTCAAAGTGAGATTCTACTCCTGTACATTGCTTTGGTTTGCAATGGGTGATACTGCATACAAACATGGCCTTTTCACTTGTGCTATGGGTAACTCAAGGATCACATATTACTGTACATTATTATATTTGGTTTAAAACGTGAGATTTGGCTAGCAACTGGTGTTATCAACGGTTTGCTGTAACTCGTGGATTACATTTCAGTATTTGCATTAGTTTTATGCTTATGTACTATTGTGCATCGATGTCTTCAAAAGATAGCAGAAGAGTGTACACTTGTACATACAACTGCTATTAAGATAGATTTATTGGTGGCTGGATATTTTGGGTGTATAGGTGACTAGACTTTCCATCGGCAGCAGCCAGGAGGGATATTATTTGGCTACTTAAAATAGAGAAATTTATATCCGAACTAATATAACATGGTACTTTTTGTTATTTTATGGATATGTATAGCCAGTGTAATATGAACTTGATGCGTTTGAGCAATGAGATGTTTCCTAGAGTTATGTTTACAGGCCCAAGTTTTGGGTTTAGATTTGGGATTTGGACTTGGCCCAAATATTAAGAGTATTAGTAGTGCATTATTTGGCTACTTAAATAGGTTGACCTAATTAGACTACGTGATGAAATCGAATTGTTTGAATGACCTAGATTGTGCTACTTGACCATGTGTGACCGTTTGGCCTGAGTCGAAAGTCTAAATAGATTGGATTGCTTAATTGTTAGGAAAATTAAAAATTATATATTTAATATTAGCATTAAATGCTGTACCATTAGCGGCCAACATTAATTAGCCTTAAGACATAGTCCCCTTTTTTTTCTTTTGTTTTTATTTATTTTCTTATATCTTTGATTTAGTTGCTCGTTATCAAATGTATGTATAATCAATTTTTTTTTCAGCCGTTGCTTGTAGGAGAGAAGAGTAACCGGTTGTATCCTCGGGTGTTTAATCCGGAATAAACTTACACGAGAGTATGTAGTTTCATGATAAGCTACAGTGTACCTCCGAGTTTTATTTATCTAATCTCTTTTTTTATTTATTTGTATATTAAAATTTTAACCTTGACATTTATTTTTTGTTTAAATAAAAATGTAGATAAAATTTGAGACCAACATTAATTAGCCCAACATTAATTAGCCTAAATTCTCTAAAATGTTCAGACATACCAAATTGCCCATGCAAAGTGAACCCTTCAACCTAAGTAGATTGCAAAAACATACTAAGTGTCACGCCCCGGTCGGATCGGCCTGAAAACAGCCCTTAACTGCTGTCTCAGGACTATCCGGCGGAACACAGGAACGCAACTCTCCCTAGGGTTTCCGACCCGAAATTAGAAACCCTAACTATCCCGATTAATTTTTATCCCCAAAATACAATTCGCACGGAGAAAACCCTAACCCTAATTAGGAAATCGAACCTCAAATCAAAATTACTTCCTCTGATTTTGACTTTGGTCAAAATCACACTCGCCGATTAATTTCTCCTTGCTGACGTCAGCCTACGTCAGCCTCCGAAATCGAGTTTCCGATTTCGCTTGCTTACGTCAGCCGCCCGATTGCTGACGTCACCAATTTTTCGTTCGCCGCTTCAATTTTGAAATCGCGCCGCCCTACGTCAGCGTCGCCTCACTGACGTCAGCCAAATCAATTCGAAATCGAATTGATTTCGTTCTGCCGCTGACCGTTGACCGGAACCTCGAAACGAACGCCGAGCGTTCGTCTTCGTCTTCTTCGTTCGCTTCGTTCATCCGAAGCCAAGCGCCGCCTGCGCTCGCGACTCCTCCTGCACTCACGACCCCGCCGACGGTCGTCGTCGACGGCCGGAGCAGTTGTTGCTGCTGTGATGAGGAGCCGAGAAAGGGGATTGGTGGAGAAGAAAGCCAAATTTATTCACCAAAACCAACCTTACAAAGCCTCTCTCGTCGCCGACGACCCCTTGGTCGTCGCCGGTGCCCCTCTCCCTCCCTCGCCGGTCGTAGCCGACTACAAGCACTCACCCAGATGCTGCTGCTGGAATCGATCGCTCTCGATGGTCGAAGATCTCCCCAGTATCCTCTCGTCGCAGCTTTATAGGAGGAGCCGCCGCCTCCTCTCAGGGCGTCCGCCGCCCTAGTCTCTCGCGCGTCCGAATCTCGCGGAGACGTCGCCGTTGCGCCCGATATTCCCGCCATCGACCGTTTCCTCCGCTACTGCCGAAGATCTCGCTGCCGCGTCCGCCGAATCCGTTCCGCGCGAGCCGTTCGCGTTCGGCGTTTGTGGCGACGACAAAGCAAAAGCTTCATTCACCTTCGATTTGGGGTCAACGCCCCAGTTTGACCGAGTTTTCCTCTGATTTGGGCTCGTGCTTGGGCTTGGGCCGAACCGGCCTGACCCAGGCCTGACACTAAGCCACACTATCATATTGTCGTCTTACCATTCCGATAACTTAATTAGTTAGATTATTGGATGTACTCAAATTAATAACTTAATTAGTTAAATTATTGGAAGAACTCAAATTGTTTGGTTGGTTCGTGCCATAAGATTGTGTCAAATTAGTCTAGATCACATAACTAGCCTGAGTAGTGAAAAAATATTAAGGACGGTGCACCGCACCTTAGTAGTGAAATAATTAGATAAGACAATATAACCAACTCGTTGCCAACTAAACCACTAGAGCGAGTTTGATGGCTTATCTCACTTGTCAAATTTTTATATGAAATAATATATTATTTTGTTATTATAAATACATTTATAATTTTAACTTATTCTGTCCAAATATGAACCTTAATTAGAAAATAAATATTATATAATTTGACATAACTAGACCATCTTAAGTTGAACCGAGCCCATTTTATAAAAACTCAACCCATGATGTCACGCCCCGGTCGGAACGGTCTAAAAACAACGCTTATCCGTTGTCTCAGAGCCGTCCGGCGGAACACCGGAACGCAACTGCGCTAGGGTTTCCGGACCGAATTTCGTCCCCAAATTCGAAACCCTAGTTCCCGCTCACTTTTTAATCCCCAAATTACAATTCTCACGGAAAGGATTGGAAAACCCTAACCCTAATTGGAGAAATCCGGAAATCAAAATACCTTAAATCGATTTTGACCCGAGAGTCAAAATCACACCGAAATTAATCGATTTTACTATTCGAACTCGGCCGCCGAATCGCCCTTGCTGACGTCACGCTGACGTCAGCCGCCGATTAAATCCTTCGCCGCGAACTCGTTTCCTTGCTGACGTCCTTGCTTGCGTCAGCGACGAATTCGATTTTGATTTCGAAATCGAAATCCGAAATACGTCGTTGACCGTTGACTCGTGTTTTGTCCGCCTCGTTTCGAACGCTCGACGCGTTCGAACGAAGCCATCGACTGTTCATCGTCTTCCTCGCGTCGCCTGCTCGCCGTCCGGCAGCCGCCTGCCGTCGAAGCTCGTCGCCGATACCGCGGAAAGGACCACAACCAGGGAAAGGGGATATCGGAGTGGAGGAAGCTTCGTTTATTCACGGAAAACGTTACAAACTTCCTCGAATCTCGCCGTCGGCCCGCCGGCCGGTGCCCCTCTTCCCTCCCTCACCGTCGACCTCTGTCGACGGTTACAATCGCTCAAGCACTCAAGCTCTTTCTCTCGCCTCGACGCTCGTCGTCGCCGGCTCGCTCAAACTCACACTGGTAAAGGGGCTCTCGCCCTGGAGGGGCGTCCTCCCCGACCCGCCGGGAGGAGCCGCTATCCCGTCGCGCGCTCCTCTCCTGTGGTGTCGCCTCCGCGCACTCTCGATCTCGTCCGCTTCGTCGGACATATATAGGAAGAGCCGCCGCAGATGTTACCCGAGTCTCCTGCCGACTCGTCCGTCGATCCGCGTCTTCCGCCACTTCCGGATCTGTTGTTGTCCGCGTGATCAGCCGCCGCGTCCGACTGCAGCTCCGCGTCCTTCGCGTGCCCGTGCCCGAGAAGTCCGCTTCCCACGCGAAGACTCCGCTGCCCTGCATCTCTCGTGCGCCGACCTGGCTGATTCATCCTCGACGTCCGCGTCTCTCGCGACCGTCGCCGAGACCTCCGAAAACCTCGCCAGCTGTTTCCTCCGGAGTTGCGCCGTCCACGCCCGTCGCCGGCTCCGCGCTGCTCACGAAGCTCGCGCCGCTTGCGCCACTCTGATCCGAAACTTCGCTCGCGTTCCTTCCATCGTCGTTGTCCGCGTCTTCAGCTGGAGACATCGTCCATCTCCTCTGCTCGACGCCGCCCGCGCCGCTCGCGTCCACAGCGTTCGCGAAGACGCGTTCGCACGCTGCAACGCGCACGCGTGGTTGCATTGCTCCGCGTGATTTGCTTGGTCAACCTCCTCAGTTGACCGGGCTTCTCCTTATGGGCCTGGGTTTGGGTTGGGCCGAACCGGAAATTCCGGGCCTGACACATGAGATACCTAAAAAATAATGGCCCCATTTAGCTTAGCTTTTGGGTCTGCTTATGAGTTATAGTTTTGCAATCAGCAGAAATCAAGAAGCTAAAACGTTTGGCTCTTCAGCTCTCTATTCCAACCCACAAGATTGTACTTAAAAAGCAAAGGTAAAGTTGTTTCTCTGCTTCGACTCATGTTCCAATCTCAAATAAAATATATTTTTTCTCTCTTAATTCTTATAATTTTTTCTATAAGGAATCATGATCATAATTTTATAATTTTAATAATTTAAAATATATTTTTATTATTAAAATCTTGTGAATATCAAAATTAACTTATTAGCTTTATAAATTTTAAATAATATAACCTAATTAGCAATAATTTAACTTAGATTAAACATAAAATCCTAACTACAAATTTAGTTATATAATTTTTATTTCTCTCAGTTTGCTTGCAGGGCAATGACCATGGAGAGATTCAAAATCATCAATGATTATCATTGATTGAAAACTTCGCTAAATATTTTCATTTAGAATCACATTGACGAAAATCTTTACACCATTCTTAGCTTTCACTTGATCTACTGCTACAGCTCGGTCATATTTTGCTAGCATTGATACAAAATATTCTGTCAATGACACTGACAAGCATAGACCCAAAACCTACCAATTCGTCAATCTTCTCTAGGAATAAATGAACTAAATATTCCGCACGCACAAACAATATGTACTAGGGGTACGTTGACCTGAAACCCTCTGTGAGAGCAACCACTTTAGGGGACAATTTTGATTGCAACTTCGATACTGCTTGCCTAATATCCTGCATAGGGCGGCAGAATCATATAATTTGCATTTAATTAAGCAGACTAGTTAGTAACAGGTGATGAATGTGAAACGCAATTAGTAAGTACCTCGATCTTGTACCGAGATGAGAAGTGGGTCAGCAATATTGCCTTGTTGCGGAACCACTGAGCATTCTCCATTATCTACAAATAAAGATGGATTTTACTTAGACCAATCTCAACACGAGAACCCAAAAGACTCGTGTAAAACTAAAACGATGGGCAAAACTATTTTACTGCATACAGTGTAAAATTAACAGTGTTATCAATAGCGGATTGTGAAAAATAACGGAAAGCTAAAACGCTGCAATATGATATAGCAGATTGCGTTGCGAGCAAATAGCGAAAGTCACACGGCGTTTAAAATATATATTATATATAAAAAAATTAAGTATAACGTTTGAAATATATGTTATATACCTAATAAATTAAGCTCCATAAAAATAAAATAAATTATATAAAGAAAGATCCCTTAGTACTAACTCAATCCAAGTCATAATTTTAATTTCTAAAACTTAAAAACATTATAATATGGTCGGTCCTATCCGCTATAGCGGTGCTATAGCGTTTCATAGCGGATTGCTCAAAAACCGCTATGAAAAAATGCTATAGCGCCGCTATTGCGGCTATTTAACAACATTGAAAATTAAAAACAAAAAACTAATTTTGGCATTCTGAAACTAGAGAAAATTTCTTCGACAACAAAAATTTACACGGAAAAGCATTACCTCCTGCAAATGCAAGTGACCATGTTCACGTGCATGTTCAATATCATTTTCATCGTCCAAGAAAGTTGCCTGTCACAGGACAATACTTTTTCGTAAGATTTGAATTCTCGCAACCTTTGAAGTGTAAGCAAGACTGCAGCATCGAGAAGAACAAAATCCTACATCCAGCTTTTTTTTATCAAACAACTTATCTTACATACAAGAGGAGAAGAACCACAAGGCATTCTGCAAGACCAGCATGAATTCTATTGGTCATCATAGATTTATTAAGGTTTACTTAGCTACATGCATTTAGAACATGGTATTCGTAAATATGGCTGTTTAAAAGACAACGCCTCATCCAACTTATCCTACCTATTACAGTCCTCATGCGTGTCTCCCGAAAACCCCAATCAAACGTCAGATGATGTCCACTAATAGATGAACAGGAAGATTGTAGGCAGCAAATGAAACGGGTGCAGATAGCAATTGCAAACATAATCAAACGAGTGCACATTTTGGGTGTCGCATATGAAAACATATTTCATTTTATTTAAATGCATCTACAATTACAGGCAACACAATATCTTCTGCCTTATATTACTGTTTACAAAAGATGGGCTTGCAGAACAAGTCAGGCAATAAAGTCAAACAAGCCATGACTTTGTGCTGCGTTTGATCAACTTTATGCCGGATTTAGTCAATCAAGCCTCAAAAATATTTGGTACACAATGTTTCAAACAATCAGAAATACCAATAATATTACCGAAATCCCATCTGAAGACAGCTTAAGCAACTAATTCTATAAATTACATGAGAAAATTCCTCATAATATGAAAAGGAAAGTAGTTTACCTCAGTAATGAGAACCTTTGCTCTCAAGGCATCTGCATTTCGTGGTTCACGAATGAAATCAGATTGTGTATCGCCTGTGAAGGCAACCTCTGGAGACAATATAACATCTGTGATCTGAAATAACAATATTTTCAATCATCTTATAATGTAAAGACTGGATAGCTAGCTCTAATAAATTACCATGAACTCGAATGACAGTAAATTCTGAAAGGAGTTGAGAAACAAACCTGAACACCAGAAACCTTCAACTTTTTTATCTGAGGACCTTTTAAGTGAGCATACTGCTTTTTCAGCTTATTTCTTACTGAGTAAATGACATAACCCTGTGTCAATGATTAAAAAAACTCATAATTTTATCAACCAGAATTGAATGTTTTTGGAGAAACAATCTTTTCTTCTGTTTAAGTCATACCTGACTAGGTATAACATGGTGGGTTCTAAACGGTCTGGCAACAAGGTCATTGCGTATCTCATAGGTGTCTCCTTAAATTGTGATATTAATTATCAAATACAAAAGCAGACATATGTATAGAATCCATAAACAGCATAAATGAGAGGCGCATACCCACATCTAGAGCAACTAAATCGAGTTTCAAGTCAACTTGGCCCATCTCTCTATGAATATCAAGTAACCTTTCTACATCTTCTTTGATGCATGGAGGCACAAAGACAGTTGGAGGTTTCAAGTTGTAAAGGCCGCGAGTTGCCAAATACATTGGTAGACCACCCTACAACCATACCCAAAGACCATGAAAGAGTAGCATCGTATGCATAATAAAAAGCAAGAGAAAAGGAAGAAAAGTAAAATTTTATCAATCAACAATATAAATATCTGCTAAAATGTGCCAATTCTGATTCCCTCTAAATTATGGGAACTCATAGTTCTTCACATGTAGTTCTTCAAATGTTGTATAAAAAAAACAGGTATCCTCCATTTGTTGAATTTAAAATGGTGGTAAAACATTGTTAATGTTGAAAATGAGTTTGTATTCAATGGCCAACTTTACTGGGTTTTTATGGTATCTGAGGTCCAACCTTACCTCATCCACGCTTGGCAAGCTAAGTGAAAACCAGGATTTTGGCAAGACCCTATTTTATGTGGCCATCAAATAGTTGTACGTGAACTTTCCACCTTTGGAAGGTATGTGCATCCAGGTTTGTTCCATATGAAGGGGGTTGAGTACCCAGTAGGTTTGAGCAAATTGTTTGTCTATTTAAAGAAGATTGCTTCAACTCAAGCATGGTTTTAAATTACCCTCTCTACCATTTTCAACTTGTTGGAAGCTGCCTGTAATTAAAAAATTTTCCTCAGTTCAGTTCAACTGGATTCTATTATTAACCATCAGAATTTCTGTCCAACTAAACAAAGGACTATGTTGTTAAGAAAAAAGGACGAATCAAAAAAGATCGAACTTTACAGCAGATGCTACTCTACGCAGAAACGCAAGAGCAAACTTACAATGTGATCGAGGTGAGCATGAGTGATGAATAGGAAATCCTGGTGGACGGCTCTCGGCGGGCACCGTCCGATGTCGAACGCCACGTTCAGGCTGGGGACAATGACGCAAGTCTCGTGGCCGCCGACGGACAACCCTTCAATCGCGTACCCTTCCACTTCCAACCCTTTGCGGTTGACCTCCGCTCTCGCCTTCCGGTACTCCTCCTCCTCCTCCATCGCTCGGTCAATCACCGATAGGAATCCCGACCTCTTCAGGGCAAGCGCACGGAAGCGGTCGCCATCGCCGGCGGCAACCGGAAGCGACCGGTGTGTGAAGGCACGGGGATGATCGAAAGGAAGGATCTTGGGGGGCAGGGGAGGAGAATTGCTCAAGGATGCCAGCATTAGGACTAGGGTTTTAGAGTACGGATGCAGGGCTCTGCGACGGATAAGGAGGCGTACACACGACGGACGCAAGAACCGGAGCGGGTGGATTTTAATTATCTGGTGTGGGAATAACACTCCACGAGGCTCGGGGAGAGTGATATGTGAAGGTACCTTGTGTCACACCCCAGTCGAATCGCCCTAGAATCGGTACTTATCCGCTGTCTTAGAGTCGTCCGGTGAAACACCAGAGCGTAAACCTCGGCTCAAATTAGGATTAGGTTTCTGTAACATTATGAAAATTTATTAACTAAATAAAGTAGTGATGGGACGGGACAGCTCGCGTCCCATCCCATCTGCTTCCCACGCCGCTCCCTCTTTTCCCCTTCCTCCTCTATTCATCCTGTGAACCGCCCGACCCCGCCTCCCTTTTTCCCCTATTTCTCCCCTCCTCCCCTCTCGTTCCTCACCATCGACGAACCCAACTACCTCCTCCTCCTTCCTCTCGCCTATCTTCCCCTTCAGTCGTGTCCAGCCGCTGCTCCGGCAACCAGAACCAGCGAGCGGAAGCTTCTTCCGGCTTCCACGCGTGTGCGGCAACGGAGACACGATCGAAGCCCTAATCTGGCGCACCTCTTCTCCGGCGGCTCCGGCGTGGTTTCCTTCGACTTCAGCGGACGTTCCGCTCCCTTCTAGCCACTTTCCGACGTCTTCTTCCTCATCTCCGGCGACATACGCGAACGACGCTGCCGACGCTTCTAACCTCAATCTCTGACGACCCAGAACTCCTTTCATAAAACCGACTATACGATCGAACCCTCTCGTCGTCAACTACATTTGGATCACCGGAAAGCTCTGTTCCGCTGCCGGATTTACTGTTCCGGCGATCGCCGCCGGCGAGGTTTTCCGGCGAAGTTTCCGGCGAGCTCCGACGACAGAAACCTACGGTTCGGGGTTGTACGTGCGTGGACTTTATTAGACGAGTACCTGGTTGGTTCTAGCGCAGACCTACAGGAACCAGGTAGGGTTCTTACCTCACTATCCTTGTTCGGTGCCAAACTGCATGCGTAGATAGCGGCACCATCTTCTTGCTGACTGAATCTGATTATTACCTTCGTATGTCCATTGAAATCTGTATCTTGCCATTGAGTCACATGGATGCTTGCATGTTATCTGATTTTTATGTTTCGGTGCATGATATTGTGGATAGTAGATTTATATGCTATACATATATATTTTGGCTGTCTCTACAGCCAGCTTGTGTTGATATTTGCGATGCACGGATAGGTCTGACTGGGATAGTCCACCTTCAGGGATCCTTGTGATTTTGGCCATTGGTAGTAGTCATGGATGCAGTCTATGTGAGCTCATGGACTACAGGCCTCTGGATGGGTCACAGTCGGATGTCGTGGGACTCGGCATTCCGGGGTGATCTGGGTGTAGAGCGCTACACCGGCGGACTGTCGACGGACAGTCGTCCCTACTGTTAGCTGGCGGTAGGAACCACTCTTTGAGTGCGCGTCCTACGGGACATTTGGCACAGCTGGATTTCCACTTGCATGTTGTACTTTATGTACTTTCTTAGTCGGGTTATATTTATTTACCGTGCATTTCCGTTTATTGATTATTGCTGGATTCTCCTTACTCTTATATGCACCATTTACTTATTAAACCCTACTTAGCCTCCCGGCTAACTCCCCTTGCCTTGCCTCTAGGTTCAGGCTCGGCTCCCTCTTGTGCGCAGTAGATAGATAGGTAGATGATTTCCCCTATCATGTGTTGTATTTGCTTAAGTGTCACATGTATTTTGATTATTGTCGTATTTTGAGGACTGTATCCGGTGGGATTTATTTATCTGGTCATGAACCAGTGCGGATTGTGGGCCTAGACTATTTGGCCTTGTGTGTATTGCTGACTTTGACCGCTGCGTCAGTCTGACGTCTATTCTATCTATGTGGATCTCGTCGTTTTATGATATTTTTGTCGTCTTGTGTTGTATCCTGGATCTGTATGGCTTTGCAGGTCCATTGTTTGCCGCATCCCGAGGCTGGGTGAGTCTTGGGGCATGACAGTTTCCCCCAAATTACAGTTCGCTCAGAAACCCTAACCCTAGCCGTCCAAATTTCTTCCCCAAATCAAGAAATCCGGAAACCCTAATTAGAAAGTCAAAACCACCTTCTGGTCAATCCTCGTCCGAATTCAAAATCGGGTTGCTGATGTCACGATGACGCCAGCCCTTCAAATTTCCACCGCGCCGCGTGTACGTCCTTCGTCAGCGTCGCCTTGCTGACGTGTACGCCCAATTCCGAAATCGAATTCAGCCAAATCGATTTCATTCGCGTTGACTGAATTCGTCCCGTTGACTCACCTCCTCGAAACGAACGCCTTTCGTTTCTTCTTCGTGCGTCCCAAGCTCGCGAGCTCGCCTGTCTGCTTTCGAACGTCGCCGGAGGAGGTCGCGCCGACAGGGGGAAGCCGCTCGCTTCGCCTTCGTCGCCGACTCAATCGTCCACCTCCGCCGCGTCGGGACTTAGAGCCCGTCGACTCCCGTTCGCCATCGAGATGTTGAAAGACAGGGGAGGAAGAGATAAGGAAGATGAAGCTGTTCTTATTCCTCTAAAATTATTACAACTCCGTCTCCGTTCGTCGTCGGCCCCCTGGCCGCCGGTAGCCCTCTTCCCCTCCCTCGCCAGTCGCCTCCTCAGGCGCCGCTATTATCTCTCGGTTCTCTCCCACGAAACCACTCGTCGACACCTCCACAAGCGCCGGAAACCTCACAACTCCACTTGCGCATTCATCCCTCGCAAGCTTTGCTTTTGCTCTCTGCTGATGGGGTTCCCCTGATGCTTCGCCCGTCAAAGCTTTTTAACGAGGAGAGAGCGCCGCCTCTCCTCTGTTATTCTTGTTTAGGGTGTGCGCCGCCCGGGTCTTCCACGTCCGGAGAGCACGTCGCGCCACGTCTCTGCTGTGCGCGTCTCCCGCCGCCCACAGTTGTCGCCCGTGTCCGAGGAAGTCACGTCGTTGACTGCGTCGTTCGCGTCCGAGAGGATCGGGGAAACTGTCGTGCCGAAGCTCTCGCGCCCCTTTTGGTTGCAGACTCCGTCGTCCACGTGGTGTGGAGAAGAACTTGTGAGCGGGTCAACACCCCGTGTTGACCGCTCCGATTCTTTTCGTGAACTGGCTCCGCGCCCGGATGTATTGAGCGGGCTTGGATTTGGGCTTGGGCCGGACTGGCCCGACCCAGGCCTGACAATTCTCCCCCGCCTGATTTGGACATCGCCCTCGATGTCCGTCGCGGGCAGATCTTGCACAACCATCGATGCGATTCTCAAAACACCGATTCTCGCCATCTCGGTGTGATCTTCAGCTTCCTTAGCTGGTTCTTGTACCAACGTAGCAATCCATCCTCATGCTGGGCATTCATACATCTGATGAGGACCGCTGCACAAAAAGCAATTCATCGGCCTTCGATCCTGCCCTCTTTCTGCAGGTTGATTCTGCTCAGGTTGTGCCGGCGAACCTCCGCCTCGCCGGTGAAAGGTCCTACCCCTTCCTGCAACTCTATCCTCCGGTGGGGTCCGTGGAGAGCCACGCTTAGGTGGGGAGCCGCGCTTCGGTGGAGTCCTGGATTTTCTTAATGGTCCTGTTCTGAACCTCTGACTATCCACCAAGGACTCGGCGATAGTCGCGGCCGTCCTCCAGTCCGGTGGCGCCTGTCGTCGGACTTCAGCCTCCGCCCAGGGTTGGAGATTTCAGAGGAAGAAGTACCTCCGATCTCCCTCTGTCATCTTTGGTAGCTCCAACATCAGTGCAGAGAATGCCCTGACATACTCCTGGACCGACCCGGTGTGCATCAGTCGAACCACCGCATCTCGTGCCTAATCCACCAAGTTCCCAGGAAGGAACTGCCGTCGCAGCTCTTCTCGGAACACTTCCCATGTCCAATCAGCCGCTTCTGCTGTTGAATCAACTTTGGTCCTCCACCAAAGTTTTGCATCGTGTGAGAGATATGTCGTACACATCCTCACTTTTTCTTGATCTGCAACATGGTGAGCCATAAAGTACTGTTCCATATCCCAAAGAAAATTACTCAACTCTTTGGATGATCAGGCTCCTCTGAACATCGCCGGCTCTGGGGCACGAGCCCTCCCTCTAGCAGCTTCGTACTCTATCATGGCTGCTGCAGGTGCACCTCCTTGTGCCTGTGCTAATGCCATCCGCG
Organism: Costus lasius; assembly: GCA_027563935.2. Taxonomy (NCBI): domain Eukaryota; kingdom Viridiplantae; phylum Streptophyta; class Magnoliopsida; order Zingiberales; family Costaceae; genus Costus; species Costus lasius. The sequence continues at coordinate 17,059,740 of CM050448.1, read as the reverse complement.
TCACCGCGAGATCTGCCAACACCTGCTACTGAGTGGCAGTAGCGTTGGTAACTTGTGCCGTTAGGGTTGCCACCTGTGCTTGCAAGTCTGCTACTTGCTCCTGGAGCACTGCCGTCTCTTCAACGTTCTGCTGGGCCTCTACTATTCCAGCCAGAGTTTGTTGAAGAGCAAGGATTTGCAACCCCTGTTCTTCTATCGTGCGATGGAGGTCCTCCACCTGAGGAACCACCGCGTCTTTGCTGTTTCCCGTCAAACCGAGCACCTGCTCGATTCGCGCTATGCGATCTCCTTGATTCACCATGCTGATGGATCACTTTAGGCTCTGATACCTTTGTCACGCCCCGGTCGGATCGGCCTAGAATCGGCGCTTATCCGCTGTCTTAGAGCCGTCCAGCGGAACACCAGAGCGTGAACCTCCGCTCAAATTAGGATTAGGTTTCCCCCAAATTACAATTCGCCCAGAAACCCTAACCCTAGCCGTCCAAATTTCTTTCCCAAATCAAGAAATCCGGAAACCCTAATTAGAAAGTCAAAACCACCTTCTGGTCAATCCTCATCCGAATTCAAAATCGGGTTGCTGACGTCACGATGACGCCAACCCTTCAAATTTCCACCGTGCCGCGTGTACGTCCTTCGTCAGCGTCGCCTTGCTGACGTGTGCGCCCAATTCCGAAATCGAATTCAACCGAATCGATTTCGTTCGTGTTGACTTAATTCGTCCCGTTGACTCGCCTCCTCGAAACGAACGCCTTTTGTTTCTTCTTCGTGTGTCCCGAGCTCGCGAGCTCGTCTGTCTGCTTTCGAACGTCGCCGGAGGAGGTCGCGCCGACAGGGGGAAGCCGCTCGCTTCGCCTTCGTCGCCGACTCAATCGTCCACCTCCGCCGCGTCGGGACTTAGAGCCCGTCGACTCCCGTTCGCCATCGAGATGTTGAAAGACAGGGGAGGAAGAGATAAGGAAGATGAAGCTGTTCTTATTCCTCTAAAATTATTACAACTCCGTCTCCGTTCGTCGTCGGCCCCCTGGCCGCCGGTAGCCCTCTTCCCCTCCCTCGCCGGTCGCCTCCTCAGGCGCCGCTACAATCTATCGGTTCTCTCCCACGAAACCACTCGTCGACGCCTCCACAGGCGCCGGAAACCTCACAACTCCACTCGCGCGTTCGTCCCTCGCAAGCTTTGCTTCTGCTCTCGGCTGATGGGGTTCCCCTGATGCTTCGCTCGTCGAAGCTTTTTAATGAGGAGAGAGCGCTGCCTCTCCTATGTTATTCTTGTTTAGGGTGTGCGCCGCCCGGGTCTTCCGCGTCCGGAGACCACGTCGCGCCACGTCTCTGCTGTGCGCGTCTCCCGCCGCCCACAGCTGTCGCCTGTGTCCAAGGAAGTCGTGCCGTCGACTGCGTCGTTTGCGTCCAAGAGGATTGGGGAAACTGTCGTGCCGAAGCTCTCGCGCCCCTTTTGGTTGCAGACGCTGTCATTCGCGCGGCGTGGAGAAGAACTTGTGAGCGGGTTAACGCCCCGTGTTGACCGCTCCGATCCTTTTCACAGACTAGCTCCGCGCCCAGATGTATTGAGCGGGCTTGGATTTGGGCTTGGGCCGGACCGGCCCGACCCAGGCCTGACACCTTGGGTCCTTCGGATAAGGATCCACTAGGAAATTTCGGATCTGAATTGAGATCCGATTTTTTTTCCAATTGTTATGCCCACCATCCCTACCTTAGTTATTCTTAAAAAAAGGAAGTGTTGTGCCAAATTTTAAATTTTACAATTGAATTTTTTTTAAATATTATCTTTCTTAAATTATAAAAATTATGCATTAATAAAATCTATAAATCCAACTATCTAAGTCTGAAAAATTATAAAAATCTAATGCAAATGCTTGGTACATCATTCAACATGCTGTCTAGCAATTGAATAGAATGATAAATTACATAATACAATAAGGATTACGTATCATCTTTCTAAAAAATAACCCCAATGCTTTTGCTCCTTATACACAGAAGAAGATGAATAAATTGTCAAAGAATAAACAGAAGACTGAAAATAATCCAAACCTATCTCTCTCTCTCTCTCTTTATCATTCTTCTTCTCGCAAACCTATCAAAAAAGCTTCGAGAAGAAGAAACAGAATCATATACTATTGACAACACACTCAGATTTAAGAAAAAGCATCCTGCTATTTGGTAGAAAGAGAGTATAAATATATTCTACCAATTTGCCAGCCACCTTCTCCTCTACTTAACTAATAGTCTAATACCAACGATCATTCTTCAACAGTTGAATCGCCATTTTCTGTTATCTTGGTGTCTGAGGTGACCTCATCAATGGTCAGATTAGAAACGCCCTCTGAAACAGTACTTCCATCTTCACCATCCGAGGAGGGAGCTTTCTGTGATAAAGCATCATCAGCTGAAAGCGCTGAAATTTCAGCTGGAGGTTCTGCTCCTTCAGAGTGACCTCCGGGCTGCCTCAGGCTCCAATGCATAATGCTGGCAGTAAGGATGAGGAGCATCTTCTGGTTTACCTGTAGAAATCATATAACAGCATCTTAGCTTAGGCGTAACATTAATGCTCATAGCCAGTAAATTGACTAGTAATTTGCTAATTTCCACAGCAGAAACCAGCTATCAAAGTGAACTAACGTGAAATGTACTGAAAAATACAGAGTCAAGAGGTCATGCCAATTGTTGTTGTTGGCATATAGATTAAGTGACAGTAATATACCCAGCAGAGTTTAGTAAATGAAAGAGAGCAAGTTCTTCGAGATTATTTAACAGTAACTTCATTGCTCTAGTAGATCTATGGCTGAATAACGTGTAAAAACAAATGAGCAACCTACAAAGAATCTTAAACTTTCTGTTTTACCTCCATGATGTCCTCAGGCAACAAAAATACAGAACATCCAAGCTTCCTAGCCACGCTGATAATATATGTAGCATTCATCTTTTTCTGCTCATCTGCAATCAGAAGACATGGTGTCTAAGATAGGAAAATTTTCGGATAATTTCAATGGCAAAAAAAAAACAATATCCATTCGTCACAGATATTTTTCAATTAACCTTCTTCCAATGTCAATGCAAAAAATAGTTATATCAAACTGCTTGAGCAGAAATTATATTTCATTTCATATTACAGGACAGATTTCTTTATGTTTCACAATAAGAAAACATAAACTTTGTTAATGGCTAGTAAATATACCATCTTCACCCTTCGTAACAAGCTTCCAATTTACAACGCTTGGCTTCACAGCAGCAAGAAGTTCAAGGAAAAATATTCCATTCGACAAGTTCTTGTCCTGACAATTGAAGACTTCCAACTTAAACTACATATTTAGGCAGCTCATGGTTGATCAATGGTGGGTTGAGACCTGAGTATACCTTGAAACTCTCCATTTGAGAAGTTCTGCCCGATCCCTTGACTTTGTTGTTGGCCCAATTTAGGATATCGGTATCTGTTATCTCTTTTCCTTGAGAGTGATATCTCAAGTTCTTTAAAAGTTGAAGAATGTGGAATCTCATTAGCTGCCATAGGTAAGCTGCAGATGGAAAATGAAATGGCCTTACTCGTCATTTAGAGGAAAACAAGTCCAAAAAACTTGGGCATATTAAAAAAAAAACATGGGCAGACGGAGGATAACATCTTCAATGTAGATGTCCATCATATTTTAATGCTAGATTAAGAAATTTTAATTTATTTTTTTCCGTATTAGACATGATATAGTGGGAATTGAAAAATTAGTGTGAAAATTTTCCTTCATAATCACTCAGCAAAAAAAAATTCAAGAAGCTAGTTACAAACAATCTAAATGGTGATTGCAATGGAATCTACAAAGTAGATAATAGGATATCCACTAATCTAACAAAATGGCAAAATCAGGTAGGAGTTCGCCAAAAAAAAAGAAGAAAAAGAAGCCGCCCTTAATGGGTTTCCTTAGTTGAATCCTTTGCAAGAAAATTATCGCAAGCAATGAAACAAATAAATTACCAAGCTTCGCATTCATATAGTTCTACCAACATAGGAGTGCCCAGATGGAGATTCATAAGACGTTATCCTATGTTCAATTAAGAAAACAAAAATCTGTTAGCACCTCGCTGACACAAATCTGCTTTGATGTAATAGCATCATCTCAAAGGTCAAACATTTAAAGAAGATACCATTCTAAGAAGATACATAAACTAAGGTTTAGAACTCAGTCTACACTAGTGTACCAGTCTAGTCTCCAACTGGTACATAGCAATGGATGGTATTGATTGCACTAGTACCAGTCATATCATTTATTGAACTCGGTTTCGCAGTGTTGCCCGTACTAGGCAGTAGTGGATTATCTTTTGGTGTTTCATTTTTCTTCTAATTTTCCAGTGTTGGATTCTCCAATTACCCATCAAACAACTTAACAAAAGTATAAACTGATAGAACAGGAATCAAATTCCTGGACAGCGGATAACATTTTGTTGAGAATGACAACAAAAATGATCCAAGTGTGAGCAAGGCCACTAAACTTTATTGTCTTATTGAGCCTTGAAGTTTATGTTTTAGCAATTGACCAATCTAGTCAAGTTCACAAGTAGAAGTAGACTACATTGGAAGAATGTAGATCAAGCAGTAGTAAAATTTCACAAGTTTCTGCTTTCTTTGATAATGCTTACTAGGAAAATATACAGTACAAATCCTAAAAAGAGACCCTTGGTAGTATTCCTACGAAGAGCGGATTTCAATCACATATCTCCTTGATATGGGCCCTCTTTGGTATAATTAGTCAGTTAGCTGATTTTGCTAGTCACAACAGCAGAATTTGAAAAAACCGAGTTTTCATAAGCTGCTTCTCGATTCCAATTTCCAACCCATAGTTTGAAAAAGGGGAAAGGGAGCTACTTTTGCTATTTTCTAGCTATAGTAATATTTTCTTTTTCCATCTCATGTGTAGAAAATATTTATAAAAATTATTTTAATAAAAATTATTAAATTTAAAATTATTTTCTATTATTATTTAAAATTTTTCATTTACAAAAATTTTAATAAAAAATTAATATTATTTTCATAAAAATTATTAAAATTATTATTATTAAATTTATTTTTTAATTTAAAATTATTTATTACTATTATTTTAATTTTATTTTTATAAAAATATTTTAAATTCTTTTTATTATTTTTAAAAATGTTGTTACTTTTTAAAAAAATTGACAAGCATAACAATTAACCCAAACACCTAACTTTTCCAACTATTTTAATCAAAAGTGAGGATCACAACATCTTGGGAGGTGTCTAGCTAGCTATGGTTCTGCATGAATCCTATGAGGGGTTCCTTTATAGGATTTTTCTCAAAAGTGTAGCTGGAAACAAGCAAGCCTCTTTGGCATGGCATTTTCTTTTTCGTTTTTTGTTCATTTTGCCATGCTGTCGTAGTTAGTTAAAATGAGGGAAGCTGAGTCCACAGTTCAATGTTTAAAAGAAGACTTCATTAGGTGACCACTAAAAGCTTGGGGTTTTAGGAAACAACACAATTTACAATTTTTTTTTTTGCCATAACACAACTTATTCTTAGAAACAATATTACCACGGGTAGTTTTGAGCTTTGACTAACCTAATCACTCAAGTTTGCAAGGGACAACAAAAAAATTACACCAAAGCACAACCTTGAGAAGGATAACATGAAGCATGCCAACAGTATAATGAGGCTATGATAAGATGTCCTAAATTAGTACTTGGCAATATATCAGCTTGTAGCGATTAGATGATTGAATTGTTTAATTGCTAATACTAAAGTATAATTACATCTTGGCGGTATGCATTGTTATTTAATTGGTAATACTAAAGTATAGTTAAACAAATTGGTTATCTTTAAAGCTGATGTGCTAATAAATTTCATTGGCATGATGCAAGATAAAATACACCACATTTGATGCCTCAAGAGATATTTTCAATATCAAAAGATTCCATTAACTGGCCAACTGAGTTGGCCAAGCTTTTGATCAGGGATGTAATAGACTGATATAATTCAATAAAGTTTTGTTTAAAAAAAATCAAAAGATTCCAATACTTGAATTAGCCTCCTAAACAAAACTTAAATAACAAGTTAAATATTTCAATTTGTTAGCACTCTTTTAACCTATTATAGCTTAGATAAGATTATGATGTATAAACCAAGATTTAAAATTTCGGTCCAAACCAACTGGAATTTTTTATTTGTACTGGTCTTAGATGGATCTGGTTTTACTTTACTACCTCGGTAAGTCGGTTTGACTGCAGCATATATGTCCGAGGGGTATGATACTTATCTTTGCAAACACACATGGGCCTTAAGTTTAAGCTTAACATTCCATGTAGATTTGAATAGGCAGGTCCAACAAACGTAAAATAACAGCATTTATATATTTGAATCTCACAAATACAATGTTTAAACAGAAGAAACATGAGTTTTGAAGAGAAGCAACTTACCAAGGATGAGCTTTTTATTTCCCTGCACAATGTCATTGCCAGCAACGTTTACTAATGAAAACTTCAACTCCCTCCCAATCTTTATAGCTTGATTGCAGTTTTCAACTTTTCTAAAGGGCATCTTAATTGGAGGCTTTGTTGCCAATTTCCAATTAACTGATCCAGGAAACACTTTTTCAAGGACTTCAAGAAAAACCCATCTGCAAATGTCCTAATGTTACTTTCTGATTTGTGGATATGTGATTCTTTTTGTTTCAAAGAGTTCTTACCCATTCCTGACATCTTCAAACAAACTATTAACATATGTAGCAATGCCAAGGCTGTTAATCCATAATCGAAAAGCTCTTTCATCCCTAGATACTTGGATGTCATCAGGCATCATTTTTGACATGGATTGCTGTTTATTATCAGTAGATAGACCATTCCTGCATAGAAAACATAATTAGCATATCACTGATTGTGCACCTGAAAGCAGAATAGATAATAGAAAAGGACCTGCAAGTTATAACCTGTGCTGAAATATTTGTGCAACAAATGCAAGGTTCAAGTTGGCAGAGCCTTCAACAATGTCTTTTGGAGTTAAGTATCTTTTGCAATCCAGCTTCTCAGCTTCTTCAATTACCATTTTTGCCCTTTCAGTGGGATCCTTAATATTCAAAGTTGTTAAATTGCGTTGCTCAGGGGCAACAGCATTAAGAAGATATACATAGGCTTCTCCGTCCTGTTAATTATACGAGCTTTAGCAGAACTGGGTATAACTAAAAAGTCAAATTATACAGGAACTAGTCGCAAAAGGAATAAACAGCGAAATGATGGAAATAAATTATAATTGTCAAGAGAAAACTCCATTTTAAGCTCATGAAAGAAGTAACTAAGACGCTAGCTTAACAGATTCTTTGTTAAGAGTTAAGACAATTCAATATCTAATTTTAAACATAAAGATATAATCATATCTTAGAATTGCCCATAAGATCATTAGGAAAATGAAGCCAACAATACAATGACACATAGGTTTAAGCCCCATTTTTTATATTATATACATAGAACTGTGAATGTTGTCACAAGGCAATCATTCCATTTGACAATTTTATTCATTGTACTGCATCATATGCTCAGCCCATAAGACCGATTAATCATGTTTCACATACAAATGAACATAATTTTTTGACAGATGAAGTTTGTTGAGAAATGAATTATTTTAGTTTTTTGGAGGACATGTCTCACAAAATTAGATGGCAAAGGCTCCAAATTAGATATACTCAGTTACTCACGTTAATGTGAATGTTGATTTATCTTCCTTAACAAAGGAGACGTTATAAAGAAAAGCTAGTGGCAAAGGTGTCTTCTTGGCATATAAGCCTGCTAATAGCATTTCTACATGGTGCAAAAGATTAATAACAAATTAGAAGGTTCTCTAAGGTATCTTGTCATTGAGTACCTTCACATCTGTAGAAAAATTTGTAACAGTTTTCTTGTAGCCTGCTTTCTTGAGATGAAAATTCATCCACTTCAACAACATTTTCTCTGGTGCAAGGGTCATTAGTTCCTCCGCATCCTGTAAATATAGTATGCACAAATGTTAATTAGTATATCTATCCTATGCATCTTGTCAAGAAAAAGTAATATAAGAGGAAATCTAATACTTGACCTGGTTGTCATCAACCAACTCCATGAGCTGTGGTGTCTTCCTGAGGTTAAGATCTGCTAGAAGTTGTATCTGATGCAGGATAAATAGATGAGTTTTGATATCTTCACTTCTTGATATTCATTGTATGGTTAACATCGTGATGAGTTTATTCTTTTGAGACAAAACACAAGAAGTATCAAACCTAACTCAACAAACCCAAGCCCACAGCCATATACTAGTCACTCAAGGATTATGCATTTGTCACGGTACATCATTTTAGTACAATGAATATCATACAATAGAAGTGACAAATGTCATGAACTCACCCAATAAACGTAACGAGTTGTATAACAATAACAAACAAACATGAGAGACAAATATTTCAAGTTTTGAACCTGAGTTAATAGTCCCGATGCAATACTAAGATACCTTGATGATCAAGTTGAGTAAGTACCTTTACGATCTGAGAAATCAACCCAAGCACCAAATGAGGCTGCATGGAAAAAAAACTTCCTTAAGCAAAAGAAGTGCACTATGGAACTTTGAGAGATGTGCGTGTATCTTAAGAAACAAATAAAAGGATTCAGATAATGAACCTGCAAAGCTAGGGGCCAAAGAGAACACAAGATACATATAATTTACATAATTTCTTTGAGGTAGTAAGAAAAGAACCAAGATATTATTTAGGCATCTAAAAGTTCACATTATTTCAACTGACTATCACGTAGAAGGTTTCTTCCAGATATAATGAATCTTCTCAATAAAATTGTTTCTTTTCTATTTTTTAAAAGATCTGATAAATCTTTGATTAATCATACAGAAGTTGAAAATGTAGTAACACAATGAAGTGCAATGTAGACAATTTAAATAGTGATAACTATGTTCATCTTGTATGGTTAAACACAGACATAAAACTGAGAGTATTCGCTCAGAAATACCATCATTCAAATCAGTTGATGCGCCAAATATCATTATACAAGCAAAAAGAAAGTTGAAAATGATTTCCAACTGATAACTTCTTTTCCGAAATAGTGACAAAGATCACCAGACAGAGAAAAGGTGCTTATATTGAATGGTACGTATTACATAATCCACTTACCCGCCCTTCAATTAAGTCCTGTGTTCCAATGTTAACTAAAGTGCATCCAATAGCCTTTGCAGAGTTCAGACAAAGAGTGTGATTCTCATTTCTCTCCCATGGATTCAGTACTCGTTTGGTATTAATTGCTCTCTCATCTATAGTCCCCGGAACAGCAACATTAATCAATTTGCTGAAGTAAATTGCCAATAAGAAATGATATCAGATAAGAAAATATTTCCTTAGAAACAGCTGCAATCATTAGAGACTAACTAAAACCTTGTATAACTGATGGAACACAAATGCTCTTGTAAATAAATAACAAGTATGATTTTCTCTGCACATGGTTGTTTTTCTTCTCCCATGAAGTTAAATAATAAATACAATTATTTAAATGACATATGAAGGAGTAGCCATCTTCACCTGACAACAAATGTCAGATTATATATTGGACTCTGAAAACTTACCACAGAAGAACTCCGTCTCGGATAAGATGGAAGAGGTCATTGGTTGATGGATTGAGTGGCAGATACTCTTTCAAAAATGGGTCTTCACCAAGGTAGTTGTTGATGTGCGATACGTAGGATGCCTTCTCTGATTCATTTATAGTGTGCAGAAGTGTGGTTGTGGTGGCCTTCAAGAATGACCAGGAGTTCTTTGCATTGCCTGATTTAATTACTACCTTTGCTTGAAGATCTACGTATACCTGTCCAGTTGGTGAATTGATACAGTGAAACATTCTAAACCCTCATTGAAAAATTACAATCAACCAAACAAGATGAATAATTGACCAGCCATAGCTCCTACTTACCCTCAGGAATGACTCAAAGTCTAGCTCATGGTAGTTGTCAGGGTAGGACTCTCTCAACATATCAGCAATCTCTTGTTCTGTGACCACCTGATTCAGGCCCTTCAGTTTTCCCAATATCGGTGGCAACTCCTTGACCGTTACATGGCCCTTCTCCCTTTTTGTTGATAGAAACTAACGAAGCCAGTTCAACCGCAGCATCAGCAACATAAAATGATTATACTCAATCAAGAAGAGCGTGAAAATGGATCAAAACTACATAAAATAAAAGATTACTTTTCCCCTATTGGAAATCACTTACTTTAGATTTGAGGCCACGAAGCTCCACCTGAGTGAATTGGCTTTGGAGCCATGTGTCAGAGACGATAACACCAACATAGCTCGACATCTTTTTCCAATCAAGCTACTCACTTTCCGATCCTACAACCCGCTTCCAGATCTTGGAGTCGATTTAGATCCAAGTAACAATATATGCCAATAAAGAAATCACAAGAGTTGCCAAACCCAAACAAGCAAAGATCGCTGCTTTTTTCCTCGTCGCAAACCTGCCGTGATTGGAGATCGGTGAGAAGATTCAAATACAAACCATGAAAAACGCTGCCCTATCTTTTCATCTGAATCTTTGCTCAAGAGTCAAGATACTTCTTTCAAACGTTATTTTCAGTCCTCCGTTGGATCAGGGGACATCAATCCAAGTAGCTTCTTTTCCGCCACCGAAAGCCAGTGAAATTGTATTAAAAATAGACGCGAAATAGGGCATAAGAATTCAAAGGATTAGTTAAATTAGGACGGCGAAGGAGGTCGGCAGCCTGACATGAACAAGCTGTACAGCTCCGCCCAGCCGAGTAGACCTTCTCACGTGCTACGACTTGTCGCGAGTGTGCGTGAAAAGTAATTTTACAAGTTATTCCAATTTCTGTAGGATTCTAATTATTTTATAAGTAATTTTATAAGAAATTAATTTTTTTACATATATATTATTGTCGCATTATTATATTTGTTGTAATTGCATCATAACAAATAATTTATTTACAAAATTAGTTATATTTATTGTTATTGCAAAACCCAACTCTGCCCACCCAATCCCCAACCTCACGGGTGACTACATTTCTTTTTAAAAATCCGTCCAAACTCATCCATAGATTTATGGTAGAATTTTTTAGTTTTTATTGATTAAAAAAATACTAAATATCAATGTAAAATATAAACAAAATATAATTATACTTAAAAAATAGCCAAAGTAACTTCCTCTTTATCTTTTTTAAACTTATGTTGTTTTAGATTTATACTGTGTTTTCTTGGAAGGAATCCATAGTGAAAAAAAACAAAAAAAATGCTTGTTTCTGTTGTTTCCTTGGATAGAAAGAAAGCAAGAAAAAAAAAATACCTATATTTTTTTGTCAAAATTATTTTTGCCTAAATCGGACGGAAAACAAAACTCACGCGTCCAAGCTTCTTCCTTGCCCCGCCCCTCCTCCTTCCCTCTCCCTCTTCGCCGACGTCGCCCTACTCCTTCCCCTTCCCTCCGGTGCCACCCTCCTCCTCTCACCGAGCTCACCAATCAATCTCTCGCCGCTTCCTCCTCTCCACCTACGTCACCCACCACATTCGCTTGTGTCGCTCGTGCACGTGGCTGGAGCGCTTTCTCATTAGAGCAGGCAGACATCTACTGCGTTCGTCTGCATAGCCCGCGCGCATGGGCAGATGCTTCCACATTGGAGTAGGCAGGCGCCTGCCGCGTCGCCCTCGCACGTGGCTAGAGCGCTTCCGTGTCGAAGCAAGCAAATGTCTACCGCGGTGCAAGCGAATGTCTGCCGCATCCGCCTGCATCGCCCACGCATGTGGGCAGATGCTTCCGTGTCGGAGCAGGCAAGATGTAGACGCTTTCGTGCTGGAGTAGGCAAATGTAGACGCTTTCATGTCAGAGTAGGCAGATGTAGATTCTTCCGCATTGAAGCAGGCGGGCATCTGCTGTGTCCGCCTGCGTCGCCTGCACGCGTTGTTGGAGCACTTCCGCGTCGAAGTGGGCACCGGGGGAGGGACGCGGATGCGAGCGTGCTCCCTCTGATGCGGAAGCGCTCCAGTCTACTCCCACACATCAAGGAAGAGATGTTCACATGCGTTGCACGTGATTCATTCTTCCTCCCCTTTCTTTCTTTCCCTAGCTTTTTCCTTTTTCTTTTGTTTTTCCTTTCATTCAAGGAAACAAGCCGGATCAAGAATCAATTTATTAAATATTTTAGATTTTTAAAATCTATTATTTTAACATGCAAAAATAGCTCAGCCAAATAGAGCTATAGGCGGCGTTTAGTAAGGCTGCCTGCCAAAAGGCAACCAAATATTAGAAAGCTGCTTGCCATCTCCTCTGTTTGGCAAGCAGCTTCTCAGCTGGAAACTGAGAAGCTACACTGTTTTGAGAAAGCGAGTAAAGGTAGCTTTTCCTCCCATGCAAGCGATTGTGTGCGTACAGTACTCATTCTCCCCGTGCTTCGCCCGATTCGAGCATAGATCCTGCGATTTCTCCCATCACCTCCCATCACCGGCAGCAGAGTCACTGGTGCCGCCCGTTGCGCCTCCGGCCGTCGTCGCCGCCCAGTGTATTCTCATCCTTCGCCGCCGCTTCACGTCCTTCCCGATCTCGCCGCCGCGTCACTTCTTCGCCGATCTCCTCGACTCCAGCCACCGTCGCTGCTCCAGCCGCCGATCTGGCTAATCTCCTTGCCTCCAGCCGCCAAATCTCGTCGATCTCCCTCGCCTCCAGCCGTCGTCGCTGCTCCAGCCGCCAATCTCGCCCATCTCCTCGCCTCTAGCCATCGTTGCTGCTCCAGCCGCCGAATCTCGCCGATCTTCCTCGCCTCCAGCCGCCGATCTGCTCACCTCAGCAGCCATCGCTGTTCCAATCACCGATCCAGCCCATCTCGTCTTCGCAGCGAGATGTATCCCAAATCCCGTCGAAGCGTGGCGACGACGAGATTTGAGAATTTTATTTTACTTTTTTTTTTAATTTTTTTACCATATAGGTATAAAGTAAAAAATAAAATAAAAATTAAATATAAGATTATAGATATTAATAAATACAAATTTTAAAAATTAAAATAATAAAAAATATATAAAAATAAGAGAATAATTATTTTTATATAATTAATAATATATAATAAAAATTAAATTGTAGAAATTATTAGCATGATGCAATAAGTGCAGGTAAATTTTTTTAAAAAATAGTATCGAGATGAAATATACATATGTAATAACTCACAAAAATATATATTGTTGTATTAGATATTTTTAAAATTTACATATTAGAAAATTTTATTTTTATTATAATTTATAAAATTTTATATGTATTTATAAATTTTTCACGTAATAAAATCAAATTAGCTATTTATCTAAACAGTCTTAGTTTTTTCAACCAGCCTCTAGTCAAAATAGCTCTGATCAAACCAATAAACTCTAATCAAAATAGCTATGATCAAACCAATAAAAAACCAGAAGCTTCAGCCTTTGGGCATAATTGGCGAGTTCGGGCAAATTTTAAAAATTTCTACAACTGCGCATTATTCCAAATGATTTACCAAACAAATCCCGCAGCAAGAGCAAAATACATGACTCGTAATAAATTCATAATCCAATAGCCAATACAGCGCATCAACGGTTCAAAAATAGAAAACCAGTAAACCACAACTAACTCGAATGAAACCGGGCACAGCCGTCTCACAAACTCAGAAGAACCAGACCGCACGAAAGAGCCAAGATGAACCGGTTCAACACACCCACGCCAGTCCCAACCGAACCGCCAGTTCTCGACCCTTCCGAGGGCTTGTCCGCCGACGGACTCTCGGCGCCGCTCGGAATCACATCCGACGGCTTCGCCACCTCCGGCACCGGCGCCGGCGCCGGCGCGAGCGGCGGATTGGCGCTGAAGATCGCCAGGGGGAGCATCACTCGGTCGATCTGGTAGACCGCCACCGGCTTGGTCGAGTACACGCTGCTCGAGATATTGGAGGCGGACCAGGTCGAGATGACGCGGACGAGCCCTGCCGTCTCGGTCACGTTCAGGGTGTACTGCCCGCCGGCGAAGGTCGCGACTGGGTTCTCCCTGCTGAGGTTTCGGAAGTCGGCGAGCGAGTAGTACCTGGAGAAGGCGTGGTAGAGGAGGAGGGCGCGGAGCTGGTCTTCGGAGAGGCTGGCGAGGTCGGAGCTCTTGAGGAGGGCGAATGCGGAGTCCTTGGGGACGAAGATGGTGATGCCCTGGCCTGGGCTGTCGGCCTGGTTCTGGAAGGTGTCGATGACGCGGGTCTGGAGGAGGTAGGCGAGGAAGGTGTGAAAGGGGCCGGCGACGGTGAGGAGATTAGTGAGGTTGACGTGGTGCGGCGCGGGCGCCGGGGAGGGGGAGGGAGAGGGCGGGAGGATTGGGGCTGGGGGCGATTGGGCTGTTGTTGCGACGCCAGAGAGGAGGGTGAGGAGAGTAACGGTAATGTAGGTCTTGGTGAGCTCCATTTGTGGTACGTCCCCAAATCTGCAATCAGTAAAATTGTAAAAAAGAGCCGATCAAATTCAGTGGTATTTTGATGTTTTGTTTTGCAGCGGATCCTGTTCAGTCACAGTTCTTGCACTCAATTTTTTGTTCACATGCATAGAACTGTGCTAGGCGGACGGAAAAGAGAAAATTGCAAGATTGCAGAGCTTAAAATTTTCTTCAAACAACGAGCGAAATGCAGTAGGTCGAGAGTATGAAGAACTGACCCAAGCACTAAGCAGATGGCAGACTTCAATGTGTGCTTGAGGGAATGAGAGGAGGACTCCTTAAATAAGGTTAAAATGAAATGAGATTTGGGGTGGCAGTTGGTCAAGGTAGTAGTTAGTAGTAGTAGGGCTGGCTATTTTCCCTCTCAAATGTGAACCAGAAGGGAAGAATTTGAAGAAGCTTCAATTACAGCCAAGGTCAGTTGGAGATTTGAAGATGACCCTACAACTAATGCCCCCTTATAACCTTATTTGCTTATTTTAAGTAACAGATTCAAGGTCGTACATATCTTCACTTTGTGCAGGAATTAAAGTATGCTTATTTGCTTACAAATCTATTCTTTGCATAGCAGCAATTAAGAGCGTCCGTTGGCCAACTACAACTTTCTTAGTCAATATGGCAGCAGAAGATTAGGCAAGAAGTATGTGTGTTGCACAACTTATTCAAAGCTCAAAAGGACAATGCGAATCGCTCAAGCCCCTAATTGTAGGGGCAAAAGCGACGTGCCAAGCATTCTCTTCAGGCCAGGGAGATAAGGTATGAAAAAAATATACTGTATTAAAGGATGAAAACTAAACTTTGAAACAACTCTAATCAATATTGATGGCGCTTGGAAGAAAAAAATTAAGACAAAAACATTAGCTACATCCTCGAGGATAATATATATATATATTTTCCTCGAGGATAATATGAAAAGGGCCAATAATCACTAAAATTAACTATGAATGCAAAATAAGGAGGACCTCCTTTGGCAAATATCTTTGATATCCTTAGGATACTCTTTTTGATAGAGTAAGATCGATAGAAAATGATGTACATGCCGATAATTAGTTGGTCCATTTTGTCAAAAAGGTACTTGGTAGGGCTCTTTTGATAGCAATGGCATATTTTATAATAGTGATATATTTAATACTTAAACCTCTGAGAATGTTTTGGTCAAGTATCAATGTCTTTTAGCAAAATCATATACACAACTGAACTATATTAGGACTCTTATTTTCAATAATTTTGTTTAGAAGTTATGAAGAACAAGTGGCAGAGAAAAATGTAGGAGAATTGCATTGAACACATAATTTCTGAATATACTTTTTTCAGCTTGAGGAATGAATCCAGCTTTCTAGTTACATTATTCTTTTTCATATTTTGTTAATAATTTAATCAAGAGTGTTAATAGATTTTTCTTGTCCTGATCAATAGTACCAATACATGTATCCTTTACACCCGGCGTCTCATATCAACAGGTTAAATCTCAACATCGGCCAAGTCATTGGTGCAAATGAAGAAATTATTTATGTTGCAAAAGTGTAAGAATTGTGTACTATGTTAAACTACAATAACCTGTACGAGAATGGACATATTAACCAGGCTATCGATTGAAGTTTTTCAAATGAATCAGTCAATTAACTGGCCAGGCTGAATCATACGGCAATCAAAGCACTGCTCCCCAGTTAAAGAACTGAAGTATACAACAAATAGTTGAGCCTTGCGGAAAGCAAATTATTTTAGGAACTAAAAGGTAAGTTTGCTTGCGGATTGGCAGCAAAGCTGGATCTCAGTGAAAAGAAAGCGCATAAACATCATGTTTGAATTTCCTTCCTTGTAGCCTCATAAAAAGAAAGATTTCTCCCTCTGACATTGATTTTATTATCAATTAATTTGAGGCCACTCTTTACGGATGTCAAAGGTGTAATTGATCTCCAAGTAGCACTTGCCATCATCGTCAATGAACTGTTACAAGAAAGCCAAGGCATCTGTAAAGATATAGGATTGTTCTTGTATGAACAAAAAAACGGTGAGCAGTTTTGGTGATTGATATTGGTGTATTGTTGAGCTAGGAACTAGCAGCTGTTTATACCTTGGTTCTTGCAGAATAAGATCCTCTGGCAAATATGCCAGAGGGAGTGGTCTCTTCTGGTGTCTCATATGTGTATGTCTCTAGCTGAGGACTGAAGGTGCCAAGCATTTCTTTAGTTCGATCGACTGGAAGAAAAGTGGACGGGTTTACTAAAACTCACACCAAAGGAAGAGGTCAAGATGGCGTAGGCTTTGAACTTGGAGACTTGGATAGAGAGCTGACCTTTGATGCCAGTCTTCCACACTGTGTTGGTGTATCTGAGACCAGAGACAATGTTGTTGCTGACACAGAAGGTGAATCTCAACCTGTAGTGGCTGCCTTCCTTCAGCGAGAACCAGGCGCCCTTTGAATTTGGAACCATAGGGAGCGGGAGGACAATGTCAGGCCTTTCGGGAGAGATGATTGAAAGGCTCAGGATCTTCACTTCTGGCTCCAATATTTCTGTAGCATAAAGCCAATCTAAGTGTAGGTTTATGATTAAGTGTGCTTGAATTCGATTCGAGCGCCTAAGAAAGGCGAGAAGTTGATGCATAAGGAAAAAAGTCTTTTTAATCTCTAGGAGACACACTATGAATATACTAACACCATTGGATGGAAAAAAAGTCAAAGTGAACATGATTTGACTACATAGTCTGCACAACCGTTAGTTAAAATTATCAAGCTACATTTTGGTCAAGAGTTAACAAGCAAGTCAACAAACACACAAAAAAGGGAACAAGGTAAACAAACAAAAGTTGACAAGAAATGGTGAGCTTTACTTGCCTCCCACGGCGTTCAAATCGACACTTCCCAGAAGTTGTGCTTTCCACCTCCTAAGGCTCTCATCATCCTCCATCCCAGTGACAGACAATTAAGCAGGAGAACACTTAAATCTGAAAGCTCACATGGAGGAAAACTGAAGGCAACGCCATACCTTATCTTTCTCAATCTGGTCTTTGAGGCTGACCTGAGGTCCCAAGTCAATACCTTTGACTCCTTTCCTATCCTCTTCTTCCTCTTCCTCTTCCTTCTCCTCCTCTGTGGGATAGAGAGAGACCTCGCTTATCTCCTTGTTGAGTCCCTCCTTGCCCTTTTCACTATCATGCTCGTGTTCCCTCTTCTCCTCCTTTGCAACCTCACCCGCCACCAAGATGCTATCTTTCGACCTGCGCTCCTCGAGACCCATGTCCGTCGAGCAGGAGAGGGCTCCAATGGCAAAAGACATGCCACAGTCAGCACATCAAACGGAGGAGGGCTCGAGAAAGAAAAGCACCAAAAGCAAGGGAGACGAATCCCACGCCGCTACTAACGGTCAGAAGCACAAAAGTAGCATCAGAAACCAAAGGAAAGCAACGAAAGCGTGGAGATAACGAGAATGGACAACAAAAGGAGAAACCTTGAGATAAAGTACCAAGATTAACAGGGAATTTGGCCAAACAGGGAGAAGAAACCAAAGGAAAAGAGGGAAGGAATCCAATGGCAGATGAACTCAAATGGGAGAAGAAGCGGAGGTCCTTGGCTTTCTAATGTTGCAACCACAGTTGGCTCCAACAAATGGGGGAGAAGCTGAGAGACAGAGAGAGAACGTGAGAGTCACTCCTGGGCAAAGGAACAGAGACGAGAGATTTAGATGAGGAATAGCTGCTCTTCACGTGAGTTGGCATGTTTGTCAGTGGGTGCCGATAGAAAATGCAGACTGATTCATCCAATGACAGTACTATTGATTGTTCTTGGCTCAAGAATTGATGAACAGGAAAACAGACAGGTTATTATTGTTTAACAAAAGACTGGCAGCTGTTTGATTTCTGCATGTCATGGTATCATTATCATCCTTAGTTTCTCCCTGTTGGTTCCTGCACGCCAAATTCCTGCAATTGATGGGCCTTTCAATTGTGGATTTGGTGTTAGGGGGCTCCGCCATCGATGGGCCTTTGCTAGGCTCTTCTGGTCACCTTGCCCGATCAACTGTGGCCCAACATTGTCCGTATGATTGCCTGCAAACTTCTAAAGACCTCTGAATTCAACTGTTACCTGGAAATTTTAAAAAAATATTTAAAAGGTCTTGATCGATATGCGTAATGAGATCTGGGCGTGACTTTGTTTGCTCATTTATTGCTGCATTATCAAGTAGGGTTGAAAATATAAGAATTAATTTGGAGGGGCTTTTTAAAAGAAAACATGGGGACTAATTAGCACGAAAATTTTATCTAAGAAGCAATGACCAATCAATTAAGCCTGAAGGCAGCCGGACCCACACGTCAAAAGGGGTCTACAATCCCACTTCGCACCAAACCATTTGAAATCTCCGACGTACACGTGGATCCAATCTGTCAATGAGCACATGGGCTGATGCCGCGCAGCTGGGCACAGCTGGAAGCATGAGATTGAGTGCTTTTCTGTCTCTCTTCCTTTTTTCTATTTCGGGTAATTACCAAATGTGGCATTAGTTTAGCAATTTTAACGAATTTAGAGTAAAACCAATATATTTTTACTAATACTTAGTTTGTTAAATTTGATTTCTTTTTCTAAAAAAACATATTTATTTTTAAACCAATAGTCAATGAGGGAAATAATTAGAGAAAGATATTAAATAATAATAATAATATGTGGTGAGGTCGGAAAAGGGCGTGCATGCATTAACGCGTCGCGTCGATCCGAATCACGTTGGCGATGTCAACACTGCCATGTGCGTCGGGTTCGACCAAAACTTCCAATCAAGAAATAATTTGACAACTTGACACGCCAAATTGCATGGACCCCATTCATCATTTTTTTTTTTGTAAATTATGTAGAAAAGGATAGTGATAATCCAATAATGTATTGCATTAATAAAAAAAAGAAAGAAAGAATAATAATAATAATAAACTAAATAGTGCCAAATGATTAATCTAAACGGTCATCAAAGTAGGCCATTTTGTCATATTTATGTATCCAACGCAAAATTCAAATATTTGGGGGACTTTTGTACAAAAGTGGAGTTGTAAGATTCAATCTGGCAAATTAATAGAACGACCTTGGTGTGACAAGTTTTCTTTGTTAAGCAATTAATACAACGACTTGACTTGTGGAGTTTGATTTCGATTTGGCTTGTACATGTAAAGGGCATTTTTGTCCATAATTATTGGACCTTTATATTCGTGCTATAATTACGCGGCAGCATCATGTGAAAAAAAATTTGATGCATAGGTTTTAAATTTTTCCTAGCTTCAAGGTCAAAATTAAAAAGAACGAGTTGATTATAATAAAATTTTCAAACATAAGGTATAAAAAAATTGAGATTCTAACCCCAGACTTATTCTATATGTCATATAGGTCGATACTTGCATCTCCCATCCCCCAAGTGATCAGGCTCTAAAATTAATTGTGTATATGTTATTCTAAAATTTTATTTTAAATATAAATAAATATTGATATATATATATATATATATATAATTACTCAGCTCAGTGAGCAGCAAAGCATATAAACGAGTAGATCTGTAATCTTCCAGAAGCTGGTCATCTTCATTAATTACTCGATGTGAATAATATTTAATTATTTCCATAAACAACCCTACTGTGTAAGTAATTTAACTGTGAACACAGGCGTCACTCAATCGAGAGACTGCAGACTACATGCAGCAGCACAATCATCATTCAGATCTGTGAAGCTTGAGGAGGCCCGCCTCCAGGCCATCAAAGAGGAGAGAGACTTGGGAATCGGACCTAAACTTTATGACAAGCCATGTGGATTTTGTGAGGACGCCTCTCTGCACAGTATTTGTTTAATGCAAAATGGCCCTTATTATTATTATTAATTATCATGCATCTTGGATAAGGAGAACATTATTTTAAATTCATGCACTAGTGACTTCAATTAACTATTTATATGTTTGATTCATAGAAAATCTAGACAAATATCTTATACATGATTAATAAATATATACACACAAATCCACTTGGCCGATCGAATCAGTGAGTAGAGTGAGCAGTGAGCTGGCCTTTTCTCACTATGGTCAACGCCCTCAAAAGCTGTGACAATCATCGACTGTTTCTTTATTTTTTGCAGTGTGAGAAAATCTACATAATATTAGGATTTAATTTACTTGTTGAATTGTCTCCTAAATTATATATATTATATATATTAATTAGATTATATAGATCTTCCCCTTCCACGTTAACCAAGCTCACATGGCTTCTCCTCCATCGTCGCACGGTCGCACACTCGCACCTGAGCCATTGGACTCCACGCCATCTCACTTTTTTACGGCTTAGTACTCTTCAGTCAGCACTGAGGGGGAGAGGTGGACGAAAAGCCTCTGTAGCCACCACAAGCCGAACCCACAGCTCAACATCCATCGAGCTGGAAGGAACAACGCCAATGCCGCCTCTGTGCAAGAAAAAATAAAACAGGTAAAGGTTTCTCATTTAATTCTCCCACCATCGACAGATTTCATAATTGTATATAGCCCATATAAAGGTGGAAAACAGATGAAAAGGTTGCAACTTTCTTCGAGGAAGCATACAACAATCCATCAGCGATTTACATACAGCTCTGCCGCCCCGGGCGCCTTCCACCTTCCCCATTACTGCGATTCTTGATTCTTGGGTGGATCTCTCTTTTTCTTCCTCGCCGGTGGCAATGAGGAGCATTGGAGCGGGGGTTTCCTCCTTCCTCGCGGCCGTCCTCTTGCTGCAGCTGGGCCTCGTCGCCGCACAGAAAACCTCTTCTTGGCTCACTTTGAGTGGTACTCTCGCTTTCCTTCTGCTTTGTTCTTGGTTTTAAAAAAAGAAAAGCAGGATCTTTGCGATCTATTCCTTGAGTTCTCGAGAGGGTTGATTAGGGGACTAGGGTAAATTGTGCATTTCAATCGACGCCGATGCTTATTTTCTTCCTAGAGGAGAAAAGCAACCGCACTTGGTTTTTCTTCTGGATATTGTGGATCAAGTCAAATCCTAGGAGCCTAAATAATGATGTAAAAAATTCGGAATTTTCTGAACATCTTTAAAGAAGGTTTTTTTAACTTGATGCTGGTTTTAAACCTGAAATACCGTTATTAGGATGCATCTGCAGCTACTCAAGAAGGAGATTATATGATTGCATTATAAACTGCAGATCTGACGTTACAGTATGGCATGAGGAAGGTAGATTATAGAAGCATTTCGTTGGACCTACCAAAATTGTCACTTGGTGTACTGCTTTATGTTTGCCGTAGCTGCAAAAGTTTCTCCTATGATTTGTGGGATTCTCTCTGAAGCATGTCCTGTGTTTATGGGAGGTTGGATCGGAAAGAGACATACTACCTTTATACGTGAACACCTGTTTATCATCTAGTTTCTCCTTTCTAATCTTACTGAGGTTAGATGTTACAGCCGCATTATAAAAACAGTAGAGCAGGATGGAGATTGCTAGCGAGATTTTCTGAAATACTTGTCATTTTTATAGAGTACCTTTTACGCATTTTCTTGGGAAAGGTGATGTTAAAAGGTTGAAGGAGATCAAGTAAAATCATGTGGAAAGAAAGTTTCTTTTGTATGTTTTTGCAATTTAAAACAACCATACTTCATTGATGGGTAACACCTGCCACAGTCGGCAATAGTGCAAAAATCTGAACAACTTCTGTGGATATTTTAATTATTACTTGGCCAATTTGTGATGTGCTTGCTGATACCAATTGCTACAGGGATTTAGATGACACACGGTTTAATTGAAACTTTGATAGATTTGACACAATTTAATTGGTTTCTTCAACTTAGGTCTAACTGTCTAAAATAGGGTTGAGCACTTAGTGTAGGTGTTTAAGGAAATACTCCTGGTCAGCAGCAGATGGTTGCAATCACCTGACTAGTTTTCACTATACCAATTGTGGCTGATGGCAAAATTATGCCAAAAACAATCTTGTGGATTTTCTCAATTTGTGATTTTCGGTTTTATCTCTAATGTTTTTCGTCTTTAATTTTCTATGCTCATTTGAAATCAAATGTTTTGTTATTTCAGGTAATGCCCCTGCAATAATAGCTAAGGGAGGTTTTTCGGGATTGTTTCCAGATTCTAGTTCTGGTGCCTACGATTTTGTAGCAATCTCTAGCTCAGAAGATGCGGCTTTATGGTGTGATGTGCGACTCACAAGAGATAGAGTTGGAATTTGTCTTCCAAGTCTAAATTTAGATAATTGCACTGATATTGGGTATTTCTATCCTAATGGGAAGCAATCTTACGAAGTTAATGGTGTACGTACTTCAGGCTGGTTCTCGGTGGACTACGACATGAATAATTTAACACAACTTTCCTGTAAGTATATAAAGTTTATTTTGGCACTTCATTTTCTACTTAAAAAAGTATTCTACCGGGCGATCAAAGTATGCTATTTTCATTCTTGTCCTTAATCATAACGGGATTTTCCTTCTCCACTTAACTTGATTGCATAAAATAGTTCAAATTCTAATATTATAAAGGAAAATCATATTACCTTGATACAACAAATAAACAGTACATGCTGCAGCGTCTTGCAAAGTAGTGTGAAGCGGAAACTTATTGGTGAAGTTAATAAATAATATGGAGTCATAACAGATATGAGAACATAGATGCAGATTTGGGAACAACATTTAGCGAGTGAGAAGTAAGAAACTGGAAAAGAAAGGAAACAGGCATCCTCCCATTTGGTAAAAACACACATGAAGTGGGAAAAAAAAAGGGCAAGGATTCTCTCCTACTTTAGCTATGTTCACTAGAAGTGATATAGGAAGGGAGGGAAAGATAATAGAGTTTTTGAAAGGAACTTTCATTTCTTTATTCAAGTGAACAAATAAATTAGACATATATTTACGCATTCCTCTTAATCTTTTATTTATTTAATTTTATTATAAGAAATTGTTTAATTTGTTCCTTTCCAGCTCTTTTATTATCTTTTAGCAAGCAGAGCACAAATCATCTTTCGAGATGAGGGGAAACAAATCCCTCTCTATCCTTTCCCTCCAAACATTTAAATTGAAATAACCATAACGACATTTATATGTGAAAAAACATTTATAAGACCATCCGAACAAATGCCATGAGTAAAAGTGATGTAGACCCTTGAACCATTGACAAATTAATGTGAAAATGTGATAAAGTTGAAAAATCATTTTCCATGCCATGGCGATCACTGATCCTTATTATGATATCTATGTTGCTGCAAGAATTGGTTGATTATTACGCTTAACTCTCTTGTAGGCAACATAAACAATGTATAGATAAGGAAAAGGATAGGTTCGGGGTTGTGTGTCATGGGTGAAAGGTCTATCAACCCAAATGATTGACTACTAGGGATGATGTCTCCTCTCTTACCTGTGGAACTATAGAAGAGCATCTTGCCTACACTTTTGGCTTAGCTATGACCCAACTCCAAAGCCTTGCAATGCCCTCATTGGGCCTAAACCCAACCCAGTGGCTCACTACCTATAGCCTGACCCCCACTGGTTCATTAGTGAGCCAACCCAGTGTGAGTCACTCTTATACCATTTGTCAGGGACCGAGATCCACTAAAAATGACTAGCCACTTAAGTGGTTGCTTTCTACTTCATAAACTCATGAACCATCCACTCGTTTACCAATCTTGGTTTATGGGAGGAGCATTTTGCCTACCCTCTCTAGGATGTTTAGCATGAGTGAGGTGGCTCTTTTACTAAGTTGGATGAAACAATAATGATTGTTATTGATGTGAAAAAAGAGATAATACATAACTACGTGCACCAAGATATCAATGCAATGCTCAAAGTTAATCTAACAAAAGCATTATGTTAATTGACTAATCTGTGAAAAAAATTTTCCTCTTTGTATGCTCATGAAACATACATTCATATTCATATTAAGAATTGTGTTTAATCTTGATGTATGTACTGACCTACCGATCATTGTTTTTGTCTTGAGCAGTAAGGCAAGCAATTTATTCTCGAACAAACAGATTTGACACCAGTGGATTTCCCATACTTTCTGTTGATGTTCTGGGGACACAGATTAAGCATCATGCTCTTTGGTTAAATATACAGGTAAACATAATAACAATTTTTTTTGGTAACATGCCCAGTGGTAAAGGCTGGGTTCAATGTCAGGATCTTGTTTGTAACAACTAAGAGTTGTACCAGTTGAGCTAACTGGCATCTTTGACCTACTTAACATTAGTATTTAGTTGCATTACTTATCCTATCAATATTAATTTTTCAGCACATTTATCCATCTAATATCTTAATGCCATGAATATTCTTTATGCAGCACGATGCCTTCTACAGGCAGCAGGGTTTGAGCATGAGAAACTATATACTCACTATTTCAAAGAGCATCATTGTCGACTATTTGTCCTCGCCAGAGTTAGTTTTTATCCAGAGTATAGCACCAAGACTTAAAAACACCAAGACAAAGCTTATTTTCCGTTTCCTTGACAAGGGCATTACAGAACCATCTACGAATCAGACATATGGTTTACTATTGAATAATCTCACGTTTATTAAGACCTTTGCATCTGGAATCCTTGTTCCAAAGAAATATATTTGGCCAGTTAGCACAGATAATTATCTGTTACCCTACACATCTATTGTGAACGATGCACATAAAGCTGGGTTGGAGATTTATGCAGCAGATTTTGCAAATGATAATATTCTTAGCTACAACTATAGCTATGATCCACTAGCAGAGTATCTCTCTTTTGTTGATAATGGTTTCTTCTCAGTTGATGGGGTGGTGACAGATTTCCCTATAACTCCGTCGGAGGCGATAGGTAACTTTTTCTCTTCCTTTTCATCTGAAAGATATAATCAGATTAGTATTTATTTCACAAAAATTAGCTTGTTTCTTCTATTTATACTTGCAGTTTCACATCTAAATATGTAATAAGATTGCTATGCTTTTAACTCTGAATTGCCATAGGTTGCTTGTCCTTGTAGTTGGACTGAGACATTCTTATGGACTAGTTTTTTCTCTTAGAGTCAATGTTGAGACTTGGTTAGGTGGCCAATATCTCAAAACTTAAGCTATTAGGAAAAGATCTATCTGTATATTTATGATCTCACAGCTAGGTATATGATCTTTGAATAACATGCTTGCTTATAATCTTTTCAAAATTATACTATTATGTTCTACATTTGTATCACTACAGATGTGTAGAAATAAGAATCTTGAAATTAACTGCCAACTAACCAATTGTTGTTTTATGTGCTGTGGCTTGTTACATAAATTTATGCTTGTGCAAAAAGTTTACACTGTAAGATCTTAATATCGACATCATAAAAATAACTATCATGAATTGACATCATAAAATTTTAGATCTTCGAATAAATAATCGTCACAATAATAACAACAATATAAATATGTACCTGATCGATGAGAATAGAAAATCACCAAGGTTGAGGAACTTGGTTTATCTCACTTGATCTCCTTTCAACACACGTCTCGATGGAAGAGACCTCTTTCATGTATATATTGAGATAGAGAGAGGACCAAATTACTATATCTGTGTTTCCTTATATGAAACATCCATCAAGTTTCCATAAATTGAATATTGATGCGATTTTGATTTCACTATTAAGGATATAATTTGAACCGAGAAGGAAGATAAATATCAAACCATTAAATTTATCATTAAATTTACCATTAAAGAAATATAGCCACTAATTCGGGCCATAATTCTTACATATGTGTAGAAATAAGAATCTTGAAATTAACTACCAACTAACCAATTGTTGTTTTATATGCTGTGGCTTGTTACAGAAATTTATGCTTGTGCAAAAAGTTTACACGTGCTACATGATTTCAGATTTCTGAACAATAGAATATTGCCCATTACATGTTCAGCTGTATTTGATTCAATCAATCTGTGATATATCCCTAGATGCAGGATCACCTAGGTCATGAGGAACATCACTGAAGCTCCAAGTTTACTCTAGAAACAGTCATATATTTCAACTTAGAACTAGTTAGGGGATCATCTTTATCTATTCAACCGATCAAATATTATTTTAATGCTTCATTTTTCATCTTCGTAAGCACAAGAAATTAAGGGAACTAATTGAATGAATTTAAGATCTTTTCATGCTTCTTCTGAAAGAAGTTGTGCTTAATATTGCCGTATCTTGTATGGGAATTTTTTAGTGCATGCACCTGCTTTTTAAGTATCTGCAAGTCTGGTATTTACTTTTTGAGCTAATATGCCGCGGTGTCTTTTATAATAGCACAATTTCCTATTTCTATTTCTTAACAAGGTTATAAACTTTTGCAGGTTGTTTTTCTCAATTAAACAAGAGCAGTGTTGACCATGGTATTCTGACTGATTTTTGCATGTTAACTTTCGACAGTTGCTGGTTATGATGGATTTTTTTAAAACTTTCTATTTCTATTTCAGGAAATCCATTAATTATCTCACACAATGGTGCCAGTGGAGACTATGCAGACTGTACAGATTTGGCCTACCAGAAAGCAGCTGATGATGGTGCAGATGTTATTGATTGTCCCGTTCAAGTAACGCAAGATGGAATTCTAATTTGCATGAGTTCTGTAGACCTCATTGGACAAACTACAGTCGCAAGCTCACTCTTCAGTTCTCGACTTTCTGTTATTCCTGAAATCAAGAGTACTCCCGGCATTTTCACCTTCAATCTTACATGGGATCAGATTCAAAAGAACTTGAAACGTGAGTAGATTCCTCCTCCTGTTCTGTGCGTATGAAAATTCAAACAATTGCACAATTTGATACTTAGCTTTTAGTTCTGAAATTTAGTCGTATTTCAGAAATTTCTTTCTCTTCTCTTGGCAGATAATTTTTTGCTCTGAAGTTGATTAGGATATGCAAATATTGTTTTGTGAAGGAATACTAATTAAAGCAACGGAATCATCATTCTAGTTTTGCACCATGATTGACTTGGTTTTCAGTTTTCTCATGTTCTAGTAAAGTCAGTTCTAAAACACACGGGACAAGTATATCTAAGGTATAACACTTAGCTTGACATAGAGCGCGGAATCAATGACATAGTAAGCTTAAAGACTTCAAATATCAAAACTTCATTTGTAGCTATTGCATCAAGAAACGCCATAGTTATAGACACGTAATTACTAATTGTGTAGCAAAACACCTGACATTGATTTAATAAATCTAGTATTGTTAAATAATAAATTAGAGGATGGAAAGAAGTGGTTCTTATGGTTCACTTGTTATTCATGAGGGGAGATACATATATGGAAGTGCTACTACCTTAGATCCATGATATAATATTAGCAATGTGTGACTAAAAGTGCTACTACCTTAGCTTGACGATAGAGCGCGGAATCAATGACATAGTAAGCTTAAAGACTTCAAATATCAAAACTTCATTTGTAGCTATTGCATCAAGAAACGCCATAGTTATAGACACGTAATTACTAATTGTGTAGCAAAGCACCTGACATTGATTTAATAAATCTAGTATTGTTAAATAATAAATTAGAGGATGGAAAGAAGTGGTTCTTATGGTTCACTTGTTATTCATGAGGGGAGATACATATATGGAACTACTACCTTAGATCGCAAAAAATTTAAACTATTCAAAATAAGAAATCTATAATAAATTTGTTAGAAAAGTTAAAAGAGATTAAAATTGTGACTAGACTGAAAAGCTACTCATGGATTGTCATAATTTTAGATGCAGGAACACTGAGCACTTGAATGTAAAATCTAACTAATACCAAACTGTCAATTGAGAGATCAGTAAGTTCACCTGCACTTGAACAAAATGTTATAAAAAGGATTCCTTAATGATTATACACTTGATATTTTCTTTGGAACTTAAGTAGTTTCTATTAAATAATCATGTTAGGAATCAAACCGCTTGGGATCGCTATTACCTTTTAGACTTTTATGTTCTACTTAGTTATGTGTTAAGTATATTATAATCAAATACTCTTTGTACGTTTTATGCTATTTATCATTCAAATTTTAGTCTATTGTCAATTCATGTCTAAAAAAGTTACATTATATGTTTGTTTAATTCGTTACGTTCTAACTTGGGGTTTCACAACCGTCAAATATATTCCTCAAGAATTTGCTTATTTTGAAGTGGACATCAAAATGCAAAAATTTACCCAATATTTTCCGTGGCCATTCGTTCACATCAAGTGCCCATAGTTTTGTATGGATACCCTGCTGCGTTGACAAAATCACATCAACTTGTGTAATTCACAAGGAAGTATGCCACACAAAAATGGCAGATGTTTCCAGTTGATAGTTATGAAAACTTAATTTGTAGATGAGCTTTTAATTCTGTGCGGGGCATGTGATGTAATCAGTTCTTCTATAAACATTAAACATAATGATAAACACTACTTCTGCCGTGGTTTCAATAGTTTCATTCATGAGGGATGTGCTAAACCATAATCTGATGGACGCTGGGTAGCATTCGTACTTTCAAAGTCTTCCAATCCTTTGTGTTTTGCATGGTTGATTTCTCACTAGGTCTTCCAATCTGAAATCTTTCTAGCTGCTGTATGATTATTTTGCGCTACAGGCAACTTTGTTTTCTCCCTGCATTATGATATGAATAACAATACTATGTTCTGCATTTTGCAGCAATAATTTCACAACCATCGGATGGTTACAATTTGTTGCGGAATCCACGATATAAAAATAGTGGGACTTTCATGACATTGTCTGATTTTCTAGCGTTTGCAAAAGACAAGCCTATTTTTGGAATCCTAATCAACATAGAGGTGAGAACCATAGAAAACTGCAGATCTACTATCGAAGCTTTACCACAAATTACACAGCGCGTGGCTCCAAAAAGAATACCTTATGACCTGTTCTTCAAATTTTCAATTCTTGATCTAGCAATCCCCATCAATAGTTAAAATGGAACTGATGCTGTCTTGATCTAATATTAACTAGACTCCTGCTTTCTCTTGGTGTAGAATGCGGCATTTACTGCACAGCGATTAGGAATTAGCGTAGTGGATTCGGTCGTTTCTGCTCTAAATGATGCCGGTTACAACCAGAGTACTTTAGAAGTTATGATTCAATCACCCGACAGCTCTGTTCTGATTAAGTTCAAGGAGCAAACGAAGTACAAGCTTGTGTACCAAATTGATAAGACCATTCGAGATGCTGCTGCGTCCTCTGTCACAGATATTAAGAAATTTGCTAATGCTGTGGCCCTCGACAAGGCGTCCATTTATCCTTCATCTTTGCTGTTCACTACTGGCGAAACCCATTCTGTCTCCAAGTTCCATGACGCAAGCCTCGACGTCTATGTCTACGTGCTCAGGAATGAATTTCTGTCACAGCCATGGGACTTCCTTTCAGATGCAACTGTTGAGATCAATTCATATGTACTTGGAGCTAATGTGAGTGGCGTAATCACAGATTTCCCGTTGACGGCTGCTCGATACAAAAGTAGGGATCCACTACTCCTCCATTGTTGTGCATTCAATCTTCATCGTGATATGATTATTGCATGACGTTATAGTGTATTCTGTTGATTATATCTCTTCCTCATCTTGCCCGCTGTAATCTTGTCTGAGCTCGCTTTGTGCAGGAAATTCTTGTAAGAAATTGGGCAACAATGCGCCAAACTACATGCAACCAGTTGCAGCAGGTCAACTGCTACAGATATTGCCTGCACTCGCTTTGCCGCCAGCTCTGGCGCCGCTGCCTTCCCTGGATGTCTCCGATGTGATAGAGCCGCCGCTGCCTTCTGCTACGAAGGGTGTGGCCCATGCTACTGGTGCTGCTGCAACAGCTCCTTCACAGCCTTCGAGCGGGCAGCGACGCATTGCCTCGCTGCTGATTCCATTGGTCATGGTCTGTGGATATCTTCTTTCTGTGTGAGTCAGCCTCAAATGATTGAATTAGAACAATATGCTGCCGCTGGAATGGAGGCTACGGAGACGATTCTACTGGTTTATTGGCTATTCTTTTTTATTTGGTTATGTTTCTTTTGGATTTTTCATCCTTCTTTTCATTCTATTCTCTATTTGGTGAGCATCAGATCCACTGTAAACATTTCACGTTGTACACGCTAATGAGAAAACTTAAATTAACTAATTTAAGATGAATAATCATGTTGTGAATGCTGCTCTTGGGCTTTTTTTTATATTTTTTTTACATAGATAAGTAAGTAATGCAAGCGGATTTGACTTTTACCTTATTATCGATAACTATAGTCCTTACCCATTAAACAACTAAAGACCATGTTTATCTTATTTTTATAATAATAATTTTTTTTTTTTTCAAACTTCTTGTTTAGTAGGAATGACCCTTCATAATGTCTTACATTTCATCCCCTCTTTTATTTTTCTATCCAATGTCTATTTTAAGATGATAAGTAAATTTGAATCACTCAAATCGTAGCTCGCCTTGGGTTGGGTTTCTGACATTATTGTTTGACCACCCAAGTCAAGTTTGGAGGCATGACATGCAACTCAACATTTAGCAAAATTGGGTACTTAATTTTTACAATAAAGTCAGTTCAAATTGAATACATAATCCTAGTATTTCCTTTTACTTTCAACGCAATCTAGGTTACAAGAAAAAAAAATAGATGCTCTATAATTTTTTGCCTGAAGTAAAAGAGCAAAACTCTCGGAGATAAAAGTTATTAAACAGAAGGAAAATATCAATGCATCCCAACTACTCAATAGTAATAAAATGTTTGGAGAACAAACCTCCATACAAAAATGCAGGGAGACGACTTAAACCTCCCTATGTCCATGAAATTATTCGAAGCTTTCAAATTTCATGCAGCATACATGCATAGAGCCACCAAAAGGAAAAAAAATATAAGAAACTTGGTTTTTTTATCATCAAGCTATCTGATAACGCAAGGATTAGGCGCCACCGGAGCCATACTTCTTTCCAAGGACGATCAGCTGCAGCTTGTCATACCCAGCAAGCACACCAGCGCCGGCAATTGCACGGAGTATATTCGCGCCGGCACCCTTGAACAACGACTTGGCACCCTCATTCTTCAGAATCTGAGAGAATGCATCGAAAGAGCTCTTGTACTTGACTGCTTCTCCAGAGGTCATCATCATTCTTCTCCTAACAGTGTCAATAGGGTAGGACGCAAGTCCGGCTCCATTTGTGATCAACCAACCCAAGGCAAAGCTAGCAAAGAAGCTATCCTGCAACGAGTCAGACGAATGAGATTGCCACCAGTGAAACTTTAAGTTGTAAAATGCAGTTGCTAGTGTTGGATGCATGTCTATCTCCTTTGAAAGAGCAAGGACGACAGCAGCGAATGCAAATACAACTCCATTAAATTCTTGACGTACTTATCACTTGCTAAATTAGCATTTCAGTATATTCTATGTAGATAATTTCTTTTGGACAATAAGCAATGAAGTCTTAAAATAGCTATGCACAATGATTTCAGGTCTAGAAAAAACAGCAGATTGATTTTGGTCATAAATTGTGGGGAAGGAAAAAACAAACCTGCAGATTTCCTGTAAGGAGTACTGGCTTCAAAGAGTCATACATTCCAAAATATAGGCCTCGGTAGACTATAATCCCCACACACGAGATATTAAACCCACGGTAAAGTCCAGCTATGCCATCTGACTGCAAGGTCTTTCGATAGACATCAATTAGCCCGTTGAATTGTCTTTCCCCTCCTTTCTTTGCTGCTTTTGCATCGTTTGCCAAACGCGTCCGGGCATAATCCAAAGAATACACAAAAAGCAAGGAAGAAGCACCGGCAGCACCACCTGAAGCAAGGTTACCAGCAAACCATTTCCAATATCCATCCTTGTCTTTCTTAAAGTTGAACATCCTCTTAAAATAATCTTTGAATGCAAAATTCAATGCCTGCCAGCAATATTGATATGGTAAGAAAAAAAAGTCAAGAATAAAGATTTTGTAAAGCAGATTCAACATCCATTTTTTTATTCAAAAAGTTAGTAAATAATTAATATTACACAGCATAAAATATAAATCAACAGAAATGTGCACTTCTCCAATGAAGTTATACAAAACAACAGATATTGGCCAGAATTTATGATTACTTACCACTATGAGCAAAACAACAAGGAAAAAAGAAGCCAGAAGGTAAGGTTTCATGTGCTACTTAGCAACTATGTGGTGTTGACTATGTAGTGTAATAAACAACTTACCGACACTTGGAAAAACTTTTAGGCCAATTATACATGGCTCATTTAAGTTTTTCTTATCACAGCACAATTAGTTTCCCGGATGTCTCTAACAGTGAGTCAAGTCACCTCAAATACTCAAACGTGGCAAAGTAGACATCACCAATAGATTATAAGCCTAGAATATGCATAACAACAAAACTCAATCCATTACACTAATCAATCTAAAACAGTGAGTCAAAATTAGTTGAACTTGTGCATAACTGAGAGTTTACAGGTCATTTGATCACTGCAACATGAAACGGTTGGAACCCAGTATGATAAAGAAGCTGGGTTAAACACGCTTATGCAGTTCAATGATTATTAGAAGGGAATCTGCTGGTAAATTTGACCTGGTCTGTAATGGATCAAATCAAATTTCAAGAACACCAAGCCATGCATGCATCAGAAAAGGGGGCAAAAATAAGGATTGGTAGAGATGACAAATAGATGGCAGTGTCCCAATTGAGAAGTGTGCTGGTTCGTTGGCATTGTTATCTTCAGTCTTTTTCCTTGTATTGGTGGCACTCATGCATTGTGCCAGCAGCATAATTGGGCCAGTTCACTAGCATACTAGTTAAGAAACTAAACCAAGTCACCTATTAGCTTTTTACAAGAGAATAGAGAAAATAATATCGCAAAGAAAAGAAGGTTTCTAAAGAAGCTAAACATATTCAATGTGTTGGAGTTAGTTTGCAATATCGTGGCAGTAAAACTACAAAAAGAAACGCATGTGTAGCCATAGCTTATAAATTTTGTTCAGTGCCCTAAGGTGATTGTAAACTCACATAAGACTATACCTCCTATAGAACTTTCTACTGAATTTAAAATACATAATCAATAGAGAGAATGTAGAAAGACTTGCCTGAGTGGGGAAGTAGCGGATAACATTAGCAGTATTTCCTCTCCATAATGACAGAACACCTTCATCCCTAATGGTACGAGCAAAGCAGTCTGTGATCCCTTTATAAGGTTCAGAAAGACGGCCAGTCTTGATCATCTCATCCTGGTTCTGGATTAGAAGCTTAACACGCTCTATGGGAGCAGCAGCAGTCTTTGAAACCGCAGCAGAAACACCACCCATAAGAAAATCTATAGCAAAACCTGAGAAACCTTTTTCAGCAGGCGCATGAGCAAACACAGGGGAAATGCTCGTAGCTGAGGCAATATCATATGCACCACAAGGGACCCGCAATAATGGGTTCTGAAAGCCTCCATTGACATACTTTCCTGCAGTGAATTGATTCCCACACAAGGTGCTGCTACGGAAGCCATAGTCCCTGGCCTGTAAGTCTTTGGAAAACCTTGATCTTAGATAAATCTGGCCTGCAACCTTCTGCATGACAGTTGGGTGATTGACCTGATCAGCCATGGCTTGCTTTGCTGCTCACACCTATACAACATACATAAAGAGGTAAAAATAAGGGTGAAAAAGATTTTGAACAAACTGGTTTGAGGCAATATTTTAAGAGTCGATAGATACAAAACATAAGCAACTCAATCATACATTGCGTTCAGAGTATGAGGAAAAGTCAGGGTCATTTTGCCAGAATAACATACTGCACAAAGCAAGATAAGATATTACAAAAGATCCCTAAACATGACACGGAACAACGACCACTTTATTTGATCCAAACCCAGAAAAAAAGTTTTGAATATTCACTACTACATTAACATGTAGCAAATAGAAACACAAAAGAAAGATGCCATAAAAGGTTTTATAGTTGCAATAGAAATACAATGCAAGTGAAATACTTGAATTCCAGCCCATGGTTGGATGAGAAGCACGGAAGCTGATCTACTCAAATTTGACAATTGGAAAAACCCTTTGAAGTCAATACAATGTATGTGACTACTATAACTAATCTTCCAAATCCTAGTATTTTAGTTTCCTAAGAATGTATGTGCCTGATAATGTGAAGAGAAAGGACAAGAACTTGTTACAATCCAACAATTAAGTTAGACATCAAAATGGAAGTATTCTATCACCACCAACATAACAAAGAAGTCATTTCTATATTTTTAGCAGCCAGATTTCAACAGCCAACTGCATAAAAAAAGCCCAAGCATCTGACGCTTTCACTTGTTCCTGGGACCAAAGACGGTCTTTTATAACAGCCAGA
Organism: Costus lasius; assembly: GCA_027563935.2. NCBI lineage: Eukaryota > Viridiplantae > Streptophyta > Magnoliopsida > Zingiberales > Costaceae > Costus > Costus lasius. Next base: position 17,025,001 of record CM050448.1, on the reverse strand, counting down.
TCCAAAAGTCACTCCATTAAAATGAAGAAACTCACCAACATAAGTAGATCAATCCCGCACTAAGTAAAATAAACCAGAAGATGGAATTTACGAGTTAAAAGCATTCACTTGCACTATCAGGGGTCCAATGATTACAGATCTACAAGGATGCCGGATCCAGGCAAACTTTCTTTCATTTTTGAGTTGTTTTTTTAGAGCAACGGAGGGGTTACACAGTAGAGAGCAATCCGGTCAAATCCTCACGAACGGACTTCCACAATGTCTGGAACCCTCAACCTCCGCTGTTGCAAGTTCTAAACAGGACACTTTACCGACTAATTGTTAGCAAGAGGGAATCTATCTCCGGATCCAAGGTCCAGATCTCTGAAAACAACTATAAACAAAATTGGGCAAAATATATGCTTGCGCAACTGCAAAATCTAAAATCAATCGATCAAGACTTGTGGGGATTACCTTCGCAGGCTTCGTTCTCCTTCTCGCGATGTTTGCGTTCTCTTCGCCTCTGCTCGCCTTAAAAAGGGAGACTTTGGGCTGGCGGGCGGTGAGCCGGAGGGACGGAGGAACGAGTCTTGCCCTTGTTCAATTAGATCTAGCGACGTTAGTCGTGGTACTTTTACAGGATGAGCAGGGCAGGGCACCGCATCCGTGGGTCCCGCGAACCAGAGAGCATACCTCCTCCAAATTCCAATCACAGAGAGGGTGGACCGTCGCGGCGACTTTGGGAGGAGCACGTTTCTCGTGCCGCGTGACCGACCAACCATATGTCGCCATGTATCGAACCTCCAACCAAGAAGAAAAAAATTACAAGATATCAAGCCAAAAAGTCAATACTGGTTTGACTTTGCTTAAAGAAAAAAATTGACTTACAAAATGCAGTATTACTTCTTGTAAGTCGTTTACGTTTGGAGAACGAGCAAGGGAAGGATGTATGAAAAGGCCAAGTGCACTGCCCAACATGAATTCTCCAACTGAATAGAAAGATTTGACTTTGCCAGCTGCAAAGGAAGCGTTGACTTTGCTTCGCGTTGCAGCAGACTAAAAATCAGTCTACCCGACGCATGCCCGTCGATCACACACCTCTTGCGACATCATAAAGTCTTGTGCCTCTGTGAGAACACAAAGGGCGTTGTTGGATTCCTCTTGCACGATTTGAATCCATGTTACCAAAGACAAAGGCAAGAGGCACTCGCAAACAGAGAGTGAGAGAGGTAGCTGATGAGTTCACGGGCCGATCAGCAAAGCCTGTAAGGTCCATTAGAGAAAAAGGATGCATTCGGCCCATGATGGCTGAAGAAACTGCCTCTGCTCCCCAATCTAACATTTTTTTGTCTGAACAAAGTGAGGCAGTAGGCCCCCCGGTGCAAGCTCACTCAAGTACAGCCATTCAACCGCAGTCAACCAATCTAAATCTTTCTGGGTGCTCTTTCTTGCCGAGTTGGAGTTGAGTAACTTGAAGAAGAAACGAATCTGGATCATGTAGAGGCCGGCTAAAGGAGACTCACGGGTGGCGCAGAGACAAGAACATGGAGAGGTAGATAGGAATATTTGGCCTTTTGAGTTTAGCAAAAGGTTTTGGCCTGGCAAGCACATGGAGATCTACGGCCGAAAAGACTAACGCTCTGGGAGTGAGACTGACAAGAGGAAAGCTACTTGAAATGAGCTCAAACGTTTCATGTTAGAGGTTTCTGGCGGCACCTGCGACAATGACGCTGCAGTGCATTCATTTTCTCAGGGCAGGAAAGAGAGACAGCAGATTCCGCCGCTACTGATTAATTAGTTCTATGATTTCTTTGATTTAATCAGGTGCTGAAATCTATGAAGGCAGCTGAAGTTTCTCAGGCCAGTGAAGTATTTATTGTTCCAGGCTGGTCAAGCCAGAAATCGATGAGGCATGCATCTTTTAGCTCTACGTACAAATAATTCATGGGCAAGAGAGTCACAGGTGAAGTGTTTGTTTGTGATCGCTCAAGTTGCCTGAAAAGGATGAACAAGGCCGTCAGCTATTATTGAATCAGACAATGTTCTTCTCACACCATGTATCTCACATGCAAACATTTACAAATCTACTGTTCCTTTTTCTCGATTACCAGTTCCTCATTATAGTTTTAATTATGCAGGGGATGAAAGAACAGTAAAACCTAGCTACTCTTTGAAGCAAAAGAGTAAGGAAAGGAATCTATCTAGCACTTGGAACTCGCTGTTTATTTCCAGCAACCGCAATCAATAATTTTTCTCTATTTTTTTTCCTAAGCTAACATGAAAAGTAAGGAATCTATCAACTGGTTTCCTTTGGATGGACAAACCCAACATCTCCATCTGTTTCTGTAAGCGTGCATGTCCCCCCTCCCAGCACTTGAATATTGTTGCTGATCTTAGCTAATTTGGCATCCAATAATGGCAGCTTTCGCCTCCCCCAACATCAAGCTACCTGCTGCTAGCTTCCAGTTCTTGACGCTCTCTCGTTCGTCTTTCGGCAAGAATGGCTGTGCAGCGTGTGCTGTGGATGATCAGTGTCGAGCTTTGTCATGGATCACGCTTGCATGCATGCATGCAGGCATGCATTCCATGGACTGCTTGCACTCAAGTTGGGGAACCACAGAAAGGGAGGAACAGGTCGAGCCTCGCCATTGCCGCCCGTGAATGAGCTCTTCTTGCACACATATGTTTACTGCAGGAAATTATTTCGCTAAAAAATATAAAGATTTAGTGGAGGAACTTGATCACTGTGCAGCTGCACGCCAACTCAGAGCTTGGAGCTTTGTGGTAGCTATACAGTATTTCGTCTGAAATCTATAGTGCAAAGTATTCACCCCGGCATTAATGCCGTCACCTGCACAACTGTGGCCATTTATCCATCTTAATTTCTCATGCATTTGACAGTAGATGCATTTAGGAAGATGCTAATAGATTAAAGAACCTAGTGATTGGGAAACTTATGTAAAATGGATTGCAATTTGCATATTCGAAATTGAAAGATAGTGACAGAACAATGGTCATTAATACAAAATGCATGGATGGGCAGTAACTCTATCTTTTACAAGCACTGATCTTTCTGGCCTTTCTACAGAACTGTGTAAATCTTCTCTTTCTTGAATTGGCAGAAGAGTTCTCATGAGTTACAGGATTCATCCATCATTGGTCTGATGCAATATTCTCTTTGCTCTGCAATAGCCTGCACCCACTGCCACCAAATTATGATTTAAATTTATGATCAGGTGAAAAGATTTTTCTTCAATCTGATCAAGAGTGAAGAGCAAGACAACACAATGATTTAGACATGAAATTCTTGTTTTTCTTTTAATATAAATGCTTTTTACAATATTCAGTTCAATGATTCTTTTCCTGCATTCTTTCTTCAACATATATTAGTTTTTGAGTTTTAGTAATAAAAAAAAAATCACATTCTATGTCTTAATATATATATATATATGTATAGCAGGTTTTAATTTCATATATCATAGATGAATGTCAACATTAAAGCCCACATATCTTACTAGGTTTAGTAAAATCCAATTTAATCGAATTTAATGATAAAAGCAGCAAATTTTGTTTAATAATTTTGGTGTCGCTATTGGTATTGGTAATAACTTTTTTATTTCGGTTTTTGGTTTCAATATTAGTATTTTTTTTATTTAGTAAAAATCAAATTTACATACACTAAGTGCTAAATTAGTAGGTTCATTAAATTTAATTTGCAAATTATCGAATTTAATCTTTATTCGATCCTCAATAGATAACTGTAATATTCCAGTTTAGTTTTATATTGAAAATGAAAAAAAATATTATATAATATATAAAATTTAATGAGCTTAATATTAATAACTTCGGCTTAAATAATTTACGTTGTAATTATGGTTCATCTAAGTTAATAATAAATAAATTAATGATAACAAAAATTAATTTTAAAAATAACAATTGGCAGCATGAGATGAGATGCCGTGCCTCATCTTTATCCCGTAGATATTAGATATTTAGTGCATCAATTTCAAAGTAAGTTTTGCTTCGGGAAATGCGGGCCCGATCGTGGCACCGCGGGGCCGACCGTGTGGTTCGACTTCCGAAGCAAATGCCGAGCCGAAGCTGGCGTCTGTTCCAGGGTACTCGTTCCCACTGCCTTGCTACATTCAAGTATAATTAACGCGAGTAACAAGCATATAAATTATGAACGCATTATACACATAAATATATTTATGCGGGGTAGAATAGATTGGCTCACATTTTTTAATATTCTCTTCCCCTAAGACTGGTTGGTGTTGGCATGTTGCTATGGGTATGTTTGGTATAGTTGAAAACTTTAACTTTTGCTGGTTGAAAAAATAGTGATTGAATAGGAGTTGGCTGAAAAATTATTAAAGTATTTGATAAAATCAGATTTTTAACCAACTAGCAGTTTTGGCTAACCATAAGCAAAGAGCAATAGCTTCTCAAGAAAGCAGCTACTTCTGGGTTCTAAACCCAAAAGCTAATAACCAAATACTCCAGCTTCTAAAAATCAATTTTTGCAACCAGTAAAAGCAGCTAAAAAGCTATGTCGAACACACCCTATGTATATCAACGAATGTTTGTGGTGTACATATTGATTATATATTTTTATTAATTACATGAACCTCGCCAACTAAAATATTTGCTGATTAATTTTATCTTTACCTCCACATTTGTTTTTGTATATCACATAATTGCATTGGAGAAACTAATTATCGTGACATTAGAGATAAACCATAAGTAAAAAATATTAAAATAATAAAAATACTTTCAGAAGCAAAAATCTAAAGGATTCAGAAAATTGTAAAATTAAATTAAAATAGCAATATGTTACAAGTTTAAAAAGGGTTTTTAAAAGAAAAAAAAAAAAGAAAAGAGACAGGGTAAGGATAGGTAGCATGTCCCGGGCTACGCCAAACCAAACACAGAATTAGGAATGACAACGGGGCGGGTCGGGGTCGGGTTTGGCCATCCCCGATCCGACCCCGCGGGGAAACTCGACCTCGCCCGACCTAAAAAATAAATATATATTATAAATAATATTTTAAAATTAATTTACATTCTTTATTCATAATATATAAATAAAAAAATATTTTACATGAACTATATCATCATTTCTACATAAATTATTAAAATTTAGTAACTAAGTTATAACTTACAAGGGGTAAATTTGTTATTTTAATAGTCGAGGCGGATTCGGGGTCGGGTACCTAAATTCCCATACCCGACCACGACCCGACTGTACCCCCGTCGGGTTTTCCTCGAACCCGACCCGACCCCCGGTCAACTCGGGTTTTCCCCGTTGACTTCGGGTTAGGTCGGGTCGGGTCGGGTCGGGGATGAGGTTTTTTGCCATCCCTACACAGAACCAAGCCAGGGCGTCCCGGCGTGCGCGCATACCAAACCACTTGGCCTAACCTTACACTAGTTACACCCCCACAGCCAAAAAAAATTTCTATTGAAGGTCCCAACAGAGCCATCTTAGGTTGGCTCCATCCCAACCGTCCATCTTCGATTCTAAAAAAGGTAGAAAACGGAGCAACGTTTGCTCCCGTTAACATTTCTCTCCCCTCATTAAACCCTTCTCTCTCCTCCATAAACCCTTATTCTCCTCTCTCTTCACTCGAAACCTCTCCCTCTTCCCTGAGAAATTTTTTTCGACCATTTGGCCTCTCATCGTCGCCTCTGCTCTTGCAATCGCCGGCATATTCCACACTCTTCTCCTTCGTCGGACTTCTCTCCTCACTCTTCTAGGCTTTCTCCTATCTCGTTACGGTGAAGAAAGGAAGCCCTAGCTGTAGCGCTGCCATTCCTTTCTTCTCACTCGATTTCGCCGCTGTTGGAGATCACCACCAACCCTAGAAAGGTAACTTCTATCTCCTCCTAACCGCCGCTTGCCCAGCTGACTTCGCTACTATAGAAGACTGTTCATCGCCAACCTAGGTTTGGCGATGCTCCTGTCATTTCCTCTAATTTCTACAATATAAACCAAAATGTCTACAATATAAAATAATTCATATTTACAGAAGTAATTCATATTATAGAAATTATTTCATATTGTAGACAGAAGTAATATGGGTGGTTTTGATTCATGTAAATGCGCTAAAAAGCCAGGTTATGGGTGGTTGAGAACCTCTTTAGTAAATATAATATTTATGCAAAGGATCACACAATATGTTTTTACATTGTTTCAAAATTATTTCATATCGTAGGAGTTTTGAATCATATTGTAGAAATTTAAGTACATGCACTAAAGACGAAAATGAGAAGCTTATGGCAGCCTCTACACTCCAAAGGGAATTGAACTGCAAGAGAATTAATGTTCTTGTTGACGAAAACCAAGAGTTGTTGAGGTCAGTGGATTCACAGAAAGCTGATTATGAAAAGGAAATAGCAAAGCGTTTGCAAGAAAATGAGTTGTTGAGGTCAGCGGCTGATGCAAAGTTTCTGCATGAAAATGAGTTGTTGAGGTTGGTGTATTCGCAGAAAGCTGATTATGAAAAGGAAATAGGAAAACTTCTGCAGGAAAATGAGTTGTTGAGGTCTAATGCAAGAAAAGATGACTCAAGCAATGAGGGAAAGGGGGAGGGTGGAGAACAATTGATAGTCTACAAATCAAGCCAAAGGAAAGGGAAAAGGGTGAAAAAACCCTCAAATATGATCGTAAGCCCTTACACCCAAGAGAAGAAGAAAAAGAAGAAAGGGGCCACAAGTAATCAGGAGGCCCCGATTACTGTGGATGAAACTATGCCAGATGTACCATATGAGGATAAGGTAGTAGTTTGTATATATCTCATTCAATTTTTGTAGAAGATATTAAATATTAGGTTTTCTATGATATTCTAGCTGATTTCTATGTATGCTGAATTTTTTTACGATATTCTAACTGATTTCTACTATATGGTGGATTTTTTCTACGATATTCTAGTTGATTTCTACGGTATTCTGGAATTTTTCTACGATACTCTATTTGATTTCTACGGTATTCTAGCTAATTTCTACGGTATCCTAGAATTTTTCTACAATATTCTAACTGATATGCTACGATATTAAATGATTCTTTTATTATATTATATTTCTTAGGATAAGCATAGAAGAGATTATCGTGGGCGGCAGGACATAACTGAAGAACAAAAGACTCAGCTAGAGGAGTATATGACCTGGGAATTTAAAAGATTCAACGATGGGTTCGATTGGGGAATAGATAAACAAAGGGTGTATGATATATTATTTGGTCGATATATTTCGGATGATGTAAGGATTATCTAACTACTGAATTTGTTGTATATCTTTAATTAAGCTACTCAAGTGGGAACTAACTACTTTATTTGCATACAGGCCATTGATGCATATGCAGCACTACTTATAAAGAGGTGTCAAGAAGACAAATTAAATTACCCTCCTTTTGCTTATATCTCCCCAAATTGCATATATTTCTACACGGTTGGTAAATTTGGTGCATCAGCTAGGTGTTTAGAACACTTGACCATTGAAACCCTTACGAAGATATGTAGAAATTTTGCCCCGATATGTAATGACGAACACTGATTTTTATTGTACATAGATGTGGAAAATAGAAATATGAAAGTGTATAACTCGTTATATATCCGTAGGGATCATGCTACAGTTCTTGCTACATATATAAGTAATGTTATTCTGGCATTTTAATTGTATGCAATATAGTATAATGATACATTTAACAAATTATTTTTTTCCTTTGTAGGTTGATGTATTATGGTCACATTTTAAACTCCAAACCAAGAATGGCTGCATTGATATAGGGCATTGGCCACTGACTTGGGAAGATAACTGCCCCAAACAATATGATAGTGCAGATTGTGGTATTTTTACAATGAAGTACATGGATTATCTGTGTAGCAACAAGGATTTTGATTTTTCACAGTCTGATATGCCAAGGCTTAGGGCCATTACAAGTTTAGAACTCTTTAGAGGACTTTTGGAGAGTGAGTATGGTAAATGTTAATCAATTTCCTAAACTGATGTAAGTTGTATACAATGTGTTGTAATTATTTTGGAAAAGAATTTATAAATATATTAGTTATAAGGTTGTTTTCATAATCTTTGTGATTTTTGTCTATGATATCCAGGATTTTTCTACGATATACAGAATGATTTCTACGATATCGTAGAATTTTTCTACAATATACAGGATTTTTCTACGATATACAGAATGATTTTTGTATATAGGATTTTTGTCTATGATATCCAGGATTTTTCTACGATATACAGAATAATTTCTACGATATAGTAGAATTTTTCTACAATATACAAGATTTTCCTACGATATACAGAATGATTTTTGTATATAGGGTTTCTGTCTATAATATCCAGGATTTTCTACGATAAACAGGATAATTTCTACGATATCTTGTAAGTTGTATACAATGTGTTGTAATTTTTTTACGATGTCCAAAGCAATTCTACGGTATATAGGATTTTTGTCTATGATATCCAGGATTTTCTACGATATATAGGATGATTTCTATAATATTCTAATATATTTCTACAATATACAGAATGATTTCTACGATATCCTAGAATTTTTCTACAATAAACAGGATAATTTCTACGATATCTTGTAAGTTGTATACAATGTGTTGTAATTTTATTACGATGTCTAGAGCAATTCTACGGTATATAGGATTTTTGTCTATGATATCCAGGATTTTCTACGATATATAGGATAATTTCTACAATATTCTAACATATTTCTACAATATACAGAATGATTTCTACGATATCCTGGAATTTTTCTACAATAAACAGGATAATTTCTACGATATCTTGTAAGTTGTATATAATGTGTTGTAATTTTATTACGATATCCAGAGCAGTTCTACGGTATATAGGATTTTTGTCTATGATATCCAGCATTTTCTACGGTATACAGGATGATTTCTACAACATTCTAATATATTTCTATAATATACAGAATGATTTCTACGATATCCCAGAATTTTTCTACAATATACAGGATAATTTCTACGATATCTTGTAAGTTGTATACAATGTGTTGTAATTTTTTTACGATGTCCAGAGCAGTTCTACGGTATATAGGATTTTTGTCTATGATATCCAGGATTTTCTACGGTATACAGGATGATTTCTACAACATTCTAACATATTTCTACAATATACAGAATGATTTCTACGATATCCCAGAATTTTTCTACAATATACAGGATAATTTCTACAATATTCTATTATAATTCTACGATATCCAGAATTTTTCTACAATATACAGGATAATTTCTACGATATTCTATTAGAATTCTACGATATCCAGAATTTTTCTATGATATACATTGTGCCTCACACATTCACAGATAAATACAACATGATATCCATAATTTTAATTGGTTAAATCACAAACCATATTAAGCAGTCCACATAATGTGCTTCACACATTCACATATGCTAAATTTCATAGTACAAATTGAGGAACAATAATATTTAACTAGTTACAACAAGAAGAATTAAGAAGATAAATAGATTTTTTGTCAGCTTCATTCCACACAAGTTTGTTGTCACAGACATGGATGTTCTTGTGTTTGATTTTGTTGGCCTGATATGAGAGATTATTTGTCATGTTCCTGTGTTTGATTTTGTTGGCCTGATATGATAGATCCTTTGTCTGAGCACTGCATAAAGAAAAATAGATTATTTGTCAGCAATCGACAATTGCAATTAGGTAGCTCTATTGAAATTTTGCAAGTTAGTATATTTATGTAAAAAGATGTGGCTCCCATCATCATAGTATAAGAAATATAAGGCTGTGTTGGATGTATATAGCTGCTTGGTAACATCATCTACAATTAAATGGCATGTTAGAGTTGAGCTAATTAGCAATTGGTAGCATGTAGAGTCCATGTAAATGTGCAAACCTGTGTTGTTGGTAATCCGGTATGAACTTGGCTATTAGTATGAGGTATGCTTGGGCTTGACTTTGTTGTACCAGTACTTTTGGGTCTTCTTTCAAGGACATTTTTCTTTCTTTTCTCTTTCGGTCCCTTCTTTGCAGGTGGGGGTCTTATAGTTATATTTGGCCTCAGGTCATTCGCATTGGATGAAGCTGTATGGTAATCCTCATGTTCACTCTCGTTCTGTAATATTTCTTGCACGTCTATCCTGAGTTGTTTGCTCACTTTTTCAATATGTTGTAGTGCACTTCTGGAATGTAGACTCATTGTTGAAATACAATATTGGTCCTGACAAACTCGCCTATAAATAGATGGAAGACTCTCTTGTCCTGAAGTATCAATTATAGGCAGACAAGCATTGGAACCATCACCTTCCCTGGCATACTTTGTCCACCTTTTTAATATATATTATTGTGGGATTAAATGTATATTGTTTATTGACAAAACTTTTATAGCGTGCATACATAAAATACCATTACATTCAAACATTTTGCAAGTGTAGCTCACAGTGAGAGAAGAAGGGATGTAACCAACCAATTCAGCTCTACTACCATTTGATGGACTTACATTATACCTCAACAAAGCATTATCATAACCCATAAATTCAATCAAAGAATCTAATTGTAACGTAAATTGCTCAGCAATCTCCTGGAATATGACTCTAGTGTAGATAGATGCTGCTTCTTTTAACAAGTTTCCAATAACTTCGCTCGGTGTACTATTTCTACTCTTAAAGTCAGCTTTTATTTCTTTCTCGCGAAAGAAGCTAATAGCTTTATCATATTGCTCTAAGAATTCAAACATAGATAATTTTTTTTTGAAAAACCTCTTAAAGTGTGCATTCATACTTTCACTTTGTTGTGTTGTTGTCATGTCAGCCGAAAATGTCTCAACTCGGTAACATGCGGCCCACTTCTCACGTAGCTTGTAAAAGTTGATAATCCATGAATTTTCAATGAGGTTGTACTTAATCAATAGTTCTTCCTAGAGTTTTACAAACCGTTCCACACTACAACGCTCGTATATGCAATGTCTGAAATCCTGTACAAAATGGCTTGAACCATGGATCACCTGAGATAGATGTATTGCTGCATTCTGGAATATGTGCTAAATACAAAGCCGGTGTGCACTATTTGGCATCACAGTTTGTACTGCTTTTGATATTGCAGCTGATTGATCTGTGAATATAGTTATAGGTTGTCGTCCATTTATTGCTTGTAGAAAAGTCTCAAATAGCCAAATGAATGAATCAGCAAACTCGTCATATAATAAAGCAGCACCAAACATAATTGTCTGCTTATGATGATTTAGGCCAACAATAGGAGCAAATGGCATGTTATATTCATTTGTTTGAAAAGTTGTATCAAAACAAATGACATCACCAAAGTATGCATAGTCTATGATAGATTTACCATCGGCCCAAAAAAAGTTAGTAATCTCTCCTGACTCGTGAACTTCAATGGCATAAAAAAATTGAGGATCTTTTGCCAACCTATCCTTTAGATACTTAAGAATACCTTGAGTTTCTTTTCCATCTAATATTTTCCTCCTATGTCTATGGAGATAGTTGGTACTATCATCTCTAATAAAACCAACTTCATTATTGCTTGCCCCAGCTTGCAAATAATTATACACATGATGTGCTTTGATACTTGATTCTGCCATTTGATCATAACTGCACGTTGGAAAGGTAAAATTTCTCTATGTGATCTAAGCATGTGAACTTTGTTGGGACTAGTCATTGGATGGTTATGGTAAACAACAAATTTCGATAATGTCCAAATGTTATTCATGTCAATTTTGAATTCTACTCGAGCCAAGCAATCTGTTCTTGTCTTGGGTTGTGGTTTTTATAGTGACTTGTGTTCTATGAATTTGTCGTAAATCTTGTTTGCTACAAGAAAATTTAAGAAATTTCAAACTCCCGTCTTTCCTATGCTCCAGATGGTGTTTCTTTATACGAAACCTCATTCTTTTTGCATAGTCATTGTAAAAATTATATGCTTCAATTTCATTATCAAATGTCATACCAACAATGGGGTCTGCACATAATGTCATACCAACCACAGGTTCAACACTATTTTCCACTGGCTCAACTGGCTCAACTGGTTGAACTTTAACTGATGCTTCTATATCATCCACTTCCTGGCACGATAATTAAATCATTTAAAAATTACCCTAAATAAAATTCACACTATCATTTAGATTTTTACTTACCAATTTTACAGTGTTCGAGTTGATTTCAGGAAATACTTCATCGTCTAATGACTCCCAACCGAGGATCTTATTGTACATCATCGGTTTCTTTCCTTTCTCTATAGTGTCTTAGAACTTGTGCAACGGTAATAATTTTGAAAAAATAAAAAAAAATAGCATAATCATTGTGTAATTATAATAACTATTTCAGGCTAACAAACAACCGCTAACTTAATTTTTGACTGTATTTGACACGAATTTCTATGATATTGACTAAAATTTTAATAAAATTAAAAAATTTAAATAAAATGTAAAAAAGTCTCATGATCATTGTAATAACTATTTAAGACTAAAATCATTCTCTAACTCAATTTTTTAGTTAATTTGACATGCATTTCTATGATATTGACAATAATTTCTACGAAATAAAAAAGTTTTAAAAATTTTAAAAAAAATTTGCATGAGCATGATCATTATAATAATATTTGACAATAACACCGAAACTAATTTTTCGTGTATTTGGTAAAAATTTCTCCGACAGTGAATAGAATTTCTACGAATTAAAAATAATTCTAAAAAAATTTAAAAATTTTGATTTATCCTTAAATGACTACGAAGTAAAAGAAATTGGCTTTCCTGATTTAGCAATGATCAATTAAAGTGGCAAAAGTGGTGGAGCGAGTAGCACGGCAGCTGGGGCAAATTTTTGCTCGATGGCGATGAACGTATAAGGGGAGATAAGATAGTGAGGAGAGTGTGAGGAGGGAAGAGAGGAGACGTCGGCGAGGGTAGAGGGACTTCTTTGGCGAGTTCGACGACAATGAGCAAATTTTTTTCAAGCCGCCATCGTCGGTGAGAAGTGCAGCAAGAGATGAAAAAATGTAAGAAGCTTTTTCGAATGAGGAGAGAGATTGTTCAGGTGATGAGAATAAGAGTTTATGGAGGAGAGACAATGGTTTAATGAGGAAAGAGAAATGCTAACGCAAAGTTTTCTTATTTTTTAAATCGAAGATGAACGGTTGGGATGGAGCCAACCTAAGATGGCTCTGTTAGACCTTCAATAGAAATTTTTTTCCCCACAGCCACATGCACTCCTGACCTACTTGTGCTATGGAACTCCTGACCAGCGCAAACTTTAGGTCGCCTGGCCGCATGTCTTCCATCACTCACACTCTTCCCCTTTCTCTACAAGCTTTCCTCCTTGCTGTTTGCTACAGTCTAATTAAGGTTCCTAGTTGCTCTCTCTACTGAATTATTAGTCCTCTTTAGCTTCAGTCGCTCCTATCTTTATCCATCTCTCTCTCTCTCTCTCTCTCATCTCAACTCTATAATAGGCAAACCTAGTTATATGTACACACAGATCCATTTGCCCTTCTCTCTTGTCTATCTTCCAACTTCATCCTATGGCAGATAACTACACCAATTTGTTCAGAGGATATCTGCAGAATCACTGCCCCTTCACCTCCAACCTGCACCACTCCCTCGGCTACACCTACTCCTTTCTCCCAAGACGGCCTCCCTCTCCTCCCCCTAGGGAGGTTCTTCCCTTGCTTAGCCTCAGTCCTGCAGCCACCAAGCACCAAGACGAAGAGGACTACACAGAGGCAAAGAACAAGGCAGTGACGTTTGATGATAATGTTGATGATCAAGTTGAAGCTGTGACGGTGGCTCTCCACATAGGCCTTCCAACTGCAAGTGCAGCTGATCTGATTACAGCGTTCCCATCAACCTCGGCGGGTGATCATAGAGGTCATGGAGAGAAGGAAGCAGAAGGTGGGGATGAGGAAGTGGTTCCCTTGGGCTACCCTTCCAATCCCATAGGCAGGCTCAACAAAGGCCAGTATTGGATCCCCACCCCTTCTCAGATCCTTATTGGACCTACCCAGTTCTCTTGCCCTGTCTGCTACAAAACTTTTAATCGATATAATAATATGCAGGTATGTGATTGATTAATCCATGAACTCCATGCATATCTCTTGGACGGATGATTCTTAGAACTCGGCTCCCTTGTTTTACTTGAGCTAGGTTAAGCAGTAATGGTCTATGTAGAAATTCTCAAGTAATTGACATAGCTGTTTCTCTGAGCTATAAGGAAAACTATGAATTCTTTTTGGAAATTAAAAGGATTGAATATAATTATGAAGATGGTTCATACGATCCTCAAGGCAAAATCAGGATCTTTTGCTGCAAGTACTCAGTCCATGCTGACTCAGGAACTGGAGTTCATGTGAAGATATGAGTTGCTTTTCCCATGACACTGTGCCAGGCTATCTGCACCTCTCTCTCTCTCTCTCTGTGACGCTGAAAAGCTTTCTGGGATTTTGTGTTTGTGATCTTTCCGCAAGTTATTTTTTTTGAAAATAAAGCAAATTATCAGCAAAAGCAGATTCAATATCGGAAACGAAAAGAGGGGGATATGGCAGATTCTTCATGTCAGCAGAATATTTCTTGATTCATTAATTAGACGCTAGTTAACCACAAAAGCTTCAATTTTCTCTTGTTCATGCCAATATGCAAGCCCGTTAATTATAAAGTGTTGGTTCAATCACATATCATCTTTTAATTTTGAAGATTATTCCATTAATTAATGTTTTGCGCAGATGCATATGTGGGGGCATGGATCGCAGTACAGGAAAGGGCCGGAGTCGCTGCGAGGCATCCAACCGACGGCAATGCTGCGACTGCCGTGCTACTGCTGCGCGCCCGGCTGCCGGAACAACATCGACCACCCGCGGTCGAAGCCGCTCAAGGACTTCCGAACCCTCCAAACCCACTACAAGCGGAAGCACGGCATCAAGCCCTTCATGTGCCGCAAGTGCGGCAAGGCCTTCGCCGTCAAAGGCGACTGGAGGACCCACGAGAAGAACTGCGGCAAGCTCTGGTATTGCACCTGCGGCTCCGACTTCAAGCACAAGAGGTCGCTCAAGGACCACATCAAGGCCTTCGGCCGCGGCCACGCCGCCTACGGCATCCACTGCTTCCAGCAGGAGGACGACGACGAGCCCTCGTCGGAGATCGAATAGCTGATGAGCCAATTGCGACGCGATGAGAGCACTTAAACTAATTGTGTAAACCAAGCTAAGTATATTTATATATATCAAGCATGCAATGCATGTCCCAGGCCTAATGTTTGAGCAGTGTAATCAATCAGGTGCGTGACTCTTGAATTATTTTCCTTGTTTTGACTAGCATATGGATGCCATCTTTCGCTTTAATTACCTCTTGTTCCAAGTCGAGTTCGGACGTTTCTGCCAGTGGCTTACTTGAAAAGTTGCCGATTTAAGGAACGTAGTGCGATGTGCTGGTGGTTTTGATGCTGTTTGTTCCTGTCAAACATAGTAGATTCTATTTGTTCATCTACTCTCAGACTCATGACAATGCTTCGTAGTCGCTGCTGCTGCTTTAAACTCGTTCACTTTTCCATTGGTTTAAATGCTTGTAAGATATTGGCTTATCACTTAAAGCTCATTCATTCAAGCATGGGCATTACTATATGAATGCTCTTTCTTGAAGTTCACAAATTTTCTCGGGATAATTTGAATTGTGAATGCTGTACACGGCCACAGAAGAGAGGAACCCTAGAATTAATTCCATGCAAGACCTTTCATATGCAAGCTCTATGCTTTGGAGTAATAGTACTGGCACAAAAGAAGGAAATAATGTGTAGCAATGGTAGAACACCAGAATCATGCCCCAAACGGAGAACTGCAGCTGCAGCAAATACTGTTAATCAAGAAGAAGCTCGTGTGAGCGAATATATAGTTTGGCGAGAGAGAAAGAGAGATCGAGAGGTCAAATCAGACCAGAATTGAGTCCGTCTCATCAGCGGACGTGAGAGAAGTGTACTGTATGGGGGAGAAGTGAGGAGTCGAGAAGTGATACGTTTGTGCCTGCGACTGGGAATGGACATGAGAGAGAGAGGGAGAGAGGGCTCCACACTGAGCTTGCCCAAACTTGATCCTTACGCTTTGTCCAGTTGTCCTTTTCAGTCCTCCTCTGTACACTAATTTGTTTGTCTCCTCTGTCCACGCAGTTGGACCCACAAACAGACGAGACACTCAATCCCGTGCGTATTATTTAATGGTACGCCCAAAAAATACCCATTCTTTCTTATTGGCAAATGAAAATACATCAATGACTAACTTTGCAATCGGTAAAAAAAAAAAAAATTATTATTACTTACATACTCTCTCTCTCACGTGCCGTCATGTCTTAGATTTACCATTGTTCATATATTCACTCGTTATGAACATGACACTCTAGTTTAGTAGTAATTCGCTTGTTATTATTAGCTTATGCTTAAAATTATTTTTAAATTAAATAAATATATTATAATAAATATATTTTTTAAAAATATGTGAGTTGCGCGTAGACTTGAAACAAATGTCCACTGGGTGCATCTATCAAATCAAGAGGCAGAAAATAATAAATGTCAACCATTGCAACACCCAAACTAGATCGATAGATAGCTTACTCCATACAGACCACTTTCTTGTCAACTCTGAGGAACAAGGGCAGCTGCAATGTCCATCAATGAGAGGTCAGGTTTCCAGCAACAGTTGACAAGATGGATTGGGACAAGCCAATTTATTATCTGCGATCCCCTGGACTAGTAAGATCCCAAGAACTAGTAGCCTTCCAGGTTTCAAACGCGAAGCTGCTCGCCATGCATGCACGTCGTCTGCATATATTATTTATGTACTCAGGTTCTGCCTGTTCATGCTTTCCTGTGCATGCGGAGACAACGTGTCTCCTGAGATCTTGGGATTGCGAGGGGCTTGCTTGTGTGAGGACGGTTGACTTGTGTAGATGGCCGTTTGCAGCGAGCAAAAGGACTCGGAGATGAAGGGCGACGGTTAAAAGATGACAAAACTAGCATTTCCTTCTCTTTTTTTCTTTACCTTTTTGAGCACTGAATTGTAAAAAGGATCTATTTATTTTCCCAGGATATAACAAGTAAAATGGTTCCAATATGTCTGGAGCAACTGGAACAAATAATTAATGGAAGAATTAGGCCTCCAGTAGAATCATTAGACTCCAAAACTCTAATTTCTTTCATGGTTATTGAGCATTCCTTTCTCAGCTTGGAGAAAGGATCAAAGTTTTTAGAGGCTCAGAAGTTCAATTGAAATGATAGCTTTTTCTCTCATGGCTTCCAGCACATTTTAAGATGGAACCGGAGAGAGCAGATTGACCATCATCAAGTAGACAATATTTAGTTGCAGAATCTCTACAAAGATCTCCTTCTAAGTTGCTGCGCCGGCGGCGGGTTGCCGGAAGAGTGGTTGAGTCGGCGGATTCATGGCGTTAAGGCCGCCGCCGACGGGTAAGGAACTTTGAAGAGAAGTACCCACGTCATTGATCGCTCGATCAGTCATCTTCGTCATGCACGAATCATGACGCAATTACCTAGCGTCAAGATGAACTCCCCACCACTGGAGATCTCTATCGTTGACCGAGGTTTCCCCTCTCTCCAAGCCATCTCGGCCGTCAAATCTGCGGTCGGAGGATTCCTAGTAACCACACGCTTTTTTCGATGCCCTCCTCCCCTCCGCTGCCCCTCGACCTCGGGAGATTGAGAGGCGTTTCCTAGGATTTAACCTATCGAAAGGCAATTAATCCGCCAGATTCTCCGTCGCGCACACTTTTCGCCTTTCCCATTATTTTCGATCCCTACTCCACCTGTCTCTTTTCCGGCGATGTCGAAAAGGTGAGTTCTTGCGCTTGTTCCCTTCCTTGCCTTTCTTCTGTTCGCGTCGATGAGCACCACTTTTGGTCTTCCTTCTTGCTATTTGTTATTCTCCTAAGTGAATTCCTTGGAATATTAGTTCATCGGCACCTATGTATTGTTTAATTTAATATGAATCAACTATACTTGGGGCTTTATTCGATGGATTAGGGCATATTAGCTTAGTTCTTAGACGATTGTTTCTAAGAGATTTCGTTGCTTTCATCTTCTGCCTTGATTGTGTCTGTGGGCATGAGAGATACAGAAATTATTGCCTCTTTATGCATGATGAAATTTGGGTCTAGGTGATTCTTCTGGTGCTCATCTTTTGCATGCTTGCACAAACCACAATTTGATCTTGCTTTATGAATGATGAATCTGTTTTTGTGGTGATTTCTATGAGCGAAAGTATACTAGGTTTGCCAATTTACTCAACGTCAAGCTTATTGAGCCATTTTTAGGCGCTCGAATATGAATCATGAATCTGCACGAGGGAGAAGTTGTCGATGATACGGTTTGATTTTGTTTTTGTATTAAACCACAGAATGCTTGTATGGAGTAACAATACATTTCATATTAATCTAGATTTTAGTGCGTAATATGAGACATGGGAGGAACAACAAGAAATATTCATTATGTTTATGTGACTCCGGCATAAATAGGACATGAATACCGCGGTTTAAGATATCCTTTCAAACTGGTGTACTAGTCTATTGTATACATTTGTCACCAATTTATATATATATATATATATAAACTACTACTGACCATGTATCTATCTATGGTCGTATCTGAATCTGAATGTACCGCCCCTATTGGGCAGTTCAGAACGAAATTTGAAATCTTGATGAATATAAAGTTTTTAAAACTAGCTCGTATGACCCAATACGAAGGTGTGAAATTTACTTGATTGCAGCTCAATATCCTGAAGCTTTTGGAGGCATAATGTGAAGAGTGCTTCTTTTAGTTTGGCTGTGGTGGTACAGTTCCCAAACATTGCCAAACTGCCGTCTGAGATTTTTTTTTGTGCCGGTGATATGTTCATTCTTAGTGATCAGAAATCAGATTTTGAATTTGGAGGGTTCACATGCTTTCTAATATTGACTTATTCCATACTTTTAAAATACACCTAGCTACAAGAGGAAGTTATAGTTGGAATTGTAACAGGGAGGATGATCAGTGCATTGAATGTTTGTGAAACTCGATTGCTCACTTTTTTGTATGAAATTCTATGCCTGAGATTCTGACTGCTTTATTAGATAAATCCAGTGTGGATTCAAATCCCTGGGGTGATATTTTACATGAACTTGTGGTTATGGTGATCCAATTATCAGTTTGATTTTTCACTTAGACTGTACGGGGATTTCTATTACTAAGGCTTTGTGAATATCTCCTAGACTTCGTATATTTTGTACAATTCAGTTGTACCTTACGAATCTTCAGGTGCATTATATGTTTCACATCAGAAGAAAAACATTAATTTTACATTATTTTATCTAATATTTTGCTTATTTTTTGGACATTTTAACATCTAACAAGATATATTTTACTAATCTAGGGTTCTTTGTAAATTCTTTGTGCACGGAGCATGTTTAAAAGGGGATTACTGTGAATTTTCCCATGATTGGAGAGATCAGACCAACAATGTAGAGTACTTTCTTTTCCATCTTCTTCAAATTAATTTTTTTTACCGCAGGGAAATATTGCGTTGCTCTAATTTTATTGTGTGTGTGTTTTTTTACAGATATGCACCTTTTACCAGAAAGGACTGTGCTCTTATGGTAGTCGGTGCAGATATGACCACATCAAAGTTTCTAGACACAAAACATCTGGTCCACCAATATCATCATCAAACCCTTGTTCCGTTACATCAGATTCTCAGCAAATCGTACGCCCTTCTGTAGTTTCTTTGGTGAGAGAATATGATCCAAATTCAAATACATCTGTCGATGGATCGGCTGTGACTTTGGCTTCTGCATTTCCTAGTACATCCGCCTGGAGAAATAATTTTGTAGATGATACTTCCTTAAATGATGATATTGGAGCTCATATTGCAATTGTTCAAGATGCTGACCGACCCATATGCTCATTTGCTGCTGCGGGTAAATGTCCTCATGGAGATAGGTGTCCTCACATTCATGGTGATTTGTGTTCTTTTTGTGGAAAGCTATGTTTGCACCCATACCGTCCTGATGAACGAGACGATCATTTAAGGATGTGTCAAAAAAATAACAAACACGTTGAAGCTTTGAAGTATAGTCAAGAGATAGAATGTAGTGTTTGCCTGGACCGCGTACTCTCTAAACCCACTGCAGCTGAAAGAAAATTTGGATTGCTGTCAGAGTGTGACCACCCATTCTGTATTTCATGTATACGGAATTGGCGTAGCAATTCTCCATCATCTGGCATGGATGTCAATTCTGCATTAAGGGCCTGCCCCATTTGCCGTAAGCTATCGTACTTCGTAATCCCCAGTGTCATCTGGTATGCTACAGTAGAGGAAAAGCAGGAGATCATTGACAGCTATAAAGCAAAACTTAAGTATGATATTTTTGTGTTTTAAGTATGAGATCTTTATTTGAAGTTGTGATGCCTCGTTGCTTATTGTAGAGAAATATATTAGTCTAATTATTCATGATGGATGCTTAACTATTCTTTTTTAATAAACTGTTGTTGGTTTCTTCCATGTAGGGGATCTTAGCTCTACTTTATAAAAACGTTTATGCAATTCAGTTTTTTAAATCGTGAGATTTTGTCTGCTATTTCTCAGAAAATCTACCAAAATAATAATTCTCGAAGTCCAAAATTTGGAGAAGCCTTTCCCCAGTCTGTCAACTTTATTGTGTCTAAATGTTAAGAAACCATCAATTTTCATTTCTGCTACAATTTTTAATAATTATACATGTATCTTGATGTTTTGTAGTTGTGAATTGTGAATTATGTAGCAGTTTAAGCTGTTTACCTTTTGAACTATTATTTCTTTGTGGCTCTTAGGCTTGCCATTTACCATAATTAGGTTAATGCTGGTCAAGGTTCTCTATTTTGCTTGAACAGGATATATAGTTACTGGAAAGAGTTCCTAGAAAGCTGTTATTTACAATTTAAAGCTAGATAGCATCCTTCTAGATTGGACCTAGAATGGAGCTCACGTTCGTAGGTCCACATATTTTTATCTTATTTCTCTCTTGGCCATTTTTGAAGTTATGCGCACTACCCTTTGTCACACATTTAATTCTATTATCATTATGTTTGGATTTTCTTCTGTATCCCTATCTTATCATCAATGAGATGATTACTTATGAGAGCGTAACTTTTGATTGTGGTCAGCCACAGTTCTTTTTTGGTAAGTTATTTTTTTCCGGGTTAACAACTTCAGTTGTTTGGCAGGTCAATCGATTGCAAATACTTTGACTTTGGAAATGCAACATGCCCCTTTGGAACTAGCTGCTTCTACAAGGTAGTATGTAGGTTCTACTTGGAGTTCTTTTTCTTGTTGCCAGGCTGTTATTGCTTCTATGTTAGCATTGAGCCAGAAAGATTCTATTCCAATTAAACAATGAGAGGACCAAGTTCTCATAATAAATAAAAGTGGCTGGTTAGTTAAACTGGCAATTTATGAGAATTTGTGAAATCACATTCTTGTATTGTTTAAAGTCATTGATAGCTTGGTCAATGTACCCTAAACATTATGCTATACAAACTTTCTTAGATAAATTGACACAAGGATAGACATTCTTAACACCAGCTAATTTATATTTCCAACAAATATTAATAGCCAAGAAAAGAGTACTTTAACAAAGTTAAGCAACTAGAGAATATATCCAAGTAATCAACACGATGAGTCTGTTTGAAATCTTTTTCTATAAGTCTAGCCATGTAATACTCAACAGTGGCATGTTGATGATACATGACTATGTGTGCCCATCTGCATGCAGGGCATGCACTTCGTGGACGAATAAGCGACCAAGTTCTCTTTGAACACAAGATAAATTGTCTTCATCCATTATATGTTGCCACTTTGGAACTAGAATACCATCATGAAATTATGTTTATTAAGAAAATAGAATAACCATATGAAAAGATTTAGGGATAACAATTGCATTTAATAAGGTGGAAAAAACATAATTGATAGATATAAACGGTGATAAGATATATAATAATGGCAGGTGGAGCAAGTAAATTATTTTTTTTACTATAATAAGAAGCTCATTATTGGAAGATGTGGGTGGAAGATGCATAAAAGAAGCCACTAGTGGTTGGGGTTGAACCTCACAGTGATATCTGACTTAGTAGTAAACCTGCACCGGAGAATGGATGAAATGAGTGATGTTGCGATAGATGTGAATGTCATGGTAATAGTAGGTGGAGGGGCATTGTCCGTAGTTTTATCTTAGGAGTGGAACTAGAATCATGATAATTTAAGTTGGACTTAGAGATGCAAGTGCAATGAATCAATGAATCAAAACATCAACAACCTTTTTGTGTTTGGGAATAACATAGAGATACATTGAATAGGATGAGAGTGTAGCTTGTCGGATTCAAGACCTAATAAATGCACATAACACAAAATACTCTAACATTAGTGGATGTTAGGAAAGATGGACTGATTAGGACAATGGATCTTAAACAGAGTGATATGATATAAAACAATAACGTGAACATGATTAATAAGATGGCAACCGGTAAGAAGATCACCTTAGAAAAGTTTTGCATATGCATATGCAATTGCAAAAGCGTTAGAAACATCAGTAAGGTGTTGATTTTCATACTATGTAATCCTATTTTCTTGAGAAGTATAAGCACAAGTAGTTTGGTGTACAATGTTATGAGACTGACAAAGATAATGTGATGCGATCTAAACATTTTATAAAACATTAACAATGTGAAAATTTTAATGCAAATATCACATTAGCTTGCAATTCTTCATAAAAGGATTTGAATACATAAAGGACCTTGTTACTACTTTTATAAGTCATGTGAGGTGAGCCATTTATGGGAGTGGAAAATACTTAAAAGTCTGGCCCCAATTATTGTGTATTCTATAACTAAGAGGATGAAAGTTAAATGAGAAGCAATGATGTTTTGCTAATGAATAAGCTTCAAAAACAAAAGTAGGAGATGATTGTTAAGGAGAAAACATGTTGAACTTCAACAGAAGAAGGATGAGCTAGTTGGCAATGTCACTGATACTGTATGAGGCTTGTGTAATAAAGGGTGGAAGGAGCATATGACAATTGATCAAAACAGAGTGGACTCATGATACCCATGAATCATAGCCTTCATTTGTAGATCGTGAAAGTTATAATACAAAAGATAAAATGTAATTGAAAAGTTTAATGAATATGTAAAATATCTAATAAATAAAAAATTAATGAGAAATTATAATGCATCAGTCAATGAAAGAGTTATGTTGATGCAAACTAAGGTTTTAAATACCTATTTGTATTGGTGTGCCGGTCTACTGATGGATCATATCTTGATGCAAACTAAACCAACACCATTGATTGTGACTTGAGAATCATTTGCAATAGATATTAGAGGACATAATGTATCAAGTTTTGGGTGCTAAAATAAACTATCGCTACCTATCATGTGAAAGGAAGCTCTTGAATCTATGATTCATGAAGCCTTAGAAGAGGCTAACGAAGCTATGCCAATGGTGGGTGAAGTAGAGGAATATAAATGTTGAAGCAAATGTCTACAAGGAGAAGAGGCCAAGGAGGCTATGCTATGGAGGAGATATTAGAAACCAAGAGGAGAAAAATTACATACCTTAACCCTTTATTAGAGAAGACAACTACAAAAATTTTTGGAGAAGTGAGTGAACGGTAGTTGCTACAAGGAGAAGAGAAATGGTGTTACAAACCGTATACTGAGAAAATTTACTCATTGAAAACAATGTGGCCCAATTAAGAATACTTAAAATCTAAGTTAATGGAGTAAACTCAATGGATTTTATATAGTTATCCTCTTACTTCTCATGTGTGAGTAAACTAGGATACAACAATTCTCCACACGAAAGACTTGATTGTCTCATTAAGCTCAAGAGCAACATGTTAAGTTAATCCAAGCCAAGGTTTGAAGAATCGTTCTGGTGGCTCAGTCCGGCGAGCCACCAGACCGGTACGGTACCATACTGACAAACTGGCGAAAAACCGGCGGCAAAGGGAGAGCGGCGAAAGAGAGTGAGCGGCGGCAGAAGCTTTGAACCGCTGCGAAGCTTCCAGCCAAAGCTTCGAAAGAAGCTTCCAGTGGTAGCGAAAGCTTCATTCTTAGAGCCGCCCGCTGTCGCCTCGTCGCCTATAGCTGCCGCCCGCTTGCTCCAAGCGTGTCCGGTGCCGGTCCCTCACCGGACCGGTACAAACCGGAGGTACCGGCCGGTTTCGGACTGGTACCTCAAACACTGATCCAAACAATGCTCCACCATCCACTTAAGCCCTTTCGTATTGGTCCTCATTGTTCTTAAGATTATGTTTACTTGGTTCGATTTTGTCTGTTTGTATCGGTCTGGTAGTGATCCAAAACGAACTAGCAACAGAGCTAGTGAGATGTAGTGGAAGAGGAAGAGGAAGGAGAAGGAGAACAAGAGAGGAAGAAGAAGGAGAAAAAGAAAGAGAAGGACGCGCGAGTAGTGGACGTACGGTAACGGTTCGAGCCTAATTTGAGAACCTTGGTTTACTTTGATACCATTTCTTATGGTTCATCTAATGAGAAAATTGCTGCATTAATTTGATAAGTCTGAAAAGTGTGGCTTAGATAAAAATGCTTGCCCCCAACTTGCTGGTAATAAGGTTATTAGGTTTTATATACTATGAAGTTATTCTCCCACTTGTATGAGACTAAATCAGTATATAGAAGGTAGAGATATAGTAGCATAGAGAGAGGGAGTCAAAAGGGTGAGCAAGAGTGAGGGAGTCAAAAGGGTGAGCAAGAGTGAGGGATGATGTGAGAGATGAGGAGAGAACATGCTATATATAAAGAGAGAAGATGAAGAGGTCGAAGTGTATGGTGGAGAGATGGCAGGCAACAGTAGTGATGTAAGGAGTGGCGTCTAGGTGATCTATTATACCAAGATGAACAAAAAATATTAGTTAAACAACGGGAGAGTACATAGTGGCATATATTAGATGGACAAACCTTGTAAGGGAGAATCCACTAACCCAAAACTTACAGCATCTAAGTATCTTATTGAGTTGCATTCTCTAAATATACAAAAAAAAAATGCATCCTTGCTCTTGCATTTCGTCTTAGTAAATCATATAATATCATGCTTTTGAGTTTTTTCCTGAGGAAAATTATGTCAATAACAAATGTTTAACTAACTTCAGGGCTGAATAATGATTGTTAAAGTGCTTAAACATTCCTTAGAGGAGTTCTTAATGATCTTCTAGCCTTGTCTAAACGTTCATTTCTGCTGCTGTCCTGCATAAAAAGAATTCAGAATATAATGAATCGCGACTATCAGAGCAACAGAACGCCTGAAACAAGCTTAGAACCTCCAACTCTACGAGATAAATGGCCTTCTTGCATCGTTTTCAATCTAGAGAATTTCTTTAGTGTTGATCTATTCGACATGGTAGTGCTACTTCGTCAACTGATTGTACTTATCAAAGTTAAGATGTTGTGGCTAGACCATCTTGATATCTCATATTCAGCGAGTCTTTTGCTCCTTTCCATAAGAATGACCATTGTTTCTGCATGCTTTTTTGAACAAATTCTGCTCTAACTTACAAATTTTCTTTTGCTTAGGTAGAAATGATAAGTTTGAACATCTTTACATTATTCCTTAAACTGTTCTATTTATTTCATAATCTAGTATGAGTTTCTGATGCAAGAAATGACATCAACCTTTACAGCATGCTTACAGAGATGGTCGTGTAGAAGAGGTAGTACTACGCCATCTAGATGCGGAAGATGGGAGCACAGTTATTGCCAAAAATATAAGGTTTTTCAATGATTTGAATTTTCTTTCAGTTTAATAAAGCGTGAACAAAACTTTGTTGTTGACATTATCTTCTGATTATTTTCTCAGGCTTTCTGACTTCCTCAGCAGATTGCGTCTCTAGGTTAACTAGCGAGAATGTATATTAAAATGTGAGCTTGGAGCATGATGATTGATATATGTTCTTCCGTGAGCTAGTAATTTATGACGGAATTGCGTTTAATTTTTCTCCAATTCTTTCTAATGCACTCATCAGCTAGACATTTAGATGGACTGCATTTGAGCATTCGTCATTTTTCTTTAAATTGAATGGAAAACCTCATGATTCTGAGATGTCCTAGTGACATTTAGAAAAGTATTGCTGGTTAATATTGGTTTTGTTTGCAGAATTTCCCTCTTAATGAATCCTCCATTTTGTCTCCAGGATATGTATGTTTTTCAAGGAAATTCGTTTAATGCTGGTTTCTCCATCTGCAGCGAAATAGGCTTTGTTATTCCATCAGAGACAAAATTTTCAAGGTAAGTTTTTATTCCTCTAGCGCACAAGTTTGTAATATTGAATATTGAAAAGTTTATTTGACTGTATTTGTGAGTTTGTTTAATTTAGCGTATAGCAACCTTTCATATGCATTTATGGTTGAATATTTGTTTGAAATGCTAAAACTATTTATTTAGGAGAAAATTTAATTCAACAATTCATTAGTAACTGCCAACAAATGTTGGAAACAGGAGACGTGAGATCAAACTTCCTTCTGTAGCCATTCTATAATAAATGAATTAGACCACATTAGCGTGGAATGAATCTAGTGGTTACTACTGATTTATAGTCGCTTACTGCTCTTAGATTTGTGATTCTGTTGACAAGCGTCGGCTAAAAAAGATCTTTAGATGATTATGCAGCTTTAGTTTATTGTTTCTCTTAAATCTTGTTGCAACTATTCTAGATACCATTGTACTTTTTATCTTTGTTCTAGATATACCACTGTCCATTTTTTTTTATCTCGGTTCTTAGTTCATTCTCATACTTGAAACTGGATTATTTTTATATGCCACCAATAGCATGAATATTCTTTATTTGCATATTGCCAACAATAAAAGCTGCACCTGTTCTTGCTATACTTTGCTTCTTCCAATTTCTTTAACTCATTTCATGCGGTGCACTTTAAGAGACATGCTACTTTTGCCAGTGCAGAATTATCTTCGGATATGGAGGAGAAGACAGCTACAAGGAAAACCATTTTGCTACGCATAATTGTTAATTGGAATTTGTATCTGGACAGACAAGGAAATTAAGTAGAAAATCATAAAAAGGAAAAAAAAAGAAATCTCATGCCAGTGTCTACTTGGCTGAGGCAGTGCTTGTGGCGTGGACGTTGTGAATACTTGCTTCTGCTCTTGGAGAAATACGCTTAATGTTTTTTGCCTTGCTCTGTTATCATACTCAAACTTAGATGCCATTGAATGGCTTAATTAGTCTGTCTTTCAAGTTTGGTTGTTGAAATGCTTGACATGATCAACCTCCGGTGGCGTTGGTTTTGTTTGTTAATGTGTAGAGATTCTTGAAAATTGTGACTAGTAAAAAATTCAACGATGTGTAATAGATTTTAATATGCGGCTGAAAAATCTGTGCACTTGGAATCTCAAAGTGAAGTTAAATTCCAGGAAATCTTGTTCAGCACACGATTTTATTATCAAATGCAAAATCTTTTTTCTGTTTCTTTTGGAAAGCCAATATCGTTCTTAGTTTTTAGAATCCCAGGAAATACACCGCTGTAAACACCAACTGATGCTAGCCAAGAACATTGTTTTCCCATGAATCTCAATTGAATTACTTTGTCTGTAACATGTGTCGGATACTGGACCTAACAGCTTCTAAGGGAGTAAGCATTTAAAATCCTTATAATATATATGTTGGGTATTCTTTATAAGATGTATATATTTATAAATTTATCGTTGTTCACTCTGGACAATACAGAATTGCTTCTTATATGATACCTTTCAAGTTGGGACAAAAACCATTTAATTGGAGGGGACTATGGGTTCTAAATAACCTAAAACACAATAATAATCAACATCTAATGCAACTAAATTTGTTTCAGGATAAAGGTATCAGTTAGTTCCTCTTGATAAATGAAGATAAATTAGGTTCCTAATGAAAAATAACAAACTATGTTGAGTCAAAAACATCTTTGAATAATAACAAACTATGTTGAGTCAAAAACATCTTCATTCAAAGACAAATTAGGTTTCCAATGAGAAATAACAATCTATGTTGAGTCAAGAACATCTTCATTCCTATAAAACACTATGGACGTAAAAAATCATAGTCAATCATGTTCTTCAAATCGCATGTTGTTTTCTACCACATCGTTTAAACGAAGTTTTACCATAACATTAACATTCCTCTAATTTATAATAAGATCTTAAAATAGAATCTTATTTTTATCAATTATTTGGCCATATAAAAAAATGTAATAAGAACATAACATAATGATATATGATTGGTAGTTAGAGGAGATAATCTATACTATATATCACATATGTATAGTACATTTCAATGAATTTTCTTTGCCGATGCTCGATCACATCCATTCGATGCCCTTTCATTACCAACCTGTCATGTTCCCCCAAATTTAATCAGTGATGCTTCCACGACGATTCCGTCGTCAAATTAAGCTCCCGCCCATTTTCCATGCACATGCAAGCACGTACGTAAACCCAACACATGGCCGGCCGGCCACCACCGACTCTCCTCCACCTGCCCTAAATTTAAACAACTATGCCAAGCCCTCCTCTCACATAATAAGTGATATATTATCTTCAAAATTAACTAATCTAATTTTAGAGTGGATAAATAATTAAAACAAATTAATCAAATCACCTTGCTAATGGCTATATATACCTTCCCTCTCCTTCCTCATCTCTCAGGCCTGCAGAAGAACAACCACATCTTCTCATCTCAGCTTTCCCAACCCCAAGGCGGTTCCCGGCCGGTCGGCGACCCTCTCATCGTACGCCAATGGAGATGAAGAAGATCGTCTGCGCAGTCCTCGTCGCCGCCGCCTCTGCCACAGCCGCCCTCGCCTCCGAGGCCCCCGCCCCATCTCCCGCCAGCGGCTCCTTCGCGGTGGCAGCGCCCGCCGTCGGGGCCGTGCTTGGGGCCTCCGTACTCTCATTCTTCGCCTTCTACCTGCAGTAGTTTCGCTCGATCCCCTGCAATTAAGGAGAAGGGAAGGGAAAAAAAAATGCAATTTTTATTCATTCCTCTTTGTTATTTTGTTGAATGCGTTTGGAGTGCAGCTGTCCGTTCTTTCTTTCTCATTTCGAAGCGAGAAGATTTGGCGTTTGTTGACGGTTTGTAATTTGTTGGGATGCACTGAATGAATTCTCCATTGATTTATTTGTTGATGATCGAGAGGAGCTGATTGCATAAATACATTTATATGCATACGTACGTACATATAATTATACTTAATTTTATAAAAAATAAATTATTTATATAAATAAATGTTTCTAATTTTATTTTCTAACCCTTATTTTCTTTATTTTTATAAAAATTAATAATTTATAAATTAATAAATAACTAATTTCAACTATACTAAGTAGATGTATATATATACATTCAAAATCATATGATAATTCTTTATTGGGCTCTTAATTTAGTGGGCCGTCAGCAAGGCCGACCGCTGGAATATGATGTGTACAGGCTAATCGGCAAAACTAGTCAAACTCAACCGCGTCCCTTTCAGCTGGTCGTCACTCGTCTCCAGGTCCCATTATCAAATACACCCACGCACCAAACATGCTCCCACCGCTGCCGTTTCCTTCGCCTCCAAGCTTGTGGTTTCATAAATCTCGATCCCTTTTGCTCACCCCAGATGCGGGGTTTTGTGTCTCCTTCGGCGAGTTCCTCGGTGGCGAACAAGGTTTGCTCTCTTGATCCATCCATCCCCGGCTTCAGATGCTAATTTAGGGTTTCCGCTGTACTTTGGCGATTTATTGCTGAGGCAGATTTGGTCGTGTGCATTTTGGCGTTTCCTTCGATTGTTCTGTGGTCACTGATTGATTGATTTCTTTTTTTTTTTTGGTCAAAAATTGATTGATTTCTTTGCTTATGGACAAAAGTACTCAATGGATTTCGTGGTTTCTTATATTGCTTTTTCATGTAACCATTAGTTTGTTCTATCTTCTGTCTTAATTGCTTGTTCATATTTCTCAAAAGTCATTATTTTATGCTCCCTTTTTTGCTATCAAACTTCTCTTTGTTTTGTCATGATTTATTCCACTGACATCTGAAATTTCTATATCCCTTGAATTTGTTTGTTCCATAAGGACAATTAGCTTGAATAATCCATGGAATTTTTTTTGTTAGCGATAATTGCTCATTGGCCTGAAAATTATGTCATTTTATCCGTTAATACTATAATTATTTTGATCAAATTAACCCATAATGTAATTATGTGTGCATATTTGTATCATTTTGGTCTCCAAGTTTTAATTTCTATTAAATCAGCGCTTAAATTATATTTTTCATTTTTACTGCACCAACCATGAATTCACTTTTTCTGTGACATGATTTAATACTCTTGCACTATCCAAATAATAACATGAAATGGGTCATATAATCCTCATATTTATGTTGTGAATATTAATACAAATGCTATCTATTTATTTACTCGAAAACTATCAACATTTTGTACTTGATTAAGGTAACAACAAAGGGTGTAATTAATCACTTTTATTTTTCGTTGTGACATTGGAGAAAATCATATTGGTATAGAAATCTTATTTTTCTTTTTTTATCTTTAGGAACTAGATTAGATTCAACTTATCTAGTAGTTTAAGGGTTGGTTTAATAGGAATTGAAGTTTATGGGCTAATATTATCCAAAATGCCATAGCTTGTGCAATTTTGGCAAAAAGATTGAATGTTTAGGTGCCAAAGTGATAAAATCATAAAGTTTAGGAGCTAATATGACCAATTGTTATCTTGGTTGTTTTTGTTTTAATGTTTTTATAGGACTTATTGCATATTTATCCTTTCAAAATTTAAAAATTTCACATATGCTATTGACAAGGATAAAGCTTGAGGAGACATGCATTTGACTTGATCACATGAATCCAAAGATGCTTAAGGCCCGAACTCCTTGGTGCCCTAAGTAAACCAAGGTCCTGTGGATAATTGCTTGAGGTAAGGTCTTGAGGATAATTGCTTGAGGCACAAAACCCAAGGATGATCTCCCGATGTAGACGTGCCTGGGGAAGAGCAATGGAAGGCGAAGAGACCTAGATTGCATCCTTGTAATCATTGATGACACTTCCCACGTGCATGTAGATACTTTTGCATTTATTGTCCTATGCATGACATCAACCTTTAGACCCCTTAACGTGACAAAGGGGATTCATCTGCATTAAATAAGAGGTAGGATAACTCCCATTGCACACCTTTGCATTTCTTACACCAAGCGTCATAGTGTTATTTGTTAGTGACACATATTTTGCTCTACGACCCTTGTAAGAGTTTAGAATACCTATATATTCTCCCTTTGGTGATGCTTATAGAATTCTTTTCTCTGATTGTCTCTTTATTTGTAGATTTAAGCTCTTATGACTAATCATTTTCCAACTCCCCTTCACTATCTTGAGAATTGGAGGGAGGATGCCTAGGAAAAACTTGGGTTGTTGTCTTCTTGCAAGTAACAAGAGAAGAGCTACATGTATAACGATGAGAGGTGTTCTAGCGAGATAGAGTCTGTTGAAGGAGATATATATTTAAATTAAAGCAAACAAATTGTTTGGGAAGATAGTACAATAAATACAAAGATAGATGACTATGTAATTCAGTCGCTCTTGATAAAAAAATTGACTTCATATCTAAAAAATGTATATTGTTAGATTTTTTATATTGTATTAATACATAATTTCTATAGTTTAAGAGAAATGAAAATTTTTACAACTTAGTTATAATTTTTGCAACTAAAATAACACTAATAGCAACAGTATTATAGTGACAACACAATAGCTTTACCAAACACTTTATTTTTACAACAACAACAATTGTCTCAGAAACAGCACAACTCAAAATAATGCTAATAGCAACAATATCATAGTGACAAAACAATAGTTGTACCAAACACTTCATTATTACAACAACAGCATTAATTGTAACAACAATAATTGTTACAGTAACAATACAACTTTGCCAAACATGGCCTACATAACCCAAAACCCACTCGGTACTCGATTATATAAAAATCTTTATTTTTATCTTCATTTTAGAGGCTGTGATAAAATATGATTTTTTATATTAAAATATTTTCATATATTTACTACATTATTTATTTTCAAGATTAATTGGTGGAGAATTTGGGTAAAAATATAAATTGATTAGTATTTTTAATATGGTATTGGGTGCCCATACTCTTAAACCCAAATCCGACCCGAAACCAACCTATCAAACCTAAACCTATCCTAATTAGGCAATTAGCTAATTAAATACCCAAACTTGCTATAAATAGGTTGGACTCAACTTGCTTGGATATGTGCACCCATGCCTCTAATACAACAAGTGTCTAAAAAGTTGATAGGGTGATGCAACAACTTTAGGGATGCCAATTTAGAAATACTATTGGCTTGCCCTCACTGACTCAATTTAGAAACTCTAAGAATGGCAAACAACCTAAAGTTGTTGGGCAGAAGTGCCTAAGATAAAGGGGTTAGGTCAAACATTCCTAATGCTCCCAAAAATCGCAAGGTGACTTTGCCATGGATTAAGAGCCATTTAGTTAAGATAAAAACTTCAATTGCACCTACCATTGAGGAAAAATCTACGCATTTTGGGATTACAAAAAATTATAGCACATGCTCTATTGTGCGATGTAAGAAATGCATGAACTTAAGGATAATTCTTTAACAAAGTTTGACAATTATGTTATAATCCTAGGAGAAGGCCTAGTCGTCAGCTCAACCTAAACTGCAACCTCACCCAATCCTAAACTGCAACCTCACCCAGTGGGAACGTTATCCTCCCTAGGATCATTTGGATATGATTGTCCTTGGGGTGTTTGTTTTAGGATAGGGATGAATCCTCTTATCTTAACATTGTAAAAGTTAACTTTCACCCTTAACCTAACTCCATAAGCAATTATGAAGGGACATTGGTTAAAATGGATAAATGTTTTCCCACTTTTTGATTAATTATAATAGCAAAGAATGGTTAGCCATAGCCTACAAGGCCACTACTACACTCGCAACAACTCTTTCCTATGGTTACAATGCATCGACTTAAGATTGTCCTTAAAGAAATCACTTAGTAAGACATTTTTGTCATTATGCCCCGAGCCACTAAACTTGGGAAAGTAAAATGTCTTGCCCTTGTGTAGATTTTTAAGAAAAAACACTTAATAGGACCTTTTGTTATTAAGCGTTGAACTACTATTCACAGGCCAACGGCAAAAGAAGTGAGGTCTGTCCCTAGATAGGTTTTGAATAAGAAAATACTCTATGAGACCTCTTTATAGTAAGACCTAGACCTACTAATATTAAGCTAGCATCAAATATCCAAGGCCTTGCCTTTAGGTAGGCTCCTAAGGAAACTCCGTAAGAATACCTTCTCACAACTAAACCTTGAGTTATTGATCTTGAGCCAAAAATCAGACAAAAACCCCAAGGTTTTGCCATAGGGCATGAACTTTAAAACCTCAAGTCTCCGTGGGCTTCAAAGGCAACCCCTTAGTGAAACTCTTGTAGAAAGGTAAAAACGATCCTTCGTATTTGTCAAAAACCCAATTAGGGCACTGTACACTTATTTATACAAAATCTACAGTTAACCGGGACCTGGATCCAATAGTAAGTGGATTCGGGTCTATATCCATATTCAACACTCCCCCTCAAGTTGGAGCAAAAATATTGAATAAGCCCAACTTGTTACACAAAGAATGGAATCTAGTAGAACTAAGAGCCTTCGTAAAGATATCGGCAATCTGTTTCTCAGACTTAGTGTGAGGAGTGGAGATTTGATTATTGAGAATAGCCTCCCTAATGAAATGACAGTCAACCTCGATATGCTTAGTTCGTTCATGAAAAACAGGATTGTTGGCTATAAATATGACTGCTTGATTATCACAATGTAATATGATGGGAAGTTAACAAAGAATATTCAACTCTTGAAGGAATCCTTTCAACCACATCAATTCGCAAGTAGTGTGTGTCATTGCACGATATTCAGCCTCACAGCTAGATCTAGCAACCACACTCTACTTCTTACTTTTCCGGGTGACAAGATTCCCTCCAACATATGTGCACAGCCCGGAGGTAGACTTGCGGTCATCAAGACTTCCAGCATAATCTGCATCCGTGTAGGCTTTAACTAAGGTATGACCATTCCTTTTATACGACAATCCGAGACCGAGAGTTCCCTTAAGATACCGAAGAATAAGCATGACAGCCTCCCAATGGCAATGTTTCGGTTGTTGCATAAAGCGACTGACAACCCCAACGGCATAAGAGATATCAAGACGAGTAATAGTGAGGTAGATGAGTTTTCCCACCAAGCGACGATACCGAGCGAGATCAACATCTACAGACTCAGCTTGACAGCTCAGTTTCTCATTGGGCACCATAGGAGTAATTGCAGGTTTACAATCAAGTATGTCTGTTTCTTGCGTTCAACAACCCCATTTTGTTGAGAAGAATAGGGACATGATATTTGATGTATAACAGAAAAGTCAGAGCTAGTATATTCCAAAGCATTGTCAGTACGAAAGATTTTCAAGGAGACACCAAATTGATTTTTTATTTTAGTATAGAATATTTGGAAAACAGAAAAAACATCGGACCGATGTTTCAACAAAAAAACCCAACACAAACGAGAGTGGTCAGTAATGAAAGTAACAAAATATCGATGATCATTTTTACTGGGTACAGGACTCGGCCCCCATATATCAGAATGAACTAGACCAAACGGGGCATGACTCAAAACATGATCCTTTGACTTGAAGAAAGAACGAAAATGTTTTCCAAGTTGACATGCATGACAATGAAAATGAGAATTCAAACTAGAAGAAACAGACAAACGTAGTTTTTCTAGAGAAGGATGACCCAAACGGCAGTGCCACTGATAGGCGGTGTCCTGTGATGAAAGGTGAGCGGTGGAGTTGGAGAAGACATACACTCCACCCTGCCTATGCCCCTCACCAATCGTCACTTTCGTCCTGTGATCCTGAAAGACACAATAGGATGAGAAGAAGGTTACGGAACAGTTTAGCCTAGTAGTTAAGACAGATATAGAAAGAAGATTGACTGGAAATTTAGGTACATAAAGAACATAAGATAATGTCAACCTAGATGTTAATTGAACAGTTCCAATTCTAAGAGCAGGTATAAGAGACCCATCAGCTATGAAAACAGGTAAAAGTTGGGTATCAAGATGTAAAGATGTAAACAATGACCTATTACCTGTCATGTGAGATGAGGCACCTGAATCCTGAATCTAATATCCAAGAATTGGTTGAGGCAAGAGTGGCTATACCAGATGGATGAAGACCAATGGAAGCAACCATAGAGGAAGATGAAGCTTCATTGTTGACCTTTCCCTTCAGCAATCTTTCATATTCAGACACTGTGATGACAATGGTAGCTTCAGAAGAGCCAGTCGTGGTTCTGGTTAGATTCTCAATCAGAGTGTGTTCAGCTGGAGAAGCCTTGGATGAACTGTGAGCTTGGGATGACTTTCCAAATTTTTGCCAACACCTATCAGAGATATGATTCGTGCATGGAGAAAAAACACGACCATGTCCGCGGCCACGACCAAAGCCTCTCCGTCCTCTCCCACGATCTCCCAACCGAGGTGCAATCAGTGCACTATCTATAGTAGCTACAGTAACAGATGTGGAGACTCGTAACAAGCGAGAGAAGACATTCTGAATATTGGGAATTGAGGGATCCATCATTAGCTGAGCACGAGCTGCGGCATAATTTTCATTCAGGCCAGATAGAAACTTAGCAACTAGAAATTCTTGATGTTGCTGAAGAATAACTGCAATATCAGCTATTGCTGGATGAAGTTGACATAGCTGGTCCCATTTTCCTTTCAATAAGCTATAGTACTTTTGAAGAGACTTTTCTCCTTGTTTCATATTGATAATCTCTTCGTACAAATGATATATATGACAAATATTTCCTTGAGAAGCATAAGTGGCAGTAAGGGAATCCCAAAGGTCCTTGGATGTGTCAAGGAACATAATTGTATTGGTAATTCCTGGTTCAATACTGGTTATGATGGAGTTAAAAACAGCTAGATCAGATCTACACCAATTTTCATAGTGGGGATTTGAGGAGGCTGGAGGTACACCAATAATATGGTGTTCCTTCCCAAATGAGCTCTGATACCATGTAGAAAGGTAAAAACTATCCTTCGTATTTGTCAAAAACCCAATTAGGGCACTGTACACTTATTTATACAAAATGTACAGTTAATTGGGGCCCGGATCCAATAGTAAGTGGATCCGGGTCTATATCCACATTCAACAACTCTAAAGACCCAAAGCCTGCCTCTTGGCAGGTACTCCAAAATCTCGATGCTTTATCCTTAAATGAGGTCCTTGGGGAACCCCTTAATTAGACCCTCCTTGAGGCATTGCCCTCAATAGACACTCTAAAACCCTAAAGCTTTGCCATCGGTTGGGATTCTAAGATAGCTCTTAGATGCTTAAATATTAAGCTTATGAACATCAACCTTGTGCATTATTAAGCTTATTGTTGCTAGCTTTATGGCAGTCCCTTAGAATGTCCTTCTTGCTGCAATACCATAATTTGTTTTTCTTAGGTAGCTGAAGCCTAGATGCTTCGACCTCAAATAAACTCTTATGAACTCGTGGGAAGATCTTTTTTGGTCTTGTGCATCTACCAAAGTTAGTACCTTTGGTAAAAGGGTCTAGTTATCATCCACATCATTTGAAGTCATATGTCAAATTAGTACATCAAAAATTTTATCTTAGGCCTACCACCTAACATGATTATGCTCTTACCTACATAACTATTTGAATTGCACGAAATAAATTGCACATGACACCTCTCCACAACAAATCTAAAGTGCCCTAAGTAAACCGAGGTCTGGAGGATAATTGCTTGAGACACAAAACTCAAGGATGATCACCCGATGTAGAGGTTCCTAGGGAAGAGCATTGGAAGGCGAAGAGACCTAGATTGCATCCTTGTAATCATTGATGACACCTTTTGCATTTATTGCCCTATGCATGACATCCACCTTTAGACCCCTTAATGTGACAAAGGGGATTTATCTGCATTAAAGAAGAGGTAGGACAACTTCCTTTGCATACCTTTGCGTGTCTTACACCAAGTGTTGTAGTGTTATTTGTTAGTGACACATATTTTGCTCTAGGCCTGTAAGGGTGTATAATACCTATATATTCTCCTTTTGGTGATGCTTATAGAATTCTTTTCTCTAATTGTCTCTTTATCTGTAGATATAATCTCTTATGACTAATCATTTTGCAACTCCACTTCACTAACTTGAGAATTGGAGGATGTTTAGTAAAAACATGGGCTGTTGTCTGATTGCAAGTAACAAGAGAAGAGTTACATGTATAACAATGAGAGCTCTCCTAGCGAGATAGAATCCATTGGAGATATATATTTAGATTAAAGCAAACAAATTCTTTGGAAAGATAGTACAATAAATACGAAGATATATAGGCTATGTAATTCAATTGCTCTTATTTGATGACATCATAAAAAATTGACTTTATATCTAAAATATGTATGTTGTTAGATTTTTTATATTGTATTAATACATAATTTCTATAGTTTAAGAGCAATGAAAATTTTTATAATTTTTAAACTAAATAATACTAATAGCAACAATATAATAGTGATAACACAGGAGCTTTACCAAAAACCTCATTTTTACAATAATAACAATTGTTCCAAAAACAACACAACTCAAAATAACACTAATAGCAACAACATCATAGTAACAACATAATAGTTATACAAAGCACTTCATTTTTATAACAATAAAAAAATGTTACAGGAACAACACAACTTTGCCAAACGTAGCATGCATAACCCAAAACCCACTCGGTACTCAATTATATAAACATTTTTTTATTTTTATTTTTATTTTCATTTTAGAGTCAATGATAAAATATAATTTTTGATATTAAAATATTTTCGTATATTTACTATAATATTTATTTTAATGATTAATTGGTGGAGGATTTGGGTAAAACTATGGATTGATTAGTATTTTTAATATGGTATTGGCTGCCCATACCCTTACCGCCTGTTTCAGTGAAGGGAAATAGGGAGAGAAAGGAAAGAAATCTAATTCTTTCCCTCTATTTCCTTGGTTTCAGTGAAGGGAAATAAAAGGGGAAAGGAAAGAATAGGGTTTCCGTTCTCTCCAAAAACGTTCACTCGAAATAAGAGGGAAACCTCATTTCCATCCGCTGCTCGGGTCTCGCCACTGCGTCTTCGACTGAACCTGTCGCCGCGCTACTCACGTCCCGCCACTGCGTCCTCGACCTCGCCCTCTCGCCCTTTCGCCGCAACCTCACCCTCTCGCCGCGACCTCGTCCTCTCGCCGCGACGTCTTGCTCTCGTGTCTTCGCCCTCTCGTCCGCGGCTCTCGCGTCGTCGCCCTCTCGTGTTTAGGGCTTTGATTTCGCCGCTGCATCCTCCCTCGCCGCTGCATCCTCCCTCGCCGCTGCCTCTTCGATTGCACGCCGCTGCATCCTGACTCGCCGCTGGATCTTCCCTCCCTCGCGTCGTCGCCCTGACAGAAGCCTGATTTCGCCGCTGCATCCTCCCTCGCCGCTGCCTCTTCGATTGCACGCCGCTGCATCCTGACTCGCCGCTGCATCCTCCCTCCCTCGCGTCGTCGCCCTGACGGAAGCCTGAAGCCGCCGCTGCATCCTCCCTCGCCGCTGCATCCTCCCTTGCCACTGCCTCTTCGATTGCACGCCGCTGTGTCCTCTTCCTCGCCTCCCTCACGATTGCTGTTCAGAAGGTATTCCATTCTGCGCATGTTTAGGGCTTGTGTTTAGGGCTTGTTCACGATTGATCCTCAAGAACACGATTGCTGTTCAAGAACATGGACCTACTATTATTACTTCGGGCCTAAGTATTTTAAGCCATGTGCAAGTTAATTAGTAGCTATCTCTTCGGGCCTGGTCCTAGCTAGCATTTTGATACAAATTATACTCTCAGTTCGATATGTTCTTTCCACACAAGCTTGCATGTATTACCTGCAATGCATCCATTAAGTACAGAACATTTCTCCAGTACTGCACATGATTAACTTCTTTCTGCCTTTCAGGCCATTTTTAGTATATATTGAGTACCATTGTATTGAACATATCTCGAACTAGTACATATTGGGTTTATTGAACAACGAGTTTTATGTTAAATTAGCTTTATATGTGTGATACAGGAATTATACATTTTGATACACATCTTTTACTTTGATACAATTTGTTTGTCTATTTATAGGTCTTCTTATGGCTCCGAGCAAGAATATGATCCTAGCTATTCATTTTCTTAATTGTCAATACACATGCATAGCTGCATGGATTCTTATAGAAGAGTTGATGGATAGACTACAACAAACATGGGTCGAAAAACCATTACGAGTTAGTGATGAAGTTAAGCATGGCATTCGAAAATATGATGATTCTGTAGTGAAAGTTACAAATGAAAGTATTCAAATGTTGATGAGCTCCATGGAAAAGAATACTAATGTCTTGGTAAATGCTGTCAATCCTGCACAATTGGTGGAAAAAGAGTACACAAAGACTGAAATATTTGAGGAGCTAAATAAGCTTAATCTTCCTCGAGAGACTTTGATAAATGCATATATCTTATTGGGTACAAACAAAGAAAAAACACAACTCTTCTTCTCAGCTCCAGATTGGCTACGGGGTGATGTTTTGAGTCGCTTGATGAATTAATAACATATCCATGTTAGTAGATATTTGTGTTGGACTTTAGTTGGACTTGTGTTGGACTTATCCATATTGTATTTTAAACCATCATTGTGTAGATGGTATAGACATGGATATGTTTTATTTGTTGTTGAACTTGATACTATTTATGTTATGGTACTTATGTGTTGAATTGATGATATTTATGTTTTGGTGGTAGTGTATTTATATTTTGTTGAATTTATTATATTGTATATACAGGTATTGTGTTATAATATAGAGGAAATGCTGTCAAAATTTTTGATAATTTTTAATAAGAATTTATAGTACTTTTATATTTTTTATAATTTTTTATAATTTTTAATAAAAATTTATACAAATTAATATGAATTTTATAGTATTTTTATAATTAACAAACTATATTATTTATAATTTTACTAATTATTTATGTATTATGTATAATATAATTAATTTAAAATTTTTTTACTCTTTTCTTATTTCCTTTCCTTCCACTGAAACACAGGGCCTATAAGGGAAAGCAATGATTTCTTTCCCTCCTTATTTCCTTTCTCTCCTTATTTCCTTTCTTTGTTGATTTCTTTCCTTCCACCGAAACACAGTGTTAAACCCAAATCTGACCTAAAACCAACCTATCAAACTCAAATCTATCCCAATTAGTCAATTAGCTAATTAAATAGGTTGGGCCGGGTTAAGTAACAACTAGCTAGAGTTTATTTTATATTTGCTTTTGTCCTCCTACAGTGTTATTGTTTAGTTAGCTTTTGTTTGGAGCATCAGCTTGTCATAAATTTATATGTTGTATTTGCTTGAGGGCCCAACATTTTTGCACCCAGAGGTCCATGCACTTTTGGCTTTCCAAGAAAATTGTTGTTCTGATAGCTCCTTGTATGTTGCTAGAAATTCTAGATTTCCATAGCACTTGGATATGTGCACCCATGCCTCTAACACATGGCAAGTTGCTAAAAAGTTGATAGGATTGTGCAACTACTTTAGAAATGTCAATTTAGAAATACTTATGGCTTGCCCTCACTGACTTAATTTAGAAACTCTAGGGATGGCAAACAACCTAAAGTTGTTGAGCGAAAGTGTCTTTTTCAAGTGCCTAAGAAAAATACACTTAGGTCAAGCATTTCTAATGCTTCTAAAAATCGCAAGGTGAGTTTGCCGAGGATTAAGAGTCATTTAGTTAGGATAAATATTACAATTGCACCTATTGTTGAAGACAGACCTATGCTTTCTAGGATTCCAAAGAGTTATAACACATACTTGATTGTGCGGCGTAAGAAATGCACAATTTCGAGGATAGTTCTTGAACAATGTCTGATGATTATGTTATAATCCTAGGAGAAGGCCAACCTAAACTGCAACCTCAACCATTGGCAACACTATCCTCCCTAGGATCATTTGGATATGGTCGTCCTTGGGGTGTTTATTTTAGGATAGGGATGAATGCTTTTATCTTAACATTAAAAGTTAACTTTTACTATTGACCTAACTCCATATGCAATTATGAAGGGACATTGGTTAAAATGGAT
This sequence comes from Costus lasius, assembly GCA_027563935.2. Taxonomy (NCBI): domain Eukaryota; kingdom Viridiplantae; phylum Streptophyta; class Magnoliopsida; order Zingiberales; family Costaceae; genus Costus; species Costus lasius. Next base: position 16,983,714 of record CM050448.1, on the reverse strand, counting down.
AAATGCTTTCTCACTTTTTGATTGGTTATAATATCATAGAAGGGTTAGCCATAGCCTATAAGGCCACTACTACACTCAAGCAACAACTCTTTCCTTAGGGTACAGTGCATCCACTTATTATCATCCATAATTTTTACCTATTATATCTTATGATATGCTTTTCTCATGCAACAATGCAAAGCTAGTTGGGAGGAGAGGTCCTAGATCGATCTAGCAACACTTTATATTCCTTCTACTCTGTTGCCTCAGACCCAAGGTTGTCAAAAATGCGTTCCGGGTCTTAGGATCTTCCGATCCTATGACCCAAATTAGGCAAACCGTTCTGGAACGAATGTAGGATCTGAAATATAATAAAATTTTACAATCCCATGATCTGAGTCTTAGGATTGGGTAGGATCTTACGATCCCATTGATCCTACTCGATCATAAGTTAATAGGTAAAATAAGTTCATATTATACTAAAAATCAATAATCTATTATGTCAAAAGCTTTTAATTGATATAATGTAATTTTTCGTCTTTCATTATCATTATTTGCTCTTTCTTTAACTAACATTCATCAACTTATACTATAGATTGGTCGGCAGGAAAAAATTACCCAGCCTATTTGGGCAACTATTTGGGCGTTCTAGGGCTCCGGCGGCGGCGGGGAGGTGGGAGCTCTTCTGGCCATTCTCTGGGTGTTCTGTGCGGGGCGAGTCTTCTTTGCGAGCGTGAGGTCGGGTGCTCGGCCCCCCTGCAGGGTTCTGCAAGGCCGAGGCGGTGGATCTGTTGGGCTTTATGGAGCGGCGACGCGGGGAGTTCTCTCTATTTGTCGTCTCATCTGCCCTCGGCTCTAGTTTTCATAGCTCTAGTTTTCTGGGATTTTGGATTCGGATTCTGATTTCTAGTTTTCTCGTTGTAAAGATTGTGTTAGTCGATATGTCGCGCGTGATACCCAATATCCAAGTGGGGATGGCATCTCGAGTGCAGGTGCCGAGTGCTTCTCAAGCCTCACCACCTGCAATCGGTAGTGGCCAGGGTTCCTCCAAAACCTGGAGCTCTCTGTTCGCAAAGTCCCAGCTTTGCAGTTCTGATTGCTCCCTCACCTTTTTGGCGATCACCGTCGACCATGGCACGATAGATATCTCTGTTCCTGATGAAGAGCTAGCGGAGAACTGCTCATTCTGGGAGAATTCTCTGGTCGGGTACTTCATCGGGTTTAGGCCGAACTTCCAATCTTTGAAGCAGAAGGTTCATCAGTTATGGAATCCTATAGGTGATTTAGAGATCTTCACGCTTCCAGCAGGATTTATCCTATTTCGATTTGGGTCTGCAGAAGACAAGATGAATGTGCTTGAAAAAGGTCCTTGGTTCGTTTTCGGCAAAATTTTAATCTTCAAAAGCCTTGGTCCCCTGAAGATGAATTGGCCCGGGTGGACCTTTCTTCCATTCCGATTTGGGTTTGTCTTCACAATTTGCCTCTAAGATGGTGGTCTTCGGGCATCATCGGCAAGATCGCAAGCGCAATTGGAAAGCCCATGTTTTCGAACAAGGCCACGGCATCGAAGTCTAGACTGGGAGACGCCCGAGTCTGCGTTGAGATGGAGGCTTCTTCCGAATTCCCGGAAGTCCTTTAGGTGCTAGTGAACAAGGGGTCGGAGGCTTGTATCCGTTTCGAGTATGAGAAAGTTCCTCCCAAGTGCGGCAAGTGCAATGCCTTTGGCCATAGTACCAACAGCTGTGCTGGAGAGAGGTCAAATGAACGACAAGTTTGGAAGGAAAAATCCTCTCATCACCCGGGGCCCGCTGGTGTGGTTGCGTGACAGCAACCGGGATGCAGATTGCAGTTGAGATTCCGCAACAGATTGAGGCTACCAGTTCCGTTGGTGGGCCTTAAGAGACTTGCCATATCCCCCATCCTGATCCTCCCATATCTCCCATAACTGCTCCTCTGGCGGAGGCCTCCTCAGGCAAAGTCCTTGAGAAAGGGAAGACTTTATTTCCCTCCGCGCCTATCCCTGATCCGGAGGACATGGCAGGGGATATGGAGGATTTGGTGCTCGGCTCCTCTGCATCCTTGCTCTTCCCAGGCTATAAGGATAATGCTGGAGCTCTGCATGACCCACAAGACTTTGTGGTTGTGAATTCTAGGAAATCGAAGAAAAAGAAAAAAAGTTCGGGCCCCGCTGCTCTCCCTCGGACCCTAAGAGCAAGAGTCCCTCCCATCCGGACGTCCCATGAACCCCCCTTTTGGCCCCCATCATGTGTTGGAATGTGAGAGGTTTCAACACACTTGCCAAGTGGAGGGAGGTGACAGATCTTGTTAATACTTACTGGATAAAAATGTGTGCCCTACTGGAAACTCACGTCTGTGAAGCTAATAAGTGTTGGCATAATTAATTCTCTCCTGCCCGGGAGGAACTTCTCTAACAACTATCATAAAATAACCGGTGGCAGAATTTGGCTAGCTTGGGATCCTGCTGAGTATAGGGTTGACATTATTGAAGTGACAAACCAGGTGATAGTTGGAAGAGTATCTAATGTACAAGGGGATTTTCTGTTTTGTTTGGGGGTGGTGTATGGTGTGTACTCGGCCATTGAGCGAAAAGAGATTTGGGGGACTCTGTCAAATGGGTCGCATATGGGACCTATGGTGCTCCTGGGGGACTTCAACATGCTATTCTCTCTTGAAGACAAGAAGGGGGGAATTATTCATAGCGAGTCCGAAATTCTCCATAATATCGAATGAGCGCGACCCTTGATATTGTTGACATAAAATCTAGAGGCACCTATTACACTTTGTCCAACTCACAAATTGGAGTCAATCGGATTTAGTGTAAGCTTGACCGTATCATGGCCACAAAGGAGTGGACTGAAAAATTCCCCCTGGCCTAAGCAATATTTCTTAACCCAAGTGTTTTCGACCACTCTCCGGCGCTCCTAGTCTTCGGCACTAGTTTACCTAGAAAGGGTCCACGTTTTCGGTTTTTTAACAAATGGCTCCTCTATTCGAGCCTAACGCAGGTAATCCAGTCCATTTGGAGCTCAAGTAACACCCACGGCACTCCAATGTTCATCCTTTGCCATAAGTCAACTATTGTCAAGCAAGGCCTTAAACAATGGGCGAGAAATATTCGGGCAGAAAAGGAGGCTGATCTGCGAGAGAGTACTAGCAGGTTGGCGGCAATTCAGCTCCAACTTCAAAATAATTTGCATGACGCTGCTCTGTGCGCCTTGGAGAGAAGACAATACCAAGAAGACATTATGGTGTATTGGCTTGAGGAAGAATCTGCTCTAAAATACCGATCAAGAGATCAACTTATATCATTGGGGGATTCAAATACGGCGTATTTCTATAATCTAATGAAAGCCAGACGCATTCGGAATTCCATTTTGTCCATAAAAGACACGCATGGGATTTACGTCTCTGGCGAGAATATAGCTAGCGAAGTTGTGCGCTTCTTCAAAGAGCTATTAGCCCCTTCCATCGCCCCGGTGGATTTAAATGCCTAGGTAAATAAATCACTCTCTGCCCTGGCCACTAGTATCCTTGATTCTAGGTACTCCGTGGAAGACATAGAAAATATCATTATGCGGGCCAACATCTCTAAGCCTCCCGGGGTTGACGGGTTTAACGCGGCGTTCTTCAAATCATATTGGGGAATCATCAAGGATGATGTTCTAAAGGCGATTATGAACTTCATGGAGCATGGGCGCATGCTTAAGCGGGTGAACATCACCTCTCTTACTCTTATTCCAAAAGTCCCTAATCCGTCTTCTTTTGCAGAATTTCGGCTTATTTCCGTCTGCGAGATGATTTACCGCTTTATAGCAAAAGTGCCTGCTAATAGACTCTGCCTTGTCCTTCAGGAGATTATCAATTAACCAGCACGCTTTTTATTCCTGGCAGATCAATTCACGAGAATATTATGCTTTGTCAAGAAATCATGAATGGTTTTCATACTAAGCGTGACACCCTCGCATGTTGATAAAAGTAGATCTTCATGAAGCCTTCGACTCGGTTAGATGAGAAGCTATTGAATACTTTCTGAACGCTTATAGATTTCCGGCCTAGTTCGTATCTAGAATCATGGCCTGCATTTCCTCACCATCATACACGATCAACCTCAACGGGGAAGATGTCGGCTTATTTAGAGGCACTAGGGGGCTGCGCCAAGGATGCCCTCTATCTCCATATCTTTTTATTATTATCATGCAACATCTCTTTGGCCTTTTATCGGAGGAGCTCGCGAAAGGCCACCTTCTCCCCCACAAGAAATGCAAAAGCTTGGGCATCACAAATCTACAATTCGCAGATGATGTGACCATATTTTGTGACTCTTTTGAAGCTTCAGCCAGGGCCATAAACAACGTGCTTGAGACCTTCCATCGAAATACCGGTCTCAAGATCAGCAAAGGAAAATCTCAAGTATTCTTCTCAGCTTCTTCTAGTTCCGGGGTGCAATTGCAAATCACCTCCATTCTTGGGATCCAAACGGGGAACATGCTATTTCGGTATCTCGGCATCCCGATTACCAGCAAGTCTATCAAGGCTAGAGACTGCATGCCATTGATCGAAAAAATCTCTAGATACCTCTCAGCCTGGAGGGCTAAGTGTCTTTCTTATGCTGGAAGAGTTGAATTAATCAAATCAATGTGCTATGAGAACATTAACTTTTGGTGCAGCTCCATTAAGCTCCCAGCAGGTGTCATCTCAAAATTGAACTCGGCCCTTGCAATTTTCTTATGGTCGCGGGGTCACAGGAAGGGTCTCGCAAAGGTAGCTTGGACTAATATCACTAAGCCCACAACCTTTGGTGGGCTTAGCCTGAGGGACATCGAGAAGCTTAATTGGGCCTTCCTTATACGACACTTTTGGAATATAATCTAGGATAAAAATTTCTTAGGGGTAAAATGGATCCATGAGAGGTATCTACAGTCTGACACTATATGGTCGGTCCAATTGTCCAGGCATGCACCGTGGCCTGTGCGTGGACTCCTCACTGTTCGTGACATTTGCATGCAAATGGTTGGATACAAAATTGCGAACGGAGATTCCATCAGGCTCTGGCTTGACCCTTGGTTCGGTCCTAGACTTCTTCTGGAGCTTATTGAGGATGTTAGATTTGAAAACCACCGGGGAGGAACATTCGTCTCAACTCAATTATCATTGATCGCAAATGGACTATCCCAAGACATCTGTCCATGAAGCTTATTGATATCTATGCTGATATCCCCCGTGTGCAAATTCATACCAACCTCAGCTCGGATATTTTATACTGGAACCGCACAACCAATGGGAGATTCACACTCAAATCACAGCTTATGAGGGTCAAGCGCAGGGCACGGAGGTGTTTTGGAAGGACCTGGTGTGGTTCAAAGGGAGAATACCGCGCCATTCCTTTTTCCAAGGTTGATTATGTACCAGAGCGCGTCTACACGATTGGGGTATAGTGCCTGATCCAACTTATTTGCTTTGTAACTCTCATTCCGAGACTATTGACCACTTGTTCATTACTTGTGAAGCCTTCACTGGGTATAGGAATTTAATTACAAGTAGATGTGGTATCAATTTAGATACCAGCACATGTGAGGGGTCCTTGACCCAATTATCCCGCAACCATGGGCAGCATGCGAATCCAACCTAGATTTACATTCGAAAGCTTATGCTGTCCGGGGCGCTTTATTGTATTTGGAGATATCGCAACAACCAAATCTTGGGTACTCACAAAAAGAGACTCATGGACTTCTTTAAAAGCTTGATCTCGGATATCAAAACTAAAATCAAGAGCTATATTCCTCGAGTGAATCATGACCCACATGTCCAGGCTTTCGCTAATATATGGGAGGATTTTGTGGAGCCTTAAGATGCCAGATCCCTTACTCGGTATAATTATTTCGTATATACTTGACTTTGCCTTTGCGCAGGAGAAATTAGGAGTTGGACGCGACTTGTAGATGCGCTAGATGCTGGTGCTTAATCCTCCTCCCAGTTGCGTTCATGTTGGCCATACTTACAAACATCTATGCACAAAAATACTCCTTGAGGGGATGCTGGCAGATTGAACAACGCCAAACGCCAAGCCGGGTGCTGAAGCTCCTTACATTTGAGGCCAAACTAGCCGCGCATATGAAAGAAACCAGCTTGTCTTCTTGTGAATTTGAGTGTGCTTGATGATGTATGGTGTGGTGTTTTTGTATATCTCTTCCCGGTGTTTTGATTTTCTTTTTTTGAGGAGAGGACTTCATTGTTTGCAGGATTCATGCGATAGTTAATGCAGGGGAAACTTTGCCGAATTTTTCATGAATCCTTGGGTTTATGGGGTGTGGGTGTGAGACTGTATATACATTGTAACTACTCTTTTACCACAATAAAATCACCTTCTTGCCTTTGGCAAAAAGAAAAAAACATTTATTAACTTAAGCTTATTATCATTTACAACTATATTTGTCTACTTCAATTATTTATTAGAATAAACTTTGTAATATTTGTCATTGTCATTATAAAGTATATCTTTATTTTGATCATTTTTCATGCTTTTATTTATTGTCTTTATTTCACTGCATGTTTTTATTATTTCTAGTTTTATTGTATACCTTTATTATATTCATCTTTTATTAACTTATCTCCATCATCATCACCTCACAAATATTCAATTTTATTGTGTTATACTATACAATTAATACATCTGAATAATGGTATATATATATATATATAATTTATTATTTTTCAGAATATTTTTCATACTCTTAATCTAATTAGATAAATATATTTTAAAAAATTATATATTTTAAGTGATTTGGTAGGATCTTATGATCTTACAATCTGATTCCACGTTTCGATCTTATAAAGCCTTTAGGATCTCGACCTAGCAACCTTGGACCATATTTGTAGCTTATTTACTAAAATATAGATACTCTTTCTAACTAACCAATGCATCTTTTCATTAATTCTTAGATCTTATATCCCATGCGCTTGTTACCCAAGGTGTCCCTCTATTCCGAGGCTCCAGGTTCCAAAGTCCCTATGTAAAGCATGCCTTTCTCAAGTCTCAATGAGATATCTTGAAGGTGTTTTTTCAAAGCTTTATTAACTGAATTATTTTCTCTAGGTATGTCTCATGAGGAATATCAAATATCTTCTCGTTAATGTTCAACTCACCTTGTCTCTTGAAGTGCTCAACCCGCCACCTCTCTGAAGTTTCGTGGACCATCATATAGGACAATTGTTGTTAAACCCAAGAACTATTACTTTCTCCGGAAGCTCACCAAACATAATACTATGAGCACTTGTTAGTTGCCACGAACTCCTTAGGACAATAATTAAATCTCTTTCTAATTGGGTTTCAATCCAATGAACACAATGCTGGCTACAAGCCATGCTGGAGACCTTTCTAAGCATATATTGTACAATATCTCACAAGAAAACCAAGGCCTCACCTTAAAAGAAATCACTTAGTAAGACTTTTTTGACATTATGCCCTAAGCCACTTGGGTAAGTAAAATGTCTTGCCTTTTGTAGGTTCTTAAGAAAAAAACACTTTGGGATCTCTTTATCATTAAGCTATGAACCATTATTCTCGGGCCGGCAACAAAAGAAGTGAGTTCAGTCCCTAGGTAGATTCCCAATAAGAAAACACTATATGAGACCTCTTTATACTTTATAGTAAGACCTAGACCTACTAATATTAAGTCAGCATCAAATATCCTAGGCCTTGCCCTTAGGTAGGCTCATAAGAAAACCCCTTAAGAATACCTTCTCATAGTTAATTCTTGAGTTATTGATCTTGAGTAAAAAAGGATATATCAAAGACACAAGATCTTGTCTTAGGGCATGAACTCTAAAACCACAAGTTTCCTGGTGGACTCCTAAGGCAACTCCTTAGTGAAACTCTAAAGACCCAGGGTCTGCCTCTTGGTAGGTACTCTAAAATCTCTATGCTTTATCTTAGATGAGCTCCTTAGGGAGCCCCTTAGTGAGACCCACCTTGAGGTATTGCCCTTAATAGACACTCTAAAACCCTAAAGCTTTGCCACCGGTTGGGATTTTAAGATAGCTCCTAGATGCTTAAATATTAAGCTTATGAACATCAACCTTTGGACATTATTAATAGGGATGTCCAAACGGTTTAAACCGAACCAAACCGATTTCAAACCGAATCGAAAGACCAAAAAAAATCCAAACTGAAACTGAAACGAATTTTCTAAAAACCGAACCGAAATTTTGGTTCAGGTTCGGTTCGGTTCGGGTTAAATTGAAATTAATTATATATATATATATATATATAGCTTGTTTATACTATTATATTATTAATTTTTAATAAAAATAATAATATAATACATTTTATATAAAAATATTAATATTATATTCAAATTTTGGTTTGTTCGGTTCAACCTGAATCGAACCGAATTGCACCAAACCGAAAACCGAACCAAAATTTTTTTTACCCATCTTAAACCGAACCGAACCGAACTGAATTTGGCTTAAACCGAACCGATTCGGTTTTTCGGTTTGACCCATTTTTTTGGACACCCCTAATTATTAAGCTTTTTGTTGCTAGCTTTATGCTAGTCCCTTAGAATGTCCTTCTTGCCGCAATACACTAAGTTGTTTGTCTTAATGCTTTGATCTCAAATAAACTCTTATGACGTTTGGGAAGATCTTTTTAGGTCTTGAGCATCTACCGAAGCTAGTACCTTTGTTATAACCATCTAGTTATCATCCACATCATTTGATCAAGTCTTCAAGCCATATGTCAAATGAGTACATCAAAATTTTCGTCTTAGGCCTACCACCTAACATCATTATGCTCCTATCTACGGAACTATTTGAATTGCAAGAAATAAACTGCTCATGACACCTTTCCAGACCAAATCTAAATAAGGAATTAATCACTAACATGGGATTAGGTGGACAGATGGTGTCATTTGCTTTTGTTTGTTTTTTTTTTGGAAAAAAACAGGGGGGGAAGGGGGGGGGGGGGTGGTCTAATGGGGCTGACACCATATGATCTACCCATTATTCTTGGCACGGATTCGTGGCCCTATCTATATCACCTTCGATGATGTTTGAAAGATAATCATTTCCTAACTCCTTATGTACTAACTTGAGCATCAGAGAAAGGATTCTTAGGAAAAGATTGTGCCTTCCTCTTGTTGCAAGTAACAAAGGTAAAAAATGTAGCATGTATAGCAGGAAGATCATCTTTTTTGGCAAGATTGGATCCATTAGCCTCTCTCTATGAAAAAATATTGAAAAATATCTATGTAAGTATTTTAGTCATTTGTACCACTATTTTAATATTCATCCATTTAATACATTGTTTGAATGCCTAAGATACACTCTTAATTGTGGACAAAAAGTATGCTATATTAGGAATTACAATTTCTATGCCCTCTTCAGATTTGGTTTCCCTATGCCATTTAGATGAGAAAAGGGAATTACATTTCCCTACATGTACTGTAGTTTTCCTCTATATTTTTATTTGATATTCAAATCTTGTCTATCTTATCTAGCATATAGTTTTCCTACATCATAAGTCATACTACACAGGAGGGTCCTGAGGGGTAGGGATGGCGACGAATCGAGGCGAGGGCGAGTAGTGCCAAGCCTGTTCAATCTGTCCCCGACCTTGACGATCAAATTTTGTACCTAAGCCCATTAGGTTTCAAAAACTCTGCCCCACACCCAATCCCGACAAATATCGAATCCCCGTGGGGAAACCCAACCATGCTCCCCCATAGTGAGTGGCAAGGCAAGGCGAGCGACATGAGTAGGGGTGAGCAATCGATAATTTCCAATTTACCAATTACTGATTTTACCGAGCAAAAATTTTTATTACCATTATCGTTATGGAATAAAGAATTACCTATCGGTAATTTATCTAAATTGGTAAAAACAAGTAAATTACCGATTTTACCCTTTTTATATTATTTTTATATAAATAATTTTTATTATTATTTTATTAAAATGTCTATGAGTTTGTAACTTTATTCATTTGTTTATAATAATAATCTAATTATATTTATTATTAATATATAATAATTTTATTAAATTTAATTGTATTTATTATTTTATATATAATAATTTCTGTATATTGGTAAATTACTTAAGTGATGATTTTTTTACCATTGCCGTTATCGAATTTACCAAACCGATTTTATCGAAGGTATCGGTAAAATCAGTAGTTATCGATTAATGCTCATGCTTAGGCATGAGCACAGGGAGGGGAGGGAGGGACAGGAGTAGGGTGAGGAGGCATTGAAGAGAGAGGAAGGGTTCAGTGCACGAAGGGAAGGGAGGGGAGCGGGGATAGGAGGGACCGAAGGAGGAAATGAGTTTAGTATGAAGGAGGGAGAGAGGGGAGGGGTTCGATGTGAGGAGGGGAGGGGGGAGAAGAGTGGTTTGGGTTTTTCACTCTTTTATAATTTAAGGGGTAGTTTAGTAATTCTATTAGGTGGGATGGGCTTGGGTTTGGGGCGAGTATCTAAAATCCCACACCCAACTTTGATCCAATTGATACCACTTGGGTTTTACCCAAACTTGACCCGAGACCCGGTTAACTCGGGTTTTTCCTATCAAAATTAGGTCGGGTCAGGCCTGGTATGAGTTTTTCTTTCCATCCCTAATGAGGGGAAGAATTTATCTTTCACCGTAGCCACCTCGATTGCATATAGTTTCAACGTTGTTAAAATTTGCCTACCTGTGGCTCATCCTATTATCATTCTTATATAATATTCTATTATTTATTTCAAGGTTGTTACTTGTTACTGTCATCTAAAATTTTCAATGTCAATTAATTAACATAAAGTAATCTCAAGGGGCGCATAATAAGTTTTAAACATTGTAAGTTTCAGAGGCAAATGTGAAACACATCACATTTCAAATGATATCACTCAAAATATGCATGATTAATACGATGCTGGGCAAGATTAGATGGCTTAGGAAATGTCATTCTGAGACGTGCATACACTCTTTCATGGACCCTGGCATGATTAATATTTCTGTGTTTTTTTTTCATTCCACTGAACCCCATAAAAGGATTCCAAATGTTTACCATAGTTGGAAATAAGATTTGATACAAATTATGTAACTGATGTAAACATGCATCTAAACAATGTTGCCTGAGCTAAGAATACAATACAAGCAGACATGAAATGTTCATTTTTTCCTTAATTTTCTTCACCAGATAGAAAAGTTTTCTGCATGTAGTTAAAAAGTAGAATGTTGATTATTTGTCTCTTTAATAGTTCGTGTGAATAAACTGAAAAGGAAACAAAGCCTTAGTGTTTGACAAATAAATTTCATAGCGTAAGTTGTCTTATATTAATAGCTTTGCCTTGATTCTTTAACGAATTATGGATAACTTTGTTGACAAAACTCGTTTCATGTAAAACTTCAAGCAATTTTTATCAGAATAATATGGTTAATTACTTCCAATGATGATGCTAACAAAGCAAAGGGTAGTAGTTAGTGGTATTTTGCATATTACTTTTTTAATTCTAGTAAAAAAAACATTGTTAGTGGTACTATCATTAGACATAAGTTGAGATGGGTTGCTAATGCTATATGACAACTGGAGTAGGATTGTGGTTGTGCTGACTACCTTTTTTCAGAATTCTGGCTCTATTTTCATGATTATTCTTGTTTAGATTTTTTTAATATGTTTTTTCTGCCCATATGTGTTCTACGCTTTAGAAATCAGTCAGGTAACTGTGAACACTAATTGTCTATAAACTAAACATTTGACTTTCAGTTTAGTTTATGCTATTAGTTTTTAAGTTCAACAGTTTTGGATTTATTTAGGTTAAATGTTTGGTATTGATAAAAAATGGAGACGTTTTCTATCCGAGCCCATATATTAACATTTCTTGATCTTTTTTTGGTGTCTAGTTGCACTTGGTTCTTGTAGTCTGATAATTCTGCAGCTACGTACAGGTCAGGTAGATTTGGTTGCATCGATCAATTTCTCGTATCATTTCTACTCAGTTCATGGATTCAAGTCCTGATCTATCGGGTAGTGAGTACCAAGTCATAAAACTGATTGAGGATTTAAAAAGTGATTCTGTAGATGTGCAGAGAAATGCTACTGGTCAGCTACGCCTTCTCGCCCAACATACAGAATATTGGACCGTGATTGCAGACTATGGAGCTGTAAGCTTGTTGGTTACTCTGCTTCATTCAACAGACCCCAAGACCCAAGAGAATGCTGTGACAGCCTTGCTAAATTTGTCCATTAGTGACGAATATAAGATTGCTATTGCAAATGCCAATGCTATAGATCCGCTGATTCATGTTCTTAGGACAGGCATCCATGAAGCACAGGAGAATTCAGCTGCAACATTGTATAGCCTTGCAGTAATCCCAGAGATCAGGGTTCAGATTGGAGAGTCTGGTGCTATCGGACCTTTGGTAGAATTGTTAGCAAATGGAACTCCTCAGGGGAAGAAAGATGCATTGACAGCATTATATAATTTGTCAAAATACCCTATGAACAACGCACGGATTGTGCAGGAAGGGGCTGTTAGCCATTTGGTTAAGCTGATAGACCATGCAGCAGCTGGCATGGTTGACAAGGCTGTAACTATTTTGGCAAACCTTGCTTCTCTAGAAGAAGGGAGAACTGCAATTGTTCAAGCTGGTGGACTTTTGCTACTTGTGGAGGTCGTTGAACTGGGGTCTCCACGAGGAAAAGAAAATGCAGCAGCTGCTTTGCTTCAGCTGTGTGTGAATAGTGGTAAATTATGCAATACAGTTCTTCATGATGGAGCTGTACCCCCATTGGTGGCATTGTCACAATTTGGTACACCACGTGCTAAGGATAAGGTAATACCAATTATTTCAGTCCTACGCTTCTTTTGTTTTACGAATCATAATTGTGATGTTATTATTAATGAAAAGGTCTTTTTGTTTGATACACGAATAGTTACCCAAAATAGTCTCGTCTTGCTTGCAGTTATTTGTTGCTAGTAGATTCAATTGAACATTCTGATCCAACAAAGCACCTAAAAATTTATAAAAATCCTAGGCATGCCGCTGCATTTTCCTGTGCATGCATCCAACGGCACAGGCATCCTCTGCATATGGGCCCATTTGGCCTGGGATTTTTATCCACTGAAAGTTGTATCATCTATTCCTGATTTCTAGTATAAGCTCTAATTCATTTGCATAATTATGTGAATTTCAAAGGACTTATATAATTCATATGATTCTGGATTCCTTCTGGTATAAAAATGCATTTCTTTTTTTCTGTTTATTTACATCCCCAGAAGACCTGTAGTCATCTTAATCAAGAGAAGTTTATTTGATTTTCTTGTTTCCTTGCCAATTACTTAGTGTTATTTTATTATTTGACGTGAGTTCTAACTTGATTCTGTTTTGTGTTGCATTCTTGCTCAGGCTCGTTCTCTCCTAAGCTTGTTACGAAACCAACAGCAAGGTTATGCTCGAAAGAGATGATCCTGTAACTTTAGGTTTCTCATTTTACTGCAACTTGCAGTTTGCTTGTATTGTTTCTAACTTGAAGGCTGATTGATTGGTTAGAACCAGGCGTGCGTCGCATTCAAAGTTCCCAACTTTTTCAATCCATCAGTAATTGGTTGGGGTGAAGTGCCACTTTGTAACATAGAGCAGTCTGCTATTGTTCACTGGTATATTTCTTTTTTTTTTTTCCTCAGTCACGTGGTGTTGTTTATGTTTAACCTCTATTGGACATTGTATATTTTTTCTCTGCTACTCGAGAAATATATGGAGCAAATGCCAAAAACGAACATATCTCAAACCTTTCTTCAACAAGGTGCGTTGCTACAATATTGGTAACATCTGATCTTGGTTAGCATTTATCTTGTTTCAAAAAGCACTTATCTTACATTTAGTTATATTAGCATTAAATAAAAAGTTCAAATAGTAATATATATTTTGAAGTGAGAATATTTTTTTAATTATAGTATACATTTAATGTTATATATACACTGCTAGTTTTTTATATGAAATATCTCGTATTGATGTATATCTTATATTTTATCAAAACTTTAAACTTTCTTACATGATATTAATTAAATTTGCAGAGGGCTTTGTTTCGTTATTTCTTCCAAGGGAAGTGATGCCCATTTTTACTGTCCTTTTTTTGACGTAGTGCATACTAACAGGGCATTGAAATGATGTGATCGAACCAGAGGGTTTTGGATTCAATTTGCACTTACCTTGCACTTAGATATAGTTAATTTTAGCCAAGGAATGTGATCTTTGTTAAGCTTAGTTGACTTAAATCTAGTTTATGACAGTTTGCTAATCTAAGTTCAACTCAGTGAGCAGATAGCCAACTTAAGTTCTATGAAATGTAATCTCTTAGCAATCCGTAAAAGGGAATACTCTTCCCAAACTAAGAACGCATGTTCCTTTCCTTTTCATAAATTCAATAATTCTCAATATTGACTAAGCATAAAGATATAGCTGATGTGTGTGCGCGTGCATATATTTCCATATATAAACAAGTAGATAGGTAGCCTAGCTTATTTGTCTCACCAAATGCCTCTTTTTCAATGTAGAAGTGCAACGACAATTGAGTGAAAACATTGAATGAGCTCACTATAAATATGATAATCAAAATACAAGAATCTCCTACTAAGATACTTAGCATATTTTTATTTTGATAGGGAAATTAAATCATCAATTACTTGTCATTATCGATTCTTATCGTAATGACGCCAAATCCCTAGAACGTGGGTGAATTCCGAGCTAATTATTGACTCATCCAAATGAATAGTTGTTGATGTTGAGCTAATTCTTCGGTCAAACATCTATCTTTATCCATCCGACCAACTTAATTATATAGATTTGATCCCGTTCAAAAAGAACTATCCTAATGAAACATATTTAAAGAAGTAATCTTGAATGCTTCAGATGGAGCACGATCGCACAAGAATGCGAGATGTTTATAGTTGAACACCTTTAAAGTATAAACCCAAAATCCCAATATGTGCGAGATGTCTGTGGGCCGGCCCAATGTTCGTGGTGGAGCCTTGGACCACAACAGAAGTCGAATGTATAATTATAAACGAAAATAATTCATGAAAAAGAACCCCCCCAAAAAAAAAACCGCAACGGTTAATTACATGGTCTAACCGACCGACACCCAATTGATTCGGTGGAGCTGAAGTCGGGTCCCATTCACGTGCGCCACAAAAGCTGCATCGAATATGCAGTACATCCTAGTTCGCCCACTTCTCTGCCATTTCGTGGATTCCCTCCCTCGTGGCATTTGCGCGAGCAAGGTTAAAACTACAGCCATTGCGTATCATATGACGACACATTGTACGTGTGCGTACCAACTCAATTATGCAATATTATGTTTAAATGGTTGGTGGCCCATCCTTAGCAATAACTTTACCTTCTTCCTGACTGGAACAGATCATGTATCTTTGTAAACTGTCAATACAAAAAGAAAAAGAAACTTCAGCCCTCGCCTTGGCTACAAATTGAAGTAGAGAAGGCTTAAATCAATCAAATGAGATATGATGATCCTCACCAACGATGTCAACTCCAAGCCTTCAATTGTTCAGAGTCCTCGCTTCTATAATTTCAAGTAATCCTTACCTAATCAAATTGCAAAGAAAAGAAGACAGAATAATACTCTGTTTCAGGTTTCATGTGCAAGCGGTTCCAATAATAGTAACACTTTTTTGTGTTCGAGAATTTGAATTGACACCGACACACACAAGAACCGATCACCACAATCTCACGAGAACTCATCGGAATCTTTTAACGGCAGCTTGCAAGCCGGCAGGGGTCCGCCGCAGAGGCAGTGATTCTCAGCCAAGGAGGCGGCCTCAAGGTGGTCGAATGGCGCACCCTCGGGGATGCTTCCGCAAAGTCTGTTACCGCTCAGGTCCAAATGCCCCACATACGCCGCCGCCACTAGCGTCCTCGGCAAGCTGCCAATGAGTCGGTTGTGTGACAGATCCAGTGTCGTGTAGTACGACCCTGACACAAATACGTCCGGTATCTCCCCTTCGATGGCGTTCCGGCTCAGGTTCAGGATGCTGGTCCGGCCGGCAGCGAGAAGTGCCGACGGGATCCCTCCGGTGAGCCGATTTCCGCCGAGGTAGAGAGCGCCGAGCACTGGCATTGACCCGAGGCCGGAAGGGATCTCCCCGGAGATCCGGTTCTCGGCGAGGTCGAGGTCGGCCAGCCGGGTCATGGCGCCGATTGAGGATGGGATTTCGCCGGAGATGCGGTTACGCGCGAGAAGGGCGCGGCTGAGCATAGCCAGGTTTCCGAAATCGGCCGGGATGGGACCCGAGATCTGGTTACCGCTGAGATCGAGGTGCTTGAGTGAGGCGAGGGCGGAGAGGGAGGGGGGGATGGTGCCCGAGAAGTGGTTGTCGGCGAGGTTGAGGACGGCTAGACGGGCGAGGTTGCCGATGTCGTCGGGGATCGGGCCGGAGAGGCGGTTACCGACGAGGTCGAGGACAAGGAGAAATGCGAGGGAGGTGAGGCAGGGAGGGATGGGGCCGGAGATGCGCTTCCAGTCGGCGACGGTTAGGGTTGTGAGGCGGTCGAGACGGCAGACCTCAGGGGAGAGGCGGCCGTACATGAGGGCACCGCCGGAAAGACCGGCGCTGGCGACGATGGGGTCCTCGGATTCCCCCCGGAGGGAAATGCCGGAGACGCGACCAGCGGAGGGGTCACAGCTGACGCCGTACCAGTCGGTGCAGCAGTCGTCTCCGGTCCATGATGAGAAGATGCCCAGATGCTTCTCTGAGAGGGCCGACTTGAAGGCGAGGAGGGCCTCGCGGTCCGACGCATTGCACTTGGCGCTGCCTTCTGCCGCCGCAGCGGCGACGGCGAAGAGGACAAGGACAATTAGCAAGCGGGGCGCCATGGAGTGCATGCGGGAAAGGATGCGAACCAAGCTTTGTCGGTCTGCTCTGAACGCTTGGTCTGGGTTTATAGTTTGCACGAAATGGGTTTACTTAGTGTTAGGCTTGGTTCGAGCCGGTTCAGCCCAAAGCCCATGAGGCAAAGAAGTGACCCATGGCGCTTGTGAGGATCAAATTGGAGCCCGATTTTAGTGGTCAATAGGCGACGTTGACCCCAAAATCGGAAGGTGGCTGCAATAGCTCGTCTTCGCAAGCTACACGCGGACGTGCACGAAAGAAGAGAGGCAGAGCGGGTCTTCGGCGGGTTTCTCGGAGCGGACGAAGCAGCCGAAGGCGAGTGGCGGAGCGTGATTATCGGCGACGAGCGGGTCTAGAGGAGATAAGGAGCGGCGTACGAGCGTCTCCCTTCTCCTATAAAGCTACAAGAAAAGAACGACAAGGGGGAGAGCGCTGGGGAGCGCCACCACCGGCGACGGCCAGGGCGCCGTCGCCCCTTCCAGAGCAGCGGCTCTGATGCCGCCAGAAGACGAGGCCTCCGGAGTGGAGGTGTAGACGAGAGAGAGAGAGCTCGTGTGAGCGATTGTAATCGGCGTCCAGTGGGACGATCGGCGAGGGTGGGATCGAGGGTACTGGCGACGGAGGTTGCCGGAATAAAGGGGAAGGCTTGTAATTTCTTTCCAGGTGAATAAAGGATTCTTCCTCCCTTCCCTCGTTCCCTGATTTGTGCGATATCGGCGGCGTCTCCAGCAACGTACTCGGCGGCGACGTCGGGGGGGGGGGGGGGGGGGGGGGCGGGGGGCGACCTCCGGACGACGGCTTCCGATCGAAGACGAGTCTGAGACGCAGGCGGCGTCTTTTCCCTCTAGTGAGCGACGAGCGAACGCAGGTGTGCGTCCGCGCGGAGGAAGACGACGGAGCGAACGTTCGAACGAGTGGCGTTCGAAATGAGGTAAAAGTCAACACATAAGGCGGTCAACAAAATCGATTTGGCGAAATCGATTTCGACTGACGCAAGCAGACATTAGCGGGCGGAAGTCAAAATTGGCGGCGTGATTTCAAATTCACGAGCGGCGAACGAAATCAAAGGGTGACGTCAGCAGTCGGCGGCTGACGTTAGCAAGGGCGATTAAATCAACCGAGCGGCATTGACGGCTATTGGGTTGACTGGTCAAAATAGTTGACCAGTGAGGTATTTTCAATTACGGTTTGATTTTGGATTTTCCAAATTAGGATTAGGGTTTTCTGAGCGATCTTGTAATTTGGGGATAAAAAGTGAGCGGGGAACTAGGGTTTCGAATTCAGGGGTGAGATTTGCCCAGAAACCCTAGACTAGTTGCGTTACGGTGTTCCGCCGGATAGTCCTGAGATAGCGGATAAGTGCTGTTTTTAGGCTGATCCGACCGGGGCATGACACTTAGGAATTGGCAATAACTTTAGCTGCAGTTTCTGACGACTAAGAAAACCACGTGGCGGAATCTCAATGGCAGACTGTTTTACTTAATGTAGATGCTAAAGCAAATTAACCGGAGGCGTCGGCCGCTCTCGTCACCCCGCGTGTATTGGATGAGAGGAGAAACTTGGCCGTCGGTGAAGTCGTTGGCTTGGCTAATCACATTTATGCTGTGAACGATAATTTGGTACAGAATTTACACTTGTGTTTCTCCTTTTTCAGACACAACGCAAAGTGCTACTTCTACCAATATATTGAAATTATATGGTTCATTAGAATCATCCTCGGCTAGTTTATGCATCAGCAGTGAAGGAAACTAAAGCAGCAAGTGCTGAATATACAGCAAACACATTCACGAAGAGCCACTAGTATCTGCAAAGAACCTTGCACTTCATGATCCTATCTTGAATGTACATTCCTGGCACAATCATGATCTGAACTACCCCGATCGGAGTCTGTGCTCTCTTTCTGTCTAGAAGCACATCCTCCATATAGAATGGATCAAACTTTTGGTTCTCGGCCACTCGCAAGATCACCAATGGCGGACTGAAGGAAAATGCGAGCAGGTGAAGCAACCAAATGCACTTGGCAGCGACGAAGAAGCACTGGAGAAGCGGTTCAGGCCATGGTCTTGCCCAATTGAGCAAAGAAACAATGCTGCTCATCTTTTGATCACAGAACCTGCTGAACTCTTCACTATAGTACTTAGTTCCCTTGTGCAATACCTCGTTCCAGCTCAAGTTGCGAAGTGAGATGAATGATTGGAAGTAATGGTGGCGATCTTGCTGTCGGTCAAGGAACTTTGGCGAGCCATTCCTCTGGAACGCGCAGTTCTCGAAGTCCTGGTACAGAGATCGGTTGATAAGAGCTTCCACATGGTATCGCAACAGTTTGGGGTGGTCACTAGTTATTGCAATCTGATGAGGCTGGAGAAGCAGACTCAGTTGCTCCATCAGGTCTTGATCACTTTCTTCAATTTGATAAATCAACATCTTGCAGAACTGTTTGACTGAAAGCCTGGTTTCTGATACCATCTGTAGAAAACCCTCCACCAATACCACATTGCTGACAGGCATCGAGTAGTCCTCCATCTCAACGTTGGATTTTGTGCTCAGAACCAAATTAGGCCTGTCCAAAAGCTGTGAACACTTGGCATGATTTGCCTGCCTCAAGGCCTTCTTCAACTCGTCACAGTATGTTTCTAAATTGATAAGCTTTAATTGCAGTTCTCCTAGGGAAGACCTCATTTCTGAAACTTGTGCTAATGCAGCGTCCCTGTTCTTTTTGGTCTCAATCAGATTCTTCTTGAGTGATTCGAGTGAGAGCAATCCCAAGTCCTTGAGAATTTGGGCCACATCTTCAGATTCTAGTGAGTGCGGCTTTATGTCTGGTTTTGGTTTCTTTTTTGAGCTGGGAAATAACCATGACAGAATAGGCCCTCTCTGCTTTGTCTGCACAGGTGTCTGCAACTCAGAGTTGTGCACGTTTGCAACCTTAAAGTTCTTATGCTCCCCTTCACATTCCTTATTAATTGCTGCAGGCCTGCATGAGTTGCATGTTGTGAAGTTTTCATATCCCGGACTTATCAAACTACTTGAAGAATTCAGAATATCAGCCGCCGGAGAAGGTAACAGAACATGATTTATGCTTGACCTTCTCCTGGAGAAATGCTCATTTCTAAAGCAAATGCTTTGCTCACTGTGTGGTGTAGGATGCGCATTTCTACGTAAATTTATTCCTTCATCACTTCTTTCTAGCTTGATACCTCTCCATGTTTCTGATAAGCTTTGATTTTCTGAAGCGATATAGTCATAAGCTTGTAATGAATCTTCTTCATAACTCTGTCAATCATAAAACTCAAGTCGTTCACAAAATCAGGAACTAAAAAGCACACTCTATAACCTGCATAAGTTAAATTTCTGTCTTGTCCTGAATTTAAGAAAAAATTTTAATACTACGAGCAGTTTAGTTTTTCAGAGTACTGATAAGAATCCTCACGACCAAATCACAACTAGAAAGAGGAAATCAAAGAATATCTCTTCTACTAGTTATTAAAAGAATGAGAATTACACGAAATGATGAGCAAAACACTACCATATGAAAGATAAGCAATCTTATTTAGGGAATAATTAAAGAAAAAAAATCAGACTGAAACTTTCACCAGAGGAAGAGTAAAACCCCAGGCGAGGTCGCTATGTAGAATCATACAATCGTCCATGAAACAAAGATGAAACATTACTATGAAGAATCAAGCTAGCTAGGCGTGCATGAGGAGAGTGCCCCTTGGAACAACTATATATAGATTATAATCATCCTGACTCTACCACCCTCGCATTACATTGCGGTCCAAAATTTACATGGAATGCTACCACCTTCTGAGCCCTTACACTATCCATTAACCTAGAGGAGAATTTATCTTCCACCTAGTGATGATGATGCAAGAAAAAAATTGCATGTGAGCACAATGATGTCAGGTTGCTATCACATTTATATAATCAAGGCAGCTTTTTATTTTTTTCAATTTTCAATAGCTTATTTTTTAGAAAAAGTAAAAGTTTTTGATATAAAAACTAGAGGTAGTATAACCTCTAAATAAACCATGATAGTATATCAGCTTTGTTTATTAGAAGTGCACTGATCTGATGGTCCAAAACTAGAGGTAGTAAGGTTGGTTTTAATTGTGAAGAGAGACCTAAAGAATGCTTATTTCTTCTACTCTATTATTCCTTATAAAGGGCACATGAGGTTACCCTAACAATAGCTCTATCATCTTCGAGCATAAGGTTTGCTTTAATACTATTTGTTACAACTTGCTTAATAAATAAACTGACTCATTAACCTCAAGTTAATAATAGTAAATTCATTAAGCTTTATATACCATATTATTTTTTTCTCACTTCCCTCGTAAGACTAAATCGAGGTATCACAAGTGTCTTCTCCACTACTTAATCCATCTAAAAAGCTGATTCCATTATCCTTCAACCTCTTGAATTGTAGAAATCATCCAACTAATGAATACGCTAATCTCAACAGATAATTAGTAGCACTAGATGTCATGTTGAGGCACATTTCTTTCCAAACTTTGATGACCCGTAGCAAGACCAATCCAACTATGGACTAAGGCTAGCCTCTCCTCATAATCAATGACTTTCAATTTCAAAGATTAAGCTATCAATGGACTCAAATTCACCAGAGGCCCTCCTTCTCTTATGGTGGCATACAACTCACCAATATCACCAATCCCCTTCACATATGGCTAGGAAATGTTAACCATGAATCCTCCTTGATGAGGGATTCCTTTGGCAAACATCTTCTCACCTAATAACCATTGATTGTAAAGATCCACCTCTTTACTATTCGGTGTTACCTACATGTTGTACCAACAGAGTCAACTCATAAAAAATACGGAGGGTAATAGAGTAATGATGGATATAGTGATAACTATGTAGTTCATGCAGGAAAATCCATATTGAGATAATCAGAAAATCGCATGTTGAAGTGGAAATGAAACATAAAAACATTTATCAGTTACTGCTTGAGATGCCCAAGTATTGACATTCAGAGTATAATTAATCAACATACTTCCATCAAGAATCCAGTACGTTTAAAGAAAACATGAACAGAATCACTTTTAATCACACTGAATCAGGCTACCGGAAACGCGGCATATCCACCATAAGATCTCAAGAAAAAGGGGGAAGCAAAGATTAAGGGCGTGGAGATTTCTCACGGGCGTGAAGACGGGGTAATCTTCCGCCGCAGGCGGCGGATTAGAGCGACGCAAGGCCGAAGGAGACGCGCCAACAGCCGGGCCAAGGACGGCGGGGCTCCCAAGGTTGCTCCTTTGCAGCAGCGCCGCGTGCAGAGACCTCAGCTCCACGGCCTTGGCAATGGCGGACTGGACATCCTCACTCTGGGTCCCGTGCGCCTTAGAAGCAGTAGAAGATGCCATGGCGTTTGAAAGCTTTCAGAGGGCCGCCACTGCGCTCAAAAGGACATGGTGGAGCGGACATGATCCTCAAAGGGATAACCTTGAAGAAGATGGACGAGATTAGAGTAGGAAGAAATCAAAGGCCGGAATTATCAAGTTGTACATCTTGAGCTCAGAGGTAGCGAGTGAACGTGACAAATGGTTCAATTTATACGCCGAGGAGATGAAAGGTTTATTGGTCTCAATGACATTTTTTACAGCTAAATTACATGCATTCTAGTACCATTCATTCCCAGTAAGTTTCCGCTGAAGATCAATCTTAATTTGAGCACTCACACTTGTCAAATGCAATCTGAATTGCACGTGAGGCTAAATGATAAATTATAAGTACGTAAATAGGATGATTGCAGTGTTCCAACGTCCTCGCTGTTTAAGTTCTTCAAATAATTGAAACCTAATTAAATCAGACGAAAGTTTCTTCTCTTGCCTCGGCTCTGACAGTTGGCACAGATTTAAGCTGAAAATATTGGAGAATGACAGATGGTAGATGCAAGTATTAGTGAATGCTGGTGATCTGTCAATGAGTTTCTTCTCAATTAACAAAATGGAGAGGGATTACATTAGAACAAGTTGAAGACCTCATGCTCACAATAATCTCACCTTATTCTCTGTGGATGTCACATCAGCAAGGTAATGGACTCCTGAAGCAACAAATTTTCGAGTCCCATGAATATTTTGTCAGCAAATGGACTCTTACCACCAGAAGAAGCCAACGGGGATGAAGGGCAGAAACCTCTGCTAGCTGTGCTTATTTTGTTTGCACTTCTGATCAAACAAATTGAGTGGAATCAAGAATCATCAACGTACTGAAGATTACAATAAGGATTGACACAAGCTTTCACCTCTCGTTTCAGAAGATGATGAATCTCTGACACTGTAATGGATTCACGTAGTCAATAGGAAAGCCATGGCCAAGCTCCGTGAGCTGCAGCATGCCAGATTAGGTAATTTGATTGTATCCAGAGGTGATGATGCGCATCTCTGCACAGGATTGTGTACGAGTTTACAGTCCTCATCATAACTTGGAACAGGGGAAGTCTATTGAAATGGCAACATCACGGGATTAAAGCATTCAGGTGTGGCAGCTCTGGCAGATGTTTAGCAGCAGCAGCCTCTTTTCATGCTACAGAATACGCAACGACGAATCGTTGATAGATTTGCAGGCAGGTCAAACAGGTCAGAGGAGATGAACTAAAAACGGCCAAACGAAGAAAGGCCAAGAAACGTGAACGATGGCGACGCCAATCTTGGTCGCATCCCTTCCATGATTCAATCCGTTGGCGTTTATAGAGATGAGAATACTCTAGACAAATTTTTTCCTAAGACACCTTTAATTTTTTTTTTTTCTTAAATACTCTTGACAAATTCCTTATTTTAAAAAGAGGTTCACAAAAATATCAACATTTTAAAATTTGAAATATTTTCACCTCTCACTAAAAGGAGACGAAAAGCATAACCAACATGCCACAACATTCAACATCTATCAATAAGTTGGGAAAAATTTCCTATTGCTGCCGAGGAATCTTAAGCAGCACGTTTAATTTTTATAGAAGAAAGTTTTTTTTTAAATTTTTTTTTAAAAAAAATGTTCTATACAACATAAGCTATCTAATGGTATTAATATTAGGGTATTTTAGATTATATATACTTGTTAAATACCCTAAATAAAATTATATAAAATCTAAAAATACTATTTATTTTTTGTCTTTTATGTAATTTTGTTTAGAATATTTAACAAGTATATATGATTTAAAATATCATAATATTAATACCATTCAATAGCTTATGTTGTATAGATTATTTCTTAAAAAAAAATTAAAAAAAAAACTTTTTTAATGGAAACTTAAGCATGCTGCTTAAGCTTCCTCGGCAGCATACTGCTGCCTAGGAAAATTTTCCAACAAGTTGGGTGGCCTTCAAATGCCTTATGACACGTTTATATGACAATGATAGTCAACTTGATTCTCTTGAAATTAGCATCTTCTCTCGCTATTCAAGATCAATAATATCAAATAAACCATTTGGTATCATGTATACTGTTCTCAGTTTGGATCACTTGGAAGCAAATTGTTTGATTGAGCACCACTCGCTCGTTTTGACTCATTCAAGAATACCTAAATTCATATATATGTATATTTTTTAATTTATGCAGCTCTGTCAACGATGAATGAATGGTGCAGATCTCTCCACATGCTTCATCCACACTGCATTGCATTAGAAACTTCAATCTGAAGAGCTTCAAGACTACAGACAAAATACATATTCTAACAGCTGAATCCACTTCATCAATAGCCAGTTCAAACAATAAGGAGACCTCGACAAAGTAACACAACAAAAAAGAAGAATAAATGCACAATATCAAGGACAAAGGTAAAGTTAGACCAACATCATCAAACAGTTGATGATTGGCCATAACACAGATGATAGACGACGGCTCGAGTTTAATCTTAGCCACTGCATGATCTCATGAACACCCCTAAGTTGTAGCAGAAACAAGTTTAGTTTTCATAAACTAATGGCAGGAGTTCTCATAACATGCTATCAGTCCTGGCAGGCAACCTCCTGAAGAAGTTCAGTGGTACTGAGGGAAGTTTATGCCTGAATCTTGGGTGTCTCAGCACATATATTCCTGAAAGGAGGGCGACAACCTGGAATGGTGTTACATACAGCACTACGGCAGCCGCAAGGCAAAAGATCAAAAAGAGAGCAGTTGCCCTCGGATCTCTCCAGCTTAGTAGGGACTGAAACCTCTCCCCCTGTGTAGCCAGATCTCCAACCACAGTTTGCACCCTTCCTGCAACATTCCTTAATCGATCATACCTCATTCTTATTATTTCAGGTGCCCTAGACGAAGGAAATGCATCGAATTCCTCGTCGAGCTCATCGGGATGGGCGGTGTCCGCATGAGACAGTCGAGTATCCATGTGAGGAGGCTTCCTTGGCCGCCACCGGTAGTGCCATACTCCAATCAAGAATAAGTAAAGAAACATGGTAGGGAGTATCAGCTCAGGGTACAGAACCAGTATTACATAGAGAACATGAATGAGTACAGTTGTTATAGGGTTCGTCCAAAGGCAAATCTGGCTGAGCCATCTTCTAGTTGCAATGAGACCACTGAAGACTCCCATGATTCTAAAGAAATTAGCCTTGCTCCTCCTCATGCTCCACATATGGGAACCCATATCCAGCATGTACTCCACGACCTCCTTCCTCAGTGGTGGTTCTGCACGACTCAACCTCATTGAGACTATCTGCGTGGACTGACTTCTTAGGTAGTCAAGCTGGCCAACAGTCAAAGGATGGAGGTAATGCATCTTAGGCAGCAACGGCCTGGAGTAATTATGCAGCATGTTAAGCAGAGAGGAACAGGAGAACCGAACAGCCAATTGAACTTCTCCCATCTTCTTCACGCCTGATGTGTGCAAAAGAAGCAGAGGATAGTAATGTGTATAAACTTTCTCGGTCTCGAGTGTAGAAAGTCGAATCCGAACCTTGCCGATTCTGTTATCCTTTGCACCATTTGACTTGTCTCCACCCTGTAAGTGGCAGTTGTCAAATACACCAATGGTGATAACAGTACAAGGGTCGAAAACTTCCCAAGTGTATTGTTCATTCCATTTGGGACTAGAACAGTCGATGATTGTTCTTGTGCGAACCCACTTATGCCCATATTTAGCTACACAATAAGCATCTGTAGTACCCCGCCCATCCTTAGTCTTCATTGGCAAAAGTCCCTGAGCAGTCAGTATTCCTAGCTCTAGTATACCAATGCTTGGTTTCCAAAGTTGCTTTGCAGTAGGCCTAAGATCACTGCTATAATGTGTGGATTCATCCAAAACATGGTACCCACCATCTAAACATATTCGTAGATGAATTCGACTAGCGAATTTCACCTCTTTTTTCGGTTCGCCATCAGCTGCCACATTCTTCTCCAAGTGGTACCACTTTGAACTGATGACCCTACAGTCCAATCTTCTCTCCACATTCTGCAGATAAATAACAACCTTTCCCAATACCTCATCCTTGTTGGGTGCGATCCGCTTTTCTACACTTAAGATCAAATGTTCCTCAAAAGGTTCTGCTGCAACAAGCATCAAATCCTCATTCCACATAGGATTTGAGGTCCTGCTTGGCGAAATCCTAGTCCTGAGACTTTGGTTGCCAAGGGTGACTTTAACAAAAACTTCAGGGAATCCTGGATTTTGATTGAGCAACAAGTCTTGGGCTTCAATGACATTCACTCTCAAATACCAAAGCTTGGGAGAGAGGTATACCTTCGACTTTATACTCGCAAGGCCATCACCAGGAATTGTTGCGGCATCAGAGTGCCAAGCTTCTGGAAATGCCTCGTCTGCTTGTGTACCCATCCAAACAGCTAGCATCAGTTCTCCCTTAAGCTTCTCACCTTTTCGATCTTCGAGTCGATACCACTGTGGTGCCAATGGGCTATCCGGTGGAACTCTTTTTGGAATCTCATTCAGATCAAACAAAACCATCCCAATGAAATCATCCTTCACAAAATCCTTGTCCTTGACGACGACCTCAACCACAGAAGCTTGGATCCGATCTTTTGAAAAGGCAAACACTTGGTTCCATTCGGGATTAGTCTTCTTCTCAAAATGCCGAGTTGTGCCTTTGTAATTACCAAGCTTTACTTCCACATACGGGTCACAGCTCCCAGTGATATCCTTTGGTGGAAGGTCCTTGGCTTTCACAACACGAACATATAGGTATTGCATCTGCTCAACAAGGTCATACGTGTTTGTGTGCTTGTCAACACCGCCAAGTCCTCCACCGCCAAGTCGTGGGGCTGTCTCCTTCAAGGAGTAGTCCTCCTGAGGAAGAGGGAAAGGTCTCTGCATCTCCTGAAACTAATGACAAGAGATTGAAAGCTATATGTCAGGATTTATACAAGTTATTAGTGTGAATAAACGAAAATATCAAATAAAACCTAAAATCAGGAACTTGAGTGAAGTAGCCGTCTAGTATCCGAATAAATACTGCAAAAATGTTCACTTATTAACAGTGAGGAAGATCAGAAATGCAATGCACACCGTCAAAAGTTGCCGACATTTAAACTCAAGACGATATTTTTTGGTGCAAACATGATGGAAAGTTGAGTTAATATGACGCACGGCTTAAATTTGAAATTTGTCAAGTTTAGAATACGAAATCTTCATTCTGATCCAGCGAAATTTCGCTACATTGTCTATGAAACGCAAAGGCGGATCATTCCAGGGTAGCGTTGACCTAATGTTCAAAACAGCATGACAAACCTTCCACTTCAACGTAGGCGTGAAAATTTCAAAAAAGAAGTTACAACTTGTACATGCTGTAAAAATAATCCTGAAAAAGATGAAATCTTTACTCAGCAGTCAGCACAAGGCTATGAAAGGGAAAGGTAAGGACAACATAAGACAGAAATCAACTCAACTTTCTCTTGGGGGCGAAAAAATCGCTCCTTTCCCGTTTCAAGAAAAATAAAACCCTAGAAGAGAACGAGATGTTCGCTCTTTCTCACGGCGTTGAGGAAATAAACACCAGGGATCAAGACAAATGCGAAGAACCAAAAAGCTACGGCCTTTAGCAGCGGAGAAGGCCAGTCCGTAATGTATTATGCATTATACCGGAGGAAACAATAACCGCGAAACAGGAAGAGAAGGAGTAGGAGTACCTCAAGTAGATCAACTAGAGAGGAAGAGATGGGAATCTGCAGCAGGGGTCGGGGCTTGCCAGTCAGTCCTTTATCTTGATTCTTGACGATGAAAATGGAAGGTTCTACGCCATTACATTAACATGTTGCAGTGTCTAATCTCTTACAGTGGCTCCGTAGAACAAGACAGAGATCTGAAGAAGCAATGTGTGTGAGTGAGCGAGAGGATGGAGACGACATGCAGCAGCAGCAGCACAGTGGCTGCGAGAGAAATGAGTTGACGGAGGAGAATAATTGTAATTACAATAGCAATAATTTTAAGGAACCCGAGGCGCGAGCGACCGCGGTCTGCGGTTGCCACGTGCAAAGAAAGCTTCGCTGGCGTCTCAAATGGATCCAAACTCGCAAGCGGATCCATGCCCGACTTCTGATTTTGATCATGTTCTGTCTCGAGGCCATGATCCATCAAGATTCAGAACTTATCGGCGAATAAATACATATGATCTATCTAGTTATATAGATTATGGATAATATATATTATTTAAACATGTTTTACATCATTTTTTTTCATTATAAAAGAAAATAAAATATGACTCACTTGAATGAAATAATACGTACATTTAACTAAATTAAGGGCCTGTTTGACCTCGCTATTAATAGCTTTATAATTGTATGTTATGTTGCACTGTCAAAATTTATAAGATGTTTAGTTAATAACTTTTTAACTGCTATCAAAATTTAAAATACTAAATAAATATATTATTTTAAATTATTTAAAATAATAATATATTTTATTTTTCTTTAGTATTAAAATTTTAAATTATTTAAAATAATAATTCTTAAAATTTTAAACGAAATAATGTAAATGACTTTTTTAAAGAAGCAGAAGCTACAAAAGCATCAAATTGTAGCTTTTCTAACTTCTACTTTTTTACTGCTTTTTTCTGCTTATGCTTTTCATTACCAAACAGTTTTCTTTCTGCTTTCTATTTAAAAGCTGATTAAAAGCAGCTTAAAAGCGAGGCCAAACAGACTCTAAATTCTATTATATTTGTCGACTTAACGAGAGCACATGTACGTCTAAGTAAAAGCTATTTGGCCGCACTGTAAAGTAACTTTTAAACTGTTTTTAGAAAGAAGTTATTTAATAATCACAATCAAAATTAAAAAATATTAAAAATATAAATTTTAATAATTAAAAAATAATATATTTTCAACTTCGGGCCATTTCTGTTTTTACATAAACGGGGCAACCAAACTCTAAATTCATCAATTTGGACTATAAAATCTCTTCTTTTTCTTGCTCTTCATGCCCAAGTTTAATCATTGCGAGCCTACTAGACCGGTATGGCTCATGTCAAGAAAATACAATGGACATGCAGACGACCCGGGCCATCTGCTTTGTCTTTTTCTTGTCTTACACTTGCCCTTTACTCCCTCCTTTATGACCTTTGCCTCTGCCTTTTGGCCATCAGCGACCTTTAATAATCGAAGAACAGGAACCTGGGCAGCTCAAGCGTGATGGCATGTGCACCCAACACCTAATCGCACATGTAAATAAAAAAAAAAGAAGAAGCAAGTGTTAGATCTATGATCACTTTTGGTGCCATCAATTGTCCCAGCAATGCCACCAAGTTTGGAGTCGCCAATCTTGTGGCATCTTTGGATGACGAGGGAATGGAATCTTTGGATGGCCCCATAAACGAAGTGCATTAACACTTGATGGACATGAGCTTATGATCATTGCATTGGATTGGAGATCCATTGTATTTGATGTGTTATTAGGTAATAATAATTGGCACTGCAGTTCGCCACTGGCATGAAGGTCAGCAACACAGCTAGAGAAGTCAGGACATGAGAGTGTAATATGAGCAGACAAGGTCCATAAAGCCTGGATACGGCACAGCAGCATCACATGTGAGAGAACCAATAGACGAAACATTTACTGAAGCAAAAGGCATCAGCTAAATAGCATAGAAACGGTGAAGTTCTGGAGCGGCTTTCCTTCTTCAGACAATGCAGAAGGAAAGACATTGCTCAACGAATCCACAGAAAGTGCCCGACGTGACTGAGTGAGAGGTAACCACAAGCTTTGTTTGCAGAGTCGAAGGGCTTGATGCAGATTGAACAGAATAGGGGCACCAATGTTTGGTAAGTGATCGACAGAGCAGTAAGGGTCAGTAGCAACATAGCAAAGCGTGGTTTGTCTACTAGGATAACAATATCATCAAGACTAGGAGTCAGCAAAGCCCTCATTTTGACCTTAGCTAGGGGTAACTGGATGACAACATTATCCATTTATTTTTTTTCCTTGGGTGCATTTCAAGATTCAATTTCTAGTGAACCGGCCCTAATAATGCTTGAAATATAAATAGCCAAAATTAAGTATTAGGCAATATGGGATAAATATTAAAAACCTATATGTCTCCGCAACAAAAGGTGTCGAGTGTGATGCCCCCGATAATTGGATCTTTTATCCTTATGGTTTTCTTATGGTTTTCCGCATATGTAATCATGTCTTGCCCTTAGACGTGGATCACTTGGACGATGGAGTTCAGGACCTAGCACGAGTTTCTGTTGTAGCCGAACTCTATTATTTACTTGGGGATCCTCTCCTTACTCATGAGACCCCCGATGGACCATGGGTGTACTCATACTTATCCATGAGATCCCGATGGACTAGTGTTCTCATTGTGCCAGGATAATCACACTGATGGACTAGTGTGGGCATTTACTCGATGGACTGAGTAGATAGACTTATGCTCAATGGACTGAGCAGACCAACGCAGTAAGCCACCTGGCGACGAGACTATGTAGTATGTCAATGGGGTGTGTCCTCCCGAGTAGGCAGTAGGCCGTTGTGTTCTGACGGCAAGACTGTGGACGAAACCACGAACTGATGTGCGAAGGTGAGCGACCACAAGTCTTGGAGCGTGAAAGTGTACCGACTTGGGGGATCGAGCCTAGCGCACGAAAGCGTGGCACGACACAGGTCTAGCCTGGATGTGGGGTCGGGCCGAAGGAGTCAGGTGCACTACGAGGCGTTGATACTGATTTCGGCAGTAGAGTGCCAAGGCCCGATAGACGGGTGCGAGGAATACTGAGGACAGGGAGACGATGAACGCATTGTAGTACCTGGATATGTCGAACCATATCGGCTTATTGACCCAATCTAGGTAGTTGTTAGTTGGTCTAGTAGCTCGTTTGGTCGAGGGACCGAGGGCGACTAGCTCGCTAAGGGCATCAGATCAATGAGCCCGATTTTGATTCAGTGAGAAAGTGAGGGTGAGTCCGAGGATGGCAACTCGGCTCCAGAGCTAGATAGGGTGGTGCATACTTAGTTGACTCCCTTTCCTGCATGTTACCATTAACGCAGATCACGCATGTAGCAAGATATGAAAATTGAGGAGGCGTGTCGACCAAGAGTGCACGGATACCAAGGAAGCTCCATAGAGGGGATTGCACTCGGCTTCACGCAGCTGAATTCTCAGCTTTTTCCCATGCGGCATTTGAGTTGACCCAGATATTTTCTCTATTTTGACTTTGGCATTTGGATTAGTTGATGGATTAGAGCTTAAGCTTTACACGTGGCAGCTGCTAGTAAGTTTCCATTGCATGCTTTTTGTACCTTGTTCTTACGTGGAGCTTCAGGAAGAAATTGGGAGAAGGAGCTCTCGGCATTCTGCACTTGCGCGAGTCTCCTTGCTCCCGTGTTCTCTGTGGCGATGGCGATTCCTTCCCTTTTAGCTCTCCTCTATCTTGATTCCAGCTTGTCCTTGTGAGTTTCAGTATCAGATCTTGAAGGAGACTCCAGCATTTCAGCCAGCCGAGCCTTGTAGTGCACCCAGCTTGGTTGGACACGCAGCTCTCCCCATTAATCCTGCTACCCTGCCGAAGACCAGGTTCTTGGCCCTGGTAATGGCTGTGCTTCATCCGTAAGGCCTCTCTTCTCCTCCATTTGGATGGCATTGATGAGTCCCCAGCGGCCAACATGACCAGATGCATGTGGCTGGGTGATGCGTGAACTCAGCCTGAGTTCCCAGGGGCGTCAATGCTGGGTGATGAGTGAACTCAGCCTCTTAATCCTGCTGCCTGCGGGGTCTTTGTCTAGAGCTGGGCTCCAGCTTCTAATCCTTCTCTTGGTTCTCCCCTTGGAGGCTGATAATGTGCGCAACCCTCAAGGACTCCCTGAGTTGGATGGCGCATAGAGACCCCTAGTCTTCCTCTGTTTTTGGGCTGGCGGCACGCTCCTTTGTTGCTGATTAAGCTCTTCACGAGCTGGTGGTTCTGTAGATCCTTCTTGGTGGTCGGTTAATCAGCCGACTTGCTGGGCTAGGTAAATCTCTTAAGCTCTCCTGCTGTGCGGATGAAATGCATGCCGAATCCTGGTTTTTGGTTCTTCCTGCATTGAAGTTGACGTGAGCTGTATTTGGTTCTCTCTTCTTGTATTCTATTGGTTCTCTTGTGGATTTCTATGCTGATTTCGGGCCAGGTCGTGCCCTTGACTATTACTGGATTTCCTATATAAACTGTGGCCTGGTCGAGCCTCGTGATTTCTGGATTTGGGCCAGGTCGTGCCCGTTTGGATTTATGCTGACTTATGTGCTTTGATGTTTAGTTGTGCTTGGCTTGTTGCTTAGAGTGTTGCATGTAGCTGAGTTATACTTGTATGGTCCATGTCTTGATTGGTTGCTGGGTATGTGTGCTATCTGAGCCAAGCTCATTGCTAAGCTTAAGTGCTGAATGTGCTAATTGTGCAGGTACTTGAATACCCCAGCTCCCACCTCTATCTGGCTATCCCTTCGCTGCTTGTAAGAGAAGAGTGCAGTGAGGTTTGTACTACTTGTGTGTGGATGTAAAAGAAAAAGAACTATGTAAAGAAAAGAAAAATGCAATTATAAGAAAAAGGTGAAAACATCATAAAAGCCAAAAGGGATGGTTTGAGTGTGTGTTATGCTGTGAGGCCGATTCGTTGGTCGGGAAAATTAGGGAGTGGGTAAGGTTTTCTTTGTTAAGGATAGCTTTGCCTCTCCTTCCTGCCCTCTGGTACACGATCCTAGACCCCCATAAGTAAAAATTTGATTAACATTGAGGATGAGAACCCCATTTGTTGTGTAGAAGATAAGTTCTAAAGATGGTAAGCACCTATTGAGCTTCTTGGTAAGGAAGCAAAGTGCTCGAACATAACAAAGCTGGTACTTAATCAACCCAAGTTTAATTGTCACCCCTAATGTAATGAATCAAGGCTTGAATGTGGTGAAAAAGATCGAGAGCCACAATTCAACAATAGGTGTATCTTGGACCTTGGAGAGACGAAAGCACATAGGTCCATAGCAAAGGCTTGATGCTGCAAAGGCATTGGAGAGGATGTAGATATGAGAACCTAAGCAAAGAGGTGGCTCTGGCTTCATGCATAGATATAGATAGAAAGGGGTGGATAACAGCTTCTCGTGCACCAGTTGGGAGAAACAATGATTCACTAGAATTAGACTTTTCTCTGACTTGATCACCTCTCACGGGCAAACGTGGTCTCATGAAACCTTGGCACTATTATAATGTGGGCTTCCATAGGTGGTGTGTGTAGACATGTTTCAAATGGTAAGGCTAAGCCTCCATCACTTCCTTAAGTATACTGCAATCTTGAAATACCAACTTGTCCTGATTCTGTATGGAACTACTCATCCAAACTATTTTCCCTTATCATATTGCTCACATTTGTTTCGCACTATTAGATCTACAATTTGATAGCTCAGGTGAAAATTGAGCTCTTTTTATTCATAGATCTCTGTTATATTAACTTACAAATGAAGATCCAAAGGTGGAATAGTGCTACAGTTTAGGTGGGTATACTGAAGTTAAGTAATAGTCATTGTATAGTGAATATATTGTTAATAACTCACCATCTGGCATAAACACTCACCATCCCTGTGAAAGGCCTACTTCCCAACTACCATCTCTCCTTTCAAACTGTGTTTTAATTTTTTATCAAATGTCGATCCTTGGGTAAAGGCATATTTTGAACAGCCACTTCTAGCTTTTATTTTCTTATCTAATTTCTAGCAGCAAGAGTCCATGCAAGGATTTTTGAAAAAACCTAGCTGCATAGTGTGTATGTGAGATAATACAACCTCTAGTTCCTTATCCTAAAAGCCTAGGATTGATAAGAATGGTTGGAAGTAATGGAACTAATTGCACCCTACAAAAGAAAGCATAGGTTATGAAAGTAAAAAAGTAATCACATAATATCTACGGAAATCTAAATGTAAGCAAAGGCAATCAAGAACTGAGGAAGAGGCAAACTAAGAGAGGATAAATTCAGAAGCCGTTCGGGCTGTTCAGATTATAAGTGTTTCGAAGTATAGACGTGCCAACAAGTTGGCTGATTGCTTTTATTCACATGTAAAGGAGGCAAAGGCAGAATCACTTTGTAAATAAAAAAAAAAGTAAAGAAAGCAAAAGAACGAGGGGCTATATATTAGAAACTCCAAGCTACTAAGAGCATGAAAGCATAACTTGTTGGATAGAAAGAAACCTGATAGTAACCTTTCAACTTTTAGTTTACACAAATGAACAGCTGAAAAAGCAATTATGGTGCAATTCTCTATAAGTAACTGGCATTTTAATTGTCACAAATATGACCAACAGTTTTTATTCATTGATAATATCGTGCACAAGCCAGCAACTTTTTGGCAAATAAAATCTACCCAGGTAATTCATTTCAATGCCAGCACTTTATGCCATTGATTGTTTTTTGGTTCTGCATAGTACGTGCTCGCCTGCCCCCGGACAATATGAGCGACGAGCGCAGCCCCCGGCCCCTTCCGGAGCAAACCACCCGATCGGTTTGCTGAGAGCGAGAAGATGTTCCGAGCCAAAGATTCAAACACGAAAGAGCACAGTGGCAAGGAAGCTAGCGAACGGGTTTAGGGGACAACTCCTAAACCTTGGAATGAGCTTTTCAAGATTAACATTGGTGGCCCTTCGAAGGCGTCTAGAAGATCTGAGGAAATCCTAAACTCAATCTTAGGAAAATATACTGACCGAGCCATCTTCAACGAGGAACGACTCAATGCTTCAAGAGAACAATGGAAGACTTGTTTGATTGGAAAGTTTCTCACAAAAAATTCTCCTACACATATTTTACAATCGGCCACAGCAAGAGTCTGGGAAACAATACTCCAAATGTGATAATCGATTTGGCAAATAGATATTATACCTTCAAATTTGCAACCAACGATGCAGCAATGGAGGTGCTGACCAGCGGACCTTGGACATTCCTTGGGGAGGTGCTTAATTTGATCCCTTGGCAGCCAGACTTCCAAACCCCTCTTATACAAGATTAAAACAGCACCCATCTGGATCAGGCTCCCTGGATTGCCTTTGGAATATTGGGATGTTGAATACATCACAGCAATCACCGTAACTATCGGAAGGCCTCTAAAGATAGATGATAGATCCTCAGCAATCAACAGGGGAAAGTTCCTACGGGTTTGTGTCGAACTAGACCTTGAAGCACTGATTAAAGAGGAGATTTGGATAGGAGAAGAACGGAAAGGCTTTTTTCAGGTTTGCTCATACGAGAATCTTCTGGTGTTCTGCACTGGATGCAGACGCTTGGGCCACAAATTTCAAGACTACCTGGAAAGGGAGAGGGTTGAAGAAATGACGACAAATCATTGTACAGGCACCGCTGATCCATCTAAGAACTTTGATGAAGGAACAAGCACAGCCGCCCCATCTGGAGAAGCCTCGCCCAGCCCGTGGATTAGGGTTCAACAAGGGCGTAGAATGCAGGGGAGGAAGTCGCCCCCAGCGAAGCTACCGGATCTGGATGAACTGGACACAGAGCAGCCAAACCCGAAAACCAACCGCATGAGAGGAGACACGGGTCTGGCAAATCTGTATTCGGACTCCTGTCACCATGCCTCATAGCAGAGTGGTGATGATAGGACGGGTCGGAAGCTCACCCTCGCAACAACGGGAAAAAAGGGAAAGATACCGTTGAACCAAGTAAAAGTGGCAGAGAGGCCATAGGAGGAGAAGTAAGCTCGCGCAGAAGCCATCATCAGAGCCAAAAACCAACGGGCAAGAGGCCGTTGGAGGAAAATGAGATGTTAACAGGATGGATCGTGAGAGCTTAAGCAGAGAGAAGAAATCGATGTTGTTGCAATCACTCTGGTGCCACCCCAAGCTGCGTCGGATCCGGATCTCGATATGGTAGATCCGTCTATGGTAGATCCGTCTAAGGAAAATGGGCTTGCATTAGTACCATTTCAGGACTCGATTTTTGTGACCCCTCCCTGTCCGCAATCGGAATCTTCCCTCTCTTGCCTTGTAATCCAGGGCATCGCTTGCGAACGGCTAGGCTTTGTTTTTGGTGGTAGGAAAGAGGACTTAGAGGGATGCCACTCCGCTCATCGGAGACCGCGGGCGTCGTCCCCTCCTTATGCAGAATTCGCTGCAAATGAAAAGGGCGAAGGCTGGCCCTAGCCCTCAGTTTCCTGTCTAACCTCTTGGGTCCTTTCCCCTTTTTCCTTTCTCTTTTTCCTCTTATTATTTTGTTGAACCATGAAATTTCACAACATAGGAGCAAGTATTGGATAATATTATGGGGGTCAACTACAAACCTAAGGAGGCTTAAAAGCCTGTCCAAAAGGGGTTTAAAAGTTCAAAAGTTAAACACTTCTGAAGATGTTTAGCGAATAATGAAACTCGATCACCCTTGGGAAGACCTAGACTGCTTAAGCAAAATATTGAGTCATGCATTTATTCAGTGGTGCCAAAAAAATAGGAAGGCATAATGAATCACTAGTTCATTTTAAGTTGCCCGGTTCCATTATTAGCCTTACATTCCAACAGAGCACCCATGTACTCTATCAGTGACAAGCTGATAACAATCCTATTGGGATAGCAGTCCAATTCTCATTTCCACCTCCCCTCTTGAAATCTCATGAAATTTCACAACATGAGAAGAGGATCCTACGAGTAAAGGAATCGCTAAGAAGGACAGTGAGCCATGCCTACAAAGAGGCCACCTGGAGAAATTACCGGAGAAAATCGAGGTGAACCCGGCAGGTCTGCAGAGATAATGTAGCGTGAAAAAAAAAAGGGGAAAAGAAAATATAGTAATAGAGAAGATAAAAGCCATATCTGGGGAGATAAGTAAAAATTCAGAAAGACAGGAAGCTGCTGCAAACTGGATTCAAAATTGAGAGAAGCTGAAGGTGGAATAAAAAAAAAACCGGAAACGACCCAGGAAGAGGTTGTATTAAAGACCATTAATCAACCTTCAATTAATCTAATTCTATAAATAAGCTTGCTGTAGGTCGAATGACCAAGTCAAAATTGACAATCGACTCTAGAAACGACCTAGATCTGGCGGTCACCAGAGTCCTGGAGGTGAGGAAACGTGCAACGAAAGAGAGTCTAGCACGCATGAATAGGGCAGGTGGAACACAAGCAGGTAAGCAGAAAAGACAAGCCTATAAAGATCAGAGAAGACAAGAGAAGGGGGAGTATGGAAGGGATCAGGACTAAGGCAGAGTCGATAAGAAAGGAGAAGGGAGTGGCCATGGCAGTCGATGATAAAAAAAACTATAAGACTTGATCGGCTGAGGCTTATAAAAGGGGGTCCAGGCCGAACAAAAAGCAGGGACGACTCGGAAGGAAGAGGAGAATCAGGCGCAGAGAGATTGCAAGAAGAAGGTAAAAACGGAGAAAAGTTTTCTTAGGCCTAAGGTGCACTAAGCACCCATGGCACTTCATGATGATCATACACGCACTATTTCTTTTGCTATCTCTTAGGCCCAAAGTGCACTAAGCACCTCGGCACCACGATATGCACACACGCATTATTTCTTTTGCTGTCTCTTAAGCCTAAGGTGCACTAAGCACCCATGGAACTTCACGATGATCACACACGCACTGCTTCTTTTACTATCCCTTAGGCCTAAGGTGCACTAAGCACCGAGTGGCACCATAGTAAAAAAATGCTGAGATGGGTAGGGGAGGTGATGCGTGAAATAGAGATGCTGAATGAGCAGGGAGTGGAAGAGATGCACTACGCTGAACAAAAAACAGAGAACTATGCTAAGGATAAAGAAAAGAAGGCGGCGAATCTCTAAAAAAATGAGAGAAGATAAAATCATATAAAATGAGGGGAGGGAGAAGAGAGGGGAAGACGAGAACCGAGCAATGAAATCATGAAAAAAAAAAGAAAAAAAGAAAGAAAAAGAGAGTCGGGAGCAAGACGATCAGGATCAGGAGTGTCAGTGAAGAAAAATAAGACGCGATGATATTTGAAGAAGAACAAAAACGAATAACCAGTCACCTTTGTCGACCTCTTTCAAGAACCGGATACGAGATTCAGTCTCGCGCAGAAAGAAACTCCCCCCAGCCGAAGTCCAAGGTCTGCTGCGATAGCCACGAAGCCCTAGCCAGTTTCTGGCCCAAACTAAAGCGGGTTCCGGATCTGGACCCGTTCCAATGATCAATCTGGATTCGAGAACCCGTAAAGAGAAAATACAATTGGGTCAGAAGGAACACATATAGGAAAAGGCGATAAAAAAAAGAAAAAAAAGGGAAGAGAAGCAAAAAATGAAATAAATCATAAAGACCAATGAACTCACGATGAGAGTTCAAGTACCTGTTGAGCTCCCTGCCGCTTTCGTCGTCTCTTTCAGAACCGGATGAGATTAAGTTTAACGTGTGAAGAAATTCCATCAAGCCAAAATTCGAGATCTGCTACAAACGCCGCGGTGGAGATCTGCTACAAACGCCGCGGAGGAGATAGATAGGAGCCCTAGCCAGCTTCTAGCCCGGATTAAAACAGGATCTGAATCTGGGCCTATTCCCTTGACCAACCCGGACCCAAATACTTATAAAAACAGTTGACTCTATTAAAGTCAAAAGAAGAGCTGAGAAAAGAAAAGTAAAAAAAAGAAAGATAGATAAAAAAAAGAGAGAATAAAAAATCTGGGAAGAAAGGAGTATAAAAAAGGAGAGAGAAAGTCGAAAAGCTGAGAAGGGAGGAGTATAGAAAAGGAGAGAATTCTAAAACCATAAAGGGAGTGGGTCCCAAATAAAAGAGCCTCCACCGGATTGGAAAGTAAGAGGACCTTGAACAAAGAAAGGCGGAGGCGAGAAAAGAAATAAGAGAAGATGAAGATATCGAAGGGGGTAATTCCCAGTCACTAGCTAAAGGGAGAAGAGAATATTGCTGAAGAAAACGAGCTAAGCTGCCCTACAAGAAAGAAGAGGCCCACAGTCTCATTGTTGTGAAAGAGACGACAAAACCAAAAAAAATATATACTAAATTCTTGAAGAGAGTCCCGGCTAAAAAACACGGAGGAGAGGAAAAGCTACGTCAAAAA
The DNA here is from genome assembly GCA_027563935.2 of Costus lasius. Lineage (NCBI taxonomy): Eukaryota > Viridiplantae > Streptophyta > Magnoliopsida > Zingiberales > Costaceae > Costus > Costus lasius. The sequence goes on along the minus strand of CM050448.1, from coordinate 16,944,386 downwards.
TCATTCCTTACACGAGATACTGCCTCATTGACAATGCATGACAGAAAAGAAGCGGTGAAGTCTTGTTGCAAACCGGAATTCTAGAGGAAGGGGCCATACCAAAGCCCACCACTAGAAAGGGGATTATGTTACCAGCAGATAATTGCTTAAAAACAAAGACGTTTGCTCATGGGACTCTAATCGAATCACCAGAACAAAATTTGAGTCCCGTGTAAGGCCTGATAGCTTTGAACCCAATCCAACAAGGGCCCAAAGCTCGTGTTGAGAATAGTCGGCAGATTCTCAAAAGCCAGAATTCTACTAGAATCAGAATCCCAAATTCCCCTTTGGCGAACAATCAACAACGGGAAACGGAATGCACGTACGCCAAAAAGGGGAGAATCCGCACAATAATAGGAAGATGAGATACCAAGAATGAACCTACCTAAAAATCACTCGGCTGGGAGGAGGGTTGAATCGAGTTCCCCATTGGTCGTCGAGGAATAGATTTCCTCCGTCGGCGTCCAGCGGAAACTATCGCCTCTCCTTCGCTGTCTTGGACGAATACCCCCTCGTCTACGATTCAGGTGAATAGCACAGAAACGCCCGCAACTTCGTTCGCCGTCGTTCCCCCGCGTGGAGCGCCGCCTTCACCAACCGCCGGAGCTCCGCTCAGCAATCCCAAAGTCGCCACCAAGACGGATCGCTTAAGCCTCGTCCGCTGACTAAATGATGAGAGAAGCCCTCTGTCATTTGAGTGGTCAACAAAGGGAACTTTACCCTTTGACCGAACGTTACAAGGCCGTAGCGAAAAAAGGGAGTTTACGTGGCGCTATTCCCTCGAGCTCTGACTTAATGATATGATCAAGTTGACGCTGGATTTGAAATCTTTGAACCAACATTCATATGTCATCTTTGATTGAATAATGTTTAAATCGCAAATAACCCATCAGGTCCTAATACACTAAAATCCGTATCTTTAGATCCCCGGCCATCCAAACTCATCTCCGATTCGTGACTGTTCAGGAGAATCACCAAACTTCACCTTTCGGTAGGGGCGGCCAAAATGAACCCGACTCTGCGGTCAAGAGCTATAAAGTCAAGGGATTCAAGCCTCACTCATCAATCGTAGCAATATAAGGAAAGGAGAAATTCCGCATGCTGACCGAGGGGGTGGAGACCCGGATGACATGAGCGAGGGTCAATAAACAAAACACTAATGATCTGTATTATTCCCAGATTAAATAATGGGCCCAAATAAAGAAATCAGTGGATCTTAAACCCATGTGATGAAATGTTGTTTGAGAGATGCGTACGTCGGCGTCTAACGTCGGGGCGTAGCTCCTTAACATGACGTTATGTTTAAATTAAATTATCCAACACGCCGTAAGGCCGGATAATTTCCAAATCAAACCATCCAATACGCCGTAAGGCCAGATAAATTTCAAATTAAATTATCCAATACGCCGCAAGGCTGGATAAATTCTCAGATCAAATTATCCAACATGCCGCAAAGGTCGGATAAAAGTCAAAATCAAATTATCCAACACGCCGCAAGGCCGGATAAATTTTTAAGTCAAATTATCCAACACGTCGGGAGGCCGGATAAATTCCCAAATCAAATTATCCAACACGCCACAAAGGTTGGATAATTTTTCTAAATCAAATTATCCAACACGCCGCAAGGGCCGGCCGAATTTCCAAACCAAACCGTCCAATACGCCGTAAGGCCAAACAATTTCCCAAATCAAATATCCAACACGTCTAAACGCAATTACGGTGGAATATTGTTTGAGAGGTGCGTACGTCGATGTATACCATCGGGGCGTAGCTCCTCAATATAACATCGGGTTGCCTAGACCGGATATCACTCAATGAGATGTTTCAAGATCGGACGTCCGACAGATATAAAACGCCTAAGCCGATGAAAGCTCATTTCTTTTATCATTTGAATATCATGTCAAATTTTATATTCTAATCATATTTATGAATGATATCATTTGACTCGTCTCTCTCATTTTGCTTGCGTATTATAGATCTCTAAATCAAAGGTTCTCTAATTTTAGGGGTAATTAACAATGAACGCTTGCGCTCATTGGAAGCTAGAACCCATTAAACAAAAACCTTATTAATTTAAGGTGAATTTGAAATGGTCTATTACATTTCCTAATGTAACAATTTTGACCCTACATATTTTTCTATGATTTGTATCTCATGGAACTGTAGGGGTGCGGCAAGGAAACAAATTCGTGACCTTATACATCACCGGAAAAGATTGCGTAAGCCCACGATTTTTGCGCTTCAAGAGTCGCATATGAACAATGAGGATGCAGCTTCCTTCACTAAAGATTTGGGTAAAGATTGGAGGTACGCACACTCGCCAGCCAAAGGTGCCTCAGGAAGTATTCTAATCGCCTGGAATTGCAATTACACAGACGCTAAGGTATCTTCTATCTCATCGCAATTTGTCAGTTTAGTTATTGACAACAACAGGTATGCTCCTTGGCTCCTAATAAAATGTGGTCTGACTTTAGTAATATTTCTATGAATGATATCTCCTGGATGATTTGTGATGATTTTAATTGTATTATCAGTAAAGAGGAAAAGCAGGGAGGTGCTCCTTTCTCGCTGACTAATTCAATGAGACTTTTCTAGCATTTCATTACTTCTCATGGGTTAATTGACGTGGGCTATGACTCTACTCCTTTTACATGGTCCAATAACCAAACTGGTCATAAGAAGATTCTATGTAGGCTTGATCGGGCTATTGCCAATCTGGAATTCCTCTGTTGAGCATCTTGCTAGAATTTTATTTGACCATCACCCCATTCTCATCAACATCCTTGTTCCAGATATCCTAAGCCTCCGTTCCGTTATAGGGCTATATGGAATTTTTATTCGGAGGCTGAAAGCATTGTTAACCACTGCTGGAATAATTGTAGCCCTTGTACCTCTGACATGTCTTCCAAGCTCAATAAAGTTAGACTTAATTTGGTGAATTGGAACAAAAAGTGTCTTGGTAAACCTGAAACCATCCTTCAAGAGACCCTTACTGAAATCAAAGTTTTAGAAAACCTGGAAGGTTGCAGGCCTCTTTTTCAGGAGGATTATTCCAAGCTTCTTTGCCTTACTAATAAAGTGAAAGCTCTCAACAGGCCAATCTTTATTAAATGGCAGACCCTTGCTAAATGTAGATGGATTAATTTTGGTGATGCTAATACAAAACTTTTCCATCATATGGTCGCTATCAGGAAGAGGCAAAACTTTATTAAAGGGTCCTCGATGAGTATGATCACTATTTCACTAGTATCAAGGAGTTAAAGGATAAATTTAGATTTTATTATTCAAACCTCTGGACTGAAACAGAAACTCTTCCCAGGTTCTCTTTCTCCTCTATGCAAATTCTCAATAACTATAGGCTCCATTTGGATGCTGAAGTTCAAAGCTCTTTATGCAAGCCTTTCGATCTTCAGGAGGTCACTCAAGTTGTTAGAGGTTTAAAAAATGGCACGAGTCCGGGTCCCGATGGTTTTACCCCTGAGTTCTTTAAACATTTTTGGGACACTGACCAGCCTGACTTCATGAAAATCATTATGCAATTTCAACTCTCTAGCTCCCTTCCAGCGGACTGGGGTAAAACTCAAATCATCTTCTTACCCAAAACTGCTCATCCTATTAGAATCAAGGATTACCGTCCAATCTCTCTTTGCAATGTGAATTATAAAATTTTGTCTAAGGTCCTTGCTAACGGGCTTAAACCGCTTCTGCTTGGGGTTATCAGTGTGGAACAGTCCGCCTTTATAAAAGATAGGAAAATTCATAATAATATTCTTACTGTGCAAGAAATTGCCCATTCTATCTACAACACTAGAGCTAAAAATCTTGTTATTTTAGTTAAACTAGATCTTGAGAAGGCCTTTGATACGATTAAAAGGAAAGCTGTTTCTCTTGCCCTTGAGCTTATTGATGTTCCAAGTCTTTTCATAAACTGGATTAATGCTTGCATCAACTCCCCTATATTCACATGTAATATTAATGGGGAGTCTTCTAATGTGTTTAAAGGTGAAAAAGGCATTAGACAGGGTGACCCCCTCTCCCCCTATTTATATGTGATCATTGCCAACATTTTAAGCATTCTGCTTAATCACTATGCTAAGCTTAACAAAATTACTCCTTTTAATATCAAGGGCAAATGTAGTCTTTCTCACATTATGTATGCGGATGACATTCTTTTGTGTTTAGAGCCAATTAGAAGTCTTGCTTGAACATAAAAAAATTTCTTGATAATTATCACAATATTACTGGTCAAAGAGTTAATCATGTCAAATCTAGAGTCTTTTTTCCTAAGCACTGCCCTGCTCATAATAGAGCCAAAATTCTTAGATGCTTGGGGTTACATGAAGGTTCATTTCCTTTCAAATATTTAGGTGTTAGCATCAGCCCTGTTCACAATTCTATGAACTCTTACAAGGAATGCCTTGATGGTATCCTTAAGAAAATCCATTCTTGGCCAGGGGAAGTTCTTATCTCAAGTAGGTCGTATTACTCTTGCAAAAAGTGTTCTGGCATCTATCCCCCCTTCACAACTTGATCTCTGCTGGCCTTTCTAAATCCCATCTTGAAAGACTGAATGCTCCGATAAGGAACTTCATTTGGAACAAAAATGATGCTAAACATGGTTTTCACCTTATTAAATGGGAGACTCTCATGCGTCCTAAAGATCAAGGGGGCATTTACATGAAAGACCTTACTCTAATGAGGCATGCTATTAATTCTCATAGAATTATTGATAATCTTAATAATATTGATAATCTTTGGGTTAAAGTTACTAAGGCTAAATATGGTACTCTTGACCCTTGGATTTCCTCTTCTAATGGGAAGTCTAGTAGAGCCTGGAAGGCTATCAAAGCCGATCTTGAGCTTATTAAGCCTTACCTCAGCAAATGGGTTAACAATGGCCTTAATACTCATATTATTAATCACCCTTGGTGTTCTAATATTCCTTTTTCTCACAATCCGAGCTTTATTGATATGGACAATGCTCCTACTCAACAGTTGCTTCCCTAATTATCAATGGCTCTTGGAATCTTGAAAATATTCAAAGCTGGTGTGGTCAGGAGATTATCCTATCCATATCCAAAATTAACCTCTCAATTTATGAAGAAGATTATTGGTTTTGGAATGCTGATAACCATGGCCAACTCACAACTAAATGTGTTTATCGTGCCTTGCTTGTCCACTCTATTATTGACATTGATCCCTGGCCTGGTTGGAAAAAGCTTTGGAAGATGAGACTTATTCCAAAAATTAAAATTTTTGGTTGGAAACTTTTACACAAAAAGTTCCCTACTTTTGATTATCTTGCTAAATTTGGGTTGTATGGTCCTAATATTTGTATTTTGTGTAAGCAAGATGAGGAATCTGTTAATCATCTATTTTACCATTGTCCTTTCACCAAATCTACTTCTGTTCATCTTGAATAGCAGCGCGGATGCATTGAGTTAATACATGTGATGGAGAGGGGTGCATCTTGGCTCCTTTCCAATTGTGCCATGAATATTTTGGAGCTGATTTTAATCATTTTCTGGCAGGTTTGGAAGGAGAGGAATGCTGTAATTTTCATAAATAAGCCTCCTAATGTGCTTCAAGTAGGAAGAAATGTGTGGACAGACCATAAAGATTTTGAAGATGCTTTCAAGATGAAGGATGAAAGATGCAGCCCATCCTGGAGGAAGAAATGGTCAAAACCCCCACCTAGGGTCCTTAAGATTAATTCTGGAGGAGCTTGGGATAAGGATACAAATGAAGCAGGAATAGGATATGCGATTAGAGATAGTAATGGGAAAACAATCCTAGCGGCTGCTGTACCCCTTGTAACTCGGCTCTCTTGGCTGAACTACTTGCCATTCGGAGTGCAATGGCTTTTCTCTACGGCACTCCTGATATCATGCGCTCCTGGATCATTGTGGAATTTGATTGTCTGCAAGCTCTAAATCTCATTAAAGCTTATGAGTCTGTTGCTGATTCAAGAATTCAAGATATTCTAAGGGAATTAGCATTTATGTCTTCTTCAAATGATATTATTTATGAGCATATTAATAGGGAGTGTAACAAAGCTGCAGATTGGCTTGCTAGATTTGCTAAATCTAAAAAACAAAGTATTTTTGGGCTTGAGAGTTGGCCTTCTCAACTCCAAGATCTTTTGTACTGGGATGCCTTAGGGTATTAATAAGCAATATATTTTCTTTTTAAAAAAGAAAAATTCATTTCAAAAATCATGTAAGGAATTGCAACAAGAAAAATAATATCTTAGACAAATAATGCACTATCAAAATCTAGATAGCTAAACAACAAAGCTGGTGACTTATATTCACCATCCTCTGTATCCCAAAAACTCTGCACCCCTACCAGCTTGCTAAGTCAAAGTGGATAAAGAAATTCTGGCCTCAATTACAAATAAGATGATAGGAGAGATGATAAAGAAAGCAATTTTAATATCATGCCACATTTCTACACCATGATTATGTAGGTTTGGTTGAGAAAATCCCCCATAGTTGTGGGCAGGTTTTAGATCAAATTTTCACATCAGTTATCATTATCACTACCATAATAGGGGTCGCTCCAAGAAACAAGAAGCAAGTTTTAGATCAATTTTTCACATCAGTTATCATTATCACTACCATAATAGGGGTCGCTCCAAGAAACAGCAAGCAGGTTTTAGATCATAGATTTGTCGCTATTGTCGTGAAGAGTAACATAAATGACATACCTGGGCACCAGTTAAGATTAGTCGAGGGGTCCTTGTCGGTTAAAAAGGGAAGTAATTTGAGCAGAGGTTGGGAGCCGTCCGTCATCCCAGACTTCTGGAATCGCTTGAAAGCATCACCGAAATCGCAGAGGGTAGCGTCAAAGGTCTGGAGCGGCATCCTTTCCTTCCCGTCCTCCCTGGACTGCGAGCCTAGGAGGTTGGGATTTAGCTTGGGTCTTGGTCCGTGTTTTGCTCTAGGCGTACATCATGATGAACGAGGGATTTTGATGGCATTTAATTTAGTAAGCAAAATAATCTTGACGGTAAACACGGCAATGAGATTCTCGTAAAGAATCCAAATGAGAGGAGGTTGATTGATGCCTCAAAACAATCTTAAAAGGCATTCGGTATTTTTCTTCAATCTTAGTTGCATGAAGAAAATAGAAAATATATTTTTTTTTCATAATATTTTCCCCAAATTAATGCTGTCTAAAATTTAAAAATCAAAATGTAAAGAGTAAAAGTTCATGGATTGCCTGTTTAAGTAGAAAATGGAGGAAATATTCCTATATATATAATCATCTTGTATGACTTGTGTGAATTATGACATCGCCAAATATCGCCTCATTATTATATTAGGGTTTATAACTAAAAATACGACTACATTGCATATGAAAGAAAAGTTTATATTCTCGCTCATCATTTCCCCATTTATATTGGCTTCCAATACATATGCAACCAGCAACACAAAAAAAAAAAACAACCAAACAATATTCAACAATAATCACCCAAAATCATAGCCAACCAAAAGTAATAGCTCAGAGAAATAAATTTTAAGAACTACCATTATTAGATCTAGTAATTTGGATCAGCGGGTCATAAATGGATCGTATCAGCTGTGACCCGTGACCTAATTAAGTTAATCCAAATACGATCCGTTTAATTAATTAAGTCAAACTTTCTAACACGAACACGACCTGAATATAATCGGGACAACTCGATATGACATAACCCATTTATCATTCATATTTTATAAAAATTCTATTAAAATTAATAAAATTTTAGACTTATATGTGAGCTAAAATATAAATTAAAAAATAATTAAAAGATGTTTTGGGTTATGAACTAGCAATAATAGTTAGATAAACATATATTTAATTTTATATATATAAATATATAATATAATTGGATTAAACGGATCAACCCATTTACAACCCGACACAATCCGATTATTTTCAGATCATAAACGAGTTGACCTATTTATGATCCGAACACGATTATGACTGACTTGAACCCGCTTAACTTCATATCGAATCAGGTCGGGTCAGCGGGTAGAATTTGGTTTTGTCAAGTCTAACCATTATCGCCAACATTATTTGTCAACATAAAAAGAAAATAATAGCTCGGTGGAGATGAAGTTATTTGAACTATCGTCATGGTCAACAAAAACAAAGCCACAATTTATTTGACACTTACCACGACAATGGTTTGGTAAAGAAAACAAAAGTACTGAGAACCGCAGCCAGGTAAAATTCTTCAGTACATGAGATAGACTTGGAGGACCTCATGCGACAGAGGTGTTTAAAAGACGCTGATCACTTTTGACTTGAAATTAACTAGCACTAGGTCTTTTAATGGTAGTAACTGGGACGTACTCCTTTCCATTTTCAACTCTTGTTGTCCGGCCACCAATATCCAGCACAGCAGAAGTGAATGCGAGAGCTGATCCTGCAGAAATAGCTGATTGGATGCTCCTACCTAGATTTGGATGAGATCCAAAAATTAAAAGAGTAACAAAATTACCTAGATCGTCTCAGGCACAATGCACTGAAAGTACAGATAAACAGGAAAGTTTCAGGTTGCTACAGAATTGTCACAGAAACAGGTTGTAGCTCTCGTGGAACTTCAAAGAAAGGATCAGTGAAACTTTAAATCCCATTTGGAGCATCATCATCATGATAAATATTAATCAACAAGAAGATAAAGCACGGTTCTGGATATTCAGATTTAGTAAATCTGTCATGAAAATGTCACACAAATCTACAACAGCATTTACACATTACATCCAGCTCCAGCATTCATTCTCAAAGAGTGGTTATCACTCGCCTTAAACGCCTAAGTTGTAAAAAAACTAATTTATTTATAATTTAAATTTCCTCATGGTTAAGCTAATCGACATGACATATTAGTGAGAAAGACTAAATAATTAATAACAGAGTTGGTGAAAATCTGAACTTAACCTTGGGTTCTAATATCATATTGAGATTAATTGGTTACCACTTTTAAGCTTTTAGGAAGGAACAATATATTTATTTATAGTTTCAAAAGTTAAGTAGAGTTACCCGTAGTAGTTCATGAAAATAAAATATGGACTCACTATAACAAAAGATGTAAAACTAAAAACAAAGACCATTATACAGAAGCACTAAAAGTTAAATTCTGCAAATAAATCAAATGACATCTTTAGATGATATATAGTTGGTTTATGTTATAACAAAGCAATCATCGAAGTTGAGTAGAGAGAGGAATAAATGATCAATTCAGCTAAAATGTGTTTACTGTTGCATTGTACAACAATATACGACTATCCATTCGTGTGTTGTCCTTAAACCACATCTGGAACAGGAATTTAAGCCTGGCCATTTCAAATCTTTAATCAGGAGTTAATTAATCGGCACTCGCATGTTAAACTTGCCTAGTTGTACATTTGGCTGGGTCTGCATATTAATGTGAATCAGATTTGGATCGTCCAAATAATTAGACTTGGATCTAACTGGATTCATTTGATCAGAACAGATTCAATCACTTAATGCTTGCATTGTCTTTTACCTTGCAATGAGCTTGCACAAGAGGTGCTAAGAGTTGTCTTCGGGTGTTTTCCCTCCAATGCTTAAATCAGTAGAGGTGATGGGATGAGAAAGTAAGCTTAGAGAAGCTTAATCCGCTTGGAAGTTTGGGAAGTATGCGTACCTCTTTCCCTATTCAAAAGCATATTTATACCTTTCCTGTTGTACTCAATGGTCAAATATCTAGACTGTGATGTGAGCTTTGTGAAGGCAGTATGTATCCAGCAGCAACATTTGATGTAGAATTAATGGAGGTAACTTTGTTGCGTAGTTAGCCATTGACAGTGATGGAAAAGGCAATGTGGATGAGCAACGAACGCTCAGCTACAAGGGTGATCTGCTCTCTTAATATTGCTTACATGATGTGCGTGCAAATTTATTGCTGCAAAGAGTCACTTGGGTGCCCATGGAGTATTCTAAGTTGTGTCATTCCAAGTTATCTAATGTTTGAGTGGTAACTTCTCAAGATATCCGTTGCTTGATGATTCGAGCAGAAGGTGACAGTTATAATATTAGTTCACACAGTTGGCTCCCGACTTAGATGACTGCATCTAGAAGACACTAGTGACCAGAGACTGCGACTTGGTTAAACAAATGTGCAGTTGCTCGAATGACTTTTGGAACCATTCAACATATATATATATATCACATTTAGCTCAGTGAAACACAAAGTAGATTAGAAAGATCTGCAAACTGCCACATTTTCAGTGAATACAACGAAGGATATAGCTGAAAGGATACCCATCGATCATCTTCTCAAACAAAAAAGATGAAAGATACTGCTGAGTTATATAGATTATGATCCAATAGAGATTGTTAAAAAGGCATATCTCATTTACTTGTTAAAGTACACATTATGAGTTTGTCATTTAAGACTTTCGGTATTACCAAATGACATTGAACAGCCGTCCAGACTTCTAACCTAAATGAAATTAACTAAATGAAATTAAATATACAAGTTCAAACCAAAATGATTGTTGTATGAAACCAAAATGAAATGATTCAACATATTTAAAAATCTCAAATAGATCAGCAAGCTATATAATTTATGATTGATCGTCTTGCAATGTCAAGAGGATTGCATGATTACAAGCTTCCCTAGAAAAAAAAACGCAATCAACTTCAGCAATTGGATTAAGTGTAGAAGCTGAAAATACAAGTCAGGCAAACAATGCTACAAAGTTCAATGCTCTGCTAAACCATAAGTTTTTTTGGAGTTTCAATTGATTTTGTGTATCTGTGGACCAGCTTCAAGTATAATTTTGGACCCTTAGCTCATGAGTATTTTGAAAAAACCTACTAGATTACTTTATGTACGTGTATATATACATACACATAATTTTAGTGATTTCTTAGCCATTTATCTGTATATAGCAGGACTATATTAGTAAACTATGACCATATTTAATGCACTGACAAACTACTTACTAACTGCCTTATGTTTTATCAAATTCTAAATTCTTACTTGAAATGCCTCGTGATCCTTAATCAATCATGGTATTGAAATTTCTTAATAAAGTTACAGCAGTGATTTAGTACTTTCCAGAAAGAAAGGATTGCATCAGAACTTATAGGATCAACAAATCCATATACAATACCACTAACTAAAAATAAACAATTACGAGTTCCAAACTTCTACAAATAGATCATTATCAGCTCTAAATTTTCAAGATAGCATACACCCTAAAAGATTTCAAGGATTTTTTATTTGTTTCCCTAGGGTACCTATAGCTTGCCTATTAAATCAAATTAATAACTGTCCATTCTCCTATAGTTAATATAACCTTATTTAGGTACCTTGCCAATTTAATAGAGAGTCCTTTCGCTTTATTTACTTGCCCCTCATCTTCTCCTCTCTGTGATCATACAGTGCATACGATTGGATGAAGGGATGGCTAGAGGATGATTTAGATTTTGGCTTAAGGAATTTGAGGTAATGATGTTGATCAAATTTGTAGTCGTTCACACCTACATCTAAGCTGATCCTATTTGTAGACCTTGATGCACCCGAGCTTGGTAGAAAGAACAAGCTCAAGACCATCTACAAAAGAGGAAGACTCAAGAGTGCACCTAGGTATCCTCTCTCCAATCATTTAATAGTGACCTACAGTAGGGTTAGTATAAAGGGTGAAGAACATAGCAAATAGTGGTATCTGGAAAGGGGGATGAAAGCTTCTAGGTGACAAGCTTACCTTTAATACTTGCAACTGGGTTAGCTATACTTACTAATGGGTGATGTATATATCCTGTTCCTTAAATGCATAAGTGGCTAGTCCATGCTACGAATGGTGCGTGGGGTAGATGGTTGTCGCCTTGTCTATACATGGATAATATGAGCCTACATCATGGCATCCTCTAGCGAGGTTTGACCACTTGAGCACCTCCAAAGTGGATCAAGCGGGAAGGTTGGTCGACAATGGAGTTGTGTGGTCTTAGTCACTCAAGCGCCTCCTGAGTGGAGCTTAGGATTTAAGTGTCATACAAGTCGAGCTAGACTTGGGCACACAAACATCTCCATTTTAGAGTTGGGCTCCAATACAAGATGGCAGGAGTGACTAGCAACAGGTCATCTCAGCTCATGTGCCTCAACTGTCCAAATGTATTCTTGACCAAAGACAACTTAAAGATGGAAAATAAGCATCCTTGGGGATATTGACAACTTAGGAGAGCCTTTCAGGTGTCATGAGGTGCACGATGTATTTCATGTACTTAACCTTAATGTATGCATACATATTATATATATATATATATATATATATATATGTCCTTTTTGTGTTTTGAATAGCACATGTCACAGACAAACACAAGGGGTCAAATTCCTCAATGCAGGAGAGAATTTCTATGGTGTGAAGTGGAATGTATAAAATCAGTCCACCCAAACCTCAAGAAGCCTTTTTGTTCATATGATATCATTCTACCTTCTAGTAAATCCAATCTCGAGGCTTACCTATGTTTAAAACCAAAGGTTCCACGTTTCCTACCTTGCATCACCTTGTTCATGTTTGCCCAACCTTATGCGTAAGTGTCCGTTGTAAAGTGATTTCTTTGTAGTATTCACCAATCATGGTAGTAAGAAGTATTTCTTTAATATTTCATGTCGCCTTAGCATATTACTTATATAACCCAAAATCCAATTGTTCACAATGGGGAGGTTGACTGGAGTCTCTAATGGAGGTGAGTGATGAATCATATGGATTTACCTTAGTGAAAAAATTTTAAGTTGTGATAATAGACTCAAGCAAGGCACACTAACCAAGCACATGCGTAGATCAAATTGTGTGTGTACATATATCAAGCTAGGGCAAGGGCATAAGTGGAACTAAACCAAGTCTGGATAGATTAGGTCCAGGTGTAATTGAAGTTAGGGCTAATCGCTGAACTAAGGCCCTATTTGGCTCGCTACCAAGCTACTTTTAGTGGAATGTTAATAAAAAGTGTTTGTTTATTAAAAACAAAAGCAAACAAAAAGTAAGGAAAAAACAAAAGTTGAAAAAGCTAGAATTTCTTACTTTTTGATGCATATGCTTAATAACAAGAGAAGAAGGTCTGGAATAAGAAATGTTTTAAAAACCCTCTGTACTTTTTAATATTTACAAAAACTACCATTAGATTAATAAAAAATATTATTATTTTAAAAATTATATGTACAAAATAAATTTTATTTATTTATTTATTTGTGCATGTACAGTTTAGTCATTTTAATATTTTTTGGCATGAAAAGTAAAAAATTTACCAAATATCTTTAAATTAGAAGTTACAAGTTGTTTACCATACAACTTCAAATTTTTGATAGTTGCAGGTAACAGCAAGTGAGATGCAAGCTCAAAAAGTTGCAATTGATTGGGTCAAATGCAATTATAGCTAGGGTCAATTGTTAAACTAGGTTGAAGCATAGATGCAAGCCCAAATAATAGGCCATGCAAAAGTAGGCCTGCTTGTGTTCCTAGTGTAGGTGTTTTTAAGTTTGGGGGTTATACTGACAAACCTAACTCAGGCCTATAAGCCATGTTAAGTACATTTAGGCAAATTTGTTTGGACCTTAATTACTTAGGTCCAAGTTTGGTTTATCTACAATCTTTATGAATTTTAATTTACAAATTAATTTGAATGAACATTAAAAATATAGAAAATTGTATTTATACTATAAATATTTCTATAATAAATTGAACTTTATTTTAAACTATAACCTTTCAAGATTAACAATTTTTCATTGCAATTTTAACATACCCTGTTGTTTATTAAAAATTTAGAATGTGAATTCACATTGAAAACACTATGATTTATATTATTTTGATTGTTATTAAATAATGATTTAGTCACATTAATAAAATACATATATAATGGTTTAATACCCTTGATTAAATAAAAGTTCTCATTTAAAGTATATTTACTTATTTATTTTGAAAATGTTCCACTTTGTTCCACTTAAACCCTTACTTAATTTTCAGATTGAAGTTTGTTAGATAGTTATCATTGTGATTTAAAAATCTTAGAACCAAATTGATGACTTACTGTTTTCAGAAGCTCCTAATAATAACTATGTATGCATATTTGTAAGATATTATAAATTTATTAGTATCATATCAATATCTGTATAAAATGAAATACGAATTTGATTTAGATGTTTCACCTATGATTTCTTAAATTTAGATAAGTTTTCAAACATGTGATAAGCTACAAGTAAATCATGAAAACATAATAATAAAACTTTAATGACTCATTTTAATAACTCCTTCGTACTTAAAAATTCATGAAGGCTTATTTATCATTTAATGTTTGCTATTAAATTCTATTAACATTTCATGTTTGTTTGATCAATTTTTAGTATTTTTTATGATATAATGGTTTGTGCATATGAGAATATGAAAAGTTCATTTTATTATTTATTTGGGAAACTTTCATACATTTATTTGCTGATGTGCTGAGTACATGACTAGATAGACTTCTTTGCGCTTATTTGAATTTCTTCTCTTAAATCATTATATTATCTGATATATTTGATTGATGTAATTATTATTTAAATAAAAGAATTTTATGATGACTCCTATCATGAAATTACTTTTTTTACTACTATTTAGGACTATATTCTTGGGTACAAGCACTAAAATTCAAAAAATTGAAGTGTTGTGTAAATTTGTAAAATGTTAAGAACGTGATTAACGATAAAGATATTTATTTGTTTATAATGATATATGTCTCATATAAAAAAGATTATTGAAACATTTTTATCATCATTTTTATTATCATAATTAAGTAATCATCTTATTGTAAGTATCTGAATGTTTTATTGGCAGATATGTTCAAAAATGTAATATTTAATAGATAAATCATGTCAATAAATAAATAATGTATTATTAAAATTATTAAGCTTTGTGATAGTAAGAAGCCATGAAAGTGAAGACAAATTAAGACATCATGATCTCGTGTTGGTGTTCTTTATGATGTTAACCCAATAAAATCATAAATGATTCAAATTATAACACCCATGTTTCCTTGAACTTTTTTACCTTTTGTTTGGTCTTAAAACATTCTTGTATAATCAATGAAATTCGGATATTATGGTAGATGAATGTGAATGTGGATGTGATAAGTGATTATTAAATAAAAATGTGTTACTTGTAGTAGGTATCAACATGTGGTCCTTTGAGGAAGTGTACAACCACAGATGATAGTGTTATTAGGAGAGTTCTTGTGGTGTCTCTGTACATGTGGTGTGCACTCTTATGGTTAACCTGAAGAAGTATTCTGCAGTTGCAAATATCATTCCAAATGTGATTCGTTGGTCATGTGGTCTATAAATATATGAAACATGAGACGTGATATAATACGGTATGAATGATTATTCTTTTGTTACTTCCCTATTGAATTCACTTTTCATTTGAGAATATCTTATTTGCCTTGCAAAATTTCTACTTAGTGTTGTATTGTCTCAAGAATTTTAAATACTTTTCATATTTCAATTAGAAGATGGAACATTGAGTGTGATACTAGTTTGAGGTGAGTTAGCATAATAAAGTAGGTAGTTAGATCTTTGAAATGTTTCTGTAATTAATTATAGTGAAATTTTCAGTTAGCAATGTATAGTGTGCTTGTGGGGCTATTTATCCTGAGCATTTTGAAGATTAGTTTACACTCGATTTGGATTTTGTGGATTTGAGGCATGACATATTATTTAAAATTAGCAAACAACAAATGTGCTCAATTTTAACTAGATAATATTTGTTAATTTAATATGTTTATACATTTAGACATAAACTCTTGGTTATAACTAAAGAATCAATCCACATGATAAATTGGAACTCAATCTTAGAATTTTTGACAAAGTACATAATAGCATTTTCAGTGATGCACCATCGTAAAAATAAACAACTAAAAGTTGTAGACAACGAAAAAGTAATTAGGGGGTATAATGCAACCCATATGTAGAGTCTTTCTAAACTCAAAATAATATAACTCATCTAACATTTTCAGTTAGAGGCAATCAATTTCATGACTGATCTTCCGATGTAGGTTAATTAACCTCAGGGAAGACAGCTAGAGCACTGATGTTAGCTTGTTAGCCTTGGAAACAAGCCAGATAGAGACCAAAGTACACAGGGAACAGCTAGTGAAGAGACTACAAGGCACAGAATTCTATGTGTAAAGGTAAATCAGCTAAATTTCATTGACTAGCACTAAGGAAAATGGACCTACAATGACCTCTATAAGAGAGTAAAACATGTAGTACATGATATAGATATCTATCCGCTTAGAATTTCACTGAAACAACATTTTCAACTACATTATAGAATCAGCAAGCACATCAGATACACGGTAAAAAAAAATTGTAAAGTAAACAAAGGGAGAATGATATAACCTTTGAAACCATAAACAGTTGCTCCGGCAACAAAAGCGCCTACAGCACCATTAACAAAATCCCGCTTCATTCTTTGCTGCTGCACCAACTGCTCGACTCCAATGTACAGTCCTCCGATAGCAGCAAAGGCAACTCCATAGTTTCCGCACAACTTCAGTGTTCTTATCAAGCCCGGAAGAGCTACGTTCCTCTCAACACGAGGGACATCGTGCCAGGTAGCAACAACAGTGCCCCAAATGGTCCCTGCGGCTAAACCCATCGCCGTTCCCTTAAATGTCTTCACTAACGGAGAATCCTCGTCTTCCAGATATTGCTTATCGGTCAGATCCATCCTATCCACGAAACAAAATAAGGGATCACTGAAAAGACAAAACATCAGATCCAAGTAATCATTTCGAGCACCGTCAAGTGCCAATTTGGACGGAAAGGAACCCTCAAAACCAAGATCGTAACCAAAGCTGCTCGAAATCGAGAATCAATTTTGACCTAAATTCTGACAGTATTAACCACGGATGAACGCGATGCATGAAACGATCACTGGACGGCAAGTAACAGATCAAGAAAGAGGAAAAAAAAAAAAAGGATGCTCCAGGAATTTGACAATCATAGAACGACAATTGCTCGATCAGAATGAAGACGGCCATAATCTTAACCATCAATTGAAGATAAAGCACGACAATGGCGACTAAAAAAAAAATCAGGAATGTGTATTGTATTGAGGAAAAAAGAGGGTTTACCTTGCTCGGCTCTTGGGCGTGAAGTCGCGGCTCGCGCAAGCCGAAGGAACGGAAGTGTCACCAATCGCCTGCAGCGTTCTATTGTGGGTGTAAAATCTACGCAAAGTAGGAGAATACCCTGGATCAAAATAGTTTGTACTTTGTCAAAATAGTTTTGGGCCGTAATGGCAAAAACCTGAATGAAATATTAGACCGTTGAGTACCTTGGAAGCTGGGCTGGAAAAGGCCCAACTAAATAATGATTGGATTAACTCAATTCGATTTTAGGAGCGTATAAATTTTTAATTGACGAAGACAAGATACTGTATTCTTGGTGTAATTTTTATTTAATACAAAATTTAAAATAATAACTAAGGTCATATATTTTGGAACAATGGTTTGAAGTTTGAACAATAGCAAAGCATTTCCGTATGAGCTTCTTCTTTCAACAATGATAAAAAAAGGGAACATTGACCAGTTACGATATGCTACAGTATCGACCTCCTTATCCAAATTGAAGTGGCTACATAGTTTATTCGTAGGCGTAGAAAAGTGTTATTTGAGATGCATGCATTCCTTTCTTACAGCAGATCTAAGTCACTTTCCTATAGTATGATTTAAATTATAGGTCAACTTAGAGCTATTTGAAAGTTAGATAAAGTTTACTTTTCGCTTCTTCAACAGCTATATATTGTTAGTTGGCATGTATACAACTAACAATCAACTAAGCGCAAGCGCAAGCGCGCGTTTTCTTATTCATAATAATAATTATTATTATATTATTATAATTAATAAAATAGAGTTCCTTTTCTTGACAACACGTCCCATGTTCTCTGACCACTCTTCAGCCACGTCATCGTCCCCATCGCCATCCACTGTTCATACTCTTTTCCACGTCCATTTTCCTCTCTCTATACGTTGGGATCATTAGGAAACGTGATAAAATTCGATATAGTGAAAGCAAATTATAAACTTTTTTTTTGTTTTATCTAATTAGATTGTCCACCAAAATCGAGTTTATTGTTAGATTTGATCTTCTTAAATAGAGTAAATAATTCATCATAAGATATTAATTGACGCCATTGTCACACATGAACAAGACGAAATCTAAACAAAATTCGACGTTGTTATCAGCCCCCCAACACACATTGCATTTTATCTCAAAAAGAAATTTGGTCTGATCCACTTGGATTCATGATCAGTGACGTTGGATTTGGATCGATAATTCAAACAAGTTATTTAGTTGGACACGTACGTACCCTTCAATTAAATGGCGGGCAGAGTTGGCTCACACATGTTCAAACTAAACTGTGATTCAAAAACCCAAGTTGATATATTTAATAAATACGAGACCAAGATTATTTTATATTTCAAAATTAACTTTCCTCCGGTATATAAAATATTTTTACAATATGAAATTAATATACACAATTTTCAGTTAATATCTATAAAATTTTAATATTATGCATATTAACTAAATATCATATATATTGACTTTAAATATTTACATCATATATATTGGTCTTAGATTTCATATGTGTTGACTGAATATCTTATACATTAACTACAGACATCTGTGTATGTTGACTTGTATCAAGATTTGTGTTTGTATTAAGATTCATGTCTCGAAGATGATAGGGGTGCAACAAAGGTATCATACTGTAAAAATTTTTTCGATAAAGTACACGTGAGCTGTTGAATATAATGAAAATTTTTTGTTGCAATGTACCTTATTATACGCGATACAATAGAGTTTTGTTATCTTTAATAAATCCTAATGCAAGTCAACACACATAAACTTTTGGTCAATATACACGAATATTTAAAGACGATATATACGATGTTCAATCAACACACAAAATCTAAATGAAGCAAGTCCTACCATATTCAAGACACGATAAAAACACAAATTTTGATGCAAGTCAATATATACAAACTCTCAGTCAACGTATATAAACATATGAAACTAATATACATAATGTTTAGTCAACGCATATGAATATTTATAGTGAATATACATGAGTACCGTCAATATACACGAATATTTATGAAAGCAAAAAAAAAAAGTTGTGTTTACGCCTGCCAACTTGGGTGGTTCTTCTATTTAAGGACTCGCCGGTATGAAGTTCGTAAAGCCGCCGCTTTAGAAATTATGGCGACGACACCTACGCGTCCCGACGGCCACAACTCTGTGTCTCCTGGTTCCGGCGACGGAGGAGCGATGCCGATTCCGGCTCACCAACCGCCGGCGTTTTCTGGTGATCAAGGAGAAGGTAGTGGCGGCGCTGGCTACAAGGTGAAAGCAACAGTGACTGTGCAGGGGACGGTGGGCCTCTTGCTGAGCAAGCTCGCGCCGTCGCGTTGGGGCGACGGCATCAAGGATTTGTTTGGCAAGTCGTTGCTGCTTGAGCTCGTTAGCGCAGAGCTGGATCCAAGTAATTAGTTTCTCTAGATACCTCCTTATCGCCCCCGCTTATGTTTTCCTTTTTCTTTTTTTTAAAAAAAGAATATACGCTAAATGTTTCTATTTACCTTCTGTTTCACATTTTTTTTACTCTTTAATTAGTCGTATCTCATCAATTCATTTGAGCATATTGGACATAATTCTATTTATAGATTTTTGATATATGCTATAAGAGATGATTGTACAAGCTATTTACTAAGCAAACATTGTGAGAACAATACTAGGTTAAGCTGTGTTGTTGTATGTAACTTTGAATACAAGCAGAAAAAAGAGCTGACCCATTTCGTATAATAAAACAATATTATCGTATAATATTATACGATAATTGTTTCATGTTATACAAAATTTTTTTTGTTATAACATTAGTTTTTTTTTATATAATATGATTATATTTTATATAAAGATATATGAATATATATATATTTTTTTCATATAACATGAAAAATTTTTGTATAACATGAACAATTTTCATATAACGTTATACGATATATAGTTTTGTTATACGAAATAGTACCTGTTGGAAAAATTTGCACCAGATACACTGCTGCAAAAATTTTTCCAGAAAAAAGGGTACTTGTAGACTCTCTACTAGAGAAAAAAATCACATGAGGCTGGTGCCTGTTTTATTATAGGTTTGATGTGACATTTTATGGGTGGTAGGATGAACTTATAGGGGTGATAAAATTATTTGACTTAGGGGTGGCAATTCGTGTTTCACGTGTCATAACGTGTCGTGTCATACTTGACACGTGACACGATTGTGCTTGACACGAACACGACCCGTTTATGTATACATGTCAATATACGAAACACAGACACGACCCGCTTATTTCACAGGTGACACGACACGACACGATTAACACGTTTAATAAATAGGTCGTGTCACATAACATGACACGACACGACACGATTGACACGATTTATAATATAAAGTTATTAGATGACACAACACGACACGGTTGACACGACATGACACGAATAACCTGTGTAACTCACTATATTAAAATTATCTATAAATTATTAATTTTATATAATATATATTATATATGGGTTAGACGGGTCAACCCGCGACACGACACGACACGACACGAATTTTAGCGTGTCATAAACGGGTCGACACGATAATGACACGAAACACGATTATGTTAAACCCAAACCCGCGAAAACTCGTGTCGTGTCGTGTCGTGTTGGCGGGTCGTATATTTTTTTGCCAGGCCTAATTTGACTCATCCGGGTATCTGACTCTATACAATTCATTTAAGACGAGTTTAGGTACCCGAGTATGAGTTGAGTTCGAGTTTGGATATATGAATACTCATATTCAATTTAGAAATAATAAATATATAACTATATATTTATTATTAAAATACATAATAATAAAATAACCTTTAGTTAATATATTTTTTAAAATTATAATTTATAAAGTTAAAATTTATATATTAATTTAAAATAAAAAATTTTAAAATAAAATATTTTTAATCAATTGGGTACTCGCAGATACCTATTTAAATACCCAGGTCAAGTTCAAATTACATAATAGGGGTCTCTGACTTGGGTTGGGTTGAGTTTAGATAGTGGGCAATGGGTTGGGTACCATTGTTATGAAGTTGGCTTAGGTAGCAATAGTATTTTTTTTTTAAAAATAATTGAAGATAATTGACATATTAAAATAAATTATAAATATATAAATATTGTGAATTGAATTACATTGTCTTTCAAATGAGTGATTTTTTTTATGGTTCAAGATCAAATTTACATAGATTGAACTAATAATTAAAGTGACAATTAATGAACCACTATATATTTCAGAGTAAAATATAAAATAGGTTAAGTATATAAATGCAAAAAATCACTTGTGATCAATACTCATTAGATTCAACAAAATAACTAAACACACTAACGGATTGATCATAAGTTAATTGATGAATATTATAAGTGTATAATATATTTTTATTATGTATGTAGGTTATATGAGTAATTATGTAAAACTTAATGGTTAACAAAAAAATACTCTGATTTTCTGTGGTAATTAAAGCTCATGTGGCAATTATTTTTTCCAAGGAAATTTATGCTTTTTCAAGAAAAAAAAAAATCTGCAAACACTTAAGCCTTGTATATTTGCAAAACATTCATGGATAATTAATGTTTTTCTACTCGCACATTTCTTTCATGGATTGGAAAAGAGACTGGAAGGGAGAAGAAGACTGTCAAGGCGTATGCTCGCAAAGTTGGCCTGGATGGTTCTACAGTCAAGTACAAGGCAACCTTTCAAGTTGCCAAGGATTTTGGTGCCATCGGGGGAGTTCTGGTCACCAACGAGCAAAACACGGAGATGTTCTTCAAGGAAATAAAGTTTGAGTCCAGCGACTCCGATGCAACCTTTCCCACCATAACATGCAACTCGTGGGTGCAGTCCGAATGCGACAACCCAGACAAGCGGATTTTCTTCACTAACAAGGTACAGCCATACATATCCGGCATTTGACGTCATCACGCAACTCAAACTATATCAAGGATGCTCAATTTGCTTTTCTGGGAGCAGTCTTACTTGCCCGCACAAACCCCAGCAGGCCTCCGCAGGCTGAGGGAGAAGGAGCTCGAAACTGTTCGAGGAAATGGCCAGGGAGAGCGGAAGGCATACGAAAGGATCTACGACTACGACGTGTACAATGATTTGGGTGACCCGGACGCCGACCAAGACAAAGCCAGGCCAGTTCTTGGCGGTAGCGAAGAGTTCCCCTATCCAAGGCGCGGCAGAACAGGGCGCCCAAAAACAAAGAAAGGTGACTGCGGAGTTTCAATATCGATCTGAAATGTTGTTTATAATAATTAATTTTTATGAACAGACCCTAAATCTGAGACAAGGAGCGGCACATTTTACGTTCCCAGAGACGAGGACTTCTCTGAGGTTAAGAACGCCAATTTCATAACCAAGGCATTCCGGTCGGTGCTCAAGGCTGTGATTCCCTCGATCCAGTCCGCGCTCATCGACGTCAAGCTTGGATTCCCAAGCTTCACCGCCATTGACACATTGTTCAGCGAAGGGTTCAAAATGCCAAAGAAAGATGCATCCGGGGTTTTCTTGCGAGACGCGCTGCCTCGTTTGTTCAAAGCTATCAGTGAGGAGACTCGGACAGCCCTGCTCTTCGATACACCCGCGATGATTGCGAGTAACTAAATTAATCCTCCAAGCTAGTTTCAACCATGAACACTATGCAAAGTTCACACAATCTTCACTGCCACATTACAGGGGATAAGTTTTCGTGGCTCAGGGATGAAGAATTCGCTCGCCAGACTTTGGCTGGAGTAAACCCCTACGCCATTGAGCTGCTCCAGGTAGTAGTCACTGCCAAATCGAAGTTTAATGAAAAAAATTAACTGTTCCAATCATTAAAGTTCCGCTCAATGTGTAGGAATTTCCTCTGATAAGCAAACTGGATCCAGAGATCTATGGACCTCCTGAATCGGCAATCACGTCAGAAATGCTGGAGGAAGAGATGAATGGTGCCATGACTGTGCATGAGGTAATTAGGGCCTGCATATGTCAAAACATTGAGCTACATCATACTGACGCCTTAACTACTTCAGGCGATCAAGAACAAGAGGTTGTTCATTCTGGACTACCATGACCTGTTCTTGCCATACGTGCACAAGGTGCGACAGCTAGAAGACACCACCTTGTATGGTTCTCGAACAATCTTCTTCCGCTCTGACGATAGCACTCTGAGGCCTCTTGCAATTGAACTCACAAGACCGCCCACCGCAGGTAAGCCACAGTGGAAGCAAGTGTTCCGGCCATCACGGAATGCAACTGGAGATTGGCTATGGAAGCATGCCAAATCCCATGTGCGTGCTCACGACTCCGGCCACCACGAGCTCATCAGCCATTGGTACAAATTCAAGATCATTCGCTATGTTTTCAATCAATATCAGTTGTTCTTCAAAGCAATTGAATCGCTAATCTATTAACTGCGACTAAAATTTGAGGCTAAGAACACATTGTTGCGTGGAGCCATACTGCATCGCAGCACACCGACAACTCAGCGAGATGCACCCGATCTACCGACTGCTCCACCCCCATTTCCGCTACACCATGAAGATAAATGCACTCGCGAGGCAAGCCCTCATAAATGCTGGCGGAATCATCGAGATTTCATTCTCCCCTCTCAAGTACTCCATGGAGCTCAGCTCCGTCGCCTACGCCCAGAGTTGGCGATTCGACATGGAAGCTTTGCCCGCCGATTTGATAAGAAGGTAAAGGCAACCTAAATCACAATCTCTTCTCTAACGTATTTCACCGAATACCTAAGAGACTCCACGCGCATGGCCACAGGGGAATGGCGATCGAGGATTCCACGGCCGAGCACGGCCTTCGGTTAACCATCGAGGATTACCCATTCGCTTCCGACGGCCTCCTCATCTGGACCGCCATCAAGCAATGGGTCGGCGACTACGTCTCACACTACTACCAGAGCGCCGGAGAGTTGGCCGGCGACGACGAGCTCCATGCGTGGTGGAACGAGGTCCGCACCGAGGGGCACGGCGACAAGAAAGACGAGCCGTGGTGGCCGGAGCTGAACACTTGGGCAAACCTCACCCAAACCCTCACCACCGTCATCTGGGTGGCCTCGGCGCACCATGCCGCGGTAAACTTCGGGCAGTACGAATTTGGGGGCTACTTTCCAAATCGGCCCTCGATTGCGCGGACCAACATGCCCACGGAGGACGCCGGCCATGAAGGCCTCTCAAGGTTCCTGGAGAAGCCGCAGGAGTCGCTGCTGAGGTGTCTGCCGAGCCAGATCCAGGCGACGGTGGTGATGGCGGTGCTCGACGTGCTGTCGAGCCACTCGGTGGACGAGGAGTACCTTGGCGGCCAACCGGAGGCGGCGTGGGTGGAGGAGCCGGCTATAGTTGAGGCGTATGAGAGGTTCAACGGGAGGTTGAAGGAGATCCAGGAGATTATCGATGCGCGGAATTCCGATCCGAATCTGAAGAACAGGTTTGGCGCGGGGATAGTGCCTTACGAACTCATGAAGCCGTTCTCGAATCCTGGGGTTACGGGCAAAGGTATTCCGAACAGTGTCTCCATCTGAAACAATCTCAATTACCGGCCCGGCCTTGCTCTGTTCATCTGTTGTTTGTTAAAATAAATTGTCGTTGATTATTTTTTATAAAACATAAATTGTGCTTTGCTTCATATTAAAATCTTTTTAATTACAATAACATGTGTATGCCTTAAGGAGGCCCTCTTTTAGCAAAGCATTGGCCCCCATTATTTGTACAATTATTTAGCTGGACTATTATTTGAGAAATTCTTTAAACCAATGTGCAGATGCTTTTGGGTATCTCTGCAAACCATTTCTATAGTCAACATATATACTTCCAAATCGAACGGTGTAGCCATCAGCCCATTCAAAATCATCCAGCAATGACCAAGCGAAGAACCCCCTCACATCAGCTCCTTCCCTGCACATTAGAGAATCAGAGAACACAAAATAGTTCTTAGTCATTATATACAGTCTTTAATTGTAACCATGCATACTCGATAGCCTTTAGCATAAAGTATAAATGTTTCCTGTAGTAGTCAATCCTCCTATCATCTCGTAGAGCTTTGTCAAGTGGCAACGAGGCGTCGTTGGCCTCATCAACTCCTATTTAATTAAAATCACGTTAAGACTTGTATCTTCATGTTCGATTTGATACAAAAAATGTAGCGAAATTGAACTTAATTACCATTTTCTGTGATGTAGATTATTGGGTTATTGTATTTGTTCTTGACGTAGAGTAATATTTGTCTTAAGCCTGGTGGATAGACAAACAACCAAGAAGAGGCAGCCCGAGGACCGATAGGAACTCCTCGACGCACACCTGTTTAATTTTTTTTTATGAAAAATACGGTATAATTAGGAAAAGTATTTGAAAAAAAATAGTTTCTGATTAGGCTAATAATTAATTACCAGTTGGCAAAGTGCGTGAATCAGTCTCATAGCTGGTGTTGACTCTTCTCAGGAGAGAAATGCTATCAACATAGTTTGTTGTATAATAATTAAGCCCAATAAAGTCAAATGAGTCTTTGACCAATCGAGATTGCTTCGTATTAAAGGTTGGAAGTCGATCGCCTACAAGTGCTCTCATGGTAAACGGGTAGTCCCCTTGGGTCAACGGGTCCATGAACCTACATGTAGATGCTTCAAATCAAACATACAATCTAGAAAGTAATAGTTTATATCTCAATGATTTAGATTTTTTGTGTGGAATAATCTACAACTCACCACCCAAGACTGAAGTCTAGAGCGCGAGAAACTGCATCCTTATCGGCCTTGGAATTCGAGTAAGGAACGTACCAGGTAGCCACTAGTGTGATGCCTATCTTTCCCTTCTGAGGAACCTGAGGAGGATTATAAATGAATTCAGTCTTTTTTGCTTATGTTTGCTTGTGTTTATGTTTATCTTTTCATATTTCTAATCATAGTCAAACTTTTTCTCTTTTATTAGTGCCTTACTTGGTACTTTTCTCTGAATGACTTCACTGCAGCTGCATGCGCAAGAAGTAGATGATGGGCACAGAGGTAAGGTTCTCGTGCTGAATCGCCTGCTCTGCAGTTACCATTTATAAAGGAAGAACACCTTCCAGGTGCCGACACTCCGGTTGAATAACCAAACCCGCAGAATGTCAATGGCTCATTGAAAGTGATCCAATGCTTCACTCGATCTCCAAATTCCCTGAAGCAGATCTCAGCAAAATCTCGAAAATCATCTCTGCAAGTTTTGGTTGACTAGGGAGATTAGTTTGACACATGAACTTGTTGTAACTAGCCAATACCACTATTTTTGTTTCCTCAAGTCAAGTCAAGCTCCACGAATGGAGCCTGTGTACTTACACAAGTCGTGGGCTAAGAAAGCCTTTGTATTGTGATTCAAGAGCCTGAGGCAAATCCCAGTGAAAGAGGGTCACAAAAGGCTGGATTTCTGTACTTGTCCGTGTTGCTAGTCATCAGTCTCGCAACTCATATTGGAAAAAAGAAATACTTTCCTGTAGGAAATAACGAGTAGGCGTACCAACCATTGGCTAGAAGTTCATTAATTAGGTTGTTGTAGAAATGTATGCCTTCCTTGTTCACTCCACCACTTAAACTTCCATCTATTTTTGCATTTCCTTCATGTATTAGTACAGAAAAATACACTATTAAAGAGATAGAATAGTGGCTTAATTTATGATAGATCGATACTTGGGAGAATCCTGGGCCAAGAAATGGAGAATCTGAAAACATCCATGCCCATATATTTCAAGTAACCTATATCCTCCTGCAAAATTCAGTTCATCCACAAGCTCTTGATTATTTGATGTGATCGATTAGTTTGATTTGCTATCGACATAAGTTACCTTGTACCGATGATAGAAATCAATGGCCACATCACCATTGCTTCTATCTGCTATTGCTCCTGCCAAAAGAGTGTTTGTGATTTTAGTTAAATTGTTCCGAAGGAATTATTTGAGAGAGAGTGCGGTACCAGGGAAAGCGTGGGTGAAGGTGTCCCAAATGCTTGGCCCCTTGCCATCTTCTCTAGCTGCTCCTTCATACTGCATGCATGCAGATAATAATGAGAAAGCTAGCTAGCTACAGATGATCAAATTAATTAATAACATGATGCAATTGTCTGACCTGGTAAGCAGCAGAGGCGGCTCCAAAGGTGAAACCCGCCGGAAAACTGCTTTTGTTGACAGCCTCCGCCGCCGTCTCCGCAGCAAATGCAGTGCTGTAATCAGCTTCCAAGATCAATATGAATATCAATGCAGACGACAAGAACTGCAGCGCGAAGCTGAGCGCCGCAGACATTGTTCTCTGAGCCATTAATTGGATCAATTGCATGCAATTTGATGGTGGCACTTTGGGACTGACGCAATATATAGGGAGAAGGAATTAGATAAAGTCAGCTGCACCGATAGCGTGAGAGACTCGACGAGATCAGTACGCAGACGGTAGACGACGACGTGGACAAGGCTAAAGCGCAAGACATGACTGCAGTGGAGTTTTAAATGGCGGGAGAAACCCTATTTGGCAATTAGTCCTCTTCGTTTGATATAAAAAAAACTTAAAAGTTTTTCTCGATTTGTATCATGGCTAAAGACGGATTTGACAGTGATGGGTCCTTATAGCTTGTTAATATTCAGCGGTTAAACGATTCAATCAAAGCTGAGCTAGTCAAGAGCAACGTGTCATGGGAATGCAGCCTCATGGCCCATAGATTTATTATAAATTTACGAAGTATGGTAGTTGGATTCAAGCTAACTTTATTCACTCCACAGATCTTGCGGTATCTGTTCAATCCAATTTTGTAATCCACATATACAATGCCGAATCGAACAGTATAGCCATTTCTCCACTCAAAGTTATCCAGCAACGACCATGCGAAATAGCCCCTCACATTAACTCCTTCCCTGCATGTTCATTTAGAAAATTAATAAACATTGTACTGTTCTCTTTAATCACAAACACAGATACCTGATAGCTTTGTTCAGGAAGTAGAGGTGCTTTCTGTAGTAGTCGATCCTCATATCATCTCGTAGAGCCTTCACAAGTGGCCATGAAGCATTGTTGGCCTCATCAACTCCTGGTTAATTGAGAGGTAAAGCTTATACTCGCAGTTTCATATTCAGATAGCACAAAATTAGGGCTAACTTAATTACCATTCTCTGTGATGTAGATTAGGGGGTTGTTGTATTTGTTCTTGACGTAGAGCAGTAGTTCTCTGATGCCTTGTGGGTAAACGAACAACCAAGCAGACGCAGCCTGCACACATTTTAGCAATTTTTATGTGATTAACTTGGTAGAATTAATGACATGAGCTACTTGTAGGAGAAAAGCAATGGGTCCATAAACCTGCAAATTGTATGTTAGCGTTTTTGTAAAAGAGAGAGAGAGAAAGCAATCGGCTACTCACCATCCAAACATGAAATCTAGAGACCTAGAAACTGCGTCAATATCGGCCTTCGAATTCGAGTAAGGCACGAACCTGTAAAGCTTATATTAGCTTAAGTGAGGTCCATCTTATTTTGTTTAATATTTATTTTATTATTTTTGTTATTTTCACATGTGCGCAGTTTTTGATTTCTCTTATGTTAACTCACAGCGCACGTTTGCTTTTGGTTTTGCTTTGATGATTGTGATGATGTCATCTAATATATTTCAATGACTTGGATGGATTAAGAATTAGGTGACTTTTGTGATTTGCTCTCTCGGTTGGATGAGAGAGCGGCGGCTCTAGAAAAAGACATACGAGAGGTGTGAGGTGCCTGCTACCCGAGGTATGCGAGAGGAGCAAAGTTGCTGTTCAGTCCAGTTTTTATGAAGAAGCCGAGAGCTCCAAAGTGCTGCCGAGATTTGCTCCAAAGGAGGTAGAAGCTGCCCTATAATCTAAGGAATAGCAAGGAAGGAGATAAGCCTTAGTTATCTCATTTTTCAGCTTGGTTCTTGCTTATTATGTTTAAAAAATTAGTTGTGTTTTTACTATTGGATTGTATATTAAGCTTAGGGCAATAAGCTTAAGTGGAGAATACTTTATGCTACTCTATATCTTGCTAGTGAATATTTTTGGATTGATTGCCCCGTGGTTTTTCCCTTCACGTTGGAGGGTTTTCTACGTAAATTATTGTCTTAGCGATTGGTGATATTTGCTTGTGTTAATTATCATTGTAGCATACTATTGATTAGGTTATCACTTAATTGCAATAGTATTTGTGTAGTATTATTGTGCTCAATTAATTTCAGCCCTAAGTGTCATTGTGCTAGAGTATCAAAGCCCAATTAGTGGTATTTAATCCCAACAAGTGGTATCAGAGCCTAGTTATATTATTTCACTCATGGAAGGAGACATGAGATCTATGATGAAGTTAACATCATCAAACTATTCTATTTGGAAACCGATGATGAAAGATCACCTATACTGTAAGGATCTATTTGATCCTGTATTAGGTGACTCGGCTAAATCAAAAGACATGTTAGAAGATGAGTGGAGAAGATTGGATAGAAAGGCTTTAGGTACAATTAGAAAATGGGTTGATCTTAGTGTTTTTCATCATGTAGCACAAGAGACAAGTTCATCTGTTGCATGGAAAAAATTGGCAGCACTGTATGAAAGGAAAACTGCTATGAACAAAGCATTTGCAATTAGAAAACTCTCAAACCTTAAGTACAAGGATGGAAGGTCTATTGCAGAACACTTGAGTGACTATCAAGACTTGTTGAATCAACTGACCACTATGGAAATTAACCTTGGTGATGAAGTTACTGCTTTATTTCTTTTAGGGTCTTTGCCAGACACTTGGGATACCCTAGTTGTCACTGTGATTAATTCAGCACCAGATGGCAAGGTAACAATGCAGATGGTAAAAGATAGCTTGCTTAATGAAGAAGCAAGGAGAGGCAATATGGAATCAGGGTCAAATCATGCTTTTGTTACAGAAAACAGAGGCATATTCAAGAATAGAAGTCAGAATTTCAGGGGTAGAAGTAAATCCAAGAATAGGTCCAAGTCAAGAGAACCAACGAAATGTCATCATTGTGGAAAAGTTGGTCACATCAAGAAATATTGTTGGAACTTAAAGCAAGAGAGAAAAGATAACAAGAACAAGAAAGACTCTGTGGAGAGTAACACTACTGCAGTTACATCTGAGGAAGAGACAATGTGATTAATCTGTGGGCATGGTGATTGCAACCATGTAGGAGACCCATCAGTAGAGTGGATTGTTGACACAGGTGCAACATATCATTGTGTTCCATAGAAAGAATTATTTACCACTTACAAAGCTGGTGATTTTGGAGACACTCAGATGAGAAATCAAAGTGTATCACAGATTATAGGCATTGGTGATATTATTATTCAAACCAACACAGGGTGTACATTGACTTTAAGGGATGTGAGACACATTCCTGATTTGAGAATGAACTTGCTTGCAATGAATGTCCTTGACAAGGAAGGATATGATAGCAGACACAAGGATGGACAGTGGAAGCTCCTCAAAGGGTCTGTGTTAGTTGCAAAGGGAAAGCTATGTTGCACAATGTACAAGATTTGGCTAAAGTATTCTGAAAGTCACATCAATGCAGTGCAAGATGAAGTATCACCAAATCTTTAGCACAACAGACTAGCACACATGAGTGAGAAAGGGATGCAACTATTGGCAAGACAATCTCTCATTCCTACTCCTTCGGTGGCAAGCAAAGGTATGACAATTAATTCATGTGATTATTGTTTACTTGGTAAGCATAAAAGAGTTTCTTTTTCTATACCTGCTAAAAGAAGAGAAACTAGATTAGAATTGATACATTCTGATGTATGTGGTCCCATGGAAGTAGAGTCATTAGGTGACAATAGGTATTTTGTTACTTTTATTGATGATGCTTCACGAAAGACTTGGATATTTTGTTTGCAATTCAAAAGCCAGGTACTACATGTTTTTCAAAAATTTCATGCCATGGTGGAGAGAGAAACTCAATTACCATTGAAGTGTATCAGATCAGATAATGGTGGTGAATACACATCCCGTGAATTTAAGGCATATTGTGCTAAACATGGGATAAGACATGAGTTAACAGAACCTGGAACACCCCAGCACAACGGTGTAGCTGAAAGGATGAATTGCACCCTCGTGGAAAGAGTCAGATGCATGCTAAGGATGGCAAAATTGCCTAAGGCATTCTGGGGTGAAGCACTCAAAATAGTTTGCTACCTAATTAACAGGTCTCCATCAGTTCCATTAGGTTTTGATATACCTGAAAGGGTATGGACAGGAAAGGAACCCTCATACTCACATTTGAAAGTATTTGGGTGCAAGGCTTTCATTCATGTACATAAGGAACAGAGGTCAAAGCTTGATAGCAAAGTCACTCCTTGCATTTTCATTGGATACGGTGGTGAGGAGTTTGGTTACAGATTATGAGATCCAGAAAAGAAGAAGGTTGTTAGAAGCAGAGATATTATTTTTCATGAGAATGAGACTATATCTGACTTTGAGAAACCAGAAAAATCATCTCGAGTTCCTGTTGCCTATGATGAATTGGAACAAACAACCAACTTACCAAGGAGAGTTATACAAGATGATGAAATTACACAAGAGACAGAACATGATACAGTTGAGCCAACAACTAGTGATGAGTCAGATAGTGTTCATGACAGTGCACAGCCAGATGCAGTAGGTTTTGAGCAGGGGGAGAATTCCCCCTTACCTGATCACATGGAGACTCAGGTTCGAAGATCTACTAGAGTGCACAAACCATCCACCCGGTATCCTAGTTCTGAGTATTTACTACTTACTGAAGATGGAGAGCCAGAAAGTTATCATGATGTACAATCTACTTCAGATAAGCAGTTTTGGGTGGAGGCAATGAAGGAAGAAATGGATTCTCTAAAGAAGAATGATACATATGAGCTTGCTGAGTTACCAACAGGGAAAAAGGCACTTAAGAATAAGTGGATATTCAAGCTGAAAAAGGATGGTGATAAGCTAGTGAAGTACAAAGCTCGTTTAGTGGTAAAGGGATTTGCCCAAGAAAAGGGAGTTGACTTTGATGAGATCTTCTCTCCAGTTGTTAAGATGACTTCCATTAGAGTTGTACTTGGATTAGCTGCTAGCTTAAATCTTGATATAGAGCAGCTTGATGTTAAGACTGCATTCCTGCATGGTGATTTGCAAGAAGAAATTTATATGAGTCAACCAGAGGTATTCATAGTTGAAGAAAAAGAGCACATGGTATGTAAGTTGAAGAAGAGCTTGTATGGTTTGAAACAAGCTCCAAGACAATGGTATAAGAAATTTGATTCCTTTATGATATGTCATTTCTTTAAGAGAACTGATGCAGATCCATGTGTTTATATTAGATCATTTGATAATGGAGAATTCATTATTTTTCTGCTTTATGTTGATGATATGTTAATTGTGGGACATGATACCAAACAGATTCAAGGGCTAAAGGGTGAGTTGTCATGAAAGACTTAGGGCCAGCCAAACAGATTTTAGGGATGGACATCATCCGTGATAGAAAATCAAAGGGGCTGTGGATATCACACGAAAAATATGTTGAAAGGATACTTAAGAGATTGTATCTTATGGTTTGCACAAGACCCGACATTGCTCATGTTGTGGGAGTTGTAAGTAGATTTCTTTCATGTCCTGGTAAAGATCATTGGGAAGCTGTCAAATGGATTTTCAGATATTTGAGGAGTACTTCAAAGTTGTGTTTAAGTTTTGGAAAGTCAAAGGCAATCCTAGAAGATTTTACAGATTCAAATATGGCATGAGACCTTGATAGCAGAAAATCTACTTCAGGGTATTTGTTCACTTTTGCAGGGGGAGTTGTATCATGACAATCTAAACTACAAAAGTGTGTTGCTTTGTCTACTACAGAAGCAGAATACATTGCTGCCACTAAAGCTTGTAAAGAAATGTTATGGATGAAAAGATTCCTAAATGAATTAGGACTGAAGCAAAAGGAGCATGTGGTGTTTTGTGATAGTC
Organism: Costus lasius; assembly: GCA_027563935.2. Lineage (NCBI taxonomy): Eukaryota > Viridiplantae > Streptophyta > Magnoliopsida > Zingiberales > Costaceae > Costus > Costus lasius. The sequence continues at coordinate 16,911,261 of CM050448.1, read as the reverse complement.
AAAGTGCATTGGACTTAAGTAAAAACACCATGTATCATGCAAGAACCAAACACATTGACATTCAGTACTATTGGTTGCGCACAACAATTGAAGATGGTGAAATGCAATTGATGAAAATTCATACGAATGAGAACCCTTCAGATATGCTAACAAAAGTTGTCACTAAGGAAAAACTTGAGTTGTGTTGTAGCTTGGCCGGAATGAGTATCTTGGCCAAGATGAGCTCTAGGTGATGATGCATTCCATGGTAAATCTCCTCCTAATGGGGTGGAGGGGGAGATTGTAAAGCTTATATTAGCTTAAGTGGGGTCCACCCCATTTTGTTTAACATTTGTTTTATTACTTTTGTTATCTTCACATGTGTGCAGCTTTTGATTTCTCTTATGTTAACTCACAGCTCATGTTTGCTTTTGGTTTTGCTTTGATGGTTGTGATGATGCCATCTAATACATTTCAATGGCTTGGATGGATTAAGAATTAGGTGACTTTTGTGATTTGCTCTCTCAGTTGGATGAGAGAGTGGCGGCTATAGAAAAAGACATACGAGAGGTGTGAGGCGGCTGCTACCCGAGGTATGCGAGAGGAGCAAAGTTGCTGTTCAGTCCAGTTTTTATGAAGAAGCCGAGAGCTCCAAAGTGCTGCCGAGATTTGCTCCAAAGGAGGTAGAAGCTGCCCTATAATCTAAGGAATAGCAAGGAAGGAGATAAGCCTTTGTTATCTCATTTTTCAGCTTGGTTCTTGCTTATTATGTTTGAAGAACTAGTTGTGTTTTTGCTATTGGATTGTATCTTAAGCTTAGGACAATAAGCTTAAGTGGAGAATACTTTGTGCTACTCTATACCTTGCTAGTGAACATTTTTGGATTGATTGCCCCGTGGTTTTTCCCTTCACGTTGGAGGGTTTTCCACGTAAATTATTGTCTTAGCGATTGGTGATATTTGCTTGTGTTAATTATCATTGCAGCATACTATTGATTAGGTTATCACTTAATTGCAATATTATTTGTGTGGTATTATTGTGCTCAATTAATTTCAGCCCTAAGTATCATTGTGCTAAAGTATCAAAGCCCAATTAGTGGTATTTAATCCCAACAGAACCAGTGTGATGCAAATCTTTCCCTTCTGATATTGCTGAAGAAGACAGCGAGTTGGATGGATTATAATCATGCGTTGTTTGAAATTAAATAAGAAAGTGATAGCAAGAACAGTTCGGTCAAAGTACTTGGTACTTGTCTCTGTATGGAGGAGCGCTTTTTCTAAGCGCCCTGGGGCGCTTAATTTGTCAAAAAGGGGTCTTTCGTTCTTTGTCTAAAAATATTTTTTTTAATTTTTTTTAGAAATGATGTACACTTTGTAAGCTATCCAATGGTATCAATATTGTGATATTTTAGATTACATATACATATAAAATATCTTAATCAATATCACATATAAGACAAAATACACTATTTATATATAATATTGATTAATGTATTTCATACGTATACGTAATCTGAAATACCATAATATTGATATCATTAAATAGCATACAAGATGTACATTATTCCTAAAAAAAATATATTTTTATGCCAAAAACGAAGAACCCCTTTTTTTGCAAGTTAAGCGCCCGAGGGTGCTTAAAATTTTTTTTCCCGTATGGAGCAGCAAGTGATGGCCGCAAATGTAGGAAAAATATCCTAGGCACCCCCTAAAATGTTCTAAGAACAGAGTTAATTTATTGTTCAACGAGTGAATATCTTAATGTTGCTTACGAAGTTTGTTGCCTATAAACTTCTATTAAATTTAAAAAAAATCAATAATAAATGCCAAAGTTCAACAATAAACATAAATATAAAAATAATAATTTTTTTAATAAATTTACTAGAATTTTCACCAAAATATTCTACACTATTTCCATTGGTTTATGAGTTTCAGATACATTCGATGATATATAACAAAATTCGATAATAAAATTATAAGTTTAAGATAAGTTTGACAATATATGACAAAGCTCGACGATAAAATTGTAAGTTTCAAAAAAGTTCGATAATATATGACAAAGTTCGATAATAAAATCATAAGTTTCAAACAAAGTTCGACGATATATGATAAAGTTTGACGATAAAATCATAAGTTTTAGAAAAAGTTCGATGATATATGACAAAGTTTGACAATAAAATCATAAGTTTTAAAAAAAGTTTGACGATATATGATAAAATTTGACGATAAAATCATAAGTTTTAGAAAAAGTTCGACGATATATAACAAAATTCGGCAATAAAATCATAAGTTTCAGAAAAAGTTTAACGAAAAAATTATAAAGTTCGACGATAAAATTATAAATTTAAATAAGTTTAACAATATATGACAAAGTTTGACAATAAAATCATAAGTTTCAGAAAAAGTTCGACGATAAAATTATAAGTTTTAAATAAGTTCGACGATATATGACAAAGTTCAACAATACATTGTCGAACTATATTATCTATTTGTCGAACTTTGTTACCTATTGTCGAACTTTGCATCTATTGTTAAACATTTTAAAACCTAACAGAAGTTTGCAGCAAACAAGCTCTATGAGCGGCATTGAGATATGTGCTAATTGAATGGTGAATTAACTCCGTGCCTAGGACATTTTAGGCATGACTCGTGCCTAAGACATTTTTTCGCAAATGTATGGCTCTTGACTGGAGTCACCAGCTGTGCAGTTGGCATTTTCAAACAAAGAACATCTTCTAGGAGCAAATGTGCCGGTGGAGTAACCCATCTTGCAGTAGGACCATGGTTCATTGAATGTGATCCAGTGCTTCACTCTATCTCCAAATTCTATAAAGCACATCTCAGCGTAATCTCGATAGTCATCTCTGCAAATTTTGATTCATGGGATGCATTCTTTGGTTGATGGAAATTGTACTGTGTTGATAAAACAAACCGCCGTCATCTGAATTATTAAAACTTGAAACTTACACGACATGTTGGCTAACTGATAGAAATTGAAAGATGTATGGAGAGATAAGATGAATAAGAAGTATTTTTATTTGATAATTTCTTACACATACTGTAAATGATATAATATTTTTTATTTATAGAGTTTTATAAAGTTTGTAATAAATCTAATGTAACGTAAAAATTAAATTTTATAATAACCTCCTTTTTCTATTTTTCATCTTAAATGACAATTAACGTATCTTTATTTTCCTTCTTTCACCTTCCATGACAATTTCCTTCACTTCAATTGTAATTTTTTAACTTCCATGAAATTAGCTAGTCATCAATTTTAGCCTCCAATATAACTAAGTTTAATTATTCTTCAATTCTCCCCCCTAACTTAATTTCCTTTGCATTCATCATGCCAAGTTGTGTCTTGAACTTTGAAAGTAGATGAACTCCAAGTGGTTTAGTGAAAATGTCACTAACTTGATCATGTGATTATGTGCACTAGTTCTACATTCTTGATCTACACTTGTTCTGTATTGAAGTGAACTTTTAAATCAATATACTTGCTCTTTTCATGATATATTGGATTCTTTGCTAGTGTAATGACAGATTTATTATCAATAAAAATTTTTGTAGCCTCCTTTGGTTAAAGAAGCATATAATCCAATAGCCTTCTAAGCCATATACTATGACACACACAAGAAAATGATGCAATATACTCTGCTTCGCATGTTGAGAATATAACATTAGCTTGTTTCTTTGATGACCAAGTAAAAGTAGTGTCTTAAGGGAAAAAAAAATACAAATCCAGTGGTACTCTTTCTATCATCAAGGTTACCACCCCAATCACTATCTGCATATCCAACCAATTCAAATTTATTGGAATGTGAATAAAATAATCCTTGAGAGAGAGTACTGTTGATGTAGCTCAAAATTCTTTTAGCCACTTTCCAATGAGTTGAATTAGGCTCCTCTATGAATCTATTCATTAATCCAACACCATAAAGTATATCAGGCCTTGAACATGTTAAATATCTCAGGCTTTCAACTAAACTTTTATAAAGTGTTGGATCAATAACTTTTCCTTCATCTTCATTCAAAAGTTTAACTCCACAATCAACTGACATGCTAATTGGATGCTAATCTTCCATTTTAAAATGCTTCAGTACTTTCTTTGCATAAACTTCTTGTGAAATAAAAATACCTTGTGAGCTTTGCTTCACTTCAATACCAAGAAAATAAGACATCAATCCCATGTCGGTTATGTCAATTTCCATCATCATTGCTAGCTTGAAGTCTTCAAACATGAGTGGAGCATTTTCTATATAGATTAGATCATCCACATACAAGCATAGATATAATATCTTTCCACTCATTTCTTTACAATACAAGACATGTTCATATGGGCATTTTGTTAAATTATTATTTTTAAGATAAGTATCTATTCTTGCATTCCATGCCCTTGGAGCTTGCTTTAGGCCATAAAAGTGTTTTCTCCAATCTTAACACTTTGTTCTCATGTCCTTTTCTAACATAGCCCTTTGGTTGTTCAACATAAACTTCTTTATCAAGAAAACCATTTAAGAAACTAGATTTGGCATCTAGTTGAAAATTTTGCCATTTGTTTTAAGAAGCTAAAGAAATAAGCAATCTAATGGTTTCCATTCTAGCAATGGGAGCAAATACCTCATCATAGTCGATTCTAGCTTGTTGCTTGTAGTCTTTTGCCACTAGTCTAGCTTTGTACTTCTCCACCTTTCTTTGTGCATTTTTCTTTACTTTGAAAACCCATCTGACTCCAATGGGTTCATAGACTTGAGGCAAAGTGCATAGCTCCCATGTTTTGTTCTTCTCTATAAAATTAATCTCTTCATCCATTGCTCTTTTATGGAAATTCAGGATTTCGGGTTCACCGCACTATGTTTTATGACTTTTCTAATTAAGAAAATCTTAAGAAGAATTTACTGTGTTGAAGGGGATTTATCCGCATGTACAGATTGCCTCCTCTCAGCAGTACAATCCGGTGTCTATCCGAATTAATCCCCTACTCTTGTGGTTATTAACTTAAGATAAACCCAATGAGTTTTTGACAAATATTTAAAATCCCTCAAGCCGATTCGAACTACTCTCATGATCGAATCAACTTGTTTAAAAACTGTAGATCCGACGTCGTAATTCACCTCTCAGTACTTCTTGTGACATCTCTAATCATGCAAATTATGGCCAATAATCAACATGTAAATAAACACAATAATAATTGAATCTAACACAAGTAAATTACTTCAAAAGATGAAAATCAATTATTAAGTCATAACACAAAGAGGGCTACGCCCTAATCCTGAAGAAGAAGTTATGCTAGCATGGTGTTCATGTTTACGTTGTAAAAATCTATGTTTTAATTATAAAATTAGCAAAATAAAAATAGAATTGACTAGAAAGATGGGAATCAAGACTCCCTGATGAAGATCAACTCCAGACAGCCGAAAAAATGAAGCTTTTCGTATGAGAAAGTGAAGATCACTACCGTTCGCCCTTGATCTCGCCTCTTCATCAAATTCATGTTAAATCCTTGCCAAAAGCCCCCAATAATCACTCCTTTGGTAGCTTATATAGTACCCCATCTCCTAATTAGGTTTTTCTCAAAATTTGGCTCGAAAATGAGCCAAATCGGGCAAGAAACCAAGTCAATCTCGAAACTGGCGGACAAAAATACAGCCATGAAAATAAATACAGCATGGCCATATTTCTTTTTGTGTCTTCAGGAAATAAAACATGGCATAAATATGGCCGTGAAAATAAATACGGCTAGGTCGTATTTCTTTCTATGGATTTTTTTTCAACAAATCACGGTTATGATTTTCGTCACTGGCAAGCTGTATTTCTTTCTGTGCTCTTCTAGAAAATACGACCGTGAAAATAATCATGGGCGTTGTGTATTTTTTAAACTATCTCCGATTCGCATGAAATTTGGTGGCTAACTTTGTCTCGACATCTGGAATCCTTTCATGCATTCGGATCCTTCAAAATTTATCAAAATTTGGTCATTCTCCCCTGAAATATGACAAAAGCGAAGAGAGGTGAAGATTCAGAACAAACAAAAGAATTTAAGCTAAAATGAGTAAAAATATGATAGAAAAGAGAGATATTGATGGTAAAAGTATACTAGAAATATTTTATAAATGCATGACATCATAGTGCAAAAATTGCGGGTACCCTACCCGCTGCCATCTCTATTGGAGCACAAATGTGGAAGAAGACCAAATCAAAGCCATAGTTGAAGATGTTGGAATTTTGGTCTAACATTATTGATTTGTAAGATTATTTATTAATTGATTAATGGGCCCATAACATCTCATTATTGAATATGATAGACGGCTTGTGTAGCCCGTGAGTTTTAAGAGAAATCACTGTTGGATATTGGATTCTGCACCCTGGGTTTGAGATAAATCCTCATTGGATAATCATTATTGGATTATGGATTTCGCACCCGAAACCCAAAACTCTTTTATGGGGGGAGCTTAGGTTTTTACCAATTATGTTTTACATTTCTACAACTTAGTTAAGATTAGATTCAATCTTTTCCTGATTCATCTAGCTAGCGATTCTAAGATAAGTTGGTATTTGGTCATTTGTCTCTATGGGATCGATATTTTTATTACTTCGACGTATCCGTGCACTTGCGAAAACATCACACTTCCCATACCCGAACCCGAATGTTTTCTCTACTACCTGTACCCGATTAACTATCTGAGTATTTTTTTCACCCCGATACCCAAACTCGACCATAATAAAATTTTTACTACCGGCTAAATACCCGAACCCTATAAATATCCGACTAACCAAACTTTCTGGATGATAAAATACTTGATTACCCGAATAAAAATCGGGCACTGGTGTACCAAAATCCTATTAATACATTTAATAATTATAATAAAAAATAAAAAATAATCATTGACCAAATTTTTAGGGTTGATCAAAATCTAATTTAGGGTTAGGAGAATTGGCTTGTGGCTCGTGGGTACTAGCTAAACCTAGAGGAAATCGATGCTGAAGAGGCGAAATCTCGAGACTTCGATCAGGCGTAAGCGTAAGTAGATTGGCAATAGGCTTAGTGGGTTAATGGGTTTTGTGTTAGTGGGTATAAGTTAGACGGTTAGTGGGTTAATAAGATTACTGTGTAATTCTAGTAAGTAATAGTTAATTAGTTAAATTTTATATTTATAAAGAAATAAAAAAAATAAAGGAATAAAATAAATAAATAAATAAATAAATAAATAAATATATATATATATATCCAAGTTCGGATAATATTGGGTATCTGTCATATGCAACCTGAACTTGACTCGGATTGCATATACACTACCCATACCTGAATCGAACCCGATTACCTGTAAGCGGGTTCGGGTAGGGCAGATACCCGTGAAATATCTACCCAGCTGCCATCCCTTTGCTCTAATCCCATGCTTCTTCTTCATTAAAGTCCATATCTCTACTTATAATAACTTTATTTTCATGTGGATTAAATGCTTTCTAAGCTTTAGAATTTTTATTATAGCCAATGAAGATGTATTTGTGATGTGTTCGCAAGTGCACGGATACGTCGAAGTAATAAAAAGATATCGAATTCACATAGACCTACGTGTTAAGTACCAAATAATTGAATTCTTACTAGCTAAGAGATCGATGTACGAAGGGTATGAAGCAAAAATGAAATAACAAAATAACGAAATCTATTGAAGGAAATTGAAGAGAGAAAACTGGGACTAAGGTTTCATCACTTTTTAATTCTCATGACTAAATATAATAAAGTTTTTATTAGTTATTTAAATCATGACAAAGAAAAGTTTACTAAAAAAAATTATCTCCTCTCGGACGTCCAATTTACACAGAATAGCCTTCACTTTTGTGACTTGCTGCTCAGTGTTAAATAAAAGTAAACCAGACAAAGAAAATTAAAATCACTTTCGTGGTTTAACTCTCAAGGTCTACTTTTCAAGTAAAATTAAATACTCTCGTACTTTAATTTTATAGGTTTTACCTAAGGGGCTCTAACATTCACAATCACCTCTCGGTTCATATTATCATGTCTGAAACAATGGAATCAATACTCACATATAAAATAAGTATCATAAATTAGGGTTCTAGGACTTAGCTACTCTCATAGCATATGTTTCTAGATCTAATCTAAAGGTTTCAGGTTTGTAAATCACCTTTCAGTTCATATTATAAACTTTAAAACATACAAATAATAATTTCAAAGAAAATAAATCATAGAGGCAAAATTATCGTTCAAAGAATACCAAATAGGTTAAAAATCATCTAGTCATTACAGAATTAAAAAGGGATTACTCCCTAAGTCCCAAATAAAGTTTTACGCTATCATAGAGTTGAAAACACAATAAAAATTCATCTTAAAATAATTAGAATTCGACAGAGGAAGAACATAAAGTTTTATTAATTTTACAGGGTTGTGAAAATTTTAGTTCAATTTTCACAGCCCTCTGATTTTTTAGAGGCTACATAACTACTATAGTGATTAGCGATTTTTCCCTTCCAGTCAAATTTTGTTTCGTCGATTTCTCCATCATTTGAACTTCTTTCGATCTGAAATTTCTGGTGTGTCTTCTCCTCCTCCAGAGGAAGCTCTCCTGAAAATTTTGCCGCCAGAGATGGCCTCTACGCCTCTCGGTGAGAGGCCAAGCCCTAGCGGTGCCTCTCTCGATTTCTCCCTCGATTCTTGATGAAAGTGGACCATCCTTGTTTTCAAATCTTCTCCTCAATTTATAGAAGGGCTCAGTTTTTTCAGATTTTGAATTCGTGCCCTGGATCTCTCTAATTTTACTTTGAAAAAAATCAGAAAAAGGGGCAGTGGAAGATTCGGCTATGGCAGCGGCGATTGTTTCTTCTATTTAATAAATTTTCACACCTCCATAAAAATTTTAGTTCATTTTTCACCAAGCTGTGAAATCAAAAAAAATTCTAAAATTGACCCATGAGCTTGAAATTTCGTACTGATTCTATTTCCGGCCTCCAATTTCTTCAAATCTTTTGAAAATAAGCCCTTTTTACCTTAAAATGATGAAAAAAATGAAGAGGTGTAGATTCCGAAATAATTGAATAATTAAGTTTAAAAATAAGCAAAATAGCATAAATGTGACTCAAAAAGACTATGCGATCAATATAAATTTTACTATGAATTTTTGAGTCATCAATTTAATACTTTTATCATCCAACTTTTTCCTTTTTTGATCATGAACATGAGCATATGCAATAGAACCAAAAATCTTTAAATGAGAGATATTGGGCTTCTTACAATTCCATGCTTCTTATGGTGTGAATTCTTCTAAGCTTTTGGTTGGACATCTATTGAGTAATATATTGAGCAAGCCACCGTTTCTCCCCAAAATTCTTTAGGCATTTTTTTGCTTTGTAGCATACTCCTCACCATGTCAAGGATAGTCTGGTTTTTTCTTTCGGCTACTCCATTTTGTTGTGGGGAATAAGACACTGTCGATAATCTTCTAATGCCACTCTCTTGACAAAACAACTCAAAATATTTGGATATAAATTCTCCTTCACGATCAGACCTCAATGCTTTGATATTTGGCCATTTTGATTCTCCACTTGTTTTTTGAATCTTTTGAATTCTTCAAGTGCCTCCGATTTCTCCTTTAGGAAGTAGACACACCTCTTCCTACTAAAATCATCAATATAAGTTAGAAAATAACGATGCTCACCATAGAAGGATGGAGAAATTGGTCCACATATGTTGGTATGGATGAGCTCAAGACGTTTCTTTGAATAATAAGTTGACTCATTTGGAAAGTATTTTCTTGGTTGTTTGGAAGAACACATTCTTCACATAAATGATCCTGTGTGTTGATGTGAGGTAGACCTTCTACCATTTCTTTGCTTGATAATAACTTGAGAGCACCAAAGTTAACATGTCTATTAGGGTCTGTTTCCTTGGGAGGAAAACTAGAGGGAAAGGAAAGAAAAATAAGTTTTCCATTGTTTCCTTGGGTGGAAGGAAAAATTTGAGTGGAAAAGCGGATGAAAAATTTTGTAACTTTTCCTCTGAAACTTTTTCGCCCGAATCGGACAGAAAAGTTGGAGAAAACACAACGCCACTTCGCCCGACCTTCGAAATTAATTTTCCTTCTTCTTTTCTTTCCTTTCAAGGAAACAGGATATGATTTTTTTTTTCTTTTCCCGGAGTTTTCTTTCCTTGCAGTTTTTCATTCCTTACAATTTTTCTTCCCTCCAAGGAAACAGAGAGTAAATGTCATAACGAAGAGCTATCGTTCATTTTGGCATTTAAGCACATAGTATCATCATGCTTTATTTTCAACATAAATAATTCATTCTTTGACATCTCAACTTGTGCTACTAACTTCATATCTCTATTCCTCAAGAAAAGAGTTCTATATTTTATGTGCATATCATATCCTTCTTCCAAAAGTTGACCAAGACTTAGGATATTAGTTTTCATATTGGGTACATAATAGATATTGGAAATAAAATGATGATTTCCTTCTTTAGATTGAATGAGAATTTTACCTTTTCCCTTCACTTCTACCTTTGAGAAATCTCCAAATGATACATGCCCATGAGGTGCTTCATCCAACTCCATAAACATGTGCTTGTGCCCACACATATGATTACTTGCTCCACTATCCAAATACCAAAGATCTTGGTTGCCTCCATCATCTTCCTTTTGTGCTAGCAACAAAATTGATTCATCTTCTTTTTCTTCTTTTTTCACATAGTGAACCTTCTCATCAACTTGATTAGATTTATTATACCAACAATCTGATGAAAATGACTAAGCTTATTGCATGTGTAACAACGAACTTTATATTTACCATACCTTCCACCTCTTGAGAAACCACCTATTTTTTGTTCTCTTCTTGTATTTTCTTCATCACCATGATTTTGTTGCACTTGTCTTCGGCCTCCTCCTTAGAACTCACCACGACCTCTACCTCTTCCTTGGCCCCTACCACAACCGCTTCCTCTTTCTCCTCTTGCTTCCTCATCTTTATCTTTAAGAGAGAGCTTGCTTTGAAAAGCTTGTTCAAATGTCTCTTGCTTCTTCCTTTAAAGTCTTTGCTCATAAGCTTGTAGAGAACCCATGAATTCATCAATGGTCATGGTCTCTAGATCCTTTGTCTCTTATATTACCACTGCAATATAATCAACCTTTATATCTAACGTGTGTAGGATTTTCTCCACCACTCGATTATCTCGTAAGGATTATCCATTCCTTTTTAGTTGGTTGCTTACGGTCAACACTCTTATGAAGTAGTCTGATACAGACTCTCCCTCTTTTATCTTTAAAATTTCAAATTCACCACGAAAGGTTTGTAATCGTACCTTTTTTACCTTCTCAATTCCTTTCAAGAAGTTTTAGAGAATCTCCCATGCTTGCTTGGAGTTAGTGGCAATGACAATCTTCTCAAATGTTCCTTCATCTACTCTTTGGGAGATCAAGAAGAGAGCTTTATTATCTTTCTTCCTTGACTCCTTCAAAGATTCTCTTTGATACGCCACTAGGGTATCTTCATCTTGGGGTTCAACATACCCCTTATCTACTAGCTCTCACACATCTTGAAAACTAAGCATTGTCTTCTTTGGGATATTTCAATTTTCATAGTTGTTGGTAGGCGGAGAATAAGAAATGACTTATTAGAGGCCATATAGCTAATATGGCTCTGATACCACTTTCATAGAAATTGAAAGAAGCATGGAGAGAGACAAGATGAATTAGACATATTTTATTTGATAAGCTTTGCACATACTACAAATGACATAATATTCTCTATTTATAGAGTTCTACAAAGTTTGCAATAAATCTAATATAATATAAAAATTAAATTTTATAATAACCTCCTCTTTTAATTTTCATCTTCAACGATAATTAACCTATCTTTATTTTCATCTTTTCACCTTCTATAACAATTACCTTCACTTCAATTATAATTTCTTAACTTCTATAAAATTAACTAGTCACCAATTTTAGCCACCAATATAATTAAATTTAATTATTCTTTCACGAAGCACTTTTACTTTGATTCAATAGCGTAAGGAAAATCCCAATGGAAGAGGGTCAGAAAGGGCTGGATTCCTACAAGTTTTCAGTATTCATTTGTTGTGTTGTTGATAGATAATCAGAAATGATTTGACGAAGCTAGATCTATACCAACCATTGGCTAGAATATCATTGATAAGATTGTTGTAGAAAAGTATGCCTTCGCTCCTCCAGTTAAACTTCTCTCTGATTGAAAGTCAAATAAATACCATCCCTTTGTATCGTAGCTAAAAATTCTACTGTACAAAACAAAACAATGACTAATTCCATGACAGGTACTTGGTAGAATTCTTGGCCAAGAAATAGAGAATCTGAAAGCGTCCATGCCCATATATTTCAATAAACCGATGTCGTCCTGCACAATTTACTTCATCCACAAGCTCTTCAATACTTTGATTTTAGCCTTCATTATCAAGAATTTGTTTGTTTTACCTTGTAGCGATGATAAAAATCTATGGCCACATCGCCATTGCTTCCGTCGATTATTGCTCCTGCCAAACAACCATAGTTTACATTAAAATTTTGTTCATTAATAAAAAAATAATCCTACAGGATAGGGCTGAATTTTTATGACTCACAGTTTTGTCTGTACAACATTTAATTGGAAATAGTGTTTAAATAAAATAATAAAATAGAGGAATAGTCAAATTTAGTGCAAGGTTACTAAGTCAATAAATTAAATTAGGCATACAGTGTACATCACAGATGAAAGTTAATCATGTATACAGTAGAATAATCAATTAAAGTCCCATTGGGTGGAACTGGAGAAATAGAAAGAATAAATGTGATGCCCGGCTCGGAGTCGTTGGTCAACACCCATGCCACGTAGGCGTTTATTTGATTGCTCGTCATCATCTTCGCTCGTCCACCGAGCTCCCCCGCACGCGACTGTCGTCGCTGCTCTCGATAACGCTGGACCGGAGTCATCGGCAGTGAAGGGCCGCCTGCCCTTCACCTGAGCCTCATCGGCGTCCACGCCTGGACGTCGGCCTCGTCGGAGCGTCTCACGCTTCCGCTTGACTCCGCCGGACTCCCCTCTTCGGCCGTCGTCTCGCCGCCCTCTCGTGTGTGACTGGGTGCTCGTGGGCCCTTCCCAGATCACCGCCCGCGACGTCGACGCCGGTCCTCTCACCGGAGGGGAGGAGGAAGGGACGGCGGACCTCCGTCCGCCGCTGTGCTCGTGCCCACTGTCGAGTCTTCCTGCCTCGAGAGGGAGCTGCCACTCCCTTTTAATCTCCTTCCATCCGCTGACTGCACCGGACGGGACGCACGCCTGCCGCAGATGGGACACCGGCCACGCCACAGCAGCTCACTTGCTCCCGACTGCTCCCCTTAGCCAGCTGCTCCCATCGTGTCGGAGCAGTGTTTGCGCCTCCGTGCGCTTCAACGGAAGGCGGGCCTCCGCGCCAGCCCACTCCGCTTGGCCCAGGTCCAGGAGCTGCCGGTCCTCGGTCCTCGGTCCTGACAATGAATCTATCCATCCAATCTTCCATGTTTGACTAGTAAAATGGAATTTTTATTTTTGACTTTGAAATTTGGTTTGGTCCAGTTCGATTCATGATGAGTCACGTTGGATTTGGATCGATCATTCAAAGAAACAATTTAGTTGGACACGCACGTACTCCTTCAATTAAATGGCGGGCAGAGTTGGTGCACGCACGTGGTCAAACTGTGACTCAAAATTAACTTTCCTTCTGATAAAGAACACGTGAGCTATTGAATATAATAGATTTGATAGATTTAAGGTGTGGATATGAATATTTATATATTTTGTTTTCCTGTGAAATGAAATTTATGAAAAAAAAAAAAGTTGTGTTTACGCCTGCTAACTTCGGTGGTACGTCTATTTAAGGACTCGCCGGTTATGAAGTTAGTAAAGCCGCCGCTTTAGGAATTATGGCGACGGCACCTACGCGTCCCGAAGGCCACAAGTCTCTGTCTCCTGGTTCCGACGACGGAGGAGCGACGCCGATTCCGGCTCACCAACCGCCGGCGTCTTCTGGTGATCAAGGCGAAGGTAGTGGCGGCGCCGGCTACACGGTGCGAGCAACAGTGACGGTGCAGGGGACGGTGGGCGGCTTGCTGAGCAAGCTCGTGCCGTCGCGTTGGGGCGACGGCATCAAGGATTTGTTTGGCAGGTCGTTGCTGCTTGAGCTCGTTAGTGCAGAGCTGGATCCAAGTAATTAGTTTCTCTAGATACCTTATGGCCCCTGCTTATGTTTTCTTTTTTTTAAAATTTTTTTTAAGAATATACGTTAAATGTTTCTATTTACTTTCTGTTTCACAATTTTTTACTCTTTAATTAGTCGTATCTCTTCAATTCATCTGAACATATTGAAAATAATTCTATTTCTAGATTTTTGATATATGCTATAAGAGATGATTGTGTAAGCTATTTACTTAACCAAACTTTGTGAGAACAATAATAGGTTAAGTTGTGTTGTTGTATGTAACTTGGGATACACGGAGAAAAAAGTGTTCTTACAGACTCACTACCAGAGACAACATTATAGAAAAAAGGGTACTTAACAGACTCACTACCAGGGACAACATTATAGGTAGGGATGGTATGTATGTTTGGGTTACCTATATTTGAACCCATATAACTTATATATTATCCAAACCCGATTACTTATTTGATTTTTCTTTTTTACTCTACTACACGAATCTAACTGTATTAAGTTTTTTTCATTATCCGCTAATTATCTAAACATAATAACTACTTAGTCAATGGTCAACTGATAATTTTTCTCTAACTTTTATTTTGCCCTATCCTCCCCATTGCCGCTATGGCATTCCTCACCTCCAACACAGCCCTCTCGGGCCACTACCGCCAAGGCATTCTTCACCTCCAATGTAGCTCCCCCACCGCCCCTACTGGACTCAACATCGCTTCCTTGCCAACAGCTTTGCTTGACCCCCAACACCACTCCCCCTGCTGCCACCTCACATCAACCTAATGCTACTTACGCTACCACCTTGCTTGACCTCGATGCCTCTCTTGTAGCTTCCCTACCTCGCCTCAATGCCGCTTTGCCACACCTCCAACACCATTTCCTCTCGCCACTTGCCTCGCCACACCTCTAATCCTGCTCTCTTGCCGTTGTCATGTCTTCAACACCAAGCAAGCGAACGTTGAAGGGCAGGGGAGCAGTGAGCTGGCATAGAGACGGCAGCTGGTAGGAGAAAAATAGTAGGAATTTGAGGATTTAGAGATTTAGGATTAAGCAATAATATCAACTTATACTTGAACAAAAGCCATTAAATAATTTATAATCAGGTTTGAATGGATCCGATATCCGCTAAAAAGTCTCCCGATTGCCTTCCCTATTCACATGAGTGGGTGCGTTTTTGAGTTATCGTGTGATGTGGAATTTTATCGGTGGCCGGAAGAACATCTGCAAACACTTAAGCCTTTTATATTTGAAAAACATTCTGGATAATTAATGTTTTTCTACTCACACATTCTTTCATGGATTGCGAAAGAGAGTGGACTGGAGAAGAAGACTGTCAAAGCCTACGCTCGCAAAGCTGGCCTGGATGGTTCTACAGTCAAGTACAAGGCAACCTTTCAAGTTGCCAAAGATTTTGGTGCCATCGGGGGAGTTCTGGTCACCAACGAGCAAAACACGGAGATGTTCTTCAAGGAAATAAAGTTTGAGTCCAGCGACTCCGATGCAACCTTTCCCACTATAACATGCAACTCGTGGGTGGAGTCCGAATCCGACAACCCAGACAAGCGGATTTTCTTCACTAACAAGGTACAGTCATACATATCCGGCATTTGACGTCATCACTCAACTCAAACTATATCAAGGATGCTCAATTTGCTTTTCTGGGAGCAGTCTTACTTGCCCGCACAAACCCCAGCAGGCCTCCGCAGGCTGCGGGAGAAGGAGCTCGAAACTGTTCGAGGAAATGGCCAGGGAGAGCGGAAGGCATTCGAAAGGATCTACGACTACGACGTGTACAATGATTTGGGTGACCCGGACGCCGACCAAGACAAAGCCAGGCCAGTTCTTGGCGGTAGCGAAGAGTTTCCCTATCCAAGGCGCGGCAGAACAGGGCGCCCAAAAACAAAGAAAGGTAACTGCAGAGTTTCAATATCGATCAGAAATGTTGTTTCTAATCATTAATTTTTTTGAACAGACCCGAAATCTGAGACAAGGAGCGGCACATTTTACGTTCCCAGAGACGAGGACTTCTCTGAGGTTAAGTACGCCAATTTCACAACCAAGACATTCCAGTCAGTGCTCAAGGCTGTGATTCCCTCGATCCAGTCCGCGCTCATCGACGTCAAGCTTGGATTCCCAAGCTTCACTGCCATTGACACCTTGTTCAGCGAAGGGTTCAAAGTGCCAATGAATGATACATCCGGGGGTTTCTTGCGAGACGCGCTTCCTCGTTTGTTCAAGGCTGTCAGTGAGGAGACTCGGACGGTCCTGCTCTTCGATACACCCGCGATGATTGAGAGTAACTAAATTAATTCTCCAAGCTAATTTCAACCATGAATAGTATGCAAAGTTCACACAATCTTCACTGTCACATTGCAGGGGATAACTTCTCGTGGCTCAGGGATAATGAATTCGCTCGCCAGACTTTGGCTGGAGTAAACCCCTACGCCATTGAGCTGCTCCAGGTAGTAGTCACTGCCAAATCGAAGTTTAATGAAAAAATTAACTGTTCCAATCATTAAAGTTCCGCTCAATGTGTAGGAATTTCCTCTGATAAGCAAACTGGATCCAGAGATCTATGGACCTCCTGAATCGGCAATCACGTCAGAAATGCTGGAGGAAGAGATGAATGGTGCCATGACTGTGCATGAGGTAATTAGCGCCTGCATATGTCAAAACATTGAGCTACATCATACTGACGCCTTAACTACTTCAGGCGATCAAGAACAAGAGGTTGTTCATTCTGGACTACCATGACCTGTTCTTGCCATACGTGCACAAGGTGCGACAGCTAGAAGACACCACCTTGTATGGTTCTCGAACAATCTTCTTCCGCTCTGACGATAGCACTCTGAGGCCTCTTGCAATCGAACTCACAAGACCGCCCACCGCAGGTAAGCCACAGTGGAAGCAAGTGTTCCGGCCATCACGGAATGCAACTGGAGATTGGCTATGGAAGCATGCCAAATCCCATGTGCGTGCTCACGACTCCGCCCACCACGAGCTCATCAGCCATTGGTACAAATTCAAGATCATTCGCTATGTTTTCAATCAATATCAGTTGTTCTTCAAAGCAATTGAATCGCTAATCTATTAACTGCGACTAAAATTTGAGGCTAAGAACACATTGTTGCGTGGAGCCATACTGCATCGCAGCACACCGACAACTCAGCGAGATGCACCCGATTTACCGACTGCTCCACCCCCATTTCCGCTACACCATGAAGATAAATGCACTCGCGAGGCAAGCCCTCATAAATGCTGGCGGAATCATCGAGATTTCATTCTCCCCTCTCAAGTACTCCATGGAGCTCAGCTCCGTCGCCTACGCCCAGAGTTGGCGATTCGACATGGAAGCTTTGCCCGCCGATTTGATAAGAAGGTAAAGGCAACCTAAATCACAATCTCTTCTCTAACGCATTTCACCGAATACCTAAGAGACTCCACGCGCATGGCCACAGGGGAATGGCGATCGAGGATTCCACGGCCGAGCACGGCCTTCGGTTAACCATCGAGGATTACCCATTCGCTTCCGACGGCCTCCTCATCTGGACCGCCATCAAGCAATGGGTCGGCGACTACGTCTCACACTACTACCAGAGCGCCGGAGAGTTGGCCGGCGACGACGAGCTCCATGCGTGGTGGAACGAGGTCCGCACCGAGGGGCACGGCGACAAGAAAGACGAGCCGTGGTGGCCGGAGCTGAACACTTGGGCAAACCTCACCCAAACCCTCACCACCGTCATCTGGGTGGCCTCGGCGCACCATGCCGCGGTAAACTTCGGGCAGTACGAATTTGGGGGCTACTTTCCAAATCGGCCCTCGATTGCGCGGACCAACATGCCCACGGAGGACGCCGGCCATGAAGGCCTCTCAAGGTTCCTGGAGAAGCCGCAGGAGTCGCTGCTGAGGTGTCTGCCGAGCCAGATCCAGGCGACGGTGGTGATGGCGGTGCTCGACGTGCTGTCGAACCACTCGGTGGACGAGGAGTACCTTGGCGGCCAACCGGAGGTGGCGTGGGTGGAGGAGCCGGCTATAGTTGAGGCGTATGAGAGGTTCAACGGGAGGTTGAAGGAGATCCAGGAGATTATCGATGCGCGGAATTCCGATCCGAATCTGAAGAACAGGTTTGGCGCGGGGATCGTGCCTTACGAACTCATGAAGCCGTTCTCGAATCCTGGGGTTACGGGCAAAGGTATTCCGAACAGTGTCTCCATCTGAAACAATCTCAATTACCGGCCCGGCCTTGCTCTGTTCATCTGTTGTTTGTTAAAATAAATTGTCGTTGATTATTTTTTAATAAAACATAAATTGTGCTTTGCTTCATATTAAAATCTTTTTAATTACAATAACATGTGTATGCCTTAAGGAGGCCCTCTTTTAGCAAAGCATTGGCCCCCATTATTTGTACAATTATTTAGCTGGACTATTATTTGAGAAATTCTTTAAACCAATGAGTAGATGCCTTTGGGTATCTGTGCAAACCATTTCTATAGTCAACATATACACTTCCAAATCGAACGTCGTAGCCATCAGCCCACTCAAAATCATCCAGCAATGAACAAGCGAAGAACCCCCTCACATTAGCTCCTTCCCTGCACATTTATGATGTGTTTTCTTCGACTGAAATGTCGCATGAGTCCCTGATGCATCACGCCCTTGTGAGCTTCCTTTCGTATATGTGGAGAGACCTTAAGAAGGACCAAATCCCCTCCCTGGAATTGGAGGTCGCTTTGATGGAGGTTGACCAACCTCTCCATCCTCTCTACATCCTACCTCTGATTTAGACTTTGCCGGTTGTGTGGATTCAAGAAAGTCCACATCTAGATATGTATTTATGTTTGCTGGCGATGTTGTATCTTGGAGGAGTTCAAAGTAGACTTTGACTTCTACTTCTACTATAGAGTGGAAGTCAAAGTAAACATTGACATCAAATATTTAGCCATAAGAGAACGGGTTAAAGAAAACAAAGTGATAGTTGTTCACATTTGTACTGGATTAATGATTGTTGATCCCTTGAAAAAAGGCATGTTACCAAAGGGTTTTAAGGATCATGTAGTACAAATGAGATTTGGTCCTATTATATAATTTTTGTAATATGAAATATTACTGAGACGCTTACTATGTTGTTTACTCTTTTTTTTTTTGCACAATTTTTATGTTGAGTACAACAAAATATTGAGGACATAGAATAAACGTAAGGTGTATTTATCAAGTTATTGAGTATAAAAAATTAAATGCATTGTGATACATGAAAGATAATATTTATTATTAAAGGACCTATCGTCATGATCCATGCAATTAATTTTTTAGTAAAGTTTTGATATCCATGATAAATTTTTGTTGGACCAAGTAGGAGAATGTAAATAGTTATAGACGTGGTAACTAATAAAGATTATTATTTAATAATAATATTAGAATATGAGATGTAACCCATGTCTTTAATATTTTATTATTAAATAAATAAAGTATTATTAAAGAATTAGAACATGGGGTGTAACCCATGTCACCCATGTCTCTAATAATATTATTTAATAATTAAAATATGAGTTAGTGGTCCGCCAAAATTAGATTTGGATTGTCTATAAATTGAGGTTGTGTTATGATATCTTTTGATGGCAAGAAAGTCAAGTGATTGGGCAACCCAGTGTGAGAGAGGTCTTGTGTTTAGAGCCCAGCATTTCTTGCACGACATAAAGTAACAAGAGAAGAAGAGAAGTATTGTGCGTGATGAATCAAAGACAATATTGACCGAAGATATGCCGATTTAATATTATGCTTTCGCATTTTATGTAATTATTAGACATGTATTTTATTTTCACATGTGTTACATTGACTTGCAAAAAAGAAAAAAATAATAATTAGTCAAATATAGGCCTCCACAAGTATATGGATTAACTTGACTCGGGTAACTAAATTTCTTGACATCCACATGCTTGTGGAAACATGCATAATAATGAGGAAAATGGTCACAATAAAATGGCTCCGGTCACCTTACGCTAAAACCTAATTAAAATGAACCATGAATAAGAATAATTATTATAATTATTATGGCAACCAACAAACAACAAATAGCACACGTTTTCTTAAGACCCTTGTTGGCATCTATTCAACTAACAAACAACAAAGCACGAACGTTTTCTTAGGACCATTTGGGGTTGTTATCCACCCAACATTATTGAGATATTAGGCCAATTTATACTATAGAATTTAAGAAGTGGGATAATTTTATTGTTAATTTTTGTAGCCTTATTGAGATATTAGGCCAATTTATACTATAGAATTTAAGAAGTGGGATAATTTTATTGTTAATTTTTGTAGCCTATAAAGATTGTACTTTATCCTACAGAGGTTTCATTTTATTTTATAAAAGTTTTACCTTATTTCATATAAGTTTTACCTTATCCTATAGAGATTCTACTTTGTTCCATAGAGATTCTATCTTATTTCATACAAATTCTACTTTATCTCATAGAGGTTTTACCTTTTATTCTATGGAGTTTTTACCTTATTACATAGAGATTTTACTTTATTTATAGAGATTCTACTTTATTTCATATAAGTTTTATCTTATTATAAAGAGGTTCTACTTTATCATGAAAAGATTCTACCTTATTCCAGATAGATTTTACCTTATATTATAGAGATTCTATATTAAATAATGTAGGTTCTATATTGTAGGACAATGTAATTATCAAATTTAATTATCTTATAAAATAATTTGTATGAAAATACAATTGTATTCATACATATTTGTTTTCACATAGTCATTGGATGAGTGGGAGAGACAGCATTAGTTGCAAAAGTGGGGAAGAGAAGTGTGTGTTTGATGAGCGACTCTGGCAAGTGATGATGGTGTTGGGCAAGCAAGGGAGCAAATCTTGAAGCAATGGCATTGGGTGAGCAAAGGAGCAAATTTTAAAGCAAGAGTAAGAAGGTTCGACAAGCAAAGGAGCAAAGTGGAGAGGTCCGACAAGTGTTGATAGTATCCGGTTAGGATGGGAGTAAATTTGCAAAAAGAAAAAAAAAAGAAAGCGAACCGGTCTCATCCATCGATCAACATCCGACTTAGGATGGGAGTAAATCTCAAAGCAAAAAGAAAAAAAAAATAGAAAGTAAAGGCGCCGTTGGCCCTATCCACCGATCAACATCCGGCGTAGGATGAGAGTAAATCTCAAAGCAAAAAGAAAAAAAAAAGGAAAGCGAAGGCACCGTTGGCCCCATCCACCTATCAACATCCGGCTTAGGATGAGAATAAATCTCAAAGCAAAAAAGAAAAAAAAAAGAAAGCAAAGGCACCGTTGGCCCCATCCACCGATCAACATTCGACTTAGGATGAGAGTAAATCTCAAAGCAAAAAAAAAAAAAAAAAAAGCGAAGACACTGTTGGCCCCATCCACCGATCAACATCCGGCTAGGATGGGAGTAAATCTCAAAGCCAAAAGAAAAAAAAAAAGAGAGTGAAGGCACCATTGGTCCACCAATCAACATCCGGCTACGATGGGAGTAAATCTCAAATAATAATAATTATATTATTATTATTATTAATAAATAGAGTTCCTTTCTTGACAACACGTCCCATGTTCTCTGATCACTCTTCAGCCACGTTATCGTCCCCGTTGCCATCCATTCTTCATACTATTTTCCTCTCTCACACCTAAACGAAGGAAATCTAAACAAAATTCAACCCAAAAATAGCCCATATAGAGATTGCATTTTCTCTCAAAAAGGAATTTAGTCTGATCTAGTTCGATTTATGATCAGTCACGTTGGATTTGGATCGATCATTCAAAGAAATCATTTAGTTAGACACGTACTTACTCCTTCAATTAAATGGCGGGCAAAGTTGAGACACATTGTCAAACTGTGATTCTAAAAGCAAAGTTGATATATTTAATGAATACGACATGAGTTACCTGGCACCCATGATAGAAATCAATGGCCACATCACAATTGCTTTGCTTCTATCTGTTATTGCTCCTGTCAAAAGAGTGTTTGTGATTTTAGTTAAATTGTTCCGAAAATGGCAGAACAAGGTTAAAGGCAAGACTAAAAAGCGCATCCTTTTGATCGGTTGTATATTGCCTCGCCTTCAATGATGAGCAGCAGAATTCAGAGGAGGTAGTAGAAAAGCTGGCGATGGAGGGAGCAATTGTTAATGTGGCCCATTATCACCGAGTCAGCGGCCTTTCAGTCTCGCTCTCTAAGTGTTACGCCCCGATCGGATCAGTCTAAAAACAGTGCTTAACCACTATTTTAGGGCCATCCGGCGGAACACCGGATGCGCAAACTCCCTAGGGTTTCTGACCCCAAAATTGAAAACCCTAACTCCCCCAATAATATTAATCCCCAAATTACAAGGTCGCTCAGAGAAACCCTAACCCTAATTAGAGAAATCCGATCAAAATGCAAAACCCTAAATCAAATTACCTCACGGTCAAAATTGATTTTGACCAAACTCACCGCTCGTCGATTTTCCGCTTGTACTGACGTCGCACCGCTACGCTGACGTCCGCCTTACGTCAGCAACTCCGAATTTCTCCACCGAGCTCGATTTTCGGATGCTGACGTAGTCTTGCGTCAGCCGTTTCAATTTTCGATCCCGATTTCACATAATCAGCGTTGACCGACTGATTTCGTTGACTTTTCCTCGTTTCGAACACCCGTCGTTCGAAACGTATACGCCGTCTCCTTCTTTCGCACGACCGTTGATATAGATTTATATAGAGTTTTACATGTCAATTTACTTATGGAATCATGCCTATTTCACGACTTTAAGTCTTACTATTGCCTTTATTTGGATACATCTATGGAATCTACACCTGTTTCAGTATTTTCACGTTTTCAGGTCAAACTGACCACAAAGAGCGTAGATTCTGACACTTTTGTGGCAGAGGGCCTCGTCCTAACCCAAGATGATCAAAACTGGAAGATTTTGGAATCATCAGTCCTCTATTGGAAATCACGACCGGATCCCGATCAGAATCATGCCCGTGATCATCGTTATGCCTGAAGCTGAAACAGACAAATCACGGCCGGGTCAAGACCAAATTCTCGCCCGAGATCGCGGACCCGCCTGTTACGAAATCGGAGTTTTCTTCCGTATTTCTTTGATCTAACCTAAGGGGAGGCTCAGGGGCATTGAGGACCATTCTCCCCCGTTGACAAAGAAGGCGAGGAGCAGCTTTTGGCAGCGATTTGGTCACGAGATGATGATTTCATGCAAAACAGTGGCTGGCGGCGTTGCAGGGCATGGAGGATGGCAAAAAGCTTTTTTCGGCTGAGCAGAGACAGCGGCTGTAGTCCTTTTTACAGGGTATGGGAAGGAGAAAAAGAGGCAGAGAAGAGAGGAACAAAAGGATGGGGGAAGGCATCGTTCAAGAGAGCTCTCGCGCATAAGGAAAAATCAATAGGAGGAGAGTTCGGTAGAAGAGAGATCACGAGAGGAGGAGCTGTTCTTGCGGAGAGGAGAAGGAAGCTGCGCACCTGTAACCTTTTGAAGACCTTCTGTTGCGTAAGCTTCTTAGAAACATACCTGTAATATCCAGCATTCATATCTGAGTTGTTGCATCTATTGTAAGATCTTAATAGAAAGTTGCATGATCTATTTTTCCTTTGCAACTCTTGCGCAGAACTTGTTATCACGCATGATGTTTATAGCTGAATACATTGTCTATGTTGTTACCATGAACATGATAGGCTAAACACTAAATCAGGATGTGGGGTAGCCCTTGACGATTTACCAGTTGAGATAGTTAAGTTTATCAACCAAAGTCCTTGCTTGGCCTTGTGTGTGTGCATTGCCTGCTTACCCAGAAGGATATGCTCGTACATATAATCCCTCGGATGAGGTTTGTAAATCAGCTTTTCTAGGAGTTTACTCGCTTGCATAGCTGTACTTACTTGTAGGATTAAAGGAAAACATCATCCGGAAAGGTATGCTTGAGCCTTAAGTCGCAAAGGTGAGGTTCGTTAATCAGATCTAGAGGAGAAAACTTGCCTGTGGGTCTATACTCACCTAGGAAAACACCAAGGTGAGGTTTGTAAATCAGATCTTAAGGAAAAAAACTCGCTCGCAGATCTGTACTTGCTCGCGAGATTTAGGGAGCCTCAGACATTGCGGAGAGCCTCTTGTCCGACCGCGCGTCAGATCCATTAGGTTGAGGGTTTATCCATTTCGTTGGCGTGCTATGCCTACACTACCCGAAAGGGAGTGTTTGAGCCTTTAAATCGCCTTGAGTGAGGTTGTTAATCAGCATCTGTTGGTACTTGCCCATTAGTCCTTGTGGGATCAATATTTTATTACTTCGATAGACCCGTGCACTTGCGAGAAACGCCTACTATATCCGTGGGCGCTATCAACGACGCCGCAGCGTCGTCCTCCGCCGAGCGCCGCCGAGCTCGCGAGCTTACCCGAGGAGGATCGTGAGGGTAGGGAAAGTCGCCTCTCTCCCTTTGGTGTCGTCGCCGGCGACCGGACAGCCTCCTGCTGCCGGAATCGAGATCGAGAATAACAGGGAGAGGACGGCGAGAAAGGAAACTCAAACTTTATTCCGAATTCAACTACATATCCGCCGTCGACGACCCCTGTCGCCGACGCCCCCGTCCCTCCCTCGCCGGTCGTTCCCCAATGCCGGTTACAAACTGTCGTCCTCTCGTTTCGCTCCCAAAATCCTTTGTATGCCAGTGTGATTGAAGAAGCCGATGGTGGAAGCTCACTTGATGTTCGATCCTGCTCGATATTTATCAAGCAAAGCTGCCGCCTTCCTCCTGTGCGACCGCGTCTCCTCCCCAATTTAGGGCATCCGCCGATCTCAAGCTCCATGTTCGGGTCATGGAGACGCCGCGTGCGAGATCTTCGCCCGTGTCCGAAGCTGCATTTGCGTCCGAGAAAGTCGCTGCCGATCTCGTCCGGGAAGGAGTCCGTCGCCAAGCTTCGTCCGCATCTGATCCAACCGGTGAAGTTGCGTGCGGATGAGATGAGCTTGGGTCAACCCCCGAGTTCCTCTTTGTTGACCGCGTAAATCTTTCACGCGGCTGGGCTTCCCGTTGTAGGTTGTAGCGTGGGCTTGGGTTTAGGCCTGTGTTTGGGCTTGGGCTGGACCGGTTGAACCGGGGCCTGACAATTCTCCCCCGCCCAACTTCGACATCGCCCTCGATGTTAGCAACAGGCGGATCTTGAGCAACCATTGCTCTGATCCTCAAGGCACCGATCTTCACCTCTACGGGGATCTCCTTAGCCTTCGCAGCTGGTTCCTGTATCACCATAGGCATAAGCTTCTGTCTGGAAGGACAGTCCTTCACCTAGTGAGGACCACCGCACATAAAGTGTTGGGAAACCCCAGGGATATTTTACAATTTTCAGAGATAGAGATTACACAAAACATTGCATAGCGGAAGCAATATCCCCGAAACGAGCCGGTCCCAAAAACCTAGTGAAGATCGCATGCGAGGGAGTCAACACGATGAGATAGAATATACCTTAAAGCAAGATGAGGCTGATGTCGTGATAGGCCCCCAAGCGTGCGCCCTCTGCAGTCTCACACACACGGATGCCTCAAGTCCTCTTCTTCCACGCTCGGTGCTAGCCTCGGGAAGAAGATCCAAGCCTTAGTATACTTTCTTCACAACTTGCGCCACCTCCAATGAGTATGCGCCAAGGATGAAGTTGAGGAGAAGCCGCCAAGAACAATTCCTTCTTGCGCCAAGAGGAGGAGAAGAAGAATTGGTTGCGGCTATGGAAGAGAGGAAGAGAACTTGCGCCAAGAGCGTCCAAACTTTCGCCCCTCTCTATTGCTCACGCCTCCAAGGAATAAGTATGTTGAGAGGGGGCGACAAGGGTCTCTTTTATAGGGCAAGAGGCGGCTAGGGTGATGGCTAGGATCATGCCAAGTGGGCGGCTAAGATGAGAGGGTTTGTAGTAAGAAAAGTCTCCAAGACTTTACCATAAACCCATTCAACCTTGCTATATTTGCCAAGGCCTTGCCTTGCGCCCCAAGCAATGCCATAGAGGTATGCTTTCCACGAAATGATCAAGGGGCTAGGCGCCAATTCCTTCTATAGAAGCAAAAGGTGCCTCCTTCACCCCATTATGCCCTCAGGAGCCAATGGGGTGAGTTTTCTCCCCATTATACCCTTTTAGCCCTTCTTCTCTTCATGACAACTTATTAGTGAGCCCAACTTAGCAATGGGCCTAGCCCAAAGTCCATTACCCATGTTAATCAAGCTATTGGATCCAATCCATCTTAGCCCAAGGTTAAATGAGGCTAACCATGGTTAATTTGGCCAATATGCCAAAAATAGAAGTTGGCTCCAATAAGTTTCTTCCAACTCATCAGGCCCATTGGCGCTGATGAAATCTCCAGAATAGATCTAAGTTATCCAATAACTCGATCATAAGGCTTCCAGATCAATACGAGAACTCAAGTATTAAGGTGTGTGACCCTATAGGTTCCTCTGACGCTGGCAGTGTTGATCAAAGATCACCACAAGCAGTGAGTGGCACATAGTAGTGTATCGCTGCTACCCAGGTCATTGGAATGGATATCGACATCGACATCTCCATCATCGCAATCAGGTACAGATGCATTCCAGTCTCTTTGCTGAACTGATATCCGATTGGACAAGTGTTTCACCACTTGTTTTCATCCAATCTCATGTCTATGACTAAATTAGGTCTCACCTGGGTATGACCATACACTTTCAGTCATAGAACCATAGAGGAGCTCCATGGATATCATGCTTCCCTTAGGAAGGGGCAAATCCTCTGTCTGTCTATTGACCTTCTCATATGGGTTGTGACATGCTCAATGACAACTGTTATTACCCCCCAACTACGGCGAGGTGTTAGGTTGTATCAAAGCATATAGTGGCTGATGCACTGAGCAGACATCCAGTTACTTCAGTAGCGGCATTACGGGTCAGTGAGTGGCAGTTACTGCAGGAGTTCAGAGATCTCAGGATCAATGTTTCTCCTAAAGTTCAGTCGGGTTATGTGGCTTTCCTCAGAGTACAGTCTACTTTGTTGCAGAAAATCAGAGATCAGCAGTCAGTGGATCCGAAATTAGTTCAGATCAGGGATAGTTTGGTTGCGGGTACAGTTCAGGATTTTAGCTTGTCTGATGATGGTGTTCTTCGGTTTCGTGGAAGGGTGTGTGTCCCTGAGGAACCGAGCTTGAGGAAAGAAATATTGGAGGACAGCCATAACTCCAAATATTCTCTACATCCTGGTGTAACTAAGATGTATCAGGACCTCAAGAAAAGTTTTTGGTGGCCGGGTATGAAGAAAGAGGTATTTGATTTTGTCTCTAGGTGTTTAACCTGTCAGACAGTAAAGGCTGAACATCAGAAGCCTGGTGGTTTGTTGCAGCCCCTTCCTATTCCGGAGTGGAAGTGGGAATGCATCAGTATGGACTTTGTGTGTGGTTTGCCCAGAACCAGATTGGGTCATGATGCTATTTGGGTGATTGTTGATAGACTCACTAAATCAACCCACTTTCTCCCGATCAAGATGACTTATCCTTTGGAGAGACTGGCTAGATTGTATATCGACGAGATAGTCAGACTGCATGGAGTGCCTGTTGATATTGTGTCTGATAGAGACTCTCGATTTTTGTCCAGATTTTGGAAGAGCTTACAGGAGGGTTTGGGTACTAAGTTGAGTTTTAGTACAGCATACCATCCTCAGTCTGATGGCCAGACGGAGCGTACTATACAGACTCTAGAAGACTTGTTGAGAGCTTATGTGGTTGATTGGAGTTTTGAGTGGAATCGGGATCTATCTTTGATAGAGTTCACTTATAATAATAGCTTCCACTCCAGTATTCAGATGGCTCCATATGAGGCTTTGTATGGAAGAAGGTGTAGGACTCCCTTGTGTTGGGAGGAAACTGGTGACAGAATGATTTTGAGATCTGATGCAGTTCAGGAGACTACTGATAAGGTCAGAGAGATACAGAATAAACTGAAGATTTCTCGGGACAGACAGAAGAGTTATGCTGATGACCGTCGTCGTCCCTTGGAGTTTATGGTAGGGGATCATGTTTTCTTAAAGGTGTCACCTACTAAGGGTGTTATGAGGTTTGGCAAAAAGGGCAAGTTGAGCCCTAGGTTTGTAGGCCCTTTTGACATTATTGAGAGAGTTGGTCCAGTGGCTTACCGGTTAGCTTTACCTCCTGCTATGGATCATGTACATAATGTGTTCCATGTTTCTGCGTTGAGGAAATATCATCCTGATCCATCTCATGTGTTGGAGTTGGAACCTCTTCAGATTCAGAGTGATTTGACCTTTGAGGAAAGACCTCTCCGGATTGTTGATAGAAAGGATAAAGTTCTGAGGAACAAGTCTATACCTTTGGTAAAGGTTATCTGGGGAAATCAGTCGGTTGAGGAGGCGACTTGGGAGACTGAAGCTGATATGAGAAAGTTTTATGCTTATCTCTTTGATGATATGAATTGAGCTTTAGAGGACTAAAGCTTTATAAGGAGGGAGGGATGTAAGATCCAAGGATCTTAAGTCCTGGTAAGCATTATTTTGATTTAAATAAAATCATTGGCTGTGATATTTTGTTCATGATTTAAATAAAATTATTGACTGTGATATTTTTCTATGTATTGGTTGTTAATTTATAGTTAATTAACTAGAGATTTTTGGTTGTTAATTTATAGTTAATTAAATTAGAGATTATTGGTTGTTAATTTTGTTGGACGTTAATTAGCTTAATGGATGTTAAATTTAATTAGTTAACTAGCTTATTGGATGTTAGTTTAACCCTTATTGGATTTTCACTTAAACTATGGGTTATTGGGTTACACTTAAATTAGATGGATATTAGATTTAAAATTCGAATTAGTTAGTTAAATGGGTTAAACCCTATTTGAATTAATTGGTTAACGGGTTAAAGAATTAAAAACCGAAAATTCAAATTGGTAATTCGGTTAGGGAAGGAAAATTGGCGATTTTGGCTTGAGGAAACCTTGGGGCGGCTAGGGCAAAGAAGTTGGCGACTTCCTTGAAGGCTTTGGCGATTTCCTTGAAGGCTTGGACGAAAATTCTTCTTCCTCTTCCTTTCTTCCTTGGCCGGCTTTCTTGGGTGCTTGTTGGCGTCTATCTAGAAGCATTTCAAGCCCTTAGACGATTTGTTGTGGAAGATTGTTCACCTTAGTGTTCACGGTTAAGAGGTGAGTGGGGTGTCTTAATCGATTTCTAGCAATTTGGTTGTGTTAATTGATGCATTAGATTGATTAGAAATTTTACCATGTTAAAAACCGAAAACTCAAGACTTCTCCTTGTTATAAACCGAAAGTTGCAAAGGTATATTTATCATGGAAACCGAATTTAGGATATTTCTTCATGAGATTCTTGTTAACTAAGGTTTAATTTAAGTTGGAAACTTTATCATGCTAAAAACCGAATTAAGATGTATCTTCATGAAAACCGAAATTTTGTATAGGTGTATATCTCATGAAAACCGAAACTTGTAGCATGAAATTTAAGGTATTTTATAGGGAATTTTGGTAGTATTAAATCATTGATTTTTGAGTATGAAATTCTTGTTAACTAGGTATTTTATAGGGAATTTTGGTAACATTAAATCATTGATTTTTGGAAGCATGAAAATCTTGTTAACTAAGGTTAATATTTTAAGTAGATATTATGTTTGAAACCGTGGGCTACATGTGATGTTTTGTGAACCAGATTGTAAGAACATGGATTTTAATCTTATGTTGATTTTTATGGATGCCCTAATAGATGTTAATAATATT
The DNA here is from genome assembly GCA_027563935.2 of Costus lasius. NCBI lineage: Eukaryota > Viridiplantae > Streptophyta > Magnoliopsida > Zingiberales > Costaceae > Costus > Costus lasius. The sequence goes on along the minus strand of CM050448.1, from coordinate 16,881,316 downwards.
ATAAGAATCATGTTTGCTAATTATGACCATGAATCTTTGTTTGAGAAATTTGGGTGATGACTTAGCAAGGCTACACCGAACTGATCAGCATGAAACCTAAGGACTACACTACATTATGTGATTTTTAAATGTTATGTGATTATGTGATTTTTGAATATTATGTGATTATGTGATTTTTGAATAGTATGTGGTTATGTGATTTCAAATATTATGTGTTGTGATCATGGAATGGTTAGGACTAAGGCTAAGTGTAACTGTGTACTCAGGGGGATAGTCTATATGTGATATGTTAAGGGTTTGAATTTCAGCCCTGTATTGTGATATGTGAGGGGGTTGTTGTTCAGCCTGCCTAATGTGATTATTGTGATAAAAGAGGGGGTTGTTGTTCAGCCTGCCTGTTGTGATTATTGTGATGACTATCCTAGAGTCTAGTTGACACTTAGGAGTCCACCGTTGTGAAATAAGATATAAGATGTGTCTATTGTTGTCCAGTAGGAACCCTTTGGGAGAACGGGTGATATAAGACGCAAAGTGCCATGTCTTGGTCAGACAGGGGCCACCTCTTGATGTCATCACTCTTAGACGCTTAGATTTTTGTGTTATGGGGTGATCGTAGAGCAAAGTGCCACGTCGTGACCTGGCGGGGGCCACCTCTTGAATCTACACACCGTCCATCTATATGTTGCATGAGATTTGCAGTCTCCCAGTGCTTAGGCCAAAGCCGGGTTAGACCATAATGGTCACTACTGAATATGCTGGACAACTAGGTTAATTAAGTGTTGGTGTGTTTAGTTGGTTTAGTGTATAGCTCTAGAACCACATAGGAGTTCTGTTCTATATAATTGTGTGATGTCTTAGCAATGTATGTTCGACTGTTTTATATGAATTCTGTACTTTAATTTTGTTATATGTTAACAAGATATTCTGTTAAATGTTTTGAAAATAATCTGCCTATATTTTTGAGTGTATGTTATGGATGGTCGATTTAGACTATCCACTCACTGGGCTGTGTAGCTCACCCCTCACTATTTTCAGGCATAGAGCAGGGGCGCAATTCTTGAGTTAGTATTGACGTGGATATTATGCTAGTTTGCTGTTAAAGAATTTTTGTGCTTAATTTTCTGGGGCCGGTTGTGGCCGAACCATACGAATTATATGAACTATATGAACTATGTGAACTATGTGAATTATGAGAACTTGTGTTGCCGGTGTGGCTAAACTATGTGATATTATGTTGCCGGTTGTGGCAGTTTTAAGAGTTTGATTTTTGTGTCACCGCTGGCTTTGGCCTGGTTTCGGTGTTTGGTATGAGTTTATAAAATCGATTTTGTGGCGTTGCTTTGAATTTCGAATCGAATTGTATTTATGCCATCGGATTTGATATAACTGTTGCCTTGCATATGTCTAGTGCAAGGATTGCGTGGTGGCAGGTACATTTATGAAATTTGTGTTTCTTGGAAATTGTATGTATGAATTTTGAAAATTTTCAGATCGTGATTTCCTGGACTTGGTTTTACCTAGCATGTGCATCGATCTTGTATGATAACATCCTGTATCTTTCATGACTTGTGTTGCTTGTTTGGGGTTAAGATAACGGGATGTTACAGGATTGGTATCGGCTGGTTATGCTCACAACATAAGCCACATCTGGTTTAGTACACAACATTGCATACATGATCGATCCCACTGCCGAAGCATAAGGCACTCGACTCATGTCATCCATCTCAGCCTGTGTGGTGGGACACTGGCTCTTTGAGAGAGTAAGGCCATGTCTTACTGGAAGGTACCCTTTCTTGGATTGCTCCAAGTTGAACCTCTCCAGGACCTTATCAATGTAGGTACTCTGACTAAGGGCTAGGAGCCTCTTTGGATCTATCCCGGTAGATCCTCACGCCTAGAATATAGGCGGCCTCCCCTAAGTCCTTCATCTCAAAACACTTCCCTAACCATGTCTTCACAGCTTAAAGACTAGGGATGTCGTTCCCGATGAGTAGTATGTCATCGACATACAAGACCAGAAAAGTCACCAAGCTCCCACTGAATTTTCTGTATACACAGGCGTCATCTTCGCTTTTGATAAAGCTATAATCTCTCACGGCTTCATCAAATCGAAAATTCCAACTTCGAGATGCTTGCTTTAATCCATAAATGGATCTCTTTAGTCTGCAGACCTTATTGGCCTCTGCAGAATGGATGAAGCCATCAGGTTGTGTCATTTACACATCCTCAGTTAGCTTTCCGTTAAGGAACGCTGTCTTTACATCCATCTGTCATATCTCATAGTCATGATATGCAGCTATAGCAAGCAGAATCCTTATGGATTTGAACATAGCAACTGGCGAAAAGGTTTCATCATAGTCCACCCCGTAGACTTGTTTGAATCCCTTAGCCACTAGTCTACCTTTATAGGTAACTACGTTCCCATCCATGTCTGTTTTCTTCTTGAAGACCCATTTACACCCTATGGGTTTTACCCCATTAGGTAGCTCAACCAAATCCCAGACTTGGTTAGCTGACATGGAGTCAATCTCGGATCGCATGGCCACAGGCCATCTCTCGGAGTCCGGTCCACTGACCGCCTCATCATAGGTCCTGGGTTCACCCTCAATGATGAAGATATCGTCGTGTTGGGTCGGCAGCGACCCATACCTCTCAGGTGCACGACGAATCCTCCCAGACCTACGTGGGGCCTATGTCTGAGCCTCAGGTTGCCCAGCAACCGGTGTAGGTGGCTCAGGTTCCATCTCTGTGTCTTGTGGTTGCACTTGGACCTCGTCCAAGTCAAACTTCCTCCCACTAACATCTTTCATGAGAAACTCTTTCTCTAGAAAGATAGCACCCCGAGCAACAAAAACTTTGTTATCGGTGGGAACAAAGAAGTAGTAACCCTTAGTTTCTTTAGGGTACCCCACAAACATGCATTTATCAGATCTAGGTTCTAGCTTGCTAGAATCCTGACGCTTGACATAAGCCTCACATCTCTAGATCTTGATAAAAGATAAATTAGGGCGTCTCCCACTCCATACCTAGTATGGAATCTTTCAGACACTCTTAGATGGAACATTATTCAGTATTAGAGAAGCTGTTTCAAGTGCATGCCCCCAGAATGAGGGAGATAGAGTTGCACGACTCATCATACATCGAACCATGTCCAACAAAGTTCGATTTCTCCTTTCAGACACACCATTCCATTGGGGTGTTTCAGGAGGAGTGAGTTGGGATAGAATCCCACACTCTCTTAGATAGTCAAGGAACTCCCCGCTCAGGTACTCTCCACCACGATCTGATCGAAGAGCCTTAATGGATCTACCAAGCTGGTTTTCTACTTCATTCTTGAACTCCTTGAATTTCTCAAAGAATTCAGATTTATGTCTCATCAAGTAGACATAACCATATCTACTGAAATCATCAGTAAAGGTAATGAAGTAGTTGTGTTCTCCTCTGGCTTGTTTATTGAATGGCTCACACACATCGCTATGTATGAGATCCAACAAACCTCCTGCCCTCTCACCAATTTTGGTGAAGGGCGCCTTTGTCATTTTCCCTAACAAACAAGGCTCACATGTATCAAATTCTTCCAAGGAACTTGAATCTAATAACCCATTTGCATGGAGTTGTTGAATACGATTCTTGTTTATATGAGCTAAGTGATAATGCCATAGGAAAGCACCAACTGAACCACTCAGTTTGGTCCTTTTATTATTTATGTTACAAATAGAGTTATCCATGTCTAACACATATAGTCCATTGCACAAAGTACCCTTTCCATAGAACATATTTGCAAATGAAAAAGAACAAGAGTTCTTATTTATTTCAAACTTAAATCCCTTCTTTGCCAAGCAAGGAATGGATACAATGTTCTTAGTAAGCGAAGGTACATAATAGCAATTATCTAACTCTAACTGAAGTCCAGATGGCAGGGAGAGAGTCAAAACTCCTACAACAACAGCAGCAACCTGTGCCCTGTTTCCAACTCGTAGGTCAATCTCTTCAGCCCGTAACGATCTACTTTTCTTGAGCCCCTGCATATTTGTACAAATATGAGCTCCACATGCGGTATCTAATACCCATGACATAGAAGTAGAAAGGTTGACTTCTGTAATATAAATACCTGAGCTAGAAAACGAAGCCTTGCCTCTCTTCTTCTCACTCTGAAGTCGCATCATGTCCTTCAACATGTGAGGTGGCCCTCCACATGAATAGCACTTATTGTTCCTGATCCATTCCATCTTTAATTTCAGTTCCTTAGTCAAGCCTTTTGGCTCAACACACTGAATGTCAACTTTAGGAGGATTGAGCCTAACCAATTCATTAAAGAGCTATCTTAGATTACTAATAATCTCAGAGGCACTCTTCAATTCATATTGCCCTTGAAGCTCGGGCGACATGTTGGTTAGCATCAATTGTGCAACCTCCAAAGTATCAGCCTGATGCTTATCATAAGCATCCTTCTCAGCCGCTGAGGCCGAGCATGGAAGTGGTTCAGGAATGGGCTGCTCAAGGACATAAAGCTTTCTCTCGAGCTTGAGCACAATTCTCAAGTTCATATACCAATCCATCAAGTTGGATCCAACCAACTTGTCCTTCTCAAGGATAGATTGCAGTGACCAACCGCTATTGTTCGTTGTCATTGTTCTACAACAACCAAGAAACAACAGATTAGTACTACTTCAAATCATTTAAACTGGACTTGTTTTAAATGATTATGGCTCTCACTATTTTTAATCGAATTGATAACCCACAAAGTCAATCAGAAAGTTTAAGACTTCCTAGTGAGATGGGATCCTCATTCCACATGAGGCTTCGCGTCCCACGAGGGTGGGATGAGATGCATAAAGTAACCCATGCTTCCTAAGGTGGGCACGCCGGCCGATTGCTCTAAGAAATTTCCCTTATTGAGACAGTTTAGGCATTTCATGTCTAGCGAGGGCTGGATACAGCATGAAACCCTAACCTCTCAACGATGCCTCTAGAGTTCTACCATATGCCCAGCACATGTGGAAATCTAGTCAAGTCCATTCCTAACCGTTATGCCCAGGGCCAATGAGTTTCCTTGCGAAGGTGTGCCCGATTAAAAAGGACTGGGGAAACCATTGCCACCACACACTTTCTAAAGATAAGTGGGTGTGTCCCACGAGGGTGGGAAACAGTTCACAACACCACTGATTGATAGCTTACTGAGGGCTACGCGTTAGAAGGCTACTAGACTTGATATTTATTTTATGAGGGTTTTTGAGGTCTCATCTGTTTTATCTTATGTCTAACATTACAAGCATGCAATCCTATAGTGACAACATAACGATAAAACAGGCATGCTTTAGCAGATATCGAAAGCAATAAATGAATGATGTGATCATAGCCTATTCAAGACATTGAACCAACCCATGCCAAAAGGAGGTTCAACTCTTGACCTAGGATTCAAGCCCCAAAGACAAGACCTAACCTAGCTAACCTCTAACTTGAACTTCAAGGTTGGCTCCAAGGTCCTCCTCCACATGGTTTAGCACACAAACCCTAGAGGTGTCCCTCATGGGATCGGCCAATGCCATGGGTCTTTCTTCATAGATGATGCGCCACCATGCAAGGAGCCAAGATAGCTAGCTCTCAAACCCTAGGGTTCGGCCATACCATCTTGCGCCACTCCTCCATGCGCCATCAAGCATGCATGCGCTAGGGTTCCATGTGGTTGCGCCCTAATCTTCTTCTTCTTATTGCAAAAATAAAAAAAAAAAGAAAAGTGGCATGCAGGCCTCACAAAGATATATCACAGGCATGCAAAGGGGCTTGACTCATGATCACAACATTATGTACAAGTAAGGTATCTACACATGCAGTTCTACATGCTCATGAAAAATATAAAATTTGAAATTTTACTTTTTCATAAAACCAGTCTCTTTTCCTCATCTTCTTCTCACAAATCTTTTAGTTATTTGCGATCTATTTTTCATGATGATTTCAAAAATCCTCTCGGCTGGTAATTTTGTCAGATCAAGAGACCCGGCTAGTCCGAAGACACAATGCCCGTCCTACTTGACAAAACCACGTGCGCCTTTGATCCTTAAATCATGTAAGAAAAATACCCAAAAATCCAAAAGAGATTGAAAAGATGATAGAAAGAAGAAACCCTAATTTTTCCTACTTAGAAAAATTGTTTGTCATGTGATCATGCAATTTGCGAAAATTGAGATATGACATGTGAGCATGGAAAAGCATGAAATTATATCGTTTGAGTCTCTCAAGTCGCTCTGACACCACTGTTGGGAAACCCCGGGGATATTTTACAATTTTCAGAGATAGAGATTACACAAAACATTGCACAGCGGAAGCAATATCCCCGAAACGAGCCGGTCCCAAAAACCCAGTGAAGATCGCATGCGAGGGAGTCGACACGATGAGATAGAATATACCTTAAAGCAAGATGAGGCTGATATCGTGATAGGCGCCCAAGCGTGCTCCCTCTGCAATCTCAAACACATGGATGCCTCGAGTCCTCTTCTTCCACGCCCGGTGCTAGCCTCGGGAAGGAGATCCAAGCTTTAGTATACTTTCTTCACAACTTGCGCTACCTCCAATGAGTATGCGCCAAGGATAAAGATGAGGAGAAGCCGCCAAGAACAATTCCTTCTCGCGCCAAGAGGAGGAGAAGAAGAATTGGTTGCAGCTATGGAAGAGAGGAAGAGAACTTGCGCCAAGAGCCTTGTTAAGTGGTTATTATATAGGAATTTATATGCTATTTCCATTGTTATTTCATCACTATTGTGGCATTTACACCTGCTTTATATGAAATCATTGCAATATCTACAGAATCTACACTCTTTGGTATTTTTGCTTCATTTCAGGGGAAAAGCGAGGAAATGCCACTATTTTCAACCAAACCTGTATTCACAGCTAAAACCACGGCCCACCCTACGACCGGAATCATGCCCCGTGACTTCTGAGTCGCCAGACACCGATTTTTCCAGGTTTCAACGCTCGACTTATCCACGTTAGATGGAAGGCTAAAAGAGGAGCAGAAGTGGAATTCGACAAAGAGAACAGAGGAAGAGGACAAAAACCCTATTCACGTAAGGGATATGGGGTATTTTCGTTCGTGGAAGCGGATACGTAAGGGAGGAGCGGCGGCTGAGCAAGGAACCGGAAGCAGCGTTTAATCGGAACGGAGAGGAGAGCTTTTACGGCGAGAGCCCTAGAAGCTTCGAGCGGGTCCTTCCTCCTTGAGGGAGTCCTATCCTCCTCTTCTCATTTACCTTGCTCTACTTGCTTATTCATGGATGATGTATTGGGATACTTGTACACGTTGTTTTGGAGCATGGATATCGTAGCTTAAACTTGTTTCAAGGCTAGGGAAAGCCCCTTGGATGTTCTATGTGTGGATTGTAGCTTTACATTGTGAACCCTAAATTATCTTATCATGCCTAGTAGCACCTATCGAATGAAGTTTTACATTGTGTTAATTTCATGCTCTTAGATACGTGGTAGGGTCGAGAGGCACGTCCAGATGTTGTAAATCCTAGGTAGGAGTACCTCAATCGTCGCACGAGAGTGGTCGATTGAGTACGGGTAGTGTATACCATTTGGCACTCTTTGGGTTTATACGGGGTAAGCGTACTACGATGGTAGACGTTTGATCGTATAAGCACCTTGTTGCATCGCCCGAGAGGGGACAACATGTACAAATGATGGAATGGTATGCACGATCCGGCCCTCGATGAGCTTATTCGGTTTCGCGTCCTACAACGGTAGACGCTAAATCTGGTAAACTCCTAGTTGTAAGTCGCATCACTCGAGAGAGGACAACTTGCGCACCTTTGGATTGCCCTAAGATTAAAAGGGGACTTTTATATTGTTATCAATCCACGCATAGCGCATCAAGGCGGTGGACCCTAGCCTTGATCCTACCCATCCTTAGACCTTGCACCGTGCAATTACCTAGCTTTCAATTCTATTTGCCTTGCTTATCTCTTGTTTAGCTTAATTTTAGATCTTAGCTACCATTTCACAACCACTTAAAGATCGTCTAGCTTGTGGTAATCTAATTAGTCGGTACTTGGTATTTGGTCCCTGTGGGATCGATACATATATATTACTTCGATAGTCTGTATACTTGCGGAACGACTAATTTACCAGCTATCAAGTTTTTGGCACCGTTGCCGGGGACCAAATTTATCAATATCGACACGATTAAGTTATTGCTAGACTAGACCTTTTTCTTTCTTTTAGTTCACTTACTTTTAGTTATTTAGTGTTAAGCTTTTTTATATATTTGATAATCACTGCTTATGTTTTTGTTACTTGGAAAAGTTGCTTTTGAACTTACTTGGTTTATGCGTGGGACTATACGGTCTGGAGAATTAATACCTGTAGATCCTGAAATTGAAAAGACATTCCGATGCCGTAGAAAAGCTAAGTCCAAGGCAACTCACTCCAAGGAATCTCTAGAACAGCTCAAGATGGATAACCGCCGAACACTTAGAGACTTTGCTTCACCTAGTGCACAAGGGCTAAATACCAACATCACTCGGCCTCCGATCGAGGCAAATAATTTTGAAATCAAGCCATGCCTTGTGAACATGGTGACCCAACATCAATTCGGAGGTTCGCCACTTGAGGATCCGAATCTACATCTATCAATCTTTCTTGAAGTATATGATACGCTGAAGATGAATGGAGTATCGGATGACGTGATACGGTTGAGGTTATTTTCGTTCTCACTGCGGGACCGTGCTCGTGCTTGGTTGCACTCTCTATCATCCGGATCTATCTCAACATGGAGTCAACTCTCCACGACATTCCTTTCAAAATATTTTCCGCCAAGTAAGACGGCCCAGTTGAGAGCTCAAATAATTAATTTTGCTCAAAGAGACAATGAGTCGCTATGTGAAGCGTGTGATCGCTTCAAGGAATACCATATGATGTGCCCTCATCACGGTATGGAGAAGTGGTTTCTTATCCACACTTTCTACAATGGTCTCAACTATAATACTAGGCTTACCATTGATGCGGCAGCCGGCGGGGCATTGATGAGCAAGGAGATTAATGAAGCTTTCAACTTAATAGAGAATATGACAATGAACCACCACTAGTGGTCAACTGAAAGAGCGGGGCCATCTAGAACGAGTGGAAAATTTGAATTGGACACCTTGACCTCCATAGCGGCCAAGGTTGATTCCCTATCTCACAAGTTTGATACATGGGGGCTGAACTCCACCACTGCATCAGTTAATAGTGTATGTTGGGAGAATGGTGGTGCGCCGAACCAACCTGTGGCCGAGTACCAAATGGGACCTCCTTCTTTTGGGGACTCTACACCGGATCAAGTTAATGCTCTCAATAGTTCCAACCAAGACCACAACATGACCCGTAATCCAATACGTATAATCCTGGGTGGAAGAGCCACCCGAATTTCTCATACCTCAACAACAATGCGGCACAACAACCCGAGTATAGACAACAAGTGGGGTTCCAGCAACAAAGACAACAACCACCATCTCAACCACCGAAATCAAATTTGGAGTCTATGCTTGAAGGTTTTATGGCTAACCAAACCAAGCAAATTGAACAAGTATCCAGACAAAATGAGCGCATGAATGAGACCATCCAGCAACAATCCAAACAAAATGAGCGCATGAACGAGACCATCCAACAATTAGCTTCTCAAGTTGAAGCTTTGACCACACATGGAAGGATGCTTGAAAATCAGATCGCGCAGCAAGCCTTGACGTCACCTAGACCTTCTGGTAGACTTCCGGGACAACCCGAAGCCAACCCTAGGGAACAATGTAACGCTATCAACACGTGCGTAGTGGAACAACTGGATGAGACAAGCACAAATCTGGATGAAGAAAGAGATCCGGGGAGTTTCTCAATACCATGTCGGATTGGAAGTGTTAACTTTGACCACGCTCTCTGTGACCTTGGGGCTAGCGCGAGTCTCATGCCACTATCGATCTGCAAAAGGTTAGATATGGGGGAATTAAAAGAGACGAGTGTTGCATTGCAACTTGCTGACCACACGATAAGACACCCGGTTGGCATATTGAAAGATATACCAATCAAGGTTGGTAAATTCTCTATCTTGGAGGACTTTATTGTGTTGGACATGGAAGAAGATACCCAATTTACCATAATCCTTGGCCGACCCTTCCTGGCAACCGCTGGTGCCATAATTGATGTTAGGAATAGGAAGCTCAAGTTGAATATCAGTGGGGATGTTATCTATTTTGAAATCTCAAGATGTGTAAAGTACACTCCTTTCGCAGGGGCTTACCGTGGCGTGGACGTTGTGGAAGATGATTGTATCAACACAGTTACATTGGATCAAGATAAGAGAGCATAACCCTATGGAGAAGTGAAATCTAGTGTGTGCTATGAAGCAAACGCTGAAATGCTTAGTAAACTATATTGCCAATCATGAAGTGCAAGAAGATAATACCATGGTAAACGAGCAGAACGATGTATCTCTAAGCTTGGCTGATCCTAGACATAGTACTATCAGTGACCTTTCTCCCACAAGTATAACTGTGAAATGTGATTGGGCATCCAACAAGTTTTTTGGATCAACTGATTCTAGTGATGGATTGGTTACCACAGCCGAAAAAGAAAGGAAGGAAGAGCCCTCGTTGGAAATTTGGAAGAAGCCTATGATTGCATCTCAAGGGGAGAATGTGAAGAAATTACTCTCCAAGGCTGAAACCGCTAGCACATCAGAGATCATGAAAGAAAATATTGGTATAAGCAGTCCAACCGCGGCTCGGAACATCATCCCAGATGACTGGGGAGGTGCAGCAGTTATCTCTACTCCAAGGCTAGAAACGTCACAAACTGGACTCCATAATGTCGGAATGGCTAAGCATCAAGATGATGATAGTTTAGGGGCTGCTAATCAACGGAAATACTCTAAAGACTTTCTTATGATGCTCTCACAGCACTACATTGAACTCCCTATGGGTTGCGAGATTAGTGCAGATGAAATTGCTCCACTATTTATCGGTTGTTGGAGAAAATCGTCATGTCCTATTTTTGGAAAAACTATAGACAGGGCATCATGCGCCCAGTGGACACATCAACAATTGGATGACGAGAACCCCCCCCCCCCCCCCCCCGATCCACCTTGACATGGAGTCATGGTCAAGCCAAAGACCTTAAAATGGCGCTTCTTGGGAGGCAACCCAAGCTCTTTTTCCCTTTTCTTGCTAGTTCTTTTAGTAATTTGCTTCACGGTATTTTCACTTTTGATAGTTAGCCTAACAGTGATTTAGTTTGCTTTGCCATGATGTGTTTTGATCTATCGACCACTTGCCTGCACGCTTTTACTCTTTTTAAGTATTTTACTCAGATGAGTACCTAACCTGATAATCACTTCGGTAGTTTACTCCATGGTTCCATCACCTTTTGTTTTCAATTGTTTTCAATTGTTGGGCGGGTCACCAAGGGAACCATTGCAATCGGTGGTCTGCTTACTCCACTAGCGCTGCACTTAAGGCATAACCCTTATGGGACTCCAGAGGCCCGAGGGTGCCGATGACTTGATATGGAGGCATGCATTGCCATGAAAATGATCTCACGGTGCGGCGACGTGTACCACCTCATCCTCCGTGATAGCCTCCACACGATACCACTGCCTAGCACTTTGCGAACAACTATTAGATCATGGGAGAACTGGAACATCCGTCCTAATGATGCAGATCCCCTTGCGCCCCCTTCAGCAGCTCCTACTCCTTTCCCTACTGGACCAGCACCTCGGGCTCCTCACGAGCTTCTATAGCTAATACTTCAGCAGCTCTAAGCTCAGGGAGACCAAATTGGCACGGTAATCGAGAAAGTGCAAAGCATGTCCGCATTTCTCCGTTCTCGTTTCCCTGGCTTCCGGAGCAATGCCACTTACCAGCGCCATCCAGCTCATGATGACACCCCCTCGGCTTTCTCTGATACCTCTTCATCTGACGCTTCTAGCGATGATCTCAGCGACGCAGGGAATGACCCCCACGATTAGAGTTGTAAGTCTTTTGCACCCCACCATTTTTGTACTCTTTCTTGCTTTCCTGTTTTGGCATCGGGGACGATGCCCCATTTACCGTGTGGGTGGGGAGTGTATTTCTGATATGGTGGTTTGCATTTTCTGATACAGTCATTTTTGTTTTGATTTAGTTTTTTACCATTTGGTATTCACGACTATTGCTTTGTTGTTGATTATTGTTTTGGTAGTTAGATGACTGTCTCCCCAAGTTCTAGAATTTATAGTATAACTCGCTTGTCTTTGAGCATATTCCTAAGATGTTCTTTGCTGTTAGTGTGACCCTTATGCATGATTCTTCCCCTTACCGATTCTGCTAGCATAGATTCAGTACATGCGAGTATTCCTCTCATGGTAGATAACTAACGGTTGATTCTTTGTAAGTTGAGCTTCCATTTAAAATTATGGGACACCGCTAGCTTTCTACACTGAGTTTGATACTGAATAGTTCCTCCTCACCTATCATACCCTCCATTTTGGTTACCACATAAAAAAAAGAGGACAAAGATCCTCTCAAAAAAAAAAAAAGAGAGGACAAAGATCCTCTCCAAATTCTCCAAACATATGTATGTCTTCATTCCACTTGTATAAAGATTTTGATATTTCCTTTCCACTTCCACTTGGAGGCTTCAAAAATTGTAAGAGGAGGAACTAGGAGGTTGATTATGAGGTGTCGTAGCTATGTGTGGAACGCATTTTCTTTGGATTGCAATGCTTACCACTTTGATATCCAATAGGAGTCTACCACTTGTAGGATGTTTGACCATTACATGGATCGGTGTTAGCATTATCTTAGAGAGGGTTGAACTCAGGCCATAAGGTTCCCCGTTATAGCTTAGCTTCATTTTATCTTTGCTTGGGGACAAGCAAGAGTTTAAGTCTGGGGAGATTTGTTAAGTGGTTTTTATATAGGAATTTATACGCTATTTCCATTGTTATTTCATCACTATTGTGGCATTTACACCTGCTTTATATGGAATCATTGCAATATCTATGGAATCTACACTCTTTGGTATTTTTGCTTCATTTTAGGGGAAAAGCGAGGGAATGCCACTATTTTCAGCCAAACCTATATCCATGACTAAAACCACGGCCCACCCTGCGACAGGAATCACGCCCCGTGACTTCTGAGTTGCTAGACGCCGATTTTTCTAGGTTTCAACCATCGACTTATCCACGTCAGATGGAAGGCTAAAGAGGGGCAGAAGTGGAATTCGACAAAGAGAACAGAGGAAGAGGACAAAAACCCTATTCACGTAAGGGATAGGGGGGATTTTCGTTCGTGGAAGTGGATACGTAAGGGAGGAGCGGCGGCTGAGCAAGGAACCAGAAGCAGCGTTTAATCAGAACGGAGAGGAGAGCTTTTGCGGCGAGAGCCCTAGAAGCTTCGAGCGGGTCCTTCCTCCTTGAGGGAGTCCTATCCTCCTCTTCTCATTTACCTTGCTCTACTTGCTTATTCATGGATGATGTATTGGGATACTTGTACACGTTGCTTTGGAGTATGGATATCGTAGCTTAAACTTGTTTCAAGGCTAGGGAAAGCCCCTTGGATGTTTTATGTGTGGATTGTAGCTTTACACTGTGAACCCTAAATTATCTTATCATGCCTTGTTGCATCTATCAAATGAAGTTTTACATTGTGTTAATTTCATGCTCTTAGATATCTGGTAGGGTCGAGAGGCACGCCCAGATGTTGTAAATCCTAGGTAGGAGTACCTCAATCGTCGCACGAGAGTGGTCGATTGAGTACGGGTAGTGTATACCATTTGACACTCTTTGGGTTTATACGGGGTAAGCGTACTACGACGGTAGACGTTTGATCGTATAAGCACCTTGTTACATCGCCCAAGAAGGGACAACATGTACAAATGATGGAATGGTATGCACGATCCGGCCCTCGATGAGCTTATTCGGTTTCGCGTCCTACGACGGTAGACGCTAAATCTGGTAAACTCCTAGTCGCAAGTCGCATCACTCGAGGGAGGACAACTTGCGCACCTTTGGATTGCCCTAAGGTTAAAAAGGGACTTTCATATTGTTATCAATCCACGCATAGCGCACCATGGCGGTGGACCCTAGCCTTGATCCTACCCATCCTTAAACCTTGCACCGTGTAATTACCTAGCTTTCAATTCTATTTGCCTTGCTTATCTCTTGTTTAGCTTAATTTTAGATTTTAGCTACCAGTCGGTACTTGGTATTTGGTCCCTGTGGCATCGATACATATATATTACTTCGATAGTCCGTATACTTGTGGAACAGCTAATTTACCGGCTATCATGTTTTTGGCGCCGTTGCCGGAGACCAAATTTATCAATATCGACACGATCAAGCCCCCACGAACGTCACTGGGTCAGGCATGTGCAGTCTCGGTTTGGGAGCCTCCTTCTCCGCCGGTGCTGTAGTTCGGGATACTGACATTAGAGCCAAGCACAGTACCCCGATCTCAGCCTGCATGTCCTCCTTCATGCGTGCCATCTCCCCCGGTAGATGGTTTAGACTGTCGATAGTCTGCTGCATGCGGGCCATCCCTGCCTGTTGCTCCTCGTGCATCCTGGCCATCTGCTCTGGCAGGTCGAGCAGACTCTCCAGGGCCTGCTGCAAGTTTTCAATTTGCAACCTCTGGTGCTCCACTGTCCTCTGAAGCTTCTCCATCTCGGGAAACACCGCTGTGTCCCTATCACCCGTCATACCGAGCATCTGCTCGATCTTCGCTATGCGTTCACCTTGGTTCACCATCTTCTCAGGTTTAGCCGTCTCCTTGGCTTTACCTTTGGGCCAGACGTCCTCTGACGCTCCTCTGGTGGTGTGGGTGATCTTCTGGAACTTCAAACCATTCTTCACCTTCGAGGGTGAAACAGCCTTGTTTGCTGTAACACGTTAACCAGCTCTGATACCTATTGTCACGCCCCGGTCGGATCGGCCTAAAAACAGTGCTTAATCGGTATCTTAGGGCCTTCCTGCGGAACACCGGATCCGCAAACTCCCTAGGGTTTCCGACCCCAAAATTGAAAACCCTAACTCCCCGAACAATATTAATCCCCAAATTACAAGGTCGCTCAGAGAAACCCTAACCCTAATTAGAGAAATCCGATCAAAATCCAAAACCCTAAATCAAATTACCTCACGGTCAAAATTGATTTTGACCAAACTTGCCGCTCGTCGATTTTTCGCTTGTGCTGACGTCGTGCCGACGTCACCGCTACGCTGACGTCTGCCTTACGTCAGCAACTTCGAATTTCTCCGCCGCCCTCGAATTTCGGATGCTGACGTAGTCTTCCGTCAGCCGTTTCAATTTTCGATCCCGATTTCACATAATCAGCGTTGACCGACTGCTTTCGTTGACTTTTCCTCGTTTCGAACGCCCGTCGTTCGAAACGTATACGCCGTCTCCTTCTTTCGCACGACACCGAAGCGTCGTCCTCCGCCGAGCGCCGCCGCGCTCGCGAGCTTACCGGAGGAGGATCGTGAGGGCAGGGAAAGTCGCCTCCCTCCCTTTGGTGTCGTCGCCGGCGACTGGACAGCCGCCTGCTGTCGGAATCGACACCGAGAATAATAGGGAGAGGACGGCGAGAAAGGAAACTCAAACTTTATTCCGAATTCAACTACAAATCTGCCGTCGACGACCCCTGTCGCTGACGCCCCCGTCCGTCCCTCGCCGGTCATTCCCCAACGCCAGTTACAAACTCTCGTCCTCACATTTCGCTCCCAAAATCCTTTGTACGCCGGTGTGATTGAAGAAGCCGATGGTGGAAGCTCACTCGATGTTCGATCCTGCTCGATATTTATCAAGGAAAGCCGTCGCCTTCCTCTCCCGTGCGACCGCGTCTCCGCCCCAATTTAGGGCATCGGCTGATCTCAAGCTCCGCGTCCGGGTGTCGCGGAGAGGACGCCGCCTCCGAGCTTTATGGAGACACCGCGTGCGAGATCTTAGCCCATGTCCGAAGCTGCATCTGCGTCCGAGAAAATCGCTGCCGATCTCGTCCGGGAAGGAGTCCGTCGCCAAGCTTCGTTTGCATCCAATCCAGCCGGCGGAGTTGCATGCAGTTGAGACGAGCTCGAGTCAACCCCCGAGTTCCTCTTTGTTGACCGCGTAAATCTTTCACACGGCCGGGCTTCCCGTTGTAGGTTGTAGCGTGGGCTTGGGTTTAGGCTTGTGTTTGGGCTTGAGCCAGACCAGTTGAACCGGAGTCTGACACTAAGGGTCTATTTGGCCTATTGTAAATAGGCTTTAGCACAATTTTTAAAGTGAATGAAAGCTTCCAAAATTTAAAAAGCTAAAAGTTGTGATATTTTCAATTTTAACTTTTGCTGTTTTAGATTTCCGGCTTAAAGAACTTTGAGTGGAGCCAAACAAACCCTAAGTCACGAGAATAGTGGCTTCGTTGTGGTACAGAGACAAAGCTTGTTTAGTGGCAACTACACAAGATTATTTTCTTTTTTAATTAATATTTACCAAGTCAAACCAACTAACTTAGTAGATTCATGAAATGATTCGTATTTGCCATGCAGAATGACTTGCTGCATTTAATTTTAACATTCAATAAAATCTTAAACTTTGTTAACTTTGCTGAATCTGATGAGTTTACTCTAAGATAAAGATTTTGTTTTTCCTGAGTTTTCTACTACGTAAGCGTATTTGTTTTACCAGGGTTGTCTCTTCGTTAGATGTTTTTAACTGAAGTTTTATTCTTTGTAAGCATGCTTGTTTTACTGGAGTTATCTCTTCGAAATAGTTTTTATTAATCAAAGTTTTTGCAGTAAAAATATTTTTTTATTAGAGTTTTCTTTCTCCGTTGAATGATTTAAAAAAAAAGTAAGGCAGAAATTTTCTTCGATTATTATCATCTCCTTTAATGTACAAAAATAACATATTCAAGATAAATCTTGCTTGAGCGTTCCAAAAAAATTAGCAGGGTTTCTCCGTTGTGTTCACCGAAGGCCTCCCTCTTGTCCCCTTTTTTAGTCGAATCTCCTGAACTTTTTCTTAGATTTATCTACGCCTCAGCACTCAACCGCACGCATGTCTCCCTTCTTTTTTCGATTTTTTTTATATATTCCATATCAAATCAAGGTCAAAGACTTATTTTGACTGGTGATTTAGCCATGGCCGAATTATGCAACTAGGCCGTAATGGTTAATGCTCCCTTTTTATTCCTTAGTCAAAAGCAATGACTTTGACCCAAAATTCCTCGTCACTCTGATTAGAACAAATTTTGATCTTAAATTGCACTCCTTCTTAGAAAGGGAATTGGGATTATATATGGAAAATAAATTATTATTTTTTAAAAGAAAAGAAAAATAAAACACCTTCAATTGCCCATATATTTCAAGTAAACTATATCCTCTTGCATTATTCAGTTCATCCACAAGCTCTTGAACACTTCATGTGATGGAATATGGATTAGTTTCTTTCGGTATCGACAAAAGTTACCTTGTATCGATGATAGAAATCAATGGCCACATCACCATTGCTTCTATCTGCTATTGCTCCTGCCAAAACGTGTGTGATTGTTAAATTGTTACGAAAAAGTTATTAGAGAGAGAGTGCAGTACCAAGTACCAGGGAAAGCGTAAGTGAAGGTGTCCCAAATGCTTAGTCCTTCCTTGATCCTATAATAATTAAGCTTTATATATTATATAATTTCTTCTCCTATATTCAATATGAGATTAAATTTATAGTATTATAATTTTCTCCACTTAAGATTTGACGTTCTCGTTAAACTCACCATCCCTTATATGTGAGGTCAGCCCAAAAGCGATTCCACCATCTTCGGTAGCCCTTTTTTATTTGAATCTTATTATGCTTAGGACTAAGTTTTACCATGATACTATTTATTAACAATAACAAATGTTTAAGTCTAAATTAACAATAGCAAATCCACTAAATTTTATATACCATATAATCTCTTCTCCCACAATAAAATTAAACTTCGGGTATTACAGTAACTGCAGCGCGAGGGCTGAGCGTCGCAGACATTATTCTCTAAGCCATTAATTGGATCAATTGCGTGCAGTTTGATGGTGGCACTTCGGAACTGACACAATATATAGGGAGAAGGAATTAGATAAAGTCAGCTGCACCGATAGCGTGAGAGACTCGACGAGATCAGTACGCAGACGGTAGACGACGACGTGGACAAGGCAAAAGCGCAAGACATGATTGCAGTGGAGTTTTAAATGGCGGGACAAAAAGTTAAAAAGTTTTTCTTAATTTGAATCATGGCTAAAGACGGATTTGACAGTGCTGGGCTCTTTTTAGCTTGTTAATATTCAGAAGTTAAACGATTCAATCAAAGCTGAGCTAGTCAAGAGCAACGTCTCATGGGAATCCACCCTCATGTGTTACGCCCCAAAATTCATCCGGATCCCACGCCGGGAATCCCAGACCTCGGGACGCACAACACTGTACCTGTCAATCACTCCTGACAATCGAAAGGTACAGACTAAAATAAAATAGTCTAAACAGAGGCCAGCCCGGCCTTAAATATCCATAATACAACACCGACATATACGAAATATAGACCGGCGCAGCAGTCGACAAACCAACAGATAACATGACCGGCGCAGCGGTCAACAGAGTCCAACAACATAACATAAGAATAACAACAGACCAAAATGCATCACAACCCACCCAGACTAGTGGCCAACTACTAACTATCTACTCTGCTCCAGGTGGAGCCGCGCCTGAACCTGGAAGCAAACCGAAGGGGGTTAGCCGGAGGCTAAGTAGAGATATTTCAATGATATGGTGCATGATCAGATACAGGGAATTACCAGAATACAACCAAGACTCTATATGACCATATAGAGTATAATCAAATCTCAATATACATATCAATATATATGTATCATCATACACAGATAAAATCTGGGAGCTGGTACAGCAGTGGTCCACGACCCGCAACTCTATAAAATAGAGTGGTCCCTACTAATGGCTCCCCGAACAGTAGAGACGACTGTCTGTCGACAGCCCGCTAGTGTAGCGTCCTACACTCAGTACAACCCCTTATTGGGTTGATAACAGACCTTAAGCCCATAACATCGGACTCTCTCGGTCAGAGACGAACATACAGTCTCGACAGAAATCTCACAGGCAGTATCTGAGGTATACTGACATGTCTATCGCTAGACAACCAATCCTCAATGTACATATACAGAACTCATACCACCTATCAACTACAAATAGACATGCAAGAACGAAAATACTCATACCATGTTTCATGCAATAGTTTATGTCAACAGGAATGTACGCAGAGTAGAACGGGAATTAGAACAGTAATCAAAGTGCTAATAAGCAATAAGGGAGGTGCCGCTAACTACACATGCGGTTGGCACCGTAACAAAGAACGGAGGTAGAATCCCTACCTCAACAGTAGCCGAACAGTACAGATCCAACCAACACAGTGTCAAGTATCAATCAATAGGACCTAACAGGGTAAATCATGTATAAGTCACACCATTTTATTTTAATCCATTTAACACCAATTAACATGCTAATCCGGTTTCATTATGTTAATCAGGTCGTACCAAGTTATTAAATCGAGTTTGACAGGTATACGTGAGTCCAGGGTTATGTTCGCAGGCGTTCGTATAATACGTGTACGGAGACGGAGCACGGGTACTAACCTAGTTCGCAGCCACGTGCGAACGCAATAATCACCACCGGAAGTCGGGATACGTGAGAACCAACCACGCACGCGTAACCGAGTCATCAGCACGGAACTCGATGTTCGCCGGAACAGTAGCGCCGCCGCTACAGTGATTGCAGGAACAGTGACTTCGGCGACCGATCGGAATTTCTGAAGTGCCACAAGGTAGCCGCCGGCGAGGTGAGTCCGGCTGTACTGTCGGTTTTCCAGGGAGACGCCGGAGACCGCGTAGATCTGAGGTCGAAGGCTCGGCGGCGCCGTTCGCGCAACTCGCCGGAGCCGGAGAAGAAGGTGTCCTCAGTCGAATGATGGGACATGATTGTGGACGGTGGTCAAACCCATCCCTCCACCCATCACGCGTTGTCGCGTTTCCTTTCTCCCCTCTATTTCTCTCCCGTTGCCATTCGTTTTCTTCACCGAATGAACGAACGAGCCTTCGGTTGAGCTGCGCTCGCCCTCCTCCTTTGCTCGCGTCTCCTTTCCTCCTGCCGGCGAACGCTGACTGGGGAGGAGGGGTATACAGTATACACAGATGCCTCTTTCCAAGGCTTAGGTGCTGTATTGATGCAGCATGGTAAAGTGATAGCGTATGCCTCGCGTCAACTTAAAGAGCATGAAAAGAACTACCCGGTACACGATTTGGAATTAGCTGCGGTGGTATTCGCCCTTAAGATTTGGAGGCATTATTTATACGGAGTCACATTTGAGATATTTACGGATCATCAAAGCCTGAAATATTTATTTTCACAGAAGGAACTGAATATGAGACAGCGTAGATGGGTGGAATTCCTTAAAAATTATGATTGTACAATTAATTACCACCCGGGTAAAGCTAATGTGGTAGCAGATGCACTAAGTAGGAAGACTGCAGGGGTGTTAGCTCACTTGCGAGTAACACCGACTGAATTAGCCCAACAGATGGCAGATTTAAGTGTTGAGATTGTGTGCCTCACTGAGCATGGTTGTTTGGCCGTGATGATGGCACAGTCCCCTATGGTGCAGAAGATTATTGAGGCGCAACCAAATGATTGGTACCTGCAGTCTATCATTGCAAAGGGCAAGAGAGAAGAATTTACCCAGGATGATCAAGGCATAATAAGGTGCTGGAATAGGTTATGTGTACCCGAGGTAATTAAGGAAGAATTACTAGTAGAAGCACACAAGTCGAGATTCGCGGTACATCCTGGTGCCACGAAAATATATAATGACCTTCGAAAGTCTTATTGGTGAGAAGGCATGAAGAGAGATGTGGCAGAGTATGTAGGACGATGTCTGGTATGCCAACAAGTAAAAATTGAGCATAAGAAACATTCTGGGCTCTTACAGAGTATTCTTATTCCGAAGTGCCACAAGGTAGCCGCCGGCGAGGTGAGTCCGGCCGTACTGTCGGTTTTCCAGGCCGGAGACCGCGTAGATCTGAGGTCGAAAGCTCGGCGGCGCCGTTCGCGCAACTCGCCGGAGCCAGAGAGGAAGGTGTCGG
Organism: Costus lasius; assembly: GCA_027563935.2. Taxonomy (NCBI): domain Eukaryota; kingdom Viridiplantae; phylum Streptophyta; class Magnoliopsida; order Zingiberales; family Costaceae; genus Costus; species Costus lasius. The sequence continues at coordinate 16,860,171 of CM050448.1, read as the reverse complement.
GGAGGCGTCGGCTGGTGGCGGAAACGTCCGCCGAGGCAAGAGGAAGGTCGCTGGAGTCGCCGAAGACGCGTTGGACGTTGGATCTGAAGTTTCCCGTCGGACGCGAGGGAGAAGAAGGTAGGGGCGAAGACGGCCGGATTTTCAGTCGTTGGACGGCGAAAGCTCGTTGCCAGTCAGCGTCCGCCGGCAGGAGGAAAGGAGACGCGAGCAAAGGAGGAGGGCGAGCGCAGCTCAACCGAAGGCTCGTTCGTTCGTTCGGTGAAGAAAACGAATGGCAACGGGAGAGAAATAGAGGGGAGAAAGGAAACGCGACAACGCGTGATGGGTGGAGGGATGGGTTTGACCACCGTCCACAGTCATGTCCCATCATTCGACTAATATACTATATCTTCTTCGTCCGTTTTTATCACAGACGTAACATCATGGCCCAAAGATTTATCATAAATTTACGAAGTATGGTAGTTGGATTCAAGCTCACTTTATTCACTCCACATATTGATACAAATGTGGCCCTTATGTGTCCTTCAAGTACAATTACTACTTGAGAAATTTCTTGAACCAGTGAGCAGAGATCTTGGGGTATCTCTTCAATCCATTTTTGTAATCCACATATATAATGCCGAATCGAACAGTATAGCCACTTGTCCACTCAAAGTTATCCAGCAACGACCATGCCAAATAGCCCCTCACATTAACTCCTTCCCTGCATGTCCATTTAGAAAATTAATAAACATTGTATTGTTCTCTTTAAGCACAAACACAGATACCTGATAGCTTTGTTCAGGAAGTAGAGATGCTTTCTGTAGTAGTCGATCCTCATATCATCTCGTAGAGCCTTCTCAAGTGGCCGTGAAGCATTGTTGGCCTCATCAACTCCTGGTTAATTGAGAGGTAAAGCTTATTCTCGCAGTTTCATAGTGAGATAGCACAAAATTAAGGCTAACTTAATTACCATTCTCCGTGATGTAGATTAGGGGGTTGTTGTATTTGTTCTTGACGTAAAGCAAGAGTTCTCTGAAGCCTTGTGGGTAAACAAACAACCAAGCAGACGCAGCCTGCACACATTTTTGCAATTTTTATGTGATTAGCTTGGTAGAATTAATGACATATTATGAGCTACATGTAGGAGAAGAGAAAGGGGAATAGATGGCGTTGACCTGAGGGCCAATTGGAACCCCTCTACGTACACCTGACTCCAGACTGTGTGCATCTGTGTCATAGCTCACATTAACTCTTCTCAAGAGAGAAAAGCTATTGGCGTAGTGTGTCGTATAATAATTCAGCCCGAGGAAGTCGAATGAGTCTTTAACTAATTTAGATTGCTTTGAAGTGAATGTTGGAAGTCGATCCCGGACGATTGCTCTCATGGAAAACGGGTAGTCCCCTTGCGTCAATGGGTCCATAAACCTGCAAATTCAATATTAGCTTTTTTTTTTTAATAAAAAGAGAGAGAGAAAAGGAATCTGCTACTCACCATCCAAACATGAAATCTAGAGACCTAGAAACTGCATCAAAATCTGCCTTGGAATTCGAGTAAGGCACGAACCAGTGAGTCAGCAGAGTGATGCCAATCTTTCCCTTCTGATATTTCTGAGGAAGACGGCGAGTTGGATGGATTATAATTATGCGTTGTTTGAAATTAATTAAGAAAGTGATAGGAAGAACAGTTTGGTCAAAGTACTTGGTACTTGTCTCTGTATGTCTTGACAGCAGCCGCATGGGCTAGCAGCAAGTGATGTCCGCAAATGTATGGCTCTCGACTGGAGTCACCGGCCGTGCAGTTGGCATTTTCAAATGAAGAACATCTTCCGGGAGCAAATTCGCCGGTGGAGTAACCCATCTTGCAGTAGGACCATGGTTCATTGAATGTGATCCAGTGCTTCACTCTATCTCCAAACTCTCTAAAGCATATCTCAGCGTAATCTCGATAGTCATCTCTGCAAATTTTGATTCATTGGATACATTGCCTGGTTGATGAAAATTGTACTGTTGCGCCGATGGAACAGACCGCCATGAACTGAATTATTAAAGCTTGGAAACTTACACGAGTTGTGGGCTAAGGAAGCCCTTGTACTTTGATTCAAGAGCCTGAGGAAAATCCCAATGAAAGATGGTCACAAAGGGCTGGATTCCTGCAAGTTTTAAGCATTCATTTCTTGTGTTGTTGATAGATAACCAGAAAAGATTTGAAGAAGCTGTACCAATACCAACCATTGGCTAGAAGATCATTGACAAGATTGTTGTAGAACAGTATGCCTTCCTTGTTCACTCCTCCACTTAAACTTCCCTCTGATTAAAAGTCAAATTAATACCATTCCTTTGTTTAGTGGCTAAAAATTCTACTGTACAAAACAAACAATGACTAATTCCATGACAGGTACTTGGTAGAATTCTTGGCCAAGAAATTGAGAATCTAAAAGCGTCCATGCCCATATATTTCAAGAAACCGATGTCCTCCTGCACAATTCAGTTCATCCACAAGCTCTTGAATACTTGATTTTGGCCTTCATTATCAAGAACTAGTTTGTTTTACCTTGTAGCGATGATAAAAATCAATGGCCACATCGCCATTGCTTCCGTCGATTATTGCTCCTGCCAAACAACCATAGTTTACATCAAAATTTTATTCATAATCAAAGTTTAAAAATAGTCTTACAGAATAGGTCTAAATTTTTATGATTCACAGTTTTAAGTCTGTACAACATTTAATGGGAAATGGTGTTTAAATAATATAATAAAATTGAGGATTAGTTAGATTTAGTCCAAGGTTACGAGTCAATAAATTAAATTAAGCATACAATGTACATCACACACGAAAGTTAATCATATAAACAGTATAATAATCAATTAAAGTTCAATTGGGTGGAACTGGAGAAATATAACGAATAAATCTATTTGACTACTAAAAAGGAATTTTGAAACTCAATCCATATCTCTCGTCAACCACTCAACACTATAATAAATTTCCTTAATCTGACACTTACGATATAGCTAACAAATTATTTTAGGAATACTAGAGAGAGAGAGAGAGAGAGAGAGAGAGAGGGAGAGTGCTGTACCAGGGTTGTTGTGGGTGAAGGTATCCCAAATGCTTAGCCCCTTGCCACCTTCTTTAGCTGCACCTTCATACTGCAAGCGTTCATGGAGATCAGAATCAGCAAAGAACGATCATGTTTTTTTTCTCTTGTTCTTCCTCTCGTTGACAAGAGCCTAACTAAGAGGAGTAATGTATAAATAGGTCATAATGGCGGACCTGGTAAGCAGCGGAGGCAGTTCCAAATATGAAACCCGCCGGAAAACTGCTTCTGTTGACAGCCTCCGGCGCCGTCTCTGCAACATATGCAACAGAAGCAGTGGTGTAATCGGCTTCCGCGACCACAATGAATATTAACGCAGCCGATGAAAGCTGCAGCGCGAGGCTGAGCGCCGCCGAGATCGACCGCGCGGCCATTGGAGCTATTGATCAACTGCGCGCAAGTTGATGGTGGTTTGCAGAAGGAAGCTCAGCAAGCTGTAAATATATAGAGAGAGGGGAATCAATCGAATTAATGAGGTACAGTAACCATGTGACACTACCCTTGGATGAAGAGGATGAATCGAATGCATGTAAACTAGCTGCTACGCCAAAACTAGGTGCAAAGAACCAGCCGGATTGACCCATTGGATAAATCAAGAACACGGAAACAAAAACAGCAATTGGAGCAGAGAATGCGATTGAGGCGATCATTAGAATGCATGTAAACCGATTAGATTAATCAATTTCTGTTTTTTATATAATTTTTCATCGTTTACTCTAATTCCTAGCTCTTTTTGTAAATAGTTACTTAGTGTTAGGCCGGAACTCCCCGGTTCAGCCCAAAAGGAGCAGCGTGGACCACAGCCCAAGCCCACGCTGCAAGACTAGAAGCGGAGCCCAAACTTGCCCTCTAACCCTTCAGTCAACGCCTAAATCTCCTCCTCGCCTTGACCACGCGACATGTTCTTCAGCCGCGTCAGCATCATCCTGACCACTCGCTTCGGACGAAGGCGATGGCGGCAGCGACGCGGTATCCTCAGTGAGCTCATCGGACGGGGTCAAAGACGGTGCTAAAAGCGGCAAAGGCGTGGCGGCGAGTGGGAGAAGCGGGTATCAAAGGGGACTACGCCTGCCGATGCGCTAATCTAGGGACGGAGACGCAAGCGGAGCGGGAGCGAGTCACGCGGCGGCTCTCCCCTTTAAGAAGCACGACAGGAAGTCAAAGAAGGCAGGAAGAAAACTGTGAGCGAGAGAAGCGAGAGATGAAGACATCTGAAGGGTTCGGGAGAGGAGAACCTTCAGGCGAGAACTTGTAAGCCGGCGGCGTGAACTGCCGCCAACGTGAGAGAGGGAGAGAGAGAGAAAGAGAGGGAGGGTTTTTGTAATTTGCTACTGAATAGGAGTGAAATTTTCCTTCCTTCTAGTTGTCTTCCTCGGCTTTGACAAGTGTTTCCCTGTTTCACGAAGCCTTCGGCGGCGTGTTTGCGGCGTTTCCTGCGACGAAAGCAGTCGACGGGCGGCAAGCGTAGGCCGAGAGATGAGGGCGGCGACCTTCTTCCTTTCCTCCGGCGTCGGGGAGTGTCACCGAGTCAACGATGCGAGCGGCGGTGTCGACCTGCGAACGCGGCGGCATTCGTTCGCGAAGAAGACGAAGACGGGCATGCCTTCACGAGCGAACGAGAGGAAAATCGAACGCACGGGCGTTCAATTCAAGGCGCAGGGATTTTGACTCGGTCAAAATTTGACGGCACATAGGGATTTTGACTTGGTCAAAATCCGATGGCGAAATTTGATTTCGCGGGCGATTGAAGAGGTGGAATTCGTTCAGCGGCGACGAAATTTGGGGCGGATGTCACGCTGACGTCAGTGACCCGAATTAAATCAGTGGCGAATTTCAGCGGCGCGAGCATGATTTTGACTTTGGTCAAAATCTAGATTTTGGGCATTGACTTTTGTTGACCAAAGGTAATTTCTGAAGTTAGGGTTCGGGTTTTCCAATCCTCTATCGATTTCGGGGTGATTTTGCACCCGGAGATTAGGGATTTCACGTTGGTCTAGAGGTCCGTCGGAGAACCTTAAGACCGGGGCGTGACAATTGGTATCAGAGCCAAAGATTCAGCCATGATGGTGAATCAAGAAGATCGCATCGCACGGTTGGAGCAAGTGATGGGTCTGACGAGAAACAGTGACAACGCAGTTGTTCCTCAGGTGGAGGATTTGCAACCCACGGTGGAGCAGCAAAGGTTGCAAATCCTTGCCCTTCTACAAACTATGGCTGGAGTAGTTGAGGCTCAGCAAAGATTCGAAGGGATGGCAGCGCTACAGAAGCAAGTAGCGGTCTTGCAAGAACAAGTAGCAACCTTGACAGCACAAGTAACTAACTTTGTTGTAGCACAACAGCAAATCCTGGCAGATCTCACGGTGATGCGCATGGCATTGGCGCATGCACCAGGTAGTGCGCCTGCAGCAGCCATGGTGGAGTATGTAGCTGCTAGAGGGAAGATTCGCATCCCAGAGCCTGCGATGTTCGGAGGTGTCAGATCATCCAAAGAGTTGGGTAACTTTCTTTGGGATATGGAACAATATTTTACTGCTAACCATGTTTCAAACCAGGAAAAGGTGAGGGTGTGTACAACATATCTCTCCAGTGATGCGAAACTTTGGTGGAGGACCAAAGTTGAGTCTACATCCGGAGCAGCTGGCTGGACATGGAAGGTGTTCAGAGAAGAACTACAGCAGCAGTTCCTTCCTAGGAACTCGGAAGAACAAGCACGAGACGCATTAAATCGGCTAAAGCATTCGGGCCCAATCCAGGAGTGTGTTCGGACTTATTCGACACTCATGTTGGAGATAACGGACATGTCAGAGACAGATAGACGCTACACCATTCTCCGGAATCTTCAACCATGGGCGGAGGTTGAAGTCTGAAGACATGCACCGCATGACTGGAGGACGGTCGCAGCGATAGCCGAATCTCTTGTGGATTTAAGAGTTTCAGGTATGACTTTTTCGAGAGCATCAAAGTCGTCATTGAAGCGTCGCTCTCCGCCAAGAGCGAGAGCACCAGAGAGGGATAAACCCTCTCCCCAGAGAAACGGAGGTCAACCGGCACAGCAGGAGTAGAACCGACCTGTAGAGAAAGTGTAGGATCAACTGTGACCGATTGGGTACTTCTTATGAAAAGGACCACACAGGATGCATGACTGCCCAACATGAGAGCAAATTGTGGCGATGGTACAACGAGAGTTCATGGAAAAACAGGTGGTTGACGACGAACCAACATAGGCCCACATAGGAGGTATGCGTATTGCTTCAATGATCGCTGGCAGAACTTCATTGATCTCCTCAGACACGGACGCAGGGCTGAAGGGCTCGGTCGGCAAGGGCGGCATTGAGCAAAAGACGAGCTCCAGGGACGCGAGACTTTCGCAGGAGAAGCAGATGTGGCTTCTGTTGTTAAAACTCCTTGATAATAAAATATTAAGTTAAGGTATACTTAATTTTTCATTTCAACTGATTTCTCAGTATAGTCACCTAGTGACTTCTATTGTAAAATCTTTTGAACTGTGAATTATTAAGCCAGGGTGTGTGTTTTTCTTTATGCGGGAAACATATCGACCCAAAGGACGAGTGTTGTTTGGCTAAAGGATCACATACACATGTGGTAGTGAGTGTGTGATGATTATTAGGTATCCATTGTGGGTGCTTAGTTGGCCCAAAGGAAGGCTAAGTACTCTATAGGAGGATCTTATCATCAATGCTTGATTACTACGCAAGACAACCAAATGGTAAATCAACTCTGTGTCCAAGACTAGACTTGATGTTACTCTGGTTATCTTGAGATGAGATTTTATTAGTGTTATGATTATTCACTACTTGTTTTTATCACATGCTTCTATGAGCTTATTGTGTTTTATACTTGGTTCTCTTTGTAGTTAACATGATTAATGCTTTCTCTATCACTGCCACTTAAATAACATTCCTTGTCTGAATAATTCACCTTTTGGTCTTGTTAGTTTTGAAGTTAATTTAGTTTCAGTTCCTAGAAATACTTGGTGGTTGGATTCTAGTGCTACAACCCACATAAGTGTTTTTATGCAAGGTTGCTTAAACTTCAGAAAGCCTAGTGATGAATAAAAATTCATCTATATGGGAGCTAGAAATCCAGTGGAAGTTTTAGGCATAGGAGCATTTCGATTATTGTTAAATACTGGTTCCTTTATAGAATTGGAAAACACATTTATTGTACTATCCTTTAGATGGAATTTGGTTTCAGTTTCTGTATTGGACAAAGAAGGTTTTGTTTGTTTATTTGGTAATAGAAAATGTAGCATTTATCTCAATTCTAAACTTGTTGGAACTAGTTATTTTATCTAACATTGACAACTTTTATTTACTTGATATAGTAAATTTAGGTGATGAGTCCCATAATACTGAAACTAGAGGCACTAAACGTAAATTATCAACATAAAATTCTTTCTCGTAATGGCATAGGCGTTTGGGTCATATCTCTAAAAGGAGAATTGATAGGCCTATGTCAGAATGAATTCTTGAAAAACTTGAAAATTCAGGTAATGATATTTTGTGTTGAGTGCATAAAGGGAAAAATTACTAACAAGAGGAAATATATATCCAAGAGAACTAAGGATGTCTTATAATTGATACATACAAATATTTGTGAACCTTTCCTAATGTCTTCATGGAATGGTCAACAATATTTTATCACATTCATAGATAATTATTCTCAATATGGCTATTTGTACTTAATGCATGAGAAATCACAAGCATTGAACATGTTTAAGTTGTTTAAGACCGAAGTTGAAAATCAATTTAGAAAATCAATTAAGGCCATACGATCCGATCGTGGTGGTAAATACTACGGCGGGTATGACGGATCAGGTGAACAACGTCCAGGTCCATTTGCTAGATTTCTTAGTGAATGTGGGATTGTTCCTCAGTACACCATACCTAGTTCTTGAAACATGAATGGTGTATCAGAAAGAAGGAACAGAACACTTAAGGATGTGGTATGGTGTATGATTTATCGTACTACTTTTCCACATTCACTATAGGGAGATGCATTAAAAACTGCAGTGTATATTCTTAACAGAGTTCCTACAAAAGCTACAAACAAAACCCCTTACGAATTATGGATAGGTAAGAAACATGTCATAAAGTATCTTCATGTTTGGGGATGTCCAGCTGAGGCTAGGCCTTTTAGGCCAAATGAAAAGAAATTGCATGCAAGAAGTATTAGTAGCTATTTTTAGGATACCTTGAAAAGTCAAAGGGTTTAAAATTTTATGAGCCCAAAACTAGAACTTTTTTGAGACAAAAAATGCTAGATTCTTAGAGGATGTTGAGTTTTTTTTTTTTTTTTTTTTTGGGGGGGGGGGGGGGGGGGGCTCAGAACTTTTTTGAGACAAAAAATGCTAAATTTTTAGAGGATGTTGAGTTTTTTTTTTTTTTTTTTTTTTTTGGGGGGGGGGGGGGCAGATAAGTCTAGTGACTTCATCTTAGAAGAGGAATCAGTTAATATTCCTCCTATAGCTGTTGTTGACCATGATCAATTTTTGATTCCTAATGTCATTCAACAATAGCATTTAGAAAACAATGTTGAGCTTCCTACCAATCAAAAATATCCAGTTGTTCCTCAATCCAATGTTTATGAGGAGCATGAGAATCAAACTCAATAAACTCAATCTCAAAATGAACTAGAGCCTTTAAGGAGATCCACGAGAGATAGGAGAAGTGCAATTTCTAGTGATTATGTTGTATTTCTTCAAGAACATCAGGATATTATTGATTTAGTGGGAGATGATCTACTCACCTTCCATGAAGCAATTAGTTGTTCTAATACTCAAAAGTGGATCGATGTCATGGGTGAAGAAATTCAATCTATGAAAGACAATGATGTTTGGGATCTTGTACCATTGCCTGAAGGAGTGAGACCTATTGGTTGCAAATAGATTTTTAAAACCAAATAGGATTCACAAGGCAATGTGGAAATATTTAAAGCACATCTTATTACTGTATTTATTGTCGTGACATTAATGAAAATTTTCAGCTTTCATTATTTGCATTGCTCTTTGATCTCATTTGGTTAAAGTTGAACAAGTTGGAAATAAAAAGTGATGCTATCACATTATGTTATTTCCATGCTACACATCTATACTATATCTATGTCATTTGGTTGAGTTAATACATGTGATCACTGTAGGTCTAATTGCGATAATATGGCAATGACCTCCCCTTTGGTCCGTGTGTTAATAAGACTAATAGATGAGATTGATTTAGATGACATATGTGGGGTCATTTTTGGTCATGTTTAAATATGATTGGACCTATTCAAATTCACTTTATAAATTATAAGGCTTTTTATTTAATGGGTTCTAGCTTCCAATGAGCGCAAGCACTCATTATTAATTATCTCTGAAATCAGGGAACCATTGATTAAGAGATCTATATAAGTAAACAACATTTCACAAATTGGAGGAAAAATGATTTATAAATGTCGTATCAATACATGACTCATGAACAGCTTAAAATTTGAAGAAATCTTTATTAGTCAAAGAAAGACTTATCGACGAATGTCTGATTTTCTAAGAAACATATGGGTATTTGAATACTCAGCCCTGATGGCTTATGAGTATCTGAGATTTGATATGCACTCGTGTTGAATGTATTTTTATCTTAAAAAAATAATAAATATATTATTTGATCATGGATGACTACCATAATAAGTTGGACGGAGCCTATGCAAATGTAGATTTTGAGTCGAAATTTGAAGCGAATTTGATTGCTAAATTAATTGTGACCGAGATATCCAATTGGTTAAAAATTTCTTCTCTCCAATCGAAAATTTTGAATTGTGACATGTTGCTAATCATGTAGACGTGGTGGAGAATAATAGTAAAAATAGATCATGAAATGTGCCAAAATTAGAGAGGAGAAGTTTAGAAAGAAGGAAATAAAATAAAAAAAAGAAAGAGGAGTCTAAAAGTTAAATTTGGCAAGGAAATAAAAAAATTGATGATCGTAGATGGAGTCTTCGAATAAAAAAATAAATAATAATAAATATATTTTTGAGAAGGAGAGAAAATAGAAAATAGAATTATATAAAAAGGGGTTTCTCTCTTAAGAAGAAGGAGAAGAAAATTCAACGACGTCCAGATGCTGCTGACGTGATGAAAAGAAAATTTTTACAATAATACTACAGAGAGATTTCTTTCTCTACACAGGTATATGTTGCTATCTCTCTTTTTCTTCCCCACTCTATTCTCACGGAGAGTGAACTCCATATTAAATCGGAGATGATACTTCTATGAAAATCACTTTTATAGAGAGTGGACTCCATATTAAATAGGAGAGGATACTCCTACGAAAATCATTTTTACGGAGAGTAAACTCCAGACTAAATCCTAGAGAACGATACTCTAGCGAAAAAAAAAATAAATTAAAAAAAAGAGCTACTGTTCATCATTCAGCCGCTTCAAAAAATTTATAAACGCTTCCTCCCGTCGCGTTGAACTCTACATCTGCTCATCTAATTGGGTTCAAACTTCCGCCACACCTTCTACTTGAGTGTACGAACCCACAGATGAAAGGATTCGGCGATCTGACAGCCAGATCGTCGGAATCGAACGAATTGGCGTCGGCGATGCCGAATGCTTACTCCATCAAATCCTGCCAACCGATCAAGACCAAACTTCAGTCACACCTTCTACTTCAGTGTGAGAACCCACAGACGAAAGGATCCAACGATCTGATGGCCGGATCGCCGGAATCGAATGAATTGGTGCCTGTGATGCTATTCTTGCCAAGAGCTTTGATTCGCCGCCAATTCCCCACCATACGCCTCTAAACTCCGGCAACAAGTCGTCCACGACCTACGGAAAACACCCCTGAAGCCGATTGGTGGGAGGTGCATCGAGTAGCTGGGGACGACAAACCCTAGTTTCATCCTCCGCCGCCGACATTGAGAGAGATGAAAGAAAGGACGAGCGGCTGCGATTCGTCCACAAAAATCCAATGGTCCAAATCTAATGCAAATTGACAATTGAGATTAATTCAAGATTAATCGAACGGCCGAGATCAACTGAATCTAATAAATTGAATCCAACGGCTGAGATTCATTCACTTAAAATCGACGGTCCAGATCTGCATTAGAACCAACGAAACAAATTAATTTAAGTTTAATCGAACGGTTCGAATCAATCCAATTTAATTTCAAAATCAAATGGATCAGATTAAATCAAACTTCGATCAGACGATCCAGATTCAAATCAGATCAACGGTCCAGATTTAGATTAAATCAGGTTCAGATCTGAATATAAAAGACATAAATGGCTGAGAATAATCGGAGCATATCTAGGTCAATCGGTAGACGTTCAACATGATCAAAATGTTGATCCCCATTACACCGAACTCGATCTTTTCGAATATGGTATCAGATTTTTGATCTGAGGCTTGACTTGATACAGATTTGAATATTTAAATGAACGGTCTGATAAATCAGATTTAAATCTAAATCAATGGCTAAAATTGATTTGAGCTTATCTAAGTCAATTAGTTGACTTTTGACATGATCGAGGTGTCGATTCCTACTAAATCGAACTGGGTCTTTCCAAATATGATATTAGATCTTGAATCCGAGACTTGAATTGAAGCAAATCCGCGGATCTAAATGAACAGTCATGATGAGTTTGATGAAACCAACAGTTAATATTGATTTACTCAAATCTCAGCCAATCGGATAGCTTCCAAAGTGATCTGAATATTGATCCCCACAAATTTGGATCCGATCTTTCCAGTTCCACCCTCGGATTTTCGATCAAAGATCTGGATCAAATCGGATATACAAATCAATCTTTCAACGGCTGTAATTAATGCTCTTGAATCTCAGCCAATCAAATGACATCCATAGTGATCCGAATGTTTGTCCTTACAAATTTAGATTAAATCTTTCCAGATCTGAACTCTAATTTTCGATCAAAGATCTAGATCAAAGCAGATATACAAATCACATATGCAATGGTTGAAATTAATTCACTTGAGTCGCAGCCAATCGATTGACTTTTGACATGATTAAGGTGTTGATCCCTACTAAATCAAGTATGATATTTTCAAATATGATATCTGATTTTTGATCTGAATGCTGGATTGAAGCAAAGCTATTAAACAGATCCGAGCCAATTGAAATTGAAATATCCCACAGGCCATCAAGGCCGGACATCTTTCATATTAAATATCCAATAAGCCATCAAGGCCAGATAAAAGAATTAATTTTCACAATAAAGTATTGTTTGGAAGGTACATACGTCGACGTTTACCATCGGGGCGTAACTCCTTAATATGATGTTGTGTTTATTACGACTCCAATATCCAACACGCCACCAGGTCGGATATCTTTACCCAACACGCCGTTGAGGCTGGGTAATTTCTCAAATTGAATATACAATACGCCACAAGGCCGGATATCTTTACCCAACACGCCGTTGAGGCCGGGTAATTTTTCAAATCAAATATCCAACATATCGCAAGGCCGAATATTTTTCAAATCAAATATCCAACACGCTACAACGCTGGATATCTTTACCCAACACGCCATTGAGGCCGGGTAATTTTTCAAATCGAATATCCAATACGCCGCAAGGCCGGATATCTTTACCCAACACGCCGTTGAGGCTGGGTAATTTCTCAAATCAAATATCCAACATGCTGCAAGGCCGAATATTTTTCAAATTAACCAACACGCCGCAAGGCCGAGTAATTTTCCCAAATCAAATATCCAACAAGCCGCTAAGGCCGGATATTTTTCAAATTATCCAACACGTCGCAAGGCCGGGTAATTTTCCCAAATCAAATATCCAACAAGTCGTTGAGGCTGGATATTTATCGAACTCAAATGCTCACAAGTCGTCAAGACCGAGCATATCTCAAATTCAACTGCTCACAAGTCGTCAAGACCAAGCACATGTCAAACTCAAATGCTCACAAGTCGTCAAGACCGAGCACAGGTCAAATTCAAATGCTCATAAGCCGTTGAGGCTAGGTAGTCGTCAAATTGAATATCCAACAAGCTGTTGAAGCCGGATATCCCCTTAGACACCAATCACCCAAGTTAACGAAGTCTTTTTTCTTTTATCATTTTCTTTCTGAACTCATCATGCATTTTTGCTTTAATATTTAATGAATCATATTATTCATCCATTTTATTTTATTTCATAACATAGATCTCTCAATCAAAGGTGCCTTGATTTTCAGAGGTAATTAATAATGAATGCTTGCGTTCATTGAAAGCTAGAACCCATTTAAATAAAAACCTTATTTTCATAAGGTGAATTTGAAAAGGTCAAACATATTAACCAAATGACCAAAAATGACCCTACAAATTCTGGCATGCTCGGTGGGACCTAGCTTCTCCTTTCATCATTGAGATCTATGTGGTGGGATAACATCACTCTTATAATGGCAAAGAAACTGAACATCTTCATTGAGGTGGCATCAACCATCATGCATGGCATAAATTTCAACTTTATCTCAGAGGAAGATGTCGAGTTCACACTTATGACGCTGAAGAATGAGCAATCGTCATTCATTATCAATGGGGGCAGATGACCTATGATTAGTTGATCGAAATTAATTTGGGATCAGCAAAAGATGTTAAGCCTACTTTAAGCGCTCAACTATCTGAAAAGGAAAGGGGGCAACCAATTAATGTTTCCATTACACTATTTGCTGATAGAATGTTTCTTTCACATTCACGTCTAGTGTCAAAGGGTGAATTTGATGCATCAGCCAAGTCAGAAATACAAAGATTGATGAGAAAAATTGATCCTAGTCAAACGGCAATAAGATCATGACATCAAGTCCGTTCATGGCCGACAGTTTGCCAAAAACTGCAAGCTCCTAACACGAGCGAAATCGATCCTAGTCAAATGGTAATAGGATCATGACATCAAGTCAATTCATAGTTGACAGTTTGCCAAAAACTATATGCTCCTAACATGAGCGAAATCGATCCTAGTCAAATGGCAATAGGATGATGACATCAAGCCCGTTTATAGCTGGTAATTTGCCAAAAACTATGAAACTTCTCACACGAGCAAACAATGAAATATCGTTTGGGAGATACATACGTCGATGCTCGTCATCGGGGCGTAGCTAAATTAATTGTGACCAAGATATCCAATTGGTTAAAATTTTTCTTCTCTCCAATTGAAAATTTTGAATTGTGACGTGTTGCTAATCATGTAGACGTGGTGGAGAATAATAGTAAAAAAAGATCATGAAATGTGGCAAAATTAGAGAGGAGTAGTTTTAAAAGAAGGAAATAAAATAAAAAAAGAAAGAGGAGTCTAAAAGTTAAATTTGGCAAGGAAATAAAAAAATTGATGATCATGAATGGAGTCTTCGAATAAATAATAATAAATATATTTTTGAGAAGTAGAGAAAATAGCAAATAGAATTATATAAAAAGGGGGTCTCTCTTAAGAAGAAAGAGAAGAAAATTCAATGACGTCCAGACGTTGCTGACGTGACGAAGAGAAAATGTTTACAATAATACTATAGAGAGATTTCTTTCTCTACACAGGTATACGTTTCTATCCATCTCCTTCTTCCCCACTCTATTCTCACGGACAGTGAACTCCATATTAAATCAGAGAGGATACTTCTACGAAAATCACTTTTACAAAGAGTGAACTCCATATTAAATCGAAGAGGATACTCCTATGAAAATCACTTTGACGAAGATTGAACTCCATACTAAATCGAAGAGGATACTCCTATGAGAATCACTTTTATGGAGAGTAAACTCCGGACTAAATGCTAGAGAACGATATTCTAGCCAAAAAAATATCGATTAAAAAAAAAGAGCTATTGTTCATCATTCAGCCGCGTCATAGAATTTACAGATGCTTCCTCCTGTCCCATTGAACTCTACATCCGCTCATCTGATCGGTTTCAAACTTCCGCCACACCTTCTACTTGAGTGTACGAACCCACAGACGAAAGGATTCAGTGATCTGATAGCCAGATCATCGGAATCGAATGAATTGGCGCCGGTGATGCCGAATGCTTACTCCATCAAATCCAGCCAACCGATCAAGACCAAACTTCAGTCACACCTTCTAATCGAGTGTGCGAACCCACAAACGAAAGGATCCGACGATCTGATGGCCAATTCCCCACCATTCGCCTCTAAACTCCGGCAACAAGTCATCCACGACCTAGGGAAGACACCCCTGAAGCCGATTGGTCGGAGGAGCAGCAAGCAGCCGGCGGCAACGAACCCTATTTTCGTCTGTTGCCGCCGACGTTGAGAAAGATGAAAGAAAGAACGAACGTTTGTGATTCGTCCACAAAAATCCAACGGTCCGGATCTGATGCAAATTGACGATTGAGATTAATTCAAGATTAATTGAACGGCCGAGATCAGCTCAATCTAATAAATTAAATCCAACTGCCAGAATTCGTTCACTTAAAATCGACGATCCAGATTTGCATTAGAACCAACGAACAAGCTTAATTCAAGTTTAATCGAACGGTTCGGATCAATCCAATTTAATTTCAAAATTGAACGGATCAAATTAAATCAAACATCAATCGGATGATCCAGATTCAAATCAAACCAATGGTTCATATTCAAATCAGATCAACGGTCCAGATTTAGATTAAATCAATGGTTCATATCTGAATATAAAACACATGAACGACTGAGAATTTAGATTAAATCAATCGGTTGACGTTCAACATGATCAAGATGTCGATACCCATTATATAGAACCCGATCTTTTCGAATATGTTATCGAATTTTTGATCTGAGGATCGGCTTAATACAGATTTGAATATTTAAATAAACGGTCGTGATAAATCAGATTTAAATCTAAATCAATGGATGAAATTGATTTGAGCTTATCTAAGTCAATTAGTTGACTTTTGACATGATCGAGGTGTTGATTCCTATTAAATCGAACTGGATCTTTCCAAATATGATATCGAATCTTCAATCTGATACTTGAATTGAAGCAGATCTATGGATCTAAATAGGGGTGGCAATTCCACCTGACGGGTTCGGGTACCCGACCCGACCCTACCCATTTAGCTAAATGGGTCGGGTTCGGGTTTAGGGGTATGGGTACCCGCGGGTACCCGATACCCGATTTCAAATAAATATAAATATAATTTTTATATTATTAGGATATAAATAATAATAAAATAACTATTATATAAATATTTATTACTATTAAAAATATAATAATAATAATAATAATAAATAGATATTATATAAATATTTTTATTTTTATTTTTATTTTTAAACTATATTTTATTAAAATAATATAATAAATAATTTATTTTTTATTTAATCGGGTACCCGCAGGTACCCGTTTAAATACCAGACCCGGGTTTGGGTCGGGTTCAGGTTTAGGGTAAAACCGCGGGTACCCGACTCGTTGCCACCCCTAGATCTAAATGAGCAGTCATTATCAGTTTTATGAAATCAACGGTTAATATTGATTTACACAAATCTCAGCCAATCGGATGGCTTCTAAAGTGATCCGAATATTGATCCCTACAAATTTGGATCAGATCTTTCCAGATCCACTCTCAGATTTTCTATCAGAGATCTGGATTAAAATGGATTTACAAATCAATCTTTCAACAGCTGTAATTAATGCTCCTAAATCTTGACCAATCAGATGACATCCATAGTGATCTGAATATTTGCCCTTACAAATTTGGATTAAATCTTTCCAGATCTGAACTCTAATTTCCGATCTGAGATCCAGATCAAAGTAGATATACAAATCAAACATGCAACGGTTGAAATTAATTCACCTGAGTCGCAGCCAATCGATTGACTTTTCACAAGATCAAGGTGTTGATCCCTACTAAATCAAGTATGATATTTTCAAATATGATATCGGATTTTTGATCCGAATGCTGGATTGAAGCAAAGCTATGAACAGGATCCAAGCCAATTGAAATTGAAATATCCCACAGGCCATCAAGGCCGGACATCTTTCAAATTGAATATCCAATGAGTCATTAAGGCCGGATAAAGAAATAATTTTTACAATAAAGTATTGTTTGGGAGGTGCGTACGTCGATGTTTACTGTTGGGGCGTAACTCCTCAATATGATGCTATGTTTATTAAGACTCGAATATTCAACACGCCGCCAGGCTGGATATCTTTACCCAAGACGCCATTGAAGTCGGGTAATTTCTCAAATCGAATATCCAATACGCCGCAAGGCCGGATATCTTTACCCAACATGCAGTTGAGGCCGGGTAATTTTTCAAATCAAATATCCAACATGCCGCAAGGCCGGATATCTTTACCCAACACGCCGTTAAGGTCGGGTAATTTTTCAAATTGAATATCCTATATGCCGCAAGGTCGGATATCTTTACCCAACACGCCGCTGAGGCCGTGTAATTTCTCAAATCAAATATCCAAGACACCGCAAGGCCAGATATTTTCCCAATTATTCAACATGCCGCAAGGTCGAGTAATTTTCCCAAATCAATATCCAACAAGTCACTGAGGCCAGATATTTATCGAACTCAAATGCTCACAAGTCATCAAGACCGAGCATATCTTAAATTCAACTGCTCACAAGTCGTCAAGACCGAGCACATGTCAAACTCAAATACTCACAAGTCATCAAGACCGAGCACAGGTCAAATTCAAATGCTCATAAGCCATTGAGGCTCGGTAGTTGTCAAATTGAATATTTAATAAGTTGTTGAAGCCGGATATCCCCTCAGACACCAATCACCCAAGTTGATGAATACTTTTCTCTTTTTTCATTTTTTTTCTGAACTCATTATGTATTTTTGCTTTAATATTTAATGAATCATATTGTTCAGCATTTTATTTTATTTCATAACATAGATTTCTCAATCAAAGGTGCTCTAATTTTCAGGGGTAATTAACAATGAATGCTTGCATTTATTGGAAGCCAGATCCCATTTAAATAAAAACCTTATTTTCAAAAAGTGAATTTGAAAAAGTCAAACATATTAACCGAATGACCAAAAATGACCCAACAACTCGGCCTTGATGGTTTTTGAATATATGAATTTGAGATGTGCTCGGCCTTGATGGCTTATGAGCATGTGCTCAGTCTTGACGACTTATGAGCATTTGAGTTTGACATGTGCTCAATCTTGATAACTTGCGAGCATTTAGGTTCGAAGTATACTCGGTCTTGATGACTTGTGAATATTGGATTTCATATGAGCTCGGCCTTGATGGCTTTTGAGTATTTGAACTTGATTTGATACTCGGCTTCAATAGCTTGTGACTATTTAGACTATTTATACTAGGCTTTAATAGCTTTTGAGTATTTGGACTTGATATGTACTCGACTTCAATAGCTTGTGAGTATTTTGATTTGATATTTACTTGGCCTCAGCGGCTTATGAGTATTTGCATTTGATATGTACTCGGCTTCAATAGGTTATGAGTATTTGGATTTGATATGTACTCAACCTTAGTGGCTTATGAGTATTTGAATTTGATTTATGCTCGGCCTTAGCGGCTTGTGAGCATTTTAATTTAATTTAAAATATCCGGCCTTGTCGGCTTACTGGATATTTAATTTTAAAAAATACCCAGCCTTGACGGCTTATTGGATATTTAATTTTAAGAAATATTCGGCCTTGTCGGCTTGTTAGATATTTAAATTTGAGAAAGTTATCCAGCCTCGCGGTTTGTTGGATAATTTGAATTTGGAACATATTCGGCGTTACGACCTGTTGGGTATTTAAATTTGAGGAAATTACCCGGCCTCGCGGCTTGTTGGATAATTTAAATTTGAAAAATATCCGGCCTTACCACTTGTTTGGATATTTAAATTTGGGAAATATCTGATCTTAACGGCTTATTGAATATGTAAATTTGGGAAATTGACAGCTTATTGATATTTAAATTTGGGAAATATCCGGCCTCAGCGGCTTATTGAATATTTAATTTTAAGAAATATCCGGCCTTGTCGACTTATTGGATATTTAAAACTTCAGACTTAATAAGTGTAACGTTGTTTTGAGGAGTTACGCTCCGATGTCAAATGTAGACGTAAGCATCTCCCAAACAATACTTCATTATGATATGCTAAGACCTTTATAAATATTTAAATATTTAATTAAGAATATTTAAATGGGACATCAAGTTAAATTCCATTAGCGAGGTGATTAAACGAGCTATACATTATTTCTTATTACATTCTTATTTTTTTTATTTATTTATTTTTCATTTTATCGTGAAAGAGTAAAGCTACTCTTTCCCTTCCCCTGTATGCCATCCTCTGCTTTCGGCTGACGAGGCTGCGATGGAGTCGCTGGGCCATTCTCCGAGCTCATTGAGGGAGAAGGGAAGACTGGGAATCAGGCCTCAGGCCTTCGAGTTCGACATGGACGCGAAAGGAGAGACGGGGAACTAGGTCTTCGTCTTCCGAGTTTGACACAGGCAGACGAGAAAGGGGAGATGACAAGATTTTAGCGAGGTCACGACGCTGATGAGCGTCTTGATGGAGGACTTCGAGCTGCTCGCCGGTGTTCTAGCGCCAATAATTTGGATTCCGGAGTGGATGGGGCAGGAAATCAGGTCTTCTCTCCTTTGGTGGGGTTACCGGCAAGAAACTGAAGAAGGAAGAGGGCTGGCCGATGATGGCGATGCTGCTTCTGCTCGGCAAGAGACCGGCGAGGGAAGAGGGATTACGAGGCGTTGCTGTGCTGCTTGGCGAGAACAAGGCGGCGGCGCTGCCAAGCTGCTGGAGGGAAAAGGGGCTACGGCGCTGATGTTTCCGGCGACTGAGAGTCAGGCCTGCCAGCGAGTTTGGCGATGAGTAATCATCATCGGCGAGAAAAAAAAAAAAGGAGGATGGCGCTGACGCTTCCGATGACTGAAATTCAAGTCTTCTCCTTTTCGGTGGAGGTGCGATGATGTTGCCGTGTTTCTGGGGACGATGCTGAGCTTTTGGTGGAAGACTCCAAATGCAGAAGCTCGCTTCCTTCACTTGCCTATCTATGCGAAGAAGAGGGTACGGGAGATGCGGCAAAATTTATCGTCGGCGGGAAAGGTTTTTATTTTTATTTTTTTTTTATTTTTTGTTGGGAGATTGATCTCCATTGCGAGGACGCGAAGACGAGTACGGCGACCAGAAGAGTTCATCAAATTAGATCTGAATTCAATAATGGAGTTTGAGACCGGCTAGGATTTGTTTGATTTTTTATATTAAGACTCTGTTATTGGGCGCAGATTGATCATGATTTTTGTCAGGTTCCCCGAATCTGGTAATATCTCCATCAAAAATCTTGACCCTGCACTTTTTCCTCTTTTGATTTCATGCATTCAATTTTTTTTTATCATCACTGTTTCTTATCCCAATAATTCTCAGACTCAATTTTTTGTGCGATGATCAAAAGAAGTAGATTTTAATCTCTTTCTTCCTCCCCTTTATAATGCCTCACTTTCTTTTTTTATTTATTTATTTTTATTTTGTCATAACTTTCATCAACATTCAAGAACTCACGAGGGAAAATTTATCTTCCCTTCTTATCGTTTGCAGAAATTCTTGGTAATTTTCACTAAGCGGCAACGGATCAGCAATCGACATTTACTTTCTTAAGAGTCAAAGTCTTTACCCCTTATCTTTTCTTTTTTTTTTTACGTGAACCTCCTTTATGCCATAAATCATGAAACATAAGATAAAATTCCAGCAAAAACATCCCAACATGTGTTTAGGATAAAAAAAATTCCTGGCTGAGATTTTTTAGAATATAAAATTCTGGCAGAAAATCCTTGCGGAGCTTTTAGGTAAAATCCTGCCGTTTTAGGATATAAAATTCTCATAAAACTTTTAGAGTATAAAATCCTAGCATAGTTTTAGAATATAAAACCCCGGCAAAATTTTTATGATATAAAAAATCCTTGCAAGGGTTTTAGGATATAAAATCCTGACAAAGTTTTTAGGATATAAAAAATCCTAGGAAGAGTTTTATGATATAAAATCCTAGCAAAGTTTTTAGGATATAAAAATCCTACCAAGAGTTTTAGAATATAAAATCTTAGCAAGAGTTTTAGGATATAAATTCCAGGGAGAATTTTTTTTAAGGATATAAACATCCTAACAAAGCTTTTAAGATATAAAAATCCTAACAAAAATTTTAAGACATAAACTTCTGGCAAAGTTTTTACTATATAAACATCCTAGCAAAGCCTTTTTTTTCTTTTTCTTCTCTCTATTTTTGTCGAGACCCATCCCGCCGCTCTCCTCTTTTGCATCTTATTTTTTTTATTTCTTTCTCTGCCGGATCCCTTCTCCGGCTTTCTTTCTCTTTTTTTTTCCAAGCCGAATTCCCCTTCTCCAGCTTTCTTTTTCTTTCTTTTTTCCTCAGCCGAATTCCTTCTCCAGCTTTCTTTTTTTTTTCTTTTTTTTTCTTTTTTTTTTGTCTTAGCCGAATTCCCCTTCCGGGCTTCTCTCTCGCTTTCAATTTCTCTCTCTTTTCTTACTTCTCTCTTCTGCCGAGACCCATGCAACCAAAACCCTGCTCTTCTTTTTTTTGTTGCCGAGACTCCTTCCGCTTCCTTCTTTTGTTGCCGAAGATGCCAAGCCAATCCCCCTCTCAATTTCCCCTTCTCTAATTTTTTTTTGCCTTTGGCTCCCCCCTCCATTAATTAGCCAAGAGCCCTCCTTTTTATCTTCAATTGTTAGCCGAGACTAATTACAATCAATAAATTGTTTTAGAAATTACCCCTTGATTGATTCCAGTTCCCTTATTTTGCTCTTTCATTCTCTTAATTTTTTTTATTACAATCCAATTTCATCATTCAGCCAAATTTACCCTTTTCCCTTTTTTTTACATTCCTTCTTTGCAAGTTTTTTTTTTCTTCGCCTTAACTTCCCCAATATTAATAACTTTATAGGTGTGCTAAACTGTGCTGTACTATACTATGCTACACTGTTAAAATTTATAAGATATTTGATTAATAATTTTTTAATTACTATCAAAATTTAAAATAATAAATAAATATAGTATTTTAAATAAATTTTAAATTATTTAAAATAATAATATATTTTATTTTTCTTTAGTATTCAATTTTAAATTATTAAAAATAATAATACTTAAAAATTTTAAACAAAAACATATAAATTATTTTTTTTCAAAAAAGCACAAGCTGCAAAAGCATCAAATTGGAGCTTTCTCAACTTCTATTTTTTTTACTGCTTTTTTCTGCTTCTGCTTTTCATTATCAAACAGTTTTCTATCTACTTTCAGCTTAAAAGCTGCTTAAAATCAGCTTAAAAGCGGGGGCCAAACAAGCCTGAATTTGTATGAAAGCTCACGCACTACTTAAAATTTTTTATGTTTCCAATTTTACTCCAAGGTCAAAATCAATTTGACTATCATTAATTTTATTTTATTATTTTTTTGTGCATGCATAGGTGAAAATTAATGGTTCAACAACATTTTAAGTTATATGCGCATAAAGATTATTTTAGAGATCTATATGCAATTTAAGGTTTTATTGTGTAAATACATAATTGCCTCGTCCAAGTGAGAGATTGTTAAGATCTATGGACTATGCACCATGTACATACATAATAAATTGCATTTGGGCATGTAGACGTACATGCATTGCAGTTATTAATCACGTATAATTTAATATCTAAATTTATTCATTGTCATTTAATTCTTTATAGTATGGAGGGGGGATTTTTATTGTGTAGAATCCCTGAGGGTATAATTGTCTTATCTCTGATGGGCTGATAAGTAATTATGCCTATTAGGTTTTTCTTATATATAAGTGTGGTACCTGATTGAGGTGTACGGTTGTCGAGAGGTTTTCAGTTTGGTTCTCATCGCCGCCCCGCCTCTTTGATCAATGACACAATCAATTGGAAGACCGCTCCGATTGAATTCGCATCCTAAAATCCGGTATGTTTTATTACAATATTTTTTTCATTCAATTTAGAGCACGATATTATGATCGATCTAATAGTATTTTGATCTAATATTACACTTCCGTATTTTATTTAATTATTAGACATGTATTTTATTTTCACATGTCTTACAGTTGGTATTAGAGCGATTATTTGCCTCTATCTTGTTGATAAAAAAAAATGAGATTAATTTCTCATTTTTGAATTATTTATGTTTTAAAAAGATTATTTGCATCACTTTGCTTATGTTTTTGGGATAGATGCTACCTAATGAAATTGTTTTGGATGTGCGTGAACAGTGCTACCTGAATCCATTTTGGATGTATGCATAATGCATTACTCAAAATAATATTTAGACGTGCCTGATTATCGATACCTAAAACTTTTTCCTTATACATGCGTCATCCCTAAAGCATTGTTGAGTGTCTGCAATGCTCTAGGATAAGTATATTTATGTCATTTTCTCTCATCTCATATTTAAGAATTATTATGCATTCTTAATATATATTCTGATTTAATGACACGTCATAATTGAACTTTGCAATTTTTTAGTTTACATTTTCGTCATATATTTTGGAAATTTGATATACATTCTAGTTTAATTTATAAATAATTTATTTATGCAAAAATCTAGTGCAATATATGTGTAGAAAAGTTGCCAGAATCTTTATTGGTTACTTGTATAAATTATGATTCATATAATTTTGATCAATTAAAGAGTAGCCACAACATCTTCAATTATGATAAATTATACATGGGTCTAGGATAACATCTAATAGGATGAGATCAATGGTAATTAATTATATTTAATATAATAAGAATTATCCCAGATAAATTTTTTTTTATATTTTGTATGATTAGTTAGGATGAAATATCAAATTATTTTTCTTAATTTACCCACATGGATTAAGAAAAAGGAATATAATTTGATATGTTCGTTATAAATAATATGTGTGAATTTTGATTAAAACTCAGCCCACATGTAGTTTTAATTGTTACTTAATTCTGGTATTAAAATTTTATAGCATGTCTTTACATTGGTAAATACATGTATTTGCTTCTTTGCCTCAAATTTTTTTTTTAATATAAGCATATGTATTTTAAATGATGTAGTTATATAACCTATGAATTTTTCTGATATCCAATGTGAAATTTCTGAACTTAACTATAAAATTTGGAGAGAAAAAATTCTTCTCCAATTAGGATGGATGGACATTGATTATGCCATCTGTAAAGATGAACCACATGCACCTTCTAATACTAGCACTCAGGCTGAAGTTACTCTTTATGAACGTTGGGAGCGATAAAATCGCCTTAGCATGATATACGTAAAGACAAAGATAAATGCTTGTATACGTGGTTCTATCGGAGAGTGTAATTATGTTAAAGAGTTATTGAAGGCAATTGATGAACAATTTGAGTCTTCTGACAAAGCTTGCTAGCACCCTAATGACAAAGTTGTCATCAATGAGGTTCACAAGTGTTAAATGTGTGTGTGAGCACATCATGCAAATGAGGAACATTACGGATCAATTAAAGTTTCTTGAAGTTGAGTTGTCTAAGGCTTTCCTTGTGCATCATATATGCAATTCTGTAAAAAGAAGGGACATGTAAAGAAGGACTATATCAAACATAAAGTTTGGCTTGAATAGAAAGGTAATTACATCTCACTTGTTTGTTATGAATCTAACATGGTAGATGTATATTATAGCACTTGGTGGATTGATTCTGGTTCAACAATCTATGTTTCTAATACGTTGCAAGACATTCTAAGCCATAGGAAGCCAGTCGGCGGTGATTAGTGTATCTATTCAGTCAACAAAATACAATCACATGTGGAAGCAGTTGGAACATGTCAATTAGTTCTAAATTCTGGCTTTGTATTGAATTTGGAAAAGACATTTTATATTCCAAGTTTCTCTAGAAACTTGATTTTGATTTCAAGACTTGTACGGTTTGGATATTCCTTTGAATTTTCATATACATGTTTTAGTTTATATTATGGATATGATCTTATTAGCAATGGTATAATGATTGATGGTCTTTTTCAAATTAACTTACAAACAATGCTTCTCACAATGTGATGCATGCTAATGCTGGCATTAAAAGATGTGTTACAAATGAGAATTCCTCTATGTTATGGCACCGAAGATTAGGGCATATTTGTATTGAAAGAATTAAAAGATTGATAAATAATGGAATACTTAATGCCCTAGATTTTAATGATTTTGATACTTGTGTGGACTGCATAAGAGGAAATCAGACTAACCAGAAAAAGAAAGGTGCCAAGAAGAGTTTAGATATATTAGAAATCATATATACTGACATTCGTAGTCTAGAAATAGATTCTTGTAGTCAAAAATACTTTATTACCTTCATAGATAATTACTCACAATACATGTATCTCTCCTTGCTTCATAACAAAAGTGAAGCATTAGATACTTTTAAAGTATTTAAAGTAGAAGTAGAGAAACAATGCGGTAAACAAATAAAAATTATGAGATCAGATAGAGGTGGAGAATATTATGGTAGATACACTAAGAATGGACAAGCACCTGATCCATTTGCTAACTTTCTTCAAGAGCATGAGATAGTAACCTGATGACACAAAAATTCATAGTATATTTTTTGTCATTTGATAGGTCTTTTTATGTCATATTCATGCTTCTTTGCTTATTTTTATACCTTATTTATTGAATATTGCGGAATCTACACCTTTTCTAGTTTTTGATCATTTTTAGGTAAAAAGGCATCATTTTAAGGTGCTTTCGAGTAATTCAAGTGCATAGACAAATTTCCATCATCAAGAGAAGATTACATGTCAAATTTCACACAAATCAGAGCTTCAGAGGAAATTACGGCAGGGCCATAATGAATATTATGGTACCATGGTTTTACTGAACCTACAGAATAAACCATGGCACTACCGTAATCTATTTGACCTACCATAATTTTGGTCGAAATCTGTCCAGAGAAGAATACAGCACTGCCGTAATTAATATTATAGGCCGTAATTTCGGGAGAAATCTTTCCAAAAAGATTTGCACTTATATGGCACTGCCATAGTTTACATTACGGCCCGTATTTCTTTTTAGTTTCTTCATAGAAGATATTACGGTACTACTGTAATAGAAATTATGGCCGTGATTATGATCGAGACAGCCGATTTTCCTGGTATTACTGTAGCTCGATTTTTGCGCAGATGATTGCGGACGATTTAGACCACCAATTGAAGAACCGTAAAAAGGGGAATACTCGTTGTGAAGAGGCAAACATCATCGAACAAAAAGCCCTAATTTTGGTTGACGACTCAGGGAGAAATCGAGTTTACCATCGCCGCCCTAGGGTTCACCACCACGAAGTGTACAAAGCACCACCGGCCGTGAAATTTGAGGGAAAGCTACGCCTGGAGGAGGAGAACATACCCCAGAAGTTTTAGAGCGAAAGAAGATCGATCAGAGAATAAATCAACGAAAGAAGAGATGCCGCACTGTTCATCGCAAGTTCTGGAGCAAATTACGGGATGTAATTTTCATTACAGCCATGTGTTTAGTAAAATTTCCTCTTTCTCTTCGATTTTTGATCATTCTAAACTATGAATTTTTATAATTCTTCTACCATGCTAGCTTAAACACTTTTTGGGACATGGGGTGTAATCCCCTTAATTTCATAATGACTAGATGATCTTTACTTCGTCAGGAAACTTTTATTATGATAATTCTACTTAAGTGATGATCGTCTTTAATCCTTTCTAGTTTCATATTGTCAACATGTATTGGAGTTTTTATGATATAGACTGAAAAGTGACTTACAAAACTTGGAACCATAAAATTGAGATTTAGGAACTCATCGTAAGAAATTAGGTTTGTTCTTATTTCTAGATCTTAGAAATTTATTGACTTGTTGATAATCTGATCTAGGAAGAATTAATGAATTAAACATGAAGATATCGTAAGAAATTATGTATTGGATCGTTGGAAACCCTTAAGTAGAAGCCGTGAAACTAAAGTATGAAAGTATTTAGTTTTCACTTAAGATGATTGACATACAGATTGGATGCATGAAAGTGATTTTAAATCTTCTTGTCAATGATTTACTTACCTTTAGCAAAGAATAAATCCTGTGAGAAAGTGAGAATTGATTCTTTGTAAATTGTTTGCGCGAAAGCGAGATGATTTCTTTATAAAGTAAATTATATCTTTATCTTAATAAGATTGAACTGACGAGCACTTATTTCCAACCAGTCATTGAAATTAAGGTCGATGAAACCCTAGTTTCAGCTTTTTTCTTTGATTTCTCGTGTACTTTTTGATCATTTACTTGCGTCATAATCGATTGCTTAGCTAGTGAAAAATCAATTATTTGGTACTTAACAAATGAGGTCTCTGTGGTTTGATATCTTTATATTCCTTCAAGTATCTGTGCACTTGCGGATAGAACATAACCCAATACACCATGTCAGGTTCACCTGATCAAAATAGCGTGATAGAAAGAAAAAATAGGACATTGTTGGATATGGTGCAAAGTATGCTTTGTAACTCTAAACTTCCTAAATCATTATGGACTGAAGCTCTTAAAACGACAGTGTATATATTAAATCGAGTTCCAACCAAAGCTGTTTCAAATACACCATTTAAATTATGAAAAGGTTGGAAACTGAGTTTGAAACATATACGCATTTGGGGATGCCCTTCTGAAATAAGAGTTTATAATCCAAATGAGAATAAGCTGGACCTCAGGACTTTAAGAGAGTATTTCGTTGGATATGCTGAAAAGTCTAAGGGATATAGGTTTTATTGTCCATCCAATAACATTAGATTTGTGGAATCAAGGGATGCTAAATTTCTTAAGAGTGACTTGATTAGTGGGAGTGATCTATCTCATGATTTAGTTCATGAGAGAGACATTCTGATAATCAAGCTCCTACTACAAGTGGTAGGTTGATTATTGTTCATACCACCCCTCAATGTCAAACGGGTGTTGAACAATCAATTAATGAAACTCCTCAAATCATTGCTAATAATAGTCTAGTAGATCTAGTAGTTCCACAATTATCAGAAAATGTGGAGCAACCAGTTGAGCAACATTCTCCTCAAAAAACTCCTCATGAAAATGTTAGTACAATATTAAGAAGATCAACTAGAGAGAAGAGATCAACAATACCTAATGATTATATTATATATCTACAAGAATTTGATTTCAATGTTAGAGCCGAAAATGATCCTGAAACATTTTCACAAGCTATGAGTTGTAATAAATCTATATTGTGATATGATGTCATGCAGGATGAGATAAATTCAATGGTAACTAACAATGTCTGAGATCTTGTCACATTGCCAAATGGTGCAAAAGCCATTGATTATAAATGGGTCTTTAAAACAAAAAAGGACTCATTAGGCAATGTTGAGAGATATAAGGCTAGACTTGTAACTAAAGGATTTACTCAATGAGAAGGAATTGACTATACGAAGACTTTTTTTCATGTATCTAGAAAAGATTCTTTTTGAATTATTATGGCATTAGTTGTACATTTTGATTTGGAATTACATAAAATGGATATGAAAATGACATTTCTGAATGGTGATTTAGAGGAGGTTGTATATATGAAACAACCAGAAGGATTTTGCTCTAGTAAAGGTGAGAATTTAGTGTGTAAGCTTAAAAAGTCTATATGTGGATTGAAACAAGCCTCCCGCTAATGGTATTAAAAATTTCATGATATTATCTCTTCATTTGGTTTTGAAAAAAATGTCATGGATCAATGTATATACCATAAGGTTAGTGGGAGCAAAATTTATTTTTTTTGTTCTATATGTAGATGATATTTTACTTGCCACTAATGATAATGGAATGTTATATGAGGTTAAACAATTTCTTTCTAAGAATTTAGACATGAAGGATATACGTAAAGCTTCTTATGTAATTGGCATTAAGATTCGCCGAGATAGATCTCAATATATTTTGGGATTATCACAAGAAACCTACATTAATAAAGTCTTAGAAAGATTTCGGATGAAAGATTTTTCACCAAGTGTAGCACCTATTGTGAAGGTGACAGATTCAATTTGAATCAATGTCCGAAAAATGAGTTTGAAAAGGAACAAATGAAAAACATCTCATATGCTTCTGTTGCGGGAAGCCTTACGTATGCTTATGTCTGTACAAGACTTGACATTGCATTTGTCGTGGGAATGTTAGGAAGATATCAGAGTAATCTAGGTATGGACCATTGGAGAGCTGCTAAGAAGGTATTGAGATACCTTAAAGGAACGAAAGACTACATGCTAATGTATAGACGAACTAACCATTTGGAGGTAGTTGGCTACTATGATTCAGACTTTGCCGGCTATGTGGATTTAAGAAAGTCCACATCTGGATATGTAATTATGTTTGTTGGCGGTGCTGTATCTTAGAGGAGTTCAAAGTAGAATTTGACTACTACTTCTACCATGGAAGTTGAGTTCGTTTCTTATTATAAGGCAACCTCACATGGTGTATGGTTGAAGAGCTTCTTACATGGACTTAGAATTGTGGATTCAGTTTCTAAGCCTATGTGATAATTAAGCTACGATTTTCTTGGCTAAAAATAGTAAGAGTGGAAGTCAAAGTAAACATATCGACATCAAGTATTTAGCCATAAGGGAACGAGTTAAAGAAAACAAAGTGATAGTTATTCACATTAGTACTAAATTGATGATTGTTGTTCCTTTCACAAAAGACATGCCACCAAAGGGTTTTAAGGATCATGTAGTACAAATGGGACTTCCTATTATATAATTTTTGTAATATGAAATATTACTTGGACACTTACTGTGTTGTTTACTCATTTTCTGTGCACAATTTTTATGTTGAGTAGAAGAAAATATTGAGGACCTAGAATAAACATAAGGTTTATTCATCAAGTTATTGCGTATAAGAAATTAAATGCCGTGTGATACATAGAAGATAATACTTATTATTAAAGGACCTATCACCATGATCTATGCAATTAATTTTTTTAATAAAGTTTTAATATCCATGATTAATTTTTATTGGACCAAGTGGGAGAATATAAATAGTTACTGACGTGGTAACTAATAAGGATTATTATTTATTAATAATATTAGAACATGGAATGTAGCCCATATCTTTAATATTTTATTATTAAATAAATAAAGTATTATTAAATAATTAGAACATGGGGTGTAATCCATGTCACCCATGTCTCTAATAATATTATTTAATAATTAAAACATGGTTTAGTGGTCTACTAAAATTAGATCTAGATTGTCTATAAATTGAGGTTGTGTTATAATATTTTTTTATGTCAAAAAAGTCAAGTGATTGAGCAACCCAGTGTGAGAGAGTTTCTGCTTTTGGCAAACATTAAAGCTACACTATCTCGCAAACATTAAAGCTACACTATCTCAGTAGTTTGCTAGAGCCTAGCATTTCTTGCACAATGTAAAGTAACAAGAGAAGTATTGTGTGTGATAAATCAGAGGCAACAATGACTAGAGATATATCAATCTAGTATTAAGCTTTTGTATTTTATTTAATTATTAGATATGTATTTTATTTTCACATGGTTTACATTTTGACTTGAAAAAAAAAACATGAAATAATTAGTCAAATATATGCCTCCACAAATATATGGACTAACTTGACTTGGGTAACTAAATTTCCTGACATCCACGTGCTTGTGGAAACATGCATAATGAGGAGGAAAATGGTCACAATAAAATGGCTCCGGTCACTTTACGCTAAAACCTAATTAAAATGAGTCATGAATAATTATTATTATTATAATTATTATGGCAACCAACAAACAACAAATCACGCACGTTTTCTTAAGACCCTTGTTGGCATAATGCAGTGCTGTAATCAACTTCCAAGATCAAAATAAATATCAATGCAGACTGGGATCATTTTTGATTATATTTTTAATATAATTGATCTTTTTAAATTTATCTTATAAATTATAAGATTTTTTTATTTAAATGAGTTCTAGCTTAAAAATGAGCACAAATATTCATTATTAATTACCTCTGAAATCAGAAACCTTTAATGAAGAGATACAAAAGAATAAATAACATTCCACAAATTAGAGAAAAATAATTTATAAATGTCATATCAATACATGGCTCATGAAAAACTTAAAATTTGAAGCAATCTTCATTAGTCAAAGAAAGACTTGTCGGTGGATGTCCGATTTTCTGTGAACATGTGGGTATTTGCATACTCGGCCCTGATGGCTTATGAGTATTTAAGATTTGGTATGCACTGGCATGACTTATGAGCATTTGAACCTCATATGTGCTCGGCCTTGATAGCTTATGAGCATTTGAATTTGTCATATGCTCGGCCTTAATGGCTTGTGAGCATTTGAATTTGATTTGTGCTTGACCTTGATGGCTTGTGACTATTTGAATTTGATTTGTGCTCGGTCTTGATGGGTTATAAACATTTGAATTTGACATATGCTCGACCTTGAAGGCTTCTAGCATTTGATCTTGATTTATGCCCGGCTTTGATGGCTTGTGAGTATTTGAATTTAATTTGTGTTTGGCCTTGATGGCTTATGAGTATCTAAATTTAATTTGTGCTCGGCCTTGATGACTTATGAGTATTTTAATTTGAGGAATATCCGGCCTTGACGGCTTAGTGGATATTTTATTTTTGTGAAATATTCAGCCTTAGCGGCTTAATAGATATTTTATTTTGAGAGAATATCTGGCCTTAATGGCTTGGTGGATATTTAATTTTGAGAGAATATCCGGCCTTAATGGCTTAGTGGATATTTAATTTTGAGAGAATTTTCGGCCTTGATGGCTTAGTGGATATTTTAAAAAAATACCTGGCCTCCACAACTTATTAGGTATTTAATTTTGAGAAATATCCGGCCTTGACGGCTTAATGAATATTTAATTTTAAAAAATATCTGGCCTCCATTGCTTATTAGGTGTTTAATTTTGAGAAATATTCGGCCTTGACAGCTTAGTGGATATTTTAATTAACTTCAGCCTTAGTAACCATAATGTCGTATTGAAGAGCTACGCCCCGACGTAAACACCTCCCAAACAACACTTTATTGCAGCGTATTAAGGCTTACTAATATTTTTGGGTTTGGTGGTTTAAGACTTATTTTAAATATTTGGTTGAGGATAATTTATAAATTTTATTATTATTTTTATTATTAGCTTGAAAATCAGAAAATTTTACTTTTATTCATGGTGAAATTAACAATGCCACAAATCCAACTAGTTTATTTCTCTTCACCAAAGTCAAAGAGTAACTTTTTCTTTGACGCTAATCGAACGAGCTTTGTGACGGCTTTCCATGTCATGAAGGCCCTGAGAGACTAGTCTGGTAGGGGGCTAGTGTACTGGTATCAAACCCAACGATCATGATAGAAGGATCAGCGGGCTGGACGCCACCACCTTAAGTGTGTTTCTCCTGAAGTCCAGAGATATGGAGGGTGATGTACTCAATGGTCACAGGGTTGGTGACTTAAATTTTAGTATCTTACTGTTATTAAAATTTTGTCCGGCCATACATTAAGTTAAATTTATTGATTGGCAGGCGAGTTTAACGAAGCCACGAAATTTTGCCATAATCTTTACTCGACGAGGAAAATTTTCACGGGCAAGGTATCCCGCTATAAATTTTTGAGTGGGGTACCCATTTCGTATAATATGAAAAAATTATCGTATAACATTATATAAATTTTTTTCATGTTATACAAAATTTTTTTTGTTATATGAAATCAAATTTGATATAACATTATTTTTTTATGTTATATGAAAAAAATATATTTTATATAATATTAATATATAATAGTTTTTTATGTTATATAAAAAAATATATTTTATATATAATATTAATATATTTTATTATATCTTTATAAAATAAAAAAGACTTTTTTATAACATGAACAAATTTTATATAACATTATACATGATAATTTTTCATGTTATACGAAATGGGTACCCGATTGAAAAATTTGCAGCGGGATAAAATGCGGCCATCGGACGAAGGCATGGGCGTGCCTTTTGGGCGGAGACCATGAGCCCGTTACACCGGTGAGATGGGTGTGGGCGGACGAATGCAGTGAAGAGGACTAGAGGAGGCAGCGAGATTTGTCCAGGGGCCACGGCACTGCTGAGTTTTTGATGGAGGTCTCCGAGCTTGTTGAAAGCAAAGTAGGCGAAGGGGAGGCTGGAGATTAGGTCTTTGGCCCTCCCATGAAGACGCCGACAAGTTTGACGCAGGTGGACGAGCGGGGTGAAGGGGAGGCGGCGAGATTTGGCAAGGTCGCGGCGCTTTGAGCTGATTCTGGAAGGGGGACTGGAAATCAGGTCCTTGACCTTCTCGATGAATATGCCAACGAGTTTGTGCAAGGTGTTGGTGAGAGGCGTTCACTGGCGATGTCGGGAAGGGACGACAGCATTGCTGAACTTCCGATGAACGACCCTGGGCTGCCGAGCTTCCAGAGGCGAGATGATGACGATGACGCTGTCTGATGGCACTGCTCCAGTTACTCGCCGAGATTTTATTGTATCGACCCTGATGTAGGGTAAAAATATAGGAGGTAATGTGAATTCCTACACTAGGATATAAAATTAAAATTCATTATTAATTTTATGCACAGGCAAATTTCATAAAATAATAACAGTAAAATTACAATGTAAAGAACTAAATAATTATGCTCACAAGTTTAAGTGGAGGTTTTATGAAGCATGCATAAAAAAATATAGGGCAGATACGTTAACATGTAACAAGTAAAATACCGAGTGTAAAGCACGCTAGCAATTTAAGGAATTAATACCGTAACAAGTGAATTTGATGCGCGCGGTTGAATCGTCTAAGCTAAGTTTTTGGGTTCGAATTGGGTCCGGAGAAGGCAGGGAGCAGATAGACTTACAGTGGCTCGTGACTCGGAAGTCCTCCTTCCACTCGTACGTATGCAGATAGATGTGAGATGACAGCAGCTGCGTTGAAGCTTGATGGTGGCGTTCCGGGTGATGATGGCTCCTGATGGCGGCACTCAGGCAACGACGAAGATGCAGAGGAACATAGCTTGAAGACTAGGGAGGGATCTGGTTCTAGAAGTTTCCGGCAGGCGCTTGTGGAGAGAAGAGGACGGAACCAAGGACAACCGGAAAGGAAGCCGGCGATGCAAGAAGCAGCGATGGTGACTGGGCAGCGTTGAAGAGGGCAGCGGGTGCTTTCTGTGGATGAAGGCGGCAGGTGGGAGGACAGAGCAGCACCGGATTGGAAGGGGCTCTGTGATGCTAAGCGGCTGCAAATCGTGACGTCGAGGAAGGACTCGTCGACGATTGTGATCGGCGTCTACTATCGTCCGATCGGTAAGCGGAACAGGGGCAGCGGGTGGCGGCGAACGTGGAAGGAGATGGAGGCGGTTGGGGTCTGGACGGGTTTGAGGAAGATAGTTGATGACAAGGACGAACGAGAATAAAGGTGAAGATGGAGGCGGCGATCAAACGAAGGCGGCAACGATTAAGAAACAGGGGAGCAGATGTTGTCGACGGTGATTGTGAGCGGCGGCTAGGTCGTAGGAAAGCAGGTGCCTGGCGGAAAGAAGATCCAGCGCCGGATATCACAGGATGCTTGAGCGGCGGTGAATGTGGAGAGGTGCTGAAGAACCGTCGCCTGGAGAAGGAGGATTTGGGGCTTGAGAGGCAGCGGATGAAATCAGGGATGAAGGAATGGGGGCGAACGTGGTGATGGCAAGGTGGAAGCGGCGGACGGATGGATGGTCCGCGTCGATGGTGACGAAGGTGGCAGCGACAAGCTCGTCGACAGGTGAATGCGGCGTCGACTTCTGTCAAAATTGGGCTGGCGGCTGGGGATGTTAGGGCCTGGGCGGCGGCGTGAACTTCTAGACGATGAAGGGACGATGGCGGCTGGTTTACGTGGAAGATGGCAGAAAATAGGGGGATGGATTTAGGATGGAAGTGGTTTGGCTCATTGGCTGTCGTTCGTGGACGGTAGCGGCGGCTGGATGTTTGGTCGGGGAAGGAAATAAAGACCAGTAGATGCGACTGGGATTTGGGGAAAGGGTGGAAAGTTGCAGGACGATAATAACTTCAGAGAAAAAAAAAAAGTCTGCCGATAATTAGAAAGAAATTTTATTCAGCTAAAAAATTGATTCTCCCCGTAGGATTACAAAGTTTAAATACCCTAGCTAAATTTAAGTAATCAAATCCTAGGAATTGCTAAAAATTCTATGCAAAATAAAATTAATGTCTTAACAATAATATCTAATTAAAAAAATAAAAATAAATTCAATTATCATGCGGTAACAAATTGGCTTTCGATGAACCTTTTAGATCTTCTGATCTGTCTTCTATGTTCTTATCAAACCCATATCTCAAACACGGGCAGAGGAACTGCGCCACCAGCGGAGGAGGTCCAGGCGCGAAGGCAATTTCGGCGAACGGAGAGAGGGATTATTGGATCGGATCTACTTCATCTAGATCCGAACTTCTTTCGATTGCATGAAGTCTGACAAGGAATCAGACTGAATCAATTTTAGATAAGCGATTGATAGGATGGTTTTAGCTTCTTTCCCACTCGTCCTCCGATTTCAATCTTACTTTAACCTCTATTTTATTCTGCTTTGTTTTTTTATTTCGGCGAATCATCAAAGTTTGATTTTAGTTTGATTCCCTTGCGTTTTGTCGTCCTAGCAGCAACCACTAAACATTGTGCGCGCAGGATTTGTTTTTTGTTTTTTGGTTTTTTTTTTGTTTTTGGCTGCCGCATCCTTCTCGCTAAGATTTTTATTTTGTTTACTTTCTCTTTTTGTGTGTACACGTTGAAGCTTACTTCCTTTATTTTCATTAATTTTTTTTATTCTTAATTTTTAGTTTCTAGATTCTTCTAGGTGTGCTAGATATTTAATTTAACATTTATTTGCTCCTAAAATTTCAGCCTTTTTTTATACGAATAATTAGTTCAACGGTTGATTCTGAATAATAAACTTATTGCTGTGTGCGAACATAAATTCCAATTTGGTAGTATCGAAATGTTTTTAAAATTTATTGTTTCTCTTTAAAATTAATTTTGATTTTAATGATGATTCTTTTGAGTAAAAATAATTAGTTCAACACAAGATGAGAAGAACTGCAGCGCGACGTTGAGCGCGCTAGACATTGTTCTCTGAGCCATTAATTGGATCAATTGCATGCAATTTGATGGTGGCACTTCGGAACCGACGCAAAATATAGAGAGAAGGAATTAGATAAAGTCAGCTGCACCGACAGTGTGAGAGACTCGACGAGATCAGTACGCAGACGGTAGATGACGACGTGGACAAGGCTCAAGCGCAAGACATGATTGCAGTGGAGTTTTAAATGACAGGAGAAACCATTAGTCCTCTTCGTTTGATATAGAAATTAAGTTTTTCTCGATTTGTGCCATGGCTAAAGGCGGATTTGACAGTGATGAGTCTTTATAGCTCGTTAATATTCAGCGGTTAAACGATTCAATCAAACTGAGCTAGTCAAGAGCAACGTGTCGGAATGCAGCCTCATGGCCCGTAGATTTATTATAAATTTACCAAGTATGGTAGTTGGATTCAAGCTCACTTTATTCACTCCACAGATTGATACAAATGTGGCCCTTATGTGTCCTTCAAGTACAATTACTACTTGAGAATTGTCTTGAACCAGTGAGCAGACATCTTGGGGTATCTCTTCAATCCATTTTTGTAATCCACATATATAATGCCGAATCGAACAGTATAGCCAGTATTCCACTCAAAGTCATCCATGAACGACCATGCCAAAAAGCCCCTCACATTAACTCCTTCCCTGCTTGTTCATTTAGAAAATTAATAAACATTGAATTGTTCTCTTTAATCACAAACACAGATACCTGATAGCTTTGTACAGGAAGTAGAGATGCTTTCTGTAGTAGTCGATCCTCATATCATCTCGTAGAGCCTTCTCAAGTGGCCATGAAGCATTGTTGGCCTCATCAATTCCTGGTTAATTGAGAGGTAAAGCTTACTCTCGCAGTTTCATAGTGAGATAGTACAAAATTAGGGCTAACTTAATTACCATTCTCCGTGATGTAGATTAGGGGGTTGTTGTATCTGTTCTTGATGTAGAGCAGTAGTTCTCTGAAGCCTTGTGGATAAACAAACAACACAGCCGACGCAGCCTGCACACAAATTTTGCAACTTTATGTGATTAGCTTGGTAGAATTAATGACATATTATGAGCTACTTGTTGGAGAAGAGAAAGGGGAAGAGATGAACTTGACCTGAGGACCAATAGGAACCCCTCTACGTATACCCGTCTCCAGAGTGTGTGCATCTGAGTCATAGCTCACATTAACTCTTCTCAAGAGAGAAAAGCTTTTGGCGTAGTATGTCGTATAATAATTCAGCCCGAGGAAGTCGAATGAGTCTTTAACTAATTGGGATTGCTTCGAAGTGAATGTTGGAAGTCGATCCCGGACGATTGCTCTCATGGAAAACGGGTAGTCCCCTTGCGTCAATGGCTCCATAAACCTGCAAATTGAATATTAGGCTTCTTTTATAAGAGAGAGAGAGAGAGAAGCAATCGGCTACTTACCATCCAAACATGAAATCTAGAGACCTAGAAACTGCGTCAAAATCGGCCTTCGAATTCGAGTAAGGCTTGAACCAGTGAGACACCAGAGTGATGCCAATCTTTCCCTTCTGATATTTCTGAGGAAGACAGCGAGTTGGATGGATCATAATTACGCATTGTTTGAAATTAATTAAGAAAGTGATAGCAAGAACAGTTTGGTCAAGTACTTGGTACTTGTCTCTGTATGTCTTGACAGCAGCCGCATGGGCCAGCAGCAAGTGATGGCCGCAAATGTATGGCTCTCGACTGGAGTCACCGGCCGTGCAGTTAGCATTTTCAAACGAAGAACATCTTCCGGGAGCAAGTGCGCCGGTGGAGTAACCCATACTGCAGTAGGACCATGGTTCGTTGAACGTGATCCAGTGCTTCACTCTATCTCCAAACTCTCTAAAGCATATCTCAGCGTAATCTCGATAGTCATCTCTGCAAATTTTGATTCATCGGATACATTATCTGGTTGATAAAAATTGTACTGTTGTCGATGGAACAGACCGCCATGAACTGAATTATTAAAACTTGGAAACTTACACGACATGTGGGCTAAGGAAGCCCTTGTACTTTGATTCAAGAGCCTGAGGAAAATCCCAATGGAAGATGGTCACAAAGGGCTGGATTCCTGCAAGTTTGCAAGTATTCATTTCTTGCGTTGTTGATAGATAACCAGAAATGATTTGAAGAAGCTATACCAATACCAACCATTGGCTAGAAGATCATTGATAAGATTGTTGTAGAACAGTATGCCTTCCTTGTTCACTCCTCCACTTAAACTTCCCTCTGATTAAAAGTCAAATTAATAACCATTCCTTTGTTTAGTAGCTAAAAATTCTACTATATACAAAACCAAACAATGACTAATTCCATGACAGGTACTTGGTAGAATTCTTGGCCAAGAAATAGAGAATCTGAAAGCGTCCATGCCCATATATTTCAAGAAGCCGATGTCTTCCTGCACAATTCAGTTCATCCACAAGCTCTTGAACACTTGATTTTGGCCTTCATTAACAAGAATTAGTCTGTTTTACCTTGTAGCGATGATAAAAATCAATGGCCACATCGCCATTGCTTCCGTCGATTATTGCTCCTGCCAAACAACCATAGTTTACATTAACATTTTATTCATTAATCAAAGTTTAAAAATAGTCTTACAGAATAGGTCTAAATTTTTATGATTCACAGTTTTAAGTCTGTACAGCATTTAATGGGAAATGGTGTTTAAATAATATAATAAAATAGAGGAATAGTTAGATTTAGTCCAAGGTTACGAGTCAATAAATTAAATTAGGCATACAATGTACATCACACACGAAAGTTAATCAGTATAATAATCAATTAAAGTCCGATTGGGAGGAACTGGAGAGATATAACGAATAAATCTATTAGACTACTAAAAAGGAATTTTGAAAGTCAATCCATATCTCTCGTCAACCAATCAACACTATAAAAAATTTCCTTAATCTGACACTTACGATATAGCTAACAAATTATTTTAGGAATACTAGAGAGAGAGAGAGTATGCTGTACCAGGGTTGTTGTGGGTGAAGGTATCCCAAATGCTTGGCCCCTTGCCACCTTCTTTAGCTGCACCTTCATACTGCAAGCGTTCATGGAGATCATAATCAGCAAAGAACAATCATGTTTTTTTTTTCTCTTGTTCTTCCTCTCGTTGAAAAGAGCCTAACTAAGAGGAGTAATATATAAATAGGTCATAATGGCGGACCTGGTAAGCAGAGGAGGAAGCTCCAAAGATGAAACCTGCCGGAAAACTGCTTCTGTTGACAGCCTCCGGCGCCGTCTCTGCAACAGATTCAACAGAAGCAGTGGTGTAATCGGCTTCCGCGACCACAATGAATATTAACGCAGCCGATGAAAGCTGCAGCGCGAGGCTGAGCGCCGCCGAGATCGATCGCGCGGCCATTGGAACTAGTGATCAACTGCGCGCAAGTTGATGGTGGCTTGCAGAAGGAAGCTAAGCAAGCTGTAAATATATAGAGAGAGGGGAATCAATCGAATTAATGAGATGCAGTAACCATGTGATACTCGAGGCGATTATTAGAATGCATGTAAACCGAAGATCAGATCACAGGCTGTGGATTGAGTGCAGATTAATCAATTTCTGTTTTTTTATATAATTTTTCATCGTTTACTTTAATTCCTAGCCCTTGTTGTAAATAGTTACCGACGTGGTAACTAATAAAGATTATTATTTAAAAATAATATTAGAAGATAGAATATAACTCATGTCTTTAATATTTTATTATTAAATAAATAAAATATTATTAAATAATTAGAATATGGGTGTAACTCATGTCACTCATATCTTTAATAATATTATTTAATAATTAAAATATGAGTTAGTGGTGTACCAAAATTAGATTCGGATTGTCTATAAATTGAGGTTGTGTTATGATATTCTTTTATAACAAGAAAATCGAGTTATTGAGCAACCCACTATGAGAGAGGTCTTGCGTTTAGCAAACATTGAGGCTATACTATATATGCAGTTTGCTAGAGCCCAGTATTTTTTGCATGACATAAAGTAACAAGATAAGTGTTGTGCGTGATAAATCGAGGACAACAATGGCTAGAGGTATGT
This sequence comes from Costus lasius, assembly GCA_027563935.2. Lineage (NCBI taxonomy): Eukaryota > Viridiplantae > Streptophyta > Magnoliopsida > Zingiberales > Costaceae > Costus > Costus lasius. Next base: position 16,819,982 of record CM050448.1, on the reverse strand, counting down.
TGATCTAATATTACACTTCCGTATTTTATTTAATTATTAGACATGTATTTTATTTTCATATGTCTTATAGTTGGTATCAGAGCGATTATTTGCCTCTGGCTAATTGATAAAAAAAATTGAGATTAATTTCTTATTTTTGAATTATTTATGTTTTAAGGAGATTATTTGCACCACCATGCTTATGTTTTTGGGTAGATACTACCTAATGAAATTGTTTTGGATATACGTGATCGGTGCTACCTGAATCTATTTTGGACATACACATAATGCATTACCCGAAATAATATTTGGACGTGCCCTCGATACTTAAAACTTTTTCCTTAGACATGCGCTATCCCTAAAGCATTGTTGAGTGTCTGGAATGATCTAGGATAAGCATATTTATATTATTTTCTCTTATCGCATATTTAAAAATTATTATGCATTCTTAATATATATTCTGATTTAATGACATGTAATAATTGAACTATGCAAATTTTCAGTTTAAATTTCTGATATATATTTTGAAAATTTGATATACATTCTAGTTCAATTTATGGATAATTTATTTATGCAAATATTTAGTGCAATATAGGTGTAGAATTGTTGTTGAATCTTTTTTGGTTACTTGCATAAATTATAATTCATATAATTTTGATCAATTAAAGAGTAACCACAACATGTTTAATTATGATAAATTATACATGGGTCTAGGATCACATCTAATAGGATGAGATCAATGGTAATTAATTATATTTAATATAATAAGAATTATCCCATAGGAATTGTTATTATATTTTGTATAATTAATTATGATGAAATATCAAATTATTTTTCTTAATTTACCCACAGGGATTAAAAAAAGGAATATAATTTGATATGTTCATCATGAATAATATGTGTGAATTTTGATTAAAATTCAGCCCACAAGCAGTTTTAATTGTTATTTAATTCATAAATGAAAATTTTATAGCATGTTTTTACATTAGTAAATACATGCATTTGCTTCTTTGCCTCAAACTTTTTTTTAATATAAGCATGTGTATTTTAATTGATGCAGTTATACAACCTGTGAATTTTTCTGATATCCAATGTGAAATTCCTGAACTCAACGGTGATAACTATAAAATTTGGAGAGAAAGTATTCTTCTCTAATTAGGATGGATGGATATTGATTATGCTATTCGTAAAGATGAACCACCTGCACCTTCTAATACTAGCACTCAGGCTGAAATTACTCTTTATGAACGCTAGGAGCGATCAAATCGTCTCAGCATAATGTACATAAAGACAAAGATAAATGCTAGTATACATGGTTCTATCGGAGAGTGTAATTATGTTAGAAAGTTATTGAAGGCTATTAATTTACAATTTGAGTCTTCTGACAAAGCTCTTACTAGCACCCTAATGACAAAGTTGTCATCAATGAGGCTCACAAGTGTTAAAGGTATGTGTGAGTCATGCAAATGAGGGACATTACGGCTCAATTAAAGTCTCTTGAAGTTGAGATGTCTCAGTCTTTCCTTGTGCATCTTATACTCAATTCTGTAAAAAGAAGTGACATGTAAAAAAGGTCTGTATCAAATACAAAGTTTGGCTTGAAAAGAAAGATAATTACATCTCATTTGTTTATTATGAATCTAATATGGTATATGCACATTATAACACTTGGTGGATTGATTTTGATTCAACAATCCATGTTTTTAATACTTCGCAGAGCTTTCTAAGCTACAGGAATCCAGCCGGTAGTGAGTAGTGTATCTATTTAATCAACAAGATACAATCACATGTGGAATCAATTGGAATATGTCAATTAATTATAAATTATGATTTTATGTTAAATTTGGAAAAGATGTAAAATGGAGAGGTGCGCCTAGCGTTGATGGCGTCCGGCTAGCATGGGAGTAAATCTCAAACAAGAGCGGGGACCTTTTGGGAGTACAATCATTTGAGATGCATGAATTCCCTTCTTACCGTACATCTAAGTCACTTTCATATACTATGTTTGAAATTATAGTTCAACTTGGGACCATCTGGGAGTACAATTATTTTGACAGCTAATACTGCTACAAACAATTAAGCACGCACCTTTTTTTGACAACACGTCCCATGTTCTCTGACCACTCTTCGTCATCGTCCGCGTCGCCATCCACTGTTCATACCTTTTTCACGTCCATTTTCCTCTTTCTATAAATTGGAATCATTAGGAAACGCGATAAAATTCGATATAGTGAAAGCAAATTATATATATTTTTTGTTTTATCTAATTAGATTGTTCACCAAAATCGAGTTTCTTGTTAGATTTGATCTTCTTAAATAGACTAAATAATTCATCACAAGATGTTAATTGACGCCATTGTCACACATAAACCGAGAAAATCTAAACACAATTCGACGCAAAATAGCCCATACAGAGATTGCATTTCATCTCAAAAGGAAATTTGGTCTGATCCACTTCGATTCATGATCAGTGACGTTGGATTTGGATCGATTATTCAAAGATGTTATTTAACTGGCCACGTACGTAATTCAGCGGCGGATAAATTTCCTTCAAAAAATATATTTGTAATCTATATATCATAAGTCATCTAATAGTACCTATATTATCATAAAAAAAATTTATATACAATGAAAAATTAATAAAGACATTATGGTGGAAAAAATTATTCTCACTATAATATCGTTTTCTATCTAGAGTTGATGATTTTTTCACTATAATGCCTTTATTAATTTTTTACTATGCATAAATTTTTTTGTTACAATATAGATACTATTGGATAGCTTAAGATATATAGATTACGAATATATAATTTTTTTTAATAAAAAATATTTTTTTAATATAAATATATTAACTTTCTTAAATTCCGAGAAAACACACCCAACAGATTTGGCTCACACATTGTGAAACTGTGATTCAAAAAGCGAAGTTGATATATTTAATAAATACGACATGGCCACACCACCAACTCTAGCACAGATGAAGTTGATATATTAGAGAGAGAGAGTGCTGTACGAGGGAAAGTGTTAGTAAAGTGTCACAAATGTTTGGCCTTGCCACGAGCACATTTTCTAGGAATATGTGGATTCCTAGAATTTTAGAAAACCTTGTTAATTGCTGTTGGATTGATACTGCTCCAAATCTCGAAATCTCGTTTTGCTTCTAAATTTCAGTATGTGTGCACATCACATCTTGTGTGCACATCATGATGCAATGTGAATGGTGTTGATCTGCGGATGCCTTAGGCATTCGTGGATGCATAAAAAATTTTTCCCTTTGCCACCTTCTCTAGCTATCCCTTTGGCAGTAACACGTGCACCGACGATAAGCACGATAATAAAAGAGAACATACAAAAATAGAGATAAAGTAATAATGCAAATCACTTTGGATTAATGGTTGCAATAAAATAAATAAAATTACACATATTTATAAGAAAATAAAATAGTAACTTATGTCTAAAATTAAAATACTACAAACTCTCAAACTCATAAAAATAGATTGGGTCAAAGTGCTATTATAGCCAAGGTCAATTGTTAAACTAGGTTGAAGCATATATGCAAGCCCAAATAATAGGCTATGCAAAAGATAGTCTGCTTGTGTTTCTACTGTAGGTGCTTTTAAGTTTGGGGGATATATACAAACCTAACTCAAGCCTATAAGACATGTTAAGTACATTTTGGCAAATTTGCTTGGACCTTATTACTTAGGTCAAAGTTTGGTTTATCTATAATCTTTATGAATTTTAATTTACAAATTAATTTGAATAAAAATTAAAAATATAGAAAATTGTATTTATACTATAAATATTTCTATAGTAAATTGAACTTTATTTTAAACTAAAATCTTTTTAATAACAATAACACGTGCATGCCTTAAGGAGGGCCTTCATTTTAGCAAAGCCTTGGCCCATGTATACTTCCAAATCAAACGGTGTAGCCATCAGCCCATGCATATTTAGGCCTAATTTTTTTTTACGAAATTTAAAGAAAAATAAAGAAAAATACATTGAATCTAATATTTTTTATTTTTTTTTTTTAAATTTTCGACCAAAGAAATATAATTTTAGAGAATTAGAGAACATAAAATAGTTCTTAATCATTATATATGGTCTTTAATTGTAAGCATACGGACTCGATAACCTTTAGCATAAAGTACAAATGTTTCCTATAGTAGTCAATCCTCCTATCATCTCGTAGAGCTTTGTCAAGAGGCAATGAGGCATCGAAGGCCTCATCAACTCCTATTTAATTAAAATCACGTTAAGACTTGTATATCTTCATGATCGATTTGATAAAAAAATGTAGCAAAATTGAACTTAATTACCATTTTATGTGATGTAGATTATTAGGTTATTGTATTTGTTCTTGACGCGGAGTAACATTTGCCAAAAGCCTTGTGGATAAACAAACAACCAAAAAGAGGCAGCCCGAGGACCAATAGGAACTCCTCGACTCACACCTGTTTGATTTTTTTATATAAAAAAATATGGTATAATTAGATAAAGTATTTGCTAAAAAAATGGTTCCTCATTAGGCTAATAATTAATTACCAATTTGCAAAGTGTGTGAATTAGACTCATAGCTGGTGTTGACTCTTCTCAGAAGAGAAATGCTATCAACATGGTTTGTTGTATAATAATTAAGCCCAATAAAGTCAAATGAGTATTTAACCAAACGAGATTGCTTCGTATTAAAGGTTGGAAGTCGATCCCCTACAAGTGCTCTCATGGTAAACGGGTAGTCCCCTTAGGTCAACGGATCCATGAACCTGTTTGTAGATGCTTCAAGTCAACATGCAATCTAGAAAGCACTAGTATAAATCTCAATGATATAGATATTTGTTTTTGAAATAATCGACAACTCGCCACCCGAGACTGCAGTCCGTTTCCTTGAAGGGATAAATGGAAGGGAAGGATAGATTACTATTTTTATCCTTTGTTTCAGTGAAAGGATATACGAGAGGGGCCAAAAATAAATTTCATTCCTCCTTTTCTTGTCTCCCGAAATTGGGCGAAAATCTCGGTGGAACAAAATCCGCCCAAATCCCGCTCGCGTCCAGCCGCTCGCCCGCCGTCGTGCTCGTCGTCCAGCTCGCGTGCTTGCGTGCTCGCCCGCCGTCGTCCTTGCCGTCCAGCTCGCGTTCTCGCCTTCCAGCTCGCGTGCTCGCCCGCCGTCCAGCTCGCGTGCTCGCCTTCCAGCCCTCTATCTCTTCCGAAGCAGTCCGCCCCCTCGTCGCCCTTCCACTGGAGCCGGCCGCCCCCTCCCTCCCAAGGTGAAGATGATGGCGTTCGTCGGCGACTCCGTCGGCCGGAATCAGATGGAGTCGCTCCTCTGCCTCCTGTCTCAGATTGAGGAAATAAATCATCTTCTCGTCTCTCTGTGCAGCATCTTCAATCTTCTCGTCTCTGTTCAACATCTTCATGCTTCTTCACAAGGAGCCCGTAGTCACCGCCCCCCCCCCCCCCCCACATCATTGCCTCCTTCCTAGAGTTGCCGGCCCATCTCCCTCCCATCCGTGGCAGTCTGCAGAGCTCCGCCCCTCCCTCTCTTCCGAAGCAGTCCGCGCCCCCCGGTAGGGCTGTTCATGGTCGATTAACCGAACCATTGACCATAGTCAACAAGTTAATTGAACCGAATGGAAGGGAAAAATCACGAACCGTTCCCAAACTGTTCGACCGGTTAACCAGTCAAACGGTTAACCGATTCGGTTAACCACGGTTAACCAATTCGGTTAACCTCGGTTAACCACGGTTAACCAATTATAATTTATTTATTAAAATTTATTTTTAAAAATTAACTTTGACTATTAAATATTATTATTTAATAATTAAATATTTTAAAAAATTAATTTTTAAATTGATTTTACTTATTAAATATTATTATATGATAATTATATATATAAAATAATTAGTTTTTAAATTGTAGTGAATGAATTTTAAACTCATGACCTACTAACTCGCAAAACAACCTTTAACCATTGCACTAGATAAACAATCTAAATATAATTTTGAGATATACATATATATACAGGTCGGTTCGGTTAACCTGTCAAAATTTTTTCTTCGAACCGAACCACACCATTATATTCAAAAAATCGACCGTGAACCGAACCGATCCATTCGGTTAACCGCCCATTCGATTTTTCGGTTCGATTCGATTTTTTGATTTTTTTAAATAGCCCTACCCCGGGGCGCGGGGCCGCCCGCATTGTCATCCTACGCTCCGTATGTTAGGCTCTGGGCTCCCCGGTTCAGCCCAGGGCGGGTGGGCCGAACCCAAGCCCAAACCCACACCAGGAGAAGTTGACCCCGATGCGGTTTCATCTTCACGCAAAGCAGCTCCGTCGCCGCAACGCTCGCACGCGGCGTCCCCGCGAGCTTCGGTCGACACGAGCAAAGGAAAGTGGCGTATTACCCGGACGAAGCGGAGAAGGCTGGCGACGAGGTTTTCTTGGACGCGGCTGCTGACTGGAACGTGGCAAAAGAAGCGGGCGGACGGTGCGAAAGCTGCGGGAAATGCACACGACGCGGACGACGCACGCGGTGTCGTCTTCTTCGGGCAACCGCTTCGTGCGGATGCGAAGGGCTTCGGAAGTGAGGCGGCGGCTTCATCTCCTGCCCCGCGAGCCTCGTCCGCAGCGAAATACTCGGAAGCGCGCTGGCTTGGACGCAGTCGACGACGAAGGCGGCGAGATCCACGGGCGGATTGGAACGTGAAAAACGGAGGAAGCGGCACCTCTGCATCAGCTCTATAAAGCTCGAGGCGGATCGAGCGAAAAAAAAAGGACGATCGGCAAACGACCGAACGAAGGAAGAGAGAACGGTGAGCGAGCGAGCTTTGGAAGGCTTGAGGGAGCTTTCCGAGTGATTGTAACCGGCTTCGAGGAGACGACCGGCGAGGGAGGGACGGGGGCGTCGGCGACAGGGGTCGACGACGGCGAGAGAGGTTTTTACATCTTGAAAACGGTGAAATCGAAGCTTTTCCTCTTCTCCGACTTCTTCCCTGTTTCTGTGTGGTTTCTCTGCTTCCGACGACTTTGGCGATCGCCGGCTGGCAGGCGGCCGGTGACGGGCTAGACGAAGAGAGGCGGACGGCCTTCCAGTCAGCATCAGTCTTCTTCGACGAGGTGCTGAGCGCGGGCGGCGCACCAGCCTCCGACAGCAGTGCAGACGCAGGCGGCGTCTGGCGAAAGGAAGAAGATGAAGTGCGTTCGCTTCGAGACGGAGACACAGACGGCTGACGCAAGCAGACGTCAGCGAGGCAAAGTCAAAATCGGCGGCGCAATTCGATTTCGCGAATTCATCGCTGACGCAAAGACGTCACCCGGAAACCGAGTTCGCGGCGAACGAATTAATCGGCGGCTGACGTCAGCGTGACGTCAGCAAGGGCGATTCGGCGGCCGAGTTCGAACAGTAAAAATCGATTTAATTTCGGTGTGATTTTGACTCTCGGGTCAAAATCGATTTAAGGTATTTTGATTTCCGGATTTCTCGAATTAGGGTTAGGGTTTTCCACCCCTCTTCCGTGCGAATTGTAATTTGGGAATTAAAGTTGAGTGGGGAACTAGGGTTTCGAATTTGGGGACGAGATTCAGTCCGAAAACCCTAGCGCGATCACGTTCCGGTGTTCCGCCGGACGGCTCTGAGACAACAGATAAGCGTTGTTTTTAGACCGTTCCGACCGGGGCGTGACAACAGGTATCAGAGCTTAAAGTGATCCAGCAATATGGTGAATCAAGGAGATCGTATTGCCCGGATCGAGCAGGTGCTCGGTTTGACGGGAAACAGCCGAGATGCGGTAGTTCCTCATGTGGAGGAACTCCATCGCACGATTGAAGAGCAGAGGTTGCAGATTCTTGCCCTACAACAAACTTTGGCTGGGATGGCTGAAGCCCAGCAAAACTTTGAAGGGATGGCGGCACTGCAAGAGCAGGTGGCCACCTTGACAGCACAAACCCAGCAGGTGACTGCGTTGCAAGGTCAGGTAGCAACCTTGACAACACAGTTGACGAACTCCACGACTGTGCAACAGCAGATATTGGCTGATCTGGCGGTGACGCGCATGGCATTGGCGCAGGCACAAGGGGGTGGTGCTACAGCAGCCAGGGCGGAGTATGGGGCTCCCAATTGCAACGGGAAGGTTCGCACCCCAAAACCTGCAATGTTCAAAGGGGCCAGATCTGCAAAAGTGTTGGGTAACTTTCTTTGGGACATGCAACAATATTTTGAGGCTAACCATGTCACAGATCAGGAGAAGGTGAGAGTGTGCACGGCATATCTCTCAGACGAAGCAAAACTCTGGTGGAGAACCAAAGTTGATTCTACTTCAGAGGCGGCTAGTTGGACTTGGGAGGTGTTCCGAGAGGAACTGCGGCAGCAGTTCCTTCCCGGAAACTAGGTGGACCAAGCGCGAGAGGCGGTGGATCGGCTCAAGCATACATGGACGATCCAGGAGTATGTCAGGGCGTTCTCCGCGCTGATGTTGGAGCTACCTGAGATGGCGGAGGGAGATAGGAGGTACTTCTTCCTCCGGAATCTCCAACCCTGGGCGGCAATGGAGGTCCGACGACATGCGCCGCAGGACTAGAGGACGGCTGCAGCTATAGCCGAGTCCGTGGTGGACCAGAGGACTTCAGGGACGACCTTCCAGAGAGCACAGAGGTCGCCCCTGAAGCGACCATCTCCACCGAGACCTAGAGCGCCAGAGAGGGAGAGACCCTCTCCCCGAAGGAACGGAGGACAACAAGCGTGGCAGGAGCATGCTCGACCTGCAGAGCGAGGGCAAGGTCAACTGAGACCGATTGCCTGCTTTTTGTGCAAGGGACCGCACCGGATACACGACTGTCCGGATCGACAGAGGGTGAACGCGATTGCAGCGATTGTGCATCGCGAGCTAGCGGAGAAACCGACGGTGGTGCATGACGAGGAACCAGTAGATGCACACATAGGAGTTGTGCGCATTGCCTCAGTGGTCGCAGGAGGATCATCACCGACCTCCGCAGAAGTAGAGCCGAAAGACGCAGTCGGCAAGAGCAACGTCAAACAGAAGACGAGTTCCGGAGATGCAAACCCGCCACAGGAGAAAAAGTCGTATAAGCAGGTAGTGGAGGAGAAGACTTCACCGAAGTCTTGGGAGGAGATAGAAGCAGAGGAAAATGCAAAGATACGTGCGAACCATGAGAAGCTCCAACGAAAAAGGGAACAGACCTGGAAAGAGTGCTACGAGGCCAACTGCGCCGAGCAAGAGCGGTGGCTCGCCAGTCGGCATTGAGCGGGCCGCCCGCGCCGGACATCGAGGGCGATGTTCAAATTGGGCCAGGGGGAATTGTTTGGCCCTGGGCTCCCCGGTTCAGCCCAGGGGGGGTGGGCCGAACCCAAGCCCAAACCCACACCAGGAGAAGGAAAAGGAGCGAATCTCGGTCAACAGGCGAAGTTGACCCCGACGCGGTTTCATCTTCACGCGAAGCAGCTCCGTCGCCGCAACGCTCGCACGCGGCGTCCCCGCGAGCTTTGGTCGACGTGAGCAAAGGAAAGTGGCGTATTACCCGGACGAAGCGGAGAAGGCTGGCGATGAGGTTTTCTCGGACGCGGCTGCTGATTGGAATGTGGCAAAAGACGCGGGCGGACGGTGCGAAAGATGCGGGAAACGCACACGACGCGGACGACGCACGCGGTGTCGTCTTCTTCGGGCGACCGCTTCGTGCGGATGCGAAGGGCTTCGGAAGTGAGGCGGCGGCTTCATCTCCTGCCCCGCGAGCCTCGTCCGCAGCGAAATACTCGGATGCGCGCTGGCTTGGACGCAGTCGACGACGAAGGCGGCGAGATCCACGGGTGGATTGGAACGTGAAAAACGGAGGAAGCGGCGCCTCTGCATCAGCTCTATAAAGCTCGAGGCGGATCGAGCGGAAAAAAAAGTACGATCGGCAAACGACCGAACGAAGGTAGAGAGAACGGTGAGCGAGCAAGCTTTGGAAGGCTTGAGGGAGCTTTCCGAGTGATTGTAACCGGCTTCGAGGAGACGACCGGCGAGGGAGGGACGGGGGCGTCGGCGACAGGGGTCGACGACAGCGAGAGAGGTTTTTACAGCTTGAAAATGGTGAAATCGAAGATTTTCCTCTTCTCCGACTTCTTCCCTGTTTCTATGTGGTTTCTCTGCTTCCGAAGACTTTGGCGATCGCCGGCTGGCAGGCGGCCGGCGACGGGCTAGACGAAGAGAGGCGGACGGCCTTCCAGTCGGCATCAGTCTTCTTCGACGAGGTGCTGAGCGCGGGCGGCGCACCAGCCTCCGATAGCAGTGCAGACGCAGGCGGCGTCTGGCGAAAGGAAGAAGACGAAGCGCGTTCGCTTCGAGACGGAGACACAGACGGTTGACGCAAGCAGACGTCAGCGAGGCAAAGTCAAAATCGGCGGCGCAATTCGATTTCGCGAATTCATCGCTGACGCAGGCAAAGACGTCACCCGGAAACCGAGTTCGCGGCGAACGAATTAATCGGCGGCTGACGTCAGCGTGACGTCAGCAAGGGCGATTTGGCGGCCGAGTTCGAACAGTAAAAATCGATTTAATTTCGGTGTGATTTTGACTCTCGGGTCAAAATCGATTTAAGGTATTTTGATTTCCGGATTTCTCGAATTAGGGTTAGGGTTTTCCACCCCTTTTTCGTGCGAATTGTAATTTGGGAATTAAAGTTGAGTGGGGAACTAGGGTTTCGAATTTGGGGACGAGATTCAGTCCGGAAACCCTAGCGCGATCACGTTCCGGTGTTCGGCCGGACGGCTCTGAGACAACAGATAAGCGTTGTTTTTAGACCGTTCCGACTGGGGCGTGACACCGTACGTTTGCCAGTGTCGTCATCCCACGCTTCAAACCTTCACCAGCTTGCGTTACACGTGAATCTCACGTGGAACATATGATCCCTCCCCGCGGATTAATTTTCTTTTCCCGAGGGATTATTTTTCCCATCCCTCTAGTTTTAGATGCTTTCATGGAAACACTATGTGAAATCTAGAGTGCAAGAAACTGCATCCTTATCAGCCTTAGAATTCGAGTAAGGAACATACCAGGTAGCCACTAGTGTAATGTCTATCTTTCCCTTCTAAGGAACCTGCGGAAGATTGCGAATGAATCGAGTCTTTTTTGCTTACTGTTCTCTTGTGCTTATGTTTATCTTTTCATATTTCTACTCATAGTCACACTTTTTCTCTTTTATTAGTGCCTTACTTGGTACTTGTCTCTGAATGACTTCACTGCAATTGCATGCGCAAGAAGTAGATGATATGCACAGAGGTAAGACTCTCGTGCTGAATCGCCTGCTCTGCAGTTACCATTTATAAAGGAAGAACACCTTCCAGGTGCCAACACTCCGATTGAATAACCAAACCTGTAGAATGTTAATGGCTCATTGAAAGTGATCCAAAGCTTCACTCGATCTCCAAATTCCCAGAAGTAGATCTCAGCAAAATCTCGAAAATCATCTCTGCAAGTTTGGCTTTACTAGAGAGATTAGTATAACACACGAACTTGTTGTAACTAGCCAATACTATTATTTTTGTTTCCTCAAGTCAAGCCAAGCTCCACGAATGAAGCCTGTGTACTTACACAAGTTGTGGGCTAAGAAAGCCTTTGTATTGTGATTCAAGAGCCTGAGGCAAATCCCAATGAAAGAGGGTCACAAAGGGCTGGATTCCTGTACTCCTCCGTGTTGCTCGTCACTCACAATTCATTTTGGAAAAAAAGAATACTTTCTTGTAGGAATAACGGTTAGGTATAGCAACCATTGGCTGGAAGTTCATTGATTAGGTTGTTGTAATCAACTATTTTTGAAGTCAGATAAAATTGCATTTCCTTCATGTGTTAGTACTGAAAAATACACTATTAAAGAGATAGAATAATGGCTTAATTTTATGATAGATCGATACTTGTGAGAATCCTGGGCCAAGAAATGGAGAATCTGAAAATATTCATGCCCATATATTTCAAGTAACCTATATCCTCCTCCAAAATTCAGTTCATCCACAAGCTCTTGAATACTTGATGTGATGGATTAGTTTGATTTGCTATCGACATAAGTTACCTTGTACCGATGATAGAAATCAATGGTCACATCACCATTGCTTCTATCTGCTATTGCTCCTGCCAAAAGAGTGTTTGTGATTTTAGTTAAATTGTTCCGAAGGAGTTATTTGAGAGAGAGTGCTGTACCAGGGAATGCGTGGGTGAAGGTGCCCCAAATGCTTGGCCCCTTGCCACCTTCTCTAGTTGCTCCTTCATACTGCATGCATGCAGATCATAATAAGCAAGCTAGCTAACTATAGATGATCAAATTAATTAATTAATAGAATGATGCAATTGTCTAACCTGGTAAGCAGCGGAGGCGGCTCCAAAGGTGAAACCCGCCGGAAAACTGCTTCTGTTGAAAGCCTCCGCAGCCGTCTCCGCAGCTAATGCAGTGCTGTAATCAGCTTCCAAGATCAATATGAATATCAATGCAGACGACAAGAACTGCAGCTCGAGGCTGAGCGCCGCAGACATTGTTCTAGCCATGAATTGGATCAATTGCATGCAATTTGACGGTGGCACTTTGGGACTCACGCAATATATAGAAAGAAGGAATTAGATCAAAAGTCAGCTGCACCGACAGCGTGAGAGACTCGACGAGATCAGAACGCACACGGTAGACGACGACGTGGACAAGGCTACAGCACAAGACATGACTGCAGTGGAGTTTTAAATGGCGGGAGAAACCCTAATTGGCAATTAGTCCTCTCCGTTTGATATAAAAAAAAACTTAAAAAGATTTCTTGATTTGAATCATGGCTAAAGACGGATTTGACAGTGATGGACTCTTTTTAGCTTGTTAATATTCAGCTGTTAAACGATTCAATCAAAGCTGAGCTAGTCAAGAGCAACGTGTCATGGGAATGCAGCCTCATGGCCCATCGATTTATTATAAAGTTACGTAGTGTCACGCCCCGGTCGGATCTCTCTAAAATTAGTCTCAGGACTATCCGGCGGAACACCGGAACGCAACTATCTAGAGTTTTCGACCTAAAATTCGAAACCCTAACTTCCCGCTCAAATTTTAATCCCTAAATTACAATGACACACGAAGAAGCCCGGGAAAACCCTAACCCTAATTAGAAATTGAAAACTCTAATTACAATTATACCTCGGTCAACTCTCTGGTTAAAATTGGCGTTTACTGTGCAAAATCGTCGCCACCGCTCGATTTTTCCGGTCGCTGACGTCAGCTGCACAATCGAAAGCTCGATTCGATTTTCGCCGAAAGCTGCTAACGTCACTTGGATTTCCTCCGCTCCGCGCGTCGTCGCCCGCCTTCCGATTTTGACCAGGTCAAAATCGAAAGCGGTGTTTTGCCTTCATCTCCGCCTTCGTCTTCGACGCGCGTCGCTGACACTGTGGCGTCGCTCGTCTGGGGCTCTTCGGACGCCGCCGAGGAAGGACACACCATGGGGAGAGGTCGCCTACCTCTCGACACCGCTCGGAGTCGTCGACGTCGCCGGGAGAACTCAGAACAGGGGAAGGGTGGAGAGAAACGTAGCTCTTATTCTTCGAAGAAAGCAGCTTACAAGATCTCTCGTCGTCGTCGGCCCCCTGGCCGGTAACCCTCTTCTTCTCCCTCGCCGGTCGTCTCCCCGATGCCGGTTACAAGTCTCTCTCGTTTACCCTCAGCTCTCTCACAGTGATGATGGCAGCGCGGATGCCTCTCCAAGCTTCGATCCTCCCCTTCCCTCGGCACTCATCTGGCTTTAAAGGGAAGGGTGCCGCCTCCTGCAGTCTTCATCGCCCATTTCTTCTGCTAGGGCAAGGTCGACGCCGCCCGATTCATGCGCCGAAGACCACGTCGCTCCACATCTTCCGCAAGCGCTGACTCTGTCGTCCGCGTCCGAGGAAACCGGAGAAGCCGCCATTGATGCCACGTCCGCGTCGTCCGGTGGGCTGCGCTCCCCTGCGACCGAGCTTCGCGGAGCCGAAGCCTCGTGTGAGCGAGACAATACCGCTGCTCCTGGTCAAAATCAATGTTTGACCGCCTAAAACGCCCTCCGGATTGGGGCTTGCGACGTGGACTTGAGCTTGGGCCGCTGCCTGGGCTTAGTTTTGGGCTTGGGCTAGACCGGCTGAACCGGGCCTTGACAATTCTCCCCCGCCCAACTTGGACATCGTCCTCGATGTCGGCAACGGGCGGATCTTGAGCAACTATTGCTCCGATCCTCAAAGCACCAATTCTACACTGTTGTGCTCCCGTGACAGTGTGTGGAACTACTTGGATCCCCCCGATCCTCACCTCCTCGGTGTTGTCTTCAGCTTCCACATCTGGTTCTTGTGCTAGTATTGCCATGAGTTTCTGTCTATTGGGGCAGTCCTTTATCCAGTGAGGACCCCCGCAAGCGAAACAACGCTGTGGCTTTTGCTCACGCCATCCCGGTGAACCTCTATTCTGCCGGTGAAAGGGCCTACCCCTCTCTGGAACCCTAGCTCCCGGCGGTGTGCGTGGGGAGCTGCGCTTCGTGACCGTTGTTTCTTTGGTGGTGATGTCTTGAACTTTCAATTATCCACCAAAGACTCTACCACTGCTGTAGCCGCCCTCTAGTCGACCGGTGCGTGTCACCGGACCTCCGTCTCTGCCCAAGGTTGAAGGCTCCGGAGGAAGAAATACCTCCTGTCATCCTCCTCCATGCGCAAAAGCTCCAACATCAAGGCAGAGAATGCCCTAACGTATTCCTGGATTGAGCCAGTATGCCTCAGCCGATCCAATTTGCCACGCGCCTGATCCGCCGAGTTTCCGGGAAGAAACTGCCACCGCAATTCCTCACGGAAAGTCTCCCAAGAACAGCTAGTAGCCCCCGGTGTAGAGCTAACTTTGTTTCGCCACCAAAGTTTTGCGTCGCCGGTGAGGTATGCGATGCACACCCGCACCCGATCTCCTTCTGGAACATAATTAGCAAAAAATAATTGTTCCATATCCCAAATAAAATTTTCTACCTCTCTAGACGATCGAGCCCCCCCCCCCCCCCAAACATCGCTGGTTTAGGCAGTGCATCCTCGGCTTGGGAGCCTCCTGCTCTGCCGGTGCTGTAGTTCGGGATACTGACATTAGAGCCAAACGTAGTACCCCGATCTCAGCCTGCATATCCTCCTTCATGCGTGCCATCTCTCCTGGTAGATGGTTTAGACTGCCGATAGTCTGCTGTATGCGTTCTATCTCTGCTTGTTGTTCCTCACGCTTCTTGATCATCTGCTCTGGTAGGTCGAGCAGACTCTCCAGGGCTTGTTGCAAATTCTCAATTTGCAACTTCTGTTCCTCGATGGTCTTTCGAAAGTACTCCATCTGAGGAATAATTGTCGTTTCTCTATCACCCGCCAAACTGAGTGCCTCCTCGATCTGAGCAATGCATTCTCCCTGGTTCACCATTTTCTCAGGTTTAGCCATCTCCTTGGCTTTACCCTGAGGCCACACGTCCTCTGACGCGCCTCTAGCGGTGTGGGTGATCTTCTGAAACTTCAAACCCTTCTTCATCTTCGCTGGTGAAGATGCCGTGTTTGCTGGAACACGTTAGCCTGCTCTGATACCTGTTGTCACGCCCCGGTCGGATCTCCCTAAAATCTGTTTCCTTACCGCTGTCTCAGGACTATCCGGCAGAACACCGGAACACAACTATCTAGGGTTTCCGACCCAAAATTCGAAACCCTAACTCCCCGTTCAGATTTTAATCCCCAAATTACAACGGCACACGAAGAAGCCCGGGAAAACCCTAACCCTAATTAGGAATTGAAAACCCTAACTACAATTATACCTCGATCAACTCTCTGGTCAAAATTGGCATTTACTGTGCAAAATCGTCGCCGCCGCTCGATTTTTCCGCTCGCTGACGTCAGCCGCACAATTGAAAGCTCGATTCGATTTTCGCCGAAAGCCACTCCCGTCAGTGTCTCCATCTCCGCCTTCATCTTCGACGCGCGCCGCCGACACTGTGGCGTCGCTCGTCCGGGGCTCATCGGACGCCGCCGAGGAAGGACACGCCATGGGGAGAGGTCGCCTACCTCTCCTCTACCTCTCGGCACCGCTCGGAGTCGTCGACGTCACCGGGAGAACTTAGAACAGGGGAAGGGTGGAGAGAAACATAGCTCTTATTCTTCGAAGAAAGCAGCTTACAAGATCTCTCGTCGTCGTCGGCCCCCTGGCCGGTAACCCTCTTCCCCTCCCTCGCCGGTCGTCTCCCCGATGCCGGTTACAAGTCTCTCTCGTTTACCCTCACCTCTCTCATAGTGATGATGGCAGCGCGGATGCCTCTCCAAGCTTCGATCCTCCCCTTCCCTCGCCACTCATCTGGCTTTAAAGGGAAGGGCGCCGCCTCCTGCAGTCTTCATCGCCCGTTTCTTCTGCTAGGGCAAGGTCGACGCCGCCCGATTCATGTGCCGAAGACCACGTCGCTCCACGTCTTCCGCAAGCACTGATTCTGTCGTCTGCGTCCGAGGAAACCGGAGAAGCCGCCATTGATGCCGCGTCCGCGTCGTCCGGTGGGCTGCGCTCGCCTACCACCGAGCTTCGCGGAGCCAAAGCCTCGTGCGAGCGAGACAATGTCGCTGCTCCCTGGTCAAAATCAATGTTTGACAGCCTAAAATGCCCTCCGGATTGGGGCTGGCGACGTGGACTTGAGCTTGGGTCGCTGCCTGGGCTTAGTTTTGGGCTTGGGCTAGACTGGCTGAACCGGGCCCTAACACGTAGTATGGTAGTTGGATTCAAGCTAACTTTATTCACTGCACAGATTGATACAAATATGGCCCTTAGGTGTCCTTCAAGTAATTATTAATTAAAAATAATAATAAAATAATTAAAATAATTATTACTTGAGAAATGTCTTGAACCAGTGAGCAGAGATCTTGGGGTATCTCTTCAATCCATTTTTGTGATCCACATATATTGTTGACGGTAAAAAAATAATAAAATAATTAAAAAAGAATAAATAAATAATTAATTAAGTGATCATTGTGGTGTGACAAAATTAATTATTTAATTATCAATTAATTATTGATTATCAATTTAATTATTAATTATCAATTAATTAATTATCAATTAATTAATTATTAATTATCAGTATTAATAATTGATTATTAATTAATTATCAATTAGTTAATTAATCAATTGTTTAATTAATTAATCCATTTTTGACCACAATGGCCCAGCATAATATAAAGAGAGCAAGTTGGGGTCAAAATATCCTATTTGACTAAAAGATTTGCTCTTGTGCCAAGACAAGAAAAAAAAAAAGAAGAGGGAAAATAAATAGAAATAAATAAAATAAGAAAGGCATGTATGAGAGAAATCTAATTTTGGAGCAAGGTGGTATCGATCAAATTTTTCAGAAGCAGCAATCCCTATTTGAGGAAAGACGTGGGCACGTACAGAAGCATGTAAATAAAAAAATAATAAAATATTAAGAGACATGGGATGTAGCAACACATTCATCGACAAAAAAACTTGGAGGCGTCTATATAAGGGCTGACAAAAAAGGAAAAAAGGATCGATCATTGGGCATTCGCTAGAGCTTACGAAGGAGGGAATTTTCTTGTGCGTCGGCTGAAACTTTCCAGAAATCTCAGGAGAAAAGAGGAGGCTCTCGGCTACACTCGGACAGGTATAATTTTTTTACCATTCTCTTCTTCCTCTCACTCTCTAAGGAATTCTAGAACCTAAGGAGTTGATCTATTTATTAGATAAAAAAAAATAGAGGGAAGGGTTTAAAGACTTCTAGAACCTAAGGAATTGATCTATTTATTAGATCAAAACAAAAAATAATAAATAGAGGGAAGGGGTTAAGGACTTCTAGAACCTAAGGAATTGATCTATTTATTAGATAAAAAAAATAGGGAGAAGGGGTTAAGGATTTCTAGAACCTAAGGATTTGATATATTTATCATATCAAAAGAAAAAAAATATAGAGAAAAGGGGTTAAGGACTTCTAGAACTTAAGGATTTTATCTATTTACTAGATAAAAAAAATATATAAAAAAAAAGAGAGAGAAAAAAAACTATTATTGCTGCAAGGTCTCGGCAAAACAAAAAAAAAAAAAGGGTTGACCATGTGATCTTGGAGAAGACTGCTGTTTGCTTCGGAAGAGAACAACGAAGGAAGAAGGCCTCGACTTGAAATTCCATCAAGGATCCATAAAAAGGGTTGACCATGTGATCTTGGAGAAGATCCTCCCAATGACAAAATATACCAAGCAGGAGACATTTGCCGAGGATAGTCTCGGCTGAGGATTTCTTGTTGTTGCAAAGGCAGCTTCCAGTAGCAAAGAGGTCTCGGCTAAAGCAAGAAAATCCATAGCTGGTATTTATCAATGAGTCATTACTCAGAGACTGGTACAAAGTTCACCTTTGCCAAAGAATCGATCAAAACCTGATCGTAATAAGAGTAGAAATTTTCCTGTTGTTGTCTAGCCTCGGCTGGAAACTTTGTCAACCGCTGATTGGATCGAAAACAAAAAAATATATATATATCGGCCGGAGGCTACCAACTACCACTTGAAGAAAATCCTACGTATGAACTGCACTAACAGTCCTAGGTTGCCGAAATAAATCCTGTTTACACGAAACAAATTTCACTTAGTCATACGCCATGAATGACTAGTAAAAAACTTGCGTTATGGCTGTCGTGGCTGAGGAAATTGATAAAGGAAAAGACTCGGCTGGAGCTTTACGCTAAAGAAAAAGGGAGGAAAGAAGGCAGGATTTAATTCCTGAAGGAGGTAAAATCTTCACCAAGGATTCAACAAAAAAGTTTGCGCCTTGGAAGGGATTCCTAATCTCAGCAAAGGTAAAAATCCTGGTTTAAAATTTTATCCAGAGTTAAAATTGTGACGAGGCAACTTCGATGGAAACTCTCGGCAAACAATTTAAAAATTCAACGTTTGCAAATTGATTACCACAAGATTGCAGCAAAAAAAGAAAACCAGAAGTTAATACATGGAAGCGGCAGTAATGGTTTGGCCATATGAAAATCAAGCATGGGACAATAGTCATCAAATAAAACCTGAATGGAAGCTCGCCGGAATAAAAAGGGCAGGGTATCCAGTTGTATCCAATGAACTTTGATCCAGCCGACGAACCTGCGCATATGGAAGAGAAGAAATTTCGTAAACCTGGAAGGAATTTCAAAAATTTAACCAAGGAGTTGATAAGAGAAAATTACCCAGAGAAGCAAAAAGAACAGTGTCTTGGGAGTGTTTTAAACATGAGGAAAGCGGCATATAAATAAAGAAAAATGCCTACCGCTTTACTCAGAAACTGCCGCGGCCGAATCTGACGCAAGAGCCGCTTTCCACTCGTCCATGAGAATTTTGATGCACCGCCATATGTTGTTGCCACCAAAATTGTCACCTTCGGACTCTCTACGAAATCAAAATCTGCCTCCGCTTAAACTAAATTGCTTGACGGGAGATTACGTCCGAATTTGCCAAAATAAAACATTGCCGCCGGAACTCCTCCTCCATAAAAAAAAATCCTCTGCCAGAACGTTGGAAGGCTTCATCGAGCTCGCTATATGAAATCTCATCGTCAAGCTCCTGCCGGAGCCCTTTTCTCTGCCGCTCCCAGAACTTTTTCTCTCCATTGATCGAATCCCCACTAAACTGAAACGTTCCGTCGTCAAACTCGTGATGAAGCTTCAAGGAGGGGATTATTTCTAAGACTTGCGAAACCCTCTTCCAGAATATTACTGGGTCTTCATCTATCGACGAGTCCATCAACAGGATTTCTTTACTCTCCAGCGAACCACAAAAATTCGTGGCCGAGTCACCACTACCCATGGCTAAAAGTATTCCGCCAAGCTGCTGCCGCCAAAGAGAAATTCGCTGTCAAGCTCATGGCAGAAACGGAAGCTCGTTGTCTTTGGAATCGTCGCCGAAACGAAAGTCTAACTGCCATCAGATCAGTTCCCAAGCAGCCACCGTCCCCAGCTAGACCCGCCGCCGGAATATGGCGTGTCTGGAAAACTCGATTCCTACAGAAATCTTCCCCAATCTGCAGTCGAGCTTTACACCGTCAAATGAGAGCCGTCTCCAGGGCTCATTCTTTGCCGCCAAACTGTGTCTTCCAGAACTTGTTACCAAGCCGTTATCGCCGAATCGGAAATCTTCCACTAGAACTTGGCGTCATTCCCTGGACTCATCGTTAACATGACCCAGGTCGATCGCCGGATCATGTAGAGAGTCGGACATCTGCCTGGACCGCTCCCAGAAATCGATCCAGCGGAAGCAAACCCCCGATGAATTGGGACAGTCATGAATAAAGTCATGCTTAATGAACTTCCAATTGAGATTGCTTAATGAACTTCCAATTGAGATTAACCTTTAATGAGTTGGTCAAAATTGGTCAACACTTATTTAAATTATCTAAATAGCAATAAATCGTGGCACCTCCTCAACCATTCCCATATGTCGGACGGGGCTCAATCTTATGAAATTCGTCCAAATCTTAAATGTTTGATCCATTGACTTATTCAATCAAATTCGAACGTTTGGTCCTACGACCCGTTTATCCAACTTTGAACGTTTGGTCCATCGGCTCATTCATCCAAATTTTGAATGTTTGGCCTATCGGCTCATTCAATTGAATTCGAACGTTTGGTCCCACGACCCGTTCATCCAAATCCTGAATGATTGGTCTCACGACCCATTCATCCAACTTTGAACGTTTGGCCCATCGGCCCGTTCTTCCAAATTCTGAATGTTTGGCCCAACGGCTCATTCACCCAATTCTAACGTTTGGTCCCACGACCCGTTCATTCAACTTTGAACGTTTGGTCTATCGGCTCGTTCACTGAAATTTGAACGTTTGGCCTATCGGCTCGTTCACCCAAATTATGAATGATTGGTCCCTCGACCCATGCATCGAAATCTGAACGCTTGGTCCATCGACCCATTCATCCAATCTCGAACGTTGGGCCTATCGGCTCGTTCATTCAAATTTTGAAAGTTTGGCCTATCGGTTCATTCAATTGAGTTCGAACGCTTGGCTTGCCGGCTCGTTCATCCAACTTTAAACGTTTGATCCCACAGCCCGTTCACCCAAATTGCTCGTTCAACTGACTCATACACTCAACTCATCCAATTAATTCAAACATAGTCACGGATGATAAATTCTTGACGCGTGTTGTCGATGACGTTGTTTGGGAGGTGCGTACGTCGATACTTCGTATCGGGGCGTAGTTCCTCAATGTTGTTACAACACAACTCAAAATTTTCTCCATGACCTATGTCACATGAACATCAGTCTTGAGAGAGTACTCTTGTAATCAAACTGTAACCCGTGTCATGACACGAAGTTATAAATTATATTCTTTCAACCATTTTGTCTTCACTTTGTTATATGTTATAGATCTCTTAATCAAAGGTGCCATAAGCTTTTTAGGGGTAATTAACAATGAATGCTTGCATTCATTGGAAGCTCGAACCTACTAAAACAAAAGGCCTTATAATTTATAAGGTGAATTTGAAACGGTCGCACTAACTTTTTCAATATTTCAATTGACATTGAAATATAACAAAAAATGACCCTACAAATTCTGGCACGCCCGGTGGGACACAGCTTCTCCTTTCATCTTTGAGATCTATATTATGTGACCTTTCTTGCTCTTATGGTAGCAATGAAGAATATCTATTTGGTTAGAGGAACACTTGGGCTTTTATCCCTTAAGTTGTCAACTACAATTGAGGCAAAGAACATATGCTTTGGTTCCATGGTTGAGGCTCTAATTTCATCCACACATGGATGCCTACAAGTCATCAACTAGAGGTTGGGTTATTGATTGCAACCTAGTAACTATAGGTATGTCAATTACTTCGATCAAGGATGGATATCCTGAACATGGGGGCACCTCAGATAATACCGATGACTTCTACTTCATGAAGGGTTGTTATGTCAAAACTGAGAAGATCAACATAAGGTGAAACATTACTCTTTATGACAAAAAGCAAACTCTTTGTGGCAGGAACCAATCAAAGAAAGAAATAAAGAAAGTTGACTCAAGAGATATATCTTGAAGGAAGATATGCATGTTAAATTGTGGGCCAATGATATGATGAAGAGGTGGAACTCATTTGTAATGAGAACTACAATCCAAGCTGGGGGCAACCAATAAATATGCCCATCACACTAGTCGCGGCAAGATTTTTTTTTTCTTTCACATTCAAGACTGGTATTGAAGGATGAAATCGATACATCGGCCATAGAAGAAATGCGATAATTGACGAGCGATCGAATTGATCCTAATCAAACGGCAGTAGGATCGAAAATGTCACGTTCGTTCATAGCTGGCACCTCCTAAAAACTGTATGCTCCTCACACGAGCGACCAAACTGATCCTAATCAAACAGCAGTAGGATCAAAAAATGTCAAGTCCGTTCATAGCTGGCAGTTTGCTAAAAACTGTATGCTCCTCACACGAGCGATCGAATTGATCCTAATCAAACGGCAATAGGATCAAAAATGTCAATTCCGTTCATAGCTAGCAGTTTGCTAAAAACTATATGCTCCTCACACGAGCAATCGAATTGATTCTAATCAAACGGCAGTAGGATCAAAAATGTCAAGTCCGTTCATAGCTGGCAGTTTGCTAAAGACTATTTGCTCCTCACACGAGCAATCTAATTGATCCTAATCAAACGGCAATAGGATCAAAAATGTCAAGTCCGTTCATAGCTGGCAGTTTGCTAAAAACTGTATGCTCCTCACACGAGCGATTGAATTGATCCTAATCAAACGGCAGTAGGATCGAAAATGTCAAGTCCGCTCATAGCTGGCAGTTTGCTAAAAACTGTATGCTCCTCATCAAACGGCTGTAGGATCGAAAATGTCAAGTCTGTTCATAGGTGGCAGTTTGCTAAAAACTGTATGCTCCTTACACGAGCGACCAAACTGATCTTAATCAAACAGCAGTAGGATAAAAAAATGTCAAGTCCGTTCATAGCTGGCAGTTTGCTAAAAACTATATGCTCCTTACACGAGCAATCAAATAGATCCTAATCAAATGGCAATAGGATCTGAAATATCAAGTCCATTTATGGTTGACAATTTACCAAAAATTGTAAGCTCCTAACACGAGCGAAAATTTGATTGATGGTAGGATCAAAAGACATCAAAGTCGTTTAAAGCTCTCACTCTGCAAAAGATAGAAAGTTTCTCAAACGAATGGAATATTGAGATATCAAATCCAAAATGTATCCTGTAAAATTTTGATGGTCAAGGATTTATATTATCCTTTCAACAAAAAGAAGAGACGATGAAGCATGCAGCCTCAAATAAGGGGGCATTTTGGCTTACACTCTATATTGGTTATTCGCTTCTTGCCTAGTCACTCGGGCGCTACCTCATCATGTCATCAAGAAATTTAATGGATCAAAGATATATCAAATACAAGCTCCTTAGTAATACAGGGCATGAAGAAATTCTTACCAAAAGGAAGAAGAACACCTCTTCCTGAAGTTCATGTGAAATCATGTAAGGTCCAAAATGAGCATGCTGCTACTTTAAACTCAAATTTTGGAGACTTACTACTTCTCAAGGGAAACTATTACGAATATTTGACGATGCCAAAATGTAGAGTTTTAATGCATTATGGTATTGTATTGTTTGGGAGATGCGTACGTCGATACTTGTTATCGGGGCGTAGATCCTCAATACGACACTGCGTACAAAGAAAGAGCTACATGCTAAGAATGAAATTCAAATGCTCACAAAGTCATCAAGACCGAGCAGAAATGAAATTCAAATGCTCACAAGTCATCACGACCGAGAATTTGTGGGGTCATTTTTGGTTATATTTCAATGTAAATTGAAATATTAAAAATTAGTGCGACCGTTTCAAATTCACCTTACAAATTATAAGGCTTTTTGTTTTAGTAGGTTCTAGCTTCCAATGAACGCAAGCATTCATTGTTAATTACCCCTAAGGATTTTAGGGCACCTTTGATTAAAAGATCTATAACATATAACAAAGTGAAGACAATTGGTTGGAAGAATAATATCATTCATAATTTGATTACAAGAGTACATTTTCAAGAGTGATGTTCATATGTCATAAGTCAAGGAGAAGAATCTGAGTTGCGTTGTAACAACGTTGAGGGACTATGCCCCGATACGAAATATCAACGTATGCACCTCCCAAACAACGTCATCAACAACGCACGTCTAGAATTTATCATCCATGACTATGTTTAAATGAGTTGGATAAGCTGAGTACATAAGTTGGGTGAACGAGCCGACATGCCAAACGTTTGAAATTCGGATGAACGGGTCGTGGGACCAAACGTTCGAATTTGATTGAATGAGCCGATAGACCAAACAATCAAAATGTGGATGAACGAGCCGATGGGCCAAACGTTCAAAGTTGGTGAATGGGTCGTGGGACCAAATGTTCGAATTTGATTGAATGAGCTGATGGGCCAAGCATTCAAGATTTGAAAGAACGGGTCGTGGGACTAATCGTTCTAAATTTGGGCAAACGAGTCGATGGGCCAAACGTTCAAAATTCGGTTGTACAAGTCGTGGGACCAAACGTTCGAATTTGAATGAGCCGATGGGCCAAACATTCAAGATGTGGATGAACGAGCCGATGGGCCAAGCATTCAAAATTGGTGAATGGGTCGTGGGACCAAACGTTCGAATTTGATTGAATGAGCCGATAGGCCAAACAATCAAAATGTGGATGAACGAGCCGATGGGCCAAACGTTCAAAGTTGGTGAACGGTCGTGAGACCAAACGTTCCAATTTGATTGAATGAGCCGATAGGCCAAACATTCAAAATGTGGATGAACGAGCCGATGGGCCAAACGTTCAAGGTTTGAATGAACGGGTCGTGGGACCAAACGTTCAAGTTCAATTGAATGAGCCGATAGGCCAAACATTCAAGATTTGGATGAACGAGCAAATGAGCCAAACGTTCAAAGTTTGAGTAGAGTTGGCTGAAAGTTTGATTCATAGATCTACTTTAATCCAGGTCTCTGATCAAAAATCTGAGGGTAGATTTGGAAAGATCTAATCCAAATTTATAAGGATTGATATTCAGACAATTTCGAGAGTTATCCGATTGGCTGAGATTTGTGTGAATCAATCATAGCCATTGGAAGCTTAATTCACATATCTGCTTAAATCTGGAATTCTGATCGAAAATCCAAGGGTGGATCTGGATAGATCTGATCCAATTGAGTAGGGATCAACATTTGAATCATATCAAAAGCCGCCCGATTGATTGAGATTTGGGTGAATTAATGTCAGCCGTTGATATTTTAATTCATCAATTTGCTTTGATCCAAATCTCTGATCGAAAATCCAATGGTGGATCTGGATAGATCTAATCCAATTGAGTAGGGATAAACATTTGAATCATATCAAAAGCCATCCGATTGATTGATATTCGTGTGAATTAATGTCAATCGTTAAATGCCTAATTCATAGATATGCTTTGATCCAAATCTCTGATTTAATTTGGTGAGGATCTGGAAAGATCAAATCTGATTTGGTGAGGATTGATATTTGGATTATTTCGAGAGTCGTCTGATTGGCTAAGATTCGAGTGAATTGATTTCAGCCGTTGAAAGTTTGACTCGCAATCTGCTTGGTTTCGGATTTCTGATCGAAAATCTAAAGGTGGATCTATAACGATCGGGTCCAAATTTATAAGGATCAATATTTAGATCATTCTGAGATTTATCTGATTGACTGAGATTTGTGCAGGTCAATCTTAGCCATTGAAAGCTTGACTCACATATCTGCTTAGATCTAAATTTCTGATTCAAAATCTGAGGGTGGATCTGGAAAGATCTGACTCACATGTGTAAACTGTAAAGATCAACATTTGAATCACTTTGGATGTCATCTGATTAGCTGAGGTTCAACCGTTGAAAGTTTAATTCATGGATTTGTTTTGATCCGGATCTTTGATTGACAATTCGAGAGTGGATCTAGAAAAAGTTGACACAGATGAGTAAGGACAGATATTTAGATCATTTCAAGAGCTATCTGATTGGCTGAGATTTGTGCAAATCAATTGTAGCCGTTGAAATGTTGATTTACAGATCTGCTTAGATCTATAGTTCTGATCGACAATCGGAGAGCGGATCTGGAAAGATCTGACTTGGATGCGTAGTTATCGATATTTGGATCATATTGAGAGCTGTCCGATAGACTTAGATACGCTTAAGTCAATTGCAGCCGTTGATTTCACATTCATATCATCTCATCATAACTGTCCATTTAGATTCGCATACCTGCTTCACTTCAAGTCTCTTATGAAATATCTGATGTCATATTTGGAAAGATCAAGTTTGATAGTAGGGATCAACTTCTTGATCATATCAAAAGTCATCCGATCGACTTAGATATGCTCCGATCAATTTCAGCTGTTCATTTATATTTAAATTAGATTTATAACGACCGTTCAATTAAATTTGCCGATCTGTATCAATCTGAGTCTCGGATCAAAAATCCGATATTATCGTTAGACAGATCGGATGCGATATAGTATGGATCGATATCTCGATCATGTTAAAAGTCAACCGATTGACTTAGATATGCTCAGATCATTCTCAGCCGTTCATGTGTTTATATTCAGCTCTGAACCATTGATTTAATGAGATCGAAGTTTGATTTAATATGATCCGTTCGATAAAAATGAATCAATCTGGTTCGTTGGTTCTGATGCAGATCTGAACCGTCGGTTTCAAGTGAACGAATCCTAGCCGTCGGAGTCAATTTATTAAATCAAATTGAGCTGATCCATTTGATCGAGTTCGAAATGATCTGGAGCGTCGGATTTATTTTCAGATCTTTGATTTGAATTAAATAAATCCAAACCGTTGGATTCGATTTATTTGATCAGAGTTTTCTCGGCCGTTCAATTTTTGCGTGAAGTGATCTGGAGCGTTGATCTTATCTGGATCTTGGCCGTTGATTTAAATAGAATAACTCTGAACCGTTGGATTAAAATTTAATCTTGGCCATTGATCATAAGTGATTAAATCTGGGCCGTTTAACTTTATATTCGATCCAAACCGTTGGATCAAACTCTTGATGAAATTAGGCCGTTGGATCAAAATAAAAATCAGCAACAGGGTTCGTTGCTCGTCCGCCTTCCGCCGTCTGACGTCCGACGTCCGCCGCTCGCCGTCCGGCCACCAGACGCTCGGCGAATCCGGCCGAGGCCTCTCCACGTCTCGTCGGAGTGATGGCTGGAGTTCAACGCCCTTTGGTGGTGATCCGGCGTCGAACGAATGATTTCGTTCGGTTGTAGCGATGAAAATGGTTCGCCGGAAAATCACTCGATTCCGGCGATCCAGGTGCTTGATGAGTGGAGTCTCCTTTCCATAGGTGCGAACGCCTGAGGAGAAGACGTGGACGGAGTTTTGACACGATCCGACGGCTGGATGACGTGTATGGCGAAGAAATCTGAGGCGTCTGTGGCTGGAAGAGAAAAAGCAAGGATCGCCGGAAAAGCTGTTCGATTCCGGCGATCCGGCCATCGGATGGCTGGATCGTCTTGCCTTCTGGTTCGCATATTCGAGGAGAAGGTGTGGATGGAGTTTTGACACGATCAGACGGCTGGATGACGGATTCAATGAGCAGTATTATTTTGTTCTTTTCTTGTTTGCGTGTCCGGCCGCATGGGAGCTGCTCCAGCGACGAGGAAGAAAGAGGATTTTGGAGCGACGAGCAATTGTTTAATGTGGGTGGCACTGTGCTTGGCATCGCCGTGGATGCCGCCATCACTGGCTCCGATGGGGACGGGATGAGTAAATTTTCTAAGCGTCGGCGACCGCCTATAATTTTAAGCTTACCTGCACATGCACATCTCCGTTGATTGGTGATGTACGTGAATCTCCAAAATACTTTCCATGCACAACACTTTTACGGCCCGGTGAAAGGAAAAAAGAAAATAAGGAGAGAAAGAAATTATTACTTTTCCTTATAGGCCCTGTGTTTCAATGGAAGGAAAGAAAATAAAAAAAATAAAAAATTTTTAAATTAATTATTTTATACATAATACATAAATAATTAATAAAATTATAAATATTATAGTTTGTTAATTATAAAAATACTATAAAATTCATATTAATTTGTATAAATTTTTATTAAAAATTATAAAAAATTACAAAAAAAATTTAAAAGTACTATAAATTCTTATTAAAAATTATCAAAAATTTTGACAGCATTTCCTCTATATTATAACACAATACCAGTATATACAATATAATAAATTCAACAAAATATAAATACACCACCAAAACATAAATATCATCAATTCAACACATAAGTACCATAACATAAATAGCATCAAGTTCAACAACAAATAAAAAAGAGCACAGTTCTATACCATCTACACAATGATGGTTTAAAATACAATATGGATAAAGTCCAACACAAGTCTAACTAAAGTCTAACACAAATATCTACTAACATGGATATGTTATTAATTCATCAAGCGACTCAAAACATCACCACGTAGCCAATCTGGAGCTGAGAAGAAGAGTTGTGTTTTTTCTTTGTTTGTACCCAATAAGATATATGCATTTATCAAAGTCTCTCGAGGAAGATTAAGCTTATTTAGCTCCTCAAATATTTCAGTCTTTGTGTACTCTTTTTCCACCAATTGTGCAGGATTGACAGCATTTACCAAGACATTAGTATTCTTTTCCATGGAGCTCATCAACATTTGAATGCTTTCATTTGTAACTTTCACTACAGAATCATCATATTTTCTTTTACTAGCCCTTGACGACGTTGCAGGAGTGTTATTGCCTTGGCTTTGTGGGATAGAGGATGGACTTGCTACATCTTCAATATTATCATCTCGTTGCACATCAAATGCCATATCATCATTGCCTTCTTCACGAACAGGAGTGCTCAAGTTCATGTCGATATCTCTAGGAGTTCCAGCCATGTTTCCAAT
Organism: Costus lasius; assembly: GCA_027563935.2. NCBI lineage: Eukaryota > Viridiplantae > Streptophyta > Magnoliopsida > Zingiberales > Costaceae > Costus > Costus lasius. The sequence goes on along the minus strand of CM050448.1, from coordinate 16,791,040 downwards.
TGCACGATCCTTTGAAAACAACTCCACTAGTTTGTCATAATTATTAACAGGAGTGTTTCTCCATTTTTTCATGGAAGGATTGGCCTGTAAAATATTAACCATAATTAGTACATATATAACAATCACCATACGACAGTCTATTATAAAGCAAGACATACCGCAATTAGTTCGTCCCACACATTGTTGTCGGCTTCAAACATTTTGGACGATGAACTCCATGCTATACCACTCTTGTTTTTGAACAACTCGTGGCATTGATTAAAATTGACTTTCAATGTCTTAATTCTATTCTTTAGATGTTCTTTCGTTAATGGTAAACCACAGCTCTCAGCACATATCACTAGCATGTTCTTATATGCGGTTGAGGTAAAGGTACCATCAACCCTAAATCCTTTATTTTGTTGGTCTAGCATTGAATCAATGAAGACATTATCCATGTTTTCAGTCCATTTGATGTGATCTCTTTTACTCATCTTATAGGGAAATAAAAAGATTTGTTAGCATAATGAAATACAACAATGATAAGAAACGTTCAGTACAACAAGTCTATGATATGAAAAGTTCAATACAAAACAACAAGTCTAATACATCAATGACAAATACAAGAACCTTACAAGACATAATCATTCCACATTGCATATGCCATAGCATCTCTAATAAGAACACCTTTCCTAGCATCTTCGTCTTGCCTCTCCACTACAGATGCATCATTGTTCATTGTGTTTGATAATTCCTCATCAACTTCGGCAATAATATTAGCATCAGGATCAACACCCATTAGGTAGTTATGTAAAATGCAACAGGCTGTAATAATTTGGACATGTGTACGTATTGGAAAATGAGGTTCTGTTCCACTTGCAATAATAGAAAATCTCTTCTTTAGTACACCAAAACATCTTTCAATGACAACTCGAGCAGCTGCGTGTCGATGATTGTATAATTCCTTCGCATTTCGAGGAGCATTTTTGGAATACTCTTTCAGGTGATATCGTACTCCCCTATAAGGTGTCATAAGCCAACTTTTAATACCAAAACCGGCATCACCCAAATAGTATTTCCCTATAATAAAAGTATGAAATATTAGAATTAATTGTCTCCTAAGTAGCTAAGTATATAATAAGTTTACCTTCCATAATTTTTAAGTTATCAGCTCTACTGATCGCATCTTTTATTATTCATGAATCTGATGCCGTCCCTTCCCACCCAGCTAGGATATATGTGAACTTCATGTCGAATGAACAGGCTGCCAAAATATTTGTAGTTGGCCAGTCCTTTCTTCCCCGATACCTAGGTACATCGCTAGACGGTACCTTAACTCGAACATGTGTACCATCGATTGCACCTAGACAATCCTGCATATATTATATAATGCTAGCATTAAGTATAATTTTTATGATATTTTGTAGAAATTACTTATGATCGAACATACCTTAAAATAAGGATAAAGTCGGTTGCTATTGTATATCTCAGGAGGACTATTGAGCCATCAGGTTGTGAGATAAATTGCTCATGCAAGCTAATAATAGCTCGCAAAACCTCATGAATGTGATAGCTAATGGTTCTAGTACCACGACGAAAGAAAAAGCATATTTCTCTGTATTTCACATTGTGAGATACTAAATACAAGAATGTGAGCACTTTTTCCTCCATTGTACACTGCTTTGTATCTCTCAACCCGCGCCTCCCTTTTAGTACCTGACACAAATGCTTAAAAGCATGTACTCTCATTCTTATCATGTTATAACATTGTTCATCTGAACTAGTCAAGTTTTTTAATATTTCTATTCGAATGCCATGCTTAACTTCATCACTAACTCGTAATGGTTTTTCGACCCAAGTTTGTTGTAGTCTATCCATCATCTCTTTTATAAGAATCCATGCAGCTATGCATGTGTATTGACAATTAAGAAAATGAATAGCTAGGATCATATTCTTGCTCGGAGCCATAAAAACACCTATAAATAGACAAACAAATAAAATAAGAATTAGGTTCACTTTATCCTTAGCGTAATTCTGAAAATTTTATATAACTTCATGTCAGTAGGATACACATCTCAACTATTACAGAGAAAAAAAAGGCTATGATTAATATCTAGTAATAAACCAAAGAATCTTCAGCTTGGTTCTAGAAAAATTTAGCATTCCCTCATTGAAATAAGATCATCCACATAAGGAACCATAAAGCTCTTCACACTGATTTAAATATGAAACAAATGAATATCTAATGGCTGCAGATTACAACACAAAACTCCTCTTGCTAATGACGCATGTCATTTCCAAACAAAGCACCTCAATCCATTGATTGGCTAAACTCTCAAAATGCCACTAGAGCAATAGCAAACTGATGGCAGACGGCAAGACAGTGAAGGATTTTAGTTGAACAATAAGCAAACCGATGGCAAACAAGTAGTTGAACAATAAGCAAACCAAAGATGCTATACCACTCTTTCCACCCATCGTACCTTTTAGTCGAATGCCCTCACCAGAAAGCGATGAGGAAATCTGGGCGACGACGCGAGGGAGGGAGGCTTCCGGGCGACGACGCGAGGGAGGGAGGCTTCCGGGCGACGACGCGACGGAGGCAGACTTCCGTCAGGGCGACGACGCGAGGAAGGGAGGCTTCCGTCAGGGCGACGACGCAAGAGCCGCGGACGAGAGGGCGAAGACACAGGAGCAAGGCGAACAAGCGAGAGGACAAGGTCGCGGCGAGAGGGCGAGGTTGCGGCGAAAGGGCGAGAGGGCGAGGTCGAGGTCGAGGGCGAGGTCGGGACGAGGTCGGGACGAGGGCGAGGTCGTCGTCGAGGGAGAGGTCGGGACGAGGGCGAGGTCGAGGTCGAGGGCGAGATCGAGGTGTTTTGTCGGTTTTGGAGAGAGGTCGAAAGGGCGAAGGCGCACGCGAAGGTCGGGACGGAAATGAGGTTTCCGTCGAAATAAGAGGGAACGTTTTTGGAGAGAAGGGAAAGTTAATTCTTTCCTTTCCCCCTTTATTTCCCTTCACTGAAACCAAGGAAATAGATGGAAAGAATTAGATTTCTTTCATTTCTCTCCCTATTTCCCTCCACTGAAACAGGCTGTTAGTGAATCTCCGTTGATTAATGCTGCAGCTGTCCAAAATCCCTACACATCAGTTGTGAGGTGAATGGTGTGGATCGGCGGCCGCCTGAAAAATTGTTCCGCTAAGGATGCTGGTAGGGATGTCAACGGGTCGGGTACCTGCACTTTTTGGCCAAATCCGAACCCGACCGAAACCCGAACCCGACTAAACCCGAGTCGGGTATTTAAACGGGTACCCGCGGGTACCCATTTAAATTAAAATATTTATTTTTAAATAATTTTTTAAATTATTTTTATAAAATAATATTAATAATAATAAATATATTTATTAAAAATTATTTTATTATATAAATATATATATATATATATATAAATATAAAATTTTATTTTTTATTATATATAATCGTGTATCGGGTACCCGCGGGTACCCATGAGGGCAAACCCAAACCCGACCCGATTAGCTAATCGGGTACCCGAACCCGCCATAAACGAGTCGGGTACCCGCGAGGTCGGGTACCCATTGACATCCCTAGATGTTGGACAAGGCGCCATCCCAGGCGCTGTATTCGACAATAGGAGGCACTACAGGAGGGCAGCACGGCCAGCAGAGGCGTGGCCCTTTGTTTTGTATATGATTGCTGCAGAGGCGTAGTGGGCAGGAGGAGAATTCTTCTTCTTCTTCTCTTTTTTTTTTCGTCAAGCAACACCTTCTTCTCTTTTTTTTTATCGTCAACCCACACTTATTTGTTTTCATATACCTAAGCAAAATCATGTCACACAATGTGTGGCACTCTTGCTGAGGATTTATTCCTTAGGTTCTAGAAGTCCTTAATCCCTTCCCTCTATTTTTTTTATCTAATAAATAGATTAATTCCTTAGGTTCTAGAAGTCCTTAATCCCTTCCCTCTATTTTTTTTATCTAATAAATAGATCAATTCCTTAGGTTTTAGAAGTCCTTAAAGAGTCGAGAGCCTCCTCTTTTCTCATGAGAATTTTTGGAAAGTTTCAGCCTGACACACAAGAAAATTCCCTCCTTCGTAAGCTCTAGCCAATGCTCAATAATCGATCCTTGGTGGAATAGCACTTTCCTCTTTCCCCCCCCCCCCCCCCCCCCCCCCCCCCCCTCAATGGCCTATGGCCTTGCTTTCCTCTTTTTATATATATATTTTTGCTATTTTTGATAGGAGCATGCGACCACTTTCCTCTATATTTGATTATATTTTTGTTCACGTTCCAAGCCCCTCCCTCGTTCTGCTATTTTATCTTTTTTTTTTTTTCACGATCCTCTTCATGGTTTCTATTTTATTATTTTATTATTTTTTTTTCCACATTTGCATTCCTTCAAAAATAGATTTTTTTTATTGTTTTTGGTTACATTAGAAAGGTTCCCACGGTTTTTTTTTATTTGCTGCCTTGGTCACATGTCATGGCAGTCTATTTTATTTATTATTTTTTTGTTTATGCGCTAGTGTGGTAAAAAATGAATTAATTAATTGATAATTAATTATAATTAATAATTAACTAATTGATAATGAATTAATTAATTAATTGATAATCAATAATTAATTAATAATTATTAATTAATTAATTGATAATTAATTAATTGATTTTTTGTCACACCACAATAGTCAAAATTTATTTTGGCAGGAGTATGTTGGTTGAATGAGAAATTAATTAATTAATTAATTAATTAGTTTTTTTTAATTTATTATTATTTTTTTTACCGTCAACAAATGCCCCCCAACGGATTTGTATAAGCGGCGTGCGCATGTAAATCCATTGCATCATTTTTTGTATTTTTTACTTTTTTTTTTATTATTTTATTTATTTATTTTGCGCTCGTATAAGGAGCTTACAATTTTTGGTAAATTGCCAACCATAAACGGAATTGAATTTCACCATCTTATCACCGTTCAGATAAGATTGTTTCGCTCGTGCCAAGAGCTTACAATTTTTGGTAAATTGCCAAACATAAACGGAATTGAATTTCACTTTCTTATCACCGTTCGGATAAGATTGTTTTGCTCGTGCCAGAAGCTTACAATTTTTGGTAAATTGCCAACCCTAACCGGAATTGAATTTCACTTTCTTATCATCGTTCGGATAAGATTGTTTCGCTCGTATCAGGAGCTTACAATTTTTGGTAAATTGCCAACTTTAAACGGAATTAAATTTCACTATCTTATCACCGTTCTGATAAGATTGTTTCACTCATGTTAGGAGCTTAAAATTTTTGGTAAATTGCCAACCATAAACGGAATTGAATTTCACTATCTTATCACCGTTCGGGTAAGATTGTTTTGCTCGTGTTAGGAGCTTACAATTTTTGGTAAATTGTCAACCATAAACGGAATTGAATTTCACTATCTTATCACCGTTCGGATAAGATTGTTTTGCTTGTGCCAGAAGCTTACAATTTTTGGTAAATTGTCAACCATAAACGGAATTGAATTTCACTATCTTATCATCGTTCGGATAAGATTGTTTTGCTCGTGTTAGGAGCTTATAATTTTTGGTAAATTGCCAACCATAAACAGAATTGAATTTCACTATCTTATCACCGTTCAGATAAGATTGTTTCCCTCTTGCCAGGAGCTTACAATTTTTGGTAAATTGTCAACCATAAACGGAATTGAATTTCACTATCTTATCACCGTTAGGATAATATTGTTTCGCTTGTGTTAGGAGCTTACAATTTTTGGTAAATTGCCAACCATAAACGGAATTGAGTTTCACTATCTTATCACCGTTGGGATAAGATTGTTTTGCTCGTGTTAGGAGCTTACAATTTTTGGTAAATTGTCAACCATAAACGGAATTGAATTTCACTATCTTATCACCGTTCGGATAAGATTGTTTCGCTCGTGTTAGAAGCTTAAAATTTTTGGTAAATTGCCAACCATAAACGGAATTGAGTTTCACTATCTTATCCCCGTTCGGATAAGTTTGTCTCGCTCGTATTAGGAGCTTACAATTTTTGGTAAATTGTCAACCATAAACAGAATTGAATTTCACTATCTTATCACCGTTCGGATAAGATTGTCTCACTCGTATTAGGAGCTTGCAATTTTTTGTAAATTGTCAACCATAAACGGAATTGAATATCACTATCTTATCACCGTTCGGATAAGATTGTTTCGCTCGTGTTAGGAGCTTACAATTTTTAGTAAATTGTCAACCATAAACGGAATTGAATTTCACTATCTTATCACCGTTCGGATAAGATTGTCTCGCTCGTATTAGGAGCTTACAATTTTTGGTAAATTGTCAACCATAAACGGAATTGAATTTCACTATCTTATCACCGTTCGGATAAGATTGTTTCGCTCGTGTTAGGAGCTTACAATTTTTGGTAAATTGCCAACCATAAACGGAATTGAGTTTCACTATCTTATCACCGTTCGGATAAGATTGTTTCGCTCGTGTTAGGAGCTTACAATATTTGGTAAATTGTCAACCATAAACGGAATTGAGTTTCACTATCTTATCACCGTTCGGATAATATTGTCTCGCTCGTGTGAGGAGCTTACAATTTTTGGTAAATTATCAACCATAAACGGAATTGAATTTCACTATCTTATCACCGTTCGGATAAGATTGTTTCGCTCGTGTTAGGAGCTTACAATTTTTGGTAAATTGCCAACCATAAACGGAATTGAGTTTCACTATCTTATCACCTTTCGGATAATATTGTCTCACTCGTATTATGAGCTTACAATTTTTGGTAAATTGTCAACCATAAACAGAATTGAATTTCACTATCTTATCACCATTCGGATAAGATTGTTTCGCTCGTATTAGGAGCTTACAATTTTTGGTAAATTGTCAACCATAAACGGAATTGAATTTCACTATCTTATCACTGTTTAGATAAGATTGTCTCGCTCGTGTTAGGAGCTTACAATTTTTGGTAAATTGCTAACCATAAACGGAATTGAAATTCACTATCTTATCACCTTTCAGATAAGATTGTTTCGCTCGTGTTAGGAGCTTACAATTTTTAGTAAATTGTCAACCATAAACGGAATTGAATTTCACTATCTTATCACCGTTCGGATAATATTGTCTCACTCGTGTTAGGAGCTTACAATTTTTTGATAAATTGTCAACCATTAAACGGAATTGAATTTCACTATCTTATCACCGTTCGGATAAGATTGTCTCACTCTTGTTAGGAGCATCCTATTTTTGGTAAATTGCCAACCATAAACGGAATTGAATTTCACAATCTTATCACCGTTCGGATAAGATTGTTTCGCTCTTTCTAGGAGCTTACAATTTTTTGGTAAATTGTCAACCATAAATGGAATTGAGTTTCACTATCTTATCACCGTTCGGATAAGATTGTTTCGCTCGTGTTAGGAGCTTACAATTTTTGGTAAATTGTCAACCATAAACGGAATTGAGTTTCACTATCTTATCACCGTTCAGATAAGATTATTTCGCTCGTGTTAGGAGCTTACAATTTTTGGTAAATTGTCAACCGTAAATGGACTTGACGTGTTAGATCCTATTGCTGTTTGACTAGGATCGATCTCAAGCTAGGCATAATATTTCTTTAAAAATCGTCCGTTGATGGGTGGCATTGGGCGCTCTCCATTTTTATCGGCCAATTGATAGGCTCCTTCCTCATAAGCCTTTTCTATCACGTACGGTCCTTCCCAGTTAGGATTGAATTTTCCTTTTGCCATTCTGTTGGTGATGATAGGTCGTCGTAATACCAAGACAAGGTCTCCCTTAGTGAACGTGCGTTCCCTTGCCAATTTATCATATGCCCTTGTCATTCGTGCTTGATATAGTTCCAAATTTTGTTGTGCAATTAGCCGTTGCTCACCCAGAGTGTCTAACTCGTCAAGACGCAGTTATATATTTTCTTCAATTGTCATATTATGTTGAACAACAATTCTTAATGAGGGTATTTCCACCTCAAGGGGAAGTACAGCCTCAACACCAAAGACCAAGGAATAGGGCGTAGATTGGGTTGGCGTTCGATATGTGGTTCGATAAGCCCATAATACCTCTATTAATTTATGATGTCATTCCCTTTTATTTTTGGATACATTCTTCTTAAGTAGTTTGAATAAAGTTTTGTTGAATGCCTCAGCTAGGCCGTTTGCTCTTGGATTGTAAATCGAGGAATATCGCCAGTCAATTTTATGATGACTCGCAAACTTGTAAATGATAGCATTTTTGAACACGAGTGCGTTATCAGAAATTATCCTTCTAGGAGTTCCAAATCGACTGAGTATATTCTCGCAAAAGAAATTGAGAACATTACTAGCTTTGACTTCTTTTAAGGGAATGACCTCCGCCCATTTGGAAAAATAGTCAGTTCCTACCAAGATGAAGCGATGCCCCCAAGAAGATGCAGGTTCGATTGGTCCAATTATGTTAGTTCCCTACATTTCAAATGGCCAAGATGAGACCGTTGGGTGGCGGGGATTAGGGGTTTTGTGGATCAAATCTCCGTGCGCTTGACATAAATGATAAATTTTGCATATTCGATGCAACATTATACTATGTTCGGCTAGTAGTATGCTCAGTCAGGACTAGAGGTTGCAACATATATTCTTTAATTCCTTTAAAGGTTTTTTTTTTGGGTTGTGTGATCAAATAAATAGAGCATTCTTCCAAGTTAATTTTGAGAAAGGATGAATTCTCCTTCAGAGATTGCAGATAAATCTTCTAATATAAGCCAAACGCCCTTGAAATGATCTGAGCACTTTGATGTGTTGCCCCCCACACTTTTGAGTCCGAATAACATAAACCATATAACAATATATATCGATTGATGTATGGAATGATGTATATCTTTCGTTTTCTGAACCCATCTTGATTTGGCCCCGCATACTTTATGTGTTGCCCCCGCATTCTTGGTGTCATCAAATATCCGACCATGTGGCTTGCTGGTTATTCAAATTTGAAGAAAATTACCCAGCCTCGCAGCTTGTTGGATGATTTAAATGAATATCCGGTCTCAACGACTTGTTGGATAATCAATTTGAGAAATACCCGGCCTCACGGCTTATTGGATATTGTAACTTGACATGTGCTCGATCTTGATGACTTATAAGCATGTGAATTTGACATATGCTCGGTCTTGATGACTTATAAGCATGTGAATTTGACATATGCTCGGTCTTGATGACTTGTGAGCATTTGAATTTGATTTGTGCTCGGTCATGATGACTTGTGAGCATTTGAATTTTATTTGTGCTCGGTCGTGATGACTTATGAGCATTTGAATTTCATTAGTGCTCGGTCTTGATGACTTGTGAGCATTTGAATTTCATTTGTGCCCGGTCGTGATGACTTGTGAGCATTTGAATTTCATTTGTGCTCGGTCGTGATGACTTGTGAGCATTTGAATTTTATTTGGTGCTCGATCATGATGACTTGTGAGCATTTGAATTTTATTTGGTGCTCGGTCGTGATGACTTGTGAGCATTTTGAATTTCATTGGTGCTCGGTCGTGATGACTTGTGAGCATTTGAATTTCATTGGTGCTCGGTCGTGATGACTTGTGAGCATTTGAATTTCATTGGTGCTCGGTCGTGATGACTTGTGAGCATTTGAATTTCATTGGTGCCTGGTCTTGATGACTTGTGAGCATTTGAATTTCATTTGTGCTCGGTCTTAATGACTTGTGAGCATTTGAATTTCATTGGTGCTCGGTTTTAATGACTTGTGAGCATTTGAATTTCATTGATGCTCGGTCGTGATGACTTGTGAGCATTTGAATTTCATTTGTGCTCGGTCGTGATGACTTGTGAGCATTTGAATTTCATTTGTGCTCGATCGTGATGACTTGTGAGCATTTGAATTTCAGTTGTGCTCGGTCTTAATGACTTGTGAGCATTTGAATTTCATTTGTGCTCGGTCGTGATGACTTGTGAGCATTTGAATTTCATTTGTGCTCGGTCGTGATGACTTGTGAGCATTTGAATTTCATTTGTGCCCGGTCGTGATGACTTGTGAGCATTTGAATTTCATTTGTGCCCGGTCGTGATGACTTGTGAGCATTTGAATTTCATTTGTGCTCGGTCGTGATGACTTGTGAGCATTTGAATTTCATTGGTGCTCGGTCGTTATGACTTGTGAGCATTTGAATTTCATTTGTGCTCGGTCGTGATGACTTGTGAGCATTTGAATTTCATTTGTGCCCGGTCGTGATGACTTGTGAGCATTTGAATTTCATTTGTGCTCGGTCGTGATGACTTGTGAGCATTTGAATTTTATTTGGTGCTCGATCATGATGACTTGTGAGCATTTGAATTTTATTTGGTGCTCGGTCGTGATGACTTGTGAGCATTTTGAATTTCATTTGTGCTCGGTCGTGATGACTTGTGAGCATTTGAATTTTATTTGGTGCTCGGTCATGATGACTTGTGAGCATTTGAATTTCATTTTTGCTCGGTCTTGATGACTTGTGAGCATTTGAATTTCATTCTTAGCATGTAGCTATTTCTTTGCACGCAGTGTCGTATTGAGGATCTACGCCTCGATAACAAGTATCGACATACACATTTACCAAACAATACAATACCATAATGCATTAAAACTCTACATTTTGGCATCGTCAAATATTCGTAGTAGTTTCCCTTGAGAAGCAGTAAGTCTCCAAAATTTGAGTTTAAAGTAGCAGCATGCTCATTTTGGACCTTACATGATTTCACATGAACTTCAGGAAGAGGTGGTCTTCTTCCTTTTGGTAAGAATTTCTTCATGCCCCCTGTATTACTAAGGAGCTTGTATTTGATATATCTTTGATCCATTAAATTTCTTGATGACATGATAAGGTAGCGCCCGAGTGACTAGGCAAGAAGCGAATAACCAATATAGAGTGTAAGCCAAAATGCCCCCTTATTTGAGGCTGCATGCTTCATCGTCTCTTTTTTTTTGTTGAAAGGATAATATAAATCCTTGACCATCAAAATTTTGCAGGATACATTTAGGATTTGATATCTCAATATTCCATTCATTTGAGAAGCTTTCTATCTTTTGAAGAGTGAGAGATTTAAACGACTTTGATGTCTTTTGATCCTACCATCAATCAAATGTTCGCTCGTGTTAGGAGCTTACAATTTTTGGTAAATTGTCAACCATAAACGGACTTGATATTTCAGATCCTATTGCCGTTTGATTAGTATCTATTTGATTGCTCATGTAATGAGCATACAGTTTTTAGCAAACTGCCAGCTATGAACGGACTTGACATTTTTTTATCCTACTGCCGTTTGATTAGGATTAGTTTGGTCGCTCGTGTAAGGAGCATACAGTTTTTAGCAAACTGCCAGCTATGAACGGACTTGACATTTTCGATTCTACTGCCGTTTGATGAGGAGCATACAGTTTTTAGCAAACTGCCAGCTATGAACGGACTTGACATTTTCAATCCTACTGTCATTTGATTAGGATCAATTCGATCGCTCGTGTGAAGAGCATACAGTTTTTAGCAAACTGCCAGCTATGAACGGACTTGACATTTTCGATCCTATTGCCGTTTGATTAGGATCAATTAGATCGCTCGTGTGAGGAGCATACAGTTTTTAGCAAACTGCCAGCTATGAACGGACTTGACATTTTTGATCCTACTGCTGTTTGATTAGAATCAATTCGATTGCTCGTGTGAGGAGCATACATTCGTGTAGCAAAGTGGCGAGGGATGACCCCATAAGCAAAGTGGTCTTTGAGATGAGATGCCGGTGCCATTCTTTCATTATTATATTTTATTATTTTTTCACAATGCTATTTTTGATCAAAATGCCGAATCGAACAGTATAGCCACTTGTCCACTCAAAGTTATCCAGCAATGACCATGCCAAAAAGCCCCTCACATTAACTCCTTCCCTGCTTGTTCATTTAGAAAATTAATAAACATTGTATTGTTCTCTTTAATCACAAACACAGATACCTGACAGCTTTGTTCAGGAAATAGAGATGCTTTCTGTAGTAGTCGATCCTCATATCATCTCGTAGAGCCTTCTCAAGTGGCCATGAAGCATTGTTGGCCTCATCAACTCCTGGTTAATTGAGAGGTAAAGCTTACCCTTGTAGTTTCATGATGAGATAGCACAAAATTAGGGCTAACTAAACTACCATTCTCTGTGATGTAGATTAAGGGGTTGTTGTATTTGTTTTTGATGTAGAGTAGTAGTTCTCTGAAGCCTTGTGGGTAAACGAACAACCAAGCAGACGCAGCCTGCACACATTTTTGCAATTTTTATGTGATTAGCTTGGTAGAATTAATGACATATTATGAACTACTTGTAGGAGAAGAGAAAAGGGAAGAGATGTAGTTGACCTGAGGGCTAATAGGAAGAAAAATTTTTTGCCGAAAGGTTCCTTTGGCAAATGAACGCAGGAGGGTAGGGGTTATGTGAGGGAGAAAAAAAGTGCACTACACAATAAAAATCAGCATTACACAATAAAATTCATTACACGATAATCCATTACACGATAATCCATTGACTTTTATCGTATAGTGGACTGTTTTCCCCTCACACCAACTACCCTGCTGCATACATTTGCCGAAGGCAAAAAATTTTTCCAATATGAACCCCTCTACGTACACCCGACTCCAGAATGTGTGCCTCTGAGTCATAGCTCACGTTTACTCTTCTCAAGAGAGAAAAGCTATTGGCGTAGTGTGTCGTATAATAATTCAGCCCGAGGAAGTCGAATGAGTCTTTAACTAATTGAGATTGCTTCGAAGTGAATGTTGGAAGTCGATCCCGCACGATTGCTCTCATGGAAAACGGGTAGTCCCCTTGCGTCAATGGGTCCATAAACCTGCAAATTGAATATTAGAGTTCTTTTATAAAACAGAGAGAGAAAAGCAATCGGCTACTCACCATCCAAACATGAAATCTAGAGACCTAGAAACTGCGTCAAAATCGGCCTTGGAATTCTAGTAAGGCACGAACCAGTGAGTTACCAGAGTGATGCCAATCTTTCTCTTCTGATTTTTCTGAGGAAGACAGCGAGTTGGATGGATTATAATTACGCGTTGTTTGAAATTAATTAAGAAAGTGATAGCAAGAACAGTTCGGTCAAGTACTTGGTATTTGTCTCTATATGTCTTGACAGCAGCCGCATGGGCCAGCAGCAAGTGATAGACGCAAATGTATGGCTCTCGACTGGAGTCACCGGCCGTGCAGTCGGCATTTTCAAAGGAAGAACATCTTCCGGGAGCATTTGTGCCGGTGGAGTAACCATTCTTGCAGTAGGACCATGGTTGGTTGAATGTGATCCAGTGCTTCACTCTATCTCCAAACTCTCTAAAGCATATCTCAGCGTAATCTCGATAGTCATCTCTGCAAATTTTGATTCATCGGATACATTGTCTGGTTGATGAAAATTGTACTGTTGCGCCGATGGAATAGACCGCCATGAACTGAATTATTAAAACTTGGAAACTTACGCGAGATGTGGGCAAAGGAAGCCCTTGTACTTTGATCAAGAGCCTGAGGAAAATCCCAATGAAAGATGGTCACAAAGGGCTGGATTCCTGCAAGTTTGCAAGCATTCATTTCTTGTGTTGTTGATAGATAACCAAAAATGATTTGAAGAAGCTATACCAATACCAACCATTGGCTAGAAGATCATTGATAAGATTGTTTTAGAACAGTATGCCTTCCTTGTCACTCCTCCACTTTTTTTTTGATAAGTCACAAAATATATATTAAGAGGCCATAAGGATAATGGCCCAAAGTAACAAAGATACAATACAAGTAAATTAATTATGCCAGATCAACAATACTTGAGGCGATCGTAGAAGATCTAGACCGGAGTAAGTAAAAGAAGACATTCTAGCCCTTACCAAGTCACTCAAAGTAATCAAAGATAGTTGAAACATGAATTCCCAGTCTGTTTCCTTATTCTCAAATATTCTCCTATTCCTTGATTTCCAAATCAACCATGTCAAAATGAAGAAAAGTAAGTTCCATATATGTTTTTGTTTCTTCTTTGAGAGTAGTGAATCCCAACTGTAAAGTGCTTCACTGATTGTCGAAGGACATATCCATTGTCGACCAATCCAATTTACTGCCTTACTCCACAACTGCCAAGAAAATGTACAATGTAATAAAAGGTGTTCAATTGTTTCATTGTAATCTCTACAAAGTGAACAAAGAATGTTAGAATTTAAGAGAATGCCTCTTCTCACTAAAAATGTTTTAGTTGGCACTCTATTTCGCATTGCAAGCCAAAGAAACATCTTTTGCCTCGGTGTTGCATCCTTGTACTTCCATACTCTTGTAGCTTGGAGATTTAGATGAAGTTGTGCTTGTCTTGGATAATGTTTTACAAAAGATGAAACAGTATATTGTTTTCTATCCCCAGGAAGCCATCTCAGGTTATCTATTATATTTTCTCTAGGTTGGAAGCTTCGAATAGTGTTCATTAACAAATATAGGCTATTGAGTTCCCAAAGGAATAATCTTCTTCTCGAAACAAAGCTCCAATTCCATCTACCAAAATCCCAGTTTCCCGGTTGAGCAATTTTTGCATCTTTATTTAGTGCTACTGACAATAATCTTGGAAAAGTTTTTGCTAGAGGTTTGTCCCCGCACCAATGATCATGCCAAAAGGCGCATAAAGTGCCATCTCCTACCTCCATTTGTAAGTTTTTTGAAATAAAATTCTAATAATAATTGAAACAAACACTTTGAATATCTAGCCAAATAGGAGATATCTCCCTTCCAACCGCTTTTGAAAGAGAGTTAAAGGAGATCCAATCATATTTACTTTGAAGAAGATCTTGCCAAAGTCCTTGATCTTGTTTTTGCAATCTCCAGGCCCATTTGAATAATAAAGCTGAATTTCTAATCCTCAATGGATATAAGCCTAGTCCCCCTTCATTAATACCACAACATACATCGTTCCAGCTTACTTTACTTAGGTATGTTCCTTCAATTTTGCCACCCCAAAGAAATCTTCGCATGGTTCCTTCTATTCTTTTTATCACTGCAGTTGGCATTTTAAACAAAGACATATAAAAAATAGGTAGGTTGGCTAGAGCTGATTTTATTAGAATCAATCTTCCGGGCATAGATAAAAGTCTTCCTTTCCATAGGGCTAGTCTTCTTTGAACTCTTTCTATTACGGGAGACCAAGTTGATAACTTCTTAGGAGACGCTCCTAGTGGCAAACCCAAGTATGTGAAAGGTAGAGTTTCAGTTTTGCAACCTATCAAATTTGCTCCTTGTTGAATAAGCTCCATACTCACATAGATTCCTACTAGTGCACTTTTCATGAAGTTAATCTTCAAGCCTGAGATAGCTTCAAAACATCACAAGATTCTTTGTAAGTTAATTAACATATCTAGGTCAGCTAGACAGAAGAGCAAAGTATCATCTGCAAATTGCAAAATTGATAATTCTCCAAATTGCTCATTGATTTGAATTCCCTTAATGAGATTTAGGGATCTAGCTTTGTCTATCATTCTTTTCAAACCGTCTACCGCAATGTTAAATAATAAAGGTGATATAGGATCCCCTTGACGCAACCCTCTTTCCAAAGTAATTTCCTCAGTCGGACTACCATTCACCAACACTGAGACCCTTGCAGTTGTAATGCATTCTTTGATCCAAGATTGCCACTTGTCACCAAATTTCATTATTTTGAGAACTTGTATAATGTAGTCCCAAGAGACATGATCAAAGGCTTTTCTAAAATCAAGCTTGAGTAGAAAGCCTTTGTCTTTATTTTGTTTTAGTCCATGAATAACCTCGGATGCTAAAAGTGAGCAATCCAAAATTTATCTGCCTTTTATAAATGCATGTTGCATTGGAGAAACCACTTTTGCAATTACTTGCTGAAGTCTATGAGACAAAACTTTTGAGAGAAGTTTATAAACCCCATTGATTAAACTTATGGGTCTATAATCTCGTAAATCACATGAGCCCGATTTTTTTGGAATTAAAGTGATGAATGCTGAATTTATACCTTTAGGCAACTTACTGGATCTGTGGAAATCATTAAATAGTTGTACAATGTCTCCTTGCATTAGATGCCAAGCCTTTTTATAGAATAACGTGTTAAAGCCATCTGGGCCTGGGGCTTTATGGCTGTCACAATTTTGTAGAGACATAGTAATCTCGTCTAATGTAAAAATCTTCTCAAGTTCTAAAGCATCAATATGAGAAAGTTGCTGAAAAGGTAGATCAAATAATGTGAAAGTGCACCAAGGTTGCCTTTTATAAGATTCACTAAAAAAGTTTTTCACTTCTCTTTTGATTTCAAAAGGATTTTTGAAGACATTTCCATTTTTCGTTACTCCGACTAATGCATTCTTCCTTGACCTCCAAGTGGCTTTCAAGTGATAGAACTTTGTGTTTTTGTCCCCTTGAAGGTGTCATTGAACTCTTGATTTTTGTCTTCATAAGGACTCCAAATGTCTAAAAATTTGTTTAACTTCTTGTGTTAATTCAGATCTTCTTCTTTGTTCATCATCTAAAAGAGTTCTTTCCTCAGCATATAAATCAAACTAATGTAGCTCTTCCTGTTTATAAAGTAAACTTTTATCCATCCTACCAAAGATATTATCATTCCACCACTTTAATTCACCTCGTAGGTATTTGAGTTTAGACTGAATGTTTATAGTGGGATTCTCTTGCTTGATTTTGGTCCAGGTTGAATCTAGGAATTTATTGAAATCTATAAACTCCCACCAAGCATCAATTGAACGGAAAGACTTTGGTCCCCAATTTAAATGAACTGAAGTACTCAAAAGTAAAGGGCAATGATCGGAGAATTGTCTTTGCAAGCCTTTTAGCTCAGTGGTTGGAAAAATCTATAACCAGATAGAGTTTACAAGAGCTCTATCTAATTTCGACATACAAATTCTATTCCCCCATGTAAATTTCTTTTCTGGAGTGGAAGATCAATTAAGAATGAGTCATTTACAAAATTTCTGAAGGACTCTACTGATGTTTCTAATCTTGTATGATTGTACTTTCAAAAGGTTGCAAATTTTCATTGAAGTCACCGAGGATAAGGCAAGGGATAGAAATTCCTTGTAGAAGTATTTTCAGTTCATCCCAAAGTGAATCCCTCTCTTTGGCATCAGTCCAAGCATACACAAAAAATATAATTAATCTATTGCCCGAGCTTGAATGAACTGCATCAATTGCAATCCATCTTTCTCCTTTTGTGATTATCTCTTGTGACAGGACATGAGAATCCCAAAGAATGCAAAGTCCACCAAAAGATCCTCTAGAGGGCACAAAATCCCATTTTACTGAACTCTCTGACCAAAAATTTGAAACTTTGGAATCATTTAAGGATTGAGCCTTGGTCTCCAAAAGTCCTATCAAACCAAGGTTGTTCTTTTTAATGAGCATATTGAGGAACCTATGTTTGCCAAGCCCTCCAACTCCCCTAATATTCCAACTCAAAATATGCATGATAACAATAGTGCCTTGGTGGAGAAGGTGTAAATTTTAAGCTTTGTCTTTCTCTTCCTTGTCTATTGCGATGTTCCTTCTAATGACCTCCAACGATTGCTCTTTATCTTTTGAATTGAATAATCCCAGCTCATGTCCTATTTCCCAAGTCAACACAGCCTCATCTCTCTCATCTAATAACTTCATAGAAATGATGTGATTCATGTTTGCAATAGCAGAGTCTGTAATGGAGTCTGATTGAGAATGAAAACACGTTTGCCTCGATCTTGGAACTCCATTACACAAAGATCCCTTTTTGGTTAATCTTTTGATTTTCTTCTTTCTAGGCATATGAAACTGTGTTCCTTGATTTGTCATGAGCGGATTTTCTTCTAAGGATTCTTCCACAGCCTTGTTAGAATTCGAATTTGAAGATTGACCATTACAAGCTAAAAGCTCATGTTGTTGTGGTAGCTGGTTACAAGGAGTTAGCTGAGGGGAATTTAAAACTCGCATTGAGTTGTCATCATGGAGGTGGATCAAGTCCTTAGTAGCTGATTTCTTTGAATTTAACAAAGAAGTAGAAACCTTGCTTTTCAAGTAGCTATGCAATTCAGACGGTGTTTCATTAACAAGTGTATCAGAATCATTCAACTCTTGAGATCTTTGAATTAAAGTATTGTTATAGTGGAAAGATGTACTCCCTAGTTTTGTAGGCAAAGGGTCTTCTAGTGAAGATGAGCTCAAATCCTCCACTACCCCTATTGAGAAGGGCAAGCCATCAATCATAACATTTAGCTTTTTGCAAAGAAATTCCTTCGTTGAAGTGCATATCAGAATTCTTGCAATTTCAAATTGTTGTTTTTCTGATGTGCACTTATCCATGCAAATGAATTGGCCCAAAAGATTACCAACCAAAGAAAAGAAATCCTCATTCCAAGCATGGAGTGGAACACCATATAATCTTATCTATAAAGCTCTGCCCATAGGCAGTCTGGGTTCCATTTAGAAAAGCATTCAAAATGATCCGGAGTCCACTGTTTAGTTTTATTGAGGAAATCTATAAGATCCAAACGAGAATGGAAAGTGGGTTATAATGCTACTATCGACTTGCTTCTTCACAGCCCAAGCTCTTCCTTCAATTTTGGATGGAAGGGTGTTGATGCCTTTCACAACATCTGCATATTTTCTAGTGTCTCTGAGCTTGTTATTATGATTGAAAGCTTGAGAAGTCACCTTCCTTTCCTTTTTACTCACAGATTGCTTTTTCGGAATCTTCTCTTGAAATTTAGCTCTAAAAGCTTTGAGATGCCACTTTCCTACTCGGATTTGCTTAATAGAATCAATTGCCTCGTAGGCATCTTTTTGAAGATTGAACTTTAAAAAACCAAATCTAATACCTTTTGCATTTAAACGGTTGGAGACAAACAAGGAACCTTCGAGCCCATAACTAGAAAACACTCTTCTAACATTGAAACTGTTCCAAGCCGAGGGGAAATTTTCAAAATACACTATCTTTGATTCCATAACTCAAAGCTAAAAGAAACCCAAGAGTGGACACCAAAATACACTATATCCAACAAGGAGCTATCGGCAAGATAAAGCTCCACAGCAACAGATACATAAATCAAGCCCAACTAGATGAGAAATATCAACTCAAGGTAAAGAAGAAAACCACGGAATCGAGAGAGAAAACCAACAACAGAGAACCAACAGGAAGAGAAAACCAACAACTGAAAATTAGGTCAAGAGAAGATCGGAAAACCAACAGCTTCGATCACCTCGGCATGGCTGGCCGCCTGTCTTCGATCACCTCGGAAAACCCTTTGCCTACGAGAGAGCCAAGGAGGAGGCAGCGGAGATGGTGAAGGTCCAGCTGAAGAAGGCGGCGGCGCTGAACCGAGGAGCTTGGACTCCACAGTTTAGTAGCTAAAAATTCTACTATACAAAACCAAACAATGACTAATTCCATGACAGGTACTTGGTAGAATTCTTGGCCAAGAAATAGAGAATCTGAAAGTGTCCATGCCCATATATTTCAAGAAACCGATGTCCTCCTGCACAATTCAGTTCAACCACAAGCTCTTGAATATTGATTTTGCCTTCATTATCAAGAACTAGTTTGTTTTACCTTGTAGCAATGATAAAAATCAATGGCCACATCGCCATTGCTTCCGTCGATTATCGCTCCTGCCAAACAACCATAGTTTACATTAAAATTTTATTCATTTATCAAAGTTTAAAAATAGTCTTACAGAATAGGTCTAAATTTTTATGATTCACAATTTTAAGCCTGTACAACATTTAATGGGAAATGTTGTTTAAATAATATAATAAAATAGAGGATTAGTTAGATTTAGACCAAGTTTACGAGTCAATAAATTAAATTAGGCATACAATGTACATCACACACGAAAGTTAAATCATATAAACAGTATAATAATCAATTAAAGTCCGATTGGGTGGAACTGGAGAAATATAACGAATAAATCTATTTGACTACTAAAAAGGAATTTTGAAAGTCAATCCATATCTCTCGTCAACCACTCAACACTATAAAAAATTTCCTTAATCTGACACTTGCGATATAGCTAGCAAATTATTTCAGAAAACTAAAGAGAGAGAGTGGGTGTGTTTGTTATAGCTGGTACTTTTAGTTTCTGCTGGTTGAATAAGTGCTGATTGAAAAATAGCTGGTTAAAAAAGTTGAATGGTGTGTTAAATTAGTGCAGAAGTTAATAGCCAAACAGATCAGCTTCTCAAAAATAATTTTTGCAGCTAGCAAAAGCAGCCCAGAAACTGTGCCAAACACACCCATGATGTACCAGGGTTGTTGTGGGTGAAGGTATCCCAAATGCTTAGCCGCTTGCCACCTTCTTTAGCTGCTCATACTGCAAGCGTTTATGGAGATCATAATCAGCGAAGAACAATCATGTTTTTTTTTTTCTCTTGTTCTTCCTCTCGTTGACAAGAGCCTAACTAAGAGGAGTAATATATAAATAGGTCATAATGGCGGACCTGGTAAGCAGCGGAGGCAATTCCAAATATGAAACCCGCCGGAAAACTGCTTCTGTTGACAGCCTCCGGCGCCGTCTCTGGAACAGATGCAACAGAAGCAGTGGTGTAATCAGCTTCCGCGACCACAATGAATATTAACGCAGCCGATGAAAGCTGCAGCGCGAGGCTGAGCGCCGCCGAGATCCACCGCGCAGCCATTGGAGCTAGTGATCAACTGCGCGCAAGTTGATGGTGGCTTGCAGAAGGAAGCTAAGCAAGCTGTAAATATATAGAGAGAGGGGAATCAATCGAATTAATGAGATACAGTAACCATGTGACACTCGAGGCGATTATTAGAATGCATGTAAACCGAAGATCAGATCACAGGCTGTGGATTGAGTGTAGATTAATCAATTTCTGTTTTTTTATATAATTTTTCATCGTTTACTTTAATTCCTAGTCTTTTTTTGTAAATAATTACCGACTTGGTGTCACGCCCACGTTTACGGTAATATTTTTTTAATTATTTTCACGTGAGTCAACGCTTGACTCGAGTCCAAATACATCAACGCAGCTATCGCAACGGTCGAAACCGCTGGATTGGGCGCGACTGGCGGGGAAGGTTCCTCGAACCGACCCCCAGCCCGACAAAGGACTCACTGAGGATCGCTGCCGTTCCAACACGGCTCAGGTCCACGTAGACGATGCACCGAAGACTGGGGGATGTGTGTCGAACTGGGTTCACCCGAACCCAAAAAAGGGGACGTACTCGTATCTGAGCACGTCAGACGAGGTCCACACCAGTAACACTGAGTTGTTTGCGGATCAGGCCGGCTCCCGGCGATCATGGACGATGGTCCACACGGCGTCGCACGCCGATGGTGGAAGAACCGGCCGGCTTCTCATTCATGCGCCGGCGAAAAGGCCGGACGACGTTACGTAAGCAATATCACTCATAGGTGACGAAGAACTTACGGCCTCGTCCCTCTCGCTCGTAGGCGAGAACTGCCGGGAAGGGAGGTTTGCTCGGTGGCAACCAACCACGACACATGCATGGCGTCGACGGTGGACGGCAAAGCCGTTGTGGAACGCGTCAACGGGATGAACCACACACTCGTCCGCAGGTGAGGTAAAGGTCTCGGACGGACGTGATCTCGCGTAGGCGAGCTTGGAGAAGTCGCCCGCTAGCGACTAGCTGGCACCAGCCCTGACGACGTCGGGAAGACTCGCGACGGCGACGAAGGCGGACGAAGGAGGAACTCAAACGGCCGAAGGGAGGACGGCTCCACTTCCACTGTGTCGACGGAGGAGATGACGCCCACAAGGTCCCTTCACCGAGGAGAAAAGGAACGATACCACGTGCCGACGGCCACGCCAGAAGGAAGTCGCGTGCAAGCGACGAAAGAACACCGAAAAAGCTCACGTGCAGCCGAGTAAGAGGAGAAGGAGGGGGAACCAGACGCAGGCGGTGGGCTCGTCCGACGAGCTCGAGGCGCGACCGCACGCACGCAGGTCCGAGCCGGAACTTCACGCGCACAGGCGGCCGGCGTCGGACTGGAAAAAGGCGAAGCGGAAGCGGGGAAACTGCCACTACAGGCAGGAAACGGAAAGGGGTTCGCCGGAAACCAGAACTTCGGCCGAGAACGAGACCAAAGAAAAAGAGGAGTACCTCGGTGATCACACGGTCGTCGGCTCCTTCTTTCTGGTGAAGTTTCTGTCAACCGCGCCTTCCAAGGCGGTCTGGCAGTGAGATCCGGTGAGGTCAACGGCGATGATGGCGCCGACACGAAGAAGACGGCGGAAGAGGACGGAGAGCTCCTTGTGATCCGATCCACCCACCCACACCTCCGGATGCGTAGGGGAGCTCAGGTAAGGACGTTCGATGACGTCTGGCTAGCTGGAGCTAGCCGGAGAGGATAGAGAGGGAGGGATGCAAAGGCGCTGGCGTTTTCTTTTTCTTTCCATCCTCGTGAGCCACACCAAGGACGACGTACTCTTGCCTTTTCTTCGCACGCCCGCCCACGCCTCGCACGTCAGCCGAGACACACCCCCCGTCCCATCAGCGTCGAACACATGTAAAGACCTCGCGTTTCGTCGCCCGTTGGGGTGTAACGAGTTCGGGCTACTACCTGACCCGCCCCATTACCCGATTGACTAAAAAAAACATAGAGATGGGCTGGCTGGGCTGGGAATTGGGCAGCGTCCAATTTTCGGCCCATTAATTCAAAAAGGGCCTAACACTTGGTAACTAATAAAGATTATTATTTAAAAATAATATTGGAAGATGGAATGTAACTCATGTTTTTAATATTTTATTATTAAATAAATAAAGTATTATTAAATAATTAAAATATGGGTTTTAACTCATGTCACAAATATTATTTAATAATTAAAACATGGGTTTGTGGTATGCCAAAATTAGATTCGGATTATCTATAAATTGAAGTTGTGTTACGATATTTTTTATGACAAGAAAGTCAATTTATTGAGCAATCCAGTGTGAGAGAGGTCCTGCATTTAGCAAACATTGAGGCTACACCATCTATGAAGTTTGCTAGAGCCCAACATTTCTTGCATGACATAAAGTAACAAGAGACGTGATAAATTAGGGACAACAATGGCTGGAGGTATGTTGATCTAATATTATGCTTCCGTATTTTATTTAATTATTAGACATGTATTTTATTTCACATGTCTTACAATTGGTATCAGAGCGATTATTTGCCTGTCTTGTTGATAAAAAAAATTGAGATTAATTTCTCATTTTTGAATTATTTATGCTTTAAGGAGATTATTTGCACCACTTTGCTTATGTTTTTGAGGTAGATGCTACCTAATGAAATTGTTTTGGATGTGTGTGAACAGTGCTATCCGAATCCATTTTGGACTTACGCATAATGCATTACCCGAAATAATATTTAGACGTGCCCGATTATCAATACCTAAAACTTTTTCTTTGGACGTGTTGATAGGTATCCGCAAGCACTCGGATTTATCGAAGTAATAAAAAGATTATTGATCCCACGAGGATCAGGCGGTCAAGTACCGACTACACGATTGATCTATATCTAGATGATTCAAATAGTGTTTTTATTGTTTTGGAAACTTCTAATGCAAGAAAACAAAAAGGTGGTTTTAGGGTTTTGGCTAAAAATCAATTCGGATAAAATCAGGACTTGAGGTTTCAACACGTTGATGATTATGAATTTAATAAAAATAAATCTTTGATCAGAAAATTATAGTTTTGAAAGGGATTTTTCCTAGGGTACAGACTACCTCCTTTCGAAGCATAATCCGGTATCTAACTACGCTAACTCCCTACTCTCGTGACAGCTAATGTAATTAGACCCATTAAGTTCTATGAAAAACCATGTTAATCCTTCAAACGAATCCAAACTACTCTCGTGATTGGATTCGTAGGTTTGAAAAGAATAGATCCGACGTTGCGATTCACATCTCGGTCCTTCTCGCAACGTCTAAGACGTAAAATTACGTGACCAAGGTAAATTACAGAATAGACGCAATTCTAATCAAATCAAATCTATAAAATTAAGGTAAAAGATTTAAAACAATACATTCTATCCATAAATCGTCAACGGGCTATTCCCCAAATCCCAAAATAAGGTTTACACGTTCATGTTCATAACAAACAGCATGTTCATCGATGAATTTCGCATGAAAACTTAAGAAAATTACAGGAAATTGCTAAATAAGTAATTAGAAAAGCTTCCCCTCGATGTGGAGACGAAGATAAAGCATCCAATTCTTCCTTTGCGCGGCTTTCCTGATCGAATTCTGCCCTAGAACTGATTTCCGCCGCCGCCGCTACAGCCGTCCGTTTTCATGCCAAGAATCCCCCAAAACCCTTCCAAAACCCTTCTTTTTATAGTCTAATCAGTATAGAACCCATATAGGAAGGTTTCTGGAGAGTTTGGTTCAATTCTGGTTTAATTTGGAGTCGAATCGAGTGAAAAACCGAAAGGGCGGACGTTTTCACGGTTCGTGATGAAATTACGGCCGAGGCGGCAATTCTCTCTGTGTGTACAGGACTTAAGTCACAGAAATATTCACGGCCCGTGATGGATTCACGGCTTTGGCCGTGAAAGTTTCTGTACATATCTTTACTTAGCCGTTATTCCGCCTCCGTTCGAACACAGAATTACGGCCGACCCATAATTATGGCTAAGGCCGTGAAAGTCGCGTTCTTCACTATTTTTGTTCCAAATTTGACGTATAAGCTCGTGATCATAATATGGCTTCAAAACTCTCGAAATCCATCGTTTTTGAGCCATTTTACCTATATTTTTACAAAAACTAAGAAAAATGAAGATTCTGTGCAAAGTAAAGTAAAAATACCAAAATTAGTACAAAATCATGCAATTAAGCAAAAATATGATCTAAAATATTGGCAAAAACACGATGTAAATGCAACGCATCAAAATACCTTAGACTTAAAAGTTTGCTTGTCCTCAAGTAATATTCTAATATGTATAAAGAATGTAAAGATAAGAAACACTCATCTGTTTTTGCCCCTAATAACATTCTTAGTCCACAAATTAAGCAATCAATCGTTCAAACTCAAGTAATTCAAGGAAAATCATAATAAAAATAAACTCTCAAGAGGTTACAATCCAAGAAAGATAAAATTCACAATTCATGTCATAATATCCATTTAACACATACTAAGTATCAAATATTTCTAGGTTTAATAAATCTACTTTACTCAATAGATAGAAATCTACTTCAAGTCATTTGGTGATAATAAAGATAATATATTTTTAATGCAATTTAGTCTTTAAACTGTTATGCACCATAACATTGTTTAAAGTATACTGCAGAGCAGCATAAGTTAACTCATAGTCTCGATCTTAAGATCAGCGGAGTTGTCCACATAACCTACAACTTTCTCTTTTTCTCCAATTTTATTCTCTTTTTTCTTATTAGACTTCAACTCATGTCTTCGGTACCACTGCCAATTTTTCGCAGTGCCAAGTAGAGGAGTCTTTTCTCTCTCTCTCTTTTTTTTTTCTCTTCTCTTTTTATTTTAAATTATATTTTTCTAGAGAAAGCCGGTCAGTGGCATGGTATTTAAGTCGTTATCGATACTTGATCGCAACGAAGTCAAAGTATACGAACTCGTGGTATAATTTAACTTATAACCTCAGATCACTCAACCAGTGGAGTTGGAGCAAATCTCAGTTTAAAGATATATCACCAAATTTCTATTCATAAAAAATTATCATCAAGCAAAGATAGATAAATTAAACTTAAAGTATAAAAAAACTATATACATGCTATTCGAACATATAACAATCTATACATAAATTTTATCAATACCAGAATTGAATTTACTCAACAATTTAAGTCTACATGAAATTTCAGAAATTCCCTAAGTCATCAAATTAAATGCCTAAAATGCTTCATAAGTTCAAGATCAAGGGTAAAACAATTTTGATTATTCCTTAACAATCATAAACATTCAAAATACATATTTATAAAGCTTTGAAGAAAAACAAAATATATGGGAACAACTTAGACTTAAATTGTTGCATATACATAGACATTAAAATCAATGAATGGTAGATTTCAGAAAAAAAATTGCAAGAGTTCTCTTTATAATGTGGGCGAAAACCTGTGCAGTTATATCAAAAAAAAAAAACATGACCTAGAAAAATCTAGAAACTATGTCACATCAAAGATCAACAAGTTTCAAACATCAAATATCATCATGTTTCAATATCTAAATCATATTTTTACTATACTCACAAAGAATATCAATCGGTCTCGGTGTAGTAGCTCGCAAATCTGGTAACACAGGTGTAGTAGCTCGGATACCGTGGATGATAGAGTCTTGGCCTTCCAATTGTTTTCTGACTACCCCATATGCTCCGGCTCTTATCATTCTTTTTAGAGCCACGATTTTGTAGAATACGCAAATTTATAAAATTTTCACTCAAAAACTTGAAGGAAATGTAGCAGCATGAAAGAACTCGTCCAAGAGTTAGAAGAAATCCCTGTAAATCAATGAAAACCAGTTTTGAAATTTAGACAAAAGCCTAACAAACTGATAGAGAAGTAAAAGAGTAAAGCAGAACAAAGATTTGTGAAAAATCGTGAAGAAATCGGGCTGAAAATGAGCATCGGCGGCGAACTCGTGTTCCTGAGGTTGTCCGGCGATTTCTGAGAAATTCCGGCCGAAATCTCGTCAGAGGATCAACGGAAAGGGTCGTCGGTGATGAAAGAAGATCTGGAACAAAGATTCGTCGCCTAAGGTGGAGAGAATCGACGGGAAATCGAGTTTTCATGGTCCGTGAGCCGTTTATGGCTGCGGCCGTGAAAGTTTCTGTAACTTAAATCCACCTACAAAATAAACTTCACGGCCCGTGAGTGACTCACGGCCACGCCCGTGAATGTCTCGTCAGATACCTTTTCTTCATGTAAAAATTTTTCAAAAAATCCTGCACATAAAATAACAGATTAAAAGATTTTCTATGAATAAAAATTCATCGAATCATGCTGCAAAAATTTATTAAAATTTAAAGAAAATCAAAACTAAAACTAAGAGCAGTAAAAGTTAAAAGTTCAAAGCCTCTAGGTTGCCTCCCAGGAAGCGCTTGTTTAAGGTCATTAACTTGACCATAGCTTCATGTCATGGCGGAGTCGGTGAATCTGTGCCATAGTAGAGAGCATAAAGTCTTCTGCTTTTCCTCTGTCTCAAGAATGTGTCCACCAAATATATCCAGTTAAGCAGGTGGATCCATGTTGCAGTGACCAGTACATGCATAGAAAAATAAGAGTTAAATTCATGCAAAGAATAATCAATAATTTTTCTATATTTATCCAAGAGTAAAATCATGCATTCTTCCTTAAGATTTATGTCAGCAATTGGAAGAAGATTGAAATTAAGATAAAAAAATTCATACCCTGGATTGATCAAGAAGTTTTCAAATTTTATTTTTGGTTTTTTAGTTACCTCAATGCCAATGAAATCAAGAACCTCATGTGTCTTTTGGGTACCTGTGGCTGGATTTGAATCAAATAATATTTCAATCATTTCATCATCATTATCCTCAATATCATCTATAATGCAAATCCCTAATGATTTTTCCTGGAGAATAGGAATTGATGGTTCATATGGTGGTGGTGGTACAATATGCTTAGGATCCTCTTCCTCATATTTTTCCTTAATTTCTTTCTCTTCAATGGTAGCAGTGTAAAACGAAAATGAAGGGACGTATTCCATCCTAACAATATCAAATTCATCCCCATCTATCTTGCTAGTTCTTACTTGAGCATCCTTAAATTCATCATCCTTCTTCTCATAAAACTCTAAAAGTTTAATTTTTTCTTCAAACATGTCCCAAGTATTTGCACTGCAAGGCACTTCATTATGTGAGAGGGGACTAGATGGCTGGTAAAGTGCTGAGGAAGGTAAATCACAATCATCAAAATTTTTAAAATCATCAAAATTTGAAGAAGGTAAATCATAATCAGGAGTCATGACTAGTGATTGTTCCAACTCTACAAAATTCTCTGATTTATCTCAATTCCATCCTCTATGTCATTTTTATCAGTGTCATAACGTTTTCTATGAAGTTTCTCATTTTGTTTGTTCACGGCAACTAAAATATTTTTAAGCTTGGCTTCTAAGCTGGATTTTTGAGGTTCACTAAAGTCTAATTGTGGAGTAAAAGCTGGGTCATCCTGATAAAAATAGTCTTGAGGGTCCTCCCAACTTTGATCATAGGTACTAGGCAAGTTAAAGCAGGGAGGAATTCCTACTTGACATTCAGTGAAATGATGCCCATGACATCCACAAATATCGCAAGTAATATATTCGAACTTAGAACATTGCATGCTTAAATAATCAATGTGTTGAGTGAAGGAATCTACCTTTGCTGCAAGTGATTGAAATATATCCGTGTCATATTCTCTTGTCTCCATCGGTGGCGCATATCTCTGATTTGACCATTGACATTGATTAAACATCATTTTTTAGTTTAAGCAATAAAATTCAAAAATACAAAATGTAAAATAGGAAATACAATAAGAATAAAATATCTAGTCAAAACTATAATTTTTGGTACAAGTTTTCCTGTTCATACAACGTGTTAATCCAAAAAGAGAAAAATAAAATAAACTAACAATAAAAAAATACGAAAAACAAACGAAACAAGAAAAACAAAAATAAAAATAAAAAATAAAAAATAAAACAAAAATTAAAATAAAAAAAATGTCTAGTCTATAAATCTCACGATTAAATCAATATTGACTGTCCTAATCCCCGGCAATGGCTCCAAAAACTTGATAGGTATCCGCAAGTGCACAGATTTATCGAAGTAATAAAAAGATTATTGATCCCACGAGGATCAGGCGGTCAAGTACTGACTACACGATTGATCTATATCTAGATGATTCAAAAAGTATTTTTGTTGCTTTTGAAACTTCTAATGCAAGAAAACAAAAAGGTGGTTTTAGGGTTTTGGCTAAAAATCAATTTGGATAAAATTAGGACTTGAGGTTTCACCACGTTGACGATTATAAATTTAATAAAAATAAATCTTTGATCAAAAAATTATAGTTTTGAAAGGGATTTTTCCTAGGGTACAGACTACCTCCTCTCAAAGCGTAATCCGGTATCTAACTACGCTAACTCCCTACTCTCGTGACCGCTAACGTAATTAGACCCATTAAGTTCTATAAAAAACCATGTTAATCCTTCAAACGAATCCAAACTACTCTCGTGATTGGATTCGTAGGTTTGAAAAGAATAGATCCGACGTTGCGATTCACCTCTCGGTCCTTCTCGCAATGTCTAAGACGTAAAATTACGTGGCCAAGGTAAATTACGGAATAAATGCAATTCTAAACAAATCAAATTTATAAAATTCAGGTAAAAGATTTAAAACAATATATTCTATCCATAAATCGTCAACGGGCTATTCCCCAAATCCCAAAATAAGGTTTACACGTTCATGTTCATAACAAACAGCATGTTCATCAATGAATTTCGCATGAAAACCTAAGAAAATTACAGGAATCGCTAAACAAGTAATTAGAAAAGCTTCCCCTCGATGTGGAGACGAAGATGAAGCGTCCAATTCTTCCTTTGCGCGGCTTTCCTGATGAAATTCTGCCCTAGAACTGATTTCCACCGCCGCCGCTACAGCCATCCGTTTTCATGCCAAGAAGCCCCCGAAACTCTTCCAAAACCCTTCCTTTTATAGTCTAATTGGTATAGAACCCATATAGGAAGGTTTCTGGAGAGTTTGGTTCAATTCCGGTTTAATTTGGAGTCGAATCGAGTGAAAAATGAAAGGGCAGACGTTTTCACGGTCCGTGATGAAATTACGGCCGAAGCCATAATTGTCTCTATGTGTACAGGACTTAAGTCACAGAAATATTCACGGCTTCGGCCGTGAAAGTTTTTGTGCATATCTTTACTTAGCCGTTATTCCGCCTTCGTTCGAACACAGAATTACGGCCGATCCATAATTACGGCCAAGGCCGTGAAAGTTGTGTTCTTCACTGTTTTCGCTCCAAATTTGACGTATAAGCTCGTGATCATAATATGGCTTCAAAACTCTCGAAATCCATCATTTTTTAGCCATTTTACCTATATTTTCACAAAAACCAAGAAAAGTGAAGATTCTGTGCAAAGTAAAGTAAAAATACCAAAATTAGCACAAAATCATTCAATTAAGCCTAAAATATGATCTAAAATAGTGGCAAAAACACGATGTTGCACCATCCCTAAACCATTGTTGAGTGTCTGCAATGCTCTAGGATAAGTATATATTCTGATTTAATGACATGTCGTACTTGCACTTTGTAATTTTTCAATTAAAATTTTCTTCACATATTTTAGAAATTTGATATACATTCTAGTTCAATTTATGGATAATTTATTTATGCAAAAATCTAGTGCAATATATGTGTAGAAATGTTGCTAGAATCTTTATTGGTTACTTGTATAAATTATGATTCATATAATTTTGATCAATTAAAGAGTAGTCACAACATCTTTAATTATGATAAATTATATATGGGTCTAGGATCACATCTAATAGGATGAGATCAATGGTAATTAATTATATTTAATATAATAAGAATTATCCCACATGAATTTTTATTATATTTTGTATGATTAATTAGGATGAAATATCAAATTATTTTTCTTAATTTACCTATAGGGATTAAAAGAAGGAATATAATTTAATATGTTCATCATAAATAATATGTGTGAATTTTGATTAAAACTCAGCCCACAGGTAGTTTTAATTGTTATTTAATTCAGGCATGAAAATTTTATAGCATGTCTTTACATTAGTAAATACATGTATTTGCTTCTTTGCCTCAAACTTTTTTTTAATATAAGCATGTGTATTTTAATTAGTGTAGTTATACAACCTGTGAATTTTTCTAATATCCAATGTGAAATTCCTGAACTCAACGGTGATAACTATAAAATTTGGAGAGAAAGAATTCTTCTCCAATTAGGATGGATGGACATTGATTATGTTATTCGTAAAGATGAATCACCTGCACTTTCTAATACTAGCACTCAGGCTGAAATTACCTTTATGAATGTTGGGAGCGATCAAATCGCCTCAGCATGATATACATAAAGACAAAGATAAATGCTTGTATACGTGGTTCTATCGGAGAGTGTAATTATGTTAAAGAGTTATTGAAGGCTATTGATGAACAATTTGAGTCTTCTCACAAAGCTTGCTAGCACCCTAATGAAAAGTTGTCATCAATGAGGCTCACAAGTGTTAAAGGTGTGCGTGAGCACATCATGCAAATGAGGAACATTACGGATCAATTAAAGTCTCTTGAAGTTGAGTTCTCTGAGTCTTTCCTTATGCATGTTATACTCAATTCTGTAAAAAGAAGGGACATGTAAAGAAGGACTATATCAAACATAAAGTTTGGCTTGAAAAGAAAGGTAATTACATCTCATTTGTTTGTTATGAATCTAACATGGTAGATGTACATTATAACACTTGATGATTGATTCTGGTTCAACAATCCATGTTTCTAATACTTTACAGGACTTTCTAAGCCATAGGAAGCTAGTCGGTAGTGATTAGTGTATCTATTCAGTCAATCACATGTGGAAGTAGTTGGAACATGTCAATTAGTTCTAAATTCTAGTTTTGTATTAAATTTGGAAAAGTCATTTTATATTCTAAGTTTCTCTAGAAACTTGATTTTGATTTCAAGACTTGTACTGTTTGGATATTCCTTTGAATTTTTAGATACATGTTTCAGTTTATATTATGGATCTGATCTTATTGGGAATAGTGCAGTGATTGATGGTCTTTTTCAAATTAACTTACAAAACAATGTTTCTCACAATGTGATGCATGCTAATGCTGGTATTAAAAGATGTGTTATAAATGAGAATTCCTCTATGTTATGGCACCGAAGATTAGGGCATATTTGTATTAAAAGAATTAAAAGATTGATAAATAATGGAATACTTGATGCTCGCTTAATGATCTTGATACTTGTGTGGACTGCATAAGAGGAAAGCAAACTAACAAGAAAAAGAAAGGTGCTAAGAGGAGTTTAGATATATTAGAAATTATACATACTGACATTTGTAGTCTAGATAGAGATTCTTGTAGTCAAAAATACTTTATTACCTTCATAGATGATTACTCACGATACATGTATATCTACTTGCTTCATAATAAAAGTGAAGCATTAGATACTTTTAAAGTATTTAAAGCAGAAGTAGAGAAACAATACGGTAAGCAAATAAAAATTATGAGATCAAATAGAGGTGTTGTTGGGTCCCCTTTAAGGGGGAGCGAAACCCTAAGCATGCGCAAATCAAAGTACTTGCATGGGCGGAATTAGGGTTTCTATCGGATCGCATGTTCTATATAATCAACTTTGTTTTAATTGAAAGATCATGAGAAGATCTCACCATAGCCATGGGTGGATGGAGCCTTGGAAGCAAAGAGTCGAATGCTTCTTCTCCAAAGGTGACGCACACAACAATGAAGATGGCTTGCTCCTTTGAATCCTTTGTGCTAGCAAAGCTCTTCAAAGGGTCCTTGATCGTTGGAAAAGAAAGATGAGATGATATCTCCCTTGGCCGAAAGCTCTCTTCTTCCTCTTCGTCTAAGCTCTTCGCCACACACGAGAGAGCTCCAAAGATTAGAGCCGTTGAGGCAAGCATATGCGTTTTGGCGTTACAAGACTTCCATAAAAGGAAGGTCATGAAGCCATGCGTTCATGGCTTTGAACTAATCCAAAACGCAAACTTAATTGAACCATGCGTTCACATATGTGAACCGGTTCAATTGAAGTTGGTCCAATTTCAATTGGTCCAAAGACCAAATCGAACCAAGCCAAGCCATGGTCTAGATCTCCCTTGAACCAAATGGTTCAAGATCTAACCGATCATCTCTTGATGCTCTTGATCTCACCGATCTAGCATCCACACTCTCGATCGAAGCTTACCGATCTCAAGCCCTAATCAATCAAACATGATCAGACCAGATCTCACTTACAATCAGAGGTTAAATCCCTTTCAACTGAACCAAAACAATTCAGTCCACACGATCTGACTTAAGTAAGCCATTTCATCAAATTGTGCGACCCTGAGGGTTTCCTTTAAATGTCGGTAACGATAACTTACGTTATCACGATCAGTGAGAGGTATCTAGCAACACATCACTGTCTCCCGATATAAAGGAAAGAGTCTTCCAAGACTACACCCAAACCACAGCACAAGTGTGAATCAACTTCACAAGGCATGCATGTATCCTTTGCCACTGGATGTTCTTATTGGACAAGCGGGTCAAGCTTGTAACTCCAATATGATGAGCATGATTAGATCAGATGAACATAGTCACCTGGGTATGGCCATACACTTTCTCAATCATCTCATCTAGGGGGCCCCTATAGAACATCACACTCCTTGAACAAGGAGACGGCAATCCTATATCTATCACTAGTGTCCCAACCTGACTCATGATCATTATCCAAGATAGTCTATAACCATTATATTTCAAATGATATTGAACTACCTCAAAACAATGACAATCATCATTTAGAAACACAAGTGATCTCAAGTCCGAGGACATGTGCCACTTAGTGCAAACAAGGATTATTCACATTGTGACAAGCAATTGAATATCCTAGTAGGGTCTGTCCAGTACATCCAATGTACCCATGAGTCTACATCTTATTCCATGCTCGAAGCATCCTATAAGATTAGAACACATATTAGTCTTAACCATATCAAGGCTGTCTCATGTTCACCAAGATATTTCGACTAAGGACATATAGCATGTCAGCCTAGCTGAACAGCTTTGAGACATTATTCAGAAGTACACTTATTACAGCAGACAAGGTAACAAAACTGAATAACAACCATTGCCTTTATAAACAAAAGTGTTTATACATGATACTGTTACAATCCCAATGCCTCAAACATTAGCCTTAAGGGCATACTACAACAATCTCCCACTTGCACTTAATCTAATGGTTGAGAAATCTCAAACCCATATTATTACAGTGCTTCTCATGCTTCTGCTGCGCCAGAGGCTTGGTAAGTGGGTCAGCCAGATTGTCATCTGTATTAACCTTGCAAATTTTGATCTCGCCACGATCAATGATCTCCCGGATCAAGTGAAACCGTCTCTGTATGTGCTTGGACTTCTGATGCGACCGTGGTTCCTTTGCTTGTGCAATGGCTCCAGTGTTATCACAGAAGATAACCAAAGGATCTGCACTCGAAGGAACAACACCAAGTTCCTGAACGAACTTACGAATCCACACTGCCTCCTTGGATGCTTCCGAGGCTGCAACATACTCGGCTTCTGTTGTGGAATCAGCAACAGTAGACTGTTTGAAACTCTACCACACCACTGCTCCTCCATTCAAGCTAAAAACATAGCCTGATTGCGATCGGAAATCATCCTGGTCAGATTGGAACGAAGCGTCAGTATACCCTTCTATACTGAGTTCTTCCTGACCTCCATATATCAAGAACATATCTTTGGTCCTCCGAAGATATTTTAAAATGTTCTTGACTGTAATCCAGTGCGCCAGACCTGGATTACTTTGGAATCGACTGGTCACGCTTAACCCGTAAGCGACGTCTGGGCGAGTACACAACATCGCATACATAATGGACCCAATAGCCGAAGCATAAGGCGTATTGTCCATTTCATCTTTCTCAGTCTGTGTTTGTGGACACTGACTCTTCGAAAGATTCAGACCATGTCTGACTGGAAGATATCCTCTTTTAGAATTCTCTAAATGAAATCTTTCTAGGATTTTATCGATGTAAGTACTCTGGCACAGCCCGAGAAGCCTCTTAGATCTATCTCTGTAGATCTTCACACCTAATACATAGGCTGCTTCTCCTAAATCTTTCATCTGAAAACATTTTCCTAACCATGCTTTAACAGCATGCAGTTCAGGAATATCGTTTCCAATGATTAAGATATCATCGACGTAGAGGACTAGGAAAGTAACCACGCTCCCACTAAACCTCTTATATACTCACGGGTCATCTTCGTTCTTGATGAAACCAAACTCAGAGATTGATTCATCAAAATGAATATTCCAGCTTCTAGATGCTTGTTTCAGTCCATAAATGGACTTCTTTAACTTGCATATTTTATGACGATCTGATGGATTAGTGAAACCTTCCGGTTGTGTCATATACACATTCTCATCCAGATTTCCATTAAGGAAAGTAGTTTTCACATCCATCTGCCAGATCTCATAATCGTAATATGCAGCTATCGCGAAAAGAATCCGAATAGACTTAAACATGGCTACAGGAGAGAAAGTTTCATCATAATCTATCCCGTAGATTTGTTTGAAACCTTTCGCAACTAGCCTGCCTTTATAGGTAACCACGTTACCATCCATGTCAATCTTCTTCTTGAAGATCCATTTACAGCCTATAGGGATTACTCCCGGAGGCGGATCAACCAAATCCCAGACTTGGTTATCTGACATGGAGTCCATCTCGGCTCGCATAGCTTCGAGCCATCTAGCTGACTCCGGTCCACTGACCGCATCCGCATAAGTAAGGGGTTCATCATTATCAATGATGTAGACTCCGTCATAGCGCTCAGGCTGTCGACGGATCCTTCCCGATCTTCGCGGTTCCCGTGATATCTGAGCCTCAGGTTGTTCAATAACCTGATCCACTGGCTCTGGCTCATCCAACTGTGCTTGACTACTTTGTCCTTCCTCTGGATTCTCATCCAGTTTTATTTCTCTCCCACTGGCTTCTTGCAGAAGAAATTCCTTCTCAAGAAATATTGCCGTCCGAGCAACAAATACTTTGTTCTCTTTGGGATCGTAGAAATAATAACCCTTAGTTTCCTTAGGGTAACCGACAAAGATGCATTTCTCAGATCTGCTCTCCAGTTTCCCAGAGGCGAGCTTTTTGACATAAGCCTCGCAACCCCAGATCCTGATAAATGTCAAGCTTGGCTGTTTCCCATACCATAACTCATATGGCGTCTTTGAAACTGCCTTGGATGGCACTCGGTTTAGTACCTTTGCAGCTGTTTCCAGTGCAAATCCCCAAAAGGAGTAAGGTAGAGTAGCCTGACTCATCATAGAACGAACCATATCAAGTAACGTTCTATTTCTCCTCTCGGACACACCATTCCATTGCGGTGTTCCTGGCGGAGTGAGCTGTGAGATAATCCCACACTCCTTTAGATAGTTAGTAAACGCATGACTCAGGTATTCTCCACCTCGATCAGAACGAAGTGCCTTGATATTTCGGCCTAGCTGATTCTGTACTTCATTTTTGAACTCTTTGAACTTGTCAAAAGATTCACTCTTATGTCTCATAAGATAGACATACCCATATCTACTGAAATCATCAGTAAAGGTAATGAAGTACTGATAGCCACCTCTGGCATGTTTACTAAATGGCCCACACACATCACTGTGTATAAGGTCAAGTAAACCTGAAGCCCTTTGACCTTTGTTGGGAAAAGGAGACTTCGTCATTTTACCCATTAAACAAGCTTTGCATGTATCAATCTCCTTATAGGAGAATGATCCCAGCAGTCCATGATCATGTAACCGCTTAATGCGCTTCTTGTTAATATGGCATAAACGACTATGCCATAACAAGGTGCTGTCATCAGCATACTTGGCTTTCTTATTATCAATGTTTTGTATAGAATTTTCCATGTCCAACATGAATAACCCATTGTTAATTGAACCAGTAGCATAAACAATATTATCAAGAGAAAGTACACACTTTGAAATATTGCATTCAAAGGCAAATCCTTTCCTGACAAGAGCAGGAATCGAGATAATATTTTTGGTAATACTGGGTACAAAGTAACAATTGTTTAATTCTAATACAATGCCAGATGGTAATGAGATGAAATAATCCCCTACAGCAACAGCAGCAACCCGTGCCCCGTTTCCAACGCGTAGGTCCACCTCATGCTGTCCCACCTGTCTTCTTCTCTTGAGTTCCTGTACATTTGAACAAATGTGAACTCCACATGCAGTGTCCAACACCCATGAAATGGAAGAAGATGAAAACATGACTTCCGTCACGAATATACCTGAGCCAGAAGCAAGGCTTCCCCTCTTATCTCCTTGGAGCGCTTTACAGTCCTTTTTCCAGTGACCCAGCTGGCCACAGTGGAAACATCTGTATTCCTTTGACCGCTTGACCTTTTGCTTCAGAGCCTTGCTGTAGTTCTTGACAGGGGCCTTGCCCTTCTTCCCCTTCTTCTTGTTCCTAGAAGGAACCATTAAGACAGAGGTTGAAGGCTTTCCCTTCAGAGTCTCCTCAGTAGTCAAGAGCATATTCAGCAGCTCTGCCGGAGTACAATCGATTTTGTTCATATTAAAATTAATAATGAACGCATCGAAAGAGGGCGGGAGAGACTGCAGAATAATGTCTACAGCAAGCTCCTGGTTGATGGTATGCCCCAGTTTCTCCAGAGCCTCCTTGTGCCCAATCATCTTGAGCACGTGAGCTCCCACTGGGCTTCCTTCAGCCAGTTTGCTCTGAAAGAAAAGCTTTGTCAGATTATAGCGTTCTGTCCTCGCCTGTGCAGCATACAGCATCTTGAGGTTCGCTATAATCTCTATAGCCGACATATCCTCATGCTGACGCTGCAGCGGTGGCGTCATAGACGCTAGCATCAGGCAAGCGACATCAATGCTATCATTGACGTGCTTTTCATAGGCATCGCGAACCGCCCTTGCGGCGTTCGCAGCGGGTTGAGGCGGTATAGCCGTCTCGAGGACATACAGTTTCCTCTCAGCCTTAAGAACGATCTTAAGGTGTCCGAACCAGTCTGAGAAGTTTGGCCCAGCAAACTTCTCCCTTTCCAGTAGGGATCGCACATTGAAGCT
This sequence comes from Costus lasius, assembly GCA_027563935.2. NCBI lineage: Eukaryota > Viridiplantae > Streptophyta > Magnoliopsida > Zingiberales > Costaceae > Costus > Costus lasius. The sequence goes on along the minus strand of CM050448.1, from coordinate 16,753,217 downwards.
CATGGTGTTCGTTGCTGCAGGAATCTACAACAATGCAAGAACAGCAAGGTCAGTATCAATGTTTAGAATCAATCCAGGACTTAAGAAAGATTCTTTTCTCACTATTTTATCTGACTGAAAAATCCATTAAACAGTCCGAAAGAGTAACACTCTTTTAGTGAGATGGGATCCAGATTTCATACTTGGTCTCCGCGTCCCGCTCAGGCGAGATAAGATGCACAGAGAGTACAAGCACTAATCTCTGGTAGGCAGTCCCTGCCAATCGCCAACCCGTGCGATTCCCCTTCATCTGGGCAATCCAGCCGACTGTGCCAACTGAGTTGGTACAACACAGTCTCTGACCCCGCAGATGGCTGCCTCCATGTGCTACCATATGCCCCATATGTAGCCTACATGGTCAAGCTGACCTGACCTACTCCCTGGACCACCACGTGCTATGCTGAGCAACGAGAAGCGATAAATCCCTTCTCTGTAACACGCAGGTGAAATCGCGCACCGTCTGAAGATAGATGGACGTGCCCACTGAGTGGGTACAACACGGCTCCAACGATAGTCAGAACAGTGAAGTTTCGCGTCAGAAGGCTAACGAGCTTGATATTTTAGCGTTGGATTTTAACGGTCTTTTATCTTCTTACTATCAGGCAAATCCTATGGCTATAGCAGAAGATAAACTCATGCAATTCTAATTATAAAAGCAATAAATAGAAAGCATGCTGATCTTATGTGGTAAAAGCCCATGAACCCTAAGTAAGACCTTAAGTTATCTTAAGTCTTCACTTGCTTCTTGGGTCTTTTGCATCTCATCTGGTCCAACCCAGGGCCCTAGCGCTCAATGCAGCTCAGGTGCGCCCACCAGCTGAATGCGCCTCTGCGATGTGTGCTTTTGTGTTCTTGTCTAATTAAAATACATTTTAATCTATCTAGACAAGCTTGACTCGCAGGTCAATTATACAATAAATTAATTAAAAATGTGATTCGCAGATCACAAAAATAATAATTTACCAGGCTCGCAGGCCCCAGCACAGCACACAATAAAGGGCATCCCACATAAGATTAAATAAACAAGCATCATGGCATCATTCAATCAACATGTGATCCATCACATAAGAAAATAAAATTTTGAAAACCCATTGGCATCAATTTTACTTTACTTATGTGCTCCTACAACCTTACAACGGTCCATTAATAGGGATCCACTCATCATGTCTAGTTTGATCCATGCCCTTGCATGCACCAAGTCTTAACTGACTTGCGTTGACCTAATGGTCAACCATGCATGCCCTAAGGGCTGAACAACCAACATGAGTTCTGGCAAGCGGGTGTGACCCCGGGCCTAACTCATGTGTGTTCACTGGTTGTCTCAACCAGACCTCGCTACACGCCTGTGATGCAGTCGACCTATAGCCACCTCGTGCTTGCGCACAGGTGCCATCTGGTCGACCCATCTAGGCTGTCAGATGGTCTGATCAGACTAGTTAGATCTTACTTAGAGGATGATTTCAACCCTACTAACCCGTCTAAGGGTTTATAGCAGGCGCCACTTAGATCTAATGGTGATAGGCGCGCAAGATGTAAGTTTGGAAAAACAACTACAACAAGCGCAAACAAACAACATGCGCCAAACAAGATAAACAAGATACATCTAATATCTAGCATGTTAATCTTTGCATGTTGATAACCCATAGATCTAGACATGAGCGCAAACTTCTCCAAGCAATGATACAAGCGCAAACAAATATGGTAGCACATAGTATCATGTAAGCGCAAGAACATAGTATCATGTAAGCGCAAGTAAACAAAGCATCAAGAGAGCGCAACATGGAATCATGAGTGGATCACAATCTTAACAAAGCAATCATATAGATCTACTGAAAACCCTGCTCTGATACCAGTTGTTGGGTCCCCTTCAAGGGGGAGCGAAACCCTAAGCATGCGCAAATCAAAGTACTTGCATGGGCGGAATTAGGGTTTCTATCGGATCGCATGTTCTATATAATCAACTTTGTTTTAATTGAAAGATCATGAGAAGATCTCACCATAGCCATGGGTGGATGGAGCCTTGGAAGCAAAGAGTCGAATGCTTCTTCTCCAAAGGTGACGCACACAACAATGAAGATGGCTTGCTCCTTTGAATCCTTTGTGCTAGCAAAGCTCTTCAAAGGGTCCTTGATCGTTGGAAAAGAAAGATGAGATGATATCTCCCTTGGCCGAAAGCTCTCTTCTTCCTCTTCGTCTAAGCTCTTCGCCACACACGAGAGAGCTCCAAAGATTAGAGCCGTTGAGGCAAGCATATGCGTTTTGGCGTTACAAGACTTCCATAAAAGGAAGGTCATGAAGCCATGCGTTCATGGCTTTGAACTAATCCAAAACGCAAACTTAATTGAACCATGCGTTCACATATGTGAACCGGTTCAATTGAAGTTGGTCCAATTTCAATTGGTCCAAAGACCAAATCGAACCAAGCCAAGCCATGGTCTAGATCTCCCTTGAACCAAATGGTTCAAGATCTAACCGATCATCTCTTGATGCTCTTGATCTCACCGATCTAGCATCCACACTCTCGATCGAAGCTTACCGATCTCAAGCCCTAATCAATCAAACATGATCAGACCAGATCTCACTTACAATCAGAGGTTAAATCCCTTTCAACTGAACCAAAACAATTCAGTCCACACGATCTGACTTAAGTAAGCCATTTCATCAAATTGTGCGACCCTGAGGGTTTCCTTTAAATGTCGGTAACGATAACTTACGTTATCACGATCAGTGAGAGGTATCTAGCAACACATCACTGTCTCCCGATATAAAGGAAAGAGTCTTCCAAGACTACACCCAAACCACAGCACAAGTGTGAATCAACTTCACAAGGCATGCATGTATCCTTTGCCACTGGATGTTCTTATTGGACAAGCGGGTCAAGCTTGTAACTCCAATATGATGAGCATGATTAGATCAGATGAACATAGTCACCTGGGTATGGCCATACACTTTCTCAATCATCTCATCTAGGGGGCCCCTATAGAACATCACACTCCTTGAACAAGGAGACGGCAATCCTATATCTATCACTAGTGTCCCAACCTGACTCATGATCATTATCCAAGATAGTCTATAACCATTATATTTCAAATGATATTGAACTACCTCAAAACAATGACAATCATCATTTAGAAACACAAGTGATCTCAAGTCAGAGGACATGTGCCACTTAGTGCAAACAAGGATTATTCACATTGTGACAAGCAATTGAATATCCTAGTAGGGTCTGTCCAGTACATCCAATGTACCCATGAGTCTACATCTTATTCCATGCTCGAAGCATCCTATAAGATTAGAACACATATTAGTCTTAACCATATCAAGGCTGTCTCATGTTCACCAAGATATTTCGATTAAGGACATATAGCATGTCAGCCTAGCTGAACAGCTTTGAGACATTATTCAGAAGTACACTTATTACAGCAGACAAGGTAACAAAACTGAATAACAACCATTGCCTTTATAAACAAAAGTGTTTATACATGATACTGTTACAATCCCAAGGCCTCAAACATTAGCCTTAAGGGCATACTACAACAGGAGGATATTATGGTAGATACACTTAGAATGGACAAGCACCTGATCCATTTGCTAACTTTCTTTAAGAGCATGGGATAGTGACCCAATACACCATGTCAGGTTCACCTGATCAAAATGGTGTGACAGAAAGAAAAAACAGGACATTATTAGATATGGTGTGAAGTGTGCTTTGTAACTCCAAACTTCCTAAATCATCATGGACTGAAGCTCTTAAAACAACAGTGTATATATTAAATCAAGTTCCAACCAAAGTTGTTTCAAATACACCATTTGAATTATGAAAAGGTTGGAAACCGAGTTTGAAACATATACGCGTTTGGGGATGCCCTTCTGAAATAAGAGTTTATAATCCAAATGAGAAGAAGCTGGACCCAAGGACTATAAGAGGGTATTTCATTGGATATGCCGAAAAGTCTAAGGGATATAGGTTTTATTATCCATCAAATAACATTAGGTTTGTGGAATCAAGGAATACTAAATTTCTTGAGAGTGACTTGATTAGTGGGAGTGATCTATCTCATGACTTAGTTCATGAGAGAGACATTTCTAATAATCAAACTCCTACTACAAGTGATAGGTTGATTATTATTCATACCACCCATCAATGTCAAACAGGTGTTGAACAATCAATTAATGAAACTCCATAAATCATTACTGATAATAGTCTAGTAGATCTAGTAGTTCCACAATTATCAAAAAATGTGGAGCAACCAGTTGAGCAACATTCTCCTCAAGAAACTCCTCATGAAAATGTTAACACAACATTAAGAAGATCAACTAGAGAAAAGAGATCAACAATACATAATGATTATATTATGTATCTGCAAGAATTTGATTTCAATGTTGGAGCTGAAAATGATCCTGAAATGTTTTCACAAGCTATGCGTTGTAATAAATCTATATTGTGGTATGATGCCATACAGGATGAGATAAATTCAATGGCAACTAATAATGTCTGGGATCTTGTCACATTACCAAATGGTGCAAAAGCCATTGATTGTAAATGAGTCTTTAAAACAAAAAAGAACTCATTAGGCAATGTTGAGAGATATAAAGCTAGACTTGTAACTAAAGGATTTACTCAACGAGGAGGAATTGACTATACGAAGACTTTTTCTCCTGTACCTAGAAAAGATTCCTTTCGAATTATTATGACATTAGTTACACATTTTGATTTGGAATTACATAAAATGGATGTGAAAATGGCATTTATGAATGGTGATTTAGATGAGGTTGTTTATATGAAACAACCAGAAGGATTCTCCTCTAGTAAAGGTGAGAATTTAGTGTGTAAGCTTAAAAAGTCTATATATGTATTGAAACAAGCGTTCTGCCAATAGTATTTAAAATTTTATGATATTATCTCTTCATTTGGTTTTGAAAAAATGTCATGGATCAATGTATATACCATAAGGTTAGTGGGAGCAAAATTTATTTTCTTGTTCTATATGTAGATGATATTTTACTTGCCACTAATGATAATGGAATATTATATGAGGTGAAACAAATTTGTAAGGTCTCTTGAGAGGTGGAAGGGTTGGCTCCCTTAGGGGGTTTTGGTTTGGCCCTTTTGATCTTAATCTTGGGGTCATGACACCTTAAGATGTAAGAATCATCTTGCCTTTGGTGCTACCCGTTAATATCATATAACCAAGGTTCTCCTAGTGGACATGGTATGTGTTGGTGTATATGCCCTGAGACCTAGTATTGATCCATATTTGTACTACTTGACATTGATATTTATATATTATTCCGGCATTGTTATTATCTATGTTTGTCTACATCTGCGATTATGTACTTACATGATAATATCCCTGGAGACAGATTGGATCTGTGCTCAAATGGTTGTCCCCAGTCGATATACTTGAGTAGATAAGGGACAGCTCTGGTACTTGTGAGATTAGTATATGGGCTGGTTAGGCACAAAGTGCTAATGCAGACATATGAGTATATCAATGATGAATATATTAGACCGACCCGCTGTGAGGCAATGACTTGGTGTCATGAGTTATCCTCACAAGTGATAGGAGATGCATTGATCCCTTGACTTGAGGTCATTGGCAATTCTATATGGTTAGGAAAATGCTTTGATACAACCTAACACCTCACCGTAGTTGGGAGGTCATAACGGTTGTCATTGAGTATGTCACGACCCATACGAGAAGGTCAATGGACAGACATAGGATTTGCCCCTTCCTAAGGGAAGCTTGATATCCAGGGAGCTCCTCTATGGTTCTATGACTGAAAGTGTATGGCCATACCCAGGTGAGAACCTGATTTAGTCATGACCATGTGATTGGATGAAAACAAGTGGTGACACACTTGTCCAATCGGATATCAGTACGGCAAAGAGACTGTAATGCATCTGTACTTAGTTGCGATGATGGGGATGTCGATGTCGATATCCATTCCAATGACATGGGTAGCAGCGATGCACTGCTAGGTGCCACTCACTGCTTGTGGTGACCTTTGGTCAGCATTGTTAACGTTAGAAGAACCTACAGGGTCACACACCAAGATACTCGAGTTCTCATATTGATCGGGAAGCCTTATGATCGAGTTATTGGATAACTTGAATCTATTTGGAAGATTTCATCAGTGCCAATGGGCCTGATGAGATGGAAGAAACTTATTGGCGCCAACTTCCGTTTTTGGCATATTGACCAAATTAACCATGGTTAGCCTCATTTGACCTTGGGTTAAGTTGGATTGGATCCAATGGCTTGGTTAACATGCATAATGGACTTTGGGCTAGGCCCATTGCTTCATTGGGCTCACTAATAAGTTGTCATGAAGAGAAGAAAGGCTCAAAAGGGTATAATGGGGAGGAATTATCCCTATAGGCGCCTAAGGGGCATAATGGGGTGATGCTTAGCGCCTTTGCTTCATTTGGAAGTAAAGGGCGCCTCCCCCTTCATCCCTTGATGGAAAGCATGCCTCTATGGCATAGCTTGAGGTGCAAGGCAAGTCTTGGGCTGATATGGTGCTTGGGCTATTATGGATAGGTTGAATGAGGTTTATGGTAAAGTCTTGGAGACTTTCCTTACCTCAAACCCACTTGATCCTAGCCGCACACTTGTCATGATCCTAGCCATTGCCCAAACCGCCTCTTGGCCTTTAAAAGAGACCCTAGCCGCCCTCTCTCATGTGTTCTATTCCTTGGAGGCATGAGCAACACCAAGAGGGGCGAAAGCAAGGGCTATTGGCGCATCTTCCATCTTGAGGGCCGCAAGCTTCAACCTTCTTCCTCCTCTTGGTGCAAGGGAAGCAAGTCTTCTTCTCCTCCTCTTGGTGCAAGAAGGACTTGGGCTTGGCGACTTCATCATCTCCCTTCCTCTTCTATTAGCGCATCTTGCTTGAAGGTGGCGCAAGCATAGAAGAAGGTGACAAAGGCTTGGATCTTCTTCCCGAGGCTAGCACCGGGCATGGAAGAAGAGATCTTGAGGCATCCGTGTGTGTGAGATTGCAGAGGGCGAACACTTGGGCGCCTACCTTGACATCGGCATCACCTTGCTCTAGGTATTTTCTATCTCATCGTGTCGACTCCCTCACTTGACGATCTTCACTGGGTTTTTGGGACTTGCTCGTTTCGGGGATATTTCTTTCACTGTGCAATGTATTTGTGTAATCTATATCTCTAAAAATTATAAAATATCCTCGAGGTTTTCCAACAGTGGTATCAGAGTGACTTGCGAGACTCGAACAATGTAATTTCATGCTTTTCTATGCTCACATGCAATATCTCAATTTTCACAAATTGCATGATCACATGACAAACGTTTTTTCTAAGTAGGAAAAATTAGGGTTTCTTGTTCCTATCATCTTTTCAATCTCTTTTGGATTTTTGGGTTATTTTTCTTGCTTGATTTAAAGATCAAAGGCGCACGCAATTTTGTCAAGTAGGATGGGCATTGTGTCTTCGGACTGGCCGGGTCTCTTGATCTGACAAAAATTTCCAGCCGAAAGGATCTATGAAATCATCATGAAAAATTAATTGCAAATAACCAAAAGATTTATGATAAGGAGATGAGGAAAAAAGACTAGTTTTATGAAAAAGTAAAATTTCAGATTTTATGTTTTTCATGAGCATGTAGAATTGCATGAGTAAATACCTAGTTTGTGCATAGTATTGTGATCATGAGTCAAGCCCCTTTGCATGCCGGTGATGTACTCTTGTGAGGCCTGCGTGCCGCTTTTCTTTTTGCTTTTAACTAAGAGGAAGATTAGGGTAGCGTATATCACTTGAAGCAATGGCGCATGCATGCTTGCTTGCGCACCTTGAACAGTGGCGCAAGAAGCACCCTTCCTTGATGGCACATGGTGAGTGGCGCAACTTGACTTGGCCGAGCCTTAGGGCTTGTGTGCTAAGTCTATTGGCCCTTACATGGTGGCGCATCACCCTTGGAGGAAGCCCATGACATTGGCCGAACCTATGAGGGTGCTTCTAGGGTTTACCCTATGATGTACCTCTACGGTTTGAGAGCTAAACTGTGGTGAGGAGGACCTTGGAGCCAACCTTGAAGACCAAGCTAGAGGTTGGCTAGGCTAGGTCTAGTTTTAGGGGCTTGAGTCCTAGGTCAAGAATTGAACCTCCTTTTTGGCATGGGTTGGTTCAATGTCTTGAATAGGTTATGATCACATCATTGTTTTATTGCTTTCAGTATCTGCCAAAGCATGCCTGTGATGTTTTATCGTTATGTTATCACTATAGGACTGCATGCCTGTAATGTTAGACATAAGATAAAACTAAGACGATGAGACTTGAAAAACCCTCAATCAACTCCTTGATCATGTCAAAAGTCAACTGATTGACCTAGATATGCTCAGATCAATTTCAGCCATTGATTTAGATTTAGATTTGATTCATCATAACCATTCATGTAAATTTGCCCATCCGAGTCTCAGATCAAAGATCTCATATCATATTTGGAAATATCAAGTTTGAGTTGATAGGGATCGACACCTTGATCATGTCACAACTCAACCGATTGACCCAAATATGCTCCGATCATTCTTAGCCGTTCATTTATTTTATATTTAGATCTGAACCGTTGGATTTAAAATAAACAAATCTGCACCGTTGGATTTAAATTTTTAACTCGGATTGATTTGAACCGTGCGATTTCACGTGAAGTGATCTGCGCCATCGGATTTTATGCTGATCTGAATCGTTGATTTGAATTGGACGAATCTCATCCGTTAGATTTAATTTATTTGATCAAATTGATTTTGGGCGCGTCTGATTTTACTTAAAGTGATCAGGACCATCGATTTTATTTGGATCTGGATCGTCAATCTGAAGAGGACGAATCTCAACCGTTGGATTCAATTTATTTGATGAGCTTGATCTTGACCGTCCGATTTCGTATGAAATGATCTAGGGCGATGATTTGATTTAGATCTGGACTGTCCATTAAAAATGAATTAATCTCAACCGTTCGTTTATTTCTTCGTCTCTCCCGTCGACGGTGGCGGCGAACTAGACTAGGGTTCATCGCCGTCGGCTGCTCGTCGTTCCTCTGACTAATCGGCGCTAGGAATACCTTTTCTAGGTCGAGGAGGACTTGCGGCTGGAGTTTGACGCCGTTTGGTGGAGTATCGGCAGCGAATCAGAGCTTTGATGAAAACAGGGGTCGCCAACATTAAATCATTTGATTCCGGTGATTTGTCTGTCAGAAGGTCGGATCCTTCTGATCACTGATTCACATGACCCAGGAGAAGGTGTGGTTGAAGTTTTGGCTCGATCAGATGCTTGGATTCAATAGAAGGATTGTTTGAAGATTCAGTGTTGAGTGAAGGATGGAGACGAGCATGCCTTGTATTGGTCAACTCTCAATTTTGACCTAATTCCATTGGCTGTAACCAGATTCGAACTCTGATTTTCTCAATCTCTGATTTTTTTTGTATGCTGTGGAGTCCACACCTAATTTCTCTTATATATTTTCTTTGTTAGAATGATTTATTTCGGAGTTTACTCTTCATCAAAATAGATATTTATTTCGGAGTTGTTTCTCCATTATGGTGTGTTTATTTCAGAGTTGTCTCTCTATCAAAATAGACCGAGGGAGCAGTGTCAGCGTCTCGACGTTGTGATTTCTTTTTTCTTTTCTCCTCCCCTTTTTTTTCATGTGTCTGGCCGCTCTTTTATAGGAGATGAGTGGAGAAAATTTATTATTATTATTTTTTGATTTTATATTTTATTATTATTTTATTATTTTTTATTTTTTATTTTTATTTGATTTTGTCTTTTATTATTTTTATATGCACTTACTCATTCCCCCTCTCTTAACCGCAGAATTGATTTTATTTATTTTTTTTTTTTTTTTGCTATTTTGGTTTTGCTTATTCTCTCCTTCTTTTTTTTTCTTTTTTTTAAAATCCAAATTTTCACCTTTTTTATTTTTTATATTTTTATTATTTTTTATTTTTTTAATGAAAATAATTGGTCCAACAAACAGTCTACCCCCGCCTCCTCCTAGCTTGACGACGACGTCCCCTCCAGAACAATTGGTCGTAGAGATGTCAACGGGTCGGGTACCCGTGACTTTTGGCCAAACCCGAACTTGAACCGACCCGACCTGACCCAAACCAGAACCCGACTAAACCCGAGTCGGGTATTTAAATGGGTACCCGCGGGTACCCGTTTAAATTAAAATATTTATTTTTAAATTATTTTTATAAAATATAACTATAAAATAATAATAATAATAAATATATTTATTAAAAATTATTTTATTATATAAATATAAAATTTTATTTTTTTTATTATATATTAATCAGGTATCGGGTATCTTAATCGAGTACCCGAACCTGACCCGATTAGCTAATCGGGTACCCGAACCCTCCATAAACGGGTCGGGTCAGGTCGAGTACCCGCGAGTTCGGGTACCCATTGGCACCCCTAGTTGGTCGGCGAGAGGCAACGCTGCAAGCCTCGCTTGTTTCTGAAATCGTTTATCACTTCCTTTCCTATGTTTTAAGTTTCAGTGCTTAATCTAATGTGATTAGCTTTTTGATGCAGGTAACTAACGTGTTTGGAGATACTGAAATATCTGATCTTTGGCACAACTAGGAAGAACCTATTTTGCTCTATGTCATGGAATACTTGGCTACATTCGATAGTCACCAGGCCATCTTGTGCAATATATCAAATCTTGCTAAGTGATAAATTTCAGTTACTCTGTTATGTCCTAATCTGATTAGTCTTCTTGCCGCATATATGTTACATGTTGGACAAGCATTTGACCCTCTAGTTTTGGTCCAACTGAAAATATATATTTAGTTCTAATACTGGGTTTAATTAGTTCTGAAAAAGGATCACTAGATGCTCCTACAGTAGCAAGTTGATCGGTTAATTCAATTTCGACAGGGTGCAAATATCTAAATTTCACCCTTTTAGATACTTTTTCAGACCCATTGCCGATATCCTTCTATTTTCTGGGTTATTTTTCAAGTAAAATAGAAATTGGGATATTTTTCTATTCTTTCATTCATATTACGAATTTTCTTGTAATAATTATGTATTTTATTCATTTTTTTTTATTTCATTTTTATTTATTTTATTTAATCAATTTGATTGGTATAGCTACTTTCATAAACGATTATTCTATATAGCATCATATTTTATTTGTTTCCGAAATTCTGATTTTATTTTAAAGGTAATTAAATTTTAATTCAGTAGATTTGCACAATAGTATCTCCTCCTACATCAAGTTCTTAGTCATTATATTTGGTCTTTAATTGTAAACATACGTACCCTTTAGCATAAAGTACAAATGGCCACATCATCATTGCTTCTATCTGCTATTGATCCTGCCAAAAGAGTGTTTGTGATTTTAGTTAACTTGTTCCGAAGGAGTTATTTGAGAGTGATTGCTGTACCAGGGAAAGCGTGGGTGAAGGTGTCCCAAATGCTTGGTCCCTTGCCACCTTCTCTAGCTGCTCCTTCATACTGCATGCGTGCAGATCATAATGAGCAAGCTAGCTAGCTACAGATGATCAAATTAATTAATAGCATCATGCAATTGTCTGACCTGGTAAGCAGCGGAGGCGGCTCCAAAGGTGAAACCCGCCGGAAAACTGCTTCTATTGGCAGCCTCCGCCGCCGTCTCCGCAGCAAATGCAGTGTTGTAATCAGCTTCCAAGATCAATATGAATATCAATGCAGACGACAAGAACTGCAGCGCGAAGCTGAGTGCCGCAGATATTGTTGTCTGAGCCATGAATTGGATCCATTGCATGCAATTTGATGGTGGCACTTTGGGACTGACGCAATATAGAGAGAAGGAATTAGATCAAGTCAGCTGCACCGACAGCCTGAGAGACTCGACGAGATCAGTACGCAGACGGTAGACGACGACGTGGACAAGGCTAAAGCGCAAGACATGACTGCAATGGAGTTTTAAATGGCGGGAGAAACCCTATTTGGCAATTAGTCCTCTTCGTTGAATATAAAAAAACTTAAAAGATTTTCTTGATTTGAATCATGGCTAAAGACGGATTTGACAGTGATGAGCTCTATTTAGCTTGTTAATATGCAGCGGTTAAACAATTCAATCAAAGCTGAGCTAGTCAAGAGCAACGTGTCATGGGAATGCAGCCTCATGGCCCATAGATTTACCATAAATTTACGAAATATTGTAGTTGGATTAGAGATCACTTTATTCACTCCACAGATTGATACAAATGTGGCCCTTATGTGTCCTTCAAGTACAATTACTACTTGAGAAATTTCTTGAACCAGTGAGCAGAGATCTTGGGGTATCTCTTTAATCTATTTTTGTAATCCACATATATAATGCCGAATCGAACAGTATAGCCATTTCTCCACTCAAAATTATCCAGCAACGACCATGCGAAATAGCCCCTCACATTAACTCCTTCCCTGCATGTTCATTTAGAAAATTAATAAACAGTGTATTGTTCTCTTTAATCACAAACACAGATACCTGATAGCTTTGTACAGGAAGTAGAGATGCTTTCTGTAGTAGTCGATCCTCATATCATCTCGTAGAGCCTTCTCAAGTGGCCATGAAGCATTGTTGGCCTCATCAACTCCTGGTTAATTGAGAGGTAAAGCTTATTCTCGCAGTTTCATAGTGAGATGGCACAAAATTAAGGCTAACTTAATTACCATTCTCCGTGATGTAGATTAGGGGGTTGTTGTATTTGTTCTTGACGTAAAGCAGGAGTTCTCTGAAGCCTTGTGGGTAAACAAACAACCAAGCAGACGCAGCCTGCACACATTTTTGCAATTTTTATGTGATTAGCTTGGTAGAATTAATGACATATTATGAGCTACTTGTAGGAGAAGAGAAAAGGGAAGAGATGTAGTTTACCTGAGGGCCAATAGGAACCCCTCTACGTACACCCGACTCCAGAATGTGTGTATCTGAGTCATAGCTCACATTTACTCTTCTCAAGAGAGAAAAGCTATTGGCGTAGTGTGTCGTATAATAATTCAGCCCGAGGAAGTCGAATGAGTCTTTAACTAATTGAGATTGCTTCGAAGTGAATGTTGGAAGTCGATCCCGGACGATTGCTCTCATGGAAAACGGGTAGTCCCCTTGCGTCAATGGGTCCATAAACCTGCAAATTGAATATTAGGGTTCTTTTATAAAACAGAGAGAGAAAAGCAATCGGTACTCACCATCCAAACATGAAATCTAGAGACCTAGAAACTGCGTCAAAATCGGCCTTGGAATTCGAGTAAGGCACGAACCAGTGAGTCACCAGAGTGATGCCAATCTTTCCCTTCTGATTTTTCTGAGGAAGACAGCGAGTTGGATGGATTATAATTACGCGTTGTTTGAAATTAATTAAGAAAGTGATAGCAAGAACAGTTCGGTCAAATACTTGGTATTTGTCTCTGTATGTCTTGACAGCAGCCGCATGGGCCAGCAGCAAGTGATGGCCGCAAATGTATGGCTCTCGACTGGAGTCACCGGCCGTGCAGTTGGCATTTTCAAACGAAGAACATCTTCCGGGAGCATTTGTGCCGGTGGAGTAACCATTCTTGCAGTAGGACCATGGTTGGTTGAATGTGATCCAGTGCTTCACTCTATCTCCAAACTCTCTAAAGCATATCTCAGCGTAATCTCGATAGTCATCTCTGCAAATTTTGATTCATCGGATACATTCTCTGGTTGATGAAAATTGTACTGTTGCCGATGGAACAGACCGCCATGAACTGAATTATTAAAACTTGGAAACTTACACGACATGTGGGCTAAGGAAGCCCTTGTACTTTGATTCAAGAGCCTGAGGAAAATCCCAATGGAAGAGGGTCACAAAGGGCTGGATTCCTGCAAGTTTGCAAGTATTCATTTCTTGTGTTGTTGATAGATAACCAGAAATGATTTGAAGAAGCTATACCAATACCAACCATTGGCAAGAAGATCATTGATAAGATTGTTGTAGAAAAGTATGCCTTCCTTGTTCACTCCTCCACTTAAACTTCCCTCTGATTAAAGGTCAAATTAATACCATTCCTTTGTTTAGTAGCTAAAAATTCTACTATACAAAACCAAACAATGACTAATTCCATGACAGGTACTTGGTAGAATTCTTGGCCAAGAAAAAGAGAATCTGAAGGCGTCCATGCCCATATATTTCAAGAAACCGATGTCCTCCTGCACAATTCAGTTTATCCACAAGCTCTTGAATACTTGATTTTGGCCTTCATTAGCAAGAATTAGTTTGTTTTACCTTGTAGCGATGATAAAAATCAATGGCCACATCGCCATTGCTTCCGTCGATTATCACTCCTGCCAAACAACCATAGTTTACATTAAAATTTTATTCATTAATATAAAAAATAGTCCTACAGGATAGGGCTGAATTTTTATGATTCACAGTTTTGTGCACAACATTTAATTGGAAATAGTGTTAAAATAAAATAATAAAATAGAGGAATAGACACATTTAGTTCAAGGGTACTAGTCAATGAATTAAATTAGGCATATACATCACGATGAAAGTTAATCATGTATATAGTAGAATAATCAATTAAAATCCCATTAGGTGGAACTGGAGAAATACAAAAAATAAATCTATCCATCCAATCTTCCAAGTTTGACTAGTAAAAAGGAATTTTCAAAGTCAAACCATATACCTCGTCAACCACTCAACACTAAAAATATTTTCCTTAATCTGACACTTGCGATATAGCTAGCAAATTATTTCAGGAAAACTAGAGAGAGAGAGAGTATGCTGTACCAGGGTTGTTGTGGATGAAGGTATCCCAAATGCTTGGCCCCTTGCCACCTTCTTTAGCTGCACCTTCATACTGCAAGAATGCATGGAGATCATAATCAACAAAGAACATGTTAGAGTTTGGAAGGAGTAGTGGGAAGGAAAGGATGCAGCGGAAGAAAGCTGTGGAAGGAAGACACTAGAAGGACAAAAGCTTTGTTGCTTAACTTCTCCAAAACTTACATTACATAGAGGACCCATGGTCCTTCTATAGACATTTCCACCGACATTGGAAGTCGGTTTGGAAATTTCTTGGACAACCTACACAAATCAACCGTCAACCGACATTGGAAAGTTGGTTGTGTTGTTCTTGAATTTTTTAAAAACACGTTACATTTAACACTCCTCCTTAACAGGTTTTTATATAAACTCCTAGTAATCTTTTTAGAGTTTCAAATCTTGATCTTGGTAAAGTTTTTGTAAATATATCTGCCAGTTGCTCTTTTGTCTTACAATATTGGAGTTGTATATATCCTTCTGTTTCGGCTTCTCTAATAAAATGATATTTAACTACAATATGTTTTTTCCTACTATGATGTACTAGATTTTTTGCAATGGCTATTGCTGATTTATTATCACAATGGATAATAGTGGGTTTTTTCTATTTTTGACTCATATATGATAATATTCCTCTTAGCTATATAGTTTGGCTTGTAGCTGCTGTTGTTGCTATATATTCAGCTTCTGCTGTTGATTGAGTTATTGTCTCTTGTTTCTTTGAAGACCATGAGAATATACCTGATGCAAACATAAAAGCATATCCTGATGTACTCTTTCTATCATCAACTGAACCAGCCCAATCACTGTCCGTGCAACCCAATAGTTTTGGATCTTTTGTTGATTCATATAAGATACCATATTCTTTAGGACCTTGTAAGTATCTGAGAATCCTTTTGGCTGCACTGAGTTGTAATTGGCTTGGATCAAACTTCCAATCTTCTTTCTGCATATAAAATATCTGGTCTTGTAGTAGTAAGATGGAGCAGACTTCCAATCATACTCCTATATTGTCAGACATTTGCTTTAGGAGATCCATCTTCTTTCTACAGCTTTTCATTTTGGACTAAGGTTGTAGAAACAGCCTTGCACTTTTTCATATTAAATTTCTTTAGGAGAGCTTCTGCATACTTGTGTTGTGAAATAAATATCTTACCTTCTTCTTGACTAACTTCTATTCCAAGGAAATAGTGTAGTAAGCCAAGATTGCTCATCTCAAAGGTCTTCTGCATATCTTCTTTAAACTCTTTTATCATCCTTTTATTATCTCCTACGTAGATTAAAACATCCACATAAATAGAAACAATGAAAATATTATTTCCTTCAGTTTTAGTATAGAGTGCTAGTTCACTTTTGCTCCTTCTGAATCCATGACTACTAAAATAGTTGTCAATTTTACTATATCATGCTCGTGGTGATTGTTTTAATCTATATAAAGCCTTCTTTAATCTTAGGACTTTCTCCTTATTATCTGGATCTTGAAATCTTTGTGGCTTTTTCACATATATTTATTCTTCTATTTCTCCATTAAGAAAAGTTGATTTGACATCCAATTGATGAATCTTCCATTTCTTCTGCGCTGCAAGTGCAATAAGAGCTCGTATTGTATCATAACAAGCTACCAGAACAAATGTTTCATTATAATCAATTCTTGGGATTTGAGAATACCCTTTTGTAACAAGTCATGCTTTATATTTTTGAATTGAGCTATCTGGATTAAGCTTTGTCTTACAGATCTATTTAACTCCAATAATTTTTTTATTCTTTGGTCGATCAGATTACTCCCATGTTTGATTCTTTTCAATCATTTTGATTTCTTCTTCCATTGCCTTGATCCATGCTTCTTGTTCTGATGCTTCTTCAAAATTTTCTGGCTCTAATGTGATAAAGTTTACAGTTTCATAAATTTCTCTTAATCTTCTGACTCGTCTTGGAGGAGTTTCTGATAATGGTTTCTCTGTAATTGGGTTAGAGCTTGAACTTGAACTTGAGTTTGGACTTGGACTTAATGGTAGACTTGTCTCCTGACTTATAGATTGTTGTTGCTGTACTTGAATAATTACTGGAATCTCTGGCACTTGTTTTTTTTCTATTCCCATGACTTCTTTTCATTAAATATCACATCTCTACTAATAATAAGCTTCTTTGTCTGAATATTATAAAGCCTATAGTCTTTCGTATTATAATCATAACCAATAAATATGCATTTTTCACTATTATGATCCCACTTTGATCTTTTGTTATCAGGGATATGAGCATAGCAAATTGAGCCAAATACTTTAAAATACTTTACTGATGGTTTATGTCCACTCCAGGCTTCAATAGAAGTCTTTTCTAAATAGCTTTAGTTGGACACCGATTCAAAATATAAACTCCAGTATTAACTGCTTCTGCCCAGAAGAAACTAGGAAGACCTTTTTTCTTTAATCATGGCTCTAGCTAACTCTACTATAGTTCTATTCTTCCTTTCAGCAACGCCAATCTGTTGAGTATATGCTGCAGTTAGTTGATGATGAATATCCTCATCTTGATAGAATGTATCAAAATATCTTGATGTATATTCTCCTCTTCTATCACTTCTTAAGATTTTAATAGAAAACTCACTTTGATTTTCTGCAGAAGCTTTAAATTTCTTGAAAACTTTAAAAACTTCTGATTTTTCAGATAAGGAATATATCCAAGTCATCCTAGTAAAATCATCAATAAAAGTAATAAAATACCTCTTGTTACTTAGAGAAGGAGTTTGCTTAAATGATAATATCCTTTTACTCCTTTATGAGTTTGAATAGCTATGATACCTTTACCTTTTACTTCGGCTATTGCTCCATTTCTCATATAAACTTTATGACTAAACTCTGGAAACCATAAGGATTGGACTATATGGATTCACTTATATCGGTGATTGGAAAACTTAGCTCTAATACTACTGTTAGAGTTTGAAAGGAATATTGGGAAGGAGAGGAGAAAGAGATGGGAAACAGCGGAAGAAAGCTGTGGAAGGAAGACACTGGAAGGACAGAAGTTTTGTTGCGTAACTTCTCCAAAACTTACATTGCATAGAGGACCCATGGTCCTTTTATAGATATTTCCACCGACATTGAAAGTCGGTTTGAAATTTTCTTGAACAACCTACACAAATCAACTGACATTCAACAGAACAATCATGTTTTCTTTTCTCTTTTTCTTCCTCTCGTTGAAAAGAGCCTAACTAAGAGGAGTAATATATAAATAGGTCATAATGGCGGACCTGGTAAGCAGCGGAGGCAGTTCCAAATATGAAACCCGCCGGAAAACTGTTTCTGTTGACAGCCTCCGGCGCCGTCTCTGCAACAGAAGCAGTGGTGTAATCGGCTTCCGCGACCGCAATGAATATTAACGCAGCCGATGAAAGCTGCAGCGCGAGGCTGAGCGCCGCCGAGATCGACCGCGCGGCCATTGGAGCTAGTGATCAACTGCGCGCAAGTTGATGGTAGCTTGCAGAAGGAAGCTAAGCAAGCTGTAAATACATAGAGAGAGGGGAATCAATCGAATTAATGAGATGCAGTAACCATGTGACACTCGAGGCAATTATTGGAATGCATGTAAACCGAAGATCAGATCACAGGCTGTGGATTGGGTGTAGATTAATCAATTTCTGTTTTTTTTATATATAATTTTTCATCGTTTACTTTAATTCCTAACCAATGGTTGAAGACCGACGATTTGCATTATTACCTTACCGTTCTTTTCTTGACAACACGTCCTATGTTCTGTGACCACTCTTCAGCCACGTCATCGTCCCCGTTGCCATCCACTGTTTATACTATTTTTCTCTTTCTATAAGTTGGAATAATTAGGAAACGTGATAAAATTCGATATAGTAAAATAAACTTTTTTTTGTTTAATCCAATTAGATTGTCCAACAAAATCGAGTTTATTGTCAGATTTGATCTCCTTAAATACTAAATAATTCATCATATGAAGTTAATTGACGCCATTGTCACACATAAACAGAGGAAATCTAAACAAAATTCGACGCAAAAATAGCCCATACAGAGATTGCATCTTCTCTCAAAAAAAAAAAAAATTGTCTCATTCATTTCGATTTATGATGAGCCACGTTAGATTTGGACAGATCATTCAAAGAAACTATTTAGTTAGACACGTATGTACCACCCTTCAATTAAATGGCGGGCAAAGTTAGAGACATACATTGTCAAACTGTGATTCAAAAAGCGAAGTTGATATATTTAATAAATACGATATGACTTAACTGGACCCATGATAGAAATCAGTGGCCACACCAGCACCTCTGAAGCCGATGATATGTTAGAGAGAGAATGCTGTAGCAGGAAAAGTGTGAGTAAAGGTTCTCGTAAAGCAAAAAATTTTTGCCTAAGGGTTCCGCAAATGGACATAGTAAAATAATTATTGTGAGGGAAAAAAAGTCTACTACCATGTAATAGATTTTATTATGTAATATTAATTTTTATCGTGTAATGAATTTTTTTCTCTCTCACATAACTCCCTATCCTATTGTGTTCATTTGCCGAAGGGACTCTTTGGCGAAAATTCTTTCCTCGTAAAGGTGTCCCAAATGCTTAGCCCTTACCACCTTCTCTAGGTGCCCCTTTGGTAGTAACACGTGCATCGACGATAATCACGATGATATAAGAGAACATACAAAAATAGAGATGAAGTAATAATGCAAATCACTTGAATTAATTGTTACAATACAATAAATAAAATTACACATATTTATATAAAAAAATAGTTACTTATGTCTAAAATTAAAATAATATAAACTCTCAAACTCACAAAAATAGATTGGGTCAAGTGCAATTATAGCTAGGGTCAATTGTTAAATTAGGTTGAAGCATAGATGCAACCCCAAATAATAGATTATGCAAAAGTTGGTCCGCTTGTGTTCCAGTGTTGGTGTTTTTAATTTTGGGGGATATACTGAGAAACCTAACTCAGGCCCATAACACATGTTATATATAATTTTTATGAATTTTAATTTACAAATTAATTTGAATAAAAATTAAAAATATAAAAATTATATATATACTATAAATATTTCTATAATAAATTGAACTTTATTTTAAACTAAAACTTTTTTAATTACTGTAACATGTGCCTGCCTTAAGGAGGGCCCTCTTTTTTAGCAAAGCCTTAGGCCCCCATTATTTGTACAATTATTTAGCTGCACTATTATTTGAGAAATTCTTTGAACCAAGGAGCAGATGCCTTGAGGTATCTCTGCAAACTATTTCTATAGTCAACATATATACCTAAATCGAACGGTGTAGCCATCAGCCCACTCAAAATCATCCA
This sequence comes from Costus lasius, assembly GCA_027563935.2. Lineage (NCBI taxonomy): Eukaryota > Viridiplantae > Streptophyta > Magnoliopsida > Zingiberales > Costaceae > Costus > Costus lasius. The sequence continues at coordinate 16,733,072 of CM050448.1, read as the reverse complement.
GTAATGACCAAGCAAAGAACCCCTCACATCAGCTCCTTCCCTGCACATTTAGAATCAGAAAACACAAAATAGTTCTTAGTCATTATATACGGTCTTTAATTTTAATCATACGTACTCGATAGCCTTTAGCATAAAGTACAAATGTTTCATATAGTAGTCAATCCTCCTATCATCTCGTAGAGCTTTGTCAAGTGGCAACGAGGCATCGTTGGCCTCATCAACTCCTATTTAATTAAAATCACGTTAAGACTTGTATCTTCATGATCGATTTGATACAAAAAATGTAGCAGAATTGAACTTAATTACCATTTTCTGTGATGTAGATTATGGGTTATTGTATTTGTTCTTGACGTAGAGTAACATTTGCCTAAAGCCTTGTGGATTAACAAACAACCAAAAAGAGGCAGCTCGAGGACCAATAGGAACTCCTCGACGCACACCTGTTTGATTTTTTTATGTAAAAAAATACGGTATAATTAGAAAAAGTATTTGCTAAAAAATGGTTCCTCATTAGGGTAATAATTAATTACCAGTTTGCAAAGTGCGAGAATCAGACTCATAGTTGGTGTTGATACTTTTCAGAAGAGAAATGCTATCAACATAGTTTGTTATATAATAATTAAGCCCAATAAAGTCAAATGAGTCTTTGACCAAACGAGATTTGTCACGCCCCGGTGGAAGCCGATTATTTCTAGCTCAGGGTTCTCTAGGGAGTAACAATATTGATAGGAACCAGAGAACTACAATAATCCAATATCATTTATTTAATAAATAATCCAATCTTAACATCTACAGTTTTATAACACAATATCTGAATACAATTATCCAAATTATCAACTGAATAAAATACAAAAGACAATTATCTCAACTCGGGCTGGTATCTGCTATCTACTCTATCCCTCCCAAAACCTAACTCTGTACCTGGAAGAGAAACAAAGGGAGTTAGCAGAAATGCTAAGTAGGAATCAACAAACATGGTGAGGGAATCAAATAACAGGATAATACAATAACTGAAACAACGATATACAATTAATATAAGAATGTCGTGCAAATAATCAAGCTGGCCAACAGATCTCACTTAAGAGCCGCACTCATTTTCAGAGTGTTTCCACTGTTGCTCATGCAATGGAACGACTGTCCTAAACAGCCCGGAGTGTTGCGTCCAACACTGACATCCGTAGTATTGTCCTTAAGACAACTAGCGGTGTCGTACCGGCATCTCAGATAGTCCGATGCGCGTCGGAACTATAACTCAGATAAACAGGCCACTGGAGAATAAATCATCCAGGTCAGCGGTCAAAAAATATCACGACTTTATCATCTTAGATTTATAACGGTTCCACATACTTATGTGTCAATATCACAGATAAAGCCAATATATCAGATATCTCAAAACAGGTTTGTTAACCATTTATACAGAAGCAGAATATGACCAAATAAACAAGATAATTGAGGTCAACAAGAATTCAGAAACAAATCAAGCAGACAAAGCAATCAGATATCAGTGTCAATTAATTCTATCATATGCATCATATATCAAGTCAAAGGATTAAGTAGCAAATCCTATTATTGACACTGTAAGAAAGGAGTAGGGTAAGATTCCTACCTCAGGCGCTGTTATTCTGAATATCCTCTGAAATCAATATTATCTTTCTTTCTTCACTGAACAATTTAAATAAACCTTTGTTATTATCCATTATATGCATCAATCTATCACTATACCCACAACCCCTAATCTTTTATTTAAATCACTTTCATCCAAAATTAATGATCATGTAATCCCCTTAAAATAATTAGATTTTTACTTTACTAATTTTTCCATATGAACAGAAAGAATAAAACCAAATAAATAAATCTTACTTCTGTCGCTAACCTCAATCAATTTTATCCCAAATATCTATCATATAAATTCCTCCCAAGATAATCCTCCCAAGATAATCGAATAAATAATAAATTAAAAAAATCAAACTTACCTCTGCTGCAGAGCTCGACGCGGACGAACGCTTCATTCGTTCGTCGCATCGCTGGGGAAGAACAGACGCCGGAAGGAGGATGCTGGCCTCCGAGAGAGGAGGAAGTTGCCGCTTGGAGGAGATGGACCGCCGGCGTTGAGGAAGAGAGGCGGAACAGCCGGCACCAAAAGAGGCAAGGATCGCCGGAATAGGAAAAGGCTTTCCTCTGCTGTGAACAGAGGAAGAAGGAGGCCACTGCTCGCTAGGAAGAGCAGCCACCGGAGGGAGACCGAGCCACCGCCACAGAGAGAGGAAGGAGGGGGAGGCGGCACTCACCTCAGAACTCGCCGCCCGCCGTAGAGGACTCGCTGGAAGAGGAACAGACGCCGCCCACTGCCGCTCGCGCAGGAAACTCGCCGGAAGGACGTCGCCCCACCACAAGCTGTGGCAGAAGTCGCCAGTGCTCTCTTCCGCTGCCGCCGGACATGATTTCGCCGCCAGAAGTGCTCGCGTCTGCCTCTGACAAGGAAGTCGTGAAGGTGGAGCGGTGCAAAACAGCGGAGAACAAAGGAGAAAGAAAACAGGGGAGCTGCTTCGGCCCGTGAGGAGAGAGAGATTAGGTTTAAAATTAGGGATTTATGATTAGAATTAAGAGGAGGGTTTAGGTCTATTTATAGGGAGTTTAGAGAGAATTTAGGGCAAAATAAATTGGGATTTAGGGAGAGTTTTTAGGGCTTAACCAATCAGGATTTCAAAATTTAAAATTTAAAATTTAAATAAATCTAATAAAATTTTCAGGTTATAACATTATTCACCCCTTTAAAAAGAATTTGATCCTCCAAATTCAGAGTAAGCCCAAAAGAATCAAAGTACACTAAAATAATATATATCATATAAAGAGCATTTATTTTACTGATTCATTCATTTTATCCTTAACCCAATCCTAGTCCTGAGGTTCCTATATCCTTAGGTTTTCCTATTTAACCTATACTTCTTACCTGTGGGTTATGGGCCCACAGAAATCCGGCTATCCTACTAAACCTGCCTCTGATACCATTTAAATTGTCACGCCCCGGCGGAAGCCGGCTATTTCTAGCTTAGGGTTCCCCAGGGAGTAACAATATTGATAGGAACCAGAGAACTACAATAATCCAATATCATTTATTTAATAAATAATCCAATCTTAACATCTACAGTTTTATAACACAATATCTGAATACAACTATCCAAATTATCAACTGAATAAAATACAAAAGACAATTATCTCAACTCGGGCTGGTATCTGCTATCTACTCTATCCCTCCCAAAAGCTAACTCTGTACCTGGAAGAGAAACAAAGGGAGTTAGCAGAAATGCTAAGTAGGAATCAACAAACATGGTGAGGGAATCAAAAAACAGGATAATACAATAACTGAAACAACGATATACGATTAATATAAGAATGTCGTGCAAATCATAAAGCTGGCCAACAGATCTCACTTAAGAGCCGCACTCATTTTCAAAGTGTTTCCACTGTTGCTCATGCAATAGAACGACTGTCCTAAACAGCCCGGAGTGTTGCGTCCAACACTGACATCCGTAGTATTGTCCTTAAGACAACTAGCGGTGCCGTACCGGCATTTCAGATAGTCCGATGCGCGTCGGAACTATAACTCAGATAAACAGGCCACTGGAGAATAAATCATCCAGGTCAGCGGTCAAAAAATATCATGACTTTATCATCTTAGATTTATAACGGTTCCACATACTTATGTGTTAATATCACAGATAAAGCCAATATATCAGATATCTCAAAACAGGTTTGTTAACCATTTATACAGAAGCAGAATATGACCAAATAAACAAGATAATTGAGGTCAACAAGAATTCAGAAACAAATCAAGCAGACAAAGCAATCAGATATCAGTGTCAATTAATTCTATCATATGCATCATATATCAAGTCAAAGGATTAAGTAGCAAATCCTATTATTGACACTGTAAGAAAGGAGTAGGGTAAGATTCCTACCTCAGGCGCTGTTATTCTGAATATCCTCTGAAATCAATATTATCTTTCTTTCTTCACTGAACAATTTAAATAAACCTTTGTTATTATCCATTATATGCATCAATCTATCACTATACCCACAACCCCTAATCTTTTATTTAAATAACTTTCATCCAAAATTAATGATCATGTAATCCCCTTAAAATAATTAGATTTTTACTTTACTAATTTTTCCATAGGAACAGAAAGAATAAAACCAAATAAATAAATCTTACTTCTGTCGCTAACCTCAATCAATTTTATCCCAAATATCTATCATATAAATTCCTCCCAAGATAATCGAATAAATAATAAATTAAAAAAATCAAACTTACCTCTGCTGCAGAGCTCGACGCGGACGAACGCTTCATTCGTTCGTCGCATCGCTGGGGAAGAACAGACGCCGGAAGGAGGATGCTGGCCTCCGAGAGAGGAGGAAGTTGCCGCTTGGAGGAGATGGACCGCCGGCGTTGAGGAAGAGAGGCGGAACAGCCGGCACCAAAAGAGGCAAGGATCGCCGGAATAGGAAAAGGCTTTCCTCTGCTGTGAACAGAGGAAGAAGGAGGCCACTGCTCGCTAGGAAGAGCAGCCACCGGAGGGAGACCGAGCCACCGCCACAGAGAGAGGAAGGAGGGGGAGGCGGCGCTCACCTCAGAACTCGCCGCCCGCCGTAGAGGACTCGCTGGAAGAGGAACAGACGCCGCCCACTGCCGCTCGCGCAGGAAACTCGCCGGAAGGACGTCGCCCCACCACAAGCTGTCGCAGAAGTCGCCAGTGCTCTCTTCCGCTGCCGCCGGACACGATTTCGCCGCCAGAAGTGCTCGCGTCTGCCTCTGACAGGGAAGTCGTGAAGGTGGAGCGGTGCAAAACAGCGGAGAACAAAGGAGAAAGAAAACAGGGGAGCTGCTTCGGCACGTGAGGAGAGAGAGATTAGGTTTAAAATTAGGGATTTATGATTAGAATTAAGCGGAGGGTTTAGGTCTATTTACAGGGAGTTTAGAGAGAATTTAGGGCAAAATAAATTGGGATTTAGGGAGAGTTTTTAGGGCTTAACCAATCAGGATTTCAAAATTTAAAATTTAAAATTTAAATAAATCTAATAAAATTTTCAGGTTATAACAAGATTGCTTCGTACTAAAGGTTGGAAGTGGATCGCCTACAAGTGCTCTCATGGTAAACGGGTAGTCCCCTTGGGTCAACGGGTCCATGAACCTGTTTGTAGATGCTTCAAGTCAACATGCAATCTAGAAAGTACTAGTATAAATCTCAATGATTTAGTACTTGTTTTTGGAATAATCGACAACTCACCACCCGAGACTGAAATCTAGAGCGCGAGAAACTGCATCCTTATCGGCCTTGGAATTCGAGTAAGGAACGTGCCAGGTAGCCTTATGCGGAACATAAGGAGGATTGCGAATGAATCGTGTCTTTTTTGCATACTGTTCGCTTATGCTTATGTTTATCTTTTCATATTTCTAATCATAGTCACACTTTTTCACTTTTATTAGTGCCTTACTTGGTACTTGGTACTTGTCTCTGAATGACTTCACTGCAGCTGCATGCGCAAGAAGTAGATGATGGGCACAGAGGTAAGGCTCTCGTGCTGAATCGCATGCTCTGCAGTTACCATTTATAAAGGAAGAACACCTTCCAGGAGTCAACACTCCGATTGAATAACCAAACCTGCTGAATGTCAATGGCTCATTGAAAGTGATCCAATGCTTCACTTGATCTCCAAATTCCCTAAAGCACATTTCAGCAAAATCTCGAAAATCATTTATGTTGGATCATTTTTTATTAAATTTTAATATAAATTAAACTATTAAAAATAGTGTGATCATTTTAAATTCACCTTATAAATTATAAGACTTTTTGTTTAATAGATTTTAGCTTCCAATGAACTCAAGTATTCACTGTTAATTACCCCTAAGGAGCTTATGGTACATTTAATTAAGAGATCTATAATATATAACAAAGTAAAGGCAAATGGTTGAAAGAATAATATCATTCATTATTTCGTGTCGTAACACAATTTACAATTTGATTACAAGAGTATACCCTCAAGATTGATATTCATTTGACATAAGCCATGAAGAAAACTTTGAGTTGTGTTGTAACAACATTGTGGAACTACGCCCCGATACGAAGTATCAACGTACGCACCTCCCAAACAATGTCATCAACAACACGCATCAAGTATTTATCGTCCATGACTATGTTTGAATTAACTGGATGAGTTGAGTGCAAGAGTTGAGTGAACGAGCTGCTGAGCTAAACGTTCGAGATTTGTGTGAACAGGCCGATGGGGCCAAACATTCAGAACTTAAATGGGCTGATTGGCCAAATGTTTAAAAATTTGTGTGAATGGGTCATTGGGCCAAACATTCACAATTCGGTGAATGAGCCGTTGGGCCAAACATTTAAATTTTGGTTGAACGAGCTGTGAGGCCAAACGTTTGAATTTTGATTGAACGGGTTATGGAATCAAACGTTCAAAATTTGGTTGAACGAGTTGTGGGACCAAACGTTCAAAGTTTGGGTGAATGGGCTGATGGGGCCAAACATTCAAAATTTGGATGAACGAGCCGATGAACCAGACGTCCATAATTTGGGTGAACGAGTCGTGGGACTAAATATTCAGAATTTGGATGAACGAGTCATGGGACCAAACATTCAGAATTTGGATAAATAGGTCGTGGGACCAAATGTTCAGAATTTGAGTGAACGGGTCATGGGACCACACGTTCAAAATTTAGGTGAACGGGTCGTGGGACAAAACATTCAAAATATGGGTGAATGGGCTGTGGGACCAATCATTCAAAATTTGGGTAAATGGGTCATGGGATCAATCATTCAGAATTTAGATAAACAAGCCAATGAGTCAAGCGTTCGAAGTTTGGATGAACAGGTCATGGGGATCAAATGTTCAAAATTTGGGTGAATGAGTCGTGTGGACCAATTATTCAGAATTTAAATGAACGAGCCGATGGGCCAAACATTCAAAGTTTGGATGAACGGGTCGTGGGACCAAACGTTCTAAATTCGGTAAATGGGTCATTGGGCCAAACATTCAAAATTTGGCGAATGGGCCGATGGGATTAAACATTCAAAATTTGATAGCTGATTTGTAAATGTGCTTAAATCTAGATTTCTGATCAAAAATCTGAGATCAAATTTAGAAAGATCTAACTCAATTTGGTACGAGTCGATGTTCATATCATTTTGAGAGTCATCTGATTAGTTGAGATTTGGGAGAATTAATTTCAGCTGTTGAAAGCTTAACATGTAGATCTGTTTTGATCCAGATGTCTGATCGAAAATCTGAAGTTGGATCCAGATAGATCTAACCCATTCGAGTAAGGATCGATATTCAGATCAATTCGGAAGTCATCCGATTGTCTGAGATTTATGCAAATCAATCTTAGCCTTTGAAATATTAGTTTGCAGATCTACTTAGATCCATATTTCTGATCGAAAATCTGAGGGCAGATCTGAAAAGATATGATCCAAATTTGTAAGAATTTTAATTCGGATAATTTCGATAGCTATCCAATTGGCTGAGATTTATGCAAATCGATCTTAGCCGTTGAAAGCTTGATTCGCATATCTGTTTAGATCCAGATTTCTGATCAAAAATCAGAGGGCGGATCTGGGAATATCTGATCCAAATTTGTAAGGATTGATATTCGGATAATTTTGAAAGCTATCCAATTCGCTGAGATTTGGGAGAATCAACTTCAGCCGTTGATATTTCAATTCATCAATCTGTTATGATCCAGAACTCTGATCTAAAATCCAAGGATGAATTTGGAAAGATCCAACCCAATTTATAAGGATCAATATTTGGATTGCATTAGAAGCCATCTAATTGATCTGGATTTGAGTGAATTGATTTTCAGCCATTGATTATATTGCATTAAATCTGGATCATTTGGTTTTGGATCAAATCCTAACCCTCTATTTTTGTGAAACAACATCAGGACCGTTGATTCTGAAACAAATCTATGTCATCAGACCGCATTGAAACTATAGGATCTGGATCGTTGTTTATTTGATCAAATCCAAGCCGTTGAATATAGATCATTAAATCAAATCTGAGCTGTCAATGTTAAATTTAATCCAGGCATTGGATCTTGTGTAATCAAATGTGAGCCGCTAAGTTTGAATTTTAATCAAGGCCATTGAATCATTTCTTGGGCAAAATTGGATCGTTGGATCCGGTGATGATTTTTGTTTTTATTTTTGTGACAAACGAACGCTTCCGCCGTTCAACGTCGTCCGTCCACCGTCCGCTGTAGGCTATCTAGGAGCTCGCTTGCTCCAGCTGAGGGCTCCTGCATTGAGCCAGAGTGGTGGCTGGAGTTCAGCACCGGCTGGCAGTGAGTTGGTGTCGAACGAAACTTTAAATATGTGATTTTCGTCCAAAATAGAGATGAAAATAGGATCGCCGGAAAAGCTTTTGGTTTTGGCGATCCAGACATCAAATGGATAGATCGTTCCAGGCAGAAGTTCGAATGTCTGAAGAGAAGGCGTGGCCGGAGTTTCAACTTGATCCAACGGTTGGATGATGTGTTCGTCAAGGAAATCGGAAGTATCCGCTGCTGGAAGAGAAGAAGCAGGAATAGCCGAAAAAACTTTCGATTCCAGCAATCTGGTTGTCTTATGGACAGATCGTTCCATATGTCGATGCGCACACTCGAGGAGAGGGTGTGAATGGAGTTTCAGTTCAATCTGACGGGTGGATGTTTGATTCAGCTAGGAAAAAATCATAGGCGTGCAAAACTCGGCGGCAAGTTCTTTGGCAAGGCTTGGCGGCGGCACGCTTCTGTCCTGGCATTGAGCTCGGCAATGAGTTCAGTTCAACGAGGGTTTGAGCAACAGATTCGGCAAACAGACAAGCTCAGCGATGCTCTTTTATCTGCAATTGGAGCAGTTTTTGATTTGCTTTTATAATCCCCAGCCGAGTAGCCTTTTTAATTTTGCTTGAGATCATGATTTACTTTCTGTTAAAATAGTAAATATGACTTTGCCTACATGTTAACATGGCAACGTGCTCCACGAGACACGTCTCTTATTTTAGTAAATATTTTATTAAAATAGTTTAATTTTATCATTTCGATGTATTATATATTTGTTTGCTTTACTTAATGAAATGCTGCTACGAGTTATTTTCCTCTTCAATATAGGTATTTTTTTGCTTGTGTCTTTCGGCCTCAACAAAGTGAGTAAATGAAATGCTGCTACGAGTTATTTTCCTCTTCAATATTGGTGTTTTTTTGCTTGTCTTTCGGCCTCAACAAAGTGGTATCAAAGCTTTATCTCAAGATTTTGCTTGTGAACACCGTACTTGACTGTACAACCGAGGGCGTATTACTCGCTGGGCGAGAAAAACACCTCACTTTGTGAGGGCTGCGTAAAAAGACCCGTTTGTTTTCAGATCAGAGAAAATCGTTGTCGCCAAACTTGCGCGAGAGGAGAACCGTCTGCCTTCCAGGTGATGAAGAGAAGTGAAGAATATCCTTGTCGCAATCTTGCGACGAGAAGGTGAGAAGCATCACGCTAAAGACAGAAGTCGTTCACGACAACGACTCCGAAATCCGGCGCTATCCTCTTTTTTGAGTGAGGCCGAAGAAAAAGATTTCTACTGATTTCCAGATCTGCGCCGAAAACGTAGAATCAACCGAAATCACATATCGTGCGACAAAATCAGGCGCAGATCTATTCAGATCGTGCGGCAAAGACGAAAATCAGGCGACGAAATTCGCCTGCTGCTCCAAAACGAAGACGACGAAATCTTTTTGATCGTTGCACGCGCATTTCCGTGGAAGATCAGATTCATCGCTGAAGACGAAATCCGGCGCTCTGTTATCCAGATCGAGCACCGAAGACGAAGGATCCAGGCGGAATCTCAAATCGAGGATCCTTCACTCGGATAATCCTCCAGCCGCCGACTCTCTGTTTTGCCCTAGAAAACAGAGGAGTCGACGGAGACGAGCCACATCGTCGGTGAAAATCTCGGTGTTGAGATCCGTCGAAGTGAAAAATACCTAGCCGAGAAGCGTCTCAAGCCGATCGCCACTACTCTCGCCGTTTGCTCGAAACCTTGTCGATTAGTGAAGAAGAAAGAGCGGCTACATCTTCGCCGCTCAGAGTTGCCGCCGACCCTCGCTCGCCGACGAAAAAAATTTCTTTTGCTGGTCACGCGACGAATTCCTTCGTCGCTCACGAAGCACCTCTGCTCGCATCTTCTTCGTGACGGAGCTGCCTGGCTGCCAGCCGCCTGCGAAAAAAAAAGAAAGAAGAGATTCAATTAAAATTCTCAGTCGTCGTGAAAGAAAGAAATTGGTCAAATCCAATTAAATTCTCAGTTGTGGTGAAAAACAAGAACGAAGCTATTTTTGATTAAATCAATTTTGGGTCAACTAATTGTTATTGAATCTAAATCTAAGCAATTCTCAGCAAGGATCGGCGAATTCAATTTTTAGCCAGTCAAAATTAATTTTGACTAGGCTACAACGAAAGAGTGGTCCATCACAAGATTAATTGACCTATTTTTTGGGTGAAGAAGCGGTGAATTGAATTTTGACCGAAGTTTTTTTTCTCAGTGAGAGAACCAAGAGTGGTGAATTTTGACAGAATTGAGTTTGAGTGAGTCAAAAATTAATTTTGACAAAAAGACTCAACCAGCTCAAAAATGATGAACGGAGGCATGTTCCCCTTTCAATTTCCCAAACTCACCAAAGATAATTATGATGTCTGAATGAAAGCTTTACTCGGATCCCAAGACATATGGGATATGATTGAGAAGGACATTGAACAACCAGTGGATGCCGATGGTTTATCTCAAGCAGAAAAAAATATCTTACAAAAAGCAAAGAAAAGAGATCAACAAGCTTTAACTCTTATCGGATGGTTTATCTCAAGCAGAAAAAGATGTCTTACAAAAAGCAAAGAAAAGAGATCAATAAGCTTTAACTCTCATCCACATGTGCTTAGATGAGACAATGTTTGTAAAGGTATCTAGCGCAGAAACTGCTAAACAAGCATGGGAAATCCTACAGAACTCTTTTAAAGGAGTAGATCAAGTGGTAAGAGTACGTCTTTAATCCTTAAGAGGGCAATTTGAATCTCTTAAGATGAAAGCCTCAGAGTCCATTTCTGATTATTTTACTAGAGTTCTGGCTGTTGTAAATCAATTGAGAAAATATGGTAAAAAGTTAGAAGATACACGAGTAGTTGAGAAGATATTGCGTTCTCTTGATATAAAATTCAACTATATCGTTGTGGCCATTGAAGAGGCCAGAGACTTAGATGCAATGACTGTAGATCAGCTCATGAGTTCTCTACAAGCCCATGAAGAGTGAATGAATGAAGAACCACAAGAGGAGGTTCTTTTATCAAGGTTGTCTATTGCAGACAATGAAAGAAAACCTCAGTTCCAAAGAGGGGGAGGCCAAAGACAAGCAAGAGGCCGTGGACAATCCTATGGAAGAGGAAGAGGAAGGACAGATAGAACTTTCACCAATTCAAGAGACTCAGAGAGAAACTCCACTAATACATCAGACATGAGACAGGCAAGAGGCCGCAGTCAATCTGATTCAATACGTGGTAGAGAAAATCAGTACAATAGAGGAGGAAGAAGAGGACAAGTATAATGTTATAACTGCTAAAGATATGGACATTATGCCACAGAATGTAGACAAAACAATAGAAGGACAAGGCAGCCCAATTGAAGGACAGAAAATTCCTTTTGCACACAAGTTGAAAATGAAGAAGAAGAATCAGCTTTCCTACTGACTTGTAATGAAGAGAAGGAACAAGAGGCATGGTTTCTAGATACTGCTGCTAGTAATCACATGACTGGCAAGAAAGATCTGTTCGTTTCTCTAAATGAATTTTTTAGAAGAAGTATTTCTTTTGGTGATGGGAGAAAGGTAGATGTCACTGGAATTGGAAATATTTTGATTATTTCTAATAATGGCTCACATCAATTCATCAGTCAAGTGTACTATGTACCTACCCTAAAATCCAATATTCTGAGTTTAGGACAATTGTTAGAGAAAAATTATGATATTCATTTGAAGGAGGGCTCTATGACAATTAGAAACTCAGAAAATAAACTTATGGCAAAAGTAAAAATGTCACAGAATAGAATGTTCTCAGTTGTATTGAAGACTGATCTGCCTAAATGTTTGAAGGTTTGTACATCAGATCCCTCATGGTTGTGGCATCACCGAATGGGACATCTAAAATTTGATAGCCTGAAACAATTAGCTAAGGAGAAGATGGCTTATGGACTCCCACACATTGATTGTCCAGATCAAATGTGTGAAGGTTGCATTTATGGAAAACACTTCAGAAATAGTTTTCCAAAAGAATCATTCTCATGAGCAAGACAACCACTTCAACTAGTCCATGCAGACATTTGTGGTCCATTTAATCCAGTTTCAATTGGTAAGAGTAGATCCTTCTTACTATTTATTGATGACTTCAGCAGAAAAATCTGGGTATACTTTTTAAAGGAAAAGTCAAAAGCCTTTGATATCTTTTTGAAATTCAAAGCTTTGGTGGAAAATGAAAGTAGATTCTCAATTAAAGCTCTGCGCACTGATCGAGGAGGAGAATTTACTTCTAAAACTTTTAATGATTTCTATGAATCTAAAGGTATTAGAAGGTTCTTGACAGTTCCCAGGTCACCCTAGCAGAATGGTGTGGTAGAGAGAAAGAACAGAATAATACTGGACATGACACGTAGTATGTTGAAAAGCAGGAATATGCCAAAGGAGTTTTGGGCAGAAGCTGTAGCTTGCTCGGTTTATCTTTGCAACAGATGTCCTACAAGGAGTTTGCAAAAAGTTACACCTCAAGAGGTATGGTCTGATAGAAAACCATCTCTCCATCACTTAAGAGTTTTTGGTAGTGTCGCTTATGCACATGTGGATGATGAGCTCAGACATAAACTGGATGACAAAAGTAAAAAAATTTGTCTTTATTGGGTATGATCAGAAATCCAAAGGCTACAGGTTATTCAATCCAAAAAATAGAAAAATTGTGATTAGTAGGGATGTGAAAGTAGATGAAGAAACAAGCTGGAAATGGGACAATCAGGAAAATGATTACAATTTTATTCCTCTATTTCCTGATAATTCTGATCGAAATGATGTGTCTGAGCAGACTTTTACACCATCTAGAACACCAGACCATGAACATGATGACTCTAGCCCTCCAAGTTCATCCACAAGGTCTATTGAGTTTTAGTTCATCCCTTCAAGCTCATCCACAAGGCCCACGAAGATGAGGAGACTTTTAGACATCTATATAGAAACTGAAAATATTTCTTTATATTGTCTGTTTGCGGGTTCAGAACCTGTAGATTTTGAATATGTCATGCAGGATGAACGATGGAAAAATGCTATGGATGCTGAGATTAAATCCATACACAAGAATGACACTTGGGACTTGGTGGATCTTCCTAAAAATAAGAAGATCATTGGTGTTAAATGGGTGTATAAAGTGAAGAAAAATGAAAGAGGAGAAGTCGAGAAATTTAAAGCTTGACTTGTAGCTAAAGATTATAGTCAACAATACGGGATTGACTACAATGAAGTTTTTGCACCTGTCGCTAGAATTGAAACAGTCAAGATGATCGTGGCATTGGCAGCTCAAAATAAATGAAAAATTTGTCAGATGGACGTTAAATCTGCCTTTCTAAATGGCTATCTAGAAGAAGAAGTGTATATTGAGCAACCTCCTGGCTATGTTGCTGAAGGAAAAGAAGACAAAGTTCTCAAGTTGAAGAAGACTTTGTATGGTTTAAAGCAAGCACCAAAGGCTTGGTATTCACGAATCGATGAATATTTTAAGATGAAGGACTTCATAAAGAGCCCACATGAGTATGACTTTTATGTAAAGATAAAGAAGAATGGTGATACACTGGTAGTGTGCCTGTATGTTGATGATTTGCTCTTCACAGGTAATAACGCAGCAATGTTTGATGAATTTAAAAGGGAAATGACTATAGAATTTGAAATGACAAATATCGGTCAGATGTCTTACTATCTTGGAATTGAAGTAAATCAATCTAGTGAAGGCATCTTCATGTCTCAGAAGACTTATGCAATGAAAGTCTTAGAAGAGTTTAATATAAAGAACTGTCAATCTATCACTACACCTGTGGATCATGCAATAAAGTTGTCAAGGTTTGATGATGCTAAAAAAGTTGATCCAACAATGTACCGAAGGCTTGTCGAAAATTTGAGATACTTAACCAATACAAGACCTGATATACTTTATGGAGTTGGACTCTTAAGTCGTTTTATGGAGTCACCAACCTTGACTCATTTGAAAGCTGCAAAACGAATTCTGCGTTATATTAAAGGCACTCTAGATTTTGGCTTGTTCTACACACACTCCTCGAAGTTCAAACTTGTTGGCTATAGTGATAGTGATTGGGGAGGAGACATTGATGATCGAAAGAGCACCACTGGATATTTATTCAGCTTTGGAGATATAGCATTCACTTGGAGCTCGAAGAAGCAAGCCATTGTAACACTCTCAACATGTGAAGCAGAGTATGTAGCTGCTACTGCTTACGTTTGTCATGCTATATGATTAAGGAATTTACTGAAGATGATGCACATAGCTCAAGATGAAGCTACTGAAGTTTATGTGGATAACACCTCAGCTATTGCTTTAGGCAAGAATCCTATCTTTCATGATAGAAGCAAACACATTGATACGAGGTTCCATTTTATAAGAGAATGCATCAATAAGAAAGAAGTCGAGCTCAAATATGTCAAGTCTAAAGATCAAGTTGCAGATATACTCACCAAGCCTTTGAAGTTCGAAGATTTTGCAAGACTCAGAGCTAAGCTAGGATTAGCTAGAATTCATGTTTAAGGGGGATGTTAAAATAGTAAACATGACTTTGCCTACATGTTAACATGGCAACGTGCTCCACTAGGCACGTCTCTTATTTTAGTAAATGCTTTATGGCAACATGCTCCACGAGACACGTCTCTTATTTTAGTAAATGCTTTATTAGGATAGTTTAATTTTATCATTTCGATATATTATATATTTGTTTGCTTTACTCAATGAAATGTTGCTACTCTGTCACGCCCCAATTTTTCGCTGTGTAAATTGAGGGTGATGGCACGACTTGCACACGGTGTAACCCCGGGTATCAAGGATTACACAATGCACAACCCGTCAGCCTAACACTCAAATACACGCGCTCTATGCACGTGCGCGATGCGGAAGTCTAAGATCGATGCGCCAACTCAAACCACACTGGACCCCTGATGGGTAAGTCTCGTGCCCCGATCAAATGCCTCTGCGCTCTGTGGATCACTGCGCTCCCGGGCTGATATCTGACGGTCTGGGCCTAATCTTCTCCTAGCCCTAGACCTACGTCAATGAGCGGCGGGTGGGCAGCACACGTTGCTCCTCAACCCAATATGCCTCTCAAGGACCGTCCTTAATACGTAGCGCCCTGTGTAAGTACACACACCAGAATCACAGGCAATGCAATAGTCGGGCACTAGACATATGCCCCGATCCTAAGCAGTATATCGACCACTACACAGCAAGGAGGGTACGCCCTATGAAGTAGGTGCGCCCGCCCCTAATCACACCGAGGCCTCAGCTGGCCAGGCAGTACACAATGATATATAAAAGTGAGGAAAACCCCTCCACTACCCAATGTGGGCTGAGGGATCAAAAACCTCACACTTACACTACACAGCAGTTCTTACACAAATATTACAAGCTATACCTAGAAATCTAGTAAGCAAGTAAAGTTATACCTCCAAAGGTCGCCCGACCTTTGGGAGCAGTGTGTACAAGTTGCCTCTTGTTGAACCTCGCCAGAAAACCCTCTTAGACCGCCGGAAGGCTCTCCCTCTTGCTGTCCAAGATGCTGCCCCGAAGTCACCAACAAGCTGAATGCAAGGGGACTCCTTCCCCTTTGCTGCCGTGAGAAGGGGAACTCCTTTCCCCTAGTGGCTGAAGGTGAAAACCACCCTCAACCTTGCTGCCTCCTCTCCAAACTCGCCCCACCAGCAGGTGGTCGCCTCCCCTCAGTTCAAGACCCCTCAAGGTGGCCGGAATCGGAAGGTGGAGGTGGTAGAAGCTGCTGCCGAGCTGCTGCAGGCTGCTGCTCTAACTGAACCGACAATGGGGACCTCTCCCCTATGCTGCCGCCCTCCAAGACACAACAGCCCTCAAGCTGCCGCACTCCTTGAAGCTCAAGGAGCCTCCTGCTCGCCGGAGAAGGAGGTGGATGGTGGCGGATACGCTGCTGCAGGCTGCTGCACAAACCAGCCGAGAGTGGGCTGTTTCCTCTCCCTTGCGGATCTCTTCCAAGACACAGCTCTCCACAGATTGCCGCACCCTTTGAGGTCTCTCAAAGGGCCTCCAAAGCTCGCCGGAATGGAGGTGGAAGATGGCCGGAGCAGATGAACAAGGTCGCCTCTCCAAATCGCCAAAGAGAAGGTAGCAGCCGCACTTGCAACACTCGGATGAGTTTCCTGCCGATTAGGGTTTTCCCCCTAATCCAAACTTCACTTACGCCCAAGCTCTATCAGCCATCCAATGATGCTTTGAGATTAGTGAAGTCCTTGAAGAATATAAGAGGAATGCGCCAAGGCTTGTATCAGCGAATGACCCAAGCTCGGGTTGGCCATCCCCTTCAACATAAGCATTAGCACTCTCCTAGGTCATGGGTTCGAGACTCACCCATGCCATATTTTTTTTTCTTTGCTTGTACACTCTTGTACAAGGCTATAATTTTTGCTAAGTGTCCCATGCTCCTAGCGGAATTTGACTTCAGTTGGGAGCATAAACCGGGCAAGTGTCATCAGGTCCCAGATGCCCTCAGTAGGATCAGCACTGTTGCGATGATATGCGCACTTTCGAGAGCAGAAGGAAAGATCTTTCAGTATCTTAAACAGACCGCCAGTACTGATAAAGCCTACCAGAAGCTTGTAGCACAGATCCGAGAGGGGACAGTGCGCAGATTTTACGTAGATGAGGATGGCCTTATCATGGCTCAGGGTGGCAGAACTTATGTTCCTGCTTCTGGGGACATTCGTTTTGGCCTAATGAGGGAGTTCCATGATACTGTATGGGCCGGACATCCAGGTGGTCACAGGATGTATGCGCTGCTCAGAAGAGGTTGGTTCTGGCCAGGAATGAAGTCTGATGTAGAGCACTTTGTGAGAACCTGTCTGATCTGTCAGCAGGACAAAATTGAGAGAAGATTGGAGGCAGGTCTTCTCCAGCCATTGCCCACACCTGCTAGACCATTCATTTCAGTGTCGATGGACTTTATCACTCACTTTCCAGTCTTTGATGGACTTGGTTCTGTGTTGGTGATAGTGGACAGATTTTCGAAGTATGCTATATTTGTGGCGGCTCCTGAGGAGTGCTCAGCTGAGGTGACCGCCAATCTGTTCTTTCAGCACGTGGTGAAACACTTTGGCTTACCACGGGACATTATCAGTGATAGAGACACCCGCTTTACTGGGAGATTTTGGGGGTCTTTGTTTAAGAAGCTGGGAACAGACCTGAAGATGTCCACCGCTTTTCACCCCCAGACAGATGGGCAGACCGAGCGCATCAATGCGATGGTAGAAGAATACTTGAGGCACTTTGTTTCTGCGACTCAGAGAAACTCGCCATTCTTGCTTGATACGGCCCAGTTTGCTTATAATATACAAGTGTCGTCAGCTACAGGAAAGAGTCCATTCGAGATGGTTCTAGGATATCAACCAGCTACCCCGGTTGATAATCTGGCTAGTGGAGCAAGCAGTCGGAATAAGGCTGCGAATCAATATGTCAAGGACCGCATAGAGCTCTGGGAAGAAGCTCGGGACAGCTTGAGGAAAGCGTCCAACCGGATGGTAAAATATGCGAACAGACATAGGCGTCATGTGGAGTTTGAGGTAGGTGATTTGGTGCTCCTCAAACTCACTCCTCAGATGTGGAGAAAAATAGTGGCAGGCACTGTTCACAGAGGGCTAGTACCCAAATATGAAGGACCATTCACAGTTATCAAGAGAGTGGGTACAGTAGCCTATAAATTGAACCTGCCAAAGCATTACAAACTGCATCCCACATTCCATGTTAGTTTCCTCAAGAAATTTCACTCAGATGATCTGCATCCTGAGCGACAGCAAGTAAGAAGAAAGCCAGCCCGTGGCTCTGTAGAATTTGCAAAGCAGCCTCTTAAGATTCTGAATCATCGAATATATGGTTGGAGCGGCAAAGGACAGAAGGCTGAGATGTTAGTACAGTGGCAGGGCGAAGCTGAGGAGGATGCTACTTGGGAAAAGATGGCTGACCTTTAACAATTTCACTGGTTGTTCAAGAGATATGAGGAAGCCCTCGGGGGCGAGGTCTAGGTCAGCTGGGGGAGAATGTGACGACCTGGGTGTGCGGGGTACACACCCAGACCCCTCTGCATACTCATAGAGGTTATGAGCAGGGAGAGACCCTCATTTTGGGGTGAGGCCTGATGTAGAAGGGGGCAAAACCAATAATAAATGGATTAAGATGTTTTGCATGGACCATGGAGGAGCATGGGACACTTAGCAAAAATTATAGCCTTGTACAAGAGTGTACAAGCAAAGAAAAAAAAATATGGCATGGGTGAGTCTCGAACCCATGACCTAGGAGAGTGCTAATGCTTATGTTGAAGGGGATGGCCAACCCGAGCTTGGGTCATTCGCTGATACAAGCCTTGGCGCATTCCTCTTATATTCTTCAAGGACTTCACTAATCTCAAAGCATCATTGGATGGCTGATAGAGCTTGGGCGTAAGTGAAGTTTGGATTAGGGGGAAAACCCTAATCGGCAGGAAACTCATCCGAGTGTTGCAAGTGCGGCTGCTACCTTCTCTTTGGCGATTTGGAGAGGCGACCTTGTTCATCTGCTCCGGCCATCTTCCACCTCCATTCCGGCGAGCTTTGGAGGCCCTTTGAGAGACCTCAAAGGGTGCGGCAATCTGTGGAGAGCTGTGTCTTGGAAGAGATCCGCAAGGGAGAGGAAACAGCCCACTCTCGGCTGGTTTGTGCAGCAGCATATCCGCCACCATCCACCTCCTTCTCCGGCGAGCAGGAGGCTCCTTGAGCTTCAAGGAGTGCGGCAGCTTGAGGGCTGTTGTGTCTTGGAGGGTGGCAGCATAGGGGAGAGGTCCCCATTCTCGGTTCAGTTAGAGCAGCAGCCTGCAACAGCTCGGCAGCAGCTTCTACCACCTCCACCTTCCGATTCCGGCCACCTTGAGGGGTCTTGAACTGAGGGGAGGCGACCACCTGCTGGTGGGGCGAGTTTGGAGAGGAGGCAGCAAGGTTGAGGGTGGTTTTCACCTTCAGCCACTAGGGGAAAGGAGTTCCCCTTCTCACGGCAGCAAAGGGGAAGGAGTCCCCTTGCATTCAGCTTGTTGGTGACTTCGGGGCAGCATCTTGGACAGCAAGAGGGAGAGCCTTCCGGTGGTCTAAGAGGGTTTTCCGGCGAGGTTCAACAAGAGGCAACTTGTACACACTGCTCCCAAAGGTCGGGCGACCTTTGGAGGTATAACTTTACTTGCTTACTAGATTTCTAGGGATAGCTTGTAAATTGTGTAAGAACTGCTGTGTAGTGTAAGTGTGAGGTTTTTGATCCCTCAGCCCACATTGGGTAGTGGAGGGGTTTTCCTCACTTTATATACTCATTGTGTACTTTGCCTGGCCAGCTGAGGCCTCGGTGTGATTAGGGGCGGGCGTACCTACTTCATAGGGCGTACCTTCCTTGCTGTGTAGTGGTCGATATACTGCTTAGGATCGGGGCATATGTCTAGTGCCCGACTACTGTATTGCCTGTGATTCGTGTGTGTGGAAATTGCACAGGGCGCTACGTATTAAGGACGGTCCTTGAGAGGCATATTGGGTTGAGGAGCAACGTGTGCTGCCCACCCGCCGCTCATTGACGTAGGTCTAGGGCTAGGAGAAGATTAGGCCCAGACCGTCAGATATCAGCCCGGGAGCGCAGTGATCCACAGAGCGCAGAGGCATTTGATCGGGGCACGAGACTTACCCATCAGGGGTCCAGTGTGGTTTGAGTTGGCGCATCGATCTTAGACTTCCGCATCGCGCACGTGCACAGAGCGCGTGTATTTGAGTGTTAGGCTGACGGGTTACGCTCTGTGTAACTTGTGATACCAGAGTTACACAGTGTGTAAGTCGTGCCATCACCCTCAATTTACACAGCGAAAAATTGGGGCGTGACAGAGTGGTATCAGCGAAAAATAGTGGCAGGCACTGTTCACAAAGGGCTAGTACCCAAATATGAAGGACCATTCACAGTTATCAAGAGAGTGGGTACAGTAGCCTATAAATTGAACCTGCCAAAGCATTACAAACTGCATCCCACATTCCATGTTAGTTTCCTCAAGAAATTTCACTCAGATGATCTGCATCCTGAGCGACAGCAAGTAAGAAGAAAGCCAGCCCGTGGCTCTGTAGAATTTGCAAAGCAGCCTCTTAAGATTCTGAATCATCGAATATATGGTTGGAGCGGCAAAGGACAGAAGGCTGAGATGTTAGTACAGTGGCAGGGCGAAGCTGAGGAGGATGCTACTTGGGAAAAGATGGCTGACCTTGAACAATTTCACTGGTTGTTCAAGAGATATGAGGAAGCCCTCGGGGGCGAGGTCTAGGTCAGCTGGGGGAGAATGTGACGACCTGGGTGTGCGGGGTACACACCCAGACCCCTCTGCATACTCATAGAGGTTATGAGTAGGGAGAGAGGGGTCTGGGTGTGTACCCCGCACACCTAGGTCGTCACATTCTCCCCCAGCTGACCTAGACCTCGCCCCCGAGGGCTTCCTCATATCTCTTGAACAACCAGTGAAATTGTTCAAGGTCAGCCATCTTTTCCCAAGTAGCATCCTCCTCAGCTTCGCCCTGCCACTGTACTAACATCTCAGCCTTCTGTCCTTTGCCGCTCCAACCATATATTCGATGATTCAGAATCTTAAGAGGCTGCTTTGCAAATTCTACAGAGCCACGGGCTGGCTTTCTTCTTCTCCTCTTTCATCCCAGTAAAGCAAGGGATGAAACAAGGATTCTTTTCATCCAGTACTAACAAACTGTTGAGATGTGGCATTGGGGTGACCTTTGCTCTTCTCAGAAGGTCCATACCCACAATGACATTGAAGACATCTAGTTGAGTAACTAGCACTGTGCATTTCCCACTCCAGGGACCCATTTTCACTGGGACATCATAAGATATGCCCATAGCTTTCCTCGCCTCAGCATTGACTGTTTTCACATGGGTGTTACTGGTCGTCGTCCTCAGCTTCAGTTGCTCTCGCAACCTATCTGACACAAATAAGTGAGTGGCCCCAGTATCCACCATGGCTGCAATTTCTACTCCGTTCAGGCTGATATTCGTATACATCAGTGGGGAAGATCTCACTGACACATTTGCAATAACCAATGGGTTAACAGATGCAAACCCCTGTGAATCTTCTTTTCCTGCGTCCTTCTTATCTGCTAGGACCGCAGCTATTGCTCTTTTTGTAGGACAATCCCTCATCACATGAGGGCCATTGCAAACAAAACAAGCTAGTTTCCTCTTGGGACTAGACTCATTTCTCTTTTTCTGTACAACTGGAGGTTTCTGATGAGTCTGAGGAACTATAGCTTTACCCTTTTTCCTCTTCAATATTGGTGTTTCCTTGCTTGTGTCTTTCGGCCTCAACACTTTCAACACAACTTTTCTGTTCTTTATTTTTATTATTGTTTTTTCTATTTTGCTTGAGTGATTCTCAGTCGAACTCATACAAACAGCATGCAGATTTTTTGTACAATTCTCAACCGAAACTCATTTCGTCAGAAGCTTCCTTAATAAGGATTTCATCTTCAGCAGAATTTATTCATCATGGAGCTTTACAGATTTTTCCTTTAGTGATTCCTCAATGGGGATTTATCTCTCGCAGGAATTAGAATCATGCCTTCCTTCACCAATCTTTGATGTTTCTAGCCGCTTTTTTTTTTTTTAAATCTCCAGCCGAGACTCGTACAAACAGTATGCAAATTCTATGTATAATTTTTAACCGGAACTCATTTCGTCAGAAGCTTTGATTTTCTTTAGCAGCAGCCATCTTGTAATAAGGATTGATGATTTTTTTGTTAGCCGAGAGATTTCCAGCCAAAACAAAAAAAAAATTCTCAAATCCCTTATAAGGGTTTAATCCCAAGATTAAGATCCAATACGAATGCTATCTTCCCCAAATTTATTTCATTTTTTTTTACTAGAGTATCACTCTCTAGGATTTAGACCGGAGTTTTCTCTCCGTAAAAGTAATTTTGTATGAGTATCCTCTCCGATTTAATTCGGAGTTTACTTCCCGTAAAAGTGATTTTGTAGGAGTATCCTCTTTGATTTAGTCCAAAGTTTACTTTCCGTAAAAGTGATTTTGTAGGAGTATCCTATCTGATGTAATCCGGAGTTTACTCTCCATAAAAGTGATTTTGTAAAAGTATCCTCTCCGATTTAGTCCGGAGTTTCTCATAAAAATAATTTTGTATGAGTGTCCTCTCCGTATAAAGAAGATGAAAGATAAAAAAAATTAAAAATTTATAATACCTGATGTTGTATCTTCTTTAAGTGCCTCGCTTTCTCCACGTAATCTTCAGTTGAGAATTTTCTCTTCTCTTCGTTTGAGCTTCAAACAGAAGGTTCTTTCCCTTGGTGAGAGCTTCAGCCGAATAGTCGAATAGGGTGAATAGCTCTCTTTTTTTGTTATCCTCTCTTATTTTATAATCTATTTATTCTTTGCTATTTTTGACCAAGGCTTACACCACTTTCCAGATTTTTATCGATGAACGTTGCTGCTACATCCCTCATCGCACATCATGGCTCTTATTTTATTATTTTTTTCTTTCCATGTTTCTATCTCTCCAACAATAGATGATTTTTCTTTCGAAAGCTCCCATGACATATTTTTATTATTCTTCTTTTTTTTTTTTACATTCAAATGCTTCATCCCAATCCCACGATCACTTTGCTATTTTTCCTCTTCATCCAAAATATATTTTTATTATTTTTTGGTCACGTTGGAAGGCTTCCCACAATCTCTTATATATATATATATTGCTATCATGCTCGCATTTCATAGCATGTTATTTTTATTTTATCTTTTTGTGTTCCCATGCGCATGGCTGCACATTGCTACAAAAATAGCAACTGATTTTAGTCGAGTCGAGGTCGGTATGAGAATTCAGATACTCACCCTGAACCCGACCCCGAACCCATCTCGATCATTAAAATGATAAATTTACCCTTTCTAAGTTATAATTTAGGTACTAAATTTATAGTAGTTTGATGTAAAAATAATTGTGTAGTTTATATAAAATATTTTTTATTTATATATTATGAATATGGAATGAAAAATAATTTTAAAATATTATTTATAATATATACTTATTTTTTAGGCTGGTTGGGGTCGGGTTTCCCCGCAAGGTCGAGTTTCCTCGCGAGGTCGGGTGTCGGGTTGGGTTTTCTAAACCCATCAGGTTCGGGATCGGGGATGGGTTTGGGAAAGTCGGCAAAACCTGACCCCGACGTGGCCCATTCCCATCCCTATTTCGCTATAGCAATTGCTGATTTGCTATCGCAGTAGATTTTAGTTGGTTGATCTTGTTCCTCTCCCATGTCTTCAAATATTTTTCTTAACCATATTGCTTGACTAGTTGTGTTTGCTGCTACTACATGATCTGCCTCGGTTGATGATTAAGTAACTATTTTTTGTTTTTTTGATTCCCATGAGAATAGTCCTGATCCAAATGTGAATGTATATCCTGAAGTGTTTTTCATATCATCCACTGATCCAGCCCAGTCAAAATCAGTATATCCTGTTAATCTTGAATCTTGTACTCGATGATATTGAATTCTAAAGTCTCTTGGACCTTGTAGATATCTCAATATCCTTTTTGCAGCTCTATAATGTTTTTGAGTTGGACTTTGCATGAATCTAGATATTAGACTAGTAGCATACATGATATCTGGTCTTGTAGTTGTCAGGTATAGAAGACTTCTAATAAGGCTTCTCTATCTTGATAGATCTATCTTTTCTATTTCATTCTCTTTCTGTAGCTTTTCATTAAGTACCATAGGAGTAGAAACTATCTTGCAATTATCCATCTTAAATTTCTTTAACAAATTCTTTGTGTATTTCTTTTGAAAGATAAATATTTCTTTTTCATCTTGAGTTATTTCTATACCCAAAAAATAATATAGAAGGCCCAAGTGGATCATCTCAAAGGTCTTCATCATGTCTTCTTTAAATAGTTTAAATAGCCTTTCACTATTCCCTGTATATTTGAGATCATCCACATATATAAAACTATAAGAGTTTCACAATTACTTTGGTTCTTAATATATAATGTTGGCTCACTTTGACTCCTCCTAAAACCTTGATCTATGAAATACTTGTCTATTCTACTATACCAAACTCGTGGTGTTTGTTTTAATTCATAAAGTGCTTTCTTTAATTTAAACACTTTATCTTTTGATCCTTCTACTACAAACCCTTGTCGTTATTCTACATAAATTTCTTCTTCAAGTATTCTATTTAAAAAGGCTAAATTCACATCAAGCTGATAAAGGTTCCATTGTTTTTGTGCTGCTAAAGTAGTTAATTCTCTTATAATATCATGTCGTGCCACGGGAGCAAATGTTTCATTGTAGTCAATATCAGCTACTTGTGAATATCCTTTAGCCATCTGGATTAATTTTTGTCTTATAGACTGTTGAACCATTAATTTTCACTTATGCATGCACAAAAAATAATAAAATAAAATTAATGATAGTCAAATTGATTTTGACTTGAGTAAAATTGGAAACATACAAAATTTTAAGTAGCGTGTGAGCTTTCATATAAAAAAAACATGAAAAGAAATAATGTAAAAAAAAAAGGGGAGGGAGTAAATTTGGCTGAATGATGAAATTGGATTGTCAAAGATCCGAATAAAAAAATTAAGAGAAGAAAGGGAAAAATAAGGGAACTGGAATCAATCAAGGGTAATTTCCAAAAACAATATATTGATTGTAATGAGTCTCGGATAAGACAGCAAGAGGAGACAATTGAAGATAAGAAGGAGGGCTCTTGACTAATTAACGGAGGGGGGAGCCGAAGGCAAAAAAAGATTAGAAAAAGGAGGAATTGAGAGGAGGATTGACTTGGCATCCTTGACAACAAAAGAAGGAAGCGGCAAGGGGTCTCGGCAACAAAAAAGAAGAGGAGGGCTTTGGTTGCATGGGTCTCAGCAGAACAGAGAAGTAAGAAAAAAAAGAGAGAAATTGAAAGCGAGAGAGAAGGCTGGAAGGGGAATTCGGCTGAAAAAAAACAAAAAGAGAGAGGAAGTGCTGGAAGCGAATTCGGCACAGAAAGAAGAACGAAAACGAAGCAAAGAGGGGGATAAAAGTTTGATAAAAAAGAGAAAAGAGAGTTATTGCTAGAAAAAAAATTATTATTCTTAGGATTTTATATTCTAGATTGTTTCTGGGATTTTATATCTCCTAACATTTCTGGGATCTTTATATCCCTTAAATTTTTTTGGATTTTATATCCCTTAACGTTTCTGGGATCTTTATATCTTATAAATTTCCTAGGATTTTATATTCCCTAACGTTCCTGGGATCTTATATCCCTTAAATTTTTTGGGGATTTTAGATCCCTTAATGTTCCTGAGATTTTTATATCCCTTAAATTTTTTGGGATTTTATATCCCTTAATATTTTTGGGATCTTTACATCCCCTAAATTTCCTGGGATTTTATATCCTTTAATTATTCCTAGAATTTTATATCCTAGATTGTTACTGGGATTTTATATCCCCAAATTTTCTTGAGATTTTATATCCTCAAAACTTTCCTGGGATCTTTATATCCCCATATCACACTGTGTTGTTATGATTTTTGGACAGTGCAAAATTGTATCGTCATCTCTTGAAGTACCATCGCAGATACTCACGTATGTATGAAGCCTCACGCCAGAACCCTCTTCGTCCGCTGACGCTTCTACCGTAAGAGTTTGACATTCGATCGTCGGATCCCGCTAAAATCATGACTCTATGCTCTCCTCACGCCTGCGAACCTATAGCCTAAAAGATCTGGCCATCTAGCAGCCAGATCGCCGGAATTGAATGAAAAAAAAT
Source organism: Costus lasius (assembly GCA_027563935.2). Taxonomy (NCBI): domain Eukaryota; kingdom Viridiplantae; phylum Streptophyta; class Magnoliopsida; order Zingiberales; family Costaceae; genus Costus; species Costus lasius. The sequence goes on along the minus strand of CM050448.1, from coordinate 16,706,894 downwards.
GCCGGCAACCCTGTTTCCGCCTAAATCGTCGATACGCTGCCGATACTCCACCGGAAGGCTTCAAACTCTGACCATCAGTCCTCCGCGACATAGGGAAGGCACTGGCTGAGCCGATTGGCCGGAGGTGCAGTGAGCGAGCAACGGCGATGAACCCTAATGTTCGAATGCCGTGAATTTAAACGGTCCAGATCCCTTTAAACACATCAACGGTCCACATTGAATCAAAATCGACGATCCTGATCATTTCGAACAAAATCGAACGGCTGAGATCTAGCCGGTTTAATAAATTTAAATCAACGGATTAGATTCATCCCATGAAATCAATGGTTCAGATCCAAATCAAATCAACGGCCAAGATTACTTTAACTTTAATTGAACGATCGACATTAGTGTGAGCTTAAAAATTGAAATCAATAGTTTAGATTTATTAATATCAAATCAAGGATCTAGATCTGTGTCAAATCCAACGATCGTGATTACTTCACATGAAATCAGACGGCTCAAATCAATATGATTTAATAAATTAAAATCAATGGTTCGAATCCGTTTATATGAAATCTGACGATCAAGATCATTTAACTCGATCTAACGGTCATGATCAATCGGACGCAATCGAACGGTTTAGAGCTATATAAGCAATGAATGGTTGAGAATGATCCAAGCATATCTAGGTCAATCGGTTAACTTTTAATATGATCAAGGTGTCGATCCCTATTAACTCGAACCAGATCTCTTCAAATATGATATCTGATTTTCGATTGAAGACTTGTATCAAAGCAGATCGGTGAATTTAAATGAACGGTTAAGATGAGTCTGATCTAAACTCTAATTCAATGGCTGAAAGTGATCTAAGCATATCTAGGTCAATTGATTGGCTTTTGACATGATCAAGGAGTTGATCCCTATTAAATTGAATCTGATCTCTCTAAATATTATATCGAATGTTCTATCTGAATTCTAGATTAAAACATATCTGTGAATTTAAATGAATGGTCAAGATGGATTTGATCTAAATATATAATCAACGGTTAACAATTGATCTGAGCATATCTAGGTCAATCGGTTGATATTTGACATGATCAAGGAGTTGATCCCTATTAAATTGAACCTGATGTTTCCAAATATGATGTTGGATTTTCGATCCAATTCCTAGATTAAACAGATCTATAAATTTAGACCAACAACCATTAGAGAATTAGATATTTGACGGCTAAAGATGATTTGCATCAATATGAGTCAAATGGACAGTCATTGATACAATTTGGGTATTTACTCCTATAAAATTAAGTTTGATCTTCCCAAGTATGGTCTTGGATTTTAGATCGAAGATTTAAATCTAGTAGAATCAGTGGCGGAGCCACATGGGAAGGAGTATGGGCAAATGCCCCCACTCAAATGATCAAATTAATTAAAAGTTAATATATTTTTATAATATTATGTATGTAAAATTTTCGATTTTCCCTTACTAAATAAAATCTAATCATTCTAATATTTCCCCCATATACCCTTGGGTCCTGAATCTGCCACTGGGTTGAACATGAGCTAATTAACTCACTCAACCCATTTTGATCAAACTCATCACAATATAATAATATTTGGGAGGTGCGTACGTCGATGCTTATCATCGGGGCATAGCTCCTTAATATGATATTGTTATTCCTCATGACAAATCAAATTCAAGTGCTTATAAGCCACTGAGGCCGATGATGCATCCGCAAGTGTACGGATTTATCGAAGTAATAAAATAAGATATTGTTCCCAACGAGGATCAGGCGATCAAGTACCGACTACACGGTCGATCTATATCTAGACGAATCAAATTTGTGATTTTTGTTTGGAAACTTCTAATACAAAAAAATAAAAAGATAGTTTTTTAAATCAATATGTAAAAGATCGGGACTCAGGGTTTCACCACACTGACAATTATGAATTATAGCAAATAGATTCTTTGAACAGAAAATTATAGTGTTGAAAGAGATTTTTCATAAGATACAGATTACCTCCAAAATCCTTCCTTTTATAGTTTAATCAGTATAGAACCCATCTAGGAAGGTTTCTGCAAAGTTTGGTTCAATTTTGGTTTGATTTGGAGTCAAATCGAGTGAGAACACGAAGGGACAAAAATATTCACGACCCGTAATGTGTTTACGGCTGAGGCCGTAATTTTGTCTGTGAATAAGCCCTTTATACACAGAAAGTTTCACGGACCGTGAAGGATTTACGGCCTCACCCATGAAAGTTTCTGTGGACTTCTATACTTAGCCGTTTTTCGCTAGTTCGAACGCCAAAATTACGGTCGGCCAAATAATTATGGCCAAGACCATGAAAGGTGTGTTCTTCACTATTTTGACTCCAAATTTGACGTGTAAACTCATGATCTCCTCAGGAATCATGCTATAATTTTAAAACTCGTGAAATCCATCATTTTTGTGCCTTTTTACTTGCATGTTCAATAAAACCAAGAAAAGTGAAGATTCTATGCCAAGTGAAGTAAACACATTAAAAATTGTATAAAATCATTCAATTAAACTCAAAATATCATGTAAAATATAGGCAAAAATGTGATGTAAATGTAATTTATCAGAATACTCTAGACTTGAAACTTTGCTTGTCCTCAAGCAATACTTTGATATGTATATAGAATGTTAAGATAAGGAACATACATTTGTTCTCCCTTTAATGGAACTCTTAGTCCACAGTTCAAGCAATCAATTTTCAGAACCCAAGTAATTTAAGAAAAATCATTAAAGAGATAAATTGTCAAGAGTTTACAATCCAAGAAAGATAAAACTCAAAATTCATGTCATAATATTCATCCTTCATGTATTAAGCATCAAATACTCTAGACTTAATAAATCTTCTTTACTCAATAGATAGAAATTTACTTTATGTCATTTGGTGATTTTAAAGATAAGAGATTTTTAGAGCAATTTGGTCTTTAAACTGTCATGTGCTCTTTTTGTTAGCAACATAACATTATTTAAAGTATATCGCGAAGTAGTATAATTTAACTCATAGTCTCAATCATCAAGTCAGCGGAGTTGTCCACTTGACCTACAGCTTTCTGCCCTTTTTTTTCTTTTTTATTTTTTTCTTTAGACTTCAACTCATGTCTTTGGTACCACTATCAAATTTGGCTGTGCCAAGTAAATGAGTCTTTTCACTCCTCTTTTTTTTAGAGAAAGTCGGTCAGTGGTATGATATTTAAATTGTTATCGATACTTGATCGCAACAGATTTAAAGTATACCAACTTGTGGTATAATATAACTCATGACTTCAGATTACTCAACCAGAGAAGTTGGAGCAAATCTCAAATTAAAGATATATCACCAAATTTCTTATTCATAAAAATCTTCCATCAAGCAAAGACAGATAAATTAAACTTCAAATACAAAAACACCATACACATGTCATATGAACATATAACAATCTATATATGAATTTTATCAATACCAGAATTGAATTTACTCAACAATTTAAGTCCACATGAAATTTTAGAAATCCCCTAAATCATCAAATTAAATACCCAAAATTCTTACTAAGTTCAAAAGTAAGGATTAAATAAATTTAATTATCCTTAACAATCATAAACATTCAAAATACATATCTATAAAGCCTTGAAGAAAAAGCAAAATATGTGGGGACACCCTAGACTTAAATTGTTGCATGTATAAAAACATTAAATTAATGAATAACATATTTTAGAAAATTTTTTACAATAATTCCCCCTAAAATATGAGCGAAACCCTGTGCAATTATATCAATATATGAAAATGTGACTCAGAAAAATCCGAAAACTGTATTACATCTTAAATATCAGTATTTTACATGGCAAACAAGTCTCAAATATCAAATACCATCACGTTTTATTATCTAAATCACACTTAAGTATACTCAGAAAGAAGATAACACAAGAATCACGGTCCGTGAGTGATTCACGGCTACACCCGTGAACATCTCGTTGATCACCTTTTCTTCATGTAAAAATTCTCCAAAAATTTTCTGCACATAAAACAACTTATTAAAAGATTTTTTATCAACAAAAATTCAACAAATCATGCTATAAAAATTCCTAAAAATTAAAAGAAAAACTAAAATTAGGAATAATAAAAATAAAAAATTTGGGTTGCCTCCTAAAAAGCGCTTATTTAAGGTCATTAGCTTGACCATAGTTTTATGTCATGGCAGAGTTGGTGAATTAGTGTCATAGTAGAGAGCATATAATCTTCTATTTTTTCTTCGTCTCAAGAGTGTGCCCACCAAAGTATATATCTAGTTAAACAGGTGGATCCATGCCGCAGTGGTCATTACATGCATACAAAAATAAAAGTTAAAGTCATGCAAAGAATACCCAATAATTTTTCAGTATTTATCCAAGAGTAATATCATACGTTCTTCCTTTAAATTTATATCAGCAATTGAAAGAAGAGTAGAATTAAGATCAAAGAATTCATACCTTGGATTGATCAAGAAGTTTTCAAATTTTATTTTGGGTTTTTCACTTACCTCAATGTCAATGTGATCAAGAATCTCAGGTGTTATCATCTTTTGGGTACCTATGGTTGGATTTGAATCAAATAATAATTCAATCTCCTCATCATCATTATCCTTGAAATTATCTCCTTCATCATCTATCATGCAAATTTGTAATGAATTTTTCTGGAGAAAAGGAATTGATGGTTCATATGATGGTAGTGGTAGAATATGCACAAGATCCTCTTTCTCATTTTTCTCCTCAATTTCTTTCTCTTCAATGAGATATTCCATCCTAACACTATCAAATTCATCTCCATCTATCTCGCTACTTCTTATTTAAGGATCCTTAAATTCCTCATCATTCTTCTCACAAAACTCCAAAAGTTCAAATTTTTCTTTAAATATGTCCCAAGTATTTGTGTTGCAATGCACTATGTTATGTGAGAGGGGACTGGATGGCTGGTAAAGTGTTGAGGAAGGGTTAATAGGGTATTTAAAATATTCAAAATCATTAAAATTTGAAGAAGGTAAATCATAATCCGTGACTGGAGTCATGACTAATGATTGTTTCAACTCTACAAAATTCTCAGATTCATCATAGATTCCTTCCTCTATGTTATGTTTATCAGTGCCATGAATTATACTATGAAGTTCCTCTCTTTGTTTGTTCATAGCAGCTATAGAGTTTTCAAGCAAGGCTTCTAAGTTGGTTTTTTAAGGTTGACTAAAGTTTGATTGTGGAATAAATGTTGGGCTGTTCTGATAAAACAAGTTTTTATGGCTCTCCCAACTTGGATTATAAGCACTAGGGCAAGGGTTAAAGAATGAAAGAATTCCTTATTGACATTCAGTATAATGATGCCCATGATAACCACAAATATCGCAAGTAATAAATTTCAACTTAGAATATTGTATGCTTAAATAATCAGTTTGTTGAGTAAAAGAATTTACCTTTGCTGCAAGAGATTCTGATGCATCCGTACCATATTCTCTTGTCATTATCGGTGGCACATACCTCTAATTTGGCCATTGACATTGGTTAAACATTATATTTTTAATAAAATTCAAAAAGATAAAAATAAAAAAAAAACAAAAATAATAAAAATATCTAGTCTATAGATCTCACGATTAAATTAATATTGGCTGGCCCGATCCCCGGCAATGGCGCCAAAAACTTGATGCGTCCGCAAGTGTACGAATTTATCGAAGTAATAAAATAAGATATCGTTCCCAACGAGGATCAAGCGGTCAAGTACCGACTACATGGTCGATCTATATTTAGACGAATCAAATTTGTGGTTTTTGTTTAGAAACTTCTAATATAAGAAAACAAAAAGATGGTTTTTAGAGTTTAAATTAATATGCAAAAGATCAGGACTCGGGGTTTCACCACACTGACAATTATGAATTATAGCAAATAAATTCTTTGAACAGAGAATTATAGTGTTGAAAGGGATTTTTCCTAAGGTACAGATTACCTCCTCCCAAAGCGTAATCCGGTATCTAACTACGTTAACTCCCTACTCTCGTGACAGTTAACATAACTAGACCTATTAAGTTCTATGAAAAACCATATAAATCCTTCAAATGAATCCGAACTACTCCCGTGATCGGATTCGTAGATTTGAACAGAATAGTTCTGACGTTACGATTCACCTCCTGGTCCTTCTCGCAACGTCTAAGATATAAACTTACTTGATCAGAGTAAATTATGGAATAACACAATTCTAATCAAATCAATTATATAAAAATCATGATAAAGATTTAAAACAATAGATTTAATTCATATATCGTCAATGGGCTACACCCCTAATCTCAAAAATAAAGTTTATACACTCATGTTCAAAGCAAACAGCATGTTCATCGATGAAAATTGCATGAAAACTCAATAAGATTACAAGTGAACACTAGGAAGGTAATTAGAAATCCTTATCCTCGATTTGGAGATGAAGATGGAATGTCCAATTCTTCCTTTGCGGGATCTTCCTGCTTGAATTTTGCACTGGAAATGATTTTTGCCACTGCTGCTACCTCTGTTCATGTTCGTGCTTAGAATCCCCCTGTAAACCCTCCAAAATCCTTCCTTTTATAGTTTAATCAGTATAGAACTCATCTAGGAAGGTTTCTGTAAAGTTTGGTTCAATTCTGGTTTGATTTGGAGTCGAATCGAGTGAGAACACGAAGGGGCGGAAATATTCACGACCCGTAATGTGTTTACGGGCTAAGGCCGTAATTCTGTCTGTGAATAAGTCCTTTGTACACAGAAAGTTTCAAGGACCGTGAAGGATTTACGGCCTTACCCGTGAAAGTTTCTGTGGACTTCTATACTTAGCTATTTTTTGCCAGTTCGAACGCCAAAATTACGGCCAAGGCCATGAAAGTTGCGTTCTTCACTATTTTGACTCCAAATTTAATGTACAAACTCGTGATCTCCTCGAGAATCGTGCCATGACTTTAAAACTCTTGAAATCCATCATTTTTGTGCCTTTATACCTGTATTTTCAATAAAACCAAGAAAAGTAAAGATTCTATGCCAAGTGAAGTAAAAACATTAAAAATTACATAAAATCATTCAATTAAGTCAAAAATATCATGTAAAATATAGGCAAAAATGTGATGTAAATGTAACTTATCAGCCGAGTACATATCAACTCCAATACTCATAAGCCATCAAGGTAGAGTATAAATCACATATCCAATAAACCGTCGAAGCCGGATATTATCCAAAATTAAAATATCCACTAAGCCATATAGGCCGGATATTTCTTAAAATTAAATATCCACTAAGCCGTCAAGGCCGGATATTTTCTCAAATTAAATATCCAATAAGCTGTAAAGCTAGATATTTTCTCAAATTTAAAATTTCTAATAAGCCATCAAGGCCGGGTATTTCTCAAATTAAAATACTCAATAAGCTATTGAAGCCGAGTATTTTCTAAATTTAAAATATCTAATAAGCTGTCGAGGCCGGATATTTTTCAAATTTAAAATATCCAATAAGCCATCAAGATCAGATATTTCTCAAATTATAATATCCAATAAGCCATCAATGCCGGGTGTCTCTGAAATTAAAATACCCAATAAGCTGTTGAGGCCGGGTATTTTCCAAATTTAAAATATCCAATAAGCTGTCAAGGCTGGATATTTCCCAAATTTAAAATATCTAATAAGCCATCAAGGCTGGGTATTCCTCAAATTAAAATACTTAATAAGCTGTTGAGGGTATGTATTTTTCAAATTTAAAATATCCATTAGGCTGTCAAGACCAAATATTTCTCAAATTAAAATATCCAATAAGCTATCAAGGCCGGGTATTTCTCAAATTAAAATACCCAACAAGCTGTTGAGGCCAGGTATTTTTCTCAAAATTAAATATCCACTAAGTCGTCAAGGCCGGATATTTTATAAAAAAAATAAAATATCCACTAAGATGTCAAGGCTGGATAGTTCTTAAATTAAAATATCCAATAAGTCGTCGAGACTAGATAATTCTTCAATTCAAATACTCATAAGCCGTTAAGGCCGAGTACATATCAAATCCAAAATACTCACAAGCTATTGAAACTGAGTACATATCAAATTCCAATACTCACAAGCTATTGAAGCTGAGTACAAATAAAATCCAAATACTCATAAGCTATTGAAACCGAGTACAAATCAAGTCTAAACGCTCACAAGCCATTAAAGCCGAGCACATGTCCGAATTCAAATACTCATAAGCCATCAAGGCCGAACATCTCAAATTCAAAATACTCACAAGTTATCAAGGTTGAGAATCTCAAATTTGAAATACTCACAAGCCATCAATGCCAAGTATCTTAAGTCACAATACTCAAAAGCCACCAAGGCAGAGTACACAAATTCAAGTTCACATACTCTCAGACCGTCAAAGCTGAGTGATCATCAAATTTAAATACCTGAAGGCTAAATGCTTCAAAATTTAAGCCATGTATCAATATGAAATTTATAAATTATTTTGTTCTCCAATGTTGTTCATCTACTTATATAGATCTCTTAATCAAAGGTGCCTTGACTTTAGGGGTAATTAATAATGACTGCTTGCGCTCATTGGAAACCAGAACCCATTAAACAAAAAAAACCTTATAATTCATAAGGTGAATTTGAAAAGGTCAAACACATATGAAACATGACAAAAATGACCCCACATAGACCCATTTAACTCCAATGACATCTTTAGCTTTTGGCTTTTCCACCGAATCCCATGTATCATTTTTCTCAATCATATTGATTTCCTCTTCCATAGCTTTAATCCAAACTTGTTGTCTTACAGTTGCTTCAAAACTTTCTCGTTCCATTGTGACATAGTTGCATCTTTCATATATATATATATATATATATATATATCCTTCCTTTCTATCTTTTCTTCTTCCCAATTCCATGATGCATTTTCATCAAATTCGACATCTCTGTTAATGATTATCTTCTTTGTCTTTATATCATAAACATGATAGCCTTTGGATTCAATACTATAGCCTAAAAATATTACTTGTTCCATCATTTGTCCAACACTAAGAAGGTTCTAAGTTAAGCTAGGAACTAGCAAAACATTTTGAATGTCTTGTACCTTTTTCTTATTTCTATTGCAACAGTTCCCTTGCCTTTAGCATCGAGATATTCATTATTTCCCAGTTTGACTTTTGATTAAAAGGTTATATCTAGTTTGGAGAAAATATCATCATATGGTGTCATGTGATTGCTACACCCACTATTTAGATATCAAGTGTCATGAGACCTTTCTGAGTAGTCTTGACCAGTGAAGAATAAGTTTTCACTTTTTTCTTTCATAGTATTGGCCCTATGAATATTTTTAATTCGGTAATCCTTCTACAAGTGACCAAATCTTTTGCAATTGTTGCATTGTGGTTTACCTCGAAAACAATAATCTTTTTCTTGATGACTACTTTTCTTGCATATACCACATGGAGAGTATTTTTCCTTAAGCTCTCTTTGTAGTTGTGTATATCTTTTGTTTTCACTCCCGTGTAAATTTTGATTAAATTTTCTAATATCATTTCTGGATTTCTGAGACCTTACGTTGAGTTTATTTTTGAATGCACTTTCAATTGTCTCTTCAGTATGCCTACTAATTCTTTTCTCATATGCTTCAAGAGCACCTATCAACTCAGTTATTGATAAAGTTTATATATCCTTTATATGCTCCATAGTCGTAACTACTGGATCATATCTTTCTGTAAGAGTGATAAGAATCTTTTCTACCACTCTCTTATTATATAAGTCTTCCCCATATAATTTTAACTGATTAACTATTTCTATCATTCTTGCATAGTACTGTGCAGTAGTCTCAGAATCTTTCATTTTCAGAAGTTCAAAATGTCTTCTCAAGTATTGGAGTTTTATAGTGTGTTCCTTTTCACTGCCATGAAACTCCCCTTCTAACATATCTCATGCTTTCTTAGCATTTTGAACTCCTGATATTCTTATGAAGATGGTATCTCCAATAGCTTGTTAAAATGACGAATAAGGCTTGAGCATCTCTTTGTTTCTTCTCCTCAAATTCCTTTCGGTGTTGATCGGACATAGAGGACATATCAATTGGAATGTCATCCATTATGGAAAATATCCCATAGATTTTGGGAGACAAAATATGTCCTTAGTTTTTGTCGCCAAAAATCATAATTTTCACCAGTGAAAATTGGAATAGGAACTGAAGAGAAATTGATAGTTGAGAATGAAGCCATATGACTAAAGAAGTACGCCTAGTATTGTCGAACAAACCTCTGATTCCACTGTTAGAAAGAAGTTTGGGAAGAAGATGGATCTTAGTATATTATAATGTATGGTAGGATGATATTGTAGAGTAGCTGAGATGTTGACTAGTTGAAAGGAGAAATACTTTTGTAGTTGGAAGGAAGTTATGTAGAAGAGGAATGCTTTGCTTGTATTTTGCTTCAGTACAAATGATTACTACATGCCTATTTATAGGCTACCATGGAAGTGGAGTGATACTTCTAGGGATAGCTCCACTTCTCTTGATTCTATAACATTCTAAAAGTTTTACATATACTAGAGATTTTCTATTATAAATATTTATCTTCTAAAAATTTTTATACTCTAAAATATCTATGTTCTAAAAAATATCTAGCTTCAAAAAAATATATTACTTATAGAAAAATATACTTATCTTAACATGAGTTTAAATGGCGGGAGAAACCCTATTGGGCAATTAGTCCTCTTCGTTTGATATAAAAAAAACTTAAAAGATTTTCTTGATTTGAATCATGGCTAAAGACGGATTTGACAGTGATAGGCTCTTTTTAGCTTGTTAATATTCATGGTTAAACGATTCAATTAAAGCTGAGCTAGTCAAGAGCAACGTGTCATGGGAATGCAGCCTCATGGCCCATAGATTTATTGTAAATTTACGAAGTATGGTAGTTGGATTCAAGCTAACTTTATTCACACCACAGATTGATACAAATGTGGCCCTCAAGTGTTCTTCAAGTACGATTACTACTTGAGAAATTTCTTGAACCAGTGAGCAGAGACCTTGGCGTATCTCTTCAATCCATTTTTGTAATCCACATATATAATGCCAAATCGAACAGTATAGCCATTTGTCCACTCAAAGTTATCCAGCAACGACCATGCGAAATAGCCCCTCACATTAACGCCTTCCCTGCATGTTCATTTAGAAAATTAATAAACACTGTATTGTTCTCTTTAATCACAATCACAGATACCTGATAGCTTTGTTCAGGAAGTAGAGGTGCTTTCTGTAGTAGTCGATCCTCATATCATCTCGTAGAGCCTTCTCAAGTGGCCATGAAGCATTGTTGGCCTCATCAACTCCTGGTTAATTGAGAGGTAAGGCTTACTCTCGCAGTTTCATGATGAGATAGCACAAAATTAGGACAAACTTAATTACCATTCTCCGTGATGTAGATTAGGGGGTTGTTGTATTTGTTCTTGACGTAAAGCAGGAGTTCTCTGAAGCCTTGTGGGTAAACGAACAACCAAGCAGATGCAGCCTGCACACATTTTTGCAATTTTTATGTGGTTAGCTTGGTAGAATTAATGACATATTATGAGCTACTTGTAGGAGAAGAGAAAGGGGAAGAGATAGAGTTGACCTGAGGGCCAATAGGAACCCCTCTACGAACACCCGACTCCAGACTGTGTGCATCTGAGTCATAGCTCACATTAACTCTTCTCAAGAGAGAAAAGCTATTGGCGTAGTATGTCGTATAATAATTCAGCCCGAGGAAGTCGAATGAGTCCTTAACTAATTGAGATTGCTTCGAAGTGAATGTTGGAAGTCGATCCCCGACGATTGCTCTCATGGAAAACGGGTAATCCCCTTGCGTCAATGGGTCCATAAACCTGCAAATTGTAGATTAGTGTTTTAGTAAAAGAGAGAGAGAGAGAGACAAGCAATCGGCTACTCACCATCCAAACATGAAATCTAGAGACCTAGAAACTGCGTCAATATCGGCCTTGGAATTCGAGTAAGGCACGAACCAGTGAGTCACCAGAGTGATGCCAATCTTTCCCTTCTGATTTTTCTGAGGAAGACAGCGAGTTGGATGGATTATAATTACGCGTTGTTTGAAATTAATTAAGAAAGTGATAGCAAGAACAGTTCGGTCAAGTACTTGGTATTTGTCTCTGTATGTCTTGACAGCAGCCGCATGGGCCAGCAGCAAGTGATGGCCGCAAATGTATGGCTCTCGACTGGAGTCACCGGCCGTGCAGTTGGCATTTTCAAACGAAGAACATCTTCCGGGAGCGAATGCGCCGGTGGAGTAACCCATCTTGCAGTAGGACCATGGTTCGTTGAATGTGATCCAGTGCTTCACTCTATCTCCAAACTCTCTAAAGCATATCTCAGCGTAATCTCGATAGTCATCTCTGCAAATTTTGATTCATCGGACACATCCTCTGGTTGATGAAAATTGTACTGTTGCCGATGGAACAGACCGTCATGAACTGAGTTATTAAAGTTTGGAAACTTACACAACATGTGGGCTAAGGAAGCCCTTGTACTTTGATTCAAGAGCCTGAGGAAAATCCCAATGGAAGAGGGTCACAAAGGGTTGGATTCCTGCAAGTTTGCAAGTATTCATTTCTTGTGTTGTTGATAGATAATCAGAAATGATCTGAAGAAGGTATTCCAATACCAACCGTTGGCTAGAAGATCATTGATAAGATTGTTGTAAAAAAGTATGCCTTCCTTGTTCACTCCTCCGCTTAAACTTCCCTCTGATTAAAAGTTAAATTAATATCATTCCTTTGTTTAATAGCTAAAAATTCTACTGTACAAAACAAAACAATGACTAATTCCATGACAGGTACTTGGTAGAATTCTTGGCCAAGAAATAGAGAATCTGAAAGCGTCCATGCCCATATATTTTAAGAAACCGATGTCCTCCTGCACAATTCAGTTCATCCACAAGCTCTTCAATACTTTGATTTTAGCGTTCATTATCAAGAATTTGTTTGTTTACCTTGTAGCGATGATAAAAATCAATGGCCACATCGCCATTACTTCCATCGATTATTGCTCCTGCCAAACAACCATAGTTTACATTAAAATTTTATTCATTAATAAAAAAATAGTCCTACAGTGTGAATTTTTAGGATTCACAGTTTTGTCTGCACAACATTTAATGGGAAATAGTGTTTAAACAATATAATAAAATAGAGGAATAGTCACATTTAGTTCAAGGCTACTAGTCAATGAATTAAATTAGGCATATACATCACGATGAAAGTTAATCATGTATATAGTAGAATAATCAATTAAAATCCCATTAGGTGGAACTGGAGAAATACAAAAAATAAATCTATCTATCCAATCTTCCAAGTTTGACTAGTAAAAAGGAATTTTCAAAGTCAAACCATATACCTCGTCAACCACTCAACACTAAAAATATTTTCCTTAATCTGACACTTGCGATATAGCTAGCAAATTATTTCAGGAAAACTAGAGAGAGAGAGAGTATGCTGTACCAGGGTTGTTGTGGGTGAAGGTATCCCAAATGCTTGGCCCCTTGCCACCTTCTTTAGCTGCACCTTCATACTGCAAGAATGCATGGAGATCATAATCAACAAAGAACAATCATGTTTTCTTTTCTCTTTTTTGTCCTCTCGTTGAAAAGAGCCTAACAAAGCGGAGTTATATATGAATAGATCATACTGGCGGACCTGGTAAGCAGCGGAGGCAGTTCCAAAGATGAAACCCGCCGGAAAACTGCTTCTGTTGACACCCTCCTGCGTCGTTTCAGCGACAGCTGCAGTCGTGTAATCTGCTTCCGCGACCACAATGAATATTAACGCAGCCGATGAAAGCTGCAGCGCAAGGCTGAGCGCCGCCGAGATCGACCGCGCGGCCATTGGAGCTAGTGATCAACTGCGCGCAAGTTGATGGTGGCTTGCAGAAGGAAGCTAAGCAAGCTGTAAATATATAGAGAGAGGGGAATCAATCGAATTAATGAGATGCAGTAACCATGTGACACTCGAGGCGATTATTATAACACATGTAAACCGAAGATCAGATCACAGATTGTGGATTGCGGGTAGATTAATCCATTTCTTTTATATATATATATATATAATTTTCATCGTTTATTTTAATTCCTAACCCTCTTTGACTTGAAAAAAAAAAGAAGAAGAAATAATTAGTCAAATAGAGGCCTCCACAAATATATGGATTAACATGCCGTCAGGTAACTAGATTTCTTGACATCCACATGCTTGTGGAAACTTGCATAATGAGGAGGAAAATGGTGAAAATAAAATGGCTCCGGTCACTTTACGTCAAAACCTAATTAGGAAGAACCATGAATTTTTTTTTCTTTTTTTTGTTTTTGTTTTTGTTCATATACTATTCAAAATGCTGACGTTTTAAATTAACCAAGTCAACATCAAGATATGGCAACGATTTGTAACAATCCAATTATCAATTTTTTTTATATGATTATGAAATATAAAATACATATAGGATAATTAACAATGAATACCACTAGCTAGTTTGTATCTAATTGAAAAATGAAAGTCATATTTTCTTTTGTTTTTGTAGGTGTCGGTAGCACGTCGTTGTTCTTGAATTCACGTCGCATCAATCTAATCGTCTGATAATATCTGCAGGAATGTCGACCTCTTTTTGTTTTGTAATGGCAAGTCTTTGTAATCCAACTTATTGAAAATGGAAAATTTTGTATTTATTCATTAAGAAGCCTTTCCTTTTTGTTTGGGTAGGTGATTTGTTTTGTCTTATGCACATTTATAGTTTAAACAAAATTGAATCGTTATCAACATTAAGAGGAAGGACTAAATTAAGCATAAATTTCATGAATAAGTTTAGTTAATTATTAAAGAGCCAAGCCAGCTACACAATTGGATTGTGTAATTGAAAAAATAATGATCACATGACTCACATTCTATATATAATGCAGCATGCTTACTAGTCAAGAAGCATACAGATATGCATATAGCCCGCTTGTGATTGTATAGTTGAACGAGTTGATAGTAGTTTAGGAAGAAAATTTTTTTAGGCAAAGACTCTTTTATTTGTTATTAGATTTGTTAAAAATATAAATTTTAAAGTAACATTATTTTAGGGTTGCTTTAAGATTTATTAATTTTCTTTGTATCTAATGGGTGTCAAGTGACCTGTCCCACGAAAAAAACCTAGGCAGGGTACCCTAAATATCATAGACTATGACCATAGTCATATAGAATATGATTATATTATCATAAAATAAGCTCATTTTATGAAAGAACAAGTGTATATTGCCCTAAAATGATTATAATATATCATAGAATGGCTGCTTATTAACGTAGAATGACTTCCAAAATATCGTAGAATATTTGTATGTTATATTCTATGATATATTTGGCAGTCATTCTACGCTAACAGGTTGATATTTTATGATATATTATATTTTTTTAGAGTAATTGACATCTATTCTTTTCATGTTGCCGGTTGTAAATGTTTTGGAAGCCAATATAAATGAGGGAAAACATAAGCTAAGAGAGAACATTGACGGTTCTTTCATTTGTAATGTAGTTGCATTTTTAGTTATAAACCCTAAGATAATAATGATACGATAATTGGTGGTCTTAGTTCACATAAGTCTTATAGTGTAATAATAATATTAATATTAATATTTCCTCTATTTTCTACTTAAACAAGCAATCCATGAACTTTTACCCTTTACATTTTGATTTTTAAATTTCAAACAACATTAATTTAAAATTACATTAAGTAAAAAATATATATTCCTTTTTCTTCGTGCAACTAAGTTTAAAGAAAAATAACAGAGTGCCTTATTAAGATTGTTTTGATGTGTCCCCTCAGCCCACCTCTCATCTGGATTCTTTAAGAATCATTATATGGGGTTATCATGTGTATATATAGTAGCTTATTCTAGCTTAATTATTTGATGCATGCCGATATTTTGTGATTCCTATTTAGTCATTTGGACGAACTCTTAATATTTTGCCTCCTTTCCGGGGGGGGGGCCGAGCCATCGGTGTTGGGTTAAGTCCCGCAACGAGCGCAACCCTCGTGTTTAGTTGCCACCATTGAGTTTGGAACCCTGAACAGACTGCCAGTGATAAGCCGGAGGAAGGTGAGGATGACGTCAAGTCATCATGCCCCTTATGCCCTGGGCGACACACGTGCTACAATGGCCGGGACAAAGGGTCGCGATCCCGCGAGGGTGAGCTAACCCCAAAAACCCGTCCTCAGTTCGGATTGCAGGCTGCAACTGCTCCTACGGAACCAAGGTCAAAAGGATTGAAAAAGTCAGTCATTCACAACCACTGATGAAGGATTCCTCGAAAAGTTAAGGATTAGTAATCCTTTTTAGAAATCGAATGGATTCGGTCTTATACATACGCGAGGAAGGTAATCAAAAAAGAAAGACTACGGCTTTCCACAGAATTCTATATGCATCTATGAGATCGAGTATGGAATTCTGTTTACTCACTTTAAATTGAGTATCCGTTTCCCTCCTTTTCCTGCTAGGATTGGAAATCCCGTATTTTACATATCCATACGGTCGAGTCCTTAGGTTTCCGAAATAGTGTAATGTAAAAAGAAGTGGGGGGGGGGGGGGGGGGTTGGTTTGTTTGGGGGCTTAAAATTTTTTTTTTAGCATAACCACATGTTTGTTTTTTTCGTACTTCATAGGTGGTTAGCTAATCATGATTATGTGGGTGAGCATGACACTTATTAGTAGAGATGAAGGAGTCAATGATAATGACATTTGGTAGTTATTTGGAGAATAACACTTATCAGTAGAGATAAGGGCCAATGATAATGACATTTGATGGTTATAATTCTTTTCCCCTGGCTGAAATGCTCAATCTAATATTTAAAGATTATATGCAAATTGAGACAAGCAGATATTAGTGTCAATTCCTCAAGAATGGATAAGCTTATGCATATAACTTCTAAGTTAGTATTTATAAAACACAATATAGTATGTATGAAACTATAGTCTGTTTGGAGAAAAATTGCAAGGCAAGGTTAGTGCATAAAAATCATTGGCAGAGGGGCATCAAAATCATCTAATTTTTTAGGATATGTAAATCTTAAAGCAAAGGTTACACTAACATTGCTTTAAAATTCATACACCCTAGAAGATGGACAGCTCTAATATTGTTATAACCTTAATTTTATAAATTGAATTTTTAAAATTCAGAAATTTATTTTTGGAATTTTTATGACTTTTAGAAAATTTTTCGGAATTTTAAAAGTTTAAAATTCGAGTTTTTATTAAAAAGTTTGATTTTTGCGCTCACGGGGGCTCGAACCCGCGTCGCGCACGCGCGATCGACGCCGTCTAACCAACGCGTCGATTTGTGTTTTTATTATAATATCGGATTTGATTCTTTTGATTTAAAGTTAAATTTCGAATTTGAAACCGTGTCAACCAGTCGTCTTCCCCGCGGATCTCGGCGATTTTCTCGCCGCCGCGTTCTCGCCGTCTGGAACGAGTTTTACCTCTATATTAGAGGGCTTTTGTTCGACTCGAGGAGTTTCGAAACCTAACCTGTCTTCAACCCTCGAAGCGCCGCCAAGAAGGAGAAATCGCGCTCAAACTCGTCGCCGGAGTTCGAGCGGCGCCGCCTCTTGTTCCAGCCATCCAGCGCCTTCAACGACGGCGATCTCTGTGTTCTGGGCTACGATACATCGTCGTAGCAAGGTATGTAAGCTTCTGTGAAGTTTTATTGAAGTTCCGTTTATGTTTGGGTATGTTTTGTGTATCGACGGCGGCGGCGCCACCGTCGATACCTACTGTCGCTTCGGACGCTTCGACCGTGGGTCGAAACCTCGCCGAAGCGGGTCGTCGATCCTCGCCTCGTCGTCAGAAGTGTGCTGGCGAAGTTTGGCAGCGAACGGCCCTTCAACGCGCCCTCGGGAGCTCGCCGGAGTAAGCTGCGGACGAAAGTCCGGCAGCCTTGCACGGCGGAGGTCGGGCGGCGCGGCGGCGGCCGATTCGAGTTTTAATTAAGTTTTGGGTTCGGTTTATTTTGAAATAAACCATCGGCTGTTTTGAAATTGATTTGAACCGGACCGAGCGGTTCAATTCCAATTCGGTCAGTTTTTGAATGTTGACCGGTTCGACCACTATTCGGTCGAATCCTGGCCGGTTCAAGTAGTCGTTGGAAAGGTAATTAAATTTCCTATCTAATGGTAGTCTGTATAGCTTTAGATGAGGTTTATATTTTGTGTATGTTGAACCATAAACTTTCCTTGTTTAAACCATGCAGATTCCTAATAAAGTCATGCCTTGCATCAAATTTCATATCAAGGAAATTATGGCAAAGAAGTGTAAGAACAATTCTAAGCAAGCCATTTTTCAAACTCCTAACACACGACAAGGGCTATCAAGCAGCAGAAAAAATCTGTTTAGAAAGGACTATAGCTTGGGACTGTGGGCAAGCTGATTTGCTTGCCTAGACAAGGAAAGTTTCAGCCTTATAGGCAAAAGAAATTTCGAGCCTGGCAACCCTCAGCAAGGAAGCTATCAGGGAAAGTAAAAAAAAAGAAGGAGAAAAAGAGGGCGAGTGATCGCAGCAGCAAGTGTTCCAAAAAAGAGAGATCAAAATGGTGGTCGCACAAAACAAAGAAGTAGGAAATAAGTGGTAAATGAGAAGCGACCAGAGCTGGCATAAAAAAAGAGAGCTGACAGCAGTATGAGAAAAGGGAAGAAGAATAAGAAAAGAGAGAAGAAGCGTGAGTAAAACAAGAAGAAGACAAAAGAAGACAGCTGTGAAAGGCTGGGCTGAAAAACCTTACAAAAGGAGGACAACACAGGCGACGAAAAAAAAAAACAACACACAGACCGAAGACCAACGGAGACGAGCATTGCATAACAACACGTCGTGAAAAAAGAACGAGGTGGAAGAAGGTAGGGAAGGAATACACTCTCTCTCTCAATCGTTTTTTTTAGGCTTCATGGTCGCATTAAGCGACCTGGCAGCACAAAAACGCACACACCACTCTCTTGTCTTGTTGATCATTCGATTTCCTTAGGCTTCATGGTCGCACTAAGCGACCTGGCACCCCAAAGAATGCACCCGTACTACTCCCTCATTTTGCAAGTTGGGATCGCGTTGAATATCATGGCATCACAGTAAAAAAAAAAAAAAAAAAAAAAAAGAGAAGAGGAAAGAGAGGAGGGAGGAAGAAGAGGGAAGGTTTTCGTAAGCAAAAAAAAAAAAAGAGAAGAAAAAAATAAATAACAACAAAAAAAAACTCATGAAAGCAAGGAAAATAGCGAGAGAAGCACATACAAGAAAGGAGAATGCAAAGAAGATGTGAGCAGGGGGCGGTTCTTACTGCCACGTTGCGTCATTGTCTTGGCTTCGTCGTCACCGTGTTTTAGCGTCCCTGCTGGAGCGCCAAGGGAGCATCTCGAGAGGCAGGCCTGCCGGAGGAAAGCCCACTGCGGTGTTGTTAAACCCTTGAGGAAGATCCTTGCCATGAGAAGGAGATAGCAAAAGGAAGTAAGTAGATTATTCAAATAGAAGAAAAGAGGAAGGAAGAGGCAAAAAAAAAAGAGACGTAAAAAGAGGAGGCTTATCGGCGGTGGAAGAGATGTAGTGCCAAAAAGAAGAGAAAGCCAGGTTCCTAAAAATGGATGCGATAACTGAATGGAGGAGTAGGGCCTAAGCGATAAATCCACAAAAAATGAATGTGACGTTGCAACAGAAGAAAGACTGTAAAATCTCAAAAAACTACATACTGAATCTTACTCATGGGAAGCAAACGAAACCCTAAAAAATCCTACGGTAAAGGAGAAGGGTGCTCGGAAACAAAAGGGGAGACAGGAAATAGGCAGAGAGCTTGTGTCAAACTCGTAACGAAGAGGAAACGCAACGAACCCTAATCGAATCGTCTAAAAAATCGAACTAAATGCCAAGCTTCAAGACAGACCTGGTATTCTCGAATCAACCATGTCACCGGCGGCGGAAGAACCCCACAATAGGCGAGCGTCGTCAGATTCGTCCCTGATCAACGTTCGATTCATCCTAGCCATGGGCGAATCTCGGTCCAGCTCGCCAGGGACGGGCGACGCTAGCAACACCAGCCCGGTGGACGTGCCGCTGGTTGCTAGGGTTCCGCCAGCCACTCCTCTTTGTGACAATGTAAGTCGCTCGACGATCTCCCGGCTCGCCGCCGCCCAGGGAAATTTCTAGAGTTTCGTCTGCCAGACGAGTGACAGGAAACTCGTTTTGACAGCCGAACGATCGAAAGCCGAGAACTTTACTCTTCAACCGGGAGTCGTGGGGCCGTAAGAAAAAGAACGCGTGCAACATGGCCGGTTTCGCCCTGTTCCACCTCAATCAAGTCAAGTGAAAGAAAGTCTTATCCCTTGATCAAGGCGAATCTTATTAGTATATGCGACCCAATACGTTAATACGCACAAAAGGGGGAAGTGTCTCGATCTGGTCCTCAAAAGAAACTCCAACCATGAGATGGTAGGAGTCCGCATCTGGATCGAACAATACTACCACGACTGGTTGATCAATGACTCGAATTCAGCTCATACCACGTCCAACTAAACTCGAAAACGGATAAAATTCCAAATCAAGTAATCCTACGCGCCGCGAGGCCGGATAAATTCCCAAATCAAATTATCCATCATGCCGTGAGGCCGGATAAAATTCCAAATCAAGTAATCATACGCGCCGCGAGGCCGGATAAATTCCCAAATCAAATTATCCATCATGCCGTGAGGCCGGATAAAATTCCAAGTCAAATTATCCATCATGCCGCGAGGCCGGATAAATTCCCAAATCAAATTATCCATCATGCCGTGAGGCCGGATAAAATTCCAAATCAAGTAATCATACGCGCCGTGAGGCCGGATAAATTCCCAAATCAAATTATCCATCATGCCGTGAGGCCGGATAAAATTCCAGATTAAATTATCCAACATGCCGTAAGGCCGGATAAGTCCCCGAATCAAACCATCCATCACGCCGCAAGGCTGGATAAATTCCAAATCAAATTATTCAATACGCCGCGAGGCCGGATAAAGTTTCCAAATCGAACTATCTAACACGCCGCAAGGCCAGATAATTCCTAAACCCAGATTACTCAACACGCCGTGGGCCCGAGTAATTTCCTTCAAATTTGAGCTATCCAACACGCCGTCAAGGCCGGATAGATTCCCAAGATCCGATATCCAATACACCTTAATACATTACGATGGAATATCGTTTGGGAGGTGCGTACGTCGATGTTTACCATCGGGGCGTAGCTCCTCGATATAACGTTGTACTGCCTAGGCTGGGTATTACCCAATATGCCATCACAAGACCAAAGTTTGACGAACACAAATCGTCCATGTTGATGAAGCTTTTTTTTATTTATCATGTCAAATTATGTATCACGTTAAATCAAATTAATGAATGATATCAGTTGACTATGTCTCTCTTATTTGATTGCGTATTATAGATCTCTTAATCAAAGGTTCCCTAATTTGAGGGGCAATTAACAATGAGCGCTTGCGCTCATTGGAAGCCAGAACCCATTTAACAAAAAGCCTTATTAATTTAAGGTGGATTTGAAACGGTCATAATACATTTCTCAATGTAGCAATTTTGACCCCACAGATTCTGGCACGCCCGTGGGACAGGCTTCTCCTTTCATCTTCGAGATCTGTATTACGCAACACCAAAATTTCATGCCCTTTGTTCTTACACTTCTCTTGTTCCACAGAACAATGGCAAAGAAGCTGAACATCTTTGTTGAGGATGTATCGATCATCATGCATGGCATCCAGTTTGGTTCCATTTCGGAGGAGAACGTTGAGTTCATCTACCTACCCTTCACGGACTCCGAGAACATTAAAGGAAAGAATACTCCGGTCATCAAGAGTAAGACCTCCTTGATGAAGAAGGAGACTACCACAAAAGAGAAAGAGCCATCATTCACTGATAATGGGGGCATGTTCAACGAAAAGGAGGAGGAATCGTCTTTTACTGTTAACGGGGGTGGGATCCACCAGACTATGTTCTCAAGCCCTGAGAAGACAAGGAAGCAGGAACGACAAGCTTTGAGGAAGAGGAAGGCCAGGCTCTGCAAACGAGGTCGCCTAATCCCCGTGAGGCGTAACCTTTCCGTTGCCAAGACGGAAACCGTCGTAACAAACAAATTTGCCCCACTTTTATCAGTTATGAGAAATTCTAACCTGATAGAGGGATTGCGGCTGCGAACCCACGTACAGAACAAGCCGCACCCAAAGCCCAGAAATATCATTATTCAGAAGACAACATCTCAAGGGGTTTATGAGGCATACAAAAGGGCTCGGAAGAACATGAAAAGAACGGAAAGAGGTTCCAAAATCAGCCACAAGGAAACAGAGGGTCATATAATCCATACAGTGCGAATGGTGGAACACGCACGAGAGACCGGTTCTAATTCTGAGGAGGTTACCCTTCGGACCATGACAAGGAAAGCCAAGAGTAAAAAGTTGGCCTCTGTCGTAATCCAGGAGCCTGTTCAACGGTACGAACCAGGAGCAACCCCTTTGTATCAAGAAATTTTCGAAGAGGAAGAGGAAGAGGAAGAACCCGTCATGACCACTAATCATGATCATAGAGATGAAGCTATCGCCGACCTTAAGAGACAACTCAAGAAGAGGGATAACGACATGAGCATCCTCATGGCAAAGTTCGAGGAGGTGACTAATGCTCTCACAAAGACGCAAGAGATGATGTTACGCCAAGAACAATCATCGCGAGAGCAAAATAACGCTCCGGCGACATCTTCTTTACCAGCACAATCAAATGACGAGGCCATCACCTTGACTAGGAAAGAAGTACAAGAACTGGTGATGGACCAGCTGAAGCAAATGGAGGGAACCAAAATTGCTCCGTGAAGGAGACGAGGGAGACCTTACCCAGCGGTATACGAT
The DNA here is from genome assembly GCA_027563935.2 of Costus lasius. Taxonomy (NCBI): domain Eukaryota; kingdom Viridiplantae; phylum Streptophyta; class Magnoliopsida; order Zingiberales; family Costaceae; genus Costus; species Costus lasius. The sequence goes on along the minus strand of CM050448.1, from coordinate 16,683,995 downwards.
GATATCCCTTACCCCAAAGGATACATCGTACCGCACTTTAAGATGTTTAATGGAGTAGGAAACCCTGACCAGCACTTGGCCCATTTCGTCGCGACTTGTGGGAACACTGGCGGCAACGACGCCTTATTGCTCCGGCAGTTTCCCCAAAGTCTCTCAAGGGTCGCCTTTGAGTGGTATTACTCTCTAGAGAACGAAGCTATCGGAACTTGGGCCGACATGGAGGAAACCTTCAGAATGAAGTTTGCTTCGATAAGCGATAAGATTACGATCGCAGATCTGGCCAATACAAAGAGGAAAAAGGACGAGACCGTCCTCAATTACATTACAAGATGGAGAAATTTGAGTATCAAATGTGAAAAGCCATTAGAGCAAACCGAGGCCGTAGATTTGTTGGTCCGCAACATCGATAGCTGGATGGCCCCCTTCCTTTGCGGCAATAACATTTCTACAATTCAAGGATTGATCACCCAGGTGGCAAAGTTGGAACGGACGAACCATCAGCCTTATGTAAATGCGCAAAACTCAAGATTCAAAAGAGAAGAACCAAGAAGGAGTGAACCCAAGATCGCTTATACCAACGTTGCTAATAGAGGCAAAAGGGTGGAAGTTCACAATACAAACATACCTCGAATCGAGAGAACGCCAACTCTTGGCGAAAATAGCCGGGGCAGGCCATTGACCCTTGAAGAGAGAAAGAATAAAATCTATTCGTTCAAAAGAGAAAAGACGATGAAAATTTTTAGGGACGCTCTGAAGAATGGCTTACAATTACCAGAGCCGAAACGCCCTGAAGAAAGCAATAAAACTGACGATCCCAACTTTTGCCCTTACCATCGCGTACTGGGGCACACGATAGAAGATTGTTATATTTTCAAAGATTGGGTGGAGAAACAATATAAGACAGGGAAGATAACTCTATCGAAGCAAGTATTGAACGAAGCCCAAACCGAGGAGGTTGATGTCGTTCAAGTCAGAATAGATCCGACGCATGTGGAAGACCAAGAGTGGAATACCGTGGTGCCAAAAAAGACACTGCGACTCCTCCGAAAATTACAGCAAATACCGGGCATAGTATGGAAAGACTCCCTGTCCCCACGATACGTATCGCCAAGACCTCGTCCACCAACAAGAGAAAGTCAAAAGAAAAGGGAAAAGAACCCTCGATCGAAGAACAAAAATAAGAAAGCAGCTTCTTTGACTAAAGCGCAAGAAAAGAGTGCTCTCAAAAAATACATCGACTCGCTTGAGGAGTATGTGCAAGAAATGCCTAAACCTGTAAAACTTCACCACTGCATCATGGAAGAAGTATGGGAAAGACTCCTAGAAGATGATTCAGAGGATGAAGAGTACGAGGTGGAGTCCTGCAGAATGATATCGGTGGTCCCAGAGCCCTTAGAGGAAGATAAAACTAACAACGTTAGAGGCGTCACCACTGCAAGGATGGGTACTTGTAGCGCGATCAACTTGGGAAGTGACTCCGAAGATGAGATCTTGCCCGCCTACTTATATGAGGAAGCACCTGCCGTTAAAAGCAGTAAACAAACAAACGAATCTTGCCAAATGAATCTTAGAAGCGGCAAGGTCGTAATAGGACGTACGATAGACAAAGAAAAGGAAAAACTCAAAGGGAAACAGATTGAAACACAGGAAGTGGGCGACGACGCGGTACTCCCACTAAAACTATCCTCTTCGGAATATAATATACTGTCACATTTGAGAAAGGTTCCCGCCCTCCTCAGCATATACGACGCTTTGATGATGTCACAAGAACTGAGGGATGTTCTAATTTACGCCCTGCAAAACCCTCAAAAGTTCCAAGCATTCTTCGTGGAGGCTGATATAAAAGAGGCGTTGAGTACGTATGCTACATCGTCCATTACTTTCAACGACGATGACATGCTATTGGGAACGTCGCAGCATAATCGACCACTGTACGTGACTGGGGACGTAGAAGGAATGAAGATAAGCAGAGTCTTAGTGGACCCAGGGTCGTTAGTCAACCTCGTAACCTTGCGGACCTTAAAAAGCCTTTCTTTAGGCGTCCACAATTTAACGACCGAAAAAGTTGTTATCCAAGGATTCAATAAAAACAGCCAGAAGGCTTTAGGCTCCATATGTTTGCCATTGCAGCTCGATGGTTTAAAGACCGAAGTTAAATTCCATGTTATCGACACTGATACATCATACAAGGCGTTACTCGGGAGACCTTGGCTCCACGAGAATCACATAGTCCCCTCTACCTTACACCAATGCTTGAAATACCTAAAGGAAGGTAGGGAGGAACGTATCGATGGGGACATCCAGCCCTTCTCAGTGCATGAAGTTAAATATGAAGATGCACACTATTTCATTGGATGGACAACGCAGCCTACGAAATCAACACTGCAGAACTCGATCATCTCTAAACTGAAGAAGACAACTCTGTCCGCATGTCCCCATTTCGGAAGTGACTCCGAGTCAGAAGCGAGTGACTGCTCAGCCTCTACATGCGACGTGGTTGAAACTCATGAGAGGGAAGGCTGGTCGCAAAGGCTGACGACGCGACATAATATGGCGGAATACGAGGTAGGAATGTTAAGAGTTCCTCAAGGCTATCTTAAGGGTTTCACTCCCCTGAACGCATCGCAAGTCGTGGAAATGAAGACTTTTATTGTCCCTAGCAAGAGGGAATGCGTAAAAGGAAGGCTCTTTGTTCATAAACCAATACACTTCTATCAATCAGACGAAATTCATCGCGTTAGGACAAATAAGGAGAATGACCCAGAGTCAACGCAACTTATCGAAGTCCCCCCATTTGCTTATTACCCTCTGAGCTTAAAGAATCTCGTAAAAAGGTACGGTTGTTTGAAGCCTCATTTAAAAAGTGAGTTGCGCCAATTTGAAAGGTTGTGGAACCCAGGTTCGCGGAATATCACATTACCAAATGGGAAGATCTCCAATACTCGGGGTTTAGGGTACACAGAACCAAGTGAAGAGGCTCTTATGTTTCACCTATGTACTTGCAATATGGTGACAATAGGCGAAACATACGAAATGGAGCAAGAAAATGAAGAATTCAAAAGGGCACCGAAAGAACTGGAAGATGGGGGGCAGACCACCTGCGATGAGTTGATTGAGGTCAATCTTGGGTCAGAAGAAGATGTCAAGCCCACTTATATAAGTGCACAACTCTCTCAGCATGAAAAGGACCAGCTGGAGGCACTCCTCCACGAGTTTAGTGACTGCTTTGCGTAGACATATAAAGAGATGCCGGGCCTTAGTCCGGAGGTCGCCGTCCATAATTTGTCGATCAGTCCTGATGCTACCCCGGTAAAGCAGGCACCAAGAAGAATGAGGATAGAACTTGAAGGGCAGATCACCCTTGAAATAAAGAAATTAATCGAGGCAGGCTTTATAAGAGAGGAGAAATACGCAGACTGGATAGCAAGTATCGTCCCTGTAAAGAAGAAAAATGGGCAAATCCGGATCTGCGTAGACTTCAGAGACTTGAATAACGCATGTCCCAAAGACGATTTTCCACTCCCTGTGACAGAAGTAATGATCGACTCGGTATCAAACTTTGAAGTGTTTTCATTTATGGACGGGTCATCTGGTTACAATCAAATTAAGATGGCGCCTGAAGACGAGAAGCACACTGCGTTTCGCACGCCTATCGGCATCTTTTGCTATACTGTTATGCCGTTTGGATTAAAGAACGCTGGGGCAACATACCAACGCGCGATGACTAAGATCTTCGACGATTTAATCCACAAACTCGTCGAGTGTTATGTGGACGATTTGGTGGTTAAGTCACGATCTAAAGCAGAGCACTGCCAGGACTTGAGGACCGTGTTCACTCGGATCCGCAAGTACAACCTCAAAATGAACCCATTCAAATGCGCGTTCGGAGTATCATCTGGAAAATTCCTGGGTTTCGTGGTCAGACACAAAAAGGTTGAAATTGATCCCGCAAAAATAAGCTCAATCAAAGGCATGCCGCCCCCAAAGAATCTTAGGGAGCTTAGATCCTTTCAAGGGCGACTGGCTTATATTAGGAGGTTCATTTCCAATTTATCCGGGCGAATCCATCCCTTTTCCAAACTGACAAAGAAAAATGCTCCATTCATTTGGGACGGCACGTGTCAAAGCGCTTTCGAAAATATCAAAGAATATCTTTCATGCCCTCCAGTCCTTGGGGCACCTATCACTGGAAAGCTACTCATCTTATATACCACGGCATTGGAAGCATCCTTGGGAGCACTGTTGGCTCAGAATAATGACGAGGGAAAGGAGACCGCGTTGTATTACCTTAGCCGAATGTTCGTAGGGGCAGAGCATTCCTATTCTCCAATCGAAAAACAATGTTTGGCGTTGATATTTGCCATTAAGAAATTAAGACATTATCTCCTTGAACATGAAATTCGTCTCATATCAAGAGTCGACCCCTTAAGATACCTGATGACAAGGCCTACCCTAACAGGACGATTGGCCAAATGGGCCGTCCTGCTTCAGGAATTCGACATCACATATGTGTCGCAGAAAGCAGTAAAAGGGCAAGTTCTCGCTGATTTTTTTAGCAGCTCATCCCATCCCCGATGACTCTCCCCTAAGCTATGACTTCCCAGACGAGGAGATATTAAATACCGAAGTCGACCACGGATATTGGGAGCTCTACTTCGATGGGGCGTCTTCAATTCAACCAGCCATCCCCCCAAATATCCCGAAAGTAAAGTCAGGGATCGGCCTGGTATTCATCACCCCGGAAAGGGGGATATTACATTACTCCTTAGCCCTCACTGGTCCCTGTACCAACAACGAAACTGAATACGAAGCTTTAATCGCCGGGCTTGAGCTCGCGCTGGAGATGAAAATCGAAAGAGTGCATATATATGGCGACTCCCAGCTCATTGTCAAACAGGTGACGGGTAAGTACCAAGTCAAGAAAATGGAACTGCACAAATATCATACGAAGGCCGTGGAACTCATGAAAAAAAGTACCACACGTCACTTTGACTTGCGTCGCTAGGGCTGCTAATGGTAGAGCGGACGCACTGGCAAAATTCGACAAAGAGCTAGCCGGACCATCCATTGACCAAGCCAATATCGTGATCAGAGACAGGAAGTTGATCGCACCGGCCGAAAATGATCACGTCAACAAGAAAGAAGCAATAGATGCTATGACAATCTCCCTCACGCAAGAACATGACTGGAGAGAGCCATTCGTCAACTATCTCAAAAGTGGCATCCTACCTGAGGATAGGACTCAGAGAGTACAATTGAAAAAACGGGCCCTTCGGTATACATTTGTGAATGACACGCTGTATCGTCGATCGTATGAACAGCTTTGGCTCAGGTGTATCGCAATGGATGAGATCGCCCACGTGTTACATGAGGTCCATTCCGGTCTTCGTGGTGCCCACCAATCAGGACCCAAAATGTATCTTAAGATCAAGAGGCTAGGGTACTACTGGCCAAGCATGATGCGAGACTGCATAAACTGTGCAAAGACCTGCCATTTGTGCCAAGTGCACGGAGATTTAATTCATAAGCACCCTAACCCTCTTCATCCGACGGTTTCATCATGGCCGTTCGAAATATGGGGGACGGATATAGTGGGGCCAATAGAACCTCCTTCTTCTCTGGGGCATCGATTTATACTCGCGGCAACAGACTACTTTTCCAAATGGGCGGAGGCCATCCCATTAAGAGAAGTCAAGGCCGCCAATGTCGCCAATTTCTTTCGCGGGAACATATTGAGTCGTTTTGGAACCCCTAGACGGATCATATCCGATAACGGCTTGGCCTTCAAAAATGCCTTGATCTACAAATTTGCGGAGCGTCACAAAATTGATTGGCGGTACTCCTCGATATACAATCCAAGAGCGAATGGACTAGCTGAAGCATTCAATAAAACTTTATGCAAGCTGCTCAAGAAGAGCGTTTCAAAGAACAAGAAAGAGTGGCATCAGAAGCTAGTGGAAGCATTATGGGCTTATCGAACCACGTATCGCACGCCCACACAATCGACGCCTTATTCCTTAGTCTTCGGTGTCGAAGCAGTGCTTCCACTCGAGGTGGAAATACCTTCGCTGAGGATGGTAATGCAATGTGACATGACAATGGATGAAAATGCCCAGTTACGTCTTGATGAGCTGGACACACTTGATGAGCAAAGACTGATTGCACAGCAAAACCTGGAGCTATACCAAGCGCAAATGGCAAGGGCGTATGACAAGTTAGCCAGAGAACGCACTTTCAAGAAAGGAGATCTTGTCCTAGCAGTAAGGCGGCCCATCATATCCAATAAGATAGCAAAAGGGAAGTTCAACCCTAATTGGGAAGGACCCTACGTGATAGGAAAAGTCTACGAGGGGGGAGCCTACCAACTGACAGATCAAGATGGGGCGCACCCGATGCCGCCCATCAACGGCCGTTTCCTAAAGAAATACCACGCTTAAAATGCGAATCTGAGCCTGACCAAGCGACACTAGGCTCGAGAATATCAAAGCCGTTGCCAGCTGACTGTTTGCTAGGCCTGTGTAAGTTCCTCATATGAGCATTCACCAAGTTGAATAATGGAAGCATAAATTGACTAAAAAAAAAAAAAAAACCAGTGGATACATGCCAACTGTGTTGCATTTTAATTTTGTTAAGAAGGAGTACGGGTCCCCTGAAGATAGAGAATCGCCCTTACTAGTGATCCAGGGAATGTGGCTACCGGGCAGGAAGATAGAGCTACTATCTCAATTGTTGACCACCAAGTTCCCCTCATTGGACCAAATTCTGTTATTGGGAGGGCTGTTATATTCCATGCTGATCCTAACAACCTTGGAAAAAGGAGACGCGCGCTAAGCAGAGCCATTAGAAACTCCAGGGGAGGAATTGCTCGCGGGATCATTGGACTACAAGTTTGAGTTCTGCACTTCAATAATCAGCGTGATGGATTACGCAAAACTGATAAGAAACGGCTGAATATATCCCTTAACATAACACGTGCAATCATGTGGGGCAACAAGTTGACAGCACTATCATACATTACGAGTCATAACAGCCTGCTAAAGGATCATCACACGACACATTATCATACATTTTCAGAAATCAACAAAGTCACAATCCATGCTTTCTCAAATTAAGGCAAGCTCACCTTCAATCAAAGAGGACAAGATGACATGCAAGTTGCAATTCAACATCAGTAAGCAAAATGAAAGGGGAAAACTAATGCGAAGGCCTAGGGTTCAAATGCAAGGTACAAAAGGAAATAAATCAAAATTCCCCCAATGATCTCCGGGAGAGCGCGCTTCAGTCTCTCGATGGAAGAGCGAATTCACCGTGTTCAATCTCCTTGGTCTCATACCGCACATGTAGAAGAGCTAACGAGGCTTTGGACTTCTCAATCAAATCCAGTTCGTCCCCCTGGGTGTCTTCATGTTCCTGCGAAATCATCGCACCTCTTCCCGATGAAATTTTGCCGTTCCCTCGCTGAAAAAATTCCAAGATTATCGTTATGCTTTAAGCAAAGCTTAGAAAATGAAGTATATCTAAAGCAAGAATACCTTTCGACGGATTTGTACACGCTCGTGGCATATACAAAATCCGCCGAGGGGCATTTGTTGAACCATAAACTTTCCTTGTTTAAACCATGCAGATTCCTAATAAAGTCATGCCTTGCATCAAATTTCATATCAAGGAAATTATGGCAAAGAAGTGTAAGAACAATTCTAAGCAAGCCATTTTTCAAACTCCTAACACACGACAAGGGCTATCAAGCAGCAGAAAAAATCTGTTTAGAAAGGACTATAGCTTGGGACTGTGGGCAAGCTGATTTGCTTGCCTAGACAAGGAAAGTTTCAGCCTTATAGGCAAAAGAAATTTCGAGCCTGGCAACCCTCAGCAAGGAAGCTATCAGGGAAAGTAAAAAAAAAGAAGGAGAAAAAGAGGGCGAGTGATCGCAGCAGCAAGTGTTCCAAAAAAGAGAGATCAAAATGGTGGTCGCACAAAACAAAGAAGTAGGAAATAAGTGGTAAATGAGAAGCGACCAGAGCTGGCATAAAAAAAGAGAGCTGACAGCAGTATGAGAAAAGGGAAGAAGAATAAGAAAAGAGAGAAGAAGCGTGAGTAAAACAAGAAGAAGACAAAAGAAGACAGCTATGAAAGGCTGGGCTGAAAAACCTTATAAAAGGAGGACAACACAGGCGACGAAAAAAAAAAACAACACACAGACCGAAGACCAACGGAGACGAGCATTGTATAACAACACGTCGTGAAAAAAGAACGAGGTGGAAGAAGGTAGGGAAGGAATACACTCTCTCTCTCTCAATCATTTTTTTTAGGCTTCATGGTCGCATTAAGTGACCTGGCAGCACAAAAACGCACACACTACTCTCTTGTCTTGTTGATCATTCGATTTCCTTAGGCTTCATGGTCGCACTAAGCGACCTGGCACCCAAAGAATGCACCCGTACTACTCCCTCATTTTGCAAGTTGGGATCGCGTTGAATATCATGGCATCACAGTAAAAAAAAAAAAAAAAAAAAAGAGAAGAGGAAAGAGAGGAGGGAGGAAGAAGAGGGAAGGTTTTCGTAAGCAAAAAAAAAAAAGAGAAGAAAAAAATAAATAACAACAAAAAAAAACTCATGAAAGCAAGGAAAATAGCGAGAGAAGCACATACAAGAAAGGAGAATGCAAAGAAGATGTGAGCAGGGGGCGGTTCTTACTGCCACGTTGCGTCATTGTCTTGGCTTCGCCGTCACCGTGTTTTAGCGTCCCTGCTGCAGCGCCAAGGGAGCATCTCGAGAGGCAGGCCTGCCGGAGGAAAGCCCACTGCGGTGTTGTTAAACCCTTGAGGAAGATCCTTGCCATGAGAAGGAGATAGCAAAAGGAAGTAAGTAGATTATTCAAACAGAAGAAAAGAGGAAGGAAGAGGCAAAAAAAAAGAGACGTAAAAAGAGGAGGCTTATCGGCGGTGGAAGAGATGTAGTGCCAAAAAGAAGAGAAAGCCAGGTTCCTAAAAATGGATGCGATAACTGAATGGAGGAGTAGGGCCTAAGCGATAAATCCACAAAAAATGAATGTGACGTTGCAACAGAAGAAAGACTGTAAAATCTCAAAAAACTACATACTGAATCTTACTCATGGGAAGCAAACGAAACCCTAAAAAATCCTATGGTAAAGGAGAAGGGTGCTCGGAAACAAAAGGGGAGACAGGAAATAGGCAGAGAGCTTGTGTCAAACTCGTAACGAAGAGGAAACGCAACGAACCCTAATCGAATCGTCTAAAAAATCGAACTAAATGCCAAGCTTCAAGACAGACCTGGTATTCTCGAATCAACCATGTCACCGGCGGCGGAAGAACCCCACAATAGGCGAGCGTCGTCAGATTCGTCCCTGATCAACGTTCGATTCATCCTAGCCATGGGCGAATCTCGGTCCAGCTCGCCAGGGACGGGCGACGCTAGCAACACCAGCCCGGTGGACGTGCCGCTGGTTGCTAGGGTTCCGCCAGCCACTCCTCTTTGTGACAATGTAAGTCGCTCGACGATCTCCCGGCTCGCCGCCGCCCAGGGAAATTTCTAGAGTTTCATCCGCCAGACGAGTGACAGGAAACTCGTTTTGACAGCCGAACGATCGAAAGCCGAGAACTTTACTCTTCAACCGGGAGTCGTGGGGCCGTAAGAAAAAGAACGCGTGCAACATGGCCGGTTTCGCCCTGTTCCACCTCAATCAAGTCAAGTGAAAGAAAGTCTTATCCCTTGATCAAGGCGAATCTTATTAGTATATGCGACCCAATACGTTAATACGCACAAAAGGGGGAAGTGTCTCGATCTGGTCCTCAAAAGAAACTCCAGCCATGAGATGGTAGGAGTCCGCATCTGGATCGAACAATACTGCCACGACTGGTTGATCAATGACTCGAATTCAGCTCATGCCACGTCCAACTAAACTCGAAAACGGATAAAATTCCAAATCAAGTAATCCTACGCGCCGCGAGGCCGGATAAATTCCCAAATCAAATTATCCATCATGCCGTGAGGCCGGATAAAATTCCAAATCAAGTAATCATACGCGCCGCGAGGCCGGATAAATTCCCAAATCAAATTATCCATCATGCCGTGAGGCCGGATAAAATTCCAAGTCAAATTATCCATCATGCCGCGAGGCCGGATAAATTCCCAAATCAAATTATCCATCATGCCGTGAGGCCGGATAAAATTCCAAATCAAGTAATCATACGCGCCGCGAGGCCGGATAAATTCCCAAATCAAATTATCCATCATGCCGTGAGGCCGGATAAAATTCCAGATTAAATTATCCAACATGCCGTAAGGCCGGATAAGTCCCCGAATCAAACCATCCATCACGCCGCAAGGCTGGATAAATTCCAAATCAAATTATTCAATACGCCGCGAGGCCGGATAAAGTTTCCAAATCGAACTATCTAACACGCCGCAAGGCCAGATAATTCCTAAAGCCAGATTACTCAACACGCCGTGGGGCCGAGTAATTTCCTTCAAATTCGAGCTATCCAACACGCCGTCAAGGCCGGATAGATTCCCAAGATCCGATATCCAATACGCCTTAATACATTACGATGGAATATCGTTTGGGAGGTGCGTACATCGATGTTTACCATCGGGGCGTAGCTCCTCGATATAACGTTGTACTGCCTAGGCTGGGTATTACCCAATATGCCATCACAAGACCAAAGTTTGACGAACACAAATCGTCTATGTTGATGAAGCCTTTTTTTATTTATCATGTCAAATTATGTATCACGTCAATTCAAATTAATGAATGATATCAGTTGACTATGTCTCTCTTATTTGATTGCGTATTATAGATCTCTTAATCAAAGGTTCCCTAATTTGAGGGGCAATTATAATGAGCGCTTGCGCTCATTGGAAGCCAGAACCCATTTAACAAAAAGCCTTATTAATTTAAGGTGGATTTGAAACGGTCATAATACATTTCTCAATGTAGCAATTTTGACCCCACAGTGTAATTGAAGTTTGAAGTCTCGGTTTAACTTGGTTCAGGGTGAAGTTGATCGGTTCAGTGCAATTCTGTCCGGTTCAGTGAGTTTTAGGTTCGGTTCATATGATCTGAGACTGGTTCTCTAGGTTTAGGGTTATGTTATACATGTTGGTAGTTTTGGTTTTCAAATTAGAATGTTTAATGATAGAGTTCATGTACAAATTCATGTTTCAGAGTGGTTGATCCATTAATCGACTTGCATCGTTTGATAAAACAATTATTGGCTTTTCAAAAGGACTCAGTGATAACATCGTTTGAGGTAGGAATCTTACCCTACTCCTTTCTTACAGTGTCAATAATAGGAATTGCTACTTAATCCTTTGACTTGATATATGATGCATATGATAGAATTAATTGACACTGATATCTGATTGCTTCGTCTACTTGGTTTGTTTCTGAAATTCCTGTTGAACTCAATTATCTTGATTATTTGGTCATATTCTGTTTCTGTATGATTGGTTAAACAAATCTGTTTGAGATATCTGATTTATTGGCTTATGAGCCTGGTTAAACAATTGTGTATCTGAGATATTGACACATAAGTATGTGAAACCGTTGTAAATCTGAGATGATAAAGTCGTGATATATTTTGACCGCTGACCTGGATGATTTATTCTCCAGTAGCCTGTTTATCTGAGTTATAGTTCTGATTATATCAGACTATCTGAGCTGCCGGTTAGGGCACCGCCAGTTGTCCTCGGGACAATACTACAGATGTCAGATGTTGGACGCAACATTCACCGGGCTGTTTAGGACAGTCGTTCCATTGCATGAGCAACAGTGGAAACACTCTGAAAATGAGTGCGGCTCTTGATTGAGATCTGTTGGCCAGCTTGATGATTTGCATGACATTCCTATATTATTTGTATATCATTGTTTCAGTTATTGTGTTATTCTGTTATTTGATTCCCTCACCATGTTTGTTGATTCCTACTTAGCATTTCTGCTAACTCCCTTTGTTTCTCTTCCAGGTACAGAGCTAGCTTTTGGGAGGGATAGAGTAGATAGCAGATACCATCCCGAGTTGAGATAGCTGCCTTTTGTATTTTATTCAGTTGATAATTTGGATAGTTGTATTCAGATATTGTGTTATAAAACTGTAGATGTTAAGATTGGATTGTTTATTAAATAAATGATATTGGATTATTGTAGTTCTCTGGTTCCTATCAATATTGTTACTCCCTGGGGAACCCTGAGCTAGAAATAGCCGGCTTCCGCCGGGGCGTGACAAATATCTTCTTGCCTAAGCTTCTTAAGCAATAATCTTGCTTAGAAAATTTTCTCGTTTAGTTGTATTCTTTGCCACTAAGGTAATTAGTAAACACCCAAATAGATAGTCAAGTTGAAGTAACAATTAATATAAAGTTCAATGAAGTAAAATCTTTACCATAAAATAGAAAGGTTGTGATACTAAGTAGCATGTTCTTGGTAAGCCCATTATGAGAAAACACTTATATTGTGTATCATAAGATGGGAAATCAAAAACAATTACATTGTGTATCATAAGATGGGAAATTGAAAGTAAACAAAGGAAAAGAAATTTTTTTTCTTTATTTAAAAAAACTAGATAGAAAAGAAATAAAATTAGATTTTAATATAATAGATTTTTTCAAATTCACCTTATATTAATAAGGTTTTTTGTTTATTGAATTCTGCTTTTAATAAACCCCAGCACTTATTGTTAATCACCTCTGAAATCAGTGAACCTTTGATTCAGAGATCTATATTATGAAATAAAAGACAAGACTAAATAATATGATTCATAACCGTCATAAAAATATATGATTTGATATAAAATGTAACGAAAGAAAATAGTCTTGTCAATTTAAACGACTTATATTTGTTAAATATTCGGCCTTACAATGACCTATTAGATATCTAACGTAGTGTTATAGTTGTTACGTGAGTTAATGCAAGTTAGATATAGTGATATACAGTGTTTGACAAGTGTTATAGTTGTTAGTTGAGTTAATGCTGCTCATTGTTGTTGACTGACTAGTGTTATCATGCCCTCAATTACTGTAATACTTTTTTGTGGATTTCCACGTGAGTCAACCCTTTGACTCGAGTCCAAATACGTCAACGCAGATATCACAACGGTCGAAACTGTTGGATTGGGCGCGACTGGCGGAGTCAATCCCTCGAACCGACTCCCAGCCCGACTATGGACTCAACTAGGATCATTGTCGTTCCAACACGGTTTAAATCAATGCCGACGATTCATCGAGAACCGGTGTCGTCGAGTCAAACCGGGTTCACCTGAACCCAAATGGGACTCACCCGTAACCGACCGCGTCGGACGAGGTCCACAACAGTATTACCCAATTGTCCGCGGATCAAGCCGACGCCCGACGATCACGGACGGTCTTCCGCACGGCGTTGCACGCCGGTGACCGAAAGTACCCGGCCGGCTCCTCACTCGCACGCCAACGAGGAAACCGGACGACGCTCCACCGGTAATGTTGCGCAAGGACAACGAGGACCTGGCGGCCTCATCCTTCTTACACGCGGGTGAGAACGGCCGGAGAAGACGGAGTTCGTATACAGCCAAACAAGGCAGCCGGCTTCATCGCACGTAGGCGACGGTCGACGCAGTAAGCCACATGCTTGCCCGAAGGTGAGCTCGGTTGGGAAGAACACAGAGGAGGAGGGTGGCGTGGGCCACCTGCTAGGCCACAGCCAGAGGGAGGGCGCGACGTTGGCACTGATGGGGAGGACGTCCGGCGGATGGACTACGGTTGACTGAAAGCAGAGGAGACGCCGCCAGTCCGTTCATACCACGCTGCAACCGGACTCGGCAGAAGGTGGCCGCCGTCGTCCCAACTCCACCCGCGGGCGCCGACACAGGAAGAGTAGGCGTCGCACGCAGGCGACGAAAGGGAAGGCTTTGTACTGGTCGCACACAGGCGACCGCCGACGACTGGCAACAGGGCTTGCACGCAGGCGAGCGGGAGGAAGGGAGGAGCTCTGCACGCAGGCAGAGGGGGCTCATCCGACGAGCACAATGCGTAGCCGCACGCAGGCGGGTCCGCAGCCGGGAATTCATGCGCGCAGGTGGCCGGCTCACGGACGGGAAGAAGACAACGCCGAAGGCAGGGAAAACCGCCGGGAGCTGCGCGCTCGACCGGGGAGAGATACCGGAAATGAAGGAGCGAGGTAGAGAGGTACCTCGGTGATCTCTTAGGCCGCCGGCTCCTTCTTTCCGGTGAAGCGGTTGCGTAGCCGCCTTCCAAGGCGATCTAGCGTCGACGGCGGCTGCGGCGGTGAAGGGGCGAAGACGACGACGGAGGAGGACAGGGAGCTCCACACGATCCAATCCACCCACCCACACCACCGGATGCGCTAGGGAACTCGGGGAAGGACGTCCGACGAGGGAGATGAACGGAGGGGAGATTTCCGGCGTTCGTTTTTTCTCAGAGCTCGAGCGCGTCGTCCAGAGAGGAAGTGCCCGAGACGATGTTCGCCGCCCTCATTTTCTTCTCGTCTGCATCGCGTCCACGTCGGCATGCAGCTCGAGGCTCTCTCTCACGTCACCTCAGCCCACGCGAAACGCTGCTCGCATCCCGTTCACTCGACGCCTCGCGTTGATTTTGCCCATTGAGGCGATGGCGGATTCGGGTGGCTACCCGATCCGCTCCGCGATCTGCTGGGCTAACGCAAGGTAAAGAGGCTGGTTGGGCTAGAAATTGGGTCGCACCCAATTTCTTTGGCCCACAGCCTAATAATCTCCCCCTCTAGAGCGAGTCGCCGCCCTCGGTGACTCAAAGTAACGTCGGATCTCATCCTCGAACTTCCACAGTTTGGACACCCTATACCATGTAGCTTCTTCCATTGGAGAACCTTCCCACCGAACAAGGAATTCTATTCGTCGGTTCATCCTGCTATGTCCCCAAAACTCGGTGATCTAGGATCTCTCCGATCCTTTGGTCGAACTCCATTTGAACCATAGGAGGCGCACGCAGCGACTGAGACCGTGCTGGATCCTTATGAAACCTCTTTAGGAAGCTTACATGGACTGACAGATGCAGCTTCATCCTATCGGAGAGCTTCAGACGATACGCCACCAAGCCAACCTGACTCAACACCTCGAAAGGTCTATCGTATCTCTGTGTAAGTCCCCGATGTGCTGCCTTCGCAGATATCTCTATCGCTCACTAACTACCCGTAGAATAGCAGAACATCTCCCTTCGGAGGTCCTTGTCGCAATATCATCCAAAGCTAGGGATTGTGCTCAAAGGGCCGTACACAATAGACGATGATCTGTGGAGATTATAGGCAAATTGCGCCAAATCGATCCACTTTACCCAATCCTTTGACTCGCAGTCACAACATAATGGAGGAAGTCCTCCACGAGGGTATTCACTCACTCTATCTGTCCACCTACTATCGGCGGGTCGTACCTGACTTGGTCTGCTCAACAGACTTTCGATATTCCTTATCGATCACAACTGCAGCTTTTATCCTCGTAAGGAGATCCCCTTTCACTCTGGAGATCGCAAAGCAGACTAAGGCGTTAAGCCTTCTCAGTGCATCCGGCACTTCATTAGCCTTTTCAGGCTTGTGTTCCCATCGAAACAGGAATTCTGCTAGGAATTCCTGCCATCTGGTCAGTTTGGCGGACAATCTCTTCCTAGTGGCGAAAATATGTATTCACTACCTTATCAATTTTCGCCACGAAGGTAATACCCAGGAGAAGGACTCTCCATACCCGGAGGCAGTGCAACACTGCAACCATCTCTTTTCCCATGCGCAGAGTATCTCTGCTCTACTTCCCTTAGCTTTCAACTATCGAAAGTTACATGATGCACATCCTATATCAACACATCATCTATCGTTTGATCCGAAGTGTCGGATTTCCTTGGTGCAACCCTACAGCTAAGGCGTTCGCCAACAAGGGCACTCCCTTGGAGTCCCTCTTCTTTCCCTTCCTCGACTCCATGCTCTCAATGCCCGATACGAGGCAAGGGAGATCCTCATCGTATATCTGTATCTCGCACAGTTAAGGTAACACAGCTATCTCTGCCTTGACCAAAAGTTCGAGGCTAAAGATTACTTCGTAGTCTAGAAGATTGAAAATCTTCGCATGGCAACGGCCCTGCTAACTGCCGATTACGATATTCATATCGTATGATACCCCGAAGGTCTCGGGGTCTACTGCACCGACCGACCTCACTCGGTCCTGTGCTGAGGACGTTTTAAGTCCAACACTCTTAGTTGTTCTCGACGAATCATTTTGTGTGACTCGACTCACACCCGAATTTTCCACTGAATTGTAGGGAGGTCCCTACAACACTCACGATCGAATCGGATTGCCTATGTTCCCGGAAACTTGTCCAACATCGTAACTTGGCCACGCCTAAGTCTCGTCCTTTTCGAAGGCGTCCCATACCACCCCCGTCGAAGACGTCTGACGAGGGAGATGAACGGAGGGGAGATTTCTGGCGTTCATTTTTTCTCAGAGCTCGAGCGCGTCGTCCAGAGAGGAAGTGCCCGAGACGACGTTCACCGCCCTCATTTTCTTCCCTTCCGCATCGCGTCAACGTCGGCACGCAGCTCAAGGCTCTCTCTCACGTCAACGTCAGCTCGCGTCCCGTTCACGCGACGCCTTGCGTTGATTTTGCCCATTGAGGCAATGGCGGATCCGGGTGGCTACCCGATCCGCTTCGCAATCTGCTGGGCTAACGCAAGGTAAAGAGGCTGGTTGGGCTGGAAATTGGGCCGCGCCCAAATTTCTTTGGCCCACAGTCTAACACTAGTGTTATAGTTGTTACTTGAGTTAATGATGCTCATTGTTGTTGACTGATATTATTTATCATGATTGATTCTACAGTATTTTTGACTTTCTTATCAATTGACTTTATTTTAGTTTTGGTATATTAATCAATAGTTTTGGGTTTCTCTCTTGTTAGTAAATGATTATAAATCATATATAGTTATTTTATGATAGTATCAATTGTATAGTTGATTATAAATTTATAATGTTATACAAGTTATATCATTGTAAATTTTGATTTATTATATAGTTTTAGTAGAGATATGCTGACCACATGTTTGTATTATCGTACCTCACAGGTGGTTAGCCGATCATGATTATGTGGGCGCCCATTTGGAGCATAACCACATGTTTGTATTATCGTACATCACATGTGGTTAGCTAATCATGATTATGTGGGTGCTCATTTAGAGCATGACACTTATCAGTAGAGATGAAGAGGCTAATTGACATTCGGAGTATGACACTTTCCTATAGAGATAAAGGGCTAATGTTAATGACATTTGATGATTATAATTTTGTTCACGTGTTATAGCTGAAATGCTCAATCTAATATTTAAAGATTATGTACAAATTGAGACGAACAAATATTAGTATCAATTCCTCTTAAGTAAAATTTGGTATGGTGTACCAATAATTGGCTTCTATTGCAATGGTCACAACCATCAATGCTCACTTTAATATCTACCACTACCCATCGCATGTCTCATTATGTCGCACTTATGATTGTTTATTATATTCATATCTAAAAGCCTATGGGAAGCTATGCATAGTCCTAAGTGGAAGCAAACTACGTACGATGGGCAAAGACTCTAATTTGTAGGGGTACAAACGAATGGTTTGGGTCTATATGGTACCAAGTGTGATGCCCAAATCGGCATGGCCCAGGCCAAGGCGAAGAACTGGATCGGGCGGCGGCCCGAACACATACTTGCGAAGCAGACACGGCCCAACTGCTTCCCCTCCGCTCGATGTACACGCACGCGCAGCCTCGGCTCCATCCTCCGCGCAGTCGACGCCGAGGATCCAGGCGGCTGCGAAGGCAGGTTCTCCGGCGTTGTCGACGGCTTCCACTTCGGCGAAGTTAACGCAGCTGAAGCAGGCGTCGAAGATAGAAGGCTCGGCTGGCAAAGATCCGTGGCGGACTGAGCAGCGAAATCAAGCGCGCAGGCGTGATTCGCGATCCGCAAAGGTAAAAGGGGAGGAATGGCGTGGGCTGGCTTTCCAATGGCGAAGGCGTCCATCCTCCTTAAAGTCCCGGGCGGACGGACGAAGGAAGCAGAGAGTACCGTCCCAAAGCAGAGGGAGAACTCCACCTGGAAACAGAGAGCCTGAGAAGAAGAGAGGTCAGAAACTTCCTGGGGCGACGAAGCACACACCCACGGTCATCCTCTCCTCCCCCGGCGACGACGAGAGGTTTTAGGTAGGTTGATTTGAGAATAGAAATCAACGGAAAATTTCCCCAATCTCTGTGTTATCTTCTCCGGCTCCGGCAAGTGGGTTTCGGTGGTTTCCAGCGGCGGAAACATCCGCCGAGTCCTCCTTCGCCATCCTCGCCGACAGTTGCTTCCGGTGGTGCGCCGGCGAAGGCTGAGGGCTGAGTAGGTGCGGCTCAGCTCTGCCGCACGCCCCGAACCCGTCCCCTCCGGCGACGGACCCTGCAGACGCCGACGAACGCGGTGGAAGAGAAGAGGCCGACGCCAACGCTCAGCGTTCGAAAGGAGGCACTGGTGAGCGTTGACCCGAATCAACGTAGCTGCGACGACGCGGAACGAAATCAGATTTGATTCCGATTTCGGGTAACTCGGCGCATAGTCCCAAACGGTTGTGCTGACGTGGACGGGATAATTTAGGTGGGCGTGACACCAAGTGATATTAGGTTTGTCGCATACTATCCAGTGGTTGGTACAACGTGTGACTTATAATAATAGGATTTTACTTAGACTTATTCAGTTGATTATTTGCTCAGCCTAGTGAATGATTTTGAATTTGTACTTTTGTTAAATTTTTAGACGAGGATATTATGATTACTTATTTAAACAAATCATCATAAACAAGGATTCAACTTTGTTCCCTCCAAGCAAATTGACACAAAAGAGGGGCATACTATGTGATGAAGCTATATAGAGAGGGAATGAGGAAGTCAAATTGATTCGTGAGGTACCAATATACGCACCATGTGATACTCGAGAGTAGTATTATAATACATAGATCGATAGATCAGATTGAGTATCACATCATGAAATCAATCAGTCAATCAAATGCATATGGCACTTACTTTTCTTTATATATATCGTGGACAGTGGTGATGCGTGGATTAATTTGACGTCGGGTTACTTGATTTCTTCGCGTCCGCATTCATGCATTTTGAAAGACGCACTTGGCCTTGGCAGAATGAGGAAAATGGTGACAAGGAAGTGGCTCCGCTCATTGTACGTTAAAGCCTAATTAAAGGGAGCTATCAATTTTTCCTTTTTTTTGGTTTTGTTTTGTTCATATTCTTTTCAAAAGTCAACTCCTAAAGTCAAAGAGTAGAATGATTGAGTCTATTGCTTTTTTTAGGTGGAACTAGTACAATTTTATTTTGGAGCACATTGTGAAATTATAATTTTTCATAATACGAGACATATCAACTTGGTAAGTGCTAATCTATTTCTTAAATCTAAGTTAACAATAATAAGTTCACTAAACTTTATACATCATATAATTTTTTTTTTCATTTTTAATATGGGACTAAACTAAAGTATTACATTTTTACTCAAAAAAATATAAGATTCAAATTAAAAAAAATTCAGTTTCCACTAACAGTGACAAAAGAGTTCCGGAGATTTATTAGTTTTTTTTTTACCAAAAACGATCATCTTTTTTATGACATTTCTACGATTCATGCCGGAACAAAGATTTACAACAAATCAACTCAGGTTGACTTTATTCATTCCAAAGATCAACATAAATTGGGCCTCTCTCAAATGCAATTATTTCTGGAGAAATCTTTTGAACCAGTGGGCGGAGCTCTTTGGATATCTCTTCAATCCATTCTTGTAATCGACATATATAATACCAAATCGAACCGTGTAGCCGTTTATCCACTCAAAGTTATCCAGCAATGACCATGCGAAATAACCTCTAACATTAGCTCCTTCCCTGCATTGATCATTTTTGGGTCAGTTAATTCAACCAATAAGGATCTTTCTTATTGATAATAAGATTTTTTAAGTCGAATTCTGTCTTCATTAATTACTTATCGATGTTAAAAGAAAAAAAAACTATATATTCTCTTTAATTATAAACACAAATACCTTATAGCTTTGTTTAGGAAGTAGAGATGCTTTCTGTAGTAGTCAATCCTCATATCATCTCGTAGAGCTTTATCAAGCGGCCATGAGGCGTTGTTGAACTCATCAATTCCTAGTAATTAGAAGGAAAAGCTCGCTCTCATAGTTTCATGTTAAGATAGTACAAACTATAGGGCTGACTTAATTACCATTCTCTGTGATGTAGATCAGCGGGTTGTTGTATCTGTTCTTGATGTAGAGCAGTAGTTGTCTGAAGCCTTGTGGGTAAACAAACAACCAAGAAGATGCAGCCTGCGCACATTTTTGCAATTATTTCTGTAATTGACTTGGTAGAATTACTGACATATTATGAGCTGCTTGTAGGAGAAAAGGGAATGAGATAGTTGACCTGAGGGCCAATAGGAACCCCTCTACGTATACCCGTCTCTAGACTGCGTGAATCTGAATCATAGCTCACATTAACTCTTCTCAAAAGAGAAACGCTATCGGCATAGTATGTAGTATAATAATTCAGCCCAATAAAGTCAAACGAGTCTTTGACCAATCGAGATTGTTTTGTACTAAAGGTTGGAAGTCGATCCCCTACGAGTGCTCTCATGGTAAACGGGTAGTCCCCTTGGGTCAACGGGTCCATAAACCTGCAAGTCATGTAGATTAGTCTTAGAGCAATTAAGGTATTTTGCAGAAGAAAAGAAGAATCAGCCACTCACCATCCGAGCATAAAGTCTAGCGACCTAGAAACTGCGTCAATATCAGCTTTGGAATTCGAGTAAGGCACGAACCAGTGGCTCGACAATGTCACGCCGATCTTTCCCTTCTGAGATGGCTGAGGAGGACAACGACTTGTTATCTTCTGTTTGAAATTTGTTAAGGAAGTGATAGAAATGGTTTGCTGAATATTACTTGGTACTTGTCTCTGTATGTCTTCACGGCGGCTGCATGGGCCAGCAACAGGTGATGGCCGCAGACGTATGGCTCTCGGCTGGAGTCACCGGCCGTGCAATTGCCTGGTTCAAACGAAGAACATCTTGCGGGAGGAATCAAGCCGGAGGAGTAACCGAACTGGCAGTAGGACAGTGGTTCGTTGAATGTGATCCAGTGCTTCACTCTGTCTCCAAACTCCCGGAAGCAGGTCTCCGCAAAGTCTCGATAGTCATCCCTGCAAATTTTGATGAGAATTTGATTGTTGGTGATAGAGCAGAGCGCCTTGAATATGAATTAAACTTTTTAACTTACACTATATGTGGGCTAAGGAAGCCTTTGTACTTTGATTCAAGAGCCTGAGGAAAATCCCAATGGAAGATGGTCACAAAGGGCTGGATTCCTGCAGGTTTGCCAGTCATCAGTCTCAAAGAAAAATAAAAGTGCAGTATTCATTTCTTGTGTTGTTGAAGAAGGTATGCCAATACCAACCATGGGCTAGAAGATCATTGATTAGATTGTTGTAGAAAAGTATGCCTTCCTTGTTCACTCCTCCACTTAAACTTCCATCTGATTAAAAGTCAAATTAATACCGTTCCTTTGTTTAGTAGCTAAAAATTCTACTATACAAAACAAAACAAGGACTAATTCCATGACAGGTACTTGGTAGAATTCTTGGCCAAGAAATAGAGAATCTGAAAGCGTCCATGCCCATATATTTCAAGAATCCGATGTCCTCCTGCACAATTCAGTTCATCCACAAGCTCTTGAATACTTTATTTTGGCCTTCATTATCAAGAATTTGTTTGTTTTACCTTGTAGCGATGATAAAAATCAATGGCCACATCGCCATTGCTTCTGTCTGATACTTTTTCTGAAAAATGAGCATTCATATTGTTATAGAGACTTCGAGAAAGAGAGAGAGAGAGAGAGTAGTTTACCAGGGAAAGCGTGGGTGAAGGTGTCCCAAATGCTTGGCCCCTTTCCATCTTCTTGAGCTGCGCCTTCGTACTGTTTTCTTGCATCAACACCGCACAATTAACCAGGCATTCATGGGGATCATGATTAAGCAATAACATGATTCAATTGGCTGACCTGGTAAGCAGCGGAGGCAGCCCCAAAGATGAAACCCGCCGGAAAACTGCTTCTGTTGACAGCCTCCGGCGCGGTCTCCGCACCAACTGCAGTGGTGTGATCGGCTTCTACGAGCAATATGAATATCGACGCAGACGACAGAAGCTGCAGCGCGAGGATGAGCGCCGCCGAGATCGATCCCGCAGCCATTGGCGCAACCGGTCAACCGCACGGAAGTTGGTGGTGGTTTGCAGTAGGGCAGCTTAGCTAGCCCATCATTATATATACAAGGAATTAGAAAATCAAATTGATTAGTGAGGCAGAAATATATTGATCATGTGACACTCGAGGGGAGTATTATAGTACTTGTAACGATCGATCAGATCACATACTGTGCTGTTTCGAATCACATGATTAACTGTCAATCAATTAATCAAATTGGGACGGCATTAAATTTTTTTTATATCGTAGATAGTGACTTATGGATTAAGGGGAAAAAATTTTAGTACCTTGCCTAGAAAAGTTAAGAAGAGTCTCAAAATATTATAGATAAGCTATATCCATATAATCTACTCATTCCATTATATCCAATGATACTTTTGTTATTGTGGATAAACTTATCCTACAATGAGAAATTGACACATGTATTATCATGAATAACTTATCCATAATTGTACCATATTTATTCAAATAATATTTTTTACTAATTTTGGATAAATTTATCCACGATAATAAAAATACTAGATAGAATATAATGAATAAATTAGTGGATATAATTTATTCATGATAATACTTTACTTATCCATAATATTTTAATACCTTTTAAACTTTTCTAGGCAGAGTAATTGTCTAGAATTTTTTTTTTATGAAGGGTGGATTGGTGAAACTGCTCCGCTATCCAATTATCACATATTTATTATGAAATATAAAATACATATTAATTAATTAAGGATCAATTATACTAGCTAGTCTATATATGATTCAATAATATTATGTCCTTTTAGATGTTGGTGGCACGTTGTTCTTCTTAAATTCATACAAGGGAATGCATGTAATGATTGTGTAATTGAAAGAGTCAAACGATAAAGGGATCAATTATATAGGCGTTTGGTACTCGTTATTTTTCCAACTTAAGTCATAGCCGAGATGCGCAATCTTTGTAAAAAAGACATTAATTCAATTTGAGGAGAGCAAGTATTAATATCAATTCCTAAAGTCAAATGGATGACACTTTATAACGATAGTATTAGTAATAATCTGTTTAATTTGTTTGGTGGATATTACCAACGGCAAAATATTTTCAGTTTGATAATATAATAATCTAGTTATATTATTTCTTCAATCTGAACCAAGGAATAGTTAGATATGATGCAAAAAGAATTTTATTTTATTGTTGATCAAAGATTGATATATGAAACGAATCAAAGTTTGAAGAAATGGAAGAAGCCGTCATTTGCAATAGATGGAGTAAAAATTATTCAATCACATAATTTGGGCTTATAGAATATAGCGAATAAAACTTTTAAGTGAGTACATGCTTAATAAAAAAAAAATATTAACCTCTTAGAAGTATTTTGGGATCTGTATAATTCTTAAAATATATATTGAGATAGTGCAACCTATACAACATAGATTCCAAGTGCTTTTAAGGGGTAATATCTCCCTTTTTTTCTTATTCTAAGCAGGCACACCACTTAGAGGTTTTTTCCGCCTATATGACAGCCTATTTAATTGTATTGAAAGGCTGGATGAATTAGGATTTTCCTATTGGGCTAATTTGAGACAAGCGGATTGTTTATGATTAAGAACAAATATGAGCTTTTCATAGAATAAAACTATGCAGTACCGGACAAATATTTCAAAGAACAAGCTTTTATTAAATAAGCCAATGAATTTGGAATCATCGGGATCCATTCTTTTTTCTATTCAAATATTAGTCTTTTTGTCTGTGTGTTTAGAAGTCATATGATGCATATAAAGAGAATCATGGGCCACCAAAGAAAAGTTTGTCTATATTAGTCTTTGTGCATGTTACCCATAATAGAATTTATAGAGAGACACCTTTTTTAAAAAAATTTTAAGAAAATTAATTTGTACTATAAAATCACCTTCATAACAAAAAAAAAAACAACTTTTAGATCAAAACACAGCATCATGCATAGAGGTGGCCATGGGCCGTGCTCGGGCCGGCCCGAGCCCAGGCCCGACTCCTGGCGTGTCGTGGCACGGCACGAGCGAGAAAAATTTGGGCCTAGCACAGTCCGTGGCACGATTAGCCGTGCCGGCCCAGGCACGGTTTAATACTTTGCTCAGCACGGATCCAACCCGTGGGCCGAATCTGGCACGCATGCTGAACATGGCCCGCGGGCTGGAGTCGGCACATGGGCCGGATTCGGCCCAATGGGTCCAGATGTGGCACGTGGGTCGTGCCTGGCCCGGCCCGAAACACTGGCCGACTTTGGCCCGCTTCATTAAAACAGGTTTAAAAAATAATAAAAAATTAAAAAAATGAGAAATTGAGAAATATGTATGTTGCACAAATTTTTGAAAAAAATATTAAATTATTATATATTTTAGACCGGATCCGTTACATGCTGTCTACGTACCTCACTCAAAGAATGAATCAGGTCTACGTAGTTCTCTTTTTACATTTCTTTTTATATTTTTTTTATAACTATTTTTTACAACGTTTATCCATTGTTGCTTTCGCTTGCACTTCAAAGACTTTGTTCATCATCATCCGATAAAGTTGAATGGCCACCCTTTATCTTGAAGACGATCTTCAGCATCTAGCCAATCTTTAAGACAAATACACATTTCCACGCTTTCTTCGTTCATTCGGCTTCACTTCTCGTCCAGCACCCTGTCGCCTGCACTAAAACAAGACTCTGATGCTACTTTAGACACCGGAGGAGTTAGTAGATCACGTGTCATAGCAGAAACCATAGGATATGATTTTCCTTGTGATCTCCACCATGATAAAATATCAAAATTATCTATTTGTTCTTCTGTGAGTAAAGATGTATGATTATTTTCCAAAAAAAATGTTAATTCATTAAAATTACTAGATCTACTTGTTGATGTTCCTTTTCTATTTAAAATTGAGCGTATTCTTCCTGTAATATTTTTACTACTAGTAGATACATTAGTTTGAGAGACTGTTGGATTCATTAGATTTTCAAATTTTAAATTATAAATATTATACATCTCATCTAATAAGGTAGAAACTTCATTTTTTTCTCATCTACCCCTTCAAGTTCCATATTTTTATAATATTCATCTAATAAAATATGAACACCTTCTAACTTTAATCTAGGATTCATAATTGTGTTGGTGTATATGCCCTGAGACCTATTTTTGGGCCGCCTTTGTACTACTTCACTTAGATATTTATATCATTCTGGCATTGTCGTTATCATTGTTTGTCTACATCTGCGATTATGTACTTACATGATAATGTCCCTAGAGACAGATTGGATATGTGCTCAAATGGATATCCCCAGTCGATGTACCTGAGTGGATATGGGACAACTCTAGTACTTGTGAGACTGGTATATGAGCTGGTTAGGCACAAAGTGCTAACATAGACATATGGGTATATCAGTGGTGGATATACTAGATAGATCCGCTATGAGGCAATGACTTGGTGCCATGAGTTATCCTCACAAGTGATAGGAGATGCATTAATCCTTGGACTTGAGGTCATTGACTCTTCTATATGGTTAAGGATATGCTTTGATGCAACCTAACACCTCGCCGTAGTTGGGAGGTTATAACGGTTGTCATTGAGTATGTCACGACCCATATGAGAAGATCAATGGACAGACAGAGGATTTGCCCCTTCCTGAGGGAAGCTTGATATCCATGGAGCTCCTCTATGGTTCTATGACTGAAAGTGTATGGTCATACCCAGGTGAAGACCTGATTTAGTCATGACCATGTGATTGGGTGAAAATAAGTGATGTCACACTTGTCCAATCGGATATCAGTTTGGCAAAGAACTGTAATGCATCTGTACCTAGTCGCGATGATGGGGATGTCGATGTTGATATCCATTCCAATGACCTGGGTAGCAGCGATGCACTGCTAGGTGCCACTCACTGCTTGTGGTGACCTATGGTCAGCACTGCCAGCGTCAGAGGAACCTACAGAGTTGAACACCAAGATACTCGAGTTCTCGTATTGATCGGGAAGCCTTATGATCGAGTTATTGGATAGCTCGAATCTAATTGAGAGATTTCATCAGCGCCAATGGGCCTGATGAGATGGAAGAGATTTATTGGAGCCAAACTTCATTTTTGGCAGGTTGACCCGTATTTGACCATGGTTGGTCAAATTTGGATTAGGGCTGCATTGAATTGGATCCAATTGCTTAATCAACCCATGTAATGAAGTTTGGGCTAGCTCATTGCACAATGAGGTCTAATAACAAATTATCATGAAGAGAGAATGGGCTAAAGGGTATAATGGGGAGAAATCTCCACCCCATTAGCGCCTAGGGGCATAATGGGGTGGAGTGGGTGATTTTGCTTCATAAGGAAGCATTATGCGCTTCCCCCTTCTACCTTAGATGGTATGCTTGCCTCTATGGCAAGTCTTGGAGCTGATATGGTTGCATAGACTTCTTTGGAAGGTCTTTGGCACATATGGCTAATAGGAAAAGGTTTATAGAAAGCTCTTGGAGAGTTTCCATAACTCTAACCCTAATTGCCACCCTTCTCATGCCCTAGCCGCATACTCCCATGATAATTGCGCCCCTAACCCCTTTGCCTCACCACCCCTTGCCTCTTTATATATACATGTATATGCATGAGGCTAAGGGATGTAATCAATAAGCGTGAGCAACCCATTGATGGGCAAGAAAAGGGGCATTGGCACAAGTGTTCTCTTCCATCCAACCCTAGCCGCAAGTCATCCTTCCTTCCTCCTCTTGGCGAGAGTTAGGGAATACCTTGGCGGCTTCATCCTTCATTGAACCGCAAGCCTTATTCTCCTTCTCGTCTTGGCGCAAGAAGAATAAGGGCTTGGCGGCTTCATCATCTCCTATCCTTCTTCAATTGGCGCAACTACCTTGGAGGTGGCGCATGCTTTGAAGAAGGTGAATAAAGGCTTAGATCTTCTTCCTGAGGCTAGCACCGGGCGCGAAAGAAGAGAGCTCGAAGCATCCGTGTGTGCGAGACTGTAGAGGGCGGACACTTGAGCGCCTACCTCGACATCGATCCTCAAGCTTGCTAAAGGTACTTACTATCTCATCGTGTCGACCCCCTCACAAGAGATCTTCATTGGGTTTTTGGGACTGGCCTATTTCGGGGATATTCTTCCGCTGCGCATGTATTGTATTATCTGTGAAAATTGTAAAATATCCCCGGGGTTTCCCAACAAATTGAAGCTAAACAATATAAAGGAGATATATTTTTCCAATATTTTTTAAATTTTGTTTCCATTTTAAAAATTACTTGAAAAACATTTTCATCATTTCTATATTGGGAAAAATTTTCACTAATTAAAACTAAATGTTCTAAAATTAAACATGATGTAGGATAATAAACACTAGATAAATGAGTGCTAGCATTAGAAAAAATTTCTAAAATATTATGTAATAATTTTGCCTTTTCCCAATCTGTTTCTTCAATATTTCCATCAGGTATTCTTTCATTATAAAATAATGTAAGAGGATCTTTAATTGGAAAACATGTTGTTAGCATATCATAAGTAGAATTCCATCTTGTTTTAATATCATGTTTAAATTTTTTATATGATAAACCATAAGATTTACATATTTGTCTAAAATCTTGATTTCTAGAAGTAGAAGAAGTAACAAATCTAACAACATTTCTTAATTTATTTACATGTTCATCTAATTCTCTTATTCCTTCTTGAACACATAAGTTAAGAATATGGCATGCACATCGTATATGAAAAAAAAACACCATTAAATATTGGATTTAACAATCTTTTTAATTTATCAATTGCACTATCATTATTACTTGCATTATCAAAACTAATTGAAAAAATTTTATTAATTATACTATATGAATGTAAAATGCTATGAAATTGTCTAACTATAGCATTTGCAGTATGAGGATATTCAAAAATTTTAAATGCAATAATTCTTTTTTGTATAAAAAATTAATATCTATCCAATATGCTGTAATACACATGTATGAATGATTAGAATGATTACTAGTCCGAATATCATATGTTAAATAAATACAAGAAGTCAATGTAATTAAAGTTTGTAAAAGATTAGTTTTATATTCAGAAAAAAATTTTATAGCATCCCTATGCATGGTTTGTCTACTTACTTTTTTATATTTAGGTTGTAGTGATTTATGTATAAATTTTTTAAATTTAGAATTTTCTGCTAAAGAAAATGGTTGTTCATCCCAAACAATAAATTTAGCTAATTTTTTTCTAAGAACTTCAGTAGAATAATTAAAAACTTCAAAAGAACTAGAGGAAAGGTTGACAGTAGCCTGTGCACAATCGATTTGAGTTTGATGACTTTTGATGTGGTGAGCCAAATAGGCCTGGCAAAAAATTATACGACCCGCCAACATGACACGACCCATTTATGACACGCTAAAATTCATATCGTGTCATATCGTGTCGCGGGTTGACCCGTCTAACCCATATATAATATATATTATATAAAATTAACAATTTATAAATAATTTTAATGTAGTGAGTTACATAGGTTATTCGTGTCGTGTCGTGTCAATCATGTCGTGTTGTGTCATCTAATAACTTTATATTATAAATCGTGTCAATTGTGTCGTGTCGTGTCGTGTTATGTGATATGACCTATTTATTAAACGTGTTAATCGTGTCGTGTCGTGTCACCTATGAAATAAGTGGGTCATGTCTGTGTTTCGTATATTGACACGTATACATAAACGGGTCGTGTTCGTGTCAAGCATAATCGTGTCACGTGTCAAGTATGACACGACACGTTATGACACATGAAACACGAATTGCCACCCCTAGAGCCAAATGACCAGTTCCACCCGATGATTTGCAAGTCATTACTTTTTTGCACTTCTTGTAGCTGGCTCTTTCTTCGCCGTTAATTATCACCACATCAAAGCTCTTCCAAACGTCGCTAATGTGTTTTCTTGAGCCCGACACAATAGAATCGTGAGGGTTTGCACTGCATCCCTCCTCTCCCTGCATAGTGTTAGTAGGTTCATTATCTTGCTGTTGTTGATTTGGGTCGTAGGGCAGAGGGTTGGCATCGTGCTCGGGTGGCATAACGGGGTCATTTGTTCCTATTAGCTCATTTTCTAATGCATCAAACTCCCATGGCAAAAGATCTCATGCATTGTTAAATCCAACCATTAATTCTACATATAATATTAAAAGTTAGCTAAACAAATTTATAAAATAAGATTAAATACTTACTAATAAGCAATATATTAAAAAATTACCTTATCACGTGATTGAAAATCGCTTAATAAGAATTAAAAAGTTGAAGTTTCAGCCTTCAACAACTTCAACTTAAATATAATTACGAAAAAAATATATATTAGAATAATTTAAATTGAACAACAATTATATTATCAAAGTAAATTAATTTAATACTTACTTGATCTTCTCCACGTGACTAGACCAAGAGAGCTTTGAATTCTTGATGGCTAGAAAGAGGCTTAAGTTTGAGTTCAATTAAGAAACTAATTGAAACTCAAGACTTAGAAAAGAGATTAAGAGAGTATTAAGAGAGAATGAGAAATTATTCCAAAGCTAGTTGGAAACTTGTGTGAAGAAATGAGAAGGTAGGGGGGGTCAATTTATAGGGATGAATTGGGTGTAAATTTACATATTTATCTCCTATTTTTAATTATTAAAATGGGCTAAAATGGTAATTTTATACCATAAAGACAATTATATCCCTAATTTTTTAAATTTTTATAACTGTTATAAGGATATTTGTGTAAAAACGCATGTTCAAATTCGAATTTCCTTACCGTTTCCGCCAAATTCACGTGTCGTGCCTGACCCAGCCCGCGTGCCGTGCCGAGCACGGGTCCGTGCCGTGCCTGGCACGACACGCTTGCTTGGGGTGCTGTCTTTCTAGAGAAAGAATTTCTTATGAAAGAAGTTAGTGGGAGGAAGTTTGACTTGGATGAGGTTCAAGTGCAAGCACAAGACAAAGAGATGGAATCTGAGCCACCTGCACCGGTTGCTAGGCAACCTGAGGCTCAGACACAGGTCCCGCGTAGGTCTGGGAGAATTCGTCGTGCACCTGAAAGGTATGGGTCGCTACCGACCCAACACGATGGGATCTTCATCATTGAGGATGAACCTAGAACCTATGATGAGGCGGTCAGTGGACCGGACTCCGAGAAATGGCTTGACGCCATGAGATCTGAGATGGATTCCATGTCGGCTAACCAAGTCTGGGATTTGGTTGAGCTGCCTGATGGGGTAAAACCCATAGGGTGTAAATGGGTCTTCAAGAAGAAGACAGACATGGATGGCAAAATAGTTACCTATAAAGGTAGACTAGTGGCTAAAGGATTTAAACAAGTCCACGGGGTGGACTATGATGAAACCTTCTCGCCAGTTGCCATGATTAAATCCATTCGGATTCTGCTTGCTGTAGCTGCATATCATGATTATGAGATATGGCAGATGGATGTGAAAACAGCGTTCCTTAACGGGAAGCTGACTGAGGATGTGTATATGACACAACCTGATGGCTTCATCCATCCTGCAGAGGCTAATAAGGTCTGCAGGCTAAAGAGGTCCATCTATGGATTAAAGCAAGCATCTCGAAGTTGGAATCTTCGATTTGATGAGGCCGTGAGAGATTATGGTTTTATCAAAAGCGAAGATGACGCCTGTGTATACAGAAAATTCAGTGGGAGCTTGGTAATTTTTCTGGTCTTGTATGTTGATGACATACTGCTCATCAGAAACGACATCCCTAGTCTTCAAGCTGTGAAGACATGGTTGGGGAAGTGTTTCGAGATGAAAGACTTAGGGGAGGCCGCCTATATTCTAGGCGTGAGGATCTACCGGGATAGATCCAAGAGGCTCTTGGCCCTTAGTCAAAGTACTTACATTGATAAGGTACTGGAGAGGTTCTACATGGAGCAATCCAAGAAAGGATATCTTCCAGTGAGACATGGCCTTACTCTCTCAAAGAGCCAGTGTCCTACAACACAGGCTGAGAGGGATGACATGAGTCGAATTCCTTATGCTTCGGCAGTAGGATCGATCATGTATGCAATGTTATGTACTAGACCAGATGTGGCATATACTGTGAGCATTACCAGCCGATACCAATCCAATCCAGGTCTACAGCACTGGGTGGCTGTAAAGAACATCCTCAAGTATCTGAGAAAAACTAAGGATTTGTTCATGGTCTATGGGGGACAGGAAGAGCTCAGTATGCAGGGCTATACTGACGCATCGTTCCAGTCTGACCCTGACGACTTTAGATCGCAGGCCGGCTATGTGTTCAAGATAAATGGAGGCGCTGTATGTTGGAAGAGCTTCAAGCAATCCACCATAGCAGATTCTACAACCGAAGCTGAGTATGTGGCTGCTTCTGAGGCAGCCAAGGAAGCTGTTTGGATAAGGAAGTTCTTATGTGATCTTCAAGTGGTACCTAGTGCAATGGATCCCATTGAACTCTACTGTGACAACAATGGAGCAATTGCACAAGCCAAGGAACCACGGTCTCATCAAAGATCCAAACACATACTCAGAAGATTTCACCTGATCAGAGAGATCATTGACAGAGGTGATGTCAAGATTAGCAAAGTAGACACAAAGAACAATCTGGCAGACCCATTGACCAAGGCTTTGGCACAGCAGAAGCATGATGGTCACGCTAGAGATATGGGGTTGAGATTCCTCAACTTCTAGGTCTTAGTGCAAGTGGGAGATTGTTGGTGTATATGCCCTAGGACCTAGTTTTGGTCAACTTATGTACTACTTGACACTGATATTTATATATCATTCTGGCATTGTCGTTATCATTGTTTGACTACACCTGCGATTGTGTACTTACATGATAATGTCCCTGGAGACAGATTGGATCTGTGCTCGAATTATAATCCTCAGTCGATGTACCTTAGTGGATATGGGACAGCTATGGTACTTGAGAGACTGGTATGTGGGCTGGTTAGGCACGTGGTGCTAACGCAGACACATGGGTATATCATTGGGGATATACTGGATAGACCCGCTATGAGGCTATGACTTGGTGTCATGAGTTATCCTCATAAGTGACAGGAGATGCATTGATCCCTTGACTTGAGGTCATTGATCATTCTATATGATTAGGGACTTGCTTTGATACAACCTAACACCTTGCCGTAGCTGGGAGGTCATAACGGTTGTTATTGAGCATGTCACGACCCATATGAGAAGATCAATGGACAGACATAGGATTTGCCCCTTCCCTAAGGAAGTATGATATCCATGGAGCTCCTTTATGATTCTATGACTGAGAGTGTATGGCCATACCCAGGTGAGAACCTGTTTTAGTCATAGCCATGTGATTGGATGAAAAACAAGTGGTGACACACTTATCCAATCGGATATCAGTTCGGCAAAGAGACTGTAATGCATCTGTACCTAGTTGCGATGATGGGGATGTCGATGTCGATATCCATTCCAATGACCTGGGTAGCAGCGATGCACTGCTAGGTGCCACTCACTGCTTGTGATGACCTTTGGTCACCACTGCCAGCTTCAGAGGAACCTACAGGGTCGCACACCTTGATACTTGAGTTCTCGTATTGATCGGGAAGCCTTATGATCGAGTTATTGGATAACTCGGATCTAATTGGGAGACTTCATCAGCGCCAATGGGCCTGATGAAATGGAAGAATGTTATTGAAGCCAAACTTCATTTTTGGCAGGTTGACCCGTATTTGACCATGGTTGGTCACATTTGGATTAGGGTTGCATTGGATTGGATCCAAGTGCTTAATCAACCTATGCAATGATGTTTGGGCTAGCTCATTATCCAATGAGGCCCAATAACAAGTTCTCATGAAGATATGAGAGGCTAAAAGGGTATAATGGGGACAAATCTTCTCCCCTAGGCGCCTATGGGCATAATGGGGAGAAGTGGCGCAATTTGCTTCATAAGGAAGCAATTGGCGCCTCCCCCTTAATCTCTTATGGTATGAATGCCAATATGGCATT
Organism: Costus lasius; assembly: GCA_027563935.2. Classification (NCBI taxonomy): domain Eukaryota; kingdom Viridiplantae; phylum Streptophyta; class Magnoliopsida; order Zingiberales; family Costaceae; genus Costus; species Costus lasius. The sequence continues at coordinate 16,650,758 of CM050448.1, read as the reverse complement.
ACTTGGGGCGCAAGGCAAGGCCTTGGCGCACAAAGAAAGACATGGGCTCTAAAAGGAATGGTTGAATGAGTATTATGGAAATGTCTTGGAGACTTTCCTTATCTCAAACCTTCTCATCATAGCCGCCCACTTGTCTTAATCCTAGCCTTTCATAAATCGCCTCTTGCCCTATAAAAGAGCACCTAGCCGAGCCCTCTTGTGTGCAATTAATTCCTTGAAGGCGTGAACACAAGGAGAGGGGCGAGTGCTTGGAGCAAAGGGCGCATCTTCCTTCTTCCATAACCGCAAGCCACTTCCTCCTTTCCTCTTGGCGCAAGGAACATTAGTGCTTGGCGTTTTTGGATAGTCTTCCTTCTTCTCTTGGCGCTTCATCTCTCTTGGTGGCGCAAGTGAAGTAGAGTATCTCCCTAAGGCTTGGATCTTCTTCCCGAGGCTAGCACCGGGCGTGGAAGAAGAGAACTCAAGAGATCCGTGTGTGCGAGACTGCAGAGGGCGAACACTTGGGCGCCTTCATCGACATCGCTCTACATTGCTCTTAAGGTATTTCCTAACTCATCGTGTCGACTCCCTTGCATGCGATCTTCACTGGGTTTTTGGGACTGGCCTATTTCGAGGACATTCTTCCGCTGCGAAAATGTATGTCCATAACTCTGAAAAATTATAAAATGTCCCCGGGGTTTCCCAACAGTGGTATCAGAGCGACTTGCAAGATTCGAACGATGTTTTATGCTTTTCTTCCATGCTCACATGCAATATCTCTATTTTCGTAAATAGCATGATGCATGGCAATCGTTTTTCTGAAAGTAGAAAAATTAGGGTTTCTTGTTTCTATCATCCTCTCAATCTCTTTTGGAATTTTTGGACTATTTTTCTTGTTTGATTTAAAGATCAAATGCGCACGTAATTTTGTCAAGTAGGACGGGCATTGTGTCTTCGGACTGGCCAAGTCTCTTGATCTGACAAAATTGCCAGCCGAAAGGATCTCTGAAATCATCATGAAAAATAAATCGCAATAAACCAAAAGACTTGTGAGAAGAAGATGAGAAAAAGAAACTGGTTTTATGAAAAAGTAAAATTTCAGATTTTATGTTTTTCATGAGCATGTAGAATTGCATGAGTAAATACCTTGATTGTGCATGGTGTTGTGATCATTAGTCAAGCCCCCTTCTTGCATGCTTGCGATGTATCCTTGTGCGGCCTGCGTGCCATCTTTTTCATTATTTTTGTAAAAATTAAGAGGAAGATTAAGGGCTAGGCGCATCCTTCTTGGACCTTGATGCTCGCATCTTGCTTGATGGCACAAGCATGCAAGGTGGCGCATGCAAGCTGGTGCTTGGTTGCTTGGTGGCGAAAAAGATCTTGTCCCCTTGCATGGTGGCGCACCTTCCTTGGAGGAAGGCCATGGCATTGGCCGAACCTATGGGGAACTTCGAAAGTATTCCTCTACGGTTTGAGAGCTAAACCATGAGAGAAGGACCTTGGAGCCAACCTTGAAGTTCAAGCTAGAGGTCGGCTAGGCTAGGTCTAGTTTTGGGGCTTGAGTTCTAGGACAAGAGTTGAACCTATTTCATGGCATGGATTGGTTCAATGTCTTGTATAAGATATGATCACATCATCCTTTACTGCTTTTATTATTATCTGCAGAAGCATGCCTGAAATGTTTTACCGTTATGTTATCACTATAGGATTGCATGCCTGTAATGATAGGCATAAGATAAAACTGAGATGATGAGACCTTAAACAAAAACCCTCAATTAAAATATCAAGTCTGGTAGCCTTCTAACGCGTAGCCCTCACTAAGCTATCGATCAGTGGTGTTGTGAATTGTTTCCCACCCTCGTGGGACACACCCACTTATCTTTAGAAAGTGCATGGTGGCAATGGTTTCCCCAGTCCAGTTTTAACCTGGGTGTGCCTTCGCAAGGAAACTCGTTGGCCCTGGGCATAACGGTTAGGAATGGACTTGACTAGAAGTTCACATGTGCTGGGCACATGGTGAAAGTCTAGAGGCATCGTTGAGAGGTAAAGGTTTCATGTTGTATCCAGCCCTCGCTGGACATGAAATGCCCAGACTATCTCAACAAGGGGAGTTGCTTGGAGCAACCGGCCGGCGCGCCCACCTTAGGAAGCATGGGTTACTTTGTGCATCTCATCCCACCCTCGTGGGACGCAAAGCCTCTTATGAAATAAGGATCCCATCTCACTAGGAAGTTTTAAACTTCCCGATTGACTTTGTGGGTTGTCAATTCGAATATAAAATAGTGGGAGCCATGGTCATTTAAAACAAGTCCAGTTTAAATGATTCGAAGTAGTACTAATCTGTTCTTCTTGGGTGTTGTAGAACAATGGCTACGAACACTGGCGGATTATCACTGCGATCACTCCTTGATAAGGATAAGTTAGTTGGAACTAACTTTATGGACTGGCATCGGAATTTGAGGATAGTCCTCAAGCTCGAGAAGAAGCTGTATGTCCTTGAACAGCCTCTTCCTGCGGCTCCTCCGCCTAATGCCTGAACGGCAGACAGAGATGCTTTTAGAAAGCATCAGGATGACTCTTTGGAGGTTGCATGTCTTATGCTAGCCAGTATGGCACCTGAACTGCAGGTGCAATATGAGGAGCAGAACGCTTTTCAGATGATTACTTGTCTGAAACAGATGTTCGAGGCTCAGGCTAGAACTAAGAGATTTGACACCGCCAAAGCAGTCTTTCGGTGCAAGTTGTCTGAAGGTGCACCAGTGAGACCCCATGTTCTCAAACTCATTGGGAATGTGGATCATCTCAGGAGACTGGGACACACCATAGACAACGAGCTGGTTGTGGATCTTATTCTTCATTCCCTGCCCCCTAGCTTCAGTCCGTTTATCATTAACTTCAACATGAACCGGATTGAGTGCACACGGGAGGAATTGATGAATATGCTCCAAACAGCCGAGCGAGAGATGGGTAAGGCCAAACCCAATTCTGTTCTTTTGGTCCCTGCGACCAAGAAGATAAAGAAGAAGGGTAAGGCACGTGCTAAGAGCAGTGCCAGAGGTCCTACCAAAGCACTGAAGAAAAGGACGAGGAAGTCAAAGGAACAGAGGTGTTTTCACTGTGGCGAGCAGGGCCACTGGAGAAGGGACTGCAGGCAACTTCAAAATGAGGAGAAGAAAGGCTTGGCCTTAACTTCTAGCTCAGGTATTTATGTTACAGAAGTCAACCTTTCTACTTCTATGTTATGGGTATTGGATACCGCATGTGGAGCTCATATTTGTACAAATATGCAGGGGCTCAAGAAAAGTAGATCGGTGCGGCTTGGAGAGATTGACCTACGCGTTGGAAACGGGGCACAGGTTGCTACTGTTGTTGTAGGCGTTTTGACTCTCTCCTTGCCTTCTGGACTTCAATTAGAACTAGACAATTGCTTTTGTGTACCTTCGCTAACAAAGAATATTGTATCCATTCCTTGCTTGGCGAGGAAAGGATTTAAATTTGAAATAAATAAGAACTCCTGTTCTTTTTCATTTGCAAATATGTTCTATGGGAAGGGCACTTTGTGCAATGGTCTATATATCTTGGATATGGAAAGTTCTATTTGTAACATAAGCAATAAGAGGACCAAACTGAGTGGTTCAGTTGGTGCTTTCCTATGGCACTGTCGATTAGCCCATATAAACAAGAATCGCATCCAACAACTCCATGCAAATGGATTGTTAGATTCAAGTTCCTTGGAGGAATTTGATACTTGTGAACCTTGTTTGTTAGGGAAGATGACAAAGGCACCCTTCACCAAGATTGGTGAGAGGGTAGAAGGTTTATTGGATCTCATACATACTGATGTGTGTGGGCCCTTCAATAAACAAGCTAGAGGAGGGTACAGCTACTTCATTACCTTTACTAATGACTTCAGTAGGTATGGTTATGTCTACCTAATGAGACATAAATCTGAGTCCTTTGAGAAATTCAAGGAGTTCAAGAATGAAGTAGAGAACCAGCTTGGAAGATCCATTAAAGCTCTTCGATCAGATCGAGGTGGAGAATACCTGAGTGGTGAGTTCTTTGACTATCTGAGAGAGTGTGGGATCATATCCCAACTCACTCCTCCTGGAACACCTCAATGGAATGGTGTGTCTGAAAGGAGAAATCGAACTTTATTGGATATGGTTCGATCCATGATGAGTCATGCAACTCTACCTTCATCATTCTTGAGGCATGCACTAGAAACAGCTTCTCTAATACTGAATAATGTTCCATCTAAGAGTGTCTCCAAAATACCATACGAGGTATGGAGTGGAAGACGCCCTAATCTCACGTTTATCAGGATCTGGGGATGTGAGGCTTACGTCAAACGTCAGGATTTTAGCAAGCTAGAACCTAGATCTGATAAGTGTGTGTTTGTGGGGTATCCTAAGGATACTACTTCTATGTCCCAACCGAGAACAAAGTTTTTGTTGCTCGGGGTGCTGTCTTTCTAGAGAAAGAATTTCTTATGAAAGAAGTTAGTGGGAGGAAGTTTGACTTGGATGAGGTTCAAGTGCAAGCACAAGACAAAGAGATGGAATCTGAGCCACCTGCACCGGTTGCTAGGCAACCTGAGGCTCAGACACAGGTCCCGCGTAGGTCTGGGAGAATTCGTCGTGCACCTGAAAGGTATGGGTCGCTACCGACCCAACACGATGGGATCTTCATCATTGAGGATGAACCTAGAACCTATGATGAGGCGGTCAGTGGACCGGACTCCGAGAAATGGCTTGACGCCATGAGATCTGAGATGGATTCCATGTCGGCTAACCAAGTCTGGGATTTGGTTGAGCTGCCTGATGGGGTAAAACCCATATGGTGTAAATGGGTCTTCAAGAAGAAGACAGACATGGATGGCAAAATAGTTACCTATAAGGGTAGACTAGTGGCTAAAGGATTTAAACAAGTCCACGGGGTGGACTATGATGAAACCTTCTCGCCAGTTGCCATGATTAAATCCATTCGGATTCTGCTTGCTGTAGCTGCATATCATGATTATGAGATATGGCAGATGGATGTGAAAACAGCGTTCCTTAACGGGAAGCTGACTGAGGATGTGTATATGACACAACCTGATGGCTTCATCCATCCTGCAGAGGCTAATAAGGTCTGCAGGCTAAAGAGGTCCATCTATGGATTAAAGCAAGCATCTCGAAGTTGGAATCTTCGATTTGATGAGGCCGTGAGAGATTATGGTTTTATCAAAAGCGAAGATGACGCCTGTGTATACAGAAAATTCAGTGGGAGCTTGGTAATTTTTCTGGTCTTGTATGTTGATGACATACTGCTCATCAGAAACGACATCCCTAGTCTTCAAGCTGTGAAGACATGGTTGGGGAAGTGTTTCGAGATGAAAGACTTAGGGGAGGCCGCCTATATTCTAGGCGTGAGGATCTACCGGGATAGATCCAAGAGGCTCTTGGCCCTTAGTCAAAGTACTTACATTGATAAGGTACTGGAGAGGTTCTACATGGAGCAATCCAAGAAAGGATATCTTCCAGTGAGACATGGCCTTACTCTCTCAAAGAGCCAGTGTCCTACAACACAGGCTGAGAGGGATGACATGAGTCGAATTCCTTATGCTTTGGCAGTAGGATCGATCATGTATGCAATGTTATGTACTAGACCAGATGTGGCATATGCTGTGAGCATTACCAGCCGATACCAATCCAATCCAGGTCTACAGCACTGGGTGGCTGTAAAGAACATCCTCAAGTATCTGAGAAGAACTAAGGATTTGTTCATGGTCTATGGGGGACAGGAAGAGCTCAGTATGCAGGGCTATACTGACGCATCGTTCCAGTCTGACCCTGACGACTTTAGATCGCAGGCCGGCTATGTGTTCAAGATAAATGGAGGCGCTGTATGTTGGAAGAGCTTCAAGCAATCCACCATAGCAGATTCTACAACCGAAGCTGAGTATGTGGCTGCTTCTGAGGCAGCCAAGGAAGCTGTTTGGATAAGGAAGTTCTTATGTGATCTTCAAGTGGTACCTAGTGCAATGGATCCCATTGAACTCTACTGTGACAACAATGGAGCAATTGCACAAGCCAAGGAACCACGGTCTCATCAAAGATCCAAACACATACTCAGAAGATTTCACCTGATCAGAGAGATCATTGACAGAGGTGATGTCAAGATTAGCAGAGTAGACACAAAGAACAATCTGGCAGACCCATTGACCAAGGCTTTGGCACAGCAGAAGCATGATGGTCACGCTAGAGATATGGGGTTGAGATTCCTCAACTTCTAGGTCTTAGTGCAAGTGGGAGATTGTTGGTGTATATGCCCTAGGACCTAGTTTTGGTCAACTTATGTACTACTTGACACTGATATTTATATATCATTCTGGCATTGTCGTTATCATTGTTTGACTACACCTGCGATTGTGTACTTACATGATAATGTCCCTGGAGACAGATTGGATCTGTGCTCGAATTATAATCCCCAGTCGATGTACCTTAGTGGATATGTGACAGCTATGGTACTTGAGAGACTGGTATGTGGGCTGGTTAGGCACGTGGTGCTAACGCAGACACATGGGTATATCATTGGGGATATACTGGATAGACCCGCTATGAGGCTATGACTTGGTGTCATGAGTTATCCTCATAAGTGACAGGAGATGCATTGATCCCTTGACTTGAGGTCATTGATCATTCTATATGATTAGGGACTTGCTTTGATACAACCTAACACCTTGCCGTAGCTGGGAGGTCATAACGGTTGTTATTGAGCATGTCACGACCCATATGAGAAGATCAATGGACAGACATAGGATTTGCCCCTTCCCTAAGGAAGTATGATATCCATGGAGCTCCTTTATGATTCTATGACTGAGAGTGTATGGCCATACCCAAGTGAGAACCTGTTTTAGTCATAGCCATGTGATTGGATGAAAAAACAAGTGGTGACACACTTATCCAATCGGATATCAGTTCGGCAAAGAGACTGTAATGCATCTGTACCTAGTTGCGATGATGGGGATGTCGATGTCGATATCCATTCCAACGACCTGGGTAGCAGCGATGCACTGCTAGGTGCCACTCACTGCTTGTGATGACCTTTGGTCACCACTGCCAGCGTCAGAGGAACCTACAGGGTCGCACACCTTGATACTTGAGTTCTCGTATTGATCGGGAAGCCTTATGATCGAGTTATTGGATAACTCGGATCTAATTGGGAGACTTCATCAGCGCCAATGGGCCTGATGAAATGGAAGAATGTTATTGAAGCCAAACTTCATTTTTGGCAGGTTGACCCGTATTTGACCATGGTTGGTCACATTTGGATTAGGGTTGCATTGGATTGGATCCAAGTGCTTAATCAACCTATGCAATGATGTTTGGGCTAGCTCATTATCCAATGAGGCCCAATAACAAGTTCTCATGAAGAGATGAGAGGCTAAAAGGGTATAATGGGGACAAATCTTCTCCCCTAGGCGCCTATGGGCATAATGGGGAGAAGTGGCGCAATTTGCTTCATAAGGAAGCAATTGGCGCCTCTCCCTTAATCTCTTATGGTATGAATGCCAATATGGCATTACTTGGGGCGCAAGGCAAGGCCTTGGCGCACAAAGAAAGACATGGGCTCTAAAAGGAATGGTTGAATGAGTATTATGGAAATGTCTTGGAGACTTTCCTTATCTCAAACCTTCTCATCATAGCCGCCCACTTGTCTTAATCCTAGCCTTTCATAAATCGCCTCTTGCCCTATAAAAGAGCACCTAGCTGAGCCCTCTTGTGTGCAATTAATTCCTTGAAGGCGTGAACACAAGGAGAGGGGCGAGTGCTTGGAGCAAAGGGCGCATCTTCCTTCTTCCATAACCGCAAGCCACTTCCTCCTTTCCTCTTGGCGCAAGGAACATTAGTGCTTGGCGTTTTTGGATAGTCTTCCTTCTTCTCTTGGCGCTTCATCTCTCTTGGTGGCGCAAGTGAAGTAGAGTATCTCCCTAAGGCTTGGATCTTCTTCCCGAGGCTAGCACCGGGCGTGGAAGAAGAGAACTCAAGAGATCCGTGTGTGCGAGACTGCAGAGGGCGAACACTTGGGCGCCTTCATCGACATCGCTCTACATTGCTCTTAAGGTATTTCCTAACTCATCGTGTCGACTCCCTTGCATGCGATCTTCACTGGGTTTTTGGGACTGGCCTGTTTCGGGGACATTCTTCCGCTGCGAAAATGTATGTCCATAACTCTGAAAAATTGTAAAATGTCCCCGGGGTTTCCCAACAGTGGTATCAGAGCGACTTGCAAGACTCGAACGATGTTTTATGCTTTTCTTCCATGCTCACATGCCACCACTCCACGAGCCGAGCCCACCGAGATCCTCCGAGAAGCTGCGTCAGAACGTCCGGTCGGAGACGAAGCGAGACGCGCGTACGAACCCGCGCGTAAACTTCTCTCTCCTCCCTTCTTCCCGCTCGCGTCCGAACTCACGCCGTTCCTCGGCTGAAACAGGGGAAGTAATCCCCTCTCCCGTCCGTCACCGTCCGGCCACCGGAGTCACACCGGAGGGTTGGGATCTGGTCGCCGACGGGAGGAGAACTCGCCGCCGGTGTATTGTCGCCGGAGAAGCCGCCGTCGACACGAATTTGGAACCCAATGGAAGCTGTCGCTGCGTGGAACCGGCGATCGGAAAATCCGATCGCTCTCCCGCGTCTGGCTGCCGGCGCCGGAGGAGATAGTCTCCTCGTTACCTCAGGGCACCGGTGAATCGATCTGGAACCTCACACCGACGAGTCCACGGCCGGAGCCTCGTCGCCGACCGAAGGAATGGAAACTCTGTTCCCAGATCCAGAATCGCCAAATCGCCGTCGCCAGACCTTGCACAAGCGTCCAATCTCGCTTGATTGCAACCTCCCCTCGACGAGGATGGGATTTCCATCCTCGTCGCCACGCAGCCGCGATCTCCGGCGGTGATTGGCCGGAGATCTCGCTTCCACCGGGGCGGATGGAAAATCCTCCCTAGGCTCGTCCACGTAGAGTCCCAGCCTTCAATCCACCGCCCGCCTCGCCGCCACGCCAGCCCGCGTCGTCAGCCACCTTCCAAATCCGGCGAGCCGCCTCCAGCTGGCCGGAATCAACGGCGGACGGCGCCGCTTCCAGCGAAGACGAGGAACAGGGGAAATTTTCCCCTTTCCGCATACGCGGGCACTGTAGCCCGGTCTGAACCGGCTGAACCGGTTCGGTTCAGCCTGGAAGGTGGTTCAGGTCCGGTTCGGGGTCGATTTGACCTCAGAATCGCCCCGCGGTTGACCCTCCTCGATGCGCAAGCTCGTGCGAGGGGGTCTGGGGTCCATGGGTCGAGTCAGAAGCCCACATCCACGTGTGAACCCACACTCCGTGGTTTGACTCGACCCTCGCCCTATGGACTTGTGTCAGCCTCAGTGACACGATCGCACACCCGAGTCGTCCAACACGGCTGATGACGAGGGGTCCCGCCATCGCTCCATCTCGGTGTGCTTTGGGATTTGTGCTAAATCCCGGGAGCATCACATACTCCCCCACCCAAGTTCGTCGTCGCCCTCGACGACAGGCTGTCCATGTAGATCTTCAACTCCTCCTCAAACTGCCACAAATCAGAAGCTTTCTCCCACTTAGCTTCTTCTATGGGTGTTCCTTCCCATTGCACAAGAAATTCCATCCGCCTGTTCCTCCTATACTGTCCAAGTGTTTTGTGATTCAAAATCTTTTCAATCTTTTTATCAAACTCTGCCCGAACACTAGGAGGAGCCCGACGCCCCTGAGAGCGACTGGGGTCGGTCTCGTCGGTGTGAAACTTTTTCAGAAAGCTCACATGAAAGGTCGGATGAAGCTTTAATCTGTCGGGAAGCTTCAGCCTGTAGGCTACAGCACCAACCCGTCTTAGGACCTCGATGGGTCCCTCATATCTCTGAATAAGGCCGCGATGCGCAGTCTTGGCTGAGATCTTTCTCCACATCTGAGGTGTCAACTTTAAAAGTACAAGATCCCCAACTTCGAACTGTTCATCGCGTCTACTCTGATTGGCATAATGCTGCATCCTTCTTGCAGCGTGTTCTAAGCTATCACGAGCCTCCTGGAGCACCTCGGCGTGATCTCTCGCCACCCGATAAGCTGCTGGGCACTCACCATCGGTGTGCTGCACAACATCAGCGGGGGTGAGAGGCTGTCGTCCTAACACCAACTCAAATGGTGTCTTGCCGGTAGCTGAAGACTGCTGCAAGTTGTAGGCAAACTGCGCCGTGTCGAGGAGAGACACCCAGTTGCGCTGGCTTGCCGACACGAAGTGACGAAGATATTCTTCAAGTAGTGCATTTATCCTCTCCGTCTGGCCATCGGTCTGAGGATGGTTCGCTGTAGAAAACTTTAGCTCGGAACCAAGAGTCTTGAACAAGGACGTCCAGAAGTTACCAGTGAACCTGGCATCTCTGTCAGAAACAATGTCCAGAGGAAGCCCAAAAAGCTTCACTACATGCTTGAAGAATAGGTCAGCCGTCTCCTTGGCTGAACAAGGCTCAGGTGCTGCGATGAACACAGAGTACTTAGAGAACCTGTCCACCACAACAAAGATAGAAGCCTTCCCTTCGACCTTCGGTAACCCAGTAATAAAATCCATGGTCGTTCCGGAATGGGAAGAGGCTGTAACAATCCAGCTTCGCGCCTCCTATCGACTTTATCCGGCTGGCAGATCAAGCAGGTGCGGACATAATGATCGACATCAGCTCGCATGGAGGGCCAATAACAAGATCGGGATAATAGAATCAGCATCCTGCGCTATCCCGGATGTCCACTCCATGCCGTGTCGTGAAGCTCTCGCAATAACTCGCGTCGAAGTCCGCTAGTCGCCGGAACAAGTGGCCGACCGCCCTCGGCCATCAGAAGGTCGTCGCCCTGAAGATAGTAACGACGAACCTTGCCTTCTCGCACATCGGCGATCAACTGCTGGTATTTGGTGTCGAGAACAGCAGCTTGCCGAATGCGATCGAGGAGATCACCCTCAATCCTCGATATAGAAGCAAGCACCACAGTGCACATCCTGCTGAGAGCATCTGGAACCACATTGGAGCGCCCCGGTCTGTGCTCCCAGGTGAAGTCAAATTCAGCGAGGAACTCCTGCCATCTCGCTTGTTTAGGTGAGAGCTTTTTCTGCGTAGCGAAGTATGTGTTGGCGACATTATCCGTCTTCACTACGAAAGCGCTACCGAGAAGATAGATGCGCCAAACTCGAAGGCAGTGGATCACGGCGACCATCTCCTTCTCGTGAGCTGAGTAACGCTGCTCCACCGGACTTAACTTCCGGCTCTCAAATGCCACTGGATGCCCCTCCTGTAAGAGAACTCCGCCGATCGCTCTGTCAGAGGCATCGGTATGGACCTCAAAGGGCCGACTGAAGTCCGGCATACGAAGAACCGGCTCACTGGTGATCCTGCGTTTCAACTCTGCAAACGCAGTCTGATGCCGTTCTTGCCATAGCCACGGAGTCTCCTTCCTCAGGAGGTCAGAAAGGGGAGCTGCGATCTTGGAGTAGTCCTGGATAAATTTCCTGTAGAAATTCGCCACTCCCAGGAAAGATCGGAGCTCAGTAGGGGAAGTAGATGCGGTCCACTCGACAATGGCACGCACCTTCTCAGGATCCATCTGGACAGTGCCATGGCCTACCACATGGCCCAGAAATTGGATCTCAGAAGCAGCAAAGGAGCATTTCTCCCTCTTCACATACAGCTGGTGTTCCCTCAGTCTTTGAAACACCAATCTCAGATGCTGTAAATGCTCCTCCATCGTGGCCGAGTACACCACGATATCATCAAGGTAGACGACAACAAAATCGTCGAGTAACTGTGTCAGAACATTGTTCATAAGGTGGGAGAAGGTAGCCGGCGCATTGGTTAAGCCGAATGGCATAACCAAGAACTCGTAGGCGCCGTACCGGGTGACACAGGCTATCTTCGCCTCATCTCCCTCAGCTATGCGGACCTGCCAATAGCCTGATCTCAAATCAAGCTTGGTGAAGACAGTAGCGCCCGCTAGTCTGTCGATGAGGTCCTGGATATGTGGAATCGGGTATCTGTTCCTGATGGTGATCTTATTTAAGGCACGGTAGTCAACACAGAAGCGAAGACTACCGTCCTTTTTCTTTTGAAACAGCACAGGAGCACCAAATGGAGACTTGGAGGGTTGGATGAACCCAGCTGCCAAGAGTTCATCCAACTGCTTCCTCAGCTCTACGAGCTCTGCAGGAGGCATGCGGCATGGGGGTCAGAAAGAAGGAGCTGCCCCAGGAACCAACTCAATGCGGTGATCAATCGCACGTCTGGGAGGAAGCTCCTTAGGTAGCTCAGGCGGAAGAAGATCCTGGAACTCCTCAAGTAAATTCTTCACTTCCGCTGGTACGTCGTCTGGACCTTCTACAGGGGCCGTCACCCATGTAGCCAAAAAGGTCCGCTCGCCCCGACGTAAGCCTGTCTCAAGAGTAGCAGCCGATATGTATGTACTCTGAGCCTTCCCTGGTCGTACTGACTTATCCGACCCAGCCAACTGTAGGCAACGAACAAAGCAAGGGTATCTCTCATCCATCACCTGGACACCCTTTAGATGAGGGACTATAGCAGCCTTCATCTTCTGTATCAACTCCAAGCCGACGATAACATCATAATCATCCATCTGAACCACGCGTACATGGTTCTTACCCTTCCACTCCCCGAAGACAAGAGGAACATCATAGGATATTCCTGCGATCTGCCGCTCCTCAGCGTTGATCGTCTTGAAGCGGTCCTGAGCAGGGGACATGCTCAGCCCTAGCCGCGTCGCCATGCCATGAGCCACAAAAACATGAGATGCACCACTATCGATCATGGCATGAACTCGATGTGAGTTCACCCTCATCTCCACGTACATCAACTTGGTCTTCATTGTGGTGGAAGTGGCAATGGCATTGATCACCAAAGGATTCACAGTGATCAGAGGATCCTCAGATTGGGCAGCCTCCCGCTGAACAATGGCTGCAAGTGTATCTCCCCGAGGACAATCACGCATGCGATGAGGACCTCGGCAAAGGAAACACTTCAGCTGTTGCTTGGGAGCGCCCCTAGGAGGAGAACCGGCTGGTATGGCTTTCTTCTGGCCGCTTCCTGAAGAGGTAGCTCCTCCTTTTCCCTACTTCTTCTTATACCCACCCTTGGGTCCTGGAGCTGGACGCTTCCCCTTATTCCTCTGAGGGGAACGTGACTTAGATGGACCAGAGGAGATAGGGGCAGATTGCTTCCTATCCCTCAAATCCACTAAGGAATCAGCTACGGCCATAGCCTCTTTGAGAGTTAATGGGCTATGTCTCCTAACTTCCAACTGTGCCCATGTCTGCATCCTCTCTAAGAAGAAGTACAAGCGATCCTCTTCTTCCATTCGTGGTATTTCGAGCATGGCGGCAGAGTAAGCTCGAACATACTCACGAACTGTCCCCGTGTGTCTGATCTTATGTAAAGAGTCTCTAGCAGTCTTTGAAGTGTGTGTCGGCAAGAACTGGTTCTTCAGTTCAGCTTTCAACTCATCCCATGAGATGTCACGTGGCACCTCTTCTCCCGGAGGGGTCACTAAGGTACGCCACCAGAGCTTGGCGTCACCTGTCAGATATGCCGAACACAACTGCGCTCTTTCATAATCAGGCACCTGAGCAGTCCTGAAATACTGCTCCATATCCCAAAGGAAATTCTCAAGTTCCTTTGCACTGCGTACCCCACTAAAAGTAGAGGGCTCGGGAACACGCACTCTAGTAGTCTGCGGCTGGGAACTCCCAGCGCCTGCGGCTGAAGTAGAAGCACGGGCAGCAGCCTGCCCCTTCAAACCAGCCACCTCCAATGCAAGTCCACCAAGGGCACTGGAGAGACGTGCCAACTCAGAATCCAGGCGGGTCCCAACGGACTCGACCGCCGACCGAAGTGCCTCGAGACGCTCCATGATCGTAGCGTCTCCATCGAAGTTCCCTATCGCAGTCTCCAAGTGGGAGATGCGCTCTGCAGCTGTAACCATTGTGATTGTGAGAAGTAACTCTGAAGTTCTGCTGGTGGAATGAGATCTGATGGTCTGACCTCTGGGTGCACTGAAAAGAGCTAAGTAGTGTTCGGTCTGTGTCGGAACTGAGCGATCAGTGAAGAGGCTGAGAGACTACGCCCCGGCGCTAGGCACCGACGTACGCACCCTCCAAACAGCGTACACCGACGTCGATATCCCTGACAATAGACTTACACAAACTTAACCTCTGATACCGGTTTGTTATGGGCAAATTTATTTTTTTTATAATAAACTTAACCACAACCGGCAGATCCCCTCACGGAGATCTCAGCCCTACACTAGAGTGGCCCGCGACCGGTTAGGATCGCGTTGAGGAAGCTGGCCCAGAACTCTACAAGTCCTCACACCACGTGCGCGAAGGGTTCGGTATGAATACCGCCCCTCTGACACGAATACAAATCTCTCAACTGTGTCAAAGTGATGGAGACTCTCCAAAACACTTTGCACTCACAGAAATTCCCTCAACCCTCGCTCCTTTCTCTACACAGCCGAGATAGGCACCGGCGCGGCCTCAATCAATCACAAGGGGACGGTGGCGAACACCTTCAAGGGTGCCGGCACACACGTCCAAGACTTTGCAGGCAAGCAAGCAGTACCTACAAATAAGCACAACCCGCACTACACATATGCGGGCGCAGATAACGCAAAGAACCGTCCGGACGAAAAGCCACACGAAGTCCGGACGGCGGTAAAGTCTCTATCCACTACACACGAGAAAACCGTCCTACTACCACTACACACGATAGATCCGGGGAGGGTTTACCCTTGTAGCGTGCCACCACTCCACGAGCCGAGCCCACCGAGATCCTCCGAGAAGCTGCGTCGGAACGTCCGGTCGGAGACGAAGCGAGACGCGCGTACGAACCCGCGCGTAAACTTCTCTCTCCTCCCTTCTTCCCGCTCGCGTCCGAACTCACGCCGTTCCTCGGCTGAAACAGGGGAAGTAATCCCCTCTCCCGTCCGTCACCGTCCGGCCACCGGAGTCACGCCGGAGGGTTGGGATCTGGTCGCCGACGGGAGGAGAACTCGCCGCCGGTGTATTGTCGCCGGAGAAGCCGCCGTCGACACGAATTTGGAACCCAATGGAAGCTGTCGCTGCGTGGAACCGGCGATCGGAAAATCCGATCGCTCTCCCGCGTCTGGCTGCCGGCGCCGGAGGAGATAGTCTCCTCGTTACCTCAGGGCACCGGTGAATCGATCTGGAACCTCACACCGACGAGTCCACGGCCGGAGCCTCGTCGCCGACCGAAGGAATGGAAACTCTGTTCCCAGATCCAGAATCGCCAAATCGCCGTCGCCAGACCTTGCACAAGCGTCCAATCTCGCTTGATTGCAACCTCCCCTCGACGAGGATGGGATTTCCATCCTCGTCGCCACGCAGCCGCGATCTCCGGCGGTGATTGGCCGGAGATCTCGCTTCCACCGGGGCGGATGGAAAATCCTCCCTAGGCTCGTCCACGTAGAGTCCCAGCCTTCAATCCACCGCCCGCCTCGCCGCCACGCCAGCCCGCGTCGTCAGCCACCTTCCAAATCCGGCGAGCCGCCTCCAGCTGGCCGGAATCAACGGCGGACGGCGCCGCTTCCAGCGAAGACGAGGAACAGGGAAATTTTCCCCTTTCCGCGTACGCGGGCACTGTAGCCCGGTCTGAACCGGCTGAACCGGTTCGGTTCAGCCTGGAAGGTGGTTCAGGTCCGGTTCGGGGTCGATTTGACCTCAGAATCGCCCCGCGGTTGACCCTCCTCGATGCGCACGCTCGCAAGCTCGTGCGAGGGGGTCTGGGGTTCATGGGTCGAGCCAATTTCATTACCAACCATATATTATTGATCGGTATTCCATTAAAGAAGATCAATTTAAATGAATCTCCACAGATAATGAAGATGTGCATTTGATACACTTGTGCGGGATGGGCAGGATTCTTAAGATTACAGAAAAGTGAAACTTCCGGTACTGAGACAACAATGCAAACATGGTCTTCAGAATCACAAAGATATTTGTATGGAATTTTATTTCTATGATCACACAAATAGAGAAACAAGGCAAACAAAAAACTGTTTGGTTTGATGTGAAAGAAATTGCCAGTTCAAACATGTGATTCGAATCTACACAAAAGAAATAAGTTACAAATCCATCAACTAAGCAGCATATGGAATTTATCAAATTCAAGCCATGGTGTCATACCAAGTGTACTAGACATTTGGTGATTGTTGTGTATCAATACACCAGCTATGTGAATCTCTTAGAGCAATCTGAAATCTTCTCCAAATGGTAACTAGATATTTTCTAGGAGTCGTGTCTAATTTAAACCATTTTAATCTCTACAACTTCTCATTCTCCCAAACTCAAATTCTTTCAATCTTTCTTATTCTCATAAATTCTATAGATTCTCCTTATATCAATCTATAGTTCCCAAATGTCGGAATGCTATTGCCAATGTAATGTGTTAATTATGATATCATTTTCAAAATGGGAGACATTACTTGTGTAAAACATCTCGTGAACAACTACCTTGCTATCATAAAATGCACTAAAGTTCAGTATGATATTTTTGGTTAATTAGATAAAAGCCAAATGCATAAAAACTTAATACGTAACATCAAAGCAACGTGCATCCGACAAGCATAAATGTTATGGAGATGGTGTTCCAAATTCCAATAAACCTTGAGATGGAGGACACTACACAAGCTTATGGCTTACTAAGCTTTGAAGGAAGGCTAGCAAGTCTCTTCAATCTAATATGTTGAATGATTTCAAAGTGGTCAGGAGAAGCAATGATATCAACAACTAAAGTGCTTAAGGACCAAACCAATGATACACACGTAAGCATGAGTCGTAACATACTTGAAAACCCAACAAGTATAATGCTCATTCCTAGTAACACAGCAACGATCAAGGCTTCTTTGGACACACGAAAAATAAGTGACCTAAATATCCTTGCTCATTCCCAAGGACACAACAGGATTCAAGGCCATGTTACAATCAACATACTAAAACAACTTGTCATTGGAGGAGTTTCATGTGCGAGAAATGGTATTTACAAAAGGGAATTAGTTCAAAATTTATCAAAGCAGCATCATAAATGTTCTAACATTACCACGTATCAGTAGAGCACCAAATGTTGGATTTGTCCATGTAAACAAAAATATTTTAGAATTGAGAAGTGCAATGAGAAAAATAAAA
This sequence comes from Costus lasius, assembly GCA_027563935.2. Lineage (NCBI taxonomy): Eukaryota > Viridiplantae > Streptophyta > Magnoliopsida > Zingiberales > Costaceae > Costus > Costus lasius. The sequence continues at coordinate 16,633,531 of CM050448.1, read as the reverse complement.
ATCACTGTAAAGTTTTATGCGTCTCCTACAAGAAAAATAAAGAATCATCACATTCCCAACAATAAACATAATATTTAAGAACAAATTAACAAAGCACTAAAAGTAACATTTTAATGCAAAACTTATGTTATCCCTCAAAATCAGATATTACAATGGGAACAAAAAAATGTTGGTTGTTGGGTCTAACTTTTCCGGTACTAGCATCATCTAAGCAACCTTAGGGCTTGTTTAGTTCAAATACCAAAAAGTAAAATAAATTATCATGAGTAAAATAAATAACTTTTCCCTGCCCTTCTCCCCTTTCCTCCTGTCATGCCCCGACAAGTAATGGGCCTAGGCCGGTAGCCCACCTGTAACATATGACAATTAAGCTTGCTAATCCAGCCAAACCCAACAACTGATAACATAAACTAATAATAAAAAGTCCAAAAAACATAATAACAATCTCCATCAATATCAACCATTCAAAAATCCAACCACATTACTAAAACATAGAGGTGGCCATAAGCCGTACCCGAGCCCGGGCCCGCCTCGGCCCAACTCTTGGCGGGCCGTGCCTGGCACGGCCCGATTGTAACCGTGCCGTGCCGGGCACGGCCCGACAGAAAAATACTTGGGCCCGGCACGGCCCGCGGCACGTTTAGGCGTGACGGCCCAGGCACGGTTCAACTTCTGGCCAGGCCCGGATCCGGCACGCAGGCCGAATCCAGCATGCGGGCCAGATTCGGCACGCGGGCTGAAACTGGCCCGCGGGCTATGGTCGGCCCAGCGGGCCGTGCCAGGCACGGCCCGAATGTGACCCACGGGCCGACTTTGGCCCGCTTCATTAAAATAAATTTTAAAAATAAACAAAATATTAATAAAATAAGAAATTGAGAATTATGTATTTTGCATAATTTTTTTTAAAAAATATTTAATTATTATTTAATTAATTATTTTATTTTAAAAATATATAATTTTAATTTTAATATATTTTATTAAATTAATATTAATTTATTTATTAACAATACTAACAACACATGACTAAAGTTAAACCAACTCGATTAAATTTCATATTCATAAATTATACATTTAAGCTTAAATCAATTGCCGACATAATGGGCATACACAATTGACCCGTAGCCAACTACGCAAGCAGCTACTATGGAAGATATGCGAGCATTGTGTTAAGCATACTTGCGCTCCGTGCTCCATCTTCTCTATGCATATTGCGCACTCTATGTTTTCAGCTCTACCTCCTTCTTCAATAATAAAAAACCCAAGTGACTCTTGTGCTTGATTTGTTTCGATATATTGCTCAGGCTCATTGTTGATATTATCACTATCCTCCTCACTACCACTTATTTCAAAGTCCTCAACCTCTATCTCAATCTCAACCCCAGAAGGGGAGGGAGAAGCCAAAAATTCTTGTCTTGCATGATTAGATAAGTGGATAAAGTGTTCTTCAAACCTGAATACATCAATTCGTATAATTGGACTAACACGTTCGATAATACTTAAAATAGTGATTCTCCATTGATCAGCATTGAAGAAATTTAAGGTACATGTAAAGAAGATTGAACGTTGAGAATTTGACATAATGATAATTATCTTCACTCTTCTATTATCTGTCATTTTTCTCTATGCCTCGTGCTCGTGCTCACCACGTGATAATTATATTATAAAAGTAAATTAATTTAATACTTACTTGATCTTCTCCACGTCTAGTCATGTGGTGAGCACGAGGCATAGAGAAAAATGACTAGTCTAGACCGAGAGAGCATTGAATTCTTGATGGCTAGAAAGAAGCTTTAAGTTTGAGTTCAATTAAGAAACTAATTGTAACTCAAGACTTAGAAAAGAGATTAAGAGAGTATTAAGAGAGAATGAGAAATTATTCCAAAGCTAGTTGGAAACTTGTGTGAAGAAATGAGAGGGTTGGGGGGTCAATTTATAGGGATGAATTGGGTGTATAATTACATATTTATACCCTATTTTTAATTATTAAAAGGAGCTAAAATGGTAATTTTATACCATAAAGACAATTATATCCCTAACTTTTAAAATTTTTATAACTGTTATGAGGGCATTTAGGTAAAAATGCATGTTCATTCACGTGTCGTGCCGTGCCTAGCCTGGCCCCCGCGTCCATGCCGTGCCTAGCCTGGCCCGTGTGCCATGCCTGGCCCGGGTCCGTGCCATGCCTAGCCCGGCACGCCTGCGAGCCATGCCCGGCCCGGCCCACGGGCCGCGAACCCTCAGCCCAGCCCGACCCGAGCCGGGCCACGGGCCGCCCGCGGCCCGTTGACGGGCCGTGCCGTGCCCGGCCCGTGTCGTGCCGTGCCGTGCCCGGCCCGTGTCGTGCCGGGCTGAGCCGTGCGGGCTGCGGGCCGGCCTGGCCCGTTGGCCACCTCTACTAAAACATCAACATATAATGGTACCGACTAGAACAGTATACATATAAATAAAACTAATACCAGGAGGTCATTTACCACTATTTATCTGCTTATTGATCTTTCCCACGACAGACGCGCACCAAGACCTTAAAACAAAAATAACAAATATGTGGGCTGTTAGCTAGAAGGGTTAAGTAGAGAATAAACATACCGCGCATGATCTACAAGATAAAAAATGTGTCATACCATCCAACATCTCCTAACATGATGTAGTACAAGTGATTTAACATATGCACAGACTGAGCTACGGCTAACTTGTCCCAAAGGACACGCACTCATACTTGAGTGGTCCCTAGTATCAGCTCAACACACTCAAAATGACTACTCATCAACAACCCGCAAGTACAACGTTCAATACTCTATTATACCCAAGCTATAATAGCACATCTATATGATGCTGATTGATAATACCATAGTCTAGGAGGTCGCCCTCCATAGAACTATAAACCTAGCCTAAAATACTAGCTGACTAGACTCTCCACTCCCACTAGTACGACCCTCAAAAGTTAACACATCGTGCTGAATAGCACACATGTACAATAGATAAATACTAAATCTTAGTAATCCGGTATAAAATTTCCATTTTATGTAGCAGACAAATATATATCATTCACAACAGAGCAACAACGGTAACAAAATCCAACAAAAAAAGCAATATAATAAAATTAACAAGGTACCCCTAAGTGGTAACACCAAACCATAGGATGTCTCCTAATTCAAGTGGTAGGCACTATGATCAAATAACATAAAGGATCCCTACTAGACTACTATAGGCCTGATCAATCTCAATCCACCATCCGAGTCTACAGTCCTTACAATCAAATAAATTTTAATATATATTAATCTTCTAGTCTAGTCCATTTAATTACATAAGCATTTATTATTTATTTTAATTTATTTCTCCTCCGGTTACTTTTACTAATTATTAATATATATATATATATATATATATATATATATATATATATATGAAGTTAATTTACTCCACTAGTTATTTGCAGTTATCAAGGTCTAGCTAGTTATTCCAAGTAAGAATTTGTCTGATATGACCAAATTTATTAATTAATACATGTACACAACAAGTCAGACGCTAACCTCGTCCATAGCACGTGGGCACACCAAATGTCAGGGTTACACGAACATTGTTAGAAAGTGTCGCTGAAATATTTCATGCTGACTACAGTGACCAAAAAGGTAGGCGTCTGCGACCACACTATGTCTGCAAGTGTCAAAGGCCTTGTTGGAGCTGAAAGGTTCTAATCTAATGCGCAAAAGCAGGACATAATTGGAACTCGCTAGAATATCCGCCTGAACTCGTCGAAATATCATCGGAACTCACTAGAACTTGCTAGAGTTCATTGGAAATCTTGTCACAAGCTTGCCGGAGTTCAACGGCAACCATAAGAGCCACCTGGAGAGCGCAACACCAGTGAAATTTGGGGTTTATTGGTGGACCCTTCGTCCAACTGCGTCTCGCACGTCAGAGCAGCAAGCGAGGAGGAAGCAAGATTGGAGCTCGCTGGAGCCTATTGAAGATCATCGCTGATGGTCAGAGCACGCCTGATGTTGGTTCACTAGACGCTGTTACGCCCCTGAGCGCCACCCTGGACCCACGCCAGGAATCCCGGGCCTTGGGACTCAACAACACTGTACCTGACAAGTCAACACGAAATCCAAGAAGTACAGGATAGATATAATAACATAAACCAAAGGCCAACCCGGCCACAGAATATCCATAATACAAACCAACAGACATAAGACCGGCATAGCGGTTAACGAAACCCAACAGAAACACGACCGGCGCAGCAATTAATAAGTCCAAGACAACATAAAATAATAAACAACAAACTCAACATAGGCAGCTCAACCCACCTAGACTGGCAATCAATATCTAGTTATCTAAGGTGCTCCAAATGGAGCCGCACCTGAACCTGGGGCAAGTCAAAGGGGGTTAGCCAGAGGCTAAGTAGGGATATATCAAGTTGTATGGTGCATGATCAGAATATAAGAATTTACTAGATTACCATCGTAACTCTACATGTCCCGTATAGCGTATAATCAGACTAAAGTATGCATCAATATAGTGTCATCACACACAGATAAAACTGGGAGTTGATATAGCAGTGGTCCAAGACCCGCAACTCTATAATAGAGTGGTCCCTACTGATTGCTCCCCGAACAGTAGAGACGACTGTCCGTCAACAACCTGCTAGTGTAGCATCCTACACTCAGTACAACCCATCTCACCGAAGTGATCCTCGGGTTGACAACATATCCGAGACCTCAAGCCCATATCACCGAGCTCTTTCGGTCTAGCACTAGCACAGGGAGATGATCACACAGCGTCTCAAAATCTAACAAGCAATAACTAAGGTATACTGAACTGTCTATCGCTAGACATTCAGCCCTCAATGTATGTATATATACATGACAATATAACAAATACCGACTAACAGACAATACTAGATACTCATACCGTGTAGTATGCAATCATGTTATGTCAACAGGTATAAGACTCGAGCAGAACGTAAACAAAAGGGTAGTCAACAGTAATAACATCAATAAGAAGGTGCCGCTAATCTACACATGCAGTTGGCACCGTAACAAAGAAAAGAAGGTAGAATCCCTACCTCAAAAGCAGATGAATAGTAAACAGATCCAACCAGTAATCACGCGTAATAATCGACAGGTCCTAACAGATTAATCAAGGTATAAGTCAATGGTATCCCATTATAATCTATTTTACTATAATCATCAATTAACATGCTAATCCGAGTTCGTTAAGTAGTTATGTCCAGATCCAGGTTATTTAATCAAGTTTGTCAGATATACATGTCTAAGTTCGTTCGCATACATTCGTATAAGTACATACTGAGTCAGGTCGGGTACTAACCTAGTTCGCAGCCATGTGCGAATGTATAACACCACTTAACGTCGGAGTATGTGAAAACCAGCCCAAATATATAGATCGCGGCATCAGAATGGATTACGAGGTTCTCCGGAACAGTACCTTGGCGGAACAGTGTCGCCAGAGTTCGCATGCCGGAAAACAAAGAGGAAAGTTTGTCGTTCATCACAGGAGCTCATCGCAGCAACAGGCATCGCCGGAAATGGATCAACGCCGCCAGAAATCGCGTGTTCAGCGTGGTTCCACACAAGCCCTAGTCGCCGGATGGACAGGCGAGAGAGGGCAGTGGGGCTGGGTGTTAGTGTAAATGCCCTTGGACTCGTTGTTGGTCCATCTTGTACTACTTGACTTTGATATTTAATATATCATTCTGGCATTGTCGTTATTATGCTATGTTTACATCTGCGATTGTGTACATGGATAATAATGTCCCTAGAGACAGATTGTATGTGTGCTCAAACGGTGTGTCCCCAGTCGAGTACCTGAATGGATAAGGGACATCTTTGGTACATGTGAGACTGGTATGTGGGCTGGTTAGGCACGGGGTGCTAACACAGGCATATGGGTATATCAGTGGTGGATATACTGAACCGACCCGCTGTGAGGCTCTAACTTGGTGTCATGAGTTAAGTTCACAAATGACAGGAGATGCATTGATCCCTTGACTTGAGGTCATTGACTCTTCTATATGGTTAGGGACATACTTTGATACAACCTAACACCTCGCCGTAGCAGGGAGGTCATAACGGTTGTCATTGGGTATATCACGACCTATATAAGAAGATCAATGGACAGACATAGGATTTGCCCCTTCCTGCGGGAAGCTTGATATCCATGGAGCCCCCTATGGTTGCATGACTGAAAGTGTGTGGCCACACCCAGGTGAAAGCCTGATTTAGTCGTGACCATGAAATTAGGTGAAAACAAAGTGGTGACACACTTTATCCAATCGGATATCAGTTTGGCAAAGAGACTGTAATGCATCGGTATCTTGTTGCGATGATGGGGATGTCGATGCTGATATCCATTCCGAAGACTTGGGTAGCAGCGATGCACTGCTAGGTGCCACTCACTGCTTGTGATGACCAGAGTTCATCACTGCCAACATCAGAAGAACCTACGGGGTCGCACAACTTGAAACTCGGGTTCTCGTATTGATCAGGTAGCCTATTGATCGAGTTATTGGATAACTCGGATCTGTTTGGGAGAATCCATTAGCGCCATTGTGTCTGATGAGATGGAAGGGACTTATTGGAGCTAACTTCATTTTTTGGCCAGATGGGCCAAATGGGCCCAGTAGGCCAAATGGGCCAAATGGGCCAAATGGGCAAATGAAGTCTAGCATGGAGCATGGACCAATGGGCCTCCTAGCCCAATGGGCGTGAAGCCTAGTTGGGGCATAAGGCCTAATGGGCCTTGAAGCCCAATGGGCCGTCGGGCCTAATGGGCCATGACAATAAGTTGCCTGGGTTCAATAGACACCATGGTGAATTAAGTCATGTATTTAATTCTGGGAATTAAATCCTGCATTTAATTCTGTAATTAATTCTGAGATTAATGTTGAATTTAATTCTAAATTTAATTCTGAATTTGAAGAGTCACATCATTAATGATCATTATGAGACTTTAATACAAAATTTTAATGGGTCATTATGAGACTTTAATTCAGAGTTTAATTCTATAATTAATTCTGGATTTAATTTTATAATTAATGGTGAATTAATTCAGAGATTAATTGCGGAATTCCAAAGGTCTTAGTGGAATTCCAAGGGTCACCATGTTTTCTATAAAAGAAGAGGGGGAGAGGAGTTGGCGCTGACTTGGTCTTTTGGAAGAAATTCTCCTAGGCGCCTCCTCTCTTCTTCCCTCTCCTTTGGGCGGCTGCAAGGTTGGACCTTGGCAACATTCTTCCATCCTTATACTCCTCTTGGCGCATTCACTGTGTAGGTGGCGCAAGATCTTGAAGAAGTCTCCCAGGGGCGTGGATCTTCTTCCCGAGGCTAGCACCGGGGGTGGAAGAAGAGAACTCGAGCGTCGACTATGTGCGAGACTACAGAGGTCGAACATTTGGGCGCCTGCATCGCATCCTTTATCTACGCTGCAAGGTATCATCTCCTACTCACCGTGTCGATTCCTTTGCAAGACTCGATCTTCTGGATTTTTGGGACTGGCCTGTTTCGGGGATTGCTTCTGCTGTGCATGTCTTTAAAATTTTAAAATCCTCAGGGTTTCCCAACACTGGGTTGGGCAGAAGATCAATGCCATAAGGAGAGAGGAAGAGTTGTCGGCGCAAGGAAGGGACGGGGCCATCGCTGGAGAAGACGCACGCGAAGGCTTGCGTGTGACGAGAGCGATGTCGGAGGAGAGTAGTGAGAGGGCAGGGATGTCATCGGATCTTCCCACCGGAAGCTTGATTCAACGTCGCAGGCACTGGATCTCGCCGGAGCTGCCGTCGAGTACAGGTGGAGACGAGGAGGCAGGTCGGACGAAGGGCGAGCGTTCAATCGTGACGGAAACATGAAGGCAAAGGGAAGAAATAGAAGGACGATTTGGGATTCACGGGCGACAACGAGAGATGGGGAAAAGCATGGGTTTGACCACTGATGACAATGACGTCCCATCAGTCAAGTCAACCCAATAATTTAATAATATCTTATATTAAATTTTATCCTCCCCCGCCTTCTTATGTCACGGGCATAACATTCTCCCCACCTTAGAAGAATTTGGTCCACTAAATTCAAACATATTTATTAACGATAAACAAACAGGGTTACAAAAGCGGAAATACAACACTCACTCATCTATCCCTCCATCTCCGGAAATAAATCCGGATGTCTCCTCATAAAGTCGTCCTCACACTCCCAAGTAGCCTCACTTTCAGGATGATTCTTCCACTTGACTTTGATCAGGCTGATAATTTTATTTCTTAATTGATGTTCCTTGCGATCTAAGATTTCCACAAGCATCTCCGCATATGTGGCATCCTACCTGACATGAACAGCACCATGGGTGAATACATGAGATGGATCTGCTACGTACTTTGATGCCTTGCATTTTAGTAGTGATTTTTATTATCTTTCCATGATGAATTTAGGCGTATTTTAATGTTTTTACACTCCTTTAAGGCTTATTTAGTTAAAAACTTCTGAATATTCACTTTTCGTCTGTCTTGTTGAATTTCAGGTAAAATCACCCAATTTTGAAGACTTTTTGAAGAATCTAAAAGCATGGGGTGATTCCTTATGAGAAGACGAAGCTGCCCGTAAAATTTGGGCTCAATCGGACCCCTTTCTAGACTTCACGGCTAGGTGAACCCCACGGGGTTCACTCGTGATCTTGCCAAAGGACGTAATTCAGCGCACGCGTCACTGCCTGGTGAACCCGACGGGGCTCACCGATGATGTCAAATGTTTCTGAAATTTGCCGCACACTTCACTGGCAGGTGAACCCCATGGGGTTCACCCGTGATCCTGTCTGAAGATACCCGCACAAAAATATGCCAAGGATTTCACTGGTAAGTGAACCCCACGGGGTTCACCTGTGATTATTTCGCAACAGATCTGCGTCGAGCACTTCACCACCTGGTGAACCCCGTGGGGTTCACCCGTGAAGCTTTCAGAACTGCCCGACCTCCACTCGGTTTCTCGCTGATTCCTGGCCCGATTCAAGTCCAAATTTAGCAAGTGAGGACTTTTTGGAAAGCCAACTCGAAGGCGAACAAGAGGAACATAAAAGCCCCAATTTCCGTGACCTAAATATAGAGAAATCGGGCGACGAAGCAACGAGGGCAGAAGAACACGGCGATTCGGCGACTTCGAACGTATTTCTGGAGATTCGATCATCGGAACCTTGTGATTCTTGCTTATTTCTTTCGGTTTATCTTCTCCTCCCTCTTAGAAACCTTTTCTATGATTTTCCCATGATTAAAGAGAGGATCTTGAGCGTTTTAACGATAGTTGTAGCGTAAACCTATTTTCAGGGCTAGGTTGAAACCCTCTGACGATTTTTATTTGTAACTCATGTATTAACTTTGCTATTTGGATCATATCTTAAGCATATTTCACTTGATGCACTTATTTCTTGATTTGTAATATGGCCAAGTATTATCATGTTATAGTTGTTACAGTTCATAACGAAAGTAGGACCGTAACGACCGAACCTCTTTGTAAATCTTGCGAAGGCTCGACACGAAAGTGCTTGTTCTTCGCTCGAGGGTTCATAATCTACCACGGAACCCATTGGATTTGTCTAGAACGATCCACCGCAAAAGTAGGAGACGTTCTGGGTAAATACCGGGGTGTACACTCGAAAGAGGGCGCCTTGTACCATAGGGTAGATTCCTTATGCATATTTGTAAATCCAAGTAACTGATGTTTATTTCTTAGCACAATTAAAATCGTTAGAGTAGTGGAAACCTTCGCCCTGATTTCCTCTCTCATATATTTACCCTGTCGTAGTTGTTTGATTTCTTGCTTACGATTTCGCTTAGTTTTAGTTTTTAAAGTTCCAAAAACCACGATTTGATCAGCTTAGATTCCAAGAATTAGATTTTCTGATACTCACCTTATTCCTATCTTTTGTATTACTTCGACATTTCCATGCACATGCGGATAGTGTCAAGTTTTTGGCGCCGTTGCTGGGGAACAACGGTTGATATCAGTTTACTTCTAAGGACTGGTAGACTAGGCTTTAGTTAGTTTTCTTTTCTTTCTTTATTCTGTTTCACGCTGCTTTTTGCTTGTGTTAATCGCTTTGAACTTCTTAATTGAATCTGACAAATTTTTATGCAAAGAAGTTCCAGGGCAAAGAAGGAAGCTTAAGCAAGATCTGAAAAAGGAGAATCAAGAACAGATGAAACACCTTCACATCGACATGGAGAACGAACCAGTACCTCAACCGGTGAACAACAACAATGCCAGAACACTACGAGAATACGCAGCACCTTTTACACATGGGTTTCAATCAGGAATAGTTATGCCTAATGTCGAGGCTAATAATTTCAAAATTAAACATGCTTTACTTTCCATGATACAACAGAATCAATTCGGTGGTTCTCCTCTTGAGGACCCTAATATGCATTTGTCTATATTTTTAGAATATTGTGATATGTTAAAGATTAATAGAGCTACTTCTGATGCTATCAGGTTACGCTTGTTCCCATTCTATCTGCGGGACAGAGCAAGGGCATGGCTCCACACTATCCCCCCAGCTTCAATACGGACATGGGATGAACTGTCTCAGGCTTTCCTCTCGAAGTATTTCCCTCCTTCGAAGACAATCCAACTCAGAAATCAGATAACGAGCTTCATGCAGAAGGATGGAGAGTCTTTGTACGAAGCTTGGGAGAGATTCAAAGAGCTTCAAAGACTGTGTCTGCACCATGGGATTGAGACTTGGGTTTTAGTACACACGTTCTACATGGGATTGCAATACAATACTAGACTCACAGTCGATGCAGCTGCTGGAGGATCAGGACTAATGAACAAAGTACCTGAAGATGCTATAAGCCTCCTGGAGGACATGACATTGAACTATCATCAATGGAATCCAGAGCGAGGTACGCCTTCCAGGAAAGCAGGTAAATTCGATCTTGATTCATTAACTGCTCTCACTGCGAAGGTAGACAATCTGACTAAGAAATTTGATTCATGGTTTGTTAACTCTTTAGACACTAATTCATTATCTTGTGAGTTGTGTGGCGTCACAGGACATGCAGGTGCTGAGTGCCGAGTGGGAGATGGACAAGTGGTCCAAGGTCAGCATGAACATCTGAACATAGTTGGAAATGCAAACCCCATGAACAACCCTTATTCCAACTATTACAATCCTAGCTGGCGTAACCACCAAAATTTCTCCTACCGTACCATGCAGCCTATACAACCAGGGCAAGCGCCACCACAAGTTCAACCTCAGTAAGGGAACTTCAGGCCACCACAACAAGAAAATTACAGGCATCCACCTGGGTTCCAACAAAGAAACTACAATCCTCCACTTCAACAAGCGAATTACAATCCTCCTCCAAGACCAGCCCAGGACTCTCAACTGAGTAAGCAGATAGAAGGGCTGACTGACATGATGAAACTGATGATGACGAGGATGGACTCCTTGGAAACGCATAATAAAATGTTGGAGAGCCAGCTTGCGCAGCAGGCTAGCTCATCCTCAAGAGCGCCAGGGAAGCTTCCATCACAGCCAGAAGTTAACCTGAGGGAGCATTGCAATGCAATCTCCACTCAGAGCGGCAAGCAACTTGAAGACCCTAAGATGTCGACCGATGATACAAGGGATGAAGTGATACCGAACCTTGAGGAACAACACACAGATTCAACACCGGCGGAACCTGAACGAACAGAGGAAGAGCGACCCTATGTTGGGCTGTCAGCCTACAAGCCGCCGATACCTTTTCCTCAGAGACTTGTCAAAGCTAAGCTAGACAAGCAATTCAGTAAGTTTCTAGAAATATTGAAAAAACTATATATTAACATTCCCTTTGTTGATGCCCTTTCGCAGATGCCGACCTATGCGAAGTTCCTGAAGGACATCCTCTCAAATAAACGGAAGCTAGAAGACCAAGGAACTGTGGCACTCACTGAGGAGTACAGTGCGATTTTGCAGAACAAGCTTCCACAAAAACTCAAGGATCCTGGCAACTTTTCCATATCGTGTCAGATAAGAGAGATGACTTTCCAAAGAGCACTCTGCGATCTAGGAGCGAGCGTCAGCATCATGCCGTTATCATTGTGCAAAAAGCTAGATTTGGGTGACTTGAAATCAACTAATATTTCTTTACAGCTTGCTGACAGATCAGTTCGATGTCCAGTGGGTATTTTAGAGGATGTACCCATTAAAGTAGAGGATTATTTTATTCCTGCTGACTTTGTTGTATTAGACATTGATGAGGATGACATACTTCCTATTATCTTAGGAAGGCCTTTTCTTTCTACAGCCGGTGTTGTCATCGATGTTAAAAACGGAAAACTAGATTTAAATGTCGGTGGCAATGTTATTCAATTTGATATGTGTAACTCTCTTAAAAAAACTTCTCTTGCAGGTGTATATCACAGTGTGAGTGTACTTGAGCACGATAAAGATTTGGAAGACAATGGACACCGCCCCCAAACTCCGTTTTGACGATGAACTCGCCAAGCAAAGGGAGATTCTCGCCCCTTTTGAACCCCCCTGATTTGATGACCTGATAACTCTACGGTCGAGCTATAGACCTTAAACTAGCGCTCTTGGGAGGCAACCCAAGTTTCCTAGTTGTTTTTCATTTTTATTCATTTGCATTAATTGTCGTTCAGTTTTTAGTTTATCATCGTTGAATAGTTCACTCTCTTGCTTATCTAATTTATTTTAAGAAATTTTGATCTTGTTATACACTGATTAGAGGTTTATTCTTGTGATGCAGATGCGCTATGCGAATAGGGAATTTTTCCTGGATTTTTACTACAGCTCAGTGCACTTCACAGCCAGGTGAACCCGGCGGGGTTCACCCGTGAAGTATACTTTGCATCTTGACGAGCAGTTTTTCGAAGGATATTTTTGTTAAATAACGATGAAACCAGCAATATTGAGATGTTCATATTATTTCTAGATTTTCTGCAACTTAACGTGCTCTTCACGGCTAGGTGAACCCGGCGGGGTTCACCCGTGAAGACAGCTGAACCAAATTGGGCGCATCTCCACCGCGTACTTCATGGTTAAGTGAACCCGCCTGGGTTCACCAGTGATTGTATCAGCTCATCGCCCGTGTTTTCCCTAAACCACAAGTCCGCGGGTAGGGTTCCACGATTTCCGCCGCCACCACTCTCTCCGCTCCCGATCTCTACTCGCCCGACGATTACCTTCCTTCAGATCTTCAAAGAATCTTCTTACCTCACAATCTACATCTCCGGTGAGGTCCGCACAGATTCGATCCGCTCTCCACTGCTAGTATTCTGGTTTTCCTTGATCGCTGATTCCTCTACCTCCGCCTCCTCACTCTGTTGCTGCTCCTGTGTTTCGGCGACTTCTCTCTGGTTTTTCCGGTTTACTTCACCGCTTCCCTCATTCTTACCATATGGCACCAAGGCGCAAAGTGCTCGCCTTCTATCGCCGTGACCCACAGCCTGCATCGGAATCGTCCACAGATGACGATGACTTCGTCCCACACGGACACCCTCCGCCACCTCGTGCTACTTCTGCAAGCCAACCGGCGCAGCCTTCCTCTTCCAGAAACCCAGCACGCTCGTCTGCTCGGCAGCCTCAAGCCTATACATCTCCGCCAAATGAATTCGGCATCATCTTTAGAAATGCAAAGCATCAACAAAACTATGAGCAGCTCCTCCATCGTCAAATAACCAACACCAGATACTTGGACCGAAACACTCTTGCTATGCTAGGGCTCTTGGATGATGTTGAATGGATGTATTCAAATGTTGGATGGGAGCAGTTCCTCCGGCTCGCCTCGCCTATGTACATCGAAGCTACATTGGAGTTCCTCAGCTCTTTGGAGGTGAAAGCTGCCGCAGTAGTCGATGAAGACCTAGGGCGCATCTCCTTCCGGATGGGGAATATTGAGCACAACTTATCCCTCTCTCAGCTTAGCCAGATATATGGCTTCCCGGAGCCTTGCACGCGCAAAGTCCCGGTGGAATTCAACGAGCAAACTTTCTGGGCGTCAATCACGAATGAACACTTTTATTCAGCCAGAGTTGCAAGGGCCTCAAGCATTTGCAATCCAACAATCAGATACATCCATCGCGTGCTCGCTCATACCATCTTCGGTCGTGGGGAGAGCGATGGCATGGTACGCCAGTCTGAGTTATTTTATTTATGGTGCATGCTCCATTCTTTCAGGGTCGATTCTGGATTCTACCTAGCCAAACAATTCAGCCGCATCGCGCATTGCCGCAAGGGCGCGATAGTCATTGGCGGCCTCATCACCCCACTTGCTGTCTCTCTGGGATCATCCCCTACGGTACGTCCGAAGCTCATGGAAACAACCGGCTCAAGATTGAGTCGTGCATTTTCATGAAACTCATCGTCCGCCGGGGTGATTGTTATTGTATGACGTTCAAGGACAGCCAGTTCTATTTACCATTGCCTAATCCAGAGCGCACCACTGTGCGCGTTCGAGAGAACTGACGCATCAAGCCAACCGAAGATCCTCAGCCCGACCCTGTAGACACAGCACCTCCAGCCCCAGGCGCATTCTTCTTTGGCGGCACTTCTTCTGATTCTATGATGGGTATTCTTCAGGAGATAAGAGAGGAGCAGCTTCAGCAGCGCGAGCTTATCGATCAGATGGACTCTTCCATCTCTTTTATACGACAGGAGCAAGCTTCCCAATGGGAAGCTAATGAGGCTGGGATGCAGCGACAGCACAAGATGCTGGGTTTGATTTGGGAGAAACTATGTGTTATGGATGACCGGTTCGCCTTGCTTAATAAAGAAAATATAAGGAATATACCGGTCTCTTCAGATGAGGAGGAAGCGCCAGGTCACACTTCGCGCAGTAAGGGCAAGAGCTCCCGAGCTTCTGGCTCTCATTCGCGCAGGAGGCGCTAGCTCCATCTAGACCCAATATTGCCACCTTCTCCTCTCACATATACGACGTTGCATAGAGGACTATGCAACATTTTAGAGCGGGTGAGCTGTCTTGACTCCAGCTTCTTCTTGGTTGTTTGGTTGTAGTTGTCGTGACTTTCTGCTTCTCTTTATGGATTTGTTGTGCTACTCTATGATGGATATTTTGATATTGGCATTGTATCATATATGCCACTATTTGTGGGCCTGGTCCACATCTACAGGCCCTACACTCTGCAGTGTATGAGATATATTTTTGAACCACTTGCTTTCCACTTTGACATTATGCTTTTCATGTTAAATGATGTGTGAATTCATAAGCTTGCGTGTAGTTGTTTTGAAGAAATATATTCTTGCGTATAGTTGTTTTGAAGAAATATATTGCTAATTTTTGTGATGGAAAATTTTATTGACTTGTCATGATAGTCTTGCAAAACTCTTAAAGTTAACTGCATGATTGGTTGGAATTTATCAAGACATGTTGAATGTAGTACTTGTTGGAAATCTACTCAATAGTCATATCCATATATTTTATGAATTAGAAATTTTCTAATTGGATTGATTTTAGGATGTTCATTTAGTGGGTCAAACGTTTTCATGATTCTTCAATCGATTTTGGTTTGCAATTTACATTCGATTCATATTAGGATACATAATTTTTTTTTTTCAAATTTTGAATTCCTTTCTAGTATTGGGGAAACACTGCATTTGTTAAAAGCCAGGATATGTTGATTTCTGTTACTTAAAAAAAAAGAAATTTCACACTTAGATTCCTCTACTTGGCACTGCGAAAAATGGGCAGTGGTACCGAAGGAAATGAGTTGAAATCTAAGAAATGTAAATTGAAATAAAAAAAGACTCCTATACTTGGCATTACGAAAAATTGGCAATGATACCTAAGGATATGAGTTGAAGTCTAATGCAATGATCAGTGTTTTGTATCCTGAATAAAACATTTGAGTTAACACCAACATTATGAATTAGAATGATAGGAATGGAATGAGTGTTGTGTATGCTTGATTGAATCCCATGTTTACTGCTTTCTGAATTAGTTGACATCTAGAAACTGTGGGACCAAACTGGTGAATGCTTAAGACACTCCTTTTAGTTAATTTCTTTTGATTAGATCTTGGATTGCTAAAGAATATTTTTCTGAACTTGGGTGCGAACTTTAACACAAAAGATTATTCTTATATCAAGCATGTATTTCAACTTATTTTATTGCTTGAGGACAAGCAAAGATTTAAGTCGAGGAGTATTTGATGCCTTACATTTTAGTAGTGATTTTTATTATCTTTCCATGATGAATTTAGGCCTATTTTAATGTTTTTACACTCCTTTAAGGCTTATTTAGTTAAAAACTTCAGAATCTTCACTTTTCGTCTGTCTTGTTGAATTTCAGGTAAAATCACCCAATTTTGAAGACTTTTTAAAGAATATAAAAGCATGGGGTGATTCCTTATGAGAAGACGAAGCTGTCCGTAAAATTTGGGCTCAATCGGAGCCCTTTCTGGACTTCACGGCCACGGGGTTCACCTGTGATCTTATCTAAGGACGTAATTCAGCGCGCGCATCACTGCCTGGTGAACCAGGCGGGGTTCACCGATGATGTCAAATGTTTCTGAAATCTGCTGCATACTTCACTGGCAGGTGAACCCCATGGGGTTCACCCGTGATCCTGTCTGAAGATACCCGCACAGAAATATGCCGAGGATTTCACTGGTAGGTGAACCCCCCCATGGGGTTCGCCTGTGATTATTTCGCAATAGATCTGCGCCGAGCACTTCACCACCTGGTGAACCCCACGGGGTTCACCCGTGAAGCTTTCGGAACTGCCCGACCTCCATTCGGTTTCTCGCTGATTCCCGGCCCGATTCAAGTCCAAATTTAGCAAGTGATGACTTTTTGGAAGGCCAACTCGAAGGCGAACAAGAGGAACATAAAAGCCCTAATTTTTGTGACCTATATATAGAGCAATCGGGCGACGAAGCGACGAGGGTGGAAGAACACGGCGATTCGGTGACTTCGAGCGGATTTCTGGAGATTCGATCATCGGAACCTTGTGATTCTTGCTTATTTCTTTCGCTTTATCTTCTCCTCCCTCTTAGAAACCTTTTCCTGTGATTTTCCCATGATTAAAGAGAGGATCTTGAGCGTTTTAATGATGGTTGTAGCGTAAACCTATTTTCAGGGCTAGGTTGAAGCCCTCTAAAGATTTTTATTTGCAACTTATGTATTAACTTTGCTATTTGGATCATATCTTAAGCATATTTCACTTGATGCATTTATTTCTTGATTTGTACTCTGGTCAAGTATTATCATGTTATAGTTGTTACGGTTCATAACGAAAGTAGGACCGTAACGACCGAACCTCTTTGTGAATCTTGCGAAGGCTCGACACGAAAGTGCTTGTTCTTCGTTCGAGGGTTCATAATCTACCACGGAACCCATTGGGTTTGTCTAGAACGATCCACCGTGAAAGTAGGATACGTTCTGGGTAAATACTGGGGTGTACACTCAAAAGAGGGCACCTTGTACCATAGGGTAGATTCTTTATGCATATTTGTAAATCCAAGTAACTGATGTTTATTTCTTAGCGCAATTAAAATTGTCAGAGTAGTGGAAACCTTCGCCCTGATTTCCTCTCTTATATATTTACCCTATCGTAGTTGTTTGATTTTTTGCTTACGATTTCGCTTAGTTTTAGTTTTTAAAGTTCCAAAAACCACGATTTGATCAGCTTAGATTCCAAGAATTAGATTTTCTAGTACTCACCTTGTTCCCTGTGGAATTCGATATCCTTTGTATTACTTCGACATTTCCGTGCACTTGCGGATAGTGTCATACTTACACAACATGAATACGTGGAACACTGGTGGATATGTGTGTACATCGGTGGAAGCTCTAATCGGTATGTGATGGGTCCAACTCTGTCCAGTATCTCAAAAGGACCAACATACCGTGGGGCTAACTTACTAGAATATCCAAATCTAGTTGTACCCTTCTTCGGAGAAACCCGTAGAAACATGTTATCACCGACATCAAACTCAAGTGAACATCGTCTCTTGTCTGCATAACTCTTTTGTCAGCTTTGGGCAGTTAATAATTTCTGTCTAATAAGCTGAACCCTCTCAGCATTATACTCTAACATAGCCAGTCCCAATACACGGCTTTCACCTGCTTCGTCCCATAATACCGAAGATCTACACCTTCTACTATATAAAACCTCGAAAGGTACCATCTGAATAGCAGAATGGTAACTATTATTGTAGGCAAATTCCACCAAGTGTAGGTGGCACTCCCAACCATCTGTAAAGTCCAAGACGCAAGCTCGGAGTATGTCTTCTAGCATCTAAATAGTTTGCTCTGACTGACCGTCAGTCTGCGGGTGATAAGCAGTACTGAACCGTAGTGCAGTTCCCAAAGCCTTCTGTAAACTAACCCATAATCTAAAGGTGAAGCGTAGGTCTCTGTCGGAAATAATACTGGCAGGAACCCCATGTAGTTGTATAACCTCATTACAATATAATCTTGTCAGCTTGTCCATCGAGTAAGTCTTCCTTATAGGTAGGAAATGGGCAGACTTGGTCAATCGATCCACGATCACCCAGATTGAGTCGTGGCTAGTACGCAACCTTGGAAGGTCTGTCACTAAGTCATGGCTAGTCATGAAGTCCATAGTACACTTGGTGGAATTTGCCTATAATAATAGTTACTATCATGCTATTCAGATAGCACCTTTCAAGGCTTTATATGATAGAAGGTGCAGATCTCCAGTATTATGGGATGAAGCAGGTGAAAGCCATGTATTGGGACCGGCTATGTTAGAGTATGATGCTGAGAGGGTTCAGCTTATTAGATAGAAATTATTAACTGCCCAAAGCCGACAAAAGAGTTATGCGGACAAGAGACGGCGTCCACTTGAGTTTGATGTTGGTAATCACGTGTTTCTACAGGTTTCTCCAAAGAAGGGTATAACTAGATTTGGATATTCTGGTAAGTTAGCCCCATGGTATGTTGGTCCTTTTGAGATACTGGACAGAGTTGGACCCGTCGCATACCAATTAGCGCTTCCACCGATGTACACACATATCCACCCAGTGTTCCACGTGTTTATGTTGCACAAGTATGTAGCAGATCCATCTCATGTATTGACCCATGGTGCTGTTCATGTCAGGCATGATGCCACATATGCGCAGATGCCTGTGGAAATCTTAGATGGCAAGGAACATCAATTAAGAAATAAAATTATCAGCCTGATTAAAGTCAAGTGGAAGAATCATCCTGAGAGTGAGGCTACTTGGGAGCGTGAGGACGAGTTTATGAGGAGACATCCGGAACTATTTCCGGAGATAGAGGGATAGATGAGTGAGTGTTGTATTTCCGCTTTTGTAACCCTGTTTGTTTATCGTTAATAAATATATTTGAATTTGGTGGACCAAATTCTTCTAAGGTGGGGAGAATGTTACACCCGTGACACAAGAAGATAGGGGAGGATAAAATTTAATATAAGATAATATTAAATTATTGGGCTGACTAGACTGATGGGACGTCACTGGCATCAGTGGTCAAACCCATGCTTTTCCCCATCTCTCGTTGTCGCCCGTGAATCCCAAATCGTCCTTCTATTTCTTCCCTTCGCCTTCATGTTTCCCTCACGATTGAACGCTCGCCCTTCGTCCGACCTGGAGCACCGTTCTTGACAATTGGGCTTCTATGGTTTCTATGGAAGTAACAAAAATTAGCGGGAATTTCACCGCAGAAGAAATGTATTCCTATTTGGAAAATTTCTTAGGAGAAACAGCACGGGCAATATGGGAATCATATAAATTAAATTGCCCCACTGACTTCCAACAAGATATTTCATTAGGTGTAAATCCTTATAATTTTACAAACCGAATGAAAATCATGATTTTAGGGTCCAACCCTAACATGGGCTTTAATGCTCAACAAAAAGAAGCTATACGAAAGCTTGAAATAATCCAGATTAAAAACTGGAAATATATTAAACCATTCTTACAAGATTTCTTATATTATGCTTGCAAGGCTGGAGGCTATCATGACCAAGCATTAGGAGAAAGGTTATTCTTAAAATTGCCAGCTCCGATAGGTCATGAGATACACCAAGCATGGAATAATGATCCTGAAAAGGCTCAACTTTCCTTAGCATTAAATAACATAACCACAAGAGTACAATTTATCATAGATAAATTGGTCGAAAGGTGTACTCGCTTAAAAGGCGATCACCATCTTAAAGGGGAGTTTAGTTTCTGTAACGAAATCTATACACCCCAAACGTATGATACAGAACAGAAAAGGTTTAAAAAGAAAACCTCTTCTAAAAAAGGGAAAGGTAAATCTTCTAAGAAATATTTTCTTAGAAAATCATCTGCAAGAAAACCATATCTTGCAAAAGAAAAACATGTTAGGAAATATAATCCACGACGAGATTATAAAAATAAACTTTCATGTTTTACATGTGGAAGTCAAAATCATTTAGCAAGAGATTGCACTAAACGACAAAATCTCTATAGTAAACAATCAATTTTGGTTGATTGTGTACAAGAAGATTTACTTCATATAGATGAATACATATCAGATACAGAGTCAATATACAGTATTGTCTCAATTCCTGATATTACATATACAAATGATTCAGATAGTGAATTAGACGAATTCACCTCTGATTTATTATTAAAATCAGACCAATTACAATCCCCTTACGGATCTGAATATCTAGCAGAACCAATGCTCAAACAACTAGATATGTTAAGACCATATCTTGACCATTTAGAATGACGGAGCAAATGCCATATAGAATGACGGAGCAAATGCCGTACACAATTATGACTCCAAAAATAATGCCAAAACATGAGCATCAGTGGAGTCCTAAACGGGGAAGTCAAGACCACCCTTGTGTGTATTGCTCCAAATACCCAAGTATGGTACTTAGATTTCAATGTATCATATGCTCAATTGAAGCATGTAGATATTGCTTAGAAAAACAAAAAATTGCATTACCCAGTTCTAGTCAACCAGAACCCTCAGGACCAACCAGAACTGAGATAATTGAGCTCCGTATACTTCAACTTGAAAATGAAGTTTATAAGCTCAGCCAAACGCTTGAAGAAGTCGAAAAAACGAAACAAACAAGCTTGTCTTACTAATCTGATGTTGTATGAACATACAGATTATAATGAACATACTAATGACTGTTCGCCACCAAAACAAATTGAGTTTCTTCATAAGCCAGTGCAACCCCCTTGGTTGTATTCTATCAAGATTAATACTCTTATCCAAATTTCTGATTGGAAATTAGAAATTCCAGCCTTAATTGATACAGGCTGTAGTAATACCATACTTGACATGGATTTAATCCCTCAAAAATACCATGGTGGGTGTACCTGCTCTTCGCCTCCACAGCTGAAGACACTAGATTCTTCCCCCAGTTCTCGTAACACTGAGGGCATTGGAGAAGATGATTTTATCACTTATGATGATCCAGATACCTTTTGGATCCTCAAGAATCCCTTAAATAAAATACAAGAAGAAGATGGTCCTATCCATCTAGAAAAAATTGAATCAGGAAACCCTGAGGTAGATAGTCTCATTAGGCTTCTTGAAAAAGACCAAATTTTCGGGACAAACCCCCAACAACATTGGGATAAAAATAAACTCGTTTGTATTCTGAAAATTAAAGACCCTGGTTTTCGGATAACAAATAAGAAAATTATAGCAACAAATGAAAATATTGCTGATTTCAAAATGCACATTGAGGAATTACTAAACCTTAATGTCATAAGACGCAGTACATCGCCTCACAGATCTCCTGCTTTCATTGTCAATAAACACAGTGAACAAGTTAGGGGTAAATCACGAATGGTTATTGATGGAAAGATCATCACGGGGCCGGATTTTTAACAGCAATGAACACACTTGCTGGCCACTTACAAGCCCTTAGGTATATAAAAACGCTACCTGCTAGTACAGCACAACCAAAGCTGGAACCACAGACACTCGAGGCTTATATAGCCAAAGAATTCAAAATCTCTGCTTTAGAAAAAGAGCTTAGCAGTCTGAAAGGCCAAATAGCAGACCTGCAAACTCAGAAAATAAAGCTAGAACAAGAAGTCCAGGAAATGACTCAAACCTGGAATCAGGAGATGGAGTCTGAGTGGATGCTCAAAGGTGATTCTATATGCATTGTTAATACAATGATCTATAAATGAGAGCCACCTTTTTTGGGAGATACGCTTCTCATTTTTTGTATTGAAGAACTTTACGATTGCTTCGCAATCTGTTCTTATTAATATTTCTTTTTTGTTTAAAAGAAATAATCTAAAGGCGTCTAAACCATAACAAACGGCTAAGAGCTCTTGATCAATACTGCTTGTGACATTTTTCTCTCGAAATTTGCCAGAAGCATATCTGCATATTATTTCTGATTCCGTAGAATATTTATGAGGTTTTCGGAGGAGGATTGCTCCCCAACCATATTCACTACCATCTGTTTGAGCAATGAGGTAATCACTGTCCAAAGGTAGTTTTAGCAATGGTAGGGTTTCAACCAATTGCCTAATCTTATTAATTTGTTTGTAGTCTTCGGTGTTAAAAACCAATATACATATTTGGTAAATACAGTAAAAGAGATCGAAAGATCTTTATTACTACAACAAAAGCTCACTACAGAGCTGAAAGAAATCTTAGTAAAATTACAGAGGCAGTCAAACATTTTTGACACCCAAACTACGACATCTTAGTAAAACATGGAGGGGTGGAGGAGGAGAATAGGGAGGGGGCGAGGGAGGGGGGTGGGAGGGGAGGGAACGGGTAGGAGGAGGGGGTGGGTGAGGTAGGGAGGGAGGGAACGGGTAGGAGGAGGGGGTGGGTGAGGTAGGGAGGGAGGGAGGGAGGGGGAGGGGGTGGAGGAGGAGAATAGGGAGGGGACGAGGGAGGGGGTGGGAGGGGAGGGAACGGGTAGGAGGAGGGGGTGGGTGAGGTAGGGAGGGAGGGAACGGGTAGGAGGAGGGGGTGGGGTGGAGGATGGGAGGAGGAGGGGATGGGGGGAGAAAAGGGGGGGGGGAGAAGAGGGGGAGGCGAGGAGGAGGGGGGGGTTTTCATTCGGTTTGTAAAATTATAAGGATTTACACCTAATGAAATATCTTGTTGGAAGTCAGTGGGGCAATTTAATTTATATGATTCCCATATTGCCCGTGCTGTTTCTCCTAAGAAATTTTCCAAATAGGAATACATTTCTTCTGCGGTGAAATTCCCGCTAATTTTTGTTACTTCCATAGAAACCATAGAAGCCCAATTGTCAAGAACGGTGCTCCAGGTTTGTGGATCATGAGCTGCAAGATTAAGGATTCTTCCTTCATCTAAGAGCTTTCGTTTATCTATTGTTTCTTGGGGTTGTCTTCTTCCCCTAGTCCTATAACCTTCTCGTTCTTCATATTGAGTAGATTGTGTATAGGATTCTCTTGGAGGTTGTCCTATCGGATAACTTCTAAAATGAGAAGTACTAGGTTGAGCTGAAGCAACAGCTTGTCTTGGATTATTATAGACAGGAGCATTACTAGCTTCTTGTCCAGTCATTATGGTATCCATCAAGTTTTGAGGGATACTTTGTCGACTTTGGCAGTCTTCTTTATCAGAAGCCTTTAGCAGGAGCTAACTTGGCATGGTATTTTTGAGGGATTAAATCCATGTCAAGTATGGTATTACTACAGCCTGTATCAATTAAGGCTGGAATTTCTAATTTCCAATCAGAAATTTGGATAAGAGTATTAATCTTGATAGAATACAACCAAGGGGGTTGCACTGGCTTATGAAGAAACTCAATTTGTTTTGGTGGCGAACAGTCATTAGTATGTTCATTATAATCTGTATGTTCATACAACATCAGATTAGTAAGACAAGCTTGTTTGTTTCGTTTTTCGACTTCTTCAAGCCTTTGGCTGAGCTTATAAACTTCATTTTCAAGTTGAAGTATATTTTTGGAGTCATAATTGTGTACGGCATTTGCTCCGTCATTCTATATGGCATTTGCTCCGTCATTCTAAATGGTCAAGATATGGTCTTAACATATCTAGTTGTTTGAGCATTGGTTCTGCTAGATATTCAGATCCGTAAGGGGATTGTAATTGGTCTGATTTTAATAATAAATCAGAGGTGAATTCGTCTAATTCACTATCTGAATCATTTGTATATGTAATATCAGGAATTGAGACAATACTGTATATTGACTCTGTATCTGATATGTATTCATCTATATGAAGTAAATCTTCTTGTACACAATCAACCAAAATTGATTGTTTACTATAGAGATTTTGTCGTTTAGTGCAATCTCTTGCTAAATGATTTTGACTTCCACATGTAAAACATGAAAGTTTATTTTTATAATCTCGTCGTGGATTATATTTCCTAACATGTTTTTCTTTTGCAAGATATGGTTTTCTTGCAGATGATTTTCTAAGAAAATATTTCTTAGAAGATTTACCTTTCCCTTTTTTAGAAGAGGTTTTCTTTTTAAACCTTTTCTGTTCTGTATCATACGTTTGGGGTGTATAGATTTCGTTACAGAAACTAAACTCCCCTTTAAGATGGTGATCGCCTTTTAAGCGAGTACACCTTTCGACCAATTTATCTATGATAAATTGTACTCTTGTGGTTATGTTATTTAATGCTAAGGAAAGTTGAGCCTTTTTAGGATCATTATTCCATGCTTGGTGTATCTCATGACCTATCGGAACTGGCAATTTTAAGAATAACCTTTCTCCTAATGCTTGGTCATGATAGCCTCCAGCCTTGCAAGCATAATATAAGAAATCTTGTAAGAATGGTTTAATATATTTCCAGTTTTTAATCTGGATTATTTCAAGCTTTCGTATAGCTTCTTTTTGTTGAGCATTAAAGCCCATGTTAGGGTTGGACCCTAAAATCATGATTTTCATTCGGTTTGTAAAATTATAAGGATTTACACCTAATGAAATATCTTGTTGGAAGTCAGTGGGGCAATTTAATTTATATGATTCCCATATTGCCCGTGCTGTTTCTCCTAAGAAATTTTCCAAATAGGAATACATTTCTTCTGCGGTGAAATTCCCGCTAATTTTTGTTACTTCCATAGAAACCATAGAAGCCCAATTGTCAAGAACGGTGCTCCAGGTTTGTGGATCATGAGCTGCAAGATTAAGGATTCTTCCTTCATCTAAGAGCTTTCGTTTATCTATTGTTTCTAGGGGTTGTCTTCTTCCCCTAGTCCTATAACCTTCTCGTTCTTCATATTGAGTAGATTGTGTATAGGATTCTCTTGGAGGTTGTCCTATCGGATAACTTCTAAAATGAGAAGTACTAGGTTGAGCTGAAGCAACAGCTTGTCCTGGATTATTATAGACAGGAGCATTACTAGCTTCTTGTCCAGTCATTATGGTATCCATCAAGTTTTGAGGGATACTTTGTCGACTTTGGCAGTCTTCTTTATCAGAAGCCTCATATGGTATTTCTTCTTCATCAGAAATTCCATATTCGGACAGGAAAGTTTCTATTATTTCCTCTTCCTCTTCTTGACTAAATATGTCATTAAGGAAATTTGGTTGTGTTCCATAATACACTCTTATATTTCCTTCCTGATCATAATCAAGTTTATGGGAAGGTAATAATCGCCCCCTTATTAATGAGAGCAATTTCTAGACTTATCATTTCTTCAAAAGAGAATTCTAAGTCTTTATCTACTATCAGACTGTTGTCTGCTAATATCATTGTTCTAAGAACTTTTCTAACCCTGATGTTGATGCTTCATCATCATGGGTTTGTTTCTTTTTATAACTTGAAAATCTCAAGTTATATGTATCATCTGAATTTTTGAACATTATGCTATCTTCAGGGATAAGCATTTGTTCATGCTCTAAATTTTTGGACAAATTCCAATCTAAACCACCTAAGTCATCTGGAGAGATGGTCATAGGTTTTATCATTTTAATTCCTTTACTGGCTAAAGCATCTATGACTGATGAGATATAGAGCTTATATCCAGTGTTTGAATTATTGGTTAATTTTCTCAAAAATCCTAATCCTATAAGAAGATTAGAATCACCAGAAAAGTCTTCGTATCCACGTGTTTGGATACCAATTTCTAATTCTCCTAAGTCTTTTATACTTATGAGAAAGTCTGGGGCACAATAGAATATACCCTTATTTTCTGTCATATCGACTTCCATACAGGCAATAAGTGCTTTTCTTGCATCAGATTTCCATCTTTTGTCAAGAATTGCAATTAAGACCTTTGTTCCTAGCTTTTTGCGAGCTAGTCCTTTAACAGAAACAACTATCATCCCTATATGGGCTAAAGTTTTTCCTGATAATCTTAATTTATTGAGAGAATCTCTTGAAATTATTTTGAGATTCCTTGGTTCAGTTGTGACAGATAAATGTTCTTCACGTGTTATTCTTAGAAGTTGGGTTCTAAGATTTAAAGGCCCAGTTCTGTATAAGAGTTGTGGGCGTAATATTTGTAGGCGATTATTTTGGTATGCCTCAAATTGTTGGTCTATGTCAACGACTTCTTCTAAGACCTGTGCTGGAATCCCTTGACCATCAAAAATCCTATTAAGGATCCATGCCAAGTTAGCTCCTGCAGAACGCTTTCATGCAGAACAAATGGATGGCCAGTTATTTCTGTACGAATACATCCTCGTCAAACATAAGCTTTCCTTTGCTTTAGGCAATGCTCATTACACTCCACCAGCCTACATGGGACGAATTTGCCTTCGTCCTCTCAGCTTGGTTAAAACCAAGTTTATCATTGGGTTAAACTTACTTCTCAACTCCTTTAAAGGGGTAACCTTAACAACCGAGGGCTTAGCCTTTTTCCCTCATACGTTAATTCCATATACCACTGCGCCTGCGAAGCATGGTGGGTGTACCTGCTCTTCGCCTCCACAGCTGAAGACACTAGATTCTTCCCCCAGTTCTCGTAACACTGAGGGCATTGGAGAAGATGATTTTATCACTTATGATGATCCAGATACCTTTTGGATCCTCAAGAATCCCTTAAATAAAATACAAGAAGAAGATGGTCCTATCCATCTAGAAAAAATTGAATCAGGAAACCCTGAGGTAGATAGTCTCATTAGGCTTCTCGAAAAAGACCAAATTTTCGGGACAAACCCCCAACAACATTGGGATAAAAATAAACTCGTTTGTATTCTGAAAATTAAAGACCCTGGTTTTCGGATAACAAATAAGAAAATTATAGCAACAAATGAAAATATTGCTGATTTCAAAATGCACATTGAGGAATTACTAAACCTTAATGTCATAAGACGCAGTACATCGCCTCACAGATCTCCTGCTTTCATTGTCAATAAACACAGTGAACAAGTTAGGGGTAAATCACGAATGGTTATTGACTATCGCCGTTTAAATGACAATATAGAAGACGATAGTTATGATATTCCTGATAAAACAGAGTTAATAAACTCGATACAGAGAAGTATCTTCTTCTCAAAATTCGACTGCAAATCTGGTTTTTGGCAAATCAGGATGGCGGAAGAATCAATACCATGGACAGCTTTTACATGTCCATTAGGAAGCTTTGAATGGCTAGTTATGCCATTTGGATTAAAAACTGCACCTGCAGTATTTCAAAGAAAAATGGATGAGGTTTTTAAACCTTACCAAGAATTCGTTTGCGTGTATATAGATGACATTCTTATACATAGTAAAACGGAGAAAGAACATACAAGTCATTTAAAACTTGTATTACAAAAATTCTATACTAATGGGATTATAGTTTCTGGACAAAAATCCCAATTTTATAGAAAAAACATAGCCTATCTTGGCGTAGAAATTGGAAATGGAGAAATAACACTCCAACCACATATTGCTTCAAAAATTAAAACTTTTGAAGTCACAGATACCAAGAGTCTTCAACAATTCTTGGGATTAATCAATTATGCTCGACCTTTTCTAAAAGATCTGCATAAATTAAGTGGACCTCTTTATTCAAAATTAAGTCTTACTGGTGTAAAGAAATTTAACACCGAAGACTACAAACAAATTAATAAGATTAGGCAATTGGTTGAAACCCTACCATTGCTAAAACTACCTTTGGACAGTGATTACCTCATTGCTCAAACAGATGGTAGTGAATATGGTTGGGGAGCAATCCTCCTCCGAAAACCTCATAAATATTCTACGGAATCAGAAATAATATGCAGATATGCTTCTGGCAAATTTCGAGAGAAAAATGTCACAAGCAGTATTGATCAAGAGCTCTTAGCCGTTTGTTATGGTTTAGACGCCTTTAGATTATTTCTTTTAAACAAAAAAGAAATATTAATAAGAACAGATTGCGAAGCAATCGTAAAGTTCTTCAATACAAAAAATGAGAAGCGTATCTCCCAAAAAAAAGGTGGCTCTCATTTATAGATCATTGTATTAACAATGCATATAGAATCACCTTTGAGCATATCAAAGGAAAAAATAATGTCATTTCTGACATATTATCACGTCTTTTACAAAGACCACAATAGTCAAAATTTTTGACTCAATATGACAACACCTAATGTTGTGCAGAAAATGGCAACTGCCCAAAGATCCTCTTCTTTAAAGAAAACTGGCAAAAAGGTTCTGCAACCCCTAATGGCAGATCCTATGGATGTGGAAAAAGAGACATATGCTCAAACGCTCCAGAATACTCCACCAAAAGAACCACTATATCTGTTTCGAACTCCTAAGCATTTCACGGCACTCACGGGCCATGACCACATGGTCCTAGACTTGTTATGGAAAGATCATCACGGGGCCGGATTTTTAACAGCAATGAACACACTTGCTGGCCACTTACAAGCCCTTAGGTATATAAAAACGCTACCTGCTAGTACAGCACAACCAAAGCTGGAACCACAGACACTCGAGGCTTATATAGCCAAAGAATTCAAAATCTCTGCTTTAGAAAAAGAGCTTAGCAGTCTGAAAGGCCAAATAGCAGACCTGCAAACTCAGAAAATAAAGCTAGAACAAGAAGTCCAGGAAATGACTCAAACCTGGAATCAGGAGATGGAGTCTGAGTGGATAAACTCAAAAGCAAAAATTCCACCAAGCCTCTATCCAGCTAAACAGCATATCTATGAACTGGTAAAGAAAAACCAACATCAGAAGTTTCTAACACTTCTATCTTATCTGAAACAGATAGCTTTGAATAAGATAGCCAGACCAAAGGGTCTCCATTTGACCATGATCTCTATGAAGAGAGATACAGCACACTCAGATGAACCACATTGTAGGTGTCATCAAGGATTTACCATCATAAAGGCCTCCATAGACTTAACTCAATGGGAGGATTGCCAAATTTATGATGTGAAGGTTTCTCTATTGGATCTTTTTCAGTATGGATTATTGGACCGTTTAGTAATCCATTCCCTTCACTTGGAAAAACTAGTTAATTTTCCTTGGAAACTCCGATATTGTATAGAGAAGTTCTATAAGATTCATGATCTTCACGGATATCTAGACTTAAACATCAGTTCATGTCCCCCTTGGTTTCTTGGATATCCAACTGATGCAAAACATCAAATCTTAATTAAGATTCAGAGAGATTATATGCCAGATTTCTGGGACACATCTTTTGCTGATGATATCAAAAGCACAAATCTTGTTCCCTTAGAACTACAAGTAAGTCTCTGGAGAGACTATGTCATCACAGAAGCCCCTCTGATATTTCTTCAAGCTACGTTGGTTTCTGAAGAAAAAAATATAAAGATCTTCGTTGAAGATCCAAATGATGTGTTATACACTCCTTTTGCTTCACACTTTGTTACCCATGCCGGACATTATGAACATTTTACTCATGCTAAAGGTGAAGCCTATGTCAAAGAATATAAAGATTATGGGATGATGATTTTTCCTGCTGATCATGCTGATGACATCCTGGAAGAAATCCAGGAAGATGACTAAAAGATGGCTCCAACAAAGCAGTATTAAAGGTTCACGTGTTGAAAGAGACGCGATGCCGGCACAACATGCAAGGCGGTCTCTACCCGGAGAATCTTTCGAAGGGTCAGGCTCTTTCCTCAAGAGTCACTCACTATTTAAAGTCAAGTTGTCTTTTCCTTTTTCTAAGGGTCATGTACTATTTACTTTTTTGAAAGGTCATGTAATGTTTGCTTTTCCGAAGAGTCATGTATTGTTTGCTTTTCTGAAGAGTCATGTAATGTTTGCTTTTCCGAAGAGTCATGTAACCTTTACTTTTCTGAAGAGTCATGTTCTCATGACTATATAAGAAGAGTTAGTGTGTTGTAAGAAGGTATCTGCTTACCAGCCACCTTCAGCGAGCAAGCGTCTAAGTGTTCTAAGTGTTCTCTGTAAGTGTTTATGTATTCAATATAGTTTGCACCTCTACTTTTTAAGTATTTTTGTGCAAAAATACCCCCCCCCCCTCTCTTAATTTCCCTTAAATAAAATACAAGAAGAAGATGGTCCTATCCATCTAGAAAAAATTGAATCAGGAAACCCTGAGGTAGATAGTCTCATTAGGCTTCTCGAAAAAGACCAAATTTTCGGGACAAACCCCCAACAACATTGGGATAAAAATAAACTCGTTTGTATTCTGAAAATTAAAGACCCTGGTTTTCGGATAACAAATAAGAAAATTATAGCAACAAATGAAAATATTGCTGATTTCAAAATGCACATTGAGGAATTACTAAACCTTACAGCATGTATTTCTGGCTTCTTTCTTGTGAGGAGTTATTAGATTTGGCTCCTCCTAGCCTTTCCAATTGTTAGAATCAACTCAAGCTGCTTTTGGTGTTGTTCCTACAAAATAATTTCAATAATTTTTTTTTTGTTAGATCTCAAAACATAATAATACTATTGTGTCAATAGGAATTGATTTGAACTACTAGCAAGATTCTAA
This sequence comes from Costus lasius, assembly GCA_027563935.2. NCBI lineage: Eukaryota > Viridiplantae > Streptophyta > Magnoliopsida > Zingiberales > Costaceae > Costus > Costus lasius. The sequence continues at coordinate 16,602,702 of CM050448.1, read as the reverse complement.
CAGCTCAATTTAAATACTAAATTATTACAATAACCAACCTATAGAGGAATAACATATGAATTGTGTTAACTATTAAGTAGAAAAGGAAATTTGCCAAATTATAGATTACCACAATTGTTACCAGAAGAATTATCAATCCAAGTGAAAGCTCATTTTTCATTGCCTAAATTCTGTTCAAACAATAAATATACTCAGATATTTCTCATATCTGAAGATACATGTAGCCTTCATTCAAATTATTGAAACAAGCATAAAAGAGTTTAAGTTTTAGCGCTCAAAAACACTAATTATCTATGACCCATTAGTTTCTATAATTGCTAATTCACCAAAAAAATAAACTGCACATAACTAATAAAAGATTGACGTTAGTAAGACACTTAGAAACAAGACATTTCAGGAAGTTTGGCTATTGCAAACCTTCTTTAGAATAAGAAGCTAGTGAGAAAATAAAAAAATGTACGACAAAATTGCAATTGAGAAATAGAGCTGTTAGCTTGAAGACATATCATGTATGTACAAACTCTACCTCCAACAAGAAAGTTTTACCTTCCTAGCCAAATTGCATTCAAAATTTGAAATTTTCTTAGAACTTTAACTATCATGTCATTAATACAGAACCAATGTGAGAGATTAGAAAAAAATGTATGGCTACTGCAAATCCAGCTGACTAAATTTTGTTAATAAAAAGCTCGTTTGAGAACACTCAGCATTTCTCCTTGCATTGCTAGCGTTCTTATATATCCTGAGAGTTCTTTTGAGCTTGTGTTGCAGTTTGCAGCACACCATTTACATATCAACACTAGGAAACAAGTGCAATGACTGAAAACGGAGAAGAAAAAACATGCGAATGTAACTCGTCTAAACTATCTACGTTCAGCTAAAAAATTTCCAAGAAAATGTTGATGAACTCCCATTATGCAAACCCATTATAGATCAAATGCTCTTATAGTCTTATTTACTAGAAATGATAAAAGGTACACAAAGAAAAACAAGTATGGCAAACTTATCCTAGAAAAGGATATGAAATAAGAATCACAAAAATGTTAATGGATAAATGTACATGCTAAATATGTGAAAGAAAAAAAGTTGAATAAAGATCCATCATAAAGGAAACAATAAATTGTGAAAATGAAGATTCATGCTATGCTATGTAAGTAGAACCATTACAGGCAAATAGAATGCCTAAACAAGGTGCAGCCAAACTTGCATCTACTTGTGCAATTACATTATCAGAAAACACGTATTGTAAAATCAGACAAGAACATACTTTAAGAAGAGACTACAAAAGAAAACTTGTCCAAGAACACGCTTTGAGAAATGATATCAATATAATAGACCAAGGATGGGATTGGTAAACAGAATAATAATTTGAAGATTCAAAATGTGCACTAGAATAAGCTAGAAAACTCATGCAAATAATAGCAAAATTCAAATAGCCAAATACGGTTCTGTAACACAGAAATATACATCATTGGGCAGCTCACATCCTGATTGCCTTTCACTAGCCCAATCAAATGTGTTCCTGGTGTGAAGACTCATACAACATTGGTGCATAATATGGATCGTAATACAAGAAAAATAATATCATTAATAGAGCTAAACTTTTCAAAAATAAGATTCACAATGGAATATGAGTAACGTTCAAAGTAATAGCAGTTAGAAGCTAAAGAAATCATTCTCTTTACTGCAAAACTGAAAAGAAACAAAACATAGATGAAACTCTATTGCCTCAACAATTGATTGCTTCAAGCCCTTCCATGTAACCCTAAACCAATTCCAAGCTTCTCTAGCAGCCTTGACATTACCCTAATTATCTTGATGGAGCAGCGTAATTCTTCCTCCAGTTTCTCAATCCTCCCCATCAAGTCAACACTCAGCACCATTTTCGTTCACTACGTATATTCTCCACTTCCCCTAAGCTATGCTATTTCTCAAGCTAATTGGATTGATTGTCAAAAAAGAATATGCTTTAACATCTTAATAGTTAAAAAAAAAAGATAATTAAATAATTTACCTAAAACCACAAACCTGCTCAGGGCTCTGTTGTCGCAACGATAAATTGTGTTTAAATATACATCAAATGAAATCATTGGAATGAACCAGTAATAGTTAATACATTAATATTAATAAATTGAGCCCACCCTCTAGACTGACATAAAAATTCATCAAAGGTTTTCCAGATAATTATACTAGTCAATAGACACATGTTCAAGTTATAGCTTGCCATGTGTTTGTTCTTATTTATTTGAGTTGCATTTCATGTTTACAACAAAGTTATACCATTTAGTAGTGTGTGAACCACCAAATGAAAAAAAATCAAGCATTTGAAATAACAACTTCTCTAACTAAAAACCTTTCCGCACATGCAGATCGTGCTCTTTTGCCATTCTAACTGTAATGTCTGAGAATGACCAATGACCAATTTAATGTGCCCTCTCCTAATTATAAATTCTAAGCTACTTGCAAGTTTGAAAAGAGTCAAGAACAACTGTGTTGAACCTCGACGCTGCTTTAGCAAAGACATAAATCAGGTAGTAATTAAATACTTGATTATCCTTGAGGCATGGAAAGGTATTTGAAAGCTACTCAAATGTACGTGATAGAACCCTTAGTAGTCCCACATGGAAGACTTATAGATGCATGTTTTGTAAAACCATTATAAAGGCAGCCGTATATGTAATTAAATGAGCTGATAAAATTATTTTTTTAATGAACTTATCCTTCTTCTGTAAAGAATAGTTCCAATAATTCTTAATTTAATATTTGCAAAAAAAAACATCATATGATACGTCTATGTTTACAAGAAAAGTTCAGGCACAACGAAAGTCAAAATATATAGAAACTCTATTTTAGCCTTCACTATAAGAGTGAGAAAGATTTATGTATATCCAACCAAATTGATTAAAAATATTATTTATCGGTCCAAATTATCCTACAAATAGGATCCTAGATACATTACAAAAGTTGAGCTTTAGATAATAATCAAATAAGAGATATAATTAGGATAAGAGTGAGAAAGATTTCTGTATATCCAACCAAGTTGATTAAAAATATTATATATTGGTCCAAATTATCCTACAAATAGGATCCTAGATACACTACAAAAGTTGAGTTTTACATAATAATCAAATAAGAGATATAATTAGGACTATAATATCAAATTTCATATAGGGCACCTCTGCCTAGGATTTTTAGCCCCTGTAAAGGGTGCAAGAGAGCATGTTGATCAGAAAATGTGACAAGTCACACTAAGTATTAAACATAGAAGCTTTATGCTGATAATTACCAACAACAAAAGGTTACTAGAAACACTAATTATTGACATTTAAAGTAGACAAATTAATTCAATTACTTTCAAATGTTGCCATGCAATTTTACTCCTAGACAATTTTCTCATGGGAAATAAATTACTCGTATTGATATTCTATTCATCATGTTTACCATATGTAATTCTTTCAAATCTCAATAAATAATCTCTATTTGATCCTATTGAGTTTAAATATTCAATTATAATGTTCACCTAAAAAAATCATAATTGGCATTTAAGACCTTAAATTTAAATTCTAGAACATTTCTCTTGACTATCACTTGAAAAGAAAAATCCTAAAGTTATGTTGAATGACTTAGGAATATGTACAATCAAAATATAAGAAAAATAATTAAATAAAATTATGGTTATCAATGTTCTTAATATTAAAACTGCTGCAAAAATAATTAAAAAAATATGTTGCAACAAGACCAGAGGAACAAGCACAACATGAGATTAAAAATAAAGACACTGCATGAACAAATCTTGGGAAAGTTAATTGGATTGTGCTGAGTACTTACAATTAATCCTGCCCTCCACTAGCATATGTATTGTATCATAGAAGCAACATATTCACTTTCAGAACCCAGAGCAATTCTGCTCTGCAGTATCAAGATGATGATTAACTTGATATGCCTCTGCAAACTGATACCACTAGGAAAGTTGAACAAAAAAAAACTTAGGCTTCAATAAATAGGAATTCCAATCTGATAAGATAACACAAGTGAACTTTCTAATTCAGCAAGACAGAAATAGCATGGGAAAGTGGAGCAGCAAAAAGCTTAGGCTTCAATGCATAGAAATTTCAAACCGATAAGATAACAGACATTAACTTTCTAATTCAACAAGACAGAAGAAGAATGTTGACACCATCATGCATGCATTTACAAGTGTAATTCATGATATTTAATAATCTACATGTTCAAGTAGAAGATGCAAAACAGAACTTTAGCATTCAAATGATTCTGGCGATCTGATAATCTTTGGATGTAGATATGCAGTCAATAGCCCAAATAATAATATGAAGATCCAAAAAGAATCAAATAGTTTACAACTTATCAGTTTACTGTGTATGCTGTGTAGTTTAACTCAGTTTGCTGTGTATGCTCAATGTCCTACTTGCTCAGTTCGATGGCTTAGTTACCTCATGCACAATGGACTAGAGGAACAAGCATGAAACTTCCTAAAAATATTTTGGGGGAAGGGTGTGTTGTATGCAATCAAAAACAAAATAACTTACAAGTACTCTCTTTATATCTACAATGTAAAATAGCATGCAATTTATAATTATCACCGTTATGATTAGCTTTGTCTCAAATAAACTAGTTCTCTAACTGGGAATGTTGTACAGGTCTTTGTAAGACCTTATTCTATTTCTTCCAACATTCTCAACAAGATGAAAATGTCGATTAACTTCATGCATAATTTTGGTGAATATTGTTGCAATTTACCTTAGTGATATGAATCCTACATTATTTAAATGGTCCCAAAAATGGTTCAACAAGTATAATCCAATATTGTCAACTCGGAAGCATATCTAATCTTTCCACTACATTGCTTGCCCAGATAAACGATTGACATTTTCTGAATTCACGAGTATCACAGAAGAAAATTCCAGGTCAGTCTCGCAACTTAGCATGCATTTGGGAGTGCAAGAGGATTTTGTTGATAAAATTTCCAACCTTGTGGTTTTCTCATCTTAAGTGGTTGAATCAGTTGGGCAAACTTTGTTCGATACTTCAGTCTGATATTAAGGAGAGAAGAGGGCGAAAATAAATAATTTAGTTGACATGGTGCGTTTTCAGTCGACTTGATGTAAGAAAAAGGAGTTCGTTAGAAAGCACCTTTTCATCTTGATATATGTTACCAAACTGATAGAGACTATCAATTAGCATTGATCTACCGTCTCTAATTCTTGGCATGAAAGCTAAGACAACCAAAGAGACACGATTAAACCCTAAATATCGACCCAAAAAGACAAAGACCTCTGAAAATGAGAATTTTATTTTGAAAAAGTTCACGTCCAACGAAGGTGAAAATGGAATTTTGGTTTCAAAATCAAGAAACCGGTGGCTTGAGAAAAAAGATAGAACATTTCTTGACAGAAGGAAAAAAACAGCTTAGCTCCTTAATTCAATTAGAATCTGAAGCGAACCCTAATTATTAGCATTGATCTACCATCTCTAATTCTTGGCATGAAAGCTAAGACAACCAAAGAGACACGATTAAACCCTAAATATCGACCCAAAAAGACAAACCTCTGAAAAATGAGAAATTTATTTTGAAAAAGTTCACGTCCAACGAAGGTGAAAATGGAATTTTGGTTTCAAAATCAAGAAACCGGTGGCTTGAGAAAAAAGATAGAACATTTCTTGACAGAAGGGAAAAAAACAGCTTAGCTCCTAAATTCAATTAGAATCTGAAGCGAACCCTAATTATTAGCATTGATCTACCATCTCTAATTCTTGGCATGAAAGCTAAGACAACCAAAGATACACGATTAAACCCTAAATATCGACCCAAAAAGACAAACCTCTAAAAAATGAGAAATTTATTTTGAAAAAGTTCACGTCCAACGAAGGTGAAAATGGAATTTTGGTTTCAAAATCAAGAAACCGGTGGCTTGAGAAAAAAGATAGAACATTTCTTGACAGAAGGAAAAAAACAGCTTAGCTCCTAAATTCAATTAGAATCTGAAGCAAACCCTAATTCCATTAGCAAATACCTAAAACTAGAAAAAAAAAAAAAAAAAAAAAAAAACCCTAACCCCATCTTCATCGGTGTCAAAGGATACATTATTAAGGAAATGAAATAAATCTAATATAAACTTCCTATGTTTACAAACAAAACATTCAATTGGAAGAAACAAATGCACAATAATATAGAAAGAAGCGAACAAGACTACGCGTAGCTGAGAGAGGCCTCGAACCAAAACTCGGCTCTTTGAACCTCTTCCTCGGTCGCTTCATTGGTGAAATCAAAGAAGCTGAACTCGTGAGCTCTTCCACCTGCAAAACCTCCACGGTGCCGCTGCAGCCACCGCTCGCCATCGGATCCTTCAAGCAACTAATCGCCTTCTTTCCCTATCCCTCGTTGCCTAATTCAAACCAAGGGAGACAAGCGGCTAAGTGCCAGTGCAACGGTCGACAAATTTGAACGGTGAGAATTGGGGCAGTCGATCCAACGGCTAGTTTCCAAAGGAATTTGGCCAGTAGCGACAAATCAACGACTGTTGATTTTAGAGCTCAAGGAAAATAAACTATTTAAGATGGGTATAATCGTCTAATATGATATATATTGTAATATTAATCTGATCTACCAAACCTATTTAAAATATATTTTTATATTAAAATAATATATTTTTACTATATAGTATAAAATACAATAAAAATTATATATATAGTAAAATATATTAGTTTATTTTAATATAAAATCTATTTTATATATTTAAATAGGTTAGGTGGATCAAATTAATATTAAAATTAATAATGTTTTATTAAATTTAATTTAGTGGCCTGTTATATTGTTGACTATCATACTTTCAACTAAACAAACTCGGGTCGATAGTTGACCACATACAACACTAATCAAAATACTATACAATTTTCATTCATTCAACTTCAATATAATTTACTTGGTCAAATATAAACTCAATTGGGTTATTAATGCACTCATATATACCACAATTGGTCTGTTAACAGGCTAATATGTGTTACAATTGGGCTGTTTACTGGCTAGTATTTGGGCCATGATTGGGCTGTTAATGGGCCACAAATGAGCTGTTGTTGTTAACATATATGGGCCATAATTCTGCTTTTCATGGTTCATATTTGGGCCAGTTTAATGATTGCAATTGGGTCATAAATATGCACATGTGGAGTTACAAGACACTAAGGCTCTGTTTTCTTAGAGGGAAAGAATACCAAGGGAGAAGAAATGAGTGGAAGGAAATAAATGATAAGGGAAAGAAAAGAGTAGTAGGTGATGTAGGATATTTCCTTGGGAGGAAAGGAAAATAGGAAAGAAAACAAAAACAACAAGGAAACAGCGGCGGCAGCTGTCTCGAGCTCAATAGAGAGGTGGTGGCGGTAGCCAACACTAGCTCGGAGGGAGGTGGCAGCGGCGGGCGAGCTCGGCAGAGGGATGTAGTAGCGGCAGCGACAGCAACAGCAGCGTGCACGAGCTCGGGAGCAGGCGAGCTTGGCAGCGCTCTTGGCAGCCGATGGGAGGCATCCGCACTCGACAGAGGGAAGCAGTTTGGCAATAGCGGTGGTGTCAGGCGCGAGGCGGAAGCAAGCGACAACGGGCAAGCTTGGCAGGGAGGCAGTGGTAGCGTCAGGCGCAAGGCAAAAGCAGGCCAAAGGCAAGTGACGAAAAAAAATAAAGGCACAAGCTTGGAAGGCATTGACGGTGAGGGTGAAGGCTGGAGGGGCATCGGCGGCGAGCTTGGGAGAGGGAGGCGGGTTCGATAGAGGGAGGCAGGCGAGCTCGAGAGGCGGGCGAGCTAGGGAGAGGGAGGCGGGCAAGCTTGGCAGGCGGATGAGCTCAGGAGAGGGAGGTGGGTGAGCTCGGGAGAGGGAAGTAGGCAAGGTGGGCCGGAAGATGTTGGCGGCGAGCTTAGGAGGCAAGCGAGCATAGGAGAGGGAAGCAGGTAGGCCCAACAAAGGGAGGCGGGCGAACCCGGGAGGCAGGTGAGGAAGGCAATGTGCACGAGAGTTTGGGGAGACGGGCGAGTGAAATTTATTTTCTCTCAGACGGGCAAGCGAAATCGATTTTCTCTCCGAATTGAAGAGAAAAAATTTAGAAGGAAAACTAGTGATTTTTGCTTCGAGTAATCTTTCCTTCCTCTCTTTTTCCGCCAAAGACAATAAGAGAAAATAGTTTTCTTTTTTTTTTTTTTCTTTTTTTTTTTTTTTCTATTCTTTTTCTCCCCTAGAAACAGACCCTAAATATCTTATACAAAATGTAAGAGCTTATGAAAAAAACATCCTACCTTAGTGCATTGACTTCCTCGTTGCGTTGTCACTTTTTCCAAGTATCAGGTTTCAGTCGAGCAAATCTCGGCTGAAAGGAAGTGATTTGCAATAACCAACAAGGCCCCAACATGAACACAAGCCAAAAAGAGTGATATGCAAACTGTAGGAGAATGGGCAAAAGGCAGACAAAAGGCCTCGAAAGGAACAACCGTATAATATAATACATTTTAGAAGCATAATGATTTTTCTTAAGTGCATACCCTAGAATTACTAGTAATACTTATTTATCCTAAAAAAAATAAAAGCTAAATTAGGTTTAGTCGTTTAGAATGATTTAGTCCTCAAGCTAAGCCAATTTGTTGAAAACACATTCTACCTAAGTGGATTTCTAAATTGACTTAGATCTATCTTATTATATGAGAATGTTCTCATATCTAATTTAATATATTTTAATTATCTAGATACTATGCCAGTAGATGTTATAACCTCTAAAATCTCAAAGGTTTTGATTACATATAAATCAAATATTTCTACAAAAAATAATATGCACACTATTTACACAACACATTATGTATATAATTTACCTCTTAAAATTCATTTCTCAATTTGTACTTTCAATTTTATTTAGTATCAATTTACCCTTTGGAAGCTTGCTATTGTATTTAGATTTTAGTGAAAAATGAGAAAATATACAAAAGATAAAGCTAGCTCATTTGACGGAATATCCACACAAGTTTAAAAAAAATTGGAGGGGTTTCATAATAAATATAAACTAAAATTTATAGGGTAAATTACTATTAATTGTAAAGTTTAACAGGCAAATTAATATGGACTTTACTGTAGATAATAAATTGTCGTAGATATTATACTGAAAATTATAAACTTGATGGATTAAACTGAAAGATTTCATAAGAAAGACGTGCAAGCGTACGTTGTCAAATTAGTTGCAAACTAAAAAGATTTAAAATTTTCAATAATGAAAAATAAAAATTTTACAGGGTCTCTCTACAATTTGTAAATTTAAATTTCCCCTTAATTAATAAGTAAAATAAAGTTAAAGCAAAGACATGCTCCTATATATTATTATGCAGGCAAAGCGCACAATTGATTATTTTTCATTTTGCGGAGTGCCTATCTTAGGTGAGGCTTTAAGTTTCGTTGACCAAATTATATAAGATTAGGACACAATCACAATTATTGAAAATAAAAAAGTTGACTTTCTTGTCGTAGTATATTTGAAAATATTAAACACTTTTTATTAAAAAAAATTGACAGGATTAATCGAAAAGAAACACAAAAACTGTCTAAATTTGTTGTTATTGATAAAACATCGATAAATCCTAAGCTTTCTTTGTTTAGCGAAAATAACTTTATTTAAAACTATTTTTAGATTTTTTGTTAATGTTTATAAAATAAAAAGATAGCTAAAAGTAGCTAATGTTTATTTTTAGAAAATAACTTTCTCATCACGATTGTTGCATTGAGGCATGACAGCCCTACATCCACATCACGATTGGTACATACTAGACTTGTCACTCACTATAGACCGATATTAAATTACTATTTTAAAATCTATTTATTAATGGATGCAGCAGGCACTCCAACTAGTTTCTACAATGCCGCTGCTATGCAAACCACTTGTTGCATTGTAGTCCCTCTTGTACAGGAAAATGCATATGCCAACATTGTGACCAGTCACCTTGCACCAGTCTTTAATTTTGTTAAGCAAGATGTTCATGCCTCTTGCCCTCTACCATCTTGTGACCAGTCTTCCACTACCTTACCCTTTCTGAGTTACTCTTGACTATTGTTTGATGTCATTCTCTCACCATCTTGTGAAGCAAATTGAGACTAAAAATCGCTTATTTATTTTACCATTCGATTATCTAATTTATTTCCTTCAACTTCTTATTCAATGTTTGCTAGTATTGCAACCTACAATAACTTCATCACTAACTACCTTGTGGGCCTCTCCCTACCTTTGCTCTCACATGCTCACCTGTAGCTCTTGGCTGCACATGTTACACCACTTTGCAATAAATTCCTCATCAACATCTTGGTGATTGATGAATCCAGGTTCTGCCCCCATATTCCTTTGGGTCTAGGATCTACCACCCAATCAATAGTTCAAATAATTTGAAATAGAAATCATATTCAACAATAATATGACATGAATAGAATAATAGCAACCATATACGATATCTGAATAATTTTTTACAGCAATTCAACTCTATTTTTTAGGTCATGTTAGTTGCAACAATGATATCTAAAGAATCAAATTCATTAAGTTTTATGCTTCTCCTACAAGAAAAATAAATAATCATCACATTCCCAACAATAAACATAATATTTAAGAACAAATTAACATAGCAATAAAAGTAACATTTTAATGCAAAACGTATGTTATCTTTTAAAATCCGATATTACAAGGGGAACAAAAAAAATGTTGGTCTTTTGGTCTAACTTTTCGTATCAGCATCATCTAAGCAGGCTTGTTTAGTTCAAGTACCAAAGTGTAAAATAAATTATCGTGAGCACTAGCTTCTGCTGACCAAAGTTGGTTTTGAAAAGGAAAGCATCAAATAACCATCAAGTAATGATCGTTCAAAAAAGTAACTTGCATGTGATAATCAGATAATCTAGAACTACTCCCACCCATGACCATTCCAACTTTGCAAGATTTCCATGTCAGCAAGCACTGCAGTTTCCCCTCTCGAATGTAGCATACCACATATAAAGCCAATCCAAATGAACATTGGGACTAACTACTTTAATTTCCAATGAAATTTTTTCATAATTTTACTAATCAAATTTTGCATCCGCTATAGAAGAGAAGCTAACTAGATAATAAACAACACTTTTTTCAATATGATGACAGTACATTTTGTCAAACACTGTCTTAAGTGATTGTCATTTTCTTCAAACAAGTTGTTGATAATTTCAAATAAAAGGATTCTCATATGTTAAACGATGTAGTACAGGAGCATAAAAAAATAGCAATCAGTTGCTTCCACAGTGAAAAGGTGCTCAATATGTTAAGGATTTAGACATCTCAAGAACTTGAACAAGAAAGAGAGCATCCATATTGGACTATAATTAAAAAAAGGAGCATGAAAGCATCTTTACTTTGTGGACTTCATGCCTAACATAAAGTGGCCATTATTGTTCCCACCAAACAGAGCTTGAAAGTCTCTAGGTTTTGCAGAATTCTTAGATTTCATATTCTCCTCTTCACCAGTACCAAACTCTTCATTGAAACGATTTACGTGTTCAACATTAGCCTGAAAGATACCACATAAGATTGAATAGTGCACTCTTTTACAAACTAACCTATTTACGTAAAATTCAAGGTCCCAATTACATGAGAAACTACTCATATGATAAAATAATATAAGTACAAATTAGGAAAGTTAGAAACGTATATTTCTAATTCAGCAAGACAGAAGTAGCAGTGGAAAAGTGGAACAACAAAAACTTAGGCTTTAACATAAATTTCAAACTGATAAGATAACATAAATTAACTTTCTAATTTAGCAAGACAGAAGAAGAATGTTGACGCCATCATGTGTGCATTTAGAATTGTAATTCATGATATTTAATAATCTACATGGTCAAGCAAAGATGCATAAAAGAACATTAGCATTCAAATGATTATGGAGATCTAATAATCTTTGGATGCAGATAAGCAGTCAATAGCCAAATAATAATATGAAGAACCAAAAAGAATCAAGTAAAATAACAATAATGCAATATCAGACTTGCTTTAAGGTAAAAGCTGAAACTTCAGTTTTAACTTTTATTCAAAATCAACAAGCGTTAACACTGGCTGCAAATTGAAGGCCTAGGCCAGAAGCTGTTAAATCACCTGGAGGTAGAGTAGAACACCACTAGAAGGCTGCCACAAGTTGATGAAGGATTTTGAGAAGCATGATCGAAAATACATTTGTGAAGATACTTCTCCTCATCATAATTCCATGGCAGCTCAATCATTCTATCAACAAGTTTTCTTCGAATGCACAGGTGACAAAATTTAGTTACCAAAACTTTGTAAGGTACACCCAAGAATCATTGTTTGAAGAATGGGAAAATCTTTTATTTAACAAGTCAAGTGCTTTAACTTCTTCAGCTTTGGAATAGTGCATCCTCTGAAACATGAAAGCTTGTGTCAGAACTCACAATCTATTCTAACACCCGTCACTGCCTCAACAAGCAAGCCATCCTTTAAGCAATTATTCTCAAGACTAGTATTACTAAGGCAATCATCAAACTCGCTGCAGCATAAAATAGTCAATGCCACCCCAGGTCGCTCACACGCTAGGAGAACTTGCGCTATCTTTGGATGTGTTTCAGGGCTAGTAATCTCTGGAAGAATATTTACAGCTTCTTGTCATTAAATTTCCCCAACTAATATCAGCACAATTGTTGAAGAGAAACATTCAATGATGAAATATAAATCATTTTGTTCTAGAGGTCATATGTGTTAAAGGATTTCAATACTAACAAATTCCTATACAAGAAACTAAGCTTCAGTCAAATCACACAATCAAAATTAAACAAACAAGAGAATTAAGTGAGTACAAGATAAACTGCATTGCACTTGAAAAAAGCCATATCTACTGGTATATAATGTGAATGGCAGATGAGCAGCCGAACCACAGGATTTGAAGCATCTTTGCTAATTGCCAAGGGTAGAATTTTCTTATTTTATCCCAATGAGAGGTCTCTGTGTCTCCTCACAGAGATGGTGCGTAACCTAAATCTTTTGAAGATTTATGACAAGCAAGGAATGAGGTTTAAATGGACAATTGTAAGAAAGCAAATCCTTAAAATTAAAAACTAGGCTAATAGTTCAAGACCAATATATAATGTGGAGTATCCAATTAAATTATGAAGCTACTGAAGTGGAACAAAGTTCTGCACTCAAATGACATCTTTACCTACTCGGTGCTTGATAGGCAGAGGAAGAGATTAAAACATGAGGAAAGGGAAAGAATCTCCAGAGAGACAAAATCACCTGAGGAAGATCGCCGGTGACACTGCTTAGATCTAAGACATTGATACTGAATTAGGAAACAAATTTGGGCTATGGGTTCCACAACAGTCACCCGTGGGGAGGTTTAGGTGAATTTGCGTAAAATCCATTAGCTTAGGAATTTTACAGGCATGTCTTCCTTTTACAAATCAATCCCTATAAAAATTGTCTCTAATCTATTTCCAATCAGATTGAGTTGAGGCTGACTTCCTTGCCCTTTTTGGACATTTTTGCAACATGCCAGCTAGTGAGCGATTTCCAGCTTGGCTTTGGTATTATGAAATGGATCCATGTAATTGCTTTTATCACCAAATTTGAATTTTTTTTTTTTGGCAAAACTACTTGTAATTAAATTTCTCTTTAGTCACCTCAATTTTTGGAAACAATTTTTTTCCTCTAGCTGCATCAACTCTTACATTTTTATCTTAAATAGAGGGTTCAGATTCTACATAACTCTTGTCCATCAGCCAGCCATACAGAAGCATGAAACCATACAGAAGCATAATCTAATTCGGTGCACAATATGATAAGATTCAACTTCACAAAAACCAGTAGCGTGAGTTAATAAAAACATCTTAGAATGAATATAATCACATTGGTTCTCCTTTAAGTACCACAGAACAATTATGTAAATCCACCATCTACGTGAGGTTTTCTTGCTAAACAAATCATAAAGTGCATCTACTATCTCTCAGTGAATAATCTTTCAAATAGACATAAAGCATTAGAATGAAAAATACTCCTTTAATTTTACTTTTTTAGTTGCAGCTGTCTGTACTTACCTTATAATTAGTATGTCTTGGTCAATCTTTCTTGCTATCTCTGTCAAAGGATGTTGCCCCTGAAACTTGTTTAAGGAACCTGCAAAGGGCACAAATTAAAACATTTGTGACCAACACAAAGGGCACAAATTAAAACATTTGTGACCAACAATAACACAAAATTGGCAAACGTTGTAAAAAAACAATTGCAAGAGAGATGTAAATCCAAAAAAAAATGATAAGTACCTTTTTTGGATCCCATTCTGATGGGTAGAAGAAATTATTGGCTCTAGCAACTACACGAAGACTGTAGAACAAAAAACAAATACAAGTTAAACTAAAGAAGAAAGAAAAGAAGACCATCTAACATAATTCACAGGAAGTAATTCCTGTTCAAACCTAATTGTCCATTAAAAATAGAAATTATATTATTTCAATCTAAATATCACTACTCATCAACAAAACTACCGAGCGGAAATTTTCGGTTGTCATAACTCATTGACAAAGAAGTAAAACCAAGTGAAATCAATCATTATTCTTGACCTCAGATTGATTCTAGCCCAGATTCAGAATACGAAAATCGAAATCCCAACACAAGGTAAAAACAACGAAGCACTACGACTACGAGAAAGCAAAAGATCAGTCCAGCAATAGGACAAAATCAAAAATATGATACACATAAAAGAACTTGGTGAAGAAAACAATAATCTGGAAAGGGATCGAAGAAAATAAATGTTAGACTATGATTTAGAATATAATTTCTTTAGTTTACTTGGATAGTTAATCAGAAAGAAAAAAAATAAAACCAAGTTTTTTAGAAACTTACCCGCCAATCTCATCAGCCCAAAATGGCAAGTGGAACAGTAGAAGGAATAGATCTGATTTCCCAAACTGCCCGGAGTCTAATTTGCCCTAGACTAGACTCCTCCAGCCCCAATCTGAGAAACCCTAATCTCGCCTCGCCAGCCACATCTCTCGCAAAGCCTTCGCCATAGGCACCCGTGGCTGCTTCACCTCAATCTTCGTCTCTAAAGTTGGAGAAACAACAGAGCCCTTTGATCATCGTCACCACTGATTGCCGCAATTGTGACAATCGGCCCTGCTCTGCTGCCTATTCCCAGCGGTCCCAAAGAAGCACGCGTTCAAAGTTGCGTCGATCGCTGGTGCTTTTGAGGAGAAAGAATCAATCGAGCTAGAGCGCATCGGTAAAGAGAGATTGGGGAAGGGTAATAGTGGTCTCAATCCTTCACCGCTTGCGAAACATTCATCAGAATCTTGATACAGAATGCCCAACCGCCAAAATCGCTCCATTCGGTGGTGCAGCTTTCTTTGCCTCGACGCTGCGCTTGTGTGCCCGATCCAGACTCGAGGAATGGAATGTCTCGTGAGCCTCTTCCACCCTGCAAGACCTCGACGGTGCTGCCGCAGCAACCGCTCGCCATCAGACGTTTCGTTGGAAAATTTTTACTAGGAATCTTAGGCGGAAGCAAATTTCATCGTAGATGTTGCTTTAAACTCGAGGAACAAGCGATTAAAAAAAATGCAACGGTCGATAAATTTGAATGGTAAGGATTGGCGCAACTGATCCAACGGTCAGATTCGGAAGAAATTTGCATCACCGAATTACGACAACCGTGTGTTTTATTTTTTTTAAAAAAAATATTTCATTGTTGATTTTAGAGCTCAATAAAATTTAGCTATTTAAGATGGGTGCATTCATCTAACATGTTTATGATATGTATCTTATCTATTATACATTTTTTTTATTTTTTATTATATATTAAAATATTTATTATATTTTTCATTATTATAGTAAAATATATTATTTCAATGTAAAAACTATTTTATATATTTTAAATACTTTAGGTGGATCAGATAATATTAAAATGAATAATATTTTATTAAATTTAAATTAGTGGCTCGCCATGCCGATTATCACACTTTTAACTAATCAAACTCGGGTCAAATAGTTGACCACATACAACACTAATCAAAATAGTTTGCAATTTTTATTGTTGAACTACAATATAATTTACATAGTTAAATTATATGTAGCTAAATAAAATATGGATATATAGCTGAATAAAAACCTCAATTATGAGTTAATATTTTTGATAATACTAACAACTTTATTGTATGTGTCCAACAACTAACAATTCTAACATTGCCAAAAAAACAACTTAGTTGTAACTCCAGCGCACGCACTACAATCTTAATGATATTTTAAAATGTTTAAAGTATAAAAAAATTAAATTTGATCAACTCTTAATATTACCCTCTATGTTAAAATAAAGAGATTTTATAATAAATAAGTAAAATATAATTATTATATCACCTAATATATAAAAATGATAAATTTAATTATTTTCCTTAATTATTAAAAGAATAAAAAAAGACCCATTTGCAACCTTTCTTACTAATGGGGTTCTCTCTACAAATATATTATTTAGTTTATCTCAATTTAAACTATATTTTGTCATACTAGTTTCAAATAAAAATTCTAAAATATTCCATATAGTTTATTAACTAGTTTAATCTAAATTGTAAACTAGTTCAACAAGTGTTCATTGCTTCTTCGAAGGCCACTTTTTAGAAATCTATATAAATTGTAATCTCCCTATATTTTGTTATCGTAATGTGCTTTATGCCTTAATTTAGTAATTTAAAATAAATGAAGACACAGAATACTTCGTGAATAAAAAAAAATCAAAGAATATACTCTTAATCATGTAGACCCGTCTAAGCATCGATGTGAATGAAGCAAAAATCAGCTGAAATAAAATAGAATGTCTCTTTTCTTAATGCATTCTCCATTATAGTGTATGATTTTGCATTTATTGTGTGCTAGTTATTAATTGCCAACATATCTACTGTGGGTGTTGACTGAGGTGATTTGAATGAAAACAGAGTAACCACATAAAGACCCACATCTGAACATCGCTGGGATTCATAGGAGATATAAAACTCTTAGCATTCTTGTCAAGTTGTAGTTTTACATTGTCAATGTCCTCGATCTACAACCTAATTTAAGTATCTGAAACAAATGCAGGCAGAGCACGTAAATATTAAAAATAATATACATTAAAGTTTGAAATTATCGATCGAAATTTTTGATTTGTATATATCAATTTGAAATTAGACCAGTACAGAACTGATTTTTTAAACCATATAAACTATTATATGTTCTAATTACATGAGCTATATGTGTGTTTAAAGTAGAAAGTAAAAAACTTAACAACAAATCCAACCTCTTGAATTTACTGAAAAATTATTAGCAACAAGTGTCAGCAGCTCATCAGGATGTCCTTCTTTAGCACAATCATGAAAGGGTTCCAATTTCCTGAAGACCCAAAAACAAACATTAGAAACTTAACATTGACATTGCCAAACAGAACTTTGAAGAAACTTAACATTCACTTGAGTGTATTCTATTGATCTAACTCACAAGAAACTCCAAAGCACGATATATCCACCCAATACGTAAGGCGCATATTGTCTAAATGCTATTTTGTCGAGGACCTAATCTTGTATGTAATAACTGATAGCTTGATGTACTATAATCAATGTGGAGGTGAGAGGAGGAGGTGAAGGATGTGGAGTGGGGAGAGAGGAGGGGAAGAGTGGAGGGAGGAGGTAGAGGAGAGGTAGAGGGGGAAGAGGGGAGGGATGGTGGATGATGGGAGGAGGGGGAAGGGAAGGGTAGGAGGCTCGAAATTTGAAAAGAATTAATCCATAATTAAATTAGAAATTATTAAAATCAACTTTTTTTAATTCGGTTCGACTCAATTTAACCTAATTTGTCAGCGAAGAGCTTTGTGATGGGATGTCAATAATAGTGCCTTAGGAAAATATCAATGACTTAGGCCTCCTTGTTTGGCCCTGCGCTTGCACTGAATCCAAGACAAAAACAGTGAGAAGCTAAAATTTTCAGCTTTTGACAGCTTTTGATTTTTTACATGCCTTCCCAAAAATATATCATTAATGGGAACTGAGATGTTTATCTAGTCCCATCCCAATTTTAAACAAATAATAAAATAAAAATATATGTCACAACTTATACCTCTCTCTCTCATTCTTCCCTCTCTCCTTGTTGTTTCTAGACCTATTCTCTCTTTTTATTTTTTTTTAAATAATGAAATAATAATTTGTCCCATCTCTTTTCACCTCTTGGTTTTTTTTACCCTCACTTAGTGTTAGACTCGTGACGTCGCATGCCAGGCTAAATTCACTTGGGCTGGGTGGTGGCCCAAGCCCACAATGCAAACACAAGGCGGAGCCCGATTGATGGTCAAAATCGGATCAAAGGGAAAATCGGAAGGTGAATGCGGAGCAGCAGCACGTCTTCTTCCCCCAGTTCTTTGGAAGTGCATGCGCAAACGTCTACTTTGAGCTCGAAAATGGAAAGATGGGCGAGGAAGACGCGGACGAGCGGCATCTTTGGACTTGGGAGATCCGGACGTGGCTTGCACAAGGGAGCTTCGAGCAGGCAGACGCGGACACGAGGGACGTGGGCAACGGTCGTCAGCCTCGAGGCAAGGAAAGCGGACGCGGGCGGCTGACTCTAGCGGCAAAGGTGAGCGGCGCCTCTATCCGATAAATGCGTCCAAGGTGCGAACGAGAAGGGAGAGCATGGGCACCAGGAGCGCCACCATCGGCGACGATGAGGGTGCCGTCGGAGAGCGGGGGCTCTGATGCTACCAGGGGGCGACGGCGAGCTGAACGATTGTAACCAATGGCGAGTGTGCCATCGGCAAGGGAGGGTAAGAGGGGAGTGTTGGGATTTTTACCCTCGACAATAATAAATCCCTAAATCCCACTTGTGTAATCACAACAATATATACGATGCAAATAATGAAATCAGAGTAATATCAATCCAGAAAATATGAACACCAATATTTAACGTGAAAAAACCCCTAAAAATTGGGTAAAAAACCACGGAGCCGGTCACTAAAATTCCACTATATATCCAACAAATACAAGGTCTATTCACAACAATAATTTCATCAATAACAAGATGAAAAATCACGCAAGGGAAAAACTATCCCTAAATTCGCCACTGTAATCAAAATAGCATCTAGAAGAGACCAATCAAAAATCTAGCTGTTGGATATGTAAAGGATTACCCCAGGAGAAACTTTGTAAATTTTCGCACCGATCAGACCGAAGATGAATCCAAGATCACGCCTAGAAGTTCAGCCAAAAACTCCTCTTTCTTTTCTCTCTCCTGCGCGCCGCTCTCTCTCTCTCTTCAAATTGTTCTCGTCAAAAAAACGAAACCCCTCGATTTTCAATTCCACTCTCCAAATCGCTAGCCCACGTGCACATTAGGTTTTTAATTCTTAATTAAGGACTTTTTCAAAAAAGTCATCTTCCTTCTTCTTTTTTTATGCAGAACCCACATATAACAATCTCCCCCTCCTACATCATGCAGGGATGACCAAGCCGGTCATCTTCTTACAAACCTCAGTCTTCTCTTTTGTCATAACCTTCTTCACTTGATAGCATACTGACTTTCTTCCATCTCTGCTCATGAAAAAATCATTGTCAAATTGCCTTGAAGGTTTCCTTCCTCTAAGAGACTTTCTCAACTGAGTTTTCATCTGAGATTGCTGAGATATCTGTTTTTTCTGTGCACTGCTTGCATCAACTAACTGGTGTTCTTCCTGGAACTCTCCCCCGGTAGAAAAACTGGTTCACTTTGTACTTTAGGAGAAATGACATTCTTTAATAGAATCTTCACACCCTTTTGACTCAAGGGTCCAATCCTCCTGTGACATAACTCTGAAGTAGGTGCTGAAGCAGTACTAAATTCTCCTCTGAGAACCTCAACATCAGTGTGATAAAGAGCATGTTGTTTGCTTCCTCTAGCACATATAAGTGATCCTTTTATTAGCTTCCGCTTTTCATTACCAAATGTGCTCACTAAGCCCTCATCATCAAGAACACCAGGTGACATCAAACTGAATCTTAAGTTAGGAATATACCTTACATCTCTTAGAATCATCTTATGTCCAAGGTTAGTCTTGATAATGATATCCCCTTTGCCTCTGATAACTGTAGTATCCTTATTTCCCATCTTTACAACACCTAAGTCACAATGATGTAATGATGAAAAATAATCAATATGAGGAGTAGCATGAAAAGAATCACTTGTGTCAATGATCTAACTGTCTTTTCCATTGACTGCCAATATATTTTCTGTGTCACTTGCTGCTAGAATGCTAACATCACTATCCATAGTGATTGTAGTGTTGCTATCTTTATCCTCTCTTCTGATTCTACTGCTTTCTCCTCTCATAGCCTTCTTGAATAACCAACAATATTTCTTAATATGTCACTTCTTACGGCAATAAAAGCACTCAACATCTTTTCTGGTAGATGAACTGTTCCTAGAATTCCCATGCTGGTGTGGAGATCTATTTGAGCTTCTACCACGATTTTCAGTCACAAATACTTGAGATCTATTTGTATCCACAGACATTCTTCTAGTTTCTTCATTCAACAAGCTTGAAGTTACTAGGCTCATGGATAACATACCATCTGATGCTGCATTACTGAGAGATACAACCAAAGTCTCCCAACTCCCTGGTAGAGAACTCAATAACAAAAGTGCATGCAGTTCATCTTCAATTACCATCTTCATAGAAGTCAACTGATTGATGATGCTTTTCATGTCATTCGAATGCTCAATAATTTTTCCACCTTCCATATACTTCAGATTCACCAATTTTCTAATCAGAAAAGCCTTGTTACCAGCAGTCTTTCTCTCATATAAGTCTTCTAATCTTTTCCACAACTTATATGCAACTTTTTCATTCACAATATGATGAAAAACACTATCTTCCACCCACTGCCGAATATAACTAATAGTTTTTCTATTCAACTTGTTCCAATCATCATCTGCAATTTTTTCTGGTTTGGTTTCATTCTTAACTGCATCAAATAAGTCTTTGCAATACAAATAGTCTTCCATCTTGGCTTTCCAGATAAGCCAATTTTCTCCATTCAAGACTACCATTCGATTGTCAATCTCCATGATTAACACAAGTAAATAATCAACTTAGCTCTGATACCACTGTTGGGATTTTTACCCTCGATAATAATAAATCCCTAAATCTCACTTGTGTAATCATAACAATATATACGATGCAAATAATGAAATCAGAGCAATATCAATCCAGAAAATATGAACACCAAAATTTAATGTGGAAAAACCCCTAAAAATAGGGTAAAAAACCACGGAGCCGGCCACCAAAATTCCACTATATATCCAACAAATACAAGGTCTCTTCACAACAATAATTTCATTAATAACAAAATGAAAAATCACGCAAGGAAAAAATTATCCCTAAATTCGCCACTATAATCAAAATAGCATCTAAAAGAGACCAATCGAAAATCTAGCTGTTGGATATGTAAGGAATTACCCCAGGAGAAACTCTGTAAATTTTCACGCCGATCAGACGAAAGATGAATCCAAGATCACGCCTAGAAGTTCAGCCAAAAACTCCTCTTTCTTTTCTCTCTCCTATGCGCCGCTCTCTCTCTCTCTCGTCAAATTGCTCTCGTCAAAAAAATGAGACCCCTCGATTTTCACTTCCACTCTCCAAATCGTCCGCCCACGTGCACATTAGGTTTTTAATTCTTAATTAAGGACTTTTTCAAAAAAGTCCTCTTCCTTCTCCTTTTTTGCAAGTAGGTCCCTGTATGATGCAGGACCCACATATAGCAGGGAGTCTGCGACGGGGGTCGCCGGCAACTGTGAGAGGTTTTGTAGCTCTTATTTTAGATAATCGCGTGAAGTTTTCCTCTTACGGACCTCTTCCCCTGTTTCTTGGTTCTACACTGTGTTTTCATCATCTCCGGTGACGGCGAGGCTTCCGGCGGGCTACTAGGGAGCAGCGACGAGAGGCTGAGGGCGGAGAAGGTTCTCCACCCTGCCGGCACGCCCATCAGCTCCGGCGATGAACGTGTGCAGGGCAGACGAAGCTCGACGCTCGAATGTTGTGTGCAAAGAGGAAGACGAGCATTTCCAGCGCTCGCTTCGAGGAGAGTCAACGATGAGTGGAGTGAGAGCAACGTGAGGAAGCGAGAGGAGGGGTTTTGTAACTTGTTTTGAAAAAGGAATAAAGCAACTGAAATTTCCCCTTCACTGTGTATCGTCTCCGGCTAGCTCCGACGATCTTTCCCTGCTTCCGGCGGCGGCGGCAATCTCTATTCATGTCACATTCAGGCAGCATCATGGTTTGAGGAGGAGACAGCGACCCTCCTCTTGCCATCATGCCCTTTCTTTGGCAAACCAAGGAATGCAGGCGGCGTTCAGCGTCGTTCACATGAGAAAGACGATGCGGCGATGAGGTTGCGACGAAGATGAAGGCACTACGTTCGCTTTGAGGCAAGTCAACGAGCGGTCAATGGCACTGTTGTGAATTATTTTGCGCAGCTGACGGTAGGTGACGTCAGCGGGTAACGAAATTCGATTTCGAATTTCAGGTGAAATTGGCGAGCCACGTGGCGACGTTGATTTGGACTTCGGTCAAAATCAAAGAAAATTAGAAATTAAGAAAAAAATTTAAAGATTTGGCACACAGTCTGAAGACCGCCAGAGAATGATTCATGCGGGTGTGACACCTAGCCATCTCTTCTTCTCTTTTTTTTTTTTTCTCTCAACCTAACCTCTCTCCCTCTCTTCCCCTTGTTTCTTTCTCAACCCAACTACTCTTATACGCATCACCTTCGTTGCTAATGGCTCAAGCAGCGACACTTTGTGTTCGTGAATCCTAAATAGCATCTCTTTTGATCTCTTCTCTTCAGAGTTGCGCCTTTTCACCTTCCTTGTAGTGATGCGTAGCTTGTGACCATGCCCACTGTGTTGACCTTTCACATTTATCACACTCATCACTTCACTTGAACCACGCGCAAATAGCACAACTGCGGTGCACTTTAACACTCTGCTCGAACTAAAAGAAGTAATCAAGTAATGAGCCCAAAACGAGCAACAAACTCAATTGCGGACCGGACCAGCCTAAGTGTCACGCCCCGGTCGGAACGGTCTGGAAACAACGCTTATCCGTTGTCTCAGGGCCGTCCGGCGGAACACCAGAACGTGATCGCGCTAGGGTTTCCGGACCGAACTTCGTCCCCAAATTCGAAACCCTAGTTCCCGCTCAATTTTTCTTCCCAAATTACAAGTCACTCAAGAAACTCTAACCCTAATTTGAGAAATCGAGGAAGAATCGAAAATCCCAAATCAGAAATCAAAATACCTCTCCTGATTTTGACCGAAGTCAAAATTATCACCAAATTAATCTGATTTTACTGTTTGAACTCGTCCGCCGAATCGCCCTTGCTGACGTCACGATGACGTCAGCGACCGATTAATTCTCCGCCGCGAACTCGTTCTTCAGGATGACGTCACGCTGACGTCGCCGCGAAATCGAATTCGATTTCGAATTCGCGCCGCCAATTTTGACCCGTTCGTCGCTGACGTTCGCTTGCGTCAGCCGCCAAATCGAACGTCGTCTTCTTCGTCCGTTCGACGTCGCTGCGTCGTCTGCCGAAGCCGAGCTTTCGAACGCCGCCTGCGTTCGTCGGTCGCCTTTCGCACGACGCCGGAGAAGAGAAGCCGACAAGGGGAGACGCCGCCCGCGTCTCGGCCTCGTCGCCGATCGTCGACAGCCGCCTGCTGCCTGAAGACGTCGCCGGATGGAAGAACAGGGGAACAGAGGATCTCGCCGGAAAACACGAAAGCTTGCCGGAGAAGAAGCACAGTTGAAGGGAAAAGCTTCACTCTATTTATTCGTAAATCAGAGCTACAAAAACCCCTCCTCACTCTTCTCTCTCGTCCTCCCGTCGGCGGCGAGCGTCGCCGCCGTTACACGCTCTCTGTCCCGAGTTCTCTCCTTCGAATGCCGATCCTCGATCTCTCCTCCAAGCTCCCTTTATAGGAGTAGGCGCACGCGAATCCGCTCTGCGTCCGTGCCTTCGATGTCGCCGCAAGACCCGCTCCTCTTTCCAAATCCAGACGATCATGCCGCCTCCGCGCCGATTGAAGACGACGCTGCCTCGCTCGTCTTTTCCCATGCTCCAGCCGCGTCCGGGTCTCGCGCCTGAAGACTCGCCGCCGCATTCCGCTTCGTTCGCGTACGAGTCAGCCGCTCGACTCCGTCTGGGAGCTCGCCAACGAGCTCGCGTCCGCGCCGAAGATTTCGCGTCGCGTGCGAGCGCCGTTGCGTCGCCCGCTTCGCACGAGGATGCGTGCGTTTGGGGTCAACGCCTCAATCTTTACCCTGCATCTTCCTTTTGGGCTTGGGCTTGGGCTTGGGCCACCCCCTCTGGGCTGAACCGGGGAGCCCAGGGCCTAACAATTCTCCCCGGCCCAATTTGGACATCGCCCTCGATGTCCGGCGTGGGCACGCCGCTCAACGCCTGGCGGCGAGCCGCCGCTCCTGCTCGGCACGATTAGCCTCGTAGGTCTCTTCCTCACGTCGGCATTCTTCAAGAGTTTTATCTCCATAAAGTTTTGCTCCACAGAGATCTTTCTTAAACCAATCTGGACCTTCAGCCTCCTTTTCCTTCCATCGCTCGGCAAAAGATCTATAGGGAAAGGTCTTCTTTGTTGTCGCTGCTTCCTTTGCTCCACAACCTTTGCCTGAAGAAGCTAGTGGGGGAGACGTTGTCTTTGCGTCCCCCTCACTCGCCGAAGATGTCACCTGCGCCCATGTCCGAGTTTCCTGCGGAAGTTTCGCATCTCCGGAGCTCGTCTTCTGTTCGATGTTGCTTTGGCCGACTGTGTCCTTCGGCTCTGCTTCTGCGGGGGTCGAGGATGATCCTCCTGCCACCACCGAGGCAATGCGCACAACTCCTATGCGAGCATCTACTGGTTCCTCGTCATGCACCTCCGTTGGTTTCTCAGCAAGCTCGCGATGCACAATCGCTGCAATTGCGTTCAATCGCTGTCGATCTGGACAGTCGCGTATCCGGTGCGGTCCTTTGCACAAAAAGCAGGCAATCGGTCTCAGTTGACCTTGCCCTCGCTCTGCAGGTCTAGTGTTCCCCTGCCACGCTGCTTGTCCTCCGTTTCGTCGGGGAGAGAGTCTCTCTCTCTCTGGTGCTCTGGGTCTGGGTGGAGATGGTCGCTTCGGGGGCGACCTTTGTGCTCTCTGGAAGGTCGTCCCTGAAGTCCTCTGGTCCACCAAGGACTCGGCTATAGCAGCAGCCGTCCTCCAGTCCTGTGGTGCATGTCTTCGTACCTCCGTTGCCGCCCAAGGTTGGAGATTCCGGAGGAAGAAGTACCTTCTATCTCCCTCTGCCATCTCAGGTAGCTCCAACATCAGCGCGGAGAACGTCCTGACATACTCCTGGATCGTCCCTGTATGCTTTAGCCGATCCACCGCCTCTCGCGCTTGGTCCACCAAGTTTCCGGGAAGGAACTGTTGTCGCAGTTCCTCTCGGAACACCTCCCAAGTCCAACTGGCTGCCTCTGATGTAGAATCAACTTTGGTTCTCCACCAAAGCTTCGCATCATCTGAGAGATATGCTGTGCACACTCTCACTTTCTCCTGCTCTGTGACATGGTTAGCTTCAAAATATTGTTGCATGTCCCATAGAAAGTTACCAAGTACTTTTGCAGATCTGGCCCCTTTGAACATTGCAGGTTCTGGGGTGCGAACCTTCCCGTTGCCGTTGGGTGCCCCATACTCTGTCCTGGTTGCTGTAGGACCACCCCCTTGTACCTGCGCCAAGGCCATGCGCATCACCGCGAGGTCCGCCACTATCTGTTGCTGAACTGCCGTGGTGTTGGCTACCTGCGTTGCCAACGTCGTCACCTGTCCTTGCAAAGCCCCTACTTGTTCTTGTAGGGCTGCCATGCCTTCAGCATTCTGGGGAGCCTCCACTACTCCAGCCAAAGCCTGTTGGAGAGCAAGGATCTGCAGTCTTTGCTCCTCTATCGTGCGATGGAGGTCCTCCACCTGAGGAACCACCGCATCTCTGCTATTCCCAGTCAAACCGAGCACCTGCTCGATCCGGGCAATACGATCTCCTTGATTCACCATTTTGATGGATCACTTTAGGCTCTGATACCTGTTGTCACGCCCCGGTCGGAACGGTCTGGAAACAACGCTTATCCGTTGTCTCAGGGCCGTCCGGCGGAACACCAGAACGTGATCGCGCTAGGGTTTCCGGACCGAACTTCGTCCCCAAATTCGAAACCCTAGTTCCCGCTCAATTTTTCTTCCCAAATTACAAGTCACTCAAGAAACTCTAACCCTAATTTGAGAAATCGAGGAAGAATCGAAAATCCCAAATCAGAAATCAAAATACCTCTCCTGATTTTGACCGAAGTCAAAATTATCACCAAATTAATCTGATTTTACTGTTTGAACTCGTCCGCCGAATCGCCCTTGCTGACGTCACGATGACGTCAGCGACCGATTAATTCTCCGCCGCGAACTCGTTCTTCAGGATGACGTCACGCTGACGTCGCCGCGAAATCGAATTCGATTTCGAATTCGCGCTGCCAATTTTGACCCGTTCGTCGCTGACGTTCGCTTGCGTCAGCCGCCAAATCGAACGTCGTCTTCTTCGTCCGTTCGACGTCGCTGCGTCGTCTGCCGAAGCCGAGCTTTCGAACGCCGCCTGCGTTCGTCGGTCGCCTTTCGCACGACGCCGGAGAAGAGAAGCCGACAAGGGGAGACGCCGCCCGCGTCTCGGCCTCGTCGCCGATCGTCGACAGCCGCCTGCTGCCTGAAGACGTCGCCGGATGGAAGAACAGGGGAACAGAGGATCTCGCCGGAAAACACGAAAGCTTGCCGGAGAAGAAGCACAGTTGAAGGGAAAAGCTTCACTCTATTTATTCGTAAATCAGAGCTACAAAAACCCCTCCTCACTCTTCTCTCTCGTCCTCCCGTCGGCGGCGAGCGTCGCCGCCGTTACACGCTCTCTGTCCCGAGTTCTCTCCTTCGAATGCCGATCCTCGATCTCTCCTCCAAGCTCCCTTTATAGGAGTAGGCGCACGCGAATCCGCTCTGCGTCCGTGCCTTCGATGTCGCCGCAAGACCCGCTCCTCTTTCCAAATCCAGACGATCATGCCGCCTCCGCGCCGATTGAAGACGACGCTGCCTCGCTCGTCTTTTCCCATGCTCCAGCCGCGTCCGGGTCTCGCGCCTGAAGACTCGCCGCCGCATTCCGCTTCGTTCGCGTACGAGTCAGCCGCTCGACTCCGTCTGGGAGCTCGCCAACGAGCTCGCGTCCGCGCCGAAGATTTCGCGTCGCGTGCGAGCGCCGTTGCGTCGCCCGCTTCGCACGAGGATGCGTGCGTTTGGGGTCAATGCCTCAATCTTTACCCTGCATCTTCCTTTTGGGCTTGGGCTTGGGCCACCCCCTCTGGGCTGAACCGGGGAGCCCAGGGCCTAACACTAAGAACATCACATACTAAACCTATATCGATTCGGTTTAACTTTTATAGTTTTTTAAAATAAAAACCAAAACCAAAACAAAAATTTTGAAATGTTTTAAAACTAAATTGAAATAGGACTGTGTGAATTTTGACTCAACTTAAACTGACTTATTTGATTTGATTTATTAGGTTAAACTGATTAATGGACAATCCCCAGAGGGGTGAGGGGGAGGGGAACTAAATGGTATTGAAATTCGAAATAATGACACATACACTGTCGTACAAGCAAACACTTGTAATTAGTATTGTCGGTAATTGGAGTAATATTCTAAAGAGAGAGTCCCCACATTTCATGAGCTTTAGAAAAAAACTTAATCATGTGCAAATTTAAGTAATAAAAGTGGGACTCAATTCTAAGATTTTATTATCAACAACTATGATCTTTACGAGTTTCACCTAATACCTATGATTAGTCTGAAATATGGATTAAAATACCTAGTTTCACCTAGTATCTATGGTTGGTCTCAAATGTGGAACAACTTTTAACGTGATGAACGTACATGCTCCGAAAGATGCGAGAAAACAACTGTAAACGGTCAAGGTCAACCGAGCCCATTTAGGATTTTGGGTACTCATTTCTTGATATATGTATAAATGTTACAAAATTTCACCAGTAATTTTTAATATTTTTTTACATTAACAAAAACTATGGTAAAGCAAACAGTAATTATTATTATTATATATATATATTTATTGGGAATCGGACCCTCGACCTAGATTTAGATTGAAATTGAACCGATTTGTTACAACTTTCCCTTGGCGCTTGGCCGCTTGCCACGTTAAACCGGTCAGCGGTTCAGGGCAATTTGCACGGGCGCGAAATAACGTGAACGACCGCCCAAATGGCTGCGCTAAGAGTGTGCGTCGCGCGTCTCGCGAAGTGAGCGTGGGAAAGAGCAGGCGGTAAGGGGAATAACGACTCTCCTTCTCCAGATTGCTTTCCCCTTTTGAAACCCTCATCATCCCCTCCTTTTCTTCTTCTCCTTAGATCCTCCCACTTGCTTTTGTACCTTGTTGATTCCTTCTTCTCTTTTGCCATCCTCTTTGTTGGTGCAAGCGCGCACATTTTTCCGGCACCTGTAGGGCGATTATGGCCGCATCCTCTTTGTTGTCGAGGTCTGGAGTTACGGATCTTATCGCTTGCAATCTGGTGCCTCGCAGAACGACGAGGAATCCTCTGTCTGTTGGTGTAGTAAGTTTCTTTTTCTTTTTCAAGCTATTATTTCCTTCTTTAATTTTAACAGTTTGGTGTGTCTCAAAGTTTGGTTTTTGAGTGTGTTTGTTGAGTTAATATTAGTTTGAACTGGTGATGTGTGCTTATAGGCTTTCTCATCATAAGTTTGGAGATTCAATTTGTTCTATAAGGTGGACAGTTGTGTGTAGTTTGATTTTTAAAAATGGGTATCATAAAGCGAGTAATTATGATCCGTGGGCCGTGAGTTTCCAACTTAGATCGGGGTTTTATCCGGTGCCTTGCACGGAGCTTCCATATGCTCACATGATGATTTTCTTTTTTTTTTTTCTTCATTTTGAAAATATGATGTTAATTATCTCCGCAAACAGAAGCAGGCGCACCTAATCAACACAGTTCTTCCCCCAAGGATGGGACCTTTGAACGACTCCTTTTTGGCTATTGTTGGGTTTAACATTAGGTGATGATAGGTTAATGGAAATTCTCATCATCAAATAGTGTGAATGGAATTTGGAGAATGCCATAATCAATAAACAGAAATCAGATGGGATGGTATCACTCAGTTTAATCGGAAATGGAATATCAACAACTGGGTTAGGGAATTAGATCAAATAATCTGATTGTTTAGTTGAGCTCATAAGACTGATACAGTGACTGGATCCAACAACTAACAACTAACAACTAACTAAATCTGATTCTTTCCAATTGAAAATTTTGGACCATATAAATTGGAAATGTTAGTATTGCAAGGAAATGATTCAAGAATTGAAACCATTGGTTATTCTATCGTGTTCGATGAGCATTGAAGACGATGTTAACAGATATATTACCTTGTATATATAAATCAATTGGAGAAAATATCCTAGGCGGAGTCTCCGCCTAGGATTATTAGGCGCTGTTTAATAGGAATCAACCATATTACTTTAAAAGTTGTGTAAGTTTGATAAACCTGCACAACAATCCGGTTGCACGATTATTAAAGTATTATGATTGGTTAGATTATGCCTCTCCTAACAATCTTAGGCGGAGTCGCCTAAGAAAAATTTTGAATCAACAATTGGAGAAAATATCCTAGGCGGAGACTCTGCCTAGGATTATTAGGCGCTGTTTAATAGGAATCAACCATATTACTTTAAAAGTTGTGTAAGTTTGATAAACCTGCACAACAATCCAGTTGCACGATTATTAAAGTATTATGATTGGTTAGATTATGCCTCTCCTAACAATCTTAGGCGGAGACTCCGCCTAAGAAAAATTTTCAATCAACAATTGGAGAAAATATTCTAGCCGGAGACTTCGCCTAAAAAAAATTTTCAATCAACAATTGGAGAAAATATCCTAGCTGGAGACTCCGCCTAGGATTATTAGGCGCTGTTTAATAGGAATCAACCATATTACATTAAAAGCTGTGTAAGTTTGATAAACCTGCACAACAATCCAGTTGCATGATTATTAATAGGAATCAACTGTATATATCTTTCCTATAATATTCCTAGAATACCTATTTCCTAGTTTATGGTCACCATTCATATATATTTACATACAAACATTGAATAGAGAAGTTAGGTTTCATTTTTCATAATCGTTATTGTTCTTTGTCGCTCTTCTTACATGGTATCCGAGCATTGTCTTTCTTTGTAACATCTGTTCTCGGCACTAGAGCGCTCTTGCATTAGTTCGCGGCAGAATCTGATTTGTTGTTTTTCCAAATCAACATTTGTTTGTCATCCTCTTGGCAATATCTGATTTTTCCAAATCATATTTTCTTCCTGGCAACATCAAGCAAAGTTTGACTTTCTATCAAGCAAAATTTGATTTGGAATTGATTGCATCTTGTCTCAAATCTATATCTTGGGAAAGGCTTGAACTTCATCACGTGCCTTCTCAAGATCAAATAGCCGATTTGCTTACCAATTCCATGACATCTGCAAGACATTTGATCTAGCTTCCAAATTAATGCTTGTAGATACCCAACACCAATTTGAGGGGGAATGTTAACAGATATATTACCTTGTATATATAAATCAATTGTATATATCTTTCCAATAATATTCCTAGAATATCTATTTCCTAGTTTATGCTCACCATTCACATATATTAACATACAAACATTGAATAGAGAAGTTACGATTCATTTTTCATAATCTTTCTTGTTCTCTGTCACTCTTCTTACAGACGAGATCCCACGTAGTGCCTCTAATTTGGTTTGGGATGATCATCACACATGAAAATTATGGGGTTGCAACAATTTGCATTATACTTGCGATAGACAGACGTATATGAAAGAATTGGAGGTCAAAATTGGATCAACTCAGCTTACATCATTAATAAGATATGAAACTTTTTAGATAAATAAATTAGTTAAATGTTTATAGAGGCAAATGTTAATTAATAGCTACAAATGAACAAGGAGAAAGTCTGGTTCAAATAGGATGGGATTTCCTATTGCCAAACATAAATTAAACATTTAGCTATACTATTAACCACAGAAGATCCATTTTTTTCTTGAAGTGTAAGCACTTGTATGCTTATGATATTAACAACAGGAGAATATCTGGTTCAAATAGGATGGGGTTTCCCATTGTCAAACCTAAGTTAAACATCACAGTTGATGCATTGAGCTATACTACTAACCACAGAAGGCACTCTTTTGTTTTCATAAGTGGAAGCACTTGTATGCGTACCACCATTTAGATGTTTGTGATGTGTTGCGCTATCCTTTTATTGCAGAATTTATGGCACTGGAACACACTTTATTTATTGTAGTTGGACAATGAATTGTGAATGAGAATAGACGTATAGCCATTTCCGGTTCATTTTCGTGACCAAGGTAAGTGTTGTATGACCATCACTTCTAACTTTATGTATTTCACTTGATTATCATTAAATATCAACACAGCTATATTTTCTTTCAGCTCTACTATTTTCATTGCTTTTAATTAGTTTTACTCAACTTTTCTTCCTTTTGCAGAGGTGTGACACATCTAAGCCATCGCAACTCTCCACAGGAAGCTTGTTCCTCCCATCACTCAAAGTTCCTAGTATAACTGGTGTCTCTGACCATATAATTGCAGAGAAGATTGAGAAAAGAGTGAGGTTATTCTCTGGGACAGCTAACCTTCCACTAGGCCAGGTTTCTTTATTTTCTCCGTTTTTCACACAGTACCCCAGCAGAATGAACATTTGATTGGATCAGCATTATGCTTTCATTTTTAACATTTTGATTTTTTTGTAAAATATTTTAGTCTTTTAGTGACAAGAAATAAAATGAAACATCTTCTAATAAACATTCTGATGGATTTTGTTTTAGTTTTTAGTTGAATATCTAAATACTTCATTCATTTATTTTCTGTGGAGAAATTAGCTTTTCCTTTTGGAAGTTTGAAATTGTATAAGTGAAAAAGCATACCACTACCATATGACACACGGTCACCATAGTATATTTTATGCAAACAGACTTGTGTAAACCAAGGAAAGAAAACCATAGATAGGTCACGCTACATTATCTGGATTAGATACCTTTCAAATTACAAGAAAAAATAACACAAATTTGGGTGTCAGTACCAGATTGTGTGCATTATTCATCCAGCCGTGGTTGTTGGAAAGTGCAATTTACAAAAAATGACTTCATTGCATAACAATTTTATAGATAACCACCTTGGTTTCTGGTTTCATTGCTTATGTCCTCTGGATATATCTGTTTGTGTTTAGGAAATTGCCTCCTACATGGGGATGGAACTTGGCGGTATTAACATTAAACGCTTTGCTGATGGGGAGATCTACGTGCAACTGGAAGAGAGTGTGAGGGGATGTAATGTGTTCCTTGTACAACCAACTTGCCCTCCAGCAAATGAGAATCTTATGGAGCTTTTGGTCATGATAGATGCATGTCGGAGGGCTTCTGCAAGATCTGTTACAGCTGTCATCCCATATTTTGGATATGCTAGAGCTGATAGAAAGGTAAATTATCTTCAATGCAATTGTATCATCATTTTTCTGGAGTGGCACTGTACGCCCTAAAGATGTATAGCCATTGAGCTATGTGAATTTTGCTACTTGTCCCAACATTATACAATTTTCGTAATACAAAATGAAGTTGGATATTAATATCACTAAACCATCCATTTTTTTCTTTTCTTTGATATTGTATTTATCGTGGATATTCTCTTTTCCTTGAGTGACAGTTTCTTAATTATTCATGCTTCCAGACCAAAGAACGTGAGTCCATTGCAGCTAAACTTGTTGCAAACTTAATCACAGAAGCAGGAGCCAACCGTGTTGTTGCTATTGATTTCCATTCTGGGCAATCAATGGGATATTTTGATATTTTCATTGATCAAGTATATGGTCAGGTAGCTCTCCAGCACATGAATGCAATAGTTTTAGGTTTATAGCAAAAAAATTAATTTCCCCTGTCTTTTAAGATTTTTGAACACGGAGAGTATAATATTGTTGAATTTATCATAAAGCAAAAGAACCATCTAGAAAGCATTGTGAGGAAACAGTACCATTTGTCAAATTCATCATCCATGTTAAATTTACTTCGGAACAATTTATGAAGTATTACTCACTATTGGTCATAATGGAAAAACAAATTAGCACACGATATTTAGAAGTCTTACTCCATCCTCCAATTTGGGGAGAACTGCTAATATTCGTACATCTGATCTGTATCTATTATGGTAAGACCGTCACAAAAGCAAATCCTTTACTATCATTTTTCTGTCTCTTCTTACGTAATTATCTTGACTATTTTTCTTCCACGCTCAGCCTATTGCTCAGTTTATTTAAAAAAATTCAGCAAACTTGAACAACTTTCTCTAGCTACAACTTTGTATTTTCCCTTTCTATTATGTGTAAATTTCTGCAAACTCTTACTCTGACCTTTTCATAGAAGTTGGAGAGAAAGGAGAAGGGCAAAATATTTATGTTATCTTATGATGCGTAATTAAAGTTGTTGGTTTAGGTATGATTCTGTAATTCTTCTACAATTTGTTTGTATGCATGTAGCCTGTGATTCTGGATTACTTGGCTAGCAAAAAGATCTCTTCAGATGACTTGGTGGTTGTTTCTCCCGATGTCGGTGGGGTTGCTCGTGCACGTGGATTTGCCAAGAAGCTGTCAGATGCTCCTTTAGCTATTGTAGATAAAAGGCGTCAAGGCCATAATACTTCTGAGGTGATACACTATGAATAGATATATTACCTGAAATCATCTTTAAATTTTGTTATTCATATTAAAAAGTCATATGCAAGTTAAGTAGAGCAAGCTACGTTCCATAGAGAGCACAAGAGTATCACAGGTTTCCAAGTAAATCGTGCATTTCTTTTTTGTATACCCTTCTCATCTGCTATCACAGTATCACTTATATTGATTATCATAATCTTAAAATTATTGAAGGTTATGTATTTTTTTGTGAAATAAATATCAATTTTCTTATACTTAATTCTGGTAATTGAAGGCCTGAGGCCCTTATTGAGTGCCATTTAATTTTGCAGGTTATGAACTTAATTGGTGATGTGAAGGGAAAGGTTGCTGTTTTAGTTGATGACATTATTGATACTGCTGGTATAATTTTGAAATCAATGCTGTATTTTGATATGCCTATTCCCACATCATCTTTGTCCTACTTAGCTTTTTCATTTATCAGGAACCATCACAAATGCGGCTGCATTGTTACAGCGGGAAGGTGCGAGTGCAGTATATGCATGCTGCACTCATGCTGTTTTTAGGTAAGATTAAAACATCACGCACATAATATTATATAGTTCTCAGAAAATTATCTACCTTGATATTCACCCAGAAAAAATAAATTGTTTGGGGAATAGTAGATAGTCCCAATACAGTAATCATACAATCAAACCTAAACTCAACATATGAAATCAGAAAACCCAACTCAAACTTGAACTTAAACTCTTACCATATCTATAATTGTGTACCCAAATGACTTGTGTTTAATTGTCATCTCTGCATCTTTCTACAAAATATAATTTTACTTTTTAAATTTTTAAATAAAAATAAAGAATATAATTTTAATATGCAATAGAGCATTCTAACTTTTTTTCTAGTTATTTTCCCATATTTTACTCATTGGTTATGCATTCTGCTCTTCCTTGAAACTCGGCAGCAAGTGTTGTGGCTAAAAGGTAGCTTAAGAACTGTTGTGACTTGAAGCTGGTTGTTTGTGGCTTAAAAGCGCCACAACAACACCACATAGCTCATGTATGCTTTTGAAGCAAAAGCTGCTACGCAGCAGCCGAGCAGCAATACCAAACATAATAGCAAGCTACCAATCGATTTTGTAATATAGTAAAAGAAAGAGTTGAAATTCTACCAACCAACATACAAATTATCTAGGACAAATGAATGCAAAGTAAACTTAAAACCTGTGATTCAGAGCTTGTTGTAAAATTAATGTAGTAATTATATTATGTAATTTTAAATTAAAATTGTGTACTAAATTTTAGAGAATCATGATCTGCGTTGGGATCTTTCACTTCTACATTCACCTACTTCTCTCTCAATTGTGCCTACATGAATGAGTAACTTATTAAAGCTCCTGTAATGTAAAAGATGAACCTTCCAAACCTTTAACATCTTCTATTTAATTCTACTGAAAGTACTTCAATAACTCATGCAGACATCTCAAAAGCAAGCCAAACACCGTGCATGAGAACATCCAGTATTTGGAATTGTCAAGTTGTGATCTTGAGTTAGCAAGTACCTCTGAAGACATTAAGTATGGCATTCCATAGTGAAGGAAGAGTTCTACTAACATAGTCATAAATATCTGGCTCCATAAATAGTTGCTCGTAATAAGCTGCTCATTATTTGACAATGCCTACCCTGCCTGTTAGATCATTATTGTTGATGTCAACCCATATTTTAATCTAAAGTCAATAAGATAATCTTCTTCAAGATGATAGAAAAAAATAAGTGACAAGTACGAAGTTAATTATTATAATATAAATATGTTAGTTTACCATAATTTTACGATGGTCCCGATTGTTTTTCATGCCCACGTCCCTTTCCCCTTGACCCTCAGGTTCTGCTTAAAAAAACTTCTTTTATACTCACTCTTCTCAACTTCTCTTGCACATTTCCTTCCGCCTGTTCCTCTCGCCATATAGCAAATGCTTCCTACTCGCTCAACCATGCCACTCAATTTTTCTGCTCCCTTTCCATGAGCTTTGAACTCCTTTCTATAGACAGCTAGATTTCAAGAATCTGTTAGTTCTATTCCCACTATATATCTTATGTCAAGGATGAAAATGATGTATTGCATATAAACACTACGTTGTTTCCAAGTCACAGTATTGATCGATCACTATTTGACTTGGATTTGAATGCGGCATCATCGTTACTTCTTTGAGTTCTTTCTATGGCATAATATTTTCGTTTAACTATTAAAAGTCTATTTTTGCAGTCCTCCTGCAATTGAAAGACTCTCTGGCGGTCTCTTCCAGGAAGTGATAGTAACAAACACTATTCCAGTTGCAGAAAACAACTATTTTCCTCAGTTGACCGTCCTTTCTGTAGCTAATCTTCTGGGTGAGACCATCTGGCATGTACATTCTGAAGGCTCTGTTTCTAGTATCTTCAAGTAAATACTATGGCAGGTACGGACTTTGTATTCCTAATCTTCAAATTAATTTCGTAATTTTGTCCCCATGTCTGCTCCTTTAATGCATATACATTTGATTCTTCAACCGGATCACTGTTTTTTTTTTAAAATCTTCTGAACCATTAAACGGCTTTTGTTGGTCGACCTTTCTACAGTACCGGTTTTACTGTCTTGCCATTGATTTCATTAGTTTTATAGAATGAACTCTCAATTGACAAATTTGTCTGCGCGCGTGTTGTTGTAGGGCAATCGGTGCCAATTTCATCGTGCCTCGTAAAATTTGAGCTGGGAAACCAAAAGTCAAAAACTGAAGTTGCTGTATTTTTCTGGCTTCTGAAGACAGCATCAAATAATTGAAAATTATAGAATAATTATGTCCTGGAAGTCATGAAATAAATACCTGATCGAATTGGCCCCGTCTGTAGTCATACAATGGCAATACTTATATTTTTATTCTATAAAATGAATTATCATTAATGGGATTTTCATTCATGCTACCTCATCCTCTTGGTGTAATACATATGATTCTATACTTCTTATTTTTATTTTCACATATAAGGAAGAACGAGCTCGAGTTTGTATGCCACCGTGTCAGAAAATACAAATTCTGTAGTCGTGTGTATGGATGTAGTTGTAGATGGGTTATAAATAAATACATTTTTTGAAGCACATTGAGATTTGAGCCTATGTAGGCACATACCTCTGTCGATTATTAAGAATAATTGATAGTGGTGAATGTTTGATAAATTTGGTGAATGTCAAATATGTTTAAACAAAAATAATGCAAAAAAAAAAACAAATAAAATGTTAGAATAGAATTTGGAAGTGATATGGTTTGTTCTACGATGAAATATTTGACATTGTGCAAATTAAATTCGGTGAATTGTCCTAAGATGTAATAAAATATGCTCTTCTTACCCCTGGTTGTGGTGGAAATTCCTATCATAATAAGAGAATAGCTTCATACTGTTCATATTTCATATATGTATCAAATGGGAAGAGAGGTCCCGCAATTTCTTCTCAACATCCCTTACAAAATAAATAAATAAATGAATCAAACAAATAAGGAGCTATAAATATGCAAAATAAACTCAAAGCTTATAATTGTAGGTTTTTTTTAAAAAATAATATTAACTTAAAAATAAACCAAAGACACTATCCCTCAAAAAAAAAAAAAATTAAATCACAATAAAATCAATCAAAAGTGCTATCATTGTTAATGTTATGAAGTTATGGAAAGGTATTTCTTAATATAATTAGTATCAAACAATCAAATTATGAAAATTTTAATATAATTAAATTAAGTAATTTTGGATAAATAAAAAATAATAATTTTTAAAAAAATGTCAAATTATATAGAATGCAAATATAATAAATATGAATTATGGAAAATACAAAATAATTAAATCATAAAAAAAATCAAATTATATAATATTTGAAACAAGTGCTAATAATTTATGGAAGATTTGAATTCTAGGAAATGAAAAACAATTAAATAGTGAAAAAAAAGTCGAGTCATATAGAATTTGAAATAAATATAAACACACACATTATGTGATAATAATAATTAATATTCATTAAATAATTAAAATTTTAAATTATGAAATTTGAATAAATAAACACTAATAGTTGAGAATTTGAATCATAAAAAAATTATGAAGTATAATTTTAAAGGGAACACAACAGCACAACTATTGCTGAACTACAGCAATCCACACGAGATACAGTAGATTATTTGCTGAACTACAAGCATAGCTGTACAGTCTCCTTAAAGTATAGAAGAGAGGAGAAGAGATGCATCAGAGGGAGGAGAAAAGGGGGAGTCCCGGCAGAGTGGCGCCCGCATCAACAATGAAGATATTGCCGGAAACATAGGCTGATGAATCATGAAGCAGGTAGCGCACAACTGATGTCAGTGCCGGTTCTAATGTGCCATATGTTCCCAAAGGCACTGTTCTTTCCGCCACTCTACTCAGCCACTCCTTCTTCATCAGACCACGAGTGATCTCAGACGGGAACAATCCAGGCGCAATTGAGTTCACACGAATGTTAAAAGGACCCAGCTCCAGCGCCATCACCTGCAGCGCTATGTACATTTCAATATTCAAACTTCAAACACAACAAATTAAGGAAACAGAGAAGGTTGATGCGTGATTCAGTAGAGTAGACAGATTGATTAGCTGACCTTAGTAACTGCATTGACACCAGTCTTGGATGCAGAATATGCAAGTTGTCCAGGCAACTGGCCACGGTCAATGCCAATAATAGATGAAATATTAATCACCGAGCCTTTCTGCTTTGCATCACACATTCGTTTGCAGACGTGCTTTGAGACTAGCCACAATCCAGTTAAATTTGTTCTCATGTTGCCATCCCAATCCTCCGCAGACCAATCTAATGGCGAATGCACTCCACCTGAGACAGAGTAGATGAGTTTGTTGGAATAAAATTAAAAATAAATGCTAACGTTTTGCTTTTGATTGCCGATTAACATTAGCATTTATTTGTTAATGTTAATTAGTGTTAAGCTATTGGATTGAGCCTTTAAAAGGCTCTAAATCTTAGGGTGAGGTAAGATGCGGTTATTTCGCTCTTTTTCTATTCTTGGTTTATTCGCTCATAAAAAAGTATTTAGTCAACTTCTCCACGATAGTGTCTGTAGGAGACTGAACTTTCACTTAAGGACAAGCCGCAACACGAGTTCTATCTTTCTAACCTTCTTTTATTTATAATTTGTAAGTTTTATTATTTTATAATTTCTAGTTTTATTTTTTATTTAAATAAAAGTCTATATAAAATTTTACACCAATAATTTTAGTTGAAAAGTCCGCTATTAACTAAAATTTATTTAATTATGTTAATTATATTGTTCTCGAAAAAAAAATAACTGTGAAGAAAAAAGTTAAAACAAAAAAGAAACCCTATATGGCACGTTTCAAAAAATAACTCTTTTATCTCTGGTACTCGGTTCACATCTCTAGAAAGCAAAAGATAAAGAAACTGTGTTGTGTTTTTTAAAAAGGAAAGTGAGAAGAAGAAAAAGAAAACCAATTTTTCTTCTCTTTTATTGGAAAGATTAATTTAGAAGGAAAGAAAAGTGAGATACTTTTCTCCCCATTTATTTCTCTTCAAATCGGAGAGAAAAGGAGAATTAGCCACAGCTTGCTTCTTGGCCCCCCAACCCATCGCTCCCTACAAATCCACTGTCCACCTCCTGCGAGCTCGCCACCCACCCCTTGCGAGCTCGCTGCTGCTGCCATTGCCCTCCTCTTGCCTCCCAGAGCTCTCGCTCACCCCCTGCGAGCTCGCCGCTCCCATCGTTGCCCTCCTCTCGCCTCCCTGAGCTCACCTCTTGCCTCTGCTACTACTGTTGTTGCCCTCTCCTCTCACCTCCCCAAGCTCACCTCTCGCCTCTACTATTGCTGTCGCCATTGCCCTCTCCTCTGGCCTCCCCGAGCTCACCTCTTGCCTCTACTACTATTGCCGTTGCCCTCCTCTCGCCTCCTCGAGCTCACCTCTCACCTCTGCTACTGTTGCTATTGCCATCTTTTCGCCTCCCCGAACTAGCAGCCGTGAGCCTATCTCACCATGCCGCAAACTTGCCTCACCACGCCACTACCTATTGTCACACCCTTAGATAATGATAATTGATACAGCCGCGAGCCTGCCTCACCTCGTCGCCTGCCGCCCTCGCCCAGGTTTAGCCTGCGAGCTCACCTCACTTGCACGCCCCTGCTCCTCTGCCACCTATCGCCCCTACTCTTCTGTGTTTCTTTCTCTCCAGTTTCCTTACTCTCCAAAGAAACATGCCTGAAAATCGAATTCGCTCAAATAAGGCGAAAATGATAAGAAAAATGTTAGTTTCTTTCTCGCCGCCTCCCCGCACACAGAATTCCCCTTCGCTGCCACCTCCCCCATGCCGACCTTCCCTTCGTCGCCGCCTTCCCACGCCGAGCTGCCCTTCGCCACTGCCATGCCCCCCATGCTGAGTTCAAGCTTTTCTTTGCCGCTGCCTCCTCTAGCGCTCGCCGTCCGTGCCTGCCCACTTGTCGTATGTCGGAGTAGCCCTAGACACACACTGTTGTCCATGCCTCCCTTTGCCCATCACCAGGCTGCTTTGAAGCCCTCCCCCCGTCACCGATGTTGGAGCCGCCCAGACTTCCCCCCTCCTCCCCCGTTGTTGCTGCTGTCGGAGTAGCCCAGCTTCGTCTATCGTCAATGCCTACCCACCCGCCTACCTCCCCTCTCGCAGGCATAGTCGTGACTTAGTTTTCCTCCCTTTTTTTTCTTTGAATCTCACCTTTTTCTTCTTATTGTTCTTTCCTCTACGAAACAGAGCGAAAAGAATAAAATCGAAACCCTAAAAAAAATAGTGTTTGCCGTATTGGTTTGACTGACAACGGGAGCGGTGCAACTTCTTTTGACACGATCGAAGATGGTGTGTGTGATCAAACAAGATTGAATACTGGCCAATAGTGGCAAGGAAACAAACGAATACCTCGAATGCCGGCGTTGTTCACTAGCCCATCGA
The DNA here is from genome assembly GCA_027563935.2 of Costus lasius. Classification (NCBI taxonomy): domain Eukaryota; kingdom Viridiplantae; phylum Streptophyta; class Magnoliopsida; order Zingiberales; family Costaceae; genus Costus; species Costus lasius. The sequence goes on along the minus strand of CM050448.1, from coordinate 16,561,820 downwards.
TCCGGCCGAACGCCTCCCACGCCCTACGCACCGCGGCCGCAATGGCAGACTCCTCCGCGCTCACATCGAGCTCGACCGCCACCGATCGGACGCCGGGCAGCTCCGGAGACTGCGATGATCCGTTGATCTCCTGGCAGAGGGATTTAAGCCGGTCGGTCCGTCGCGCGGCTGCGATGATCCGGCAACCTGCCTTGGCTAGGTCGAGGCAGAGGCCGTGGCCGATGCCGGAAGACGCGCCGGTGACCATCACGACCTTGCCCTCCAGACCATCCCACGACGGTGAGAATCGCCGGCTCGCCCCCTCCACCGCGGCTTCCGCCATTAGTTGTCGCAATACTGATTTTGAACTTAGTGGGATATGGCGGCGAAATTACGATGTGGTAATAACAAACAAGAGACGAGCCGACGAGGTACGCCGAGCCTGAGGCCAGAGAAGAAAAGATGCACACGAAATTAATTGAGGGTTGAAGTTTTCCTGGCAATCACCGATCAGCAGAGCTACATCAATGTTGACAACGGGTTTATACAGTAATTTTGACGGCAGAACACTACAAAACACGAAGGAGAAAAAGTCCACGCAAGAAGCTGTTCTTAATCCTTATCCACAACACTACTAAAACGTCAAACAAACTCGAAGACTATCTGTCTATCTCACATTTATGAAAGCTCACAATCAGACCCTCGGTCTCAATATTTTCATTAAGTTACTTTTTTTTTGTCAAATATATGATAAAGGGACCTTCATGTTTGTTTTTTTCATAAAAGCCAAACATCATCATGACCTGCGCAAGTCAATTCTAGCCCTAAAGCAGTACATTTCTTCAAGAAGAGAAATTTTCCAAAGGGGAAAACAGTGCAAAGTACAAAAGACAGTCAGAACAAGCTACAAATAATTTGTGGCTCATATGATCTTTGTTATAATTTTTAAATTTTTATATTTCATATGTGAATTTTCTTTAGGAAAACAGCTACAATCCCAAAGGAAAATATTTTCAATATATGAATCTAGGTATTTTGTTTTTTTGGTAGTCATTTGATTGTAAAAGCTTGTTACGGTTTGTGACTCGTATGATCTTTGTCATAATTTTCAAAATTTCACATGTTTATAAGTAAATTTCAGTAGTCATTTGATTGCAAATGTTGTCACGATTAGTGACTAATATGGCATTTATTATAATTTTAAAACTTTATATATTGATATGTAAATCTTCTTTTAGAAAATATTTATAACCCTAACATCTTGTTTATTATGATGGAAAACAAGAGGGGAAGGATAGAAAATAAACTCGTTTACCGGCAAGAACGAAAAAGGAATGAGAGAAAAGTAGAAGAAAAATCTCATAAAATTCCTGGTCTCTAATATGCTCGATTCAAGTGAAAACATTGCATGCCTCCTTTTTCTTCGACGCTATTGTGTGCCTTCCCTTCTCTCCCACTATCATAGTATTTTTCGCCACCGGCGCCCCACGATTTGGCGCTGTCCTCTTCCTCGCTCGACGCTCGCCCGCTTGCCACTGTCGCCGCCAACTCCCGCTTTACTCTTTCTAGATTTAGAACTTGTCCCATGAAAGTCACATGACCCATAATCCATTTCATTTTTTTTTCTTTTCCTCTATTTTTCCTTCGTTGCTAGTAACCAAAGCCTAAAGATTTCTATACATGCTTTTATTTTTTTTTTGGTGGTCATTTGATTGTAAAAGTTGTATAATGGATGCATTTTAGATAGAAATGTTGAAATAAATTTTTGAGGGGTTTTGTGCTAGCGCTCTACGCCTTTCATGCCTCCTCGCTCGCTGGGGCACTACCTATAATTTCCTTACCATTTACTTGGTCCCTCTCTGTTCACCATTCGCCTTACCATTTACTTGGTCCCTCTCTGTTCACCATTCGTAAGAGAGCTTATGCTTAGCTTCTCACTCCTTGTCCACCTCTCATAAAGGACCCTACATCTCTTTCATCACCTTCCATCATTGCTAGAAGCAGTATGAGATGAAACACCAAATCCTTAGTTGCTAAACTCCCTTGATTGTAGCTAAACACCAAATTTATTTCATGTGTTATTATTATTTTACTGAGCTTTCTCTCTTGGAGTCATTGTATTACATATCAACAAAAACTATTTCACTAAGATTGTCCTCAACTTCTCTTGATGCCAATAGCTCAAAGAAACCATCTCACATAAGTGAATAGCTCAAAGAAACCAAACTCATAGTTGCTTAAAACTATATGTTTGAGACTAATAACTAGAAACTAGTAGTCTCTTGAGATTAGCAACTCACAAAGATAAGCGTCTTAGATAAATGCTTTGTTTAAGGACCTTTACCCAATTTATAAATGCTCGGGGTCAAAACATCTTCAGGTTTAGTTGTCTAAGGTTATATGTTCTTGATCTACTTTCTTGAACTTCTTGCTTTAACCAAGTATGCCTCAACTCCTCATAATTGGATCGAAAAATCAATCAATCTCTAGCTTGCTTGGAGCCACTCTTTTCATTCATCATCTACCTAACTTCTAATAATCAAATGCCTATGATGAGAAAATACCTTTTTGTAATTAATATTTTATTTTTAGTAACATTGTTCTACAATCTTTATACATTATGATATCAAAGAAAGGATAACTAGAGAAAATCCCGAAGTTTCATCTTTGTGCAATTATTGTGGTGAGGTTGTCAAAGGAGTAGCAACTCATTATCTATCACAAATACACACATGCCTAATGAATTGGATTGACTATAAATATAAACATGGATGATTATTATTTTGATCTACAGCTAGTGCTAGAGGAAGAGTTATCACAAGGATTCAAGTTTGCCTGAACGCTCACCTGCTCATCTTCATCCACTACAAACTTATAGCATGCCAAACCTAACAACGAGAACCCATAGTAGACTCCTACACTCACAAGTTTATCTAATTATGCAAAAGTCTCTATTCTATAAGATAACACCCCAAAGCTCAAAGTTGTTAGAACTCAAAGTCCTTAAGGTAATTCTACCTCGTAAGCCCCAAATTTAAGTAAATCTTCTTATAGGCTCTATCCTAAAAGCTTTTCAAGGCTAACTCAAAGTCCTTGTAGCAATTTTGTTGTGTAAGCCTAAAGAGCATCTAAATCCTCAATCAAGTTCTATCCGATAAGCTCTCGAAGACTAAATATCCTAAAGTTAATTTTGCCCCTAAATCCCAAAGAGCATTTTAAGTCCTCAAGTAGGTTCAACACTATTGGTCATCTCGACTTGAATTGTCTTGTTACAAATGGAAATTCTCTAATGGTTTTGAATTTCTACCTTGGGTCTAAGTCTTAATTAAGTTTTATTTAGCATTTGACACTAATTCTTTACTTAATATGCCTATCGGGGTGGGTTCTATGTGGTTTGGGACACCAACTTCTAACCCTAATCCGACACCAATTTCTAACCCTAATCCGAAATCCAGTCAAATCAGGTTGTCCATGTTAAGGTCAAATTGGGTCAGACTGTGGACAAGGGTATTTTTGCCATTCCCAACAGTAGACCTTGTCAATTTAAAAAAGATGTGCTTGTTAGACTTTTTTTTCCATTTTGAGAAGGCTCGTGGATTCTGAAATTTCATTTGGAAATGTGTGACCAGCATTCCTCTAGCGCATTAATGTACACAATAACTATCTAGCTTCTTAGAAGCTTAGGGGAAACATGTTATGTAAAAGAGATTAGGGAGAGTGCTAATAAAAAAATTATCAGGAAGAACATTATCTAGAAATCTAATGTGTAAAATAAACATTCCTAATCAAGATGTCACTCTAACTCACGCCTAGGATTTTTGCCCGGTGCTAGGAGAATAATTTCTGAGACTACCCTGGTCATCTAACATTTGTTTGAAGCTTTTGATTAGATTTCATGCCATTATATAATTTACTTTTTGTACTATGAATAGCTTTCATTACTCATCATTTCCTATTAGCCATAAACCTAAAATATATGTCCATGCCCAAACTGCACATTTGAAATATTCAACAGATCATGACATTTTATTAAATGTAAATTTACAGATACTACGTATATACATGACAGTAGTGAGTAGTGAGTAGTAAGTACTCTCAAATAGTCCACAATGAGAGGGAAAAAGAAAGGATAAACTAGCCTAATATTTGACAAAGCAACCTGCCCAACGGAAAAAGGTACCCGCCAAAGGGTAGGCTCATATCCCACCGCCGGTGGATGCCGCTAAAGCTTTCCTCAGCTCCTCTCTCGGGTCGTCAGTCGCCACTTTAGTATGTTTCTCTGCACCCTTCTCATTGCCCCGGCATCCCGTCTTTCCAGCTGGCGCCGTTGCCCTGCTCCTGCCCTTGCCATCTGCTTCGCCAGCAGCCACCTTCCACCCACCGACCTCCGCTCGTAGCTCTTCCACAGCCTTTCTCAGCGCCCCGTTCTCGGATTGCAGCGCCTCCAGCTGTCGCCTAAGCAATGAGTGCTCCTGCACCAAGTCGCCGTCGGCGATGCCAGCCTTCTTTTTCTCACTCGTACGAGTCGTACGAGAGCTTCTGCCATCGTCCGCGCCGCGTTCGATCGAAATCTTGCTCATCACGAGGAGCGGGAGCTTGCTGAATGGGATGCCCTCCGATTGATCCTCGATCGCAGAGCGGAGCTCAGGAGGCACTCTCAACCCCCACTTGAACCTAACAGCGGTATGGCTCCGTACGGGGAGGACGCTACTCGCGTTGAGCTCGAACCCAGTGAGAAGCCTACTGATCCCGCCACCAATGCCGTCGGCGGGGAATCTGTTATCCTGACTGATCCCCTTGATCTGGGTATCATCCCCGTTGGCCAATACTTGGCCGTTCGCATCCCCGAGGGTGGCAACCTTGGCGGCCGCGGTGGAAGAGATGGTTTTCTTGATGGCGAAGTCCCCAAAGCGGGGCCTGAATCGAATGGAGAAAGAAGGGCCTGCGACGCCTGGACGGGCAAGGAGGCCGAACTCGGTGGCCATGGAGAAGGGGGATCCCGTGTCGGGGGCCCCGAGGGGACCGAGGCCGGTCTTGAGAACGAGGGCGAAGCGCGCATCGGAGTCGTTGGGGCGATAAGAGAGGCGGAGGGAGGGGCCGGAGGCGAAGTCGGTGGACAGGTCAAGACGGAGGTGGCGGGCGTCGTCGAGGGCGGCAGCGAGCCCGGAGAGGAAAGGGAGACCGAGGATGCTAATGGGAACCTTGGCCCGCACCAGGGGCTTGCCCTCGTCGCGGAACTTGAGGGACGCCTTCATCGAGAATGGTGAAGATTCCATTCTTCGCTTTGATTGCTCCGGAAGATCCGATCGACGTGAGGAGGAACAGCAGAAAGACCGTGAGGGTAATCGAGATTAGGGCTTCCGATGTTGGGGGCGGAGGAAACTGGAAAAGGTAAGAATGGGAGATTATTTTCTTTTCTTTTTTGTTTTTTTCTGGCAAGTATTTCGATTTGAACAGAACCTAACTTGGTAGTTTCGATTGCAAGAATAACAGCCGGCCCAACCAACTTGGGTTACTATGATATTTCGAACCCACCAATAATAGCCGGCCCAATAAGAGCACCGAGAGAAATGCTTTGCACATAATGATGCCATACGATTATATATATATATATATATATATATATATATATATATATATATATATATATATATATCCTAAAATTCTGTAATGCCACTTTATTTCATAAAAAATGTATGGATAAATTTATTTCATATGATCCCTAAATACTCGTGAATGCCGTGTGGTCTTAGTTAGGATATGGCTTAACCTTGAAAACAAATTTAGTGGATCCAACCGCAGCCAAGCCTTTCTTGGCCCACCCAAAATAGTTTGGGCCGAACAATTTCTTCTCGTACATGTCCAAGAACTTTATCGTGAATGTGAAAGGGAGAGATCAAGAGAGCGACTGACAGTGAGAGGCATCTAAAGAACACTATACTTAGGGAATAGAACGCGTGTTAGGAAAAAGACCACTATCTGTACAGATAACAAAACGAAGCCTTATCAACTGTTGACCTCCGCTGACGTGGCATGGATCCGCTCGTCTATATGCATACAGATCCAACCCAATTAGGATCCATACTTGCATATGAATAGTCTCCATTTATATTTTGCTTGGTCGTTGGGGATGCCAAATGAATTAACAGGATGCAACTGAAAGAAACCGCGCACATGGCCTTTGGCAATTAGTTAGCAGCCAAGGCCTTAATGCGCAACGGCTTCAGCACGACCCAACTATGCGTAAGAATGATCTGTCTGGTTCAGACGGGTTCATGTTGCTTTTGCAAGTACTGATGCGATTGAATTTAATTTAGAGCCGTACAGAATTAAACCAATTGGATGACAGCATGTACTGCATTAAGTTAGCTTTATGCGTGTCGAGTGCCAAAACAAACGAAGAACAAACGAAAATATCATCACTTTCAAGTAGACTGACAAAACTTTGGGCTGGCCTGCTGAACTGATCTGACTTGATGCGAAATTTGATGGATTCAAATTAATTATAATCGTATTCAAGTTATTAATTTATTTATGATTTAAAAATAATTGAATCATATCGAATTATAAATAGATTGACTCACTTAACCCGATTATATTATATATTTATATATAAAAAATTAAATATAAGCTCACTTAATTCTCATTGCTAATCTATAAGTCTAAATATCTTTTAACTACCTTTTAACCATATTTCAGCCTACCTATAAGCCTAAAATTTTATTAATTTTAATAAATTTTTTATTAATTTATTATTTATATTTAAAATATAAATGATAAATGGATTATTCGGATCATATCGGATTGACCCGATTATATTTGGGTCATGATCATATTAGATAGTTTAATTTAATTAATTAAATAAGTCATATTCGAATTAACTTAATCGGGTTATGAATCACAACTGATACAATTCATTTATAACCTGTTAACTTGCATTATTAGGTCTACCTTCAAGTTAGGTGTGCCACTAATAATTCCTACGGTCAAGCTTATCTTAGACACGCCCTATCCTCGTTAATGAGACATGTCTACGTAAGATTATTGATAATGACAGATTTTTCTTAATAAATTATTATATCATATATATTAATAATCCTTAATATATAAAGATGTATATATTTATTAAGTTTGCAAATTGGAAGTTGAGCCCTCGAATTTGACACAGTAAATTGCTTGTGTTTTATTTATTTATATTTTTACCGAATAAAAAAAAAACCAAACAAACAATTCAAGGGTCCAAATCCACGAGGCCAAAATAGTCATTCTACATGATAATTGGTGCAACTACCGAGCTCAGGGCCGGTGGAGCCGCAGTCGAGTACTTGGCACTGGCCTTGCCCGTAGGAAGCGCAGCCTTAGACTCGTAGAGGGTAATTTCGTCATTTTCCTCTGGTCGGTAGCAGAAAGTAGTAAATTATGGTAGATTTTTTCCCGATGTGAAATCTTAACCGTTCAATTCTATTATGATTCAAAGGACTCGACGGACAGGATTTTCGGTTCCAGTGCAAGAAAAACCCAAGCGCTTCCGTGTTGGAGCAGCCAACGGGATTTCGCCACCTGGTAATTCGGTGATAAAATACGCGCTGGTCGCCTTGAGAGCCCCACGTCTGGATCCTGGGCGGAGGGTGGGAATTATATAGGGCTTGAGGGGAGAGCCGAAGGTCTCTCCACCGGAGGCGGCTGTTGCTCTTCTCTCAAGAACAGAGCGAGAGAAGGAGAATTTTCATTCGATTCTCCCTCTTTCCTCCCCATCCTTTCATCCTCTGGTACGCATCAAATGCTCTGTCTTCATTTTGCTTTTTGGTTCGTGCTTTCTTGGAATCGCATTTCTTGTCGCTTGGATGGGAAAGTTTTTTTCGTGCTTCTACTGATTTTTATCATCTCGCCTGAAAAGTGTCTCCTCGATTCAGCCTTGCCCTTGGTTTGCAGTTTGCACGCTTTCATGTCCTCCAAGTTCCCTACCACATTCAGTACGTGACCTTCGGTTCTAGATCTGGATTTTTTAAAGCGGTTTCTTCTCCCTTTTCTTTTAAAGGGTCATAGATCTGGAGGGATTATTTCTATTCTCTACTTTCTTTCCTTATGTTGCCGGCTTGTATAGATTTGTGATTAAGCGTTGATAATTTGGATATCAGCGCGCATGGCATTCATATATAGATCGATTAATTTTCTTCTGTTTGCTCTTGAAAAGAACCTTATACCTTAAACCCCCTCTCGCAATCCACTTTTCTGATTATCCTTTCTTTTGCGTGTTGGTATCGAAACTGTTCTCGAATGCGATGGTACGGCGTAAATCTAGCGCGTACCGTTGCATCCGATACGTCGAACCTTGTAACGGCGTCCGTAGCGGGCCTGTTGGGCCAACGCGGTAAGCTGTTGCAGTGAATAAAAGAAGTGGTCGTGTCTGATTTTCTGGCCACCTCGTATTATAATTATTAATTTCCGGCAAACATTTTATATTTATCAGATGTTTTTAAAATACCTTTGATGGCTTAATTATTTATTTGTTATTAGCATAAATTGTAATATGTGGTTAATGATCTTTTGATATATCATACGGTACTTAATATTTTGATAATTTATTAAATACTGTATAGTATAGACATGTGTCTTTTAAAGTCTGAAAGAATAACTTATTAAATATCTGAGAGGTTATTCAACAGGTAATCATTTATAAAATTTTATAAAAAAATATAAAGTTCACATTATATTTGTTTGTTAACTAGTATAGTTTTAGTATATTTATAATTTAAATGTTAAAATTTTTCCATGGTATAGAATAAAATTATATAAAAACGCCATCAACAAGTCAAAATATATTCATTTTAAGAACGAAAAGATGCCATATACTGTTTTGCGAGACGTTAGCCCAGCCTAATGCCGTGCCATACATTGGTCTAGTGGGTTTATTGCAGACCCACTTGCGAGATCCGGCTAAAATCCTTCAGTTCGTGAGGGCGTGAAGAGTCAAGCGTAAAACAAGAAGCCACTCCAAACAAGTGGCTGTTATCGAAGTGGCGGGCTGGAGAAGCTCCCACGTTGGTTCGCCGAAACCACGTCATGCTTGCAACGTGGGTAAAGGCCAACCTATTGTCCACTTGCATGCGCATGGCCCCAGTCTATCTCGCATGTACATGCTTTTCTGCTTTATGCTATTTCATCCCGTTCTTACCTTTTTTTTCAACCTCCTCCGTCTTTTTCTCTTTGGAAATGGTCAATGTATGGAGCAGAATTGATTCAAAAGGTAATAAAAAAAAACTAAATATATCGTGATTGGAACCTCAAACGTATTAGATAATAACAGGTTCCTCATATCACATGGGTATTTTCTGCTAACTAATAAATTTATTGGTGTATAATTAACAAAGCAGCCACCTTGATTGACAATTTCCAGCTTTGTGACAGCCGGCGATCTTTTACCTCTTAACTTTTCTATAAAGATGCTTAAAGTTAAGTATTTGATTCCCATTACCTACTGCTTTTTTTATTAAAGTTGTCCCATTGCGCATGTGATTCGTAGGTCAGCGCAGAACAGTGGATAGCGATGGGTGCGGGCGGACGCATGACGGCGAAGGAGCAGGAGGCGAAGGAGGCGCTCCTCCGCTCCGGCACCGGCGGCGACAAGCCCATTCACCGCTCGCCCACGGAGAAGCCCCCCTTCACTCTCAGTCAGATCAAGAAAGCTATTCCCCCTCATTGCTTCAACCGCTCCGTTCTCCGGTCCTTCTCCTACGTTATCCACGACCTGCTACTTGTTGGCCTCTTCCTCTTCTTCGCCCTCGACGTCATCCCTAAGCTCCCGCCAGGTTTATCCCTCGCCGCATGGCCGCTCTACTGGGCTCTGCAGGGCTGTGTCCTCACTGGCGTATGGGTCATAGCCCACGAGTGCGGCCATCACGCCTTCTCCGATTACAGCCTCCTCGACGATGCCGTCGGCCTGGTTCTCCACTCCGCTCTCCTTGTTCCCTACTTCTCCTGGAAGTACAGCCACCGCCGCCACCACTCCAACACTGGCTCCTTGGAGCGAGACGAGGTGTTCGTCCCCAAGAAGAAGACATCCCTCCGCTGGTTCGCCAAGTACCTCAACAACCCACCCGGCCGCATCCTTACCATAACCATCACACTAACCCTCGGCTGGCCGCTCTACCTCGCATTCAACGTCTCCGGCCGCCCCTACCCCCGCTTCGCCTGCCACTACGATCCATTGAGCCCCATCTACTCTGAGCGTGAGCGTGTCCAGATCTTCATCTCCGACGCAGGGTTAATGGTCGCCAGCTACGCTCTCTACCACGCTGTTGCCTCCTACGGGTTCTGGTGGCTGGTGCGCGTGTACGGCGTCCCGCTGCTCATCGTGAACGCTTGGCTGGTCGTGATCACCTACCTGCAGCACACGCACCCGGCGCTGGCGCACTACGACTCAAGCGAGTGGGACTGGCTGCGTGGAGCCCTAGCTACGGTGGACCGCGACTACGGTGTGCTCAACAAGGTGTTCCACAACATTACCGACACGCACGTGGCGCACCACCTCTTCTCGACCATGCCGCACTACCACGCCATGGAGGCGACGAAGGCCATCAAGCCGGTGCTGGGCGAATATTATCAGTTCGATGGCACTCCGCTGCTCAAGGCCATGTGGAGGGAGGCAAAGGAGTGCATGTACGTGGAGCCAGACGAGCACGGCCAGGATAAGGGCGTGTACTGGTACCAGAACAAGATCTAAACCGAACGTACGACGCGCACCTCCGCACCGGGCATAGAGTATGTGGAGAAGAAGAAAATTCGCCTGGCGGGAGGAGAATAGAAATATTGAGATGCAATCACCCCTTTAAAATGTATTAACGGGGGCGGCGATGGAGTAATTCGATAAGTCGACGGGTTTCTTTGGTTTGGATCGTTCGTCTGTCCCTATGTTCGTGTTCCCTATTTTTGGTCGTTTGTTCTGGTGCAGACTGTGTCCCTCTATTTTCTGTTAGTGGTTGATGGATCAAAGAAAAAAATTTAAAGACTTAAATTTTATGTAGAACGGATAATAGTTTTAAGATGGACCTTCTCATTTGAGATATTGATTCCGAATTTGGAGACATATTATCAACTTTACATAGTTTGTGCCTTGGAAGCTCAAATCTTCCTCTAAATGATGTGCTCTGAAACTGGAAGGATGGGGAACCGGAAACAGTAATACATTCGTTTTCTACAGGGTTTTTTTTTTCCCAATTGGATTTTATATTCCAAAAATCATTTCCTACAGGTTGACCACGTCAATAAAATTGAGCAGATGCAGTTACTGTGCTTGGTCTAGTATAAAAGGTTGTTTGGGCATATCGGTTCGGAGTGTGCCACGTGCTCACGTGCCTGGTACATGTGTCAGTATACATCACTTGCTCTCTGGAGTCAGGCCAGCACTTTCCTTTCCTTTTCTTATAAAGAATTAGCCGGAAAGCATTTTAATAGACGCTGATGTGCCTTTGCGTTTTTTTCTCCTCCTTGTTTCCGTTCTTTCTTACTAAACATGAATAAGGTAAGCTTTCAACTCCGTTACAAGTGCATTTTTTGCATGATTGTTACCAAATTGTCTATCACTTCCATCGGCGCATGATTTATGAACAGTCTTCCAATTTGATGTGACGCTAACCCACCTAAAACTGGCTCAATTTTCAACACCTTTTATATTTTTTATTTATTTATCACATTTAACTTAAACGTGTAGAGGAAGGAGAGAGAGGGACCGACCCGCACACCGCACACGTGTGCGGAAGCGGGCCAGCGAGGGTGGGCTCGCCCAGTCGCATAATAATTTAATGAAAAGCGGCCCGTGATACTGGGAAGATTCGGTGAATGGATTTGACACATATATTATGGATCATTAATTGCTGGCGTCAGAGGAGACGGCACGGCTTTTCGGATGTGGAAGAGGCCGGCGCCCAATTATTTTGTACGTACAGGTCAATTCATGCGACGGCAAAGCATATTTTTTTTATGCGTTTATGTTTATTGCCACGATATAATAACATCATCGATCTTATCGCCAAACGATTGATTATAGTAACAAAAAAAATTAATATATAAATTTCGACGTATGTTAATCTAAGGACTAATGTGCAAATGAGTCAAATAAGATTTAGTAAAACTTTTGAAAAGAAAAGGCACTGTTGATCTACGCGTACGCGATATGTATGAACGTGCCATTACTGCCATGTGCAGTCAGCATAATAAATATATAAATACGTAAATAGACGTATTTGTACAATTGTACATGAACAAATAAATATATCATTTATGAATTCATTCCTGAAAGTGATGAATCAGTCACATGGCATGTGGATGCAATGCGAAACGGCCGTCAGGATTCGTTCGTAGTACAGGTTGCCAGTTGCTTACACAGGATGGCTAACAAAAGTTATTACCGTAACAAAAGTATGATTATCAATAATAAGTTATTGATTCCATTTTAACTGATGATTACAAAAGTAGATTTTTGGAAACTTAAAGTGTTTAATTGTCAGAAGCAGAGTTGTTTTTTTAGAAGCTATTGCTTTTGCTTATGACGGGCAAAATTACTGATTAATAAAAAAATAATTTTATCAAATATCTTAAAATTTTTTCAGCTAATTTCTTTTCAATCGAAATTTTTTCCAACTAGCAAAATTAAAAAAAATTAGCTATACTAAGTGGACGCACCTTATATCATTATTCTTATATGAAACAAGAGCAAAATCGTAAATTTCTTGAGAAAAATATTTTATTCAAAATTATTAGACTATTTTTTCATCAGAATTGTAATTTCCAACAGAACCGCTACTCAAATGATTTATATCTTAACTTTACTCAAATTTTTTTGTTTGAAGCAAATGTTGCGTCGAATTCAACTCCCATACTTCAGGGAATAATTGTCAACCCACTGCCGAACTCCCCTGTTTCTAGATTGACAACCAAGAAGAATCACGTTTCGCATTGAGTTTGGTCCCATGTCTTATTCATCAGATGACGAAATGAACAGAGACTGATATGATCAGAGTACATGAATCAGGAAATTGTATTAATTAGTTAATAAATTAATTGGTTTGGCAGGTATGATAATAGGTCAGCGATTAATATGTTTTTCTATTTGTAATTAATTTTGTAGGAGCTAACTACCTCACTACTGACTACCCATGAATTCGTTTATCCTAAAATAAAGATTTTAACTCAATTTAAATCCTGAAAAGCTAAGTGATTCAACTCAATTTAAATCCAAATCCAGTTAGTTAAAGTTAGTTTTGAGTCTTTCATATTAAACTACAACAAATTTGGCTTTCGCACCCACCGATTTGTAATTTGCTCTCCTTGTCATGTGGTGGAGATCAGTTAATTAATTTAATTTTTCCCTCAGATTTTGAGAAGCAATACATCGGGGATCAATGTTCAACTAATATTGAATAACTTGGATATGGTTGTTGGGTTGGGCTTGCATCGGCTGCACCCTTTCATTGGGCTGTCCAAGAGGCCGCCCGTCCTCTAATTAACACCGAATTAGTTTTCAATAGCTTGGATCATAGCAATTTGGGTTGAGCTTGGCCCAATATACGCCTCTGCATGTGAGGCAAAGTTATAAATAAAAAATATCCAAATTAAGTAATTAAATATTAATTTTAAAACTAAGAAATTAAATCCAAGGGTGTGACTAGTAGTGAGTGTAGCACAAATATTTATAATCTTATATATTTAAACATTGCTATTTATATTATATTATATTATATTAATTAAAAAATACAACTAAGGGTGTGACAAGTAGTGAGTGTAGCACAAATCAAATTTTATGGCGTTATCTATTCATTTATTTATATACCCTTTCTTGTCTTCTTATTAACTACAACAGTCAACAGCTGCTATGCGAAGATATTGGAAAATGAATAGATTATGAGTCTTTGGTTCATTAGATATTAGCACAAGCTAGTACTTACTATTTATAAACTTTCAAACACAAGTGCTAGAAGCTGTACCAATTACCAATAAAGAAGGGGAAAAAAATTAATTCTGCAGTCGAAAGATACGTACGACCAGTCGGTGCAAACAAGAGATCAACATTGGCAATCTTAAGTCATCTCAACAAGCACTGCACGCATCCAGTATGCCACCAAATTAGCCAAGAAGCTTCTTTGATCCATGCAAAGGAACTCTGCTGACCAGCCACCTAAACATAAATCTTTTCAACTACGGCTTAGGTTAATTTATCTTGCTATCATCAGGCTTTAGTTGAGCACCTGGACTGTGCCAAGATGAAGAATCAATCAATTAACAGTTGGTATAACATATAAATCATCAGTTAATCGATTCACAATGTTATATATATTGTAGGAGCTCTCTCCAGCTCACTGACAAGCAAATCAATCACTCAATCACCGATTCATGGAGGTCATCATCAAGCTCCCGCTTCTGTTCTTGTTTTGCACAGTCAGGTCCTTGGGGGTACTTGCCCTCGATTTCTCCATTGCGGGTTACTCACGGGCCGACCTGGCATCCGAGGAGACGGTGATGCGGCTCTTCGAAACCTGGACGGCGAAGAATGGCAAGGCTTATGCAGACTTGGAAGAGAAGCTGAGCAAGTTTGAAGTCTTCAAGGACAACCTGAAGCACGTTGACGAGACGAACAAGAAGGGGAAGAGCTACTGGCTCGGGCTCAACGAGTTTGCCGACATGAGCCAAGAGGAGTTCAAGGCCAAGTACCTGGGGCTCGCAACGCACATTGTGCCAAAGAGAGTGGACGGCCGATTCATGTACGAGAATGAGGTGAGTTTGCCCGAGTCAGTGGATTGGACAAAGAGAGGGGCAGTCACGCCCGTTAAGAACCAAGGCGGCTGTGGTAAGCAACTAATCTTACAGTTACGAGATGTTTGATCTGAAATTTATAGCATTTAATAGTGGAGTAGATGGAATGAGAACATATGTGGACGTTGGTAGGGAGCTGTTGGGCTTTCTCGACGGTGGCGGCGGTGGAGAGCATAAACCAGATAGTGACGGGGAACTTGACATCGTTGTCAGAGCAGCAACTCATCGACTGCGATACAATCTTCAACCAAGGGTGCGGCGGAGGATACATGGATTATGCCTTTGCCTTCATCTTCCTCACCGGAGGACTCCATACTGAGCAAGACTATCCCTACCTCATGGAGGAAGGCACCTGTGAACAGTACAGAGTATGTAATAAAGCAAGCATTACATATTTTTCATTGCCTTTCATGACAATAAAATGTTAATTTAGTTGTTCTTTGGGAATGACTACAGGGTGGTGAACTAAATGTGGTGAGCATCAGTGGCTACGAGGAGGTGCCACGAAACAGTGAGGAGAGCTTGTTGAAGGCTCTAGCAAATCAGCCAGTCAGCGTTGCCATTGAAGCCTCCGGTAGAGACTTCCAGTTCTACAAAGGGGTATGCCTCTTATTGTTTTATTGTTGGACTTGCAGCAGTGTGAGATGTCACCTGACACGGTAGTCGGTATGCAGGGGATTTTTGACGGACCTTGTGGGAGGGAGCTAAATCACGGCGTCACAGCTGTTGGGTACGAGACAACGAATGGCCAGGACTACATCATCGTGAAGAACTCGTGGGGATCCAACTGGGGAGAGGAAGGGTATATCAGAATGAAGAGAGAAAAAGGTGATGTCGAAGGTTTATGTGGCATATACAAAATGGCCTCCTATCCTACTAAAATGAAATGATAGGCTGCTTCAGAAGAAAAATTCCCAGCGTCTTGCATGTTTTGTGTTCCACTGCAGCCTTGTGGTATTGGATCTGTAAACACAAAAGTTCTCGTTTGATTGATTATGAAGGAACAAGGCTGCATCAGTCAGTCTAAAAAAGTGTGCTTGAATAAGCTAGTCTACATTAAACCTGTTCACCAATAAAGGTTAATTAAAGAAAGAACCCTTCCTTACCATCCAACTGATAGCATTTGGGCCACCGCAGAAAATAAAGGAAAATAACCCAGCTTCAAGTCCAAAATAAAGCGCTGACAAGTGGAGTATCAATTAACAATACAATTTTAGGATTGTAGTTCCAACTAATTTTCAGGAAGCAGCAGTTAACAGGAATCGATGGTCCAACCAAATGAACCTCCGCTGATATGTTGTAATAAGAATTTGCACAAAAAACCTAGAAATCGGAGATGATAGTCTATCAAATTCAATTGTCACAATGCAAGAAAAAATTGATTCAACGGGGAACTAGTTATTTATATAACGGATTAACATGGCAGCTTATATGCCAACCAAACCAAATAGAAGTAAACATATGGGAAAACAACAAAGGTAAAAGTCACTGCCAGAACCCAAATATATGCTAACCTCGGTACTAATATTCCCTTTGTTACAAAAACACTTCAAAAATACATTAAACATAAATGATTTATGATGGGACTTCTGCATCCTTGAAACATTGGCCGGGCCCAAATACTGAAACTCTTTCATAATATTACATTGGTGAATTGAACAAAAAGAATTGCGGAAGATATCTCAATAGTTCAAAACTTCATTGAATTTAAATACACAATCGTACAGTCTTCCGCCCAGGAACTGAGCGACCTCTTGGTGCTTAACCTAGAAAATTAAAATAAATGATTCATCGATTTAAACAGTGAATTCACGCTCATCAACACAATGCACAAAAATCACGTATCAAAGAATGATTAAAAATATTTATTGGAATACCAAAGTATGATTAAAAAATATTTATTGGAAGGTAATGGTAAATAAATACCATGCCAATCTTGATGGAATCGCATTTGAATTGAGCATAAAGGTTGGTCTCTAATGCCCTGCCCTGGAAATTGAAAAAATAAAAGACAAGACGTTAAACATTTCTCATATATTAAACTGCATAATATTATTTTAATATTCCGCCATACATAGTTGCATTCATCCTAAAGACTTCTTACCATTCCCTCAAGCATAACCAGGTCGGCATCACTTGACAAGTATGCCAGCTCGGGCGATACACTGCTAAGGTCAATAACCTGAAGAACAGAAACAATTTACCAAACAACATAATTGACTTCGGTGGCTAGGTTATTGTGCAGTAAATCGTGACGTGCAATGTCTTCAGCATCTTACAGGCAAATCGTTACCAGAATTGGCAATCAGAAGTCCAGATGCATCAACACCTATGAGCTGCTCATTTTCATCCTTCAGCTGTCGACAAGCAAATAGGAGAACATAAGAATCACCCAATTTGCACGCAACAACCCAAAGGAACATATGCCTTTACCTTTGAGATTATCTCAACCAATTCAGGGTAAGTAACATCATTGATCGAAGGCAAGTCATTTGCTGCTAGAACTACCTGGTTAAATAAAATAACAGGAAAAAGGAAAATAACTACTTGGGGAATTGTGCGAACAGTTGACTATATAAGCAAAATAAGGAAGAAAGCACCAGCATAAGAAACTTTGTACTTAGTACTTTGTAGTTGATCACAGTGCACAGCAGAATATAAATAGGTCTTTTAATCTCCAGTTATGTACCATATAAAGTCAAAGTAAGCATAAAAGCTAACAGCAAGAACAAGATGATTTCCCAAACAAACAGAAATTTAAGCAATTTCTGAAGTGATACTTTAGAAGCTACAATTTTTACTGTGCACAATCGCAAATATCAAGCTCATCATTTTTAACGCAAGTAACACTAATTGCTTTTAAGTTTTTTCTAACACAAATCCGTATTAACAGGTCCTAAAATAAACATATATTTGATGGAAGATGTGGATTTACTCAGACAAGCATAGTCAATTTCCATATAATCAACCTGCAGAAGTTGTTAAATGAATAGGAAGGAATAGGAATTCTCTTCAATTCATGATGAAAAGAATAACACAATAAATTTGGATATATATATATATATATATATGTGTGTGTGTGTGTGAAGAAATAAGCTATCAAACAAAACAGGATATACCGTTGTACCACGCCGAAGCAGCTCTCTTGCAAATGGTAATATACCCAATACAACATCCGCACCAGAATTGTCAACAAAAATAACGGCCTGCATGGAAGAATGATAATTTCTTGACAAGTTCACATTCAGAAGACATAACTCAACAAGCGACAGACAAAAAAGTAAGATGGATTTATAAAGTACAAACATTCACCTCAATCAATTGTATTCTAGTTAGCACAATATACACTGAAGAAGAAAGGGCATATACAAAATTGAATTCTATGTAGGAGTCCAAGAATGTCGACAAATTGAACAGATATATAAAATAGTAGACAGAATTGTGGAACATATGAGATTTTGAATCAATATGTTTAAGCAAAATAGTAAAAGTTCTGCTTACTCTTATAAATGCCTTAAACGGTTTGAAGTTGACAAAAGAAAAATGTAAAAAATGAGAGCATATTGATACACTTGTTTTTTATCCTAATATTTGGTAATAATTCAGAAGAAAACAAATTTAAGATCTTTTGAACTTCTACTATGTCATATTCAACAAAGGAATAGACAAGGAGATTTGTCGCAAACACAAAGAAAACACACCTTCTTCCAAGACTTCTTTGTCCATTTCATTTTAAATTTATCCAAGTCATCAATAACCCAAGGTCGAGAAACAAGATTCTGACAACTTGCCAAGAAGGACATGCCATCCTCAGCGAACAACTCTGCTAGCTTCAAGAACAAAAAGAGAGAAGAAATTTAGAATATAATATGCTAGGATATAATTTTTCTTAAGACTGGCATAAGGGAATTTTTATTTATAATTATTAGATTCAACAAGTCATAAGTTTGGTAAGATTAAATGTTTCATGAGAAGATAACATAAAAATGATCTCTAACTGCTAATATAATAGTTAATAGCTATATACAACTCCTAGGTTGGAAGAATATTATTGATCCATGGTTGACAAGCAGCAGCTTGAGATAGATACATACATATAATATGTATATGTGTGTATATATATATGTGTGTATATACTTTATCTCACTAGGACACGACTGATGGTGCTGGAGAAATAACTTCACTAGTGTTGGTACGAGAACATCATGAATTTATCTCACATCCGTTTTACTCAATCCGAGAAAAAAAAATGGACATGCACTCGAATTGCACCCAATTCATCAGTTTCTCCCATAGCAAACCTCAACCAGTACAGATAATAATA
Source organism: Costus lasius (assembly GCA_027563935.2). Lineage (NCBI taxonomy): Eukaryota > Viridiplantae > Streptophyta > Magnoliopsida > Zingiberales > Costaceae > Costus > Costus lasius. The sequence continues at coordinate 16,542,709 of CM050448.1, read as the reverse complement.
ATAAACATACACAGGTGTAAATTTTTCAATAAAGTTATCTTTCCCTTCAACAATATGGAACATATAAAATTTTCCTTGTCGGATATAAATATCAACATGCATAGTGTCTTCTTCCTCTAAAGAAGTCTCTTTGCCATCGAAGCACCCTGCTGAACATCCTTTCCACATTCTTGATAGCTGCCTACTTGCATCTCCGGAAGTTAAGGCCTAACACAAATCTGCACAAAGCTCACATCAATAAAAAAGGTGCTTTTGCTTAGGTAAACGAATTCACTTCGGATTTTCTTTGGGCACTAAACCTACAAGTAGATCCTTTGATAACCCACTCGCATTATGGTTTTCTAATTAATTTGGCCGTGGTTAGAATCTAGGGAAAAAGTGGAAAATCACGTGATACACCTCTATGCTTAATCCTTTGTCTTGTTTTTGCAAAGGCCTTAATGTGTAGGCATTGGACACCTGAGTGCACCCCCATGTCAAAGGAGCTATTGGACCTACATTTGAATTACACCACATTTGAACTCTTTAAAGCATTATGTCAAACAATTGGTATGTAAAATCTACACAGTAATAAATCCTTTACTGACCTTGTACTCGTTTGCAGCCCCTTGAGGTAGTCATACCCCATCTCGGTTAATATACACCATCTCAAGTTGCCCCCTCTAAATACTAGATATATAATTTTTTTTAAGACCAGTAAAAGGCTATTTTGGAGTTCAATGGGCTAATAACTCCACAACATAGTCACCATGTGCCACACCCACCCAACATGCAAAAATGTTGAACCACGTGCCTACAAACCATGGGTCGCATGTGTAACATAGGCCCCTCTACATGCTACTATGGTAGCTCACATATCTCCACGTAGGTCTACATGCTACTCTTGTGTGGCGTGTATGTGGAGATAGATATGGGAGCCACTAGAGCACCAGCTTGCCCTCATGTCATACACATCTTACACACCAATATGTTTGCATGTCCGAGCCTATCATGCATGTTTGCACCATGCTAACTTGCGACAATGTGGAGAACATGTATACACCATGCATGCGCCCATCTACTCATGTGCCTTGCATTTCTCGGGTCTCCACAATGCACCATGTGTGTTATTCCAAACCGCACCCCTAATGATTTTCTCATGCATGTAGTGCAAGATTTTGACACTAATATTGTGCCGGAGTAGCAGCCAATTTGTATATGACATAGTGGCATCATACCTAGAGCATGCTAGACGCCTAGTTTCGCTTGTGTGCAACCTTGTTTTGAGTTATATGTGTGCATAAAAGTGTACCAATTATAGTTCCAACCTTTGACATGATGGCAACATATCTTAAAGGCCCATGACATCGTATTTTGGCTTTAGAGTGCCATAAGGTGCATATGACACACCTGCCATATCACATCGAAGCAAGGTTTAAAAACCCAATTCGGCGAGCCACCGGACTGGTACGGTACTGGCGTACCGGACAGTACCAAAGGTGGCAATAGCGGCAGCGGACAATCGTGGAGCGAGCAATGGCGGCAGCGAAAGCCGGAAGCGTCGTTCACACTGCCTGCCGCCGTCCGCCTGGCTTCTGCCCGCTACCGTGCTCCGAGGGGTGGTTCCGGTGTCGGTCCCTCGCCGGACCGGTATGAACCGGAGGAACCGGCCGGTACCGAACTGGTTCCTCGATCCATGCATCGAAGTCCCATGTCATGCCACCCGGTGGCATTTAGCACCATTGCAACGCGCATCCGCCAAGTCCTCATTATGACCTAACATGACATGCCTTCACATCCTTTATAGCATATAAACAATGCCATTGGTATTTGGTGGATCATCACCAAATGACACTAAAAGCATGCTAAGGGCACCTTCCTTAACCACGCTCCACACTTGTATCGATACAAATTTTTTTCCTTAGAAAGCGACCTCACAAAAATCCCCAGCCAAGTCCTTTGACACCCTAATAAAGTGCCTTTGTGGCCTTAGCTCTTCGACACCCTAATAAAGTGTCTTTTGTGGCCTTAGCTCTTCCCATGTCGCTACTACTTGGTGAATTTAAATCCTCTCTCCTGTCACAACAATCCTCACATATTCATGAGATTGTCCCACTTTCACTTTTCATCTCTTAAAGTGAACTGATATCATAGTTAGGCACACCACAAACTAGAGTATTCATACTAGCACCTCTTATGCAGATTTTGCCTCTCTTGATCTCTCTTGGATGATTCCAACTTCATCTAAGTTGCCTAAAATTAAGTCATTGCTTGATTCCAATAGTAAACATTTTTGCAAGGTCCCTTAAATTGCACTTAATCTAATATTGTCAAATTAAGTGTTATTAAATGGAAACACTCCTCCCGTAGACTGACCATTGACTTAGCTTAGCTCAATGATAGACGCCTTTGGAGCATGGTTTAAGTGTTAATAAAAGTCCGATACGATACCGGTCCGATGGCCGTCCGGTCCCAGAACGGTCGTTGGAGCACGGGCGGACAGCGAAGGGAGGTAGCGGGGGGCACTGGAAGCTTTGTCCAGCGGCGGCAAAAGCTTCTAGCGCCGCTCAGCCTTCGGCCCACTGCCGACAATACTGTACTAGTCCAACAACTCACCAGACCGAGATTTGAAACCATGCTTTGGAGGCGCATGCCCACATTTGCTATGTTCCACTCTTGAAACCAATATCTCCTTATTTCACTGACTGTATGATGAAGTTAATGCCTGTCCTCTACCAATGTTGAGAAGGCATGATGCTTCAAGAATAAGTATATTCCTAGCTACTTATTGCTGCAATATGCCCCTAACACAGACAATCCCTCGTTTGATATGGGCCTTGGCAAATGAAACACAAAATAGACTTGGATGCTTCATATGTACCTCCCAAGGTTTTGCACTCTCCTTAGATTTTCTTCCCCAATATAACTTGGATTCTTGCCTCACTTTCGCTTTGGCATAGTGGAAGTAGATGTAACTATCTTCTTTTTTTCACACATAATCCACCAAAGAGTCCGTTGTTCCAACTGCATTCAGTGTTTGCACATTTAGACACTACACAAGTTACTCTACACAAAAGAGCCAACTATCCTTTGTGATGTTGGTCACCACCACCGCTGAACTGTCGTGATCTATCTCATAAAAGGCATCATTTTAGTTCGCGGTTGGTCTCCCCCAAACCCTAGTGCAACTTAAGTATGCTGAAAGTATAAAAAATTAGGCTCGTACATACCGATCCGACAATACCTATTGACTTGAATTATACATACATATATATACATATAATTGGTACCAACCATGTATCAGCCGATGGCCAAACCTTGAGCTCACTCAAGGTTTAAAAAACTAGTCCGAATTAGTCTGTATTGGTCAGTATGTACAAATGGTATAATACCTATATAATTGGTACCGACCATGTATCATGTATCGACACCAGTACAAACTGGTTTATAAACCTTGAGTGCGTCATTATAACTTTGCATTGCTAGTCAAGTATGTCGTACATATTTGCATCTTCGTTTAAACTAGAATTTGGAAAGCACAAAAATACTACTCAAATCTCATAAAAGGTTCTCCTAGTCTTAGGCTCTTGAACTCCACAAAATGGTGAAAGTTTTAGCACATGAACCTTCAAAGAAGTGGAAATCTCAATTACTTGAAGATATTTGCACACCTAGCAATGCCTATTTGAGAAGCACATTCTCCATCATGTTCGTCTCCATTAAAGGCTTCAACTCATTCCCTTTTACTGTTATCATGACCTCCATAACCCCGAGATGATAATTCATTGTCAAACTATCATTATATCCTCGATGAAGACCAAGACCGGCTTCCATCCTTGCAATGTGTTTTATACTTATCACCAAGATGCCTTTTCATTCCTCTTGTCAGCACAAGAAGTATGCCCACAATTCTTAACTTTCAATATGATTTCCATGTATTAGCAAGTAGATTTCGGTGCCTCTAAAGTGTATCTATTGTTTGATTATATCTTTAGTGACGAGCAAGATTTGCTTCCAACCTTGCAATCTATTTTATACTTATCACCATGATGCCCACAACTCTAACTTTCAATATGGTTTCCAAGTTTATCGACAGTCGATGTAGTTGATATAGCCAAGTTCTGGTACCTTAATTAGGTATTGACAACACGTGTAACAGAGGTTTTCATGCCCTCAAGCATGTCATGACGTGAAATGCCTAGACTCATGCTTAATAAAGTGGCACCACACTCACTTATTTATGCCATACCAAACACTTGATTTTGCTGGCCTACAACCATATTATTGTGTCAAATGTGTTTCTCATCTCCAGCGCTTGCTCAATGCATATCCCTCCTGCTAAGGTGTGTCGATCACATCTCCAAGCCCCAGCCAAAGTGTCACAAAGGCCCATGGCACTTGGTTTTAGTCTTACAGTGGCACAAGGAGCCCATCATGTACCATTGAAGTCCTCATTGTGCCAACCTATTGTACACCGTGCACAACCTACTAATAACCAAATCCTTGTCACGTCCTCCTAACATGACTAGCCTTCATGGCTTCATGTCTTTTCTAGTATATAGGCAATGTTATTAGTGGATCATCATTGGCAAGGATACTTTCCTTTATTCTACACTCGTATCAATCTAAATTCTTTGTCCTACATTTGAGGAGGTCTCACGCTGAATTTGAGGTCTCAAACTTGTCCACAAAAATATAACTAATACAGCCCAGTAAACAAGTAAAAAATTATAAAAATATCAAAATTTTGAAATTCAAACATAAGATGTAAATATCATATGATGGTTGCTAAAGAAAATATTAGTCTGAACTCTGAACTGTTTAAGTCAGCTAATTAATTCTTGGCCTAATAGATGAATGAGGTAGAGCAGAGGTCAATAAGCTAAATCTTTCCAAAATGTATTCTTGTTTGTTGCTAATTACAAACGATGTGGGCAATTGCAAGATACACACAAAATGAAAATACCTGAGCAGATCCCAGGTCAAAAATGTTGCCTGCCAATATTCCCCTAATCAAGTTCTCCACCCGTTGACTATCATCTTCAATAGCATCATTAAGTTTAACAACGCTCTCAAAAAGTGAAATAGCTTTAGCGTTTTCCTCATCCTGTTTATAAAGAAGTCCTTTGTTGTTAGGACCTAGAATACATTTCAAAAGACCATTTCAGGAAATTTGCAGGATCAGCACATACCTTAACCTTCTTAAATATATCCCTAAATCCCAATTCTCGAAGTACTTGTTCACGGAGCCTGCAAAGAAGCTAAATCATCCTCAAACATTAGACTATGACCTGAGCATCCGCCATCCTAATTATTCTAATTGTACACTGAGAAAAGCATGAACGAGATAATTTTGTAAAGACAAACTTACAATGCAATCAGGGGGTCCACCATGGCTTTCAGGATTTTTCTTCATGTCCTCAAGTATAGCAGTGTATCTTCATGCCAAAAGCAAGAAGCAAAATATATCAAGTATTCTAATAAATAAATTGCAGCCTCACATCATGTGTGAATATCTAAATGGAAAACTTGCACAAAGAGGGCATGCCGCCCTGAGTGGACGTTTGACCAATTCAAGTGTTTAACTATTAAAGTTGAATCATTTGCCACTAAATATGATCCACATTTATAACAAGTTATTCCATAATCAAAAGATTGAATCAAACATAGAAGTAAAAGATATTAGCTCTTGATGTCCACATCGACATCAAATATATATCATCCATCTTATATAAATTGATTATTACAAGGAAACAAAATTCCAAGAAAAAACAACGGTTTGTTTGAAGTGTAATACAAGAAGGAATTCTACAGATGGGAATAACAGTTTGAATTTATGAACATGTACCTATTTATTCATGTAATCTTTATTCTATGAAGCAAGAGAGAAAGTATATAAATACAGTTAAGACTGATTGTTGTGGAATTCCAAAAGGATGATACATACTCTTCTACACCATTGCGTTTAAGGTATTACTAGTTAAGTTGTTAAGGGCTAAGTTCGTGCTAAAAACAACTGATCCTAAACATCAGGTGCATGATGCCAAAGGCATGCACTTCTCTAGCCAGGTAAAGTTTAAATGAAAATGTAGAAAAAAAAAAGAGCAGAGATTAAAACACTAGAGTCCATGACATACAAATCACAATGCGATAGGGATACCAACAAGGTGAGGCTCTACAATATGTAGGATTCAGATGCTACGAAAAAACAATAGAGTCAGAAAGATGAAGAGGTGATAATTAAGTCGCAGGAATCTCATTTGTGATGCTTTTGTACCTGGTTTGAATAAGACTGTAGATTGGTACAATGCTGTCTCTCTTGCCTAAGCATAGCTAGACGTACCTAAAATTGCATTGTTTTACCAACTCAAGTACATGCCACATTAAAGAATTTTTTAGCAATCTTTTGCCGAAGCAGATATTGGAGTGCTATTAAAATTAAACAAATGATTACGAATTGGCTAAGGGATATGGTTTTTGGAGAAATAACAATAAGTTTTCAAGTAGCCTTGAGTATTACAATATAATTAGCAAATACAGTCTAAGTATCTCAAGAACAATGAATTTTAGTTCATAGAACGAATATTCAAAAAATTTAGTTACCTCTCAGCAAATTTTTCGGCCTTAATAGGGGCATCAACAACTGTAGGGTCACTTTCAGCTCGTTGTCTACATTTATCGTTAGTGCAGCAATAATGAGTAATGAAATCATTTCATTTGATGAATAAGTAATGTAACATAAGGAAAAGTGAATGAAAATCTGTACGGAAGCAAGTCAAATTAGTGCTTTCTATGTCGATTTCGAATGGTGAATCAACCAGAGTTATAGAAGCTCTAGACATTCTAAGGCCCCAAGGTCTCAAAAAATGCTAGGGGTCTAGGCAATCATTTGAGTAAAGTGGGCATCTGATTCTTAATAATATAGAAATATACTTAACATATCTTTCACTAACTTAAAAAGCATAATCAGAAATCATTAGGAAACAGCATACTAACTTAGACTCAAATACTATCGATTCATGAGTATTGAGTGCACGATCATTATGCATGGAAAAAAAACTACCAAAATCAAAAAATTATTCTGAATAAATATTAATGTCATAACATTACACTCTGAAACTTAAATGTAAATTTCAGAAGTTACAAGCTCAAACGCAACATTATACACATTAGTAATTAATAAATCAAAGACAGTATAATCAAAATGATATCAAGGATCTAGATCATTACATATCCAAAAAAAAGAACCATCACAAGACACCAAAATACAAAATATTTGTTATTTTGATGATCAAATTAGTCATCAAAGTCAGAAGACTTGACTTGTTCGTTGATTAGAAAGGATTCAAGGCTCATATGATTTTTGCAGCACCTTCAGCCAAGAATGTTGTGCTTCCCAAGTTGCACTGATGGAATCTACACAAAAAGAGCGCCTATATTTATCTAGATGTCCTCTTCCAATGCTTAAATTAGCAAGATAATGTGGGACAAGTGTGTAATAAAGAGCAGCTCAAGATCCTACCTTCTCATAGTATGAGAAGTACTTCTACCTGATGCTCACTGACAAAGTTCAAGTGCCTCTTACGAATGTTGAGGCACAATGAATGACGGCAACAACATTAATAGTTGTAACAGATAATAATTGATTTGAATGAGGAATAAAATATTTCTAATGCAATAAAGCAGCACAAGGAAGATAATGCCCTCCAGTATTAGTTACGTTGGAAGCATGTGGGAAGCTGGTATTGCGAGGCTTTATCAATCAGATAGCATTCAAGTGATCAAATCGAAGAATCTGTAGGGCTCAGTCAGTCCAATAGCGACCAAGTCACCTAAGCAAAGAATTGATTGCTCAAGAAGTATGTGAGCGACTTGGGTATAATATGAGGTATCCATCACTCTGCTAGTCGTTTACATGTGATACAGGTCGAACGTTGCCAAGTTGTTTAAAGAGTTATAGCTTATTAAGTGATCTTGTAACTCAGCTATTCTAATGTGTTTGAATCCATCCATGTCATTAGCCGACACAAGGTGGTCGCTAATAGAGAAAAGAGGATGTCGCAAAAAAAAAAATCTATTGATTTTATGTGATGTGCCATAATTTATTAAGATGTGTCACATGTAATCTACCTTATCTATGTATCAAGCTTTAATTGAAGCTCAAAGCGACAACCTCAAAATATTTACTAATTTTACATTGCCCCTACTTGAGGAATCTTAATTGCTCCTTTGTGCATTATTAAGCCGCTTTAATTGATTTAGGTAGGGAAATAGCAAGTCTATTAACTCAGCTGTGTAGCTTTATCAATTTGGAATTGCAACCTCGGGAGTGGCAACTACAAGTTCAGGGATTCAAATAGAATACTTTCATCAACTGTGAATGGCATGGTTGTTCATGATAAATGCAAGTCCAAGAGACTTGAATGAGAGGCTTTTTTTATTGAGAATGTGACCTCTCCGTAGTGGCCACTAGTCTGAAAAAACTAGGTATGAGGCTTTTGTCAATCAAATCTAATCAAACTTGAGTCATTCCCAAGTGATCTGAGCTATGTTGTCAAGCAATTAGTGCTGAGCAACCGTATGAATAACTCAGTTTGCACATGAGTGAATTGAGAAGGATGACCAAGTTACGAGTCTTAGCTTTGGCTTAAGACATGAATTTTAGCTCAACTTTAACGCCTACAAGCTTTTGTGCATTTTAAAGTCATGTGAGCTTTAGCCCGGCTTTAAGACTAGCAGGCTCTAGCTCAGCTAAAGGCTTGTGAGATTTGCTCAGTTTTAAGGCTTGCAAGATTCAGTGCTGCAAATTAAAGACTAAAGATATGTTCTTGTCCTTATGGCTTAATGGCCTAAGTGATTTAGTTCAACAATAAGATTTCCAAGCTTTAGCTCACTTAAAAGGCCTACTAGATTTGCTTGCTTTAGCTCAATTTAAATCTTATTAGATTAAACTGCACTTAAGGCTAACATCTTTAGCTTGACCTAAATGAGCTCGTCTTTTTAAGTTGTAGTTATCTCAGTCTTATAAAATTAAATCCAGCTTTAAGGCTTACAAGTTTTTGCTTAGTTTAAAAACCTTTATATTTTCAATCTTTAACTCATCTTAAAAGTTCATGAGATTGAACTAAAGCTTTAAAGCTTATAAGTTTTAGCTTAGCTTAAAGGCTTATAAGATTTAACTCGGACTTTAATGCTTACAAACTTTACTTCAACTTAAATGCTTATGAGTTTGAGTAAGTTGAGTTGACCTTAAATGTGGCGGTCACAAGTGTGTTAGTCAAGCGTGATGACCTAGGTTACATCACTAAGCAGTTTGGCCCCGTTGTATTGTTAACAGCTTTTATAACTCTTACAACTATGTAACTATAGTGCTGCCAAAATTTAACTACCGTTGCCTATTGTAAACTATTTTCTTTTGGTATTGTTAATAGTCAAAATGGCCAAACTGTACATACAATCACCAGTATATATACATACATGCATCCATATATATATATATATATATATATATATAAAACACATGTATGCATATACATACATATATGTATGTATGCGCATACATACATATATGTATGTATACGTATATGTATGTATGCGCATACATACATATATGTATGTATACACATACATGTATACATATATATATATATATATATATATATATATATATATATATACATATATGTATGTATATATATATATATACATGCATATGTATATACGTGTATATATACAATTAGAAACTTATAATATTTAAAATAATATATTTATTTATTTATATTAAAATATATCCATCCTAGGGAAAATCATTATATGTTCTCAATGAGATTACAATCTATGATGACATGACTAATCTTTGTAATTTTTGTTAATGGAAAATTCAAAAGTGATTTTGTAACATTTCAATGCTCTTTCATCTCTTGTTTATTTTGAAATAGTATTTTTACACTTTATATAGGGCAGATAATCAATTTATTAATATATACAAACATTCTTCCTCTCTTGTTCACAAGCTTGTAGTCAAACATTCTCTATTGATATAGAATGGTATATGAGCCAAGGTTCAAAGGACTGTCCTGTACCGGAACGATACTGGTCCAGTGGCCGTCCAGTCCCAAAACAGCCGTCGGAGCACGGATCTTGGGCGAACGAAGCTTCCAGTGCCACCCGCTACCGCTCGGTTTGCCGGTATAGTACTAAGTACTAACGTACCAGACTCACCTCGCCGGACCAGTTTTACAATCCTTGATATGAGCAACTGAATTTAATTATTTCACATGAGCCGCTAGAGATGGCAATGGCGCCCTATCTTCGGATAGAAGACTCGAGGAAGGAGACTCGACGAAGAACGAAAAATAAAAGAGCAGGGAATGAGAAGCTAGGGTAGAGAGTGAATCGGCTAGGGATTACCTGATGAACGAAAGATCCTAAAACCTTTGTGTGAATTGTACAACCTGAGGGAATGAGTAAGTGAGATAAGTGCTCAAAGCATTTCGATGGCAAATGCAACCTTTAGGGCAAAAGCTATATTTTTTTTGGAAAAGCAAAAGTTGAAAAAGTATTATTTTCTAGCTTTCAGAACTTCTACTCTTTTGCTATTTTCTCTACTTCTCATTTTGATTACCACACAGTTTTCCATTAGTTTCTCATGCAAAAGTAGCTTAAAAGTTGTCAAAAATGGGTCAAATAGCCCCTAAGTTTGTAGGACTCAAATGTGTAGCTTTTGTCAAAGTTTGCTCATGACGTGTATCAACAAGAACTTTTTCACAATTACAAGGAGCATCCTCGATAGTTGATTCTAGCTCTCTTAATGTTGGCACTTAGTTGGCTTGGGCTTTTGTGGTGTCAACATTGGCTCAACCTATGTTTAATGGATTTATAGGGGAGACATATTCTTCATGCACAACATTGAGGGTGTTGTCAATGTAGCCAAATCAGGTGAATATATTTGGATGAGAGTAGTCTTTGTAGATAGTATTGTAATTGTGAAGTGAAAAAATTATATTCGGCTTTAGTGCATAGTTAGAACGAGTATTCTTGCAATTTAATGACATTCTTAGTTTAATTACTAGTATTGAATGATCATATTAATAACTCAAAACTACTCCCAAGTGAACCGAGCAGTATGATTAAGTGTTGATATTTAGATTTGGCTTAAGGCTTACGAGATTTAGCTTTCACTTAAGCCTTATAAACTTTAGCCAAAGATTATAAGCCTTAGCTTCAACTTTAGACTTATAAGATGTCTATATAATAATGCTAATGAGATTTTTGCCTTAGCTTAAGTCTTATCAACTTGAACTTTCACTTAAGGTTTTTGAGCTATAACTTTCACTTAAAGTTTTTGAGCTTCAACTTGTGACTAAGACCTGTAGTGTTAGCTTTTTCTTAACTCTTAAGGCATATATATATGCCTACTTGTGGCAACCTATCACCAAACATCAAAGATGAGAATGTCAATACTTCAAGCCAAAGGGAAGCTGGTGGTGTTTGTGTGCAGATGGGGGAAGTTTTGTGTTTAACCCCAAGACTCCTAGACCTACAAATTTGTTAGCAATGTTTGCAAGCAAAATGAAAACATCATGAGTTTTGGAGCTAGTGTATAGATAAAAAAAGAACTAACAGAATGCCAACTAATGTGGCACTCCAGCCTGGTGTCATTCGTAGAGGAAGATGAGCAGTTAGAGTAACTTGGATCCATGATGAACAGCCCTCTAGCACTGGATGTCGCACATATTTGACCAAGACCTTAACCATTCCTGTAGTGCCAACTGATGTGGATCAAATTTATCTTCTAAGTGAATGGACTCATAGCTGACTTAGTTCCTTGACTTTGGATTATATGTATATAGTACCTTCCACACAGAATAATGTGCCTCCTGTCAGTTGTTCCAATGAAACCTACATAAAGTGGAGGTTCGAATTTATCCAAGCATCCTCTGACTAATGCTTAAGTCATTTAGAGGTCATGAGATGAGTGGACAATAAAACGCAGCTCAAGAGCCTACCTTCTCATATGAGAAGGTATAAATACCTATAACCCATGGTAGAGTTGATGTGCTTATTGCGGATGTTTTGAGCACAATAAATGATGGCAATGGTGTTATATGTTGCAATTGATGATGGCTTACTTGAATAAGTAGTAAAGTGTACTTATTACAAAATTTAGGCAATGTAAGGGGAACCAATGTACTTTCATATGACACTTGCAAGAAGGGGAACTAATGCTATTACACTCAGTCGATAAGGCAATGCTCATGTGATGTAGATCAAAACCACACCCTTCAGGTTCAATGATTGAAGTGCAATAGAAGGTTGCCTGAGCAATATGGGCATCCTTTGAATTAATTACTTGCACTGTACGCATACATCAAGTAGAGTAGGACTTGCATAAATGCATGCATACACCATGTAAAATTAAAAATAGAAAGCTCATTCTAGCCATGCATTATGAAAACTAAAAAAAACCAATTATGCACCTTATAGGAAAAAGAAACAATCATGTCTCATGCCATGTCATGTGCATTATCGACTTATGCCACATGAGGGGTCATGCCAACACATCACCTATTCATCCCTAGTCATGAAGCAAGACAAGAAAGAACAAGACAAAGGAAGACAATACTGACTTTCCTCTTCTATGAAAATCCCCATGTAAGAGAATCTTTCCTTTTCAAGCACCTACCAAAAGTGCTACAGAAAGCGCCCCTCCCCTCTTCTATCTTGATCCAAATAGATACAAGGAAGAAGACAAGGTGGCTTCATTGCTCTCTTCAAGCAACACAAGTTTTAAAAGTTTCAAAGAAGGTGGTCTATGACTCTACATACCAAAAATGTTAATTCCCTCTCCGCAGGGAATCTTCACGGCAAGTTAAAGACAACCACCCCTCCCCTTGAGCAGCCCCCTTCATGAAGGTGTTAGCATAGAAAAGTTTGTAACTACTTGCATGCATCAAATTGAATGAAATTTAAAATCTAAAAATGATTGTGGTCAAGTTTGAACCTTCTTCTTCTCCAGCTTCCTCTCCTAGTTTGAATACCCTTCTCCTCTCTTCTCCCCTTCTTCCCTTGGGAAGAAGCCACCTCCCTTCTCTTCACCCTCATTCCTTTCCCATTGCAAGTTGCTACCTTTATTCAATTCTCCAAGCAAGATCCTTGTCAAACACAAGCTGCCCAACAAGGAAGCTCAAAGGAGGTCGATTGCCTTCCCTCTCCCAAAAGCTTCCATTGTTCTTGTGTTTGTGCAATAGTGTAAATAGAAACTTGCAAGCTAGGCTTATTCTTTTTCATGCATTGTAACTAATTGTGCTTCTGTTGTAATCCCACTTCCTAAGGGCTGATTAAAGATCGAGAAGAGGACCCTTTAATCTCAAGAAGCCTAGGTAAAGCCTCTTTCTTTCTCTTGCAAATTGATTCATGTTTAAGTCTTTAATCATGCTTTTTGTTGCATTAATTAAACACTAGCTAGAATTGCCACATATCACTTAGTTTCTAATGCACTTTATCACAAAAACAAGTTTTCATACTAACCATGTTACATTAGTTTCATTCTTCTACCATTTTGCTCACCTACATCATTGAGTTATATGAGTGAAAAATGGGGTTCAATCAGTCATGCAACACTCAAGTGACTCGATGAAGAAGCTACGGCAGTCAATTAGTCAAGCAACCTTTGAGTGATTCGAGGAGAGATGTTGAGGTCGTAGGGTTGATATCTCGAGGTAGCTCTAGATAAAACTAAGCACGTGAAAATTTAATGCTCAGGCAACATTGGAGTGACCTAGGCACATTGGAGGTCATTAGTCACATGGGTAAGCATTTCTAAGTAATCCAGACCAACTATTGCTGAGTCGTTTAAGTAGCACTAACCAGCTTAGTGACCTTGCAATTCAACCGTTATTAATGCAACTGAATTTGTCCATATCAATTAGTTACTCTATAGTAAAAAATTATGTTGGTTGGGTGGTAAAGTCTGATTTTATCAATCAAATAGTTCACTCTTCATATATCAATGACACTTTTTCTGTTTTTTCATCAAGTACTCATCTAGGCAATAAACCCTAAGATATGGCACTTGCCTAAAAGGGTCTAGGCTGCTATCATTTTCTGAAGACATTGTGAAACATAGAGGTCTTCGCATTGCCTCACCAAGATTACAGGCACTCCCTCAAGCACCCTATGAAAATGCTAGAATCAACTACTAATGATCGCATATCAGGAAAAATCAGCTGTATAGATAAGTTTTGCAACTTCAGCTACCAAGAAAACTCCAAATCATACTTTACAAAGTAAGGCGTCAAAGGAAGGTAGGTTGTAGATTGCCTTAAAACTGACATGAATGTTATCCCTACTTATTTGCAGACTGCAGATAAGTTTTGTCATCGAATTGTATGTATGAGTAGCAAATTGTTCAAAACCATTCTATAGTAAAATACATTTCAAATTAACAAAATTAACTATAAATAACATGTTCAATGCAATCGATTCATAAAAAGAACATAGTAACTTCATAAACCAGATTGGTAGATTGCAATAAAGTCAGAGAAAAAAGGACAAGATGAGGAAGGAAGCCCTATTGTCTGTTTCATTCCAGACATGATATATAAAAGGCTCCCAAATAATTGCTCTGAAATTTTATATGGTTTTAGAAACGGGGAGGGAAAATAACTGCTATCGGTAAATGCTAGTGCCTTTGGTTGTTAATCCTGCCCAAGGAACAATGGCGTTTCAACTACCAAGGTTCGCTAAGTACCGAACGCACCCAGAACAAGTCACCCAAACACGAGCATCATTTAACCTCGATATAGCACAACAAGTATCCACGTAACAATGAAAACTAGGACGATCAATTCTAGGAAACGCATCACAATTCCATTTCTTATCAGGACAAGGATCGAGAAACGCAGACCTGAATGAGGGAACGGAGTTCAAGAAGACATCGATCCACTGGATCTCGACGGGCGTGGCCTTGCGGGGGTTGTCGGAGGGGAAACGGTAGGGGATCGTGCAGACTCTGTAGGTAGACTCGATCGGGGTCTGCAGGAGCGGAAATGGCACCGTCGGGGAGGAGCTCTCCATGGCTACGAGGGCGACTAGGGCTTCGTCCCCGCGGTGCTGCTCCTCGATGGAGCTACGATTCGAGCAAGAGGCGAACAGCCGGGCCGACGATGGCTGCGAATGGCCGCAAACCCGGGCAGCTTTTGTGGACGATTTATTCTCATATTTATATTTCTTTGGTGCCAAATCATTTAAGTTATGTTTTCTTAAAAAAAAAAATTAAAAGAAAAGAATAGAAAATATTAGTTTTCATTTCAAGGAAATACAATCGGGCTTGTTTTACTTAGGCCTTATTTCCTACAAAGAAAACAACTTCTAACTATTTGGGGCTGATAGATATTTTAGGAGTAAAAGTAAAAAAGAAAAGTTAAGTATTAATGTCTTCATTTGGCTAAAACTATATCTTAACTTTATTAAATTTCACATCTCTTTTTTCACCGCATTGTTGTTCATCCTCGCTAATTATAAATTTTCCTCAACTACTCATCTTTTATCGTTGCTGTTCGAGCTCGTCGCCACTACTCAAGCTTACTGCCACTGCTTGTTCTCACCATAGTTACTCGTATTTAATATTTAATATTTAATAATTATATGATATTATTAGTATATATATAATATGAATGAATAAAATAAAAATTATAGTGTATATATTAATCTTTTAAATTTTCTTTCTTTCCAAATAAATACAAAAACAAAACCTATAACACATTCTATTTATTTATTTTTCTTTTTTTTTTATTTTCTTTATACTTTTCATCCATCCAAGTAAACATAATATTAAGATAATATTATATTTATATTATTTAAATAGTGAGTGAATATAAGAAAATATATAAAATTATATTTGTGGTCTCAATCCACTAGAGAAATACATAGGTTGCCAAATACATTTTTGAGAATTTTGTGCTAAAAAAATATATAAAAAAAATCAATATCTTATGAAATATAAAACATTGAAATTTAAAATAGTTTTTAATACTATTTGACAGTAGCATTTCTGAATCACAGTTCAATTATCATCCCATGTGTCAGGCCTGGGTCAGGCCGGTTCGCCCAGGCCCAAGCCCACACCAGAAGAAGGGAAACGGAGGTCCAGACCCACACGCGGAACGCGCACGCGAGCGCTCCGCATCGTCATAATCTCCGCCGAACGCGACGGACGCGGCAACTACAGTCCTGCAGAGCTCGAGCGGCATCTTCGCGTGCGAAGCGGACGGGCGCGAGGCTTGCGGAGGGAAGACCCGGACGCAGACGGGGCGAGGTCTTCGGAGGCTTCAAGGCGACACCGGAAGGAACGGGCACGATTTAAGGTTGCGGCGCCGAAGATCGCGGAGCCCGGGCGCGATCGGAGCGGAAGACCCGGTCGGCGTGAGGCGGCGGCTTGGAATGTTAAAAGGGCGAGGCGCGACCGAGGGCGAGGAGGAGGAACCTGCGAGCGGAAGCTGGAAACAGAGAGCGAGCGACGAGGAGAGAGGAGCGGCGAACGGCATAGAGCGACGGACGACACCAGAAGAACGAGCGGTGAGTGTGTAAACGGCGGTGAGATCGCTGTCGACGTGAGGGAGAGCGACGAGAGGAGCGCCGACGTGTGACGGCGAGAGAGAGAGAGGGTTTTTGTAGCTTTGATTCACGAAGAATAAAGTGAAGATTTTCCCTTTCCGAGTCCGGCGAACTTCCCCTGTGTTCCGGCGTTCTCCCCTGTTTTCTCTTTCCTCAACGCGTCGGCAACGAGCGTAGAGGCGTCCTTGGCCGGCGACGAGGCCGGAGGTGCTTCCGGTTGACGGCAAGGCTGAGACGCAGGCGGCCTCTCTTCCCTTGCTGGCTCCTTCCTCTGGCGAGCCGCGAGCGAACGCAGGCGTGCGTTCGCGTTGTGAAGACAACGCAGGCGGCGTCGAAGCTCGGGCGCGAGTTTCGAAGCAGAAGTCAACGAAGAGCTGGTCAACGAGTGATTTCGGAAATCGAATTCGAAATTCGATTTCAAGGCTGACGTACGCCGATGTAAGCAGAACCGAATTTACGCGCGGCGAAAGCGATCGTAAGGGCTGACGTCAGGCGTGACGTCAGCGAGAGAATTAAATTGCGACGGGTGATTTTGACTTCGGTCAAAATCCGATTTGAGGTATTTTGATTTGGGGTTTTCGATTCTTTTCGGATTTCCTGATTAGGGTTAGGGTTTCTCGAGTGAATTGTAATTTGGGAAAACTAAAAGTTGAGCGGAGAACTAGGATTTCGAATTTGAGGACGAGATTCGGTCCGGAAACCCTAGCGCGATCACGTTTCGGTGTTCCGCCGGACGGCTCTAGGAAGCGGATAAGTGCTATTCTTAGACTGTTCCGACCGGGGCGCGACACCATGGGATGCAACCCATGAGGTGATAGTTTTACTGACAGTATAATTTACACTGCCAAAATATATTTCTCTTAGCAGATCAGAAGGCAAATTACACAATCACACTGGTTAATGCACCGAAATATAACACGCAGAACAACATTACAGTCAAAAATATTACGCTACACCATCTCGGAACATTAATACTACAGGTACTACACGAAGAACTCATTTCTATAGTAAGACATAACATCAATGAAACAACCGATTGGATGGGCACACAACAGGCAACTTGTTTTCGCTCTCGCTAGGAGCTGATCCTAAACAAGATTAACACATTTATGGGAACAATATTAACAAAGCAGGTTATTTCCACAGCATGTTAGAGAACGCCTGCTGATTGCTGTTAGCACTCTGGTTGAGCGGGCTCCCGGGGCCGCCGGAGGACTCGCTTAAAGTGCCCCGAGATGGCGGGCTGCTCGGTCCCGTCGTTCCAACAGGCGCAGCCGGTGTAAGCTTTTCGGGGGCAGATACGGGTTCTGAAGGATTGGCCTGCTTTGGCTCTTTTTTCCCATCAGCAATAAAGCTTCCCACAACAACCTGCAGGAAATTCGAGTTAAAAGTTCAACTATAAAACAAGGCCCATAATTCACAGCGGAAGATGTGCCAGAGAATGAACATTGTATTGCCTCTATATGTACGTATCTTAACCCAGTATGACTTCTTTCACAAGGGATCACAGATGTATAATCAACTTTCAGCATTATAAAAGTTCAATGCGAATGGAAGAAAGTGACATACCTGGACAGGTGAAGCCGCAGTTAACATTCCTGCCACTCCCCCACCCAATACACGCCCATCAGGACCAGCAAGCGAAACACTTAATCCACCAGTCCGACTACGCTGGCCACTACTCTCCGAGAGCAGAAAAGAGCCTGATAATGACAATATCTCAAATCGCCCCTGCAAAACAATAAAGAAAAGCAAATAGACTGTAGATCACTAGAAAAGGTAGAAGGAAAAAAAATTAACATCCGACTGATAAAAAACGTAATGAAGTTGTGATTGGAGATTCAGAAATCAGAACAGATAGGAGATAACCCACATGATATGCATTTTTCTCAAGAGAAATTATCTTTTTACTATGATATAATAATCATACGTACCTATGAAATAAAATGAGTACACCGAGTAATGTTAATTCCAAGTTATGTTAAGAGGTCAATCTGTTTTAGTCTACAACAAATCAATACTATAAAGCAAATAAATTTCAGCAAGTACCAATGTCCCAAGAAAAGCAGGAAGGACCAAGAATTAGTTGTTTTGTGCAAAACGAGGTAGATGAACAGTGAATGACTTGCTTTTGACCTACTTGTAGTTGGAAAAAAACCATTCTTAATTGAATATCTTCATTTTTATTCACAGACCTCATAAGTTACAGTTCCACCAGATGTTGCTGCTTGACGAAGAGTTACATTAGATATTGCACCATTTGCAGAAAGAATACAAACAGCACGGGGCCCGTGTTGAGAAAATGACATGATTTTTGATGATACATCCTGGGGGAAAAAAAGAAGTCAAAGGATCATTAGCAGATTAGTTCACTAAAACTCAACATTTCACAACAGCTTTAGAAACTTGCGTGAAGATCTATTGTTCTACAAGGTTGATTAAAGTCATTTCATAAGCAGTTTGAAGGGATGGTGCATTAGATCTAGCAGAAAGGTATGCACCAACTTACTGGGCCTTAGTATATGTTACTAGTAGATATTAAAATAAGGATGTACATGATTTAAAACAAATTTGACAACTAAGTGAAAGGAGAACAATTTCAAGCAAGTCATCAGCATTATCAATGCAAAGAACAACAGATTCAGAGTAATGGGCAAACATCCCAAGCTACTGAGTTGATTTTTGTGCCAGGTGTTTGAGCCATTAGTTTATGAAAAATTTGACGTGTGATGGAAATTTCCAAATGTTTTGCAAGTCTAAGAAAACCAATAATCCCACAAATGTATAAAGGCAAAACCAAACAGTATGACCGCATCTAAAGGAGAGTAAAATATCAGATTATAGCAAAATCAGATGGCAAGCTAATTTTGAAGATGAAAACCAATATATATGACAAAGAATTTCATTCACACGGATCTAACTAAACAAAGCTAACTATGATAAGCATAAGAAGGCTTATATATATGTCCTTGCAAGTTAATCATTATGATATTCATGGTTGGATTTATGTTGATAAGAAACTCTGAAAAAAATAATCAAACTTTAACCAATGATCTGCTAATATGAATTTCACACCGGAGGCAAGTGCAGGAGCAACATGTATAAATGAGACCTCTATCAAGCAATTATAAGAAACAAAAACCAAAATCATATGTTACTTCAATCCAAACTAAGAAAACTATGGGGAACTGCTTCAGTTATCGCCTTTAAATTTGATAAGGAGAACAAAGGATAATCTGCCAGTAGAAACTAACGGATTTTCAAGGTGAGAAGGCTAGGACGTTTGAAGAACGAAGACAAATACGAAAAAAAAGGCAAAAAAATTTCATTATGTACACATACTTGAGAGGACAAAACAATATAAATCTCTTCATGTCAGAATAATATTAATACATCAGTTATATTAGTGAAAGCCGTAGGATAAAACAGAAAAGACTAAATCTCTACGGCAAGTGGAATAAATTAATAGAAGCTCGCAAGAATGTAACACATTCAAATTCAGTCAGTTGCCGACCAGAATAAAAGAAAAATATTTTAAAAAAATATATACTAAAGAATTACTTTGTTAACTTTTTTTAATAAATTCAGCATCACACAGTAGATATTAAAAATCAGAAACCATGAATAAATAACCAACTACATCACACATATTGGTCATATCTCATAAAACATGAAAGATGAAATTCAAAAACACATTTGTATGTGATGTGAGCTATTTCAGTTCACAGTATTAGTAGAAAGAACCAAAAATAAGTTTAATCAACAATATAAAAACACCCAAGAAATAGTAATTGCAACAGAAGAACAGCATTTTAGGTAAAATAGCATAAATTGGGGATTAAGAATGAAGGGGTACCTCTCCAGCCTTCACAGTGATAACATGAGGAGTAAACCCAATACCTGATGATCCTGCAAGTTTAACTCCATTAAAACAAGTTATGGTTATGTGGCAGAGGAGATGGCAGTTTGATATTTGAAAAGTTAGTCATTTTATAATGGCGGTCAAATTTTGTACCATGAATACCTTACAAAGTAGTAATTGAACTGCATCTTGTGCAGGTTTTCTGAAAAAGTAAGCAATTAGATTTGGCCTTCATTTTAGTAATGTGTCAAAACCCAAATATTCAATAATTACTCAAATTTTTTAAAAAAAAATCAAAATTTTAACTTATAACTTTGTTAAATTCTTATTCTTGTTTACAATAGAACATTATCAAATTGTTTTTTTTTTTGAAGCACTTTTAACTTCCCGCAATTTCCTTAAGAATGTTGGAATATATAGTTCAAAAGATGGGAGAGAGTCACTTTGTTAAGTTCTGATCATTTATCTTTGCATCATATATTCTTATTAATAATGTAAAAACCAGTTGCAGCTGCTAAATGAACTAACTTCCAAATGCCAATAAGTGTTTGATACATGTTGATCTATGATATGAAATAAATTATAGACAGCGTATTTTTATATAGTGAAAGAAAATTTTTTTCCATCAAACCATTGACTTGCTGATTCTTAAAATGTCGAGAGGGTACAAGGGCATAAAGGTATTTTCAGGCAGACCACTCCTAGTCTCCTGCATGTCAGATCCACAGGAAACTCAAGTCCCCAGCAGATTCAACCAACATTCTTTATGCCTTTGACGGAGTAATCTTCCCACCTTGCGCCAAAACTTGGTTTTACTAGGTATCTCAATTAAAAGACATATGAATCAAACGATTAAAGACCATTTACTTCCATACTGAAACTGCATGATGCTAAGTAAAGTTTATTCAGATCCATAGATAGATACGTAAAAGTTAATAATAATCATAATAAATGGGATTACCTAGGGCGGCCAGCTGCTGCTTCTTCCTGGAACCAAGAGGCCGGCCCTTCTTTTTTGAAGGATCCGACACAGAATTAGTTGCTCCAGCTGGGGAAGGGGATAGTCCACCCGCCGCGGCTGAAGCAGCAGTGGATGTGGGGCTCAGAGCAAGTGCCATGCTGCCATCAGGCCCGTACTTTCTAGGCCGTCCTCGTTTCCGCTTCACCGGCTGCTCCCCCAAGTTGATATTTAGGCCGTGCGGTACCACCGCTTGAGAAGCACCTTCAGCGCCACCACCGGTACTCCCTCCTCCTCCTTGGTAATGAGCAGCAGTATTAAGAGGAGTAGGAGAAGGGGAGGCGCTGGCTACTGGCTTGTATATCGCCGTACCATCCTGCGTATAGGCCAATCGCATGCTTTGGATGACCGGCTGGGTTTGTGCCGGACTCTTCTGCACAGCGGAGTTAAACGGTTCCCTGGGAGACATAATTCCAGTCTCCGATCTCACTTCCATGATCGCAGCGTGAAAGCTCAAACTACCATCTCCACGAGCTTGATCTCGTTCTAACAAAATTCGTAAAAATTTGAACCAATACCAAAAAACACCTGCTGCGGCGGCGAGATTAGGAAATAAACCAGTAAAAAATTTGAAATTTTTGCTACAGACACCTACACGAACAAGTGGCGAAAAGTACCAGCGACTATAATTTTGAAAACCCACAAAACCCTGAGCATCAAAGTCCCAACGTCGCCACTGAGCATTACGACACCAACAAATAACTAGAACAAACAGCGACAACCCTTTGGATCATACCACAACTCACAGTACAAAGTATACGGAAAAAGAAGACTAAACCGAGTGATCAAGTCAAGTAGGAGGAAAAAAGAAAAACACAAATAGTAAAAATCCTCTGACTACAGACGTCCAGCTACAAGATTAGAGATTTCAAACAAACTCTCTCTAAATTTCCACCTTTTTCCGTATTTCTCCGGTAAATTCACGAACTAGCCACATTTTCCGGAGAAAAAAACCCAAAAAATTCCGAAAATGGAGGAAACTAAGAAGAAAACTAGCAACCTCACTAAAGAAGAGAAGAAACAAGAATGAAAAATAACCCTAATCGCTCGTCAACCTGCCCGAAGCCTCATCAATACCCAGAAATTTGATAATAAAAGGGGCAAATCCTACCCTAATATTTATCCTCCCCGAGGCCTCATTCTCAAATTCTTCACCCTTTTTTTTTTTTTATTTTTCCAGAACCCTCTCTCTCTCTCTTTCTGGATTTGGCAATTGGCAGGCACCTTTTTCCTCGAAAAAAATAATTGCAATAAATAAAAAAGGGAAAAGACAGTAAAGCGAGCCAAATTGCTTTCACACGTTACCTTATTATATAAAAAAGAGGTGGATTAATTAAAATGACAATTAAGCAAAGTGAACCCGCACTTTAACTCTAATTCAATAAACCATATTCGATTTACTTTTAATATTTTTAAATAATATAATTAAATGATAATTAATAATAAAATATAATTTTTCGTGTGTAATTAAGAGCGATAAGGCAAGTTTGAATTGTGTCTACTCAGCAATGGCCATTTCAAGAAAACTTCAATGTCAAAATAAATAGTCAACTTATATTAAAAAAATCAGCAAAAAAAATGTTTTATATTATTATATAAAGTAAAATTAAAAATATTCTAAAATTTATAGTATCCAATAATAGTCATACCAGGTGGCATCTTGTAATTTTGAAGGGAGATTTATTCGAACGCCTGGCCAAACATTGACCGTTGACTTTTTTTGCTGCCCCACGTTGACCAGAGCCACGTAGCGCACATCGCAGCCGACCATGAAATGCTGCATGCAGATCTCCACGCGGCGCACAAATCTTACGCAAGCATTCACACGAGTGCAACCCCGAGTGACTCATCAGTTTGGCTCGCATGTCAATTATTGATTCGAGACTCCGTCTTAAAAACACGGCGCAGCCGAACTTAAATAATCCAATTATTCGATTTCTTTTTTCTATCCCAACGACCTCTGCGATATCGTGATTGATTTTGCCATGATATTTAGTAATATTAGCGCATAAAATATACGCATACAAACCATCAATTTGTCTTTTTCAATTATATCATTGCTCTCTTTTGAAGTCCCATTATGAGGTGTCTATTTTTTTTTTCTTATAAACAAAGCTACGTTTCAATTAGTTGTCTTTCACGGAAATTAGGCAAAATCATTACGTCTTATCTTGTCCAAAAAAATATTTAAAATTAAATATAAAAAAGCCAAAGTATTCGTGTCATCATTGCGTCACAAAATTGATCTATATATGATTTATTTTTATTATAGTTCGAGCCTCATTTTCGGGCCCTAGTAAAATTAAAAATGTACATGATAAGATCAATTATATGATTTAGACTAAGTAGAGAATTGCGATCATTTCTATCGATTTTTTATAGATCGTGACAAAAGAATTATTATCTAATTAATTTTTAATGCAATGTTTAAGAAATTCTATAATTGAGCTTGCTTTTCGTTTTTCTTTGGACTTTTAGGCGGAATTCCAACATGCGTCCACATGGCTTTAAGAAATCTCGCATGCGAATATACCTAAACCGTACCTAATTCCGGGTTATCTTTAGCAAATTATTTTTTAAAATTAGTAGTAATTAATGAATTAATTGACGTAGATTTAAAAATAGCTTGTCCATTTCCTTAATTTCTACGTAGCGAGAATATTTTAAAGGAAAGGACGTCGTCCACTTGTGAAATTGAAATCAGAAAAGTCGCGGTTATGCAAACAAATTCGCGTCACGTGTTAGGACCACACTTTTTCTCTCTTCCCCTGCAAAAAGTGAATAAAGCAGGGGTGAAAAAGAAAAAAAAGAGCCTTACTAGGTAGCCGCGTGCGAATCTAAAACTTTTACGAAGCAAGGAAAAAAAAATGCAATTATTTAAAAAATAGAATAATTTTTAATCATGACAGGAATACAAATTTAAGAACCATGAATAGGAAATTAAAATTTATACTTTTATTTATTTTTCTTAAAAAATGTGTTTCTTTTGGGGGGAAGACTAAAAAGACTAAAAAAGAACGAAGGTGGATTATGGAAATGGGGAAGAAGTTTCAGGGCACGCCAAGCAACGAGTAGCTTGCAAGCAATTTCTTTATCTAGTGGTTTGACAGTGTGACAATAGAGCTAGTTGCTTTTTTTTTTTCTTTTCTTTTCTTTCTTTTTTCAACGCTAGGTAGCTAAAAAGCCTTTTGGATTAGGATGTAATTGGACAGGTAGACTTTTTGTATTTAAAAAACATTTTTTTTCACTTTTGTAGATGAATTTAATTATAAATAATAGTGTTCACTTTTTCCAAAATATAGCCTACCTTTTTCCTAACCACTCAATTCATTTGTTAGGATATTTTTAGAATGGCTCTTTTGTAAAAAAAAATGCTGTTTTTTTATAAAGAAGTACTATAATTTTTTAAAAGTAGAAAGCTGTTTGATGGGTAAAACAGTAGTCAATATATTTTATTGAACATCTTAACATAATTCTCTGTGAAAAATTTTATAATGTTGTGAATCAAAACGCAAAATGAGCAAAATAAAATCTATCTAAAAGAAAGATATCACACAATATTTTATTTTCTAAATTTGTTGAAATAATCATAACTTCATATTATACTCATCATTATAATAATAATAGCTGTGCAGGATCAATTGTTAAAGTGGCCATAGGACACGCCATGTCAGCCCAAGTACAGGCCTGCTTTGGCCCGATCTATCTCAATGATCTCTATCAGTGTCAATTTTATGCTGTGCCACTTTGCGCTTAGCACCCGATATTTTTAATTTGTAACCCTACATAGTCCAAATTTTGGGTGCTGAGCAAAGCACGGCATGGACCCACTAGCAAACTTGGTCGTATATATATATATATATACACACATGTTGACTTTCAGTTAATGTCTGGATAGACTATATACAAATGGCACCAATGTGTAGTCTAAATTGTCAGTACAAACTCTCTACGTTCTCTGAGGTCAACGCCTACACAAAAAGAATATTTGTACGTACTCTTTCTTGATTAAGACTTCATTTTTACACCATCTTAACCTATCAATTAAGAAATTAAAAACCTTGGATTCCCCTTGCCATCGCGGAAGGACTGCTAAACGAAATCGCTGTTCCTCTGCGTCAACTGCCATGCATTTGTACCTTATAAATATCCATGCACTCGTGGAGAATATTCAAATTCATTAGGTCAACGACTTACGAGCAATGCGGCGTCGTAGGCATTGGCAGCTGCCCCTTCCGCGTCGTTCATCGGCAGGTGCGAGCACCCGTCCATCGCCGCCGCCGCCGCTGCAGACTGCACCTGCTCGTTTGGGATCATCGGCGGTAGATCTGCGATGGGTTGCTGGCACTGCGTGCGACAACACCCCCCATTCATTCGTTGCAATACGTTTAGTGCGCCGGCGGCGTGGGTGGAGAGGTTTACCTGGATCAACGGATACGACGGCGATGGGATGAGCCCGGAGAGGAGCTCAGAGGAGGTGTAGGCCTGGTGCCACGACGCCTCGGGCTGTCCGCTGACATGGCAGCCAACGGTGCACTGGTCCATCGGTAGGCCCATGTCGCCCTGCTGCGGCATTCCCTCAAAGATCGAGTGCTCCCTGCCACATCAGCGTCAATATTATCCACCCTTTCTCTTGACCTAAAAAAACATTACCCGGCACGTTGTACCTGAGTTCCATCAAGGGATCTGACTCGACGAACATCTGATGACCAGGATTCGACGGTGCAGAATCGGGGACCCACTGCCCCATGTCATTTCCGTACGGAAGGGTCATCCTCTCCTGCTGCAGGTACATATTCTGGCGCACGAGCTAAAATTTTTAATACATAATTAATCCCTAATTAATTAACCTATCTTAAATATTATTTTTTACCTGCATGTTTGACGTGGAGGCATCGTACGACGACATGTGGCTTCTGAGCAAATATTCCTGAACATTTCGAAACAATTATAACGACTGAAATTAATACATTAAGTAATTAATTAATTTGTTAGATTCTGTAACCTTTCTTGCTGTAACACGCTGCAGTGCTTCCATCACAAACTTCTCGAACGTTTCGAGTTCGCCGATGGAAGCCATGCTGCGGGGTTCCGGTTCGAAAAACCTGCACGAATATAATTTTGCAAATTATTTTAAATTATATATTCGATCGATTTATGAGAAAATTAAAAGAGAAAATTAAAAGAGAAAATTAAAAGAGAAAATCAACCTTAATCGTTGCTCGGAAAGCTGCAGCTGCTGCTGATAGCGACCAATCTCTTGCTGAAGCTCCTGGAAACATATTCAGCGAGTATATTACTTAACGATCCTCAAATAAGGTATTAAAATTAATTAATAATTAATTTTACCTCAAGAGCGGAGTTGCACGCTGCAGGACTGATGGAAATTAAAGGAGGGTAATTAAATTAGCCTTTATTAATTACATCAAAAAAGCAAGATTAACATTGATTAATTGCATACTTGGACAAGGCAATCATGTCGTTCTCGCACCTGAGCTTTTCGAGTGTCCTGATCAAGAACTGCATGCATGCATGCAATCACGTCAGTACGTACGTACGCAAAAAGAATTAATTATGAGTAATTTGAGACCCCCAGTAATTACCTCTCGATTCTGGACAAACCTGGACCAAAAAGAAAATCAGCGTTACATTTCGCAAATAAAAAAAATTTATTATTATTTTACAGAAATTAGGAAAATGGTGGTAATAAGATTTTACCCTGTCCTCTCAGTCTCCGGGAGTTGAACATATCTTGCAAGAACATCCTCAATTCTGCACAAGAAAAGATTATAAATGATCTAACATAAAATTGATTTAAGAAATTTGAGGGAGCATAATGAAAACGTAGCAGATAAAATTAAAAAGGAAAAGAATAAATTAGAAAAAAATAAAATAAAATTGCCTTTTACTTCCAATGAAATAGCTGAGCCTCCCGGAGGGGGAGAACATGATGAGAGCGACGTCGACGTCGCACAAGACGGCAAGCTCGAATGCTTTCTTGATGAGGCCATTGCGACGCTTGGAGAAGGTGACTTGACGATTTGTATTGTTCTCGATTCGCTTTATTTCTAGCTTTACTCTCCCCATGGATATGTATATATATATATATATAGATCAATATGCGCACAACAAAGAAAAGGATAGCCCAAAGAAAGACAAGACTCTAAATCGAGAAAGGGAGAGGTAAAAATAGGGAAGGATGCAAAAAAAGACCATGGGGGACAAAGAAGAAGATAGTTAATTAATAATTGAGGGATCTTGTCAAGGACGATGGGATCACACTAGTTTTGCGCTTGGATTTGGCCATTCGATCGACACCTGTGGCATTCGAGTGATCCAGGAAGAAGCTCTAGAGGCAACGCCATGAAATGCGGATGTGCTGTTGGCCAGGCAACGGGGACGCTGAATATGAATGGAGAATGATATTTTGATTTCTTAACAATATTTTTTAATTAACTATAGGAGGGCACGAGGAAATTTACTGGGCAGTGACACGCGCCGCCATCTTCACTCACGTGCAATGAAAAACCAAAACCCTAGATGTAAAAAAGAAAACCCATTTTCCGAATGGACATTTACTTTGGTAACATAAAAATAAATTTAATGTAAATAAACAATTTGTTAAAATGTAAAATAAATTTCAAATACAAGCTTGTGAGAAAGAAGCCACCTTAAATTACACACATATTTGAGTAAGTGGCCTAACTTGCCACATTTATAATGTGGTGAGAATCATTCAACTTATATTTAGTTAAAAGTGAGTTTTCTATTGAAATCGATTGTCAAACTCAGCCATGTGGGACTAATGACAAGTAAATTTTTACGCTTCAGCATATTTATGACTATCTTATTAGAATTTGATGGCTCAATCAACAACTTCATTCGAATCGAAAGTACTTTAAGGATCATAAACTAAGAACAGGCAATAAAGAACAAACGGCAAGCAAATATTTACGCAAGAAAAGAGGAGAGAATCAAGAACATAATGAATTTGCCTTTTCCGTCCAGAGAAATGGCTGAGCCTCTCGGAGGGAGAGAACATGATGAGCGCAATGTCGATGTCGCACAGAACAGCAAGCTCGTAGGCCTTCTTTATGAGCCCATTCCGACGCTTAGAGAAGGTCACTTGCCGATTCGTGTTGTTCTCTATCCTCTTAATTTGAAGCTTCACTCTCCCCATGAATTGATAGATAAAACGAGGAAGGTCCAAACAAGAAAGAAGAAAAAATCATGAAACAAGAAAGAAGAACTTGCGCGGAGGAACAGGAAGGGACAGCGGTAGAGAGACAAGGGCGGCATCGCGAGAGGTGCTAGATAGAGGACAAGGCCGCTGCTAGATTTCAGAGGTGGTTGTCACCAGAATCTTTTCATTCACGATAATAACGGGCGGCGTTAGATTTACCAAAAGAAAATATTTGAACGACACGTGCCAGTATATTTGCCTAAAAATATTCACAAAATCTAACAGAGCGCTTTTTATGCGGACAGCAATCTACGTCCTCTTAGGCTCCACGATGATTGGTCCACCTCATCCGCCAATAGATTTACGTGGGAAGAATACGAATCGCAGATTTCGGTGCATTTTAGCAAATGCTATCATGCACCGCGCTAAGCTTATTATTATTTTTATCCTTTTTTGACGCTCCCACTTACTCCCGTTTGAAATTCAAAATTGAACAAGCCGTTACAGAAAGAATCAACTCCCCCAACGGCTATGAATAAGCCGATATATGATGGTCGTATCCACCAGATAAATCCCTCAAGCCGCAACGCCGCTCTCCGATCCCCAATCCGATAGAGGAGGAAGAAGAAGACGATCGAAAGAAATGGCCACCGCCTTGCAGCCGCAGCGGAATCCAATGGCGCCCGCGCCGCTGCCTAAGTCGAACCACGCCATGGACTTGTACGAGAAGATCGAGAAGGTGGGCGAAGGCACCTACGGCAAGGTGTACAAGGCGAAGGAGAAGGCCACCGGCAAGATCGTAGCCCTAAAGAAGACCCGCCTCCCCGAGGACGATGAGGGCGTGCCCCCCACCACCCTCCGCGAGGTCTCCCTCCTCCGCATGCTCTCGATCGAACCCCACGTCGTCAGGTGCCCTACCCCCTACTCATGTCCCTCTTAATTTCTTCGAGATCGAAGGCCGTCTTAATCCTCACACAAGTGATCGATTGATTTCTGATACCAGGCTCCTGGATCTGAAGCAAGGGCAGAACAGAAAAGGTCAGAGTATCCTGTATCTAGTCTTCGAGTATATGGATACCGATCTCAAGAAGTTCATCAGAAGCTTCCGTCAGAACCGTTCTTCCGTGCCCCCCAAAACTGTGAAGGTGAATGCATAAACTATTCGTGAGAAACACAGAGTCTGATAGATCTGTTAAGATTCACACAAAGTTATCATTCTTATCGCAGATTTTGATGTACCAACTCTGCAAAGGAATGGCATTTGTTCATGGCCATGGTGTGCTGCACAGGTAAAAACACATTCACACAGCCCCTCCTGATTTTCTCTTGTTCTAACGGAGATGGATTTGACTCGTTAAATCTCATGGCCCCTTTCATGCAGAGATTTGAAGCCTCACAATCTTTTAATGGATCGCAAGACTATGATGCTCAAAATCGCGGATCTTGGGCTTAGTCGAGCTTTCACTGTTCCTCTCAAGAAGTATACTCACGAGGTATTAGTCTTAACTTTTTAGGTTGATGTATTTCATCTTGTTTTATTTTATAGCGATAAATTGTTTCAGATCCTGACCCTGTGGTATCGAGCTCCAGAAGTGCTTCTTGGAGCCACACATTATTCAACACCCGTTGACGTCTGGTCAATTGGCTGCGTATTTGGTAAGAAATTCTCTCATGTAAAGATGGAAAGAATTCACCAAAACAGTCCTAATTGGTTTTTGTTGGTATTTTTTGGGATTATAGCTGAATTAGTGACAACACAAGCACTCTTTGCTGGTGACTCGGAGCTACAGCAGCTCCTTCACATCTTCAGGTAAATCAGCAGGCTTTTGGAAATCGTGTTTCCCTCTTAATTTATGTTATTCGGCCAGATGGATCAACTAATGTAGCTGACGCAGGTTGCTTGGCACTCCAAATGAACAAGTTTGGCCTGGAGTAAGTAAACTACCAAACTGGCATGAGTATCCTCAGTGGAGTCCCAAGGGTCTGGCATCAGCTGTGCCTGGCCTGGACGCTGATGGGTTAGACCTTCTCTCGGTGAGTGTTGGCGGCGCTTTTTAGTCTTCCTTAAGAGTAAACGTTAACCGGTTTCATACAGTACAGAATATAGTAAAGCCATTTTTAAACGATAAGGACAAAGGGGAAAATAATTATAGTGAGATATATTTTTTAAATTATGGTCTAACAAAAAAAAAAAATTGAATCTTTTTATGCTTGCAGAAGATGCTGATTTATGAACCATCCAAGCGGATTTCTGCTAAGAAAGCTATGGAACACCCATACTTCCTCGACGTGGACAAGGCTTGTTACTAGAGCCTCCGACTGGTCGCCATATATTGGAAGGGAGCTTTTTGGGTCCTGAAACTAACAATTAGTATTCACCACTGTTTTGTGGTTATTTTGGATGTAGCTTTTCTAGTGCATTAATACGGATTAATGCCTTGCTAATACGGATTCATGTTCTCAGCCTATCCAGTCTTGGTAATAATATAAACCAGATAAGCAATCATCAGCTTTAGATGTTGAATCAGATTGATATCTTTATGTTGAATCAGATTGATATCCTTCTGTAGGCTGTGCTCTACTTATGCTTGCTTGTACTTATCAAAAACTTTCTTTTTTTGTTAAAGAAGAGTGAAGAGTTGAAAATGTTTATTCTCTTAAGGGCTTGCTCTTTTGTATTACTGACACGATTAAGCTCAGTCGCTGGTTTGCAAACACAGGAGAGCAATCAAAAGTATCCATCCATCAATCTATCAAATTGTGTGGATCTGAATGTGAGATTTGTTCATTTTGGTGCTAATAAAAGTTAATTAAGTACAGCCATCAGTGTCAGTGATTCACATGCACTACAACTGTTGGAAATTGCCAGGACCCAGATTCCCGAGAAAAATTCCTAGGCAAAGAATCTTATGCAGGGCAAGATCAAGACGATAGTTCTTCCTGTTCAGTCTTCACTGTCATAGTGAAAGTCAACTGTTGAATGTGAGACGGTCGTGAAAAGAGTAGACACTTCATATCAGTCTCACTTTGTGTATTGTGACTGTGTGAGGCATCACTTCCTTTGGTTGACTGAATTTAAGGCAAAATATCTACAATTTTTTCATTTAACTGGAATTTTGGTGCAGGAAACTTGATTGGCAGAGAAGACGCCGACGGAAAGGGTGGATTATCGCAAGGGAGCAAACCATGCACAGTACTTTAAGAACTTAGTCCTTGGTTTAATCCGAATTAGTTTGGAATCAATTTATCTGATTCACAGTATACTTATTGAACTCAAATCAATTTTTCTAAAGCTAGGCTGGTAATTTCGAGTTCAATTTAGGTTTAACTAGGTTTTATTATTTTATATATTTTACTATATTACTTATTGTTTTATGTAAAAAATTATTATAATATACATTTTATATAAAATTGATAAATATAAATATTAAAATTCTACCCAAAATTTTGTTGGATTGAAATTCAATTGATTTTTTTTAAAAAAATAGAACTGAATGTTACCAGTCTATTTTGACGAAAATTAAATCAAATAAAAAATAGTTTGGTTCGATTCGATTATTTGAGTTGACTCCAAATTTACTAATTTAGACAGTCCCACTTCCCTGCAAAGTCAATCGTCATGATGTGATTAAAGCTAACAAATAATATTGCATTGATTAGGGAGGTGAACGATAAACTCTTCCATTAATTTGATATTAATATTGTTTTATATTTTTTACAAGTATAAATAATCCATTAATAAGCCTACGCAAGCACAATAATGTATCAGATAGATAATAGACAGTGAATCAACTCAATGATAGGTTGAGAGCAAGGCAAAATATCACAATGTGAATCAACCGAATATTCTCACGAAAATGGATAGAATATTTTTTAATTGATTATGGTCCTAAAAGTTTTATGAATCGAGATGCTTTATATTCATCCGAAGATTCATGTGCTCATAAGTTGCATAAAAAGTTTGATGTTTGACAAATTAAACTGTGCCTAAAATATTCTAATATTTTTCAAACCGAACAGAAACTAGAGAATTATTTTTTTGGTTTGAGGTTAATTCGAGTTAATCCAGAAATACCAGTTGATCCACGCAGGCTTAGCTAAATCTACAAAGCTCTTGCTAGGAAAATAGAGATTCCGTTACGGAACAAAACGTCAGCCATCTAAAAGTTTAGGTGCGCGGTAGAGTAGAATAAACAAAGCACAAAAAAGGGTAAACCCCAATGTTAAGCAAGTTAGAGGAAGAGAAAGAAAAGATTAGATTATTCAATCTAGGGTAACACTCTTTTACACATAAGTTATAGGGTTAACGGGTAGGAATAGTTTAAACCCTAAACCCATTAACCTAATAATAATAAAGCACTAACACTCCCCCTCAAGCTGGAGAAAAGATGTTGATTAGACTCAGCTTGTTACACAAATTTTTAAGTCTAGTTGATCCCAAAGCTTTGGTGAAGATATCGACAATCTGGTCTTCAGACTTCAAATATGGAGTAGCAACAAGTTTGTTATTGATAGCTTCCTTGATGAAATGGCAATCTACCTCTATGTGCTTAGTTCGTTCATGGAAAACTGGATTGTTGGCAATAAAAATAGCAGCCTGATTGTCACAGAACATGTTCATTGGGCTAGGACAATTTATCCCACATTCCTGCAAGAAATTTCTTAGCCAAAGCATTTCACAAATAGTATGAGCCATGGCTCTATATTCTGCTTCGCAACTTGATATTGCCACAACACTTTGTTTCTTGCTTCGCCATGTGACCAAGTTACCACCCAAGTAGGTGCAGTAACCAGAAACTGATTTCCTATCATCAATATTGCCCGCATAATCAGCGTCAGAATAAGCCTCAATTTGAGTGTGCCCATTTTTACAATACTTCAATCCTTGACCAGGAGCACCTTTGATATATTGAACCACACGAGTAGCTGCGTCCCAGTGACACTGCTTGGGTTTCTGCATAAATTGACTAATGATTCCCACAGCATGAGAAATATCAGGTCTTATAACAGTGAGATAGTTAAGTTTGCCAACCAGGCGACGATACTGAGTGGCATCAATGTATGCAGACTCCTCGTTAGCACTATACTTCTGGTTTGGAATTAGGGGAGAATCCACTGGCTTGCAGTCACTCATGCCAATCTCATCCAGAAGGTCTAAGACATATTTCCTTTGTGACAGAAACACACAATCACGCTGATATGCGACTTCAATGCCCAAGAAATATTTTGGTGTCCCTAAATTCTTAATCGAAAAATGGGACTGTAAGTGATTCTTGGTTTCCTCAATTCCCTGTCGATCATCACCAGTAAGAAGCATGTCGTCGACATAAACCGCCAAAATAGTGACACCACTCTTTGAACGACGAATAAAAATAGAGTGATCAGCTTGACTATGACGAAACCCAAATGAGGTCATTATCTGTGAGAGTTTATGAAACCATGCTCTCGGACTTTGCTTGAGACCATAGATTGATTTATGCAATTTGCACACCATCTCTCCCTGAGCAACATAGCCAGGAGGTTGCTCCATAAAGACTTCTTCAGTTAAATCACCATAAAGAAAGGCACTGGTGACATCCATTTGATGAAGAGACCACCGACCATTGACAGCAAGGGAGAACAAGGTGCGAACAGAATTGAGACACGCCACAGGAGAGAAGGTATCATGATAATCCAGGCCATAAATCTGAGAGAAGCCCTTCGCAACTAGGCGAGCTTTGTGGCGAGCAATAGAGCCATCAGAGTGAAATTTGACGGCGAAAACCCAGCGGCATGGTACAACCCAAGCACCAGGTGGGAGAGGAACTAAGGACCAGGTGTGACGAGCCTGTAGGACAGTCATCTCAGCATCCATAGCCTGCTTCCAGTGTGGTAACGACATAGCCTGCAAGGGAGATGTAGGCAACGAGACCGAGGACAAGGCAACAGAAAAAACACGAAAAGAAGGTGGCAAATGATGGTAAGAAACATAATGAGAAACAGGGTAATGAGAAGTATGACGCTTGCCTTTACGCAGTGCAATAGGGAGGCTATCATCAGGAACCGCCGACGAAGAAGGCGCGACAGGAGGAGGCCGGGGGCGTCGGTGATAAACCTGTAAAGTACCAACAGAAGGATCGGGAGAAGAGGGAGCAGAAACCGGAGGCGATGCCGGAAGGATAACAGGAACAGTAAGAAGATCAGAAGAAGAAACAGGGGGCGCAGCAGAAGAGAAAAAAGGGCTAGACTCATCAAAGGTAACATCGATGCTGGTAAAGAGGCGACCACTGGAGGGATCAAAACAACGATATCCCTTCTGAGTCCGAGAATATCCAAGAAAGACACAACGGGTAGCACGCGGGCTTAACTTGTCAACACCCGGGCCAAGAGCATGGACATAACACAAACACCCGAACACCCGAAGTGGGAGAGAAAAAAGAGGTTGTGCTGGAAATAAAAGAGAGAATGGGGAACACCCATTTAAAACCGGAGTAGGAACCCGATTAATCAAAAACGAAGAAGTGAGAACCGCATCAGCCCAATAAGACCGAGGTACCTTCATGTGAAACAATAAGGTACGGGCCACCTCGAGAAGATGGCGGTTCTTACGCTCAGCAACACCATTTTGGGAAGAAGTATAACTACAAGTAGTTTGATGTATTATGCCATGGGAACGACAGAAAGACTGAAAGAAAGTGCTAATATATTCCAATGCATTATCAGAGCGCAAAACTTGAATAGGAAGACCAAACTGAGTTTTAATTTCAGCACAAAAGTTGCAAAATACATCAAAAAGTTCAGACCTCTTAGACAAAACATAACACCAACAAACTCGAGAGAAATCGTCTATAAAAGTAACAAAGTATCTGTGACCCTCACGACCAGGAATAGGACTCGGACCCCAGATGTCGGAGTGAACAAGATGAAACGAGTGGAGACTGCGAGATGTAGAAGTGGACGGCAAGGAGGTCCGATGATGTTTACCCAGTTCACAAGCATCACAATGAAAGGACGGCCTGGACGGTAGGGAGAGAACATGTTGAAGACGCGCAGCAGAAGGGTTTCCAAGACGGTAGTGCCAGAGCAGAGGAGAGACAGCAGTGGAAGAAAGAGCCCGAGGTACAGCAGATGGTATAAGAGTGTAGACACCGCCCCGCCTAGGCCCCCCACCAATCGTCTGCTTCGTTCGGAGGTCCTGAAACAAACAGTGAGAGGGTAAGAATGTGATACTACAATTACAATGCGCAGTAAAGGCACTAACAGAAAAAAGATTTACAGGAAAAGAAGGAATGTATAACACATGAGTAAGGAGTATAGTGGAAGAAAAAGGAACAGTCCTAATGCCCATGACGGGCACTAAGGAGCCGTTGGCAATAGAGACCGGGGAATAAACTCCCCCTGTGGAAAGGGAAGTGAACAGACTACGATTACCTGTCATGTGAGAAGACGCACCAGAATCAACTATCCAAGTAGAATCAAAAGAAGCAAGAGTAGCTATACCGGAAGCGTGACTGGAAGATGCTATGAAGGTGGATGGCCCTGCAGTAGACTCAGATGTGGACTGGAGGAAACGAGCATACTCGGCCGCCGAGATAGTAACAGTGTCAGGGGTGGGTGTGGCAGGTAGAGCTGTAGGAACAGAGACCGCCTGAGAAGAGGGCACGACAGACACAGTAGCAGCCCGAGCAGAGGGGAGCCCAAACTTCTGCCAACACCTGTCTGGAATATGATTTGTGCGACCACAGTGCGTGCAGGGCGGAAGATTACGACCACGGCCACGTCCCCGTCCCCGTCCATGAACACGCCCGCGGCCGAAAGAAGGGGGAACGGGAGAGGATGCCAGAGCACTCGGAGTGTCCTGGGTCGGTGAAGTAGTCGTCACCCGCAAAAGTCTAGAGAAGTCTCCCTGAAGTGTGGTAATCGTAGAGTCCAATAGCAACTGAGAACCCAAGGCTGAATATTTAGGATTGAGGCATGATAAATATTTGGCCACCAGGAACTCCTGCCGCTGTTGGAGAGTAACCTCAATATCGGATGAGGCAGGATGATACTGACAGAGTTCGTCCCATTTTCCTTGCAACAAGGCATAGGTTTCCTGGAAGGAGCGATCTTCCTATTGTAGGTTGATAATGTCTTCATAGAGACGGAGGACATGACTTAGATTCTGTCTGGAGGCATAAGTGCCGGTGAGAAATTCCCAGGCAGATTTGGTGGTTTTCTGATACATAATAGTAGATGCAACCTTGGTGTCCATGCTATGAAGTAATAAATTCAGGATAGCCATATCTGAACGGCGCCATGAATCATAAGTAGGATCAGAAGGAAGAGGAGCAGACTGAGTGAGATGATGCTCCTTTCCATGCGATCCCAGAAAAAGGCGAACTGATTGTGACCATAACTGAAAGTTTGTACCATCAAACTTAATAATATTTGTTCCAAAGGTGGTGCCAGGTTTGAAATCCATGTTGAAGGACGAAGAATCCATAGTGAAACAGCAGGAAGAAATCACCGAATATTAAACTGAGTGGTGAAGCAAGAAGAGAGCGTCACCTTGCCGTGGAGGAGCGTCGGACGTAAAATTCCGTAGAAGACTTGTAAGAAGCTGCGAAGAGTCCCACGTGCTAGAAGTGCAGCTTCGTCTTCAAAGAAGTCCGGCGGCGTCACCAGCCTCGAAAGGGCTTCGTGCTCTTGATCGGCATCACCGACGGGAGATCGAGCGAAAAGGAGAGTGAGGCAGCAGGAGATGTCGATGGCGGTGATGATGAGCAAGACAAGAGATCTGATCGAAGATCTGGTCAAGGACTCGTCCTGGGCACTCACACGCCGCACCTCTTTCCACGGCGGGGGGTGGCGACGAAGACGATAAGTTCGGCGACTTGTCCCGTTCGCCCTCCGGAAGCATCTTAGGCGGCCTTCATGAGCGTCGACATCCTCATCTGCATGCGCGGCAGCGAGAAGCCCTCACAGATTGACGCCATCCGTCAGAGCGTCGGTAAGGCTCTCGTTGGTGAGCAATAGAAGAAGAAGATGTTGTGGCAAGAAGAAGCTTGGCGCCTCACACAGCCATGCCACGGCCGGTGAGAGCTCGCGCCAAGCGCACGAAGCTCCTTGGCCAAGCGACGACGACGATAGCTCCTCTTCTCTTAATTACAGAAAATAGAGAAGAGGGCGGTGGAACGGAGAAGCTACAGCGACGGCAAGGCGGCAGCGACGGCGGTGGGGCGGAGGGCAGCGGCGGCGTCGGTGATGGAGGGATCGACTTGCTCTGATACCAAGTTAGAGTAAGGGAAAGAAAAGATTAGATTATTCAATCTAGGGTAACACCCTTTTACACATAAGTTATAGGGTTAACGGGTAGGAACAGTTTAAACCCTAAACCCATTAACCTAATAACAATAAAGCACTAACAAAGCACAAGAAAAGAAAAATGGTAGAGAAAGTATATAAAACGAAGCAATTTATTTCTCACAAATTTCAACTAATTTTTTTAGTATTTCTACTTACATTTGAAGAATATGAGTGTTCACTTACATTTGAAGAATGTGATGCTTATTAAAGAAATTAGCCAGTGTCACCACCAAAATGATTCTGAATGTCTTGGAATGAGACGGTAGCAGAACCCTTCTTCTTGGCAAGGATGCTCCTTCCAGTCAATCATGTAAATAACCTGCAGTACAGATGCATGAGGAATTAACCTCAGTAACGCCAGATACCAAAAACGATCACAACACAAAGTTGTAATGACACTGCTGAGTTTCCATGTAAGCAAGGATACGAAATTCTTACTTTCGCTAACGTAAGGAAAAACATGGATGGTTAGATCGGCAGAACACACCTGAAAAGGCGCTGGAACAGTTCCATCATCTTCACCGAACATTGATTGATACACTGCAGCAGTGGCTACAGTTATTTCTTTCTTAAGAATCTGGTAGTGGGAAAAAAGACAAATAATTATGAGATTATCAGTTCTCGGATCTGAGTGACTACAGTTTAAGTACTGTTGGCACGACTTACATTACTCCTTTGGAGAAGGGCATTTGTTTCACCCATTGATCGCAAATGTTCAATGAGCTCCAAAGCTAGCTTACGTATGCATATTACATAGGAAGTAAGAAAGTGGAATGAGATGCAGAAATAATTAGGAAGTAAAGTTTCCTGCAATTTTTCCAATCAAATTATATGCTGTTTAAACAAACACCAGAGAAAAACAATAGTACTTTAACCACTTCAAAGTTCAAACTACCTTTAATATGCTTACTTGCAGCAATAAGATATTCATCCACCAAACTTGACTAAAATCCACATCAGTGTTTAGTATATATCGCTCACTGCAATCTAGTATTTGTTCATCGAACAAGATAATAATGTAGGGCTGAATCAAATACATTGTGTCAGGGATAGCACAGCACCACATGCCAGCCATAATACATGAGTATTCTAAAATCTAAAATGAAGAAAAAAAGAGGAAATGAACACAACTAGTACAAACTTTCATATGGGTAAAAACTCAGGAAGTGATCGGTAATAAACACAACTAACCAGTATCATATTTGATAGTGTATTGATCCATATCAACACCCGGGAGACTGAAGCCTGCCCTAGTAAGAAGATTTCCTGCATCACGGACCTGTAAAAGGAAAAGCAGAAAGTTATTATTAGTTGCTCATTTGCTACTAATGACACTTCTTTTTTTCTTACCCTCACTCAATTTTAACTTGCATGTTACTTACCCATATGATTGATAATGAAGCACAAAATTCTAATTTAAGGCACAAATGATCTATGTTTACCCGCTATTGCCGTTCCACAAGAACTTGATAGCATAACACAAAATTTATTAGTGAAAATTGCTCCCAGAAATCCACCAAATTGATCTAAGTAGGGCTGACAGGCATGATAATGTCCTCTCTCTTACCCACTATTGCCGTTCCACAAGAACTTGATAGCATAACACAAAATTTATTAGTGAAAATTGCTCCTAGAAATCCACCAACAAATTGATCTAAATAGGGCTGACAGGCATGATAATGACCTCTCTCTCCAACATCTCTATCTCTAGCTTACAAACTCCATCCAGAAATAAAAGGATCAAAACCTTTGGTGCCCCACACTAGACTTGCAGGTTGCACTCTTCTAGTTAGAGTTCATAAGGATCAGACACTCGTATTACAGAAACATACATACCTGTTACATGAAATTCACCGAAACCTAAGCAAGCAAATTCTGAATAAATGAATTTCAAAAATCTAAGGCAACCTGAAGATGGTTTGCCCCGTACGTTCATCATAGAATATTAAGTTACCCAATGCCAAATAACCGCCAAGAATCACAGGCCAGAAAACAAAATGTATTCTCGCCACCTTCATAACTTCAGTTTTCTGGACGAATTACAGGAGTTCCCCTTTGCTTCTCTGATAGAGAGCATACCCTCTAAGTTAAGCCAAGAACTATTTGTGTTCGTCTACCTATATGACAACTCATTAACTGGTATGAACAGTGTCATAAAATTGAATATTTTAACTGCAATAATATATTGGACAAACATACTAATATACAGACAAAATAAGAATAAATAAGAATGAAGACAAATACTTGTGCCAAAGGTGATAGACGAGGACTGATGCCTCCCTCACGTTCCATGTGAGCAATAGTGCATGCTATCCGTAGCTCCCTAATCATTAAACATTCCCAAGGTACAATAACCATGTAAGTATAAGGAACAAAATGCATCATTGTTATAAATGTACAACTATCAAATATAACAACTTTAGTGTTTCTCCAACAAGAATAGACGCAAGAAACAAACCATCATGCTTTCAAGCTAATCTACACTGCCACAGGCCCACAGTAAGAGATAAACATACTTGTACCATGGTTCCAGGGAGGTCATTTGTCCAATGAGAAGACCGAAGCAATTTATCACCAAATCCAGGGAACTAAATAAAGAAAACACTCACATCTAATGTTAAGGCGAAAAAGTACAAAATTGATATATAATGATGGGTAATCCACTACCAAATACACTCATAATTTAATAAACAGATTACTCATTCAAGTACCAGGACAACATATTTTATTGCCAGAAACTCTTCGTCTCCTACCATGTGCAAAGTCCCAAGGTTGTGTTTCTCAATCTTGTTCTCTGTATCTTTCAACAATTGAATCATGTCAAATGACATATCCATCATGATCAACTTCTCAATGCTACTTGATAATAAATACACAGTTAGTCCCAGGTTCAAAGAAAAAACAAAACTGTACTCTTTTCTTCTTTTCAATAGTAGACTTGGTTGAGTCCAAGATTTCACAAAATGTGTGATTTTGTATTATAGTATTCTACACTCACCTTGTCCATTTAAAAGTCGCCTAATTGCCTCTAAGGAACCTCCAAGACACAATGATGTGGGAAATGTTTTTCTGCAGTCCTACAAGAATGGAAGTTTACAGTTAATGGGTTGCAATGTTGATTTTTCTGTAGAGTAATTTTAATTTCATCAATGCTATCAGGCTTTATAAAAATCGAGGATTAATAGATGGTTCACAAAACTCAAACCTAACAAAAACATCTAAAGGGATATCATGTGATTCATGTCTTTAAAGTTCATTTTCCACTATAAACCAAACTAATTGCTTGAGCGGATAGTTACACAATTTGAATGAACCTCACCCGTCACTCGCGAGAATCGTGCAACATACGCACTAAGAAGCAAATACAAAATTCTCTACCTCTAACCCTCAACCTTAGATCCCTATAAATACTACTTTACGACTATGCGGATTAGGTATGACATACTAACCCGGATCCACTTATTAATAACTCAATGTGGGCCTGTAACATTGCCCCTCTCTCTAACTACAGCCTTGAGGACAAGGCTGTTTTACAATTCAAAAACTAAGTTTATTTAATTAAAATTTTATCCTGTGTCTTCCCCTTCCGCGTCTTCATCCTCTGACAGTAACATCAAGCGGAATTGCTTATTTTCACATCAGTGCATCAGATGGTAAGGTTGATCACAACGGAAGCATAACTTCTTTCCTCTTTTGTTGACATAGTCTTGGTGAGACATAGCTCGACTCTTCCTCGCGCAATCATAGGGGCTTGATGATGTTTGTTGAATTCCCACCTCTTTGGAGCTATTGTGAGAGGTTTCACCTCTTTTTCTCTCTACTTAAGTTATCATATTGGAACTGGTACTAGAACTTCCCCTCAGTTGAGTACTACGGTTTGGAACAGTTCCTGGAGATGAATCAGGTAATGTTAGGTAAGTAGGAAGGCTTCCTCCCCAAGAGTAATTTCCATAACTAAAATAGTGCTGCTAAGTTGGCGATCTAGAAGGTTTTGTGCCACAAAGTGGATAAAATGGTCTTTTACTCTCATCAACCACGCCGCCTGATCTCTCTACTCGAAGCTCGTAATTGATTAGAGCAGATCCACATGTAACATTGAAAGGAAAACAAGGGCTTAGTGAGTAAAACCTATTTCCGCTTGAGATCTCGATCAAAGATCTTAACCCAAGGGCTCTAGAACATCTCGCTCTTGGTGCAAAGAGACGCAGGAGGAGGCGGAGGGAGGAACCAGGAAAAGCAAGGCTTCGTCCTCAGCAATGCTCTCCCAGTAGCCTTCAACATCTATGTCCCTCGTTCACTTTAATCTTCCTTGGTCCGACTCAAGATAAATAGTCTTAAGTATTGGTCTGAGATAGGACAAGTACACTAATACTAGGATCTTAAACCTTGATAAGAGTGCTTGATTGATTAAGTAAATACCACATAGTATTTAGAAGACTATAAATTATTTAAATTCACAATGCTAAATCTTGGAACCATACTGCATTTATGACTTTACGACCACACAATTTAAACTTTATTATACTGCATTGACAATTTTTTGAAGCTAATAACTCATAAATAGTCTAAGGAATAGAAGAACTAAGTACATTTATTATGAAGACTAAGATCAAACAGTCTTTATATGTATCGGCTTGAGATAGAACCGATACACCGTCCCTAACTGAGATCTTAAACTTTAATGTTAGTACTTAATCAATTAAATAAATACCAACCAATAGTGAGAAGACCATATTATTTAAACCACAATGCTAAATCTTAGAACCGATATGCATTCAAATGGTTTCACGCCACACAATTTAAACTCCACTATACCACATCGATAATATTTTCAAGCCCAAACCTCAAACATAGTTTAAGGAATGGTTGAAATTAGTACATCCATTATCAAGATTCATGATCAATATATATTCTCCATGTTACAATATAATCTAATAGTTTTGCAAGATTTAGAGCAAAAATTACAACATTTCAGCTCCATTTATGAATCATATCTGCCATTCAACATGAAATAATAGATGATATCGGAAAGGGTTTAGTCCTAAAAGTTTAGTAATTTTTGTCAATCAAAAGGCAACCGGAAAGAAGTATTCATACATGCAAAACACTTTCAGATGATTTATACAATGAAAACAACTAATTGGAGTAGATAATAAGTTAGAGGATTATAGAAGCGAACATGGCACTTATTGAAGCAAATCAATAACTTGGGTGGTGTTCAACTTTGTCTTTGCTTAATTATTTGTTCTTTTGACTTTCTCATGCACGATTTCCACCTCCGACTCAACTTTTGGTGAACTGTTCTCATCTAGCATGGGTTGATTATGCAGCATCCTTGATAACAACATCACTGTTGTTGTCATCATCACCATC
The DNA here is from genome assembly GCA_027563935.2 of Costus lasius. Classification (NCBI taxonomy): domain Eukaryota; kingdom Viridiplantae; phylum Streptophyta; class Magnoliopsida; order Zingiberales; family Costaceae; genus Costus; species Costus lasius. The sequence continues at coordinate 16,499,350 of CM050448.1, read as the reverse complement.
ATTGTCATCATTATCGTCATTGTCATCATTAGAGCCTACTAAATTCGGAGATGACGATATTTCAAAAAGTGCACAAATGAATCCAAATAAGAAGTGGATCACTCTCGGTAATTGCTACTAACTATACAAAGTGGCACTTCTACTAATATTATCAAATTGGCTTTAGAAACAAAGAAAGGATTTCAATTAATGCAATGTAAAAACATGGAATAGACAAAGAGATAATTTCGGTTGTTACATACGACTTCCTAATCTAGCAAAACCTTAACACGCACTCAAATTCACCATTGTTAGTATCTTCTAAATTACTTGCAAGAAGAAGCCTCTCCACTTCAATCCAAAATCAACATCCAATATAGCGCAACGACATAAACGAATTTACCGAAAGATGTTGACACTCGACTAACAATTCCGGCGGTGGCAATGGCAGAGATGGGGTGGGAGAAGTTGTTATATTCTGCTTAGTGAGCAAACTAACTCATTAACTTGGTGAGCCTGAAGCAACATGGCTCAATTAAAATGCTTAAGCTCAAGTTAATAATAGTAAACTCAATAAACCTCATATATCATATCATATTTTCTTCTACTTCCTATATGGAACCAAACTAGGGTACTGCAATCTCCCTCACTTAAGGTTTGATGTCCTTGTCAAGCCCAAATCCTAACACATATTCAAGAACCATCCCTTGGTCGGTAGCATGTGAGGTCGGCCTAATGACAACTTCATCATTGACAACTCTTTCCTATTAGCATCTTACCCTGTTTAGAATTAAGTTTGCTCTAATATCATTTATTACCCAATTAAAATACTTAAGCCCAAACTAATAATAGAAGCTCACTAAGCCTTATATATCATATCATATTTTCTTCTACTTTTCATCAGCCCATGTGGGACTAAATTGGGATATTGCATATGTTATACTCATGTAGTTGGATAGAAATATATTATTGTTATCATATTAGTTGAGCTTGCATTTATCTTGTTGAAAATCCCTATTTAGCTATTTTCTATTTTGGTTAACTCCCTTGTCTTACTTTCCATCTGCCCATGTGGGACTAAATTGGGATATTGCATATGGTATACTCATGTAGCTGGATAGAAATTTATTGTTGTTATCATATTAGTTGAGCTTGCATTCATCTTGTTGAAAATCCCTATTTAGCTATTTTGGTAACTCCCTTGTCTTGCTTCCATGCAATCTAAAGATGGTTAGATAGACTAGATGCCCCTATAAAGAGTGATAAATTTATATAGATATTTATGTATTTTATCATTGCTAATTTAATATATATACACGTGATATTTGTAGTTTCTTTTATTTATTTTGTTATTTGGCAGTTGAACACACAGTTGTGTATTTTATGGTGTTATGCTATTGAGTAGCATTATTTATTATTGATGTCATACGACTAATATTGTGAGTATTTTGAGGAAGTAGATTTTGGTGTAGTTATTGTAAAGTTGTTGTGAATCGGAATATTATGGTTTGGTTTTATAGAAGTGTGATGGATTAAGTTTTGATTTTGTTCATCTTGCTTTATTGAATTTTATAAATGAGATTGGATTCTTTATTGAATGGATCGCTTGTATTTTATGTTATTGTTGGGTATAATAACTAGTTGAATTGTCATATCCTCATAAGTGGTGTTGTTTATTTAAGCAAAATACTCCTATATCTCAAAAACATATTATGACAATAATATTGTACTAAAATATTTACTTCATATTTTACTCATATATCATATTTACTCAAGTATTGCTTCATTAACCCCCCAACCTACTCATCTATGCATATATTTACTTATCTACACATGCTAAAGCATAACTGAACTACTGAAAGCCAATTAAATTTTCATCTGATTAAATGGCTAACTACAATAGAAGGTACATGCTTAAAATAATTTAATTGCCCTAGATTTGTCCATTCATCAACCCAACTAACCAAGACATACAATATGTAAAACCTATATTATACACATAGTAGGGATTTCAACATCTTACCTGCTCTGATCGCCGGTGACGTCCGCACAAACCGAACAGAAAATCGTCTCTGGCGTGTACTGTACACGTCGCTGGACACACTAGTGCACAGCCGAACACGGAGACACACTCGTCACCGAACTCGTATGAGTTCTCCGCGCAAGCAGGGGAGTGAGAAGGAGAAACGGAGGACGTCGGCGGGAAGATGCCTCCGCTGGGATGCCCTTCGCCGCCGAACCCGCTGCTGCACGGGTAGCCGAATGCTGCATCCAACGCGCACAGTGAACCCACTGAACCAAGAGAAAGGCGCTGCACTACGGAAGGAGAACTCGCAGGTACTTCTTTCCGTCGTCGCCGGAAGAGGAAACGCGAGCGGAGGTGATAGGCACCGAATGTGAGACGGAAGGGAGAAAGAAGTCATTTCAAAATTAGGTTTTCTATTTTTACCTATTTTTTTGGCAATTTTACAGAAAAGCCCAGTAAACTTTTGATATCACAGTTACTGAGTTAAGCCACTAATAAGTAAATTAATAATTTTATTCATTTTTACTGGGAGGGATAATTTTTGGGAATTTTTGAGAAGAAAACAAATTTAGATGAAAAAAAATATTTAGTAAATTTTTTTTTGTGTTTACTTGTGTTACTTGTTAGAAAAATAAAAAATATTTTATTAAAATTCTTTCTTGAGTTCGCGTCAGGTGTTTTTTTTGTTTGATGTAGACAGATTAAAAATAAATAATTTTACTTATTTTTATCTTTTCGACTTTTTTTATTTTTAATTTATTCAAATTTTATTAAAACTCATTCTTTCTCCCTCCTAATAAACAGTCTCTTAGCTATAAGAGAATCCATTTTGGTTGCTGAAGGCCTGAAGTCGTGGATGGAGGAACTGAGGCCCCGTTTGGATAATAAAAAAACTTGGTACGATTAGCTTTTTTCCATTTTTTAAAAATATATTAAATACGAGGTGGTATCTATTAATAGAATAATTTTAAAATCAAGATAAAATTTATTTATATTTGTTAAATAGACTATTAATTTGAAATTTTCTTTTGAAAAGTTGAATTTAACCTCGACGTCATAAATATCTAAAATTTAAATAATTGAATCCAAATTGGCAAATTGGTTTGACCTAAAATTTTGACTTTGATCATTTTAAGTTTTGAAATTATAATCGACCAAAGAAAAGTAGCAGTATATCTATTTAGTATTACTTGATCTTTATCTCCGTAGCTCTTTCGTACAAGTTACAAAAAACGCTGCAATTCGTAGAAAGGTTGAGGGAGAGGGCGAGATAGAGATGTCTGGAGATGGGAGCGGGAGATCAGCGGGGCGACAGTTCTTTCTGGTTCTATTCGTCTTTCTCAAACTGATCCCCGGTTTGTTCCTTCTCAATTCAGTGATTTCTTTTCATTTATCATCTTCGTTTTGTCGCGAATTCCGTGATTGCGCTCCGTAGCGATCACTGTGGTTTTCGTTTGACCTAGATCTCATCGTTTTTAACGCGATACTACAGCCTGCGAGTGTGGGATCTTGGGTTGAATGTTTCTCGTTTCGTGATCCTTGGAGAAAAAAAAACATCTGACTGTCGGCACAGATTTCAATCTATTTCTTAGAACTTGAAACATCATGGAATCTTGTGCTTGCTTCGTGGGTGCCATTGGTTACGAGTTACATTCTCAGCTAGCTAGTATTAGGGTTGTGTATTCGCTATCTTTGAGCATCCACGAATCAGTAAATTGTTGGCCGTAGTTGGGTTGGTGAGTGATTAAATAACCCTAATTGAACATCTTCTTCTTTAACATTTGATGATTGACTGTAGAAGTTCTCTCGTCGCGCTTGGTATCAACTAACAGTTACTCTATCCTCACATTGGAGGAATGTCTTTAGGGTTTATCCTGGGAGAAAAAAAGGACTTATTTTCGATTTTCTACTACTCTCGAACACTGTTTAAAGTATTGATCCGGCAGATTGATCCAGTCGGCCACCGAACCGGATTGTACCAGCCGGTACCAGTGGCTAGCGCTGGCGGTTCGAATCTTGTAGCTTCGTTCAGCGTTCCGCTAGCCACCCTGAGCTCCGGTGCTCTTTCATTGGACCGCGGAGTAACACTGGTTCCTTAATCCATGTAGTCTTGAGCAATTTTATTGGTTGGATTCAGGTGAATAATTTTTTTTATGATCTCCCTTCACTGAAGATATTTTAGCCCGGGAAAAAGAAACAAACTCGGTAAGTAAGGCTTTCAAAATTTTAAATCATAATGAACTTGGAAAATATCAAAATTTCCCAATTATGTTGATTTATCCATAGTTAAATGAGTGCTTCAGTCAATCCAAAATGATTTGTATTCTTTATGATATTGCTATTTACTTTATCATTTCCATTTCTTCCAAACTGAGGGATAGTTATTTTTCTTCTTAGGTTTGGCTGAGAATCCATCACCTAATGATTCAACAAAAGTTGGTAGCCACTCTAAGTCCATTAGCAGCACAGTGCTCACGGTGCTGCTTATATTCCTTGGAGTGGCCACACTTTTACTATTGTCCTTTTTCTTATTCAAGATGTGGCAGAAGAAAAGGAGAGAAGAACAACATGCCCGTTTGTTGAAGCTGTTTGAAGAGGACAATGAACTAGAAGTTGAACTTGGACTTCGGGATTAAAAAAAATTCATTGACCAATTAGTTACTTTGTATGAGGTAATAAAAATATCATCTTTTTCTAAAGCATTGTCTACTGGAATCATACTAATAGTAATTTTTGAAAGATATCACTTATTCAAGTGCTTAAAAAGAATTTTTGTTTAGTTGGCTAGCAGAACAACTCATATGCTCAATTGTTTTGGATGATTATAAAGGCGCGCATTGCAAAACAAGATAAAAAGTGGTGCCCATTGAGGTATAATGTATCCACTAACGAGAGTAATAAACAATGCATATGTGGAGTTATTTTTAGCTAACTTAATTAATATGCTAATACTTTATCTAACCTTCTACACTTAGCTAATTTGCATAATTGCTTTGGACATCAAGATAATTCGTGTTCTATTGATTTTTTTACTAAACAAACTCTTATAAATATGATGGATTATGATAAATGGAAGATGTTTTGCTTGATGCAATATTTTCCAGTTTTCTTGAAATCATAATAAAAATTAGGTTTCCTGATAAATGTTCCTTTATATAAACGATGATAAATGAGAATTATTCACACATGTTAATCATATGACAAAAACATATAATTGTTTCTTAGAACCGTTTCCAAAAATGGCAGTTCTCCTTCATCATGAATTATCCAGTTTAACTGCTTAACTTGATTTTCGGAGAGTTCCATATTTGGCTAACCTCCCTCTTCCATTTTAGACTAGGGCAATCATATGCTATGGTAGCTTGACTAGCTAAGTGAAAGTTCTTTTTATTGAATCTTAATGTTAATATACTTTTCTCGGGGGAAGCATGAACCTTTGGCATTTGGTTGGAAAAGAATGCTTCCATTTTAAGCCCCCCAAAAAAAAAAAAACTCTTCAGTACATAGATTTTCATTTGAAGTTTTACATTTTGTAAAAATGCGTTTAGTTGAGTTCAATTAATTTATGCATGCCAATGCTTGTTTGAGTTCCCTATCAAAATTAATAATAACTATATTAATAAAACTATAAAATACCTTTCTACCGTGCCTGGACTTCAAAATTCTTCATTAATTTGAGAAAACCATTCAGGGAAAACTACTTCTGTACTTTCATTTTGGCACGGGCACCCTGCCAAACATGTTTTTTGATGCACCTTTTACTTTCATCCAAATATTAAAATGTCCTATGAAACTGAGCTTTATGTATTCCTTGCCATAACCAATATGCTAGGAAATGATTTTCAGTAGTGAAAACTGATTTAGTAGCGGTAGCATGGGACAAAAATAATCACGAGTGATGAGAAAGAAGAATTCCGAAGCAAATCCGTTCAGCTAGTGTAAACATAGATGTCTTAAACTTGTTGAGAATAAAATTTTGATATGTTCTTTGTCAGAGCATATCAATATATTTTGTTTGCACTTGCCAGTTGCGTAAGCAGGTCATACCTAAGGATCATTAAAGAATAGGAAAAAAGTTTTATTCTTATTCTTTTTGGGTAGATAAATTGTATTATCAGCCATGGTCATTCTCATGGCCTTGAAAATTTGATATGAATTTTTCTCTACCAATTCATTATATGTTGAAAATACTGAAGTACTGATATCTATCATGAATAAATATCTCCAGTCTTTTTCTGCAAAAAAACCCAAGGGAAAATAAGACTGGGTTTATGGTTGGATAGTGTACCATCACAGTTATATTCATTTTAGGTGTTTTAGAAATTTATCATCTGATTTGATTTGAAATAAGTTGTCGGATTCTTTTGTCAGCTATTGTGGTCAAATTGACTCATCTTCGTCAAACTAATATTCAAATCAAGCTAAATTTAATTGGATATGATCATGTTAGCAAGACATGATAATTTGATTATAAAGCTCCATGATAAGTAGGAAAGAGTGAAAAACACTCCGTTTCTCATCCTAAACACTTTTCTTTCATTCTTAAATTGATCAAAGATTGATTAAAAAATTGTCCGAAATGGTTGACATTAGTTTTAACTTATAGAATGGACCTAAATTAACATAATTAGTGACTATCATGATGAAAATAAAAAAAAATCACAATAATTCATTAAAGAAAAACTCACCATCATCTCTTGCTCACTAGGTAAAATTGTTCTCATTTCATGCATATTCTACCCATACCATATTATATTTCACTTTTATTTTTTCCCAAAATAAAAGACATCCAAATCCCTCTACATGAACTAGGCCTTGCATACGGTGGACTCTTTTCTATCTCTCGTACACTTGTTATGTTGGCTGGAAACTCACATCAGTCAACTGTAAGGGATTCAGGGTGTACAAGGATTTGAAATAGTATGATTATTGCGTCAACTTTTCAGTGAAAAGTCAGAATATAATTTTGCATCATGTTCTTGAAAAGTAAATGGAAGACTTAATAGTCCGTGAATCATTCTTGAAGGCATTATCTTTGTGCCAATCCTTTACTTTGTATGCTCATCCTCATTGATCCCATCTCGAAGATAATCACAGATGTTTTCATCATCCATTTTGCAGGCGGGGAGTGTTCGAGCGCTGCAACCAAATAATGTTTCTGAAAAGTCCTTATGAACGATATACGACATACCTGGATGGAAGACTGCATTCATCAATACAAGAGCCGAAATTAGTGTGTAATTAATAGTCCTTTGGTTTTTTTTTTCAGAAATCAAGAACTTGTTGCTTGTACAAATTACAAATAGTTGGCTTATTGTATGCTCAAATATGGTACATTCTACCTTAATTCTTTCATTATTCTGTAAACCATATGCCATTGCGCTTTCTTAGTTATTTGGCTGCTATAGTTTCATGTTTTACATTTGTTTATATTTATTATTAGCGTACATTATCCTCATATATGTTTATGATTATATATGTTGTAGGCCTCTTATTTTATGTATGTTATTAGGCTAAAATCTAAAATCATATATTTATCCAATTACTTTTTGCATCTCTTCTTGGTAACTACGGTGATGAAGAGCTGATGGGGATGCCCTTGAAATAGTTGAACATATCTTCCAAGAGGAGAGCCCCAGTCTTAAACATAACGTATGGATGATAATTAAATTTGAGTCCAATTTAATTCATTTACCATAAGTTTATACACTAATTAGTTCTATAAGACAAGTTCGTATTTATTGGTTCTAAGTTTATCGTTATAGTGGTTGATATTTACGCCCAATTAATATATATATATATATATATATATATATATATATATATATATATATATATATATATATATATATATATAATTTAAATCAGTCATCAAATGAATTGTTCCTGTATTCTGCTTCAAGGAATCAGATCTAGAGATAATCAACTAGTATTGTGAATCTTTTAATCTTCTTGCTGTTTTATGAATATCAGAATGAACTGAAATGGAAGACAGGAAATTTCAGGGGACACTTACTAATATGAATAACACGAGTCTTTTATTAAATTTCCCTCGATCAAAATTATTGGCTCCAATTTACGCAGTTGTGGTGAATTAATAAGATAACACGAATCTCTCATTAAATTTCCCTCCATTGATTGGCTCTCTAAAGCAGGTGTATTTGACCATTCATGTCCCAGGATGAATCAATCTTCATCTCCAGGTATGTGCCCAATAAAATTAATTGGAAGTCTAATCTCTTGGTTGTCAGCTTCGTCACAACTCATTGATCCAAATGCTGTCAGTTAGTCGAGACGAGCCACATGAACAAAGTTGACCACAACGTCAGTGAAACAGAAGCTAGAGCATATGCCCATAGGAAAATAACAGAGCATTCATTGTTGCCAGCCCCAAACAATTGAGTTATGGTACCTGCAAGATTGACCAGTTATTTTGGGATTATAGCAGATCGATACATCATGGAGACAATGCGATTTGCGTAATCAAAGACAATAGATAACACCTCCTTACCTATGTTCATTGCTGGTGGAAGTGCATATTGCAGCAGAAGAACGAAATGGTATAAAGGATCATCATGCAGAAGACCAAGGCTACTTGCGCATTTGACTATTACTATGCCTACCAGGGGTAGCATGATGTATCGAACGACTAAAACTCCAAGAACAATGGTGAATCGGATACCAGAACCGCGTAAACCTGAATCACGAGGGTGACATATATTTCACATCAGGGAAGGGAATTGCTTTCTATGCATCAAAGTTGTGATTGTTTCAGTTATCATTAACAACCTTCGATGAGATTTCCTCCCATTATCAGTGTCAGAGTTGGAATTGTGCCTTCACTGCAACAAAAAGAAAATTTGAATGAGTGAAGGAGCAGGGGATGTCCAAATAAAGGTGAAAGCTGAATGAGGACTCGTACCCTAACAAACTAGCTGAGTCTTGAATCACCCTAAGAGGAGCCGCCTCACCAATCAGTGCTTTCCTTATATGAGGAACAACCCCTACAACAAATCCAGCAATCTGCAGAAAGGATGTGCCTTCAGTGAGTTATTAGAAACATGTGTTCAGATTCCTATAAGATGCAATACAAAAGAAATACAAAGAAAAAAGAACACAAATGTCTTATAATGGAAAATTCCATATATGCATACTTCATAGACTTCAAACTAAATGCGTATGAAATAAGTACAGCTAGTACTTGTCAAGCATAGCAGAGAAATATTAAGTAATTGCAGCATACCACGCCAATGGTTGAAGGTGCAAAAAGTTTTCTGAAGTCAATAATTCTTGAAAGGAACAACAAGCGCCTCCCTATTTTTTCTGAAAATGACACCTGAAACGAATTTTAGTGAGCCTCAATCACGATTGTTTGAAGTTTTTCATGTTTTTTGCAATGATAATAGACCATAGCAGAAGAGTAGAAAGGGATTGTCTGAATTTGTAAACAACCTCTGATTTAGTGTTTGCTATGCCAGATTCAGGGAAAATCAGCGCACATTGTTCTGCAGTCAAGGGAGTGTGTTTAACTGGAAGAGTATCGCTTCCTTCAAGTAAATTGGAACTTTCTTCTGGAGTCAACTGCCTTTGTGTGTCTTTGCCTTGTGAAGATACCCTCACTATGTTGTATACATAAGACCACAGAAAGATTGCTCCTATCTGCGTTTTTACAATGGATAATACAACTCATCAGTTAATCACAACGCTGAATTATCACTAGGATACATCAAGATAAGCCCCTTGGATATGTTGGAAGTGGAACTCGATCGATTAAAGACTCACAGCCATCGAGAGAGAAGCATATGCTAAACCAAAGGTGGTACAAACATCCGGAGCTCCAAAAGGGCTACCTCTTTCTTTACAAATGGAAGGGATAATGATGAGAGGCAGATTGCCAAGATTTCCTGTCAAGCCAATCAGTCATTGAGCTATTGCATTTTGAAATAAATCCATGAAATTGAGCTGCAAGTTTCGCTGGTACCAGCAGCACAGCAGCCTAGAATTAGTCCCCGCAGGTGAGGAGGAGCATTTGTGATTCTGACGACCGCCCATCCAAATGCTGAACCGATGATGAAAGTCAGGAGTATATTGACTGGCATAAACCACCTGCGAGTTGAGATGCAAACAAAAATCATTTGTACAGATTCCATCACTTACCAGATCAAAAGAAGGCAACAGTAATAACTCAAGTGAATGAAACTCACAGTAAGATCATGCTTTCCATTGTAATCGTCCTGGACAAATTGGATGAAACAAGAGCTGGATTAAACACGTAAAATACAACCTGCAGCACCAAAAAGAAAAGACGGATAAATCAAAACGCCACAAGATTGCTGAATATTAATCCATAAGCTCGCCATTGACAAGTCACATTGTTGAGATGTTTCCTCGCGTCATGGCACAAGATACCAACAGAGCCTGTTGCGAGAAATGATCCAACGCCTGACACCAGGAGCACCTTCAGAACTGGCACGGATGCAGTGACAAAGAGCTCAAGTGCGCCCATCTCGATTTATTTCGATGAATACCGTCAACTGGATCGATCCCTGCCTACAACGAATCAGCTGCACATGTCATTCTTGTGAGAAAGATTCAGCTCCGAGAACACAGGAAAAGAAAGCGTGATGATCCACACAAGTAGGAACAGCCTACGGTAAACAATAACTACGTTAGCAAATTGCGGATCGACTAGATTTACCTCACCGACCAAGAAAATTAGCGTAATTAAAGAAGAGCAAAACGCGAGGATAGAGAGGCCGGTGCAGAATGCGAACTAATTACTAATTAATATAGTTTCTCAAGAACCCTTTTTTTATTCGACGTCCCGTATCAACATCGAGAATCTTAATCGAACGAACAGGGCAAACGGCGGCAGAAAAGAAGATAGCAATTCATTGCTCGATTTGTATGAACAATTGGATAAAGAAGAAAATATTGAAAACAGGCTCGCATCGATTCCTACTCTTCTTCTTCTTCCTTCCTCTCTTCTCCTCTTTCTCCTCTGGTCTTCACAATTTCTCTCTTTCTTGCGTCTTGTCTCTCAGATTAACGAGGGAACCTTCTGGTGCTGCGTGCCACCTCCCTTCACACCTACCCTTCCTCTTCTACATGTGACAAAGTGAAAGGCAGCCGTCTCACATCAAAGCCTCCACGTACTGTTCATTGGAACGGCAAGTCAACATCAAATCTAACGAGCACATTATTGGAAGTACGTACAGTTTTGTTGTAGTATTCTGGGAGACGCAAGCTCTGTGAATTAGGTTTCGTATCAATTCACACAAAAAATAAAGACAGATAAGAGTATGCAGTTCATAGATTTTGAGTCGGAAAAATAATTTCACTCTTGAATTGAAAGTTTTTTTTCACCCATATTAAAGTGTTCAACTTGTTGCCCCATTCCATAATTTGGGCAGTTGATATTCATTCTACCAGCTGATTAATTTGCAGCCCGATCGATGTCTATCCAAGCTTGAAGATTAAGCGTGTGTTCGCTCTAGCTTTTGCTTGTCATTTTTACTTATTGAATAAGCGCTTGTTGAAAAGATGCTGGTTAGAAAAATTTAAGAGTGTTTGGGATGCGCAGCTTGTGAACCGCTTATGCTGTGCTGGTTGAAAAAATACTTATTAAAAAAATACTAAAATAAAATTTATAAAATTTATATGATTAAATTTGTAGTTAATTATAATTAAAATATTTATTAAAAATATTATGAGTTATACTATTAAAAAATTATTATTACATATAAGAGTTATTGAGTATAAGTAGGTGGGGGGCCAGAGAAGCAGCTTCATTTCTGCTTCTTAGAGAAGCAGCTAATTTGTGGGTTGGAATAAAGAAGCTGAAGGGTGTCTCTGCTTCTTGATTTCTACTAGCTGCAAAGCCATAAGCAGACCTAGAAGCTAGGCCAAATAGAGCTTAAGTAGCCCGTCATCGATATTTATGTATGTCTAAAAATTTCAACTAGAACTTTGTTTAAATAGAAAATATAAACCAATAAAATTTAAAAATTATATTTAAAAGAGAGTTAGAAACATCGAACCCGGAAGTACGTTGCGGCTTGTCCTTAGGTGAAAACTTGGACTCTCATGTGAGTTAATTCCAAATTAAATACCCGAAGATACAATCTGGTATTTATTTTACCCGAAGATACAATCTGGTATTTATCTCCTACGGGCATGACTATGGAGAAATTGATCAGATGTCTTTTGATATTGAGTAGCAAAAACTAAAAATCTAATAAAAGATAAAAGAAAAATATTTGAAAGAGAGAGGAAGAGAAAGAAAGCTAAGTTAAGAAAGAATCTTAACCCTCTCGGCTGGGTGGTAAAAGGTATTTCATGCTTTAAACAAATATAATTATTAGCCAGTAACCAATAAATAATGGTAGTATTTAATGCCAACATTAAGATTTTTATTTTATTTTTTTTTTCAAACAATTCTTCACAAAATTAAAAAAAAAATAAATATAATTAAACATTACAATATAATATCAGTATGAATATACCTGATCTCATCAAAACTCCAAAATTAAACAAGGAAGTCCTTGTGTTGCACCTTTTATTGTTAGAAAAAAAATTTAAAAAAAATCCTAATGTTAGGGTTAAATGCTAACTTGTTGGTTAATGTTAGCATTAACTTGCTAACTATTGTATTGGTTTAAAGCATATCTTTTACCATCCAGCCCTGCCATCCAGCCGACAGGGTTAAAGAAAAAATTCTTTTTCCTCTCCCCCTCTTTTCATATATATATTTTTTATCTCTTCTTAAATTTTTGGTTTTTGCTACTCAATGCAGAAAGGATGCCCGATCAACTTTTCTATGGTCCTACTCATAAGAAAGAAATACTTGATTATATCCTCGAGTGTTTAATTCAGAATTAACTCGCACGAGAATTCGGATTTTCACCTAAGAATAAACCGCAATGCGCTTCCAAGTTCTATTTTTCTAACTTTCTTTCAAATACAATTTGCAAATTTATTATTTATAATTCTTATTTTTATTTTCTATTTAAATAAATGTTAGTTAAAATTTTAGACTTACCATCTTAAGTGAAAATGATACAATAATTTTTATGTTTTATTAATGTTTTCGTAAAAAGTTGCCGCTGCTAATGATAAAAAGTTAACAGATCAATTTGTGTCTATTTACTCCTTACGTAAATCTGTTAATTAGATTTACTTAGTTGATTAATTTACTGTAAAATTGTTACTATTCTTTATAATTAAATATTCTCTGTTTATGTTTATTTATGTTTATTGTTTGTAATATTTTTATTATCGACATTGAGAGGTCTCACATTGCCTTCTTTTGGACAGAAATCTTCGGCTGATAGCCAGTCGACGTTAAGAGGTCTCACATTGCCTTCTTTATTCATGTTTATTGTTCGTAATATTTTTATTATCGATATTGAGAGGTCTTACATTGAATAGTTTAGAATATGTAGATCATTTTTCGGTTAGCTACGTTAATTTTTGTTTAATTATTTTTTTAAAATAATCTACATATTTTAAGCTATCCAATAGTACTAATATTGGGGTAGTTTAGATTATACACAATAATAAATTATTCTAAATATTTCTATATAGTAAAAAAAAATTTATTATTTATGCAATAATATTTAAGGTAATTTTTTATTGTATATAATCTAAACTATTCCAATATTAATATCATTGGATAACTTAGAGTAGGTAGATTTTTTCAAAAAAAAAAAATAAAACAAAAATTAATGTAGCCAGCCGACATATTTTTCAACTAGCTACCAGCCAAAGATTTCTGTCCCTTCTTTTACCACGTTGCTATTGGTTAAAATTTTAATAAAAGGTTATGGTACAAAATTTAATCAATTTCTAAAATTACACTGTATAAGATTAAATTTGTACCCATGCCTATTAAGTAGGCTTTTATTTCCTTACTTTATCGTACATAACTTTAGTTTACTTATTATGTCTTGAATATGTAATTTTTAAATTTGTTTTAAAATGATAATGTCCTATATAAATTAGGCTAATGATCCTAACTGTGCGCTGATCTAGTTTATAATATAAATTATAATTGTATAATCATATGATTCAATTTTTATTTAGCTTAAGCCAGATTAGAATAAGCATAATGTAATCTAAATATTTAAATTAATATTTATAGACATTATATAAAATATTGAATATTATGTAAATTATGATCATAATATAAAACATAAATGTCATAATATGTTTGACACGTCATAATATACATAAATAATATATTTGATATAAAAAATATAAAACACATAAAGTGTATAATTTCCATAATATAATGGATATTTTTGTTAATTAATTATTTTAATAATATTTAAAATAATTCTTATGCAAATTGTTCAAAATATAAATATTATGCACTTGCTGTACATATTTAAAAATAATAATAATGTACAAAATAAAGATAAAAAACATAATGTCCATCATAATCATGATGTATATAATGTATAGAAAAATTATAATATACATAATAAAAATAATATGCATACTTGTCATAATGGGCATCATGAAAATTATGTACATAATGTGTTTAATGATTATATTACAATGTTATTTATAATGCACATATTAATCATAACTGCACAATAAACAAAATATACTTTATAAAAATTATGTATATCATCGTTATGACAATATTATCATTTTAGAGATCATGAAAATAATATAAAAATAGATACATAATGTATATAATGAATTAAATATATATGAGGATTATGATTAAAAAAATTCTAGAAATTATTTATATAAAAAATTAATTCTTTTAAAATTAAAATAACTTTAAAAAAGAATTTAAAGTCAAAAAAATTTTAAGAGAAGTGGATTTGCTATATGATGAGATCAATTAAAAATCTAATTAATTTTTTAGTCTAATTGCTGTTTTAAAAATATTCTTTCTTTCTCTAAATTCAAGAATAAGATATGTAATCTAGAGTAAAAGATTCAAAGGTAAAATAAATAAATAAAATTATAAAACAGTAATAGACTTGTGTAAAAACAAAGTAGTCATATTAAAATTAGACGTAAGTTTATATAATGATTTGACTCATAAAAGTTACAATTCTTTCTTTTATAAAGACTAAGCATAATAAAGCTATTGGCTTGACCAAAATTTGCCCAAGATTATAATCTTGGAAGTATCGATAAGAATGAGATTAGTCCGAAAATGGGTCTCTCAGCGGTGGGAACCCAACCTCTGTGATAGAAGATCCCTTGAAAGAGGTTCAATGTGGTAATAACAAGTTGATTGATTGGTCGGGAAACATTCTAAAAAATAAAATTCATAAAACACTACATCATATAAAAATATTTATGTGATATAATTTATATTATACGCTCTTATTCCTGAGTATATATTTTGTTCTTCTTAGTATATAGGTAAGGAAAACTTCCTGAAGTGATTAATTATCATGAGATGAGCCTCTACACTCATCCCTTATAGGAACCTTCCTATATGAGAGTCCATATACGGGCGCGGCTGAGGACATAGACAATCCTTAGAAGTAGGGATGGCAGTGGGGCGGGTCGGGGGCGGGTTTTGCCATCCCCGCCCCAAACCCAATTTTTCTACATCCGACCCCGAACCCGACGAGGTTAAAAAACCACACTCCACACCCGACCTCGCGGGGAAACCCGACCCGCTGCACTTAGTTAATATATAGCAAAGTTCGATGATAATTATTGTCAAACTTTTTTAAACCAAAGTTCGACAATAATTATTGTCGAAGTTCGACGATATATATAGCAAGTTCGATAATAATTATTGTTGAACTTGTACATCTATTGTTGAACTGGTTCAAACATAACCAAGTTCGACAATATATATACCAAGTTCGACAATAATTATCGTCGAACTTGTACATCTATTGTCGAACTGGTTCAAACATAACCAAGTTCGACGATAATTATTGTCGAACTTGGTATATATATTGTCGAACTAGTTCAAACATAACCAAGTTTGGGGGTATTTTAGTAAAATTATATGCTCGGGTCGGGTTTTTGATTTCCCAGACCCATCCCCGCCCCGCTTTCTAAGAATCGGGTTTTACCCGAACCCGAACCTGAACCCAGTCAACACGGGTTTTCCCCGTCAACATGGGGTCGGGTTGGGTCAGGTTAGGGGTTTTTTGCCAACCCTACTCAAAAGCTCTCATGAAGATACACGCGCATGACAAAACATGTAACCTTGCGATCGAACAAACCCTGTATTGTGTATGGATCTATTCAAGTCTAAGTTAAAAGGATGTAGTTCAAGACTAGTTTACTATCTTTCTTTTAGAAGACAATATTTTCACTAAATAAAAGTTGTGTATTTAAGTGCATTTTACTGCGCCATAACATAGGCATGAGTAGCAATTAAGTTTAATTATATTTAGATTTTTTAATTTTGTAGGAAATTATTAGAAAAAAAATTAAAAAAAAATACCTTTTTGGTTAATATTAGCATTAATGCTAACAATTGTGTTGATTTAAAGTATGAAAAATACCTTTGTGCCATCCTGTCCGTTCTTTCTTAGCTTTTTCGTCTTCCCCTCTCTTTTATATATATTTTTTTTATCTCTTTTTGGATTTTTAGTTTTTGCAGCTAAACATGAAAGGACGTACTTGTAGGACAAGAATATTCGGTTGTATCCTCGGATGTTCAATCCAGAATTAACTCGCATGAAAGCTCAAATTTTCACCAAAGGACAAATCATAATGCTTCCAAGTTTTATTTTTCTAACTTTCTTTCAAATATAATTTATAAGTTTATTATTTATAATTCTTATTTTTATTTTATATTTAAATAAATATTTAGTTAAAATTTTAAACCAACAATTCAGCGAACCTAAAGTTGCAAGAAATTAAGAAGCTTGTTCCAATTTGCTTTCTGTATAATTTCGGAGACGGTCTTCGAAAAACTTAAGGAACATAATCTGATTTAAATTGATTCACCTGCATAATATAAAAGAGCTAGATCAAAATAGATGGGTGCCTTTTAGATCAACACAGATAGGGGCGCATAATAGCATGCTTTTAACATACATCGCATTATAGCTTAGATTATAGAGAGATTCCATTCAACGATTTAAGTAGTCGTCTCGCTAGAAGAATTTAAAGAGATTATCTCTCTAAAAATTTTTTACATGAAATATATAATAATTATTTTTTTATTCCAAAAACCAAAATTATGCAGCAAAAACTAAAGGCATATTTGGCTTTTCTTTTAAGCTGTTTTTAAAGAGAAATTAGTTAGAAAACTATTTTGTAACGAAAGCTGAAGAAAAAAAAAGTAAAAAAATTATAAAAATTATAATTTAATGTTCTTTAGCTCCTACTTCTCTAAAAGAAAGTAATTTATATAATTTCATTTAAAATTTTAAGTATTATTATTATTTTAAATAATTTAAAATTTAATATTATACAAAAATAAAATATATTATTATTTTAATAATAAAAATAAATATATTTATTTATTATTTTAAATTTTAATAGTAATTAAAAAGTTATTAACTAAATGTATTTTAAATTTTGATAGTGATAAAACTATTAACATTGGCCCTAAGAATATTACTTTGATTATTGATCACTGTATGTAAGGAACAACAGTTTGAATAATTCCTCAACTGTCCCATTTAAACTTTTTCAAGCGGTTAGCAATGGGCGGCTACCACAAAAATAGAAACGATTTGGTACAAGACCGCCCTACGATATTACATTAGGGATAATTATATCAATTTCTTTTATTATTTTTATTTGGCGATGGTAGTTTTACACATTTTTAAATGAACACATAATCTACTCTAGGACTTTACGATTAATCTCAATAATTTAGAACGATATTTGAAATTAATCCTCAAAGTTGGGTATCAAGAATCAGCTCAATCAATAACATTGAGCCATGCCCTTAGTTGAACCTAACCCCTAACATACGTTATTTGACCATAAATTTAGAGTGATCGAATATGGAATCCTGCTAGTTATAACCACTAGGCTTTAGCTTGAGATGTGGTCTGATGTACCAAAGTGATTAGCCAACCCATGTTCCAAGGGAGGATGGGCCTAGTAACTTATAAGTTTTAAAAAATAGTACTATTTTTCTTAAGTCTTGCTCAAATCTTAAATACTGTATGTCATACATCTATCGATAATGCCAACAAAAAATCATATACACTAGAACACTATTGCATATTGAATTGAGAGGTGGAAAATTGAAATCTTAATAAACGTGAACAGAGATGGGCGGATCGAACAAACCTCAAGGGAAGCGACGGGAACTGGAGTAGATGCGAAGGACTGCCATTACTAATATCCGGATCAGTTATGGGAGCTTAATATTTTCAATTGACTTTAAAAATCAATTAAATAGTCACCACAAAAGGTCAATCATGTATCAAACAACTATCTAATGAGTTCAATATTTTTTTCGCTGAAATAATTCAATAATATTTATAATGTAATTGGTGATTAATAAATTATCGTGCACATTTAAAAATAAAGTCAAACTGCATCAACATAGTTCAGCTTTTATTGCTAGACGTTGTTGGATAATAATGTGATAAACTGATACTCAATTCAAAAAGGCATACACATTTGTATGCTAAAGATAGTGGAAGTTTTTTTTTTTTTCCCAAGATAAAGAAGGCTTACACTCCTATGACTGCTTCACACAATGGCAACTCCGTTTTCGAAATTCAACAAAAAATATTCATTCTCTCATCATAAACACTCAAAAGAGGCGATCTCAATTCCTTTTTCTACGTTGAATACAGCGGAGATTTTGCAGCTATAACACAATGCTAAAAAAGGGGCAAGGAAATAAGAATGATGGAATGGGTTACAAGGAAAACTATTATGTTCGGTCACCCAAACCTTCAGCAGAGGAGCCATTATCCATGGATTTCAAATCTAACTCTTCGTCAGAGTCGATTACTTCTTCATAGTCATAATAAGCATTCACCTACATTGCAATCGATTGTAAGCAGACTATACATTCCATAAGCCAGAGAAAAAAAGGGCATGATAAAAAATCTTTACCTGAGGCCTCGGCTTGGCTTCAAAAGAATGGAAAACAGGTGTAGCAAAATCAGGTGGTTGCAACACAATATATGCACCCTTGTTGTTATATCGTTCTTTAGTCGCCTGCATTATTATGTGGGACAAGGATGATCTTTCCTTTCTCATTATCAAACTAAAATGATTAGTCATGTGGAAGTCTTTGTACTACGACTACATGCTAATCATACAAGACTCCACAAAAAAAAAACTATGAAACCATCAAGGTATTTCATAATCATGACGGCACCATCAACAATATCTCCAAGTAAAAAAGCTATGGATCTTTTCTTGAAGTTCCAGTAAGGCCATACATTTAGTTACGCTAAGCTCATCAAGTCTCCTACTTTTTTCCTCTACCATAAAACTGATCCATATATTATAATCAATTCAACACATCTAAGTACAATGTCAATGGGCATTCTTTGAAAAGGTCAATGTCAACTTAATAATCTATTTCTCTCATTCGATTTATGTGAGATTTTCTCTTTCAAAAACTGTTAGCTGTTGGAAATGATTTATCAAAAACATGTAAACATTATTCAAAATATAGATGCATTCACCCATACTTTTTTCCTCTAAATAGTATGTGGAACCAGAAATTAAAGTTGATGAAAAATGTTAGAGTGAGAGATAGTGAAAGAAATCATTCCCTCATGCCTAGGGATGGTAGAAAAATCCATGCCTGCCCCGCCCCAAGGAAAACCTGAGTTGACCCGGGTTGTCTATAGAATCATAAGTACCCAGCCTGAACCCACTCTACTCATGACAATGAAAATACAATACTTGTTTTTTCTTATAACATTGCTATGGGACGATTATGTGTGCACCCTACAAGCTGGGCAACAAATGCAGCCATCCTAACTTCAGTAACTAATATTATTTGCAGGAAAACTAATTGGGAAAGATAGTTAAGAAAAGTATCCCAAAAACAAGTATATATAAATAAATAACCTGGAAAGATCATGAGCCAATTTTACTGCAAAGAAATATACAGGATTTACATTCCTAAATATGTGAAAACATTGAAGGCATTTGAAGAACCTGAAATTGGGGATAGTCGGGAGCACTAAAAAGTGTAATAAGCTTCCCAGATTCTACTTGATGATCTATTGTATATCCCGCATCCATCCCCAAAAGATCATGCCGTTTATCCCTTGCATCAGGACCTTCATGTGACCTGATAATCAACTATAGTTGAAATAGGGAACACAATTTCAGAAAATTCCTAGATCAGATCTATTGCAATGTACATGCTGAACTTTAAGATCATAGAAACATGAAGTAGGTAACTTGATGAA
This sequence comes from Costus lasius, assembly GCA_027563935.2. Taxonomy (NCBI): domain Eukaryota; kingdom Viridiplantae; phylum Streptophyta; class Magnoliopsida; order Zingiberales; family Costaceae; genus Costus; species Costus lasius. The sequence continues at coordinate 16,478,998 of CM050448.1, read as the reverse complement.
CATATCATATATTTCCCTAATTAAGTTCATAACATAACCATCAGCAACTCATTGAACAGCATCCTTACAGAACATACTAAAAGAACTCCTTAAACAGGTGAATACTTCTTGGAAGCATGGTTTCAAGTACCAGTCCGGTATTCTTCTGGTACCGGTACGGTGCCGGTACCAAAGAATCTAAGATATATTTATGGCTTCTGGTCCGATTTTGTCCGGAATTCATTAGGTACTGGTACCGCCAGTACTTGAAATCATGCTTGGAAGAAAGAGATCCTAGGAAGCAATTTCTAGGATATCACATATAAGAATGCCAATATTATATATATATATATATACACACACACAATTTCATGTATAGTTAACCGAAGAAAATATCAATTACTTCATATTGATTGCTTTCTCTTTTATTTTTTCATGTATATGAATGGATGCTTTATGAAAAGATCATGAAAAATCAATGACAATCTATGATTTGGTAAAATTAAATAAATTTACAGATATAATAGCTACTTTGCATGTCTTCAACTGGTTGATAAATATGGTGAGAAGATTGTTATAAATGCAAAGTTAAAATAACAATTTGTGTTTTTTTTTTCAAAAAAAAATCCTTAACTGCGGATATTAATTTTAGTATAAAACTATATCTTATATTTGGTGATATCCAAATTTATGTCTGGCCCCACCTGGTACAAAATTATACGACTGGCTTATTGCCCTATCTGAATTAATGATTATCAATCATTATCCAAATCAACCTATTTAACAAAGCATGCCTGTTAAGAAGTTCGATAACTGAATCACATAACCAATTCTAGCCGTAATCAAATGAAATTTTTAATAAAACTAATTATAGTCTGAAGTAAAGTTCAGCAAATTCATCCATTCTATCATTTACAAAAGGCTTGGTTATAGTTTATTTCTAGTCTAAATACCTGCTAGTAGAAAAGGCTGAGAGATACATTGGAACTATCTTCATAATCAACACAATAATTTCTAATTTGATGTTTCATGTTTACACACACACACACTCTCTCTCTCTCCTCTTTTGTAGTGTATAATTCTTTGAAGATGCATTTAACTGGGTAGTTCATCCAAAATAAATCAATTTGACCAAGCTATTTACCAAAATGTATAAGAAGGTAATTGAGCACGAAGTATCTTAAGTCACAGAAAATAGGAAAGCATAAACCTAAAGCCAAAACTGAAGTGCTAATAAATATATAAAAAAAATAGGTGCAAAAAATGGCCTATGACAAACCTTGAACTGATTTTTCTTTAGAAATTCTTCAGTGCAATCAGGACCCCATAGCAAACCAATGCCTCTCTCATTGTTTGGAGAAAGTCCCAAGTTCAATGACGGATCAGACCATAGAACATCACCAGGAATCAGATTCATTCCTTCCCAAGGGGGGTCAAGCACAGTTCGTCTTGCTTTTGATAATTCTTCCAATGAACCCAGCTTTAAAGGGCTTGTGTCAAGATTATTGACTACTTTACGACCTTTTCTACCTTTTGGTCGCTTTGATGGAGTGACATTCATGCTGCGAAAAAGCCCTCCATGAGCTGTATATACACAATCTGCTATAATAGAGGCTAAGGGAAGACCTTCAAAACATCTTAAGCATTTCCTGTAAACTTGCTTGCCTTGGTCTCCATATTTGGCCATTATTTCATTTTCAAATCCATACACTGATGTGCAGTATTTTGATTCATGATTTCCTCGGAGCAGATACACACGATGTGGTAGGAAGACCTATAAGCCAAATAATGAAGCTATAATTAATTAGTATCTAAAAAATGTATGGAAACAAGCAACATTTGTCCATAATGTTTGTATTTTATTTTCCTAAATAAATCAATAAAAGCATTGTTAGCAACAAGTTATAATAACTTGAGTTATTCCAAGATAACCAACAATTTGAAACATAAACAGAAGGAATATTGTACTTACAATTCTAAACATAGGCTGCATACAAAAGGTCTTCTTAAAATGTAATAGATATCCATGAGATTTTGCTATTGTTATTCTGATTATGGCTCAAAGAACCGTTCTGTACTAGACGAAACGATACGGTCCGGTGGCCGTCCAATCCTGGAATGGCTGTCGAAGCACGGCTTGCGGGCGGACAGCAAAGGGAGGCAGTGGGCAGCGCTGTTCGAAGCTTCCGCTACCACCAAAACTTCGAAGCTTTTGCCGCTGCCGGAAGCTTTGAGCAAGCTACGGCGGAAGCTTCCAACACCGCCCGGCCTTCCGCCCACTGTCGGCCGGTTCACTCGTACCGGTCTACCGAGTCGACAGACCGAGACTTGAAACCATGATAACGTCCATGAAAATTTTATGTATTCTTGTCTCAAGGGCTTGCTACATTTAAGGCTTTTCAGCAAACAATGTCCCTGTTACCCTCTCTATATGTATATAGTTTAACCAGCAGGAGTTTGAAGCCACCTACTGCTATTTTAGTTCATTCTTAGTTTAATGGGTTCTACTTTGTATAAACTTTAATAGATAAAAAAAAATATTAAGGTAAAATGATTTTAGAATAAATACTCCAAAGAAATATAAATTCAATGAACAGAACATAAATATCTATTTCCTTAGAAACCAGACAAATTGCAAGTAATCAAATTGGACTATATAGAGATGAGGATTACTGTTGTTGATATCTTCTCTCTTATCATGAATTTTCGGCATCATAATATCTCCCTTCTTTAGGATCTCGTAATAGATTATTTAAGTTCAACATGCATTCTAAGAGTCCCACACAAGGAGTAAGAGCTAGTATATAGTTGTTGAAGATGACAGCACGGTAATTTTCTCTTCACAATCAATTACAATCGTAAGGTACTCCAAAAAAGGAACTTGCTTGGATGCGAATGTATAGATCCAGCAAATTTAGATACGATGCAACCATAATGCGTTTCAGTTCAACACAACAAACAAATAGATCGGTACCATGAAGAGTCAAAAGATTGCAACTTTTCGGACAAAATAATACATCAGAAAAGCAAGTATACTGTTGGTAAAAGATGAGACCTTCCAAGCAAGCAGAAGAACAAACGTCTCGAGCCCCCACGCGCCACGATCTACATAGTCGCCGTTGAAGATGAATAGCCGATCCTCCCCGGGGAACCCCGCGTCTTCCAACAAGAACATGACATCATGGAGCTGCCCGTGGACATCCCCAACGACGACGACGCTGCGCAGCTGCTCCTCCTTGTCGGTGTGGATTCTCACGCAGTTGGGCTCCTTGTGCAGGATGTCGGAGGCGGAAAGCAGGATCCGGACGAGGACGGGGAGCGGGAGCAGGGTTGGGAGATCGGAAGGAGGGAGGTTGCGCGAGGACCAATCGAGGAGATCCGTGAGGTGGCGGATCCAGTCGAGTGTGATGGAGCCGTCGGGGGGCCAAGAAAGGGCGTTGTGGGGGCATGGGGCGAGAGGATCTTCCATGGAGGCGACGGGGGAAGAGGATCCGATGTGGAAACGTTGGAGAAGGGAAGGGGAAGTGAGATCGAGACCGTGTGCGCCTCCGCGGCGGAAGAAGGGACACGAGGAGCAGGCGAGGTCACTTTCTGTGTGGGCGTCCAATCTGCCGTCCCGGCCCACCCGAGCCCAATCCCATCTGCCAATCTTAGCCATCCTTCTCGAAAGAGAACATCGGGGACCACCCACAGCACTACAGCAGGAAGCGACGGATGCATAAAAAATTTTTCCAAGCGACGGGTACTGAGTACTGCCTTTTCCTGCATGCGTCAGTTCGTCGGTCACCAACTGATCGATCGATGAAATGAATAGAACGTTGACTAAGTTTGTAAAATTTATAAGAAGAGCGTTGACCGGGTTTGAAATTTTTGTTTGCCTTGTATTGGATTAGCCTCTGATTGACATTTAGCCAACGTGCTTTGACTATTTGTAGGTTTCTAAATGATAAACCAAACTAATACACATGTTTTAAAGCATTAAATTTGCGTAACCCAGTAACATTTATTACTCAAGTTACATAGCTAATCTGCCAACCTTGGGTTTTGATTGGTGGTCGATTACCATTTACTCCAATCTTTAGTTATTCGTCAATTATCATCTGCATTAAAATCAATTTGATTGATTAATTAACATTAATCCTACCCTTGAACGGGTCTTAAATCATAATCTAATTGAGTCATACAAATTACTCATTTGAAAAATCATTCAATTCAATTAATTATAATTATGGTTTCGTCCACCCGGTTAACCATTAGTTAGATAGTTTAGTAGTTTACTTAGGCGGATGAATAGTTTAGGAGAGAAAGTAAGAAGAAAACTTAATAGCCTGTTTCAGAGAAGGGATTTTTAGAGAGAAAGGAAAGAAAATTACATTTTCTCTTGTTTTAGTAAAAAAAAAGAAAGAAAGGAAAGAAAATGAGAGAGAAATTTGGGACATTTTTTCCCCTCAATCCAATCTCTCCAAATCAGAAGGAAATGTGTTTTCTCTCCCTCTCACGTCTTGACTCTCGCACTAGACAACCTTCTCGCTCCCTCATGTCTCACGCTCTCGATACCATCTTCCCCTCACGCCTCTGGTTTCCCTCACACCTCTCGCCGCCGAAGCCCTAGCTGTCGCCTTCGATACCATCTTCCTCTTCCTCCGCTAGCCCGACAAGGAGCTCATCAACGCCTGCAACTCGTGGCGGCGTGGCTAGGCGACGCAGCCCACGCCGCATTCGCCCACAGCCTCGCCTCTCCCGCCGCCTTCATCTCCCCTTCCCCCACCGCCTCCCGAATCCACCTCCACCTCCAGCTCCGCATCCGCGCCCTCCTCTTTGACAAGCCTCCGCCGCCCTCTTCCTTCCAGCGGACGCTGCTGGAGATAGCCGCTGGAGAAGATGCCAAGCGGGAGAAGGGAAGTCGAAGCTGCAAACTGCAAAGCTCGTCGCCTCTCCCAGCAGTAATTTTTTATTTTCTTTTCTTCCCGATCCTGAAACAAGAGAAAAGAAAATGAAAGCTATTTTCCCGTCTTTTCATTTTCCCATTCTATCCTATTTTCTATTCCCTTTTGTTTTCTATCATTCCTCTGAAACAGGCTATAAGTATTAAACTCTTCATCTACTTTCCGCCTGAATCGGGCAAAAAGTTAAAATTATACCTTAATTTCACTAATTTAACCCCTCGCTTTTCACCATACCACTGTTTATCCTTGCTCGCTATGAGCTTTCCTTAATTACTTGTCCTCGTCGTCGTTGTTTGAGCTCACCGCCACAGTTCATTCTTATCGCCACTATTTGTCCTTGTTGCCAATACTCGTATTTAATATTTAATATTTAATAATTATATGATATTAATAGTATTTATGTAATAAAAGTATATTTATCAATCATTCAAACTTTATTTCTTATCAAATAAATACAAGAAAAAAAATTTATAATATATTTTATCTATCTATTTCTTTTTTATACTTTTTATTGGTCCAAGTTAATACAGTGTTAATGATGTAGCTTATATTATTTTTTTTGGCTTGCGTTCATGTTGGGGTCTCGCAAATCACTTCCTTTCAGTTGGGATTCGCTTGATTGGGTTTCTGATGTCTCGAAATTATATCGTCTTTTAGACCTATATTTATGTGTGAATCGAGACCTATTTTCATGCTTTTACATCTCTTTCCAGCTTATTTCATTAACTTTCTTCAGAAGCTTCACTACTTGTCGTGTTTGCTTAAATACAGGTCAATTCACTCACTTTTGGAGCTACATGGACGTACATTTACATATCTGAGTGAATCAGGAATCTCGACAAGAAGTTTAGTTGCAAACGGAAGTAACTTCAAGAATTACGGCTAAGGCTATAATCTACATCACGACCGTAATTCTCTGACAGGCTATACGAAGGACCCGTTTCTATACGAGCAAAGGCAGACGCGATCGTAAATTCTTCGACGATAACTTTTCGGATAAACACGCCCTCGACAAGAAAATTACGGGCATGGTCGTGGTTTGCCTCTCGACAGAAATCTCGCATCTGGCGCAAGAGTTTATCCGTAGCCGCCAGAATTTATTACCGGCCGTCGTGGATTAAATGAGCATTAATCGTCCGAAGGTTACGAGATTTAATGAGGCTGCAATTAATGCATTTCTGTTACAAGTCATAAATGCGGAGTTTATTTATTAACCATCAAGACTCATAATGGATGAGAATTAAGTTGAGAATTTGAAGAGTCATGCAATTAATGGATGGGATTTAATGCAGAATGTGAAGAGACACGCCATAATGAGGATTTAATCCAGAGTTTAATTCTGAATTTAATACGAAATGCGAAGAGGCACCAGGTTTTCTATATAAAGGACTCAAGATTACCGAATCAAGGGGAGTGCCCGGGAGGCGCCCAGAGGCCCAGGGAGCGCCCAGTCGGGGCTCCAGGGGAAGAGAGGAGGACTACGCTCGAGAGCTCAGAGTTCGGTGGCGACGAAGAACGCGAGTCATTTCAAGAAGAAGAAGGCGACTTCAAAGGAGGAGAGAAAGGAGTTTATTTAATTATTTTCTCATCTTTACTTCGTTTAGTCTTCTTTACGTGCTGATCGAAAGGCTTGTACTTGTCGTAACCATATATGTATTAGCGTAAAAACCTCAATCGGGATTTGGGCGTAACCCGTCTTTTTGATTTACAAGTCTTAATTAAGAATTGCTTTTGGATGTATCTTTCGAGGCTATTTGATCTTGGTTTGGTTCATTCGTGTTTATCGTTTCTTGGCCAGATCGGTTTTCACTTTAGTTGATTGTGGTAACAACTAAGAGGTGAATCACAATCAATGAATCCTCCTAGATCATTCCTGTGAGCTCTACTACTTGAAGACTTGATATTAACGAGAGTTGTAGAGACCACTTGGGGAATCTTCTTGTCCTATTTCAACACGATCTATTTATGCTTAGACCACCGTGAGAGTAGGAGACTAACTAAGTAGATCGTGTAGTTGTCCACCGCGAGAGTAGGAGACTAACTAAGTTGCTGAGTTGTGCACCCGAGAGGGGTATGGCTCAAGGAGACATGTCCTTGGTTTCCGAAAGATTTTCTAAGTAGTACTTTTCATTTTGCTTGTAGGTTGATTAACGTGGTGAACCCCGATTTTTCGATTTCTCTCATATCTGTAGGACCTTTATTTTATTGCACTTTTAGCTTAGTTTGTATCACCAACCGAGATTTTTAATTGCTTAGCTATCAAAGATTAGAAGATTTGGTACTTGACAACCCATCCCTGAGGGAACGATATCTTAAGTACTACATCGGTAAGCCGCGCGCTTGCGGATTTTGTGCTTCAGTTTCCTAAGAAGGAAAGAAAAAAAGAGAGAATGGAAAAATGGGAAGAAGGTAGAAATGGGAAGAAGGGAAAAAAATATCACACGTGCGATGCACGTGATTATCAAAAAAATTTGCAGCGGCACCTAGTAGAAGGAAAGAACGGCCGCGCGGAGGCGGGAGGTGACAAGCAAGCGGACGAACTGGAGAGCTTGCGGCGAGCGGGACAAGTAGCAGGCGGGCGAATTGGAGAGCTCGCGTATGAGCTCGCCTTGAGAGGGATGAGCTACGAGCGGACGAGTTGGAGAGCTTTGTGGACGAGCTTGCTGCGAGAGGTACGAGCGGCGAGCGGGAGAGGTCGTGAACAAGAGGGACGAGAGGCGAGCTCGCTATGAGCAAGATGAGTTCACAGGTGAGTGGAATGAGCTTGGGGGGAGCCGGCGAGCGGGACGAGCTCGCGGACTCGCAGACGGGAAGAATGGTTGGCGAGGAGGTTGTAGGTGGTGGACGAGCAACAAGCTGGAGAGCTCGCGGGGAGCGGGACGAGCTCGTGGACTTGCGGAAGGGCGGGAGAGCTCGCGGACTCGCGGTGAGCGGGAGAACTCACGGATGAGAGGGACGAGCGGTGGGCTTGATGTGAGCGGGACGAGCGGCAAGCTGGAGAGCTCACGGGCGATCGGGACAAGCTTGCGGACTTGCGGAAGGGAAGAATGGCCGGCGAGGAGGCGGGAGGTGGCGAGTGAGCATACGAGTGGGACTCGCGGCGAGCGGGAGAGCTCGCGGACGAGAGGGACAAGCGGCGAGCTTGATGTGAGCGGGACGAGCGGCGAGCTGGAGAGCTCGAGAGGAGCAGGAGAGTGGGGCAAGGTCGCAAACTCGTAGAAGGGAAAATTGGCCGGCGAGGATGCGGGAGGTGGCTAGCGAGCGGGAAAGCTCGCGGGGAGCGGGACGAGCTTGCGGACTCGGCAAAGGGAAGAATGGCCGGCGTAGAGGTGGGAGGTGGTGAGCAAGCGGACGAGCTCGCAGAGGTGGGAGGTGGCGAGCGAGCGGGACGAGCTCGTGGACTCGCAGAAGGGAAGAACGGCCGGTGCAGAGGCGGGACGGCGACGACGACTGCAGGTTGGGTAGGCAACATCAGGCTGGGTGGATGACAATAGGCTGGGCGGCGCGAGCTCTGTTGTCGGCATGTTGGACGAAGGGGCGAGGCAAGTGGATCTCCAGCGGCGAGCTCCATTGTCGTGAGGATAAAGCGAGAGGGCAACGGTGCCGTGGGACGACGACAGTGGGCTAGGCGGCGATGGCAAGCTAGGCGGGCACATTGGACGAAGGGACAAGGCGAAGAAGGGTGAGCTGCACATTTCCGCTCCATTCGAGCGGATGAGTTTGGGAGGAAAAAAAAATAAGTTTTGTCCTTCCACTTTTCTATCCCAACCAATCCATCTGTGTTCGGAAACAACAAAAACAATAGAAAAATTATAAATCCATTCGTTCTCTCCACTTTTCCGCTTTAGGAAACACAGCCTTGAGGACAGTGAATGGAGAAATGTTAGATGTTTTTTTTTTCATAAGCTCTTTTATTTTGTATAAGATATTTAGTTTCTTATAAGTCCACATGTGCATATTTACAGCCCAATTGCAATCATTAACTTGGCCCAAATATGACCCATCAAAAGCTGAATCGTGACCTATATATGCGTCCAACAACAGCTCAATTATGGCCCATTAACAGCCCAATAATAGCCAAATATTAGCCTGTAAACAGGCCAATTGCCACACATATATGAGCCCGTTAACAGCGCAAATATAGCATACATATGAGCCCGTTAATAGCCCAATTGTGGGCCATATTAGAGCCCAATTATTATATGAGCCTATTAACAGCCCAGTTGTGACCCATACAGAAGCCTCTTAGCAACCCAAATGCAGCCTAAATATGTTATTGTTGGCCTAAGCATAAGCTCATCTGAACCGCAGCCCAAAACTCATCCCATTACCGGCCCATCGACTAAATTCAATGCAGGCCCATTAAGACGTAACTACATGAAATAATGAGCCCAACACACATTAACATGAAAAGTAAACAGATCCAATTAATCCTAAAACAATTGCGAACCCATCAACGGCCCAACTGTCCCTTGAGCGTAACGTCCGAGAACGAGCCATACTAGACCTCCACGTGTCAGTACGATTCGTAGCCTCTACCCTCGGCGGTTATGAAAAGGAAGTTGTCATCTAATCTCGCTTTCTAGTTACACCTTCGCAAAGGATCAAGAAAGTGGTACAGACGAGAAGAGAGCAAAAAAGGCGAAGAGAGAGGGTTTGAGGGGCAAATCCTGCAATGGCAGAGCACGACGAGAGGCTGATAGAGCAGATAAAGGAGAAGTTCCACAATGATGATGGCTCTTCCTAGTCAATCGATTTCGATGACGATAAGTTGAAGGTGTCGGCGTAGCGGAGGCCCCAAAGCCAAGATCTACTGCCTCTTCGGCCGAGAGAAACCGGTCCACGAGATTTTGGGCGGCGAAAAGAGTATGATCCTTGTAGATATTTGTTTTCCTTGTTTCCGGTCTCATTATGATAATTGTAGTTTAAACTAGTTAATATTTGAAGCTGTGTTTAGCTGATATGCTTTAGATCAGTTGCAGTGTAACCTTCTGACATGTAGTGTTGCGTTTATCTTAGATCTACTGAATTATGTTGCTAATTTGTATTTGAGGTATAGGCATGAATCTTTTTGGGGTTTGCATTCACTTCTTTAAAATAGGAAAGAAAACCTTACTACCTTCAGATTTCAAAATCGTAACTATTTGTAATAGATCACGAGTTGATCGTTATGGAATAACCCAACGCGCATGTTGATGTGTCTTATCATTTCAAGATTTCCTCTAGAATTAATTTGCATCTTGGGATGAGGCGATAAACCCCTATATGAGATGGAATTCTTGAGATTAATTCATTAGTGGTTTGCCTTATTCATGGTTGAGCTGTCTGTGTAATGTGTATCCATAAATGGTCTGTTCAAACTAGCTGTTTTTAACTTTATATTCCTCATTTATTTTCAGCAGCTGACATTTTTCTTTACAAGAACAAGAAAGCCTCAGTAGTTTTGCTTGGTGCAGCGACGACTGTGTGGATCCTCTTCAAGTTGTTGGAGTATCATTTACTAACTCTGGCCTGCCACTGTCTTATATTTTCTCTTGCTATCCTTTTCCTCTGGTCCAAGGCTCCTACCTTCATCAACAAGTAGGGTCCATATTACTAGTATTGTGTCTTCTGATCAAATTGATCAGATAGAACTTTCTCATTGTTCATTGTAGATCTCCTCCTCACATTCCTGAGGTAAGCATTCCCAAAATCTGGCAGTGAACATTGCTGTGAGAAACAAGATCAACAAGGGTTTTGCTGTTCTAAGGGAAATTGCAATCGGGTATGCTTCAAAATATTTAAGGGAATAGATTCAGGACTCGTTTTAGTTGACATGGTCATGAGTAGTTCGTTTGTTCAGGTGATTGCTGGATTCTGGATTCTTTCAACTATTGAAAGCTGTTGCAACTTTTTGACATTGTTTTATGCAGGTAAATGTGCTTCACTTTTTTTTTTATAGAGAGTTCAAAGCACCTTTGCTATTGTTCCTGATAATAATTCCTTTTTCTTGTTAAAGCTTTTGTTGTGCTTCATACAAGTATGAAGACCAAGTTGATGCACTTGCCGAAAAGGCAACAGGGGATTTCAAGAAGAACCATGCAGTGCCTCATGCCAAGTATTTGAGCAAGTTACCTATAGGGGCATTGAAAGACAAAACTCCAGTAGGCAAAAAGGTACCCTATGAAACCAATGGTCTTGACAGTTTGATAGCTATGATTTCTGTGGTGACTGCCTTATTTTGCTTAAATTGCACTGTTGTCATGAATAACATATTTGACTTGATTCCTAGTGTGGGGGTTGGAATGGTTCTGTATTGATAGTGTTTCCTAGAACGTTTGCATATATGCTCCGAGTGTGAGAATCTATTTGAATATTGTTTCTGCTTAAAATTTGATCCCTAGTCTATTCTGTGGCAAATAGACATGAAACAATAGGGATTGTAGAGCATGTTAGATTTAGAATGATGAGTTTATTATCTTTGAAGTTTTTGTAACCAACTATACATTGCAAAAAAATTGAACCAAGTTTGAAGCATGGTCAAATATCAATGATACATCTTTCAATTTCTTATGCATTTTTTCTCCACTAAAGTTACTTCTTTTCTTTTATTTGCAATGTTATTTTCTTAGAGATAATCCTTACTAGATTACAGAGTTCTATTTTGCATCGATACTTAATCTGCCCATTTTAGCTAACATAATACTAGAATGATGGCTATTTTTCAAATAACTCATGATATTGAAACTGTCAATGGAAAAATGAGGGTAGTTGTCTTGTACTTCATTAACTCTATCCCCCTAAAGTTACTTTCATGAAATGATTGATGGATCATGGATGAAGTACAGCAGTGATATCCTCATTTTGCCATGATCCTGGAACATCATTTAGATTTTTTAGTTTCATTGATGTCATGGAAAAATTTTTTGATCTATTATTCCTTTTGTTTTGGAATGTTGTTTAGGATGTGATACTGCCTCTTGTATCTTTCAATGATAAGGTTATTATGATCTGCAGTTGCTCCAATTTTTAGTTGAAGCGGATATTAATTGATCTGACCGTCAAGTGCAAAAAAAAAGAAAACTTAAACTTAGTGTTTCCAATGTGTAAAAATGTGTGAAATATATCTGCATACGCATGACATTGCTGCTTTGGTGGAGGAATTTCCCTTGCTTATTAGTGTATGACTTCTCAGAAGCCATATAGTTAATCTGTGCATGTTTATTAGTCTTTCTTTTGTCTGACCTGTAAGTCACATTTAACTTCATTCTTGATATCCATATTTTTCTTACCATGTTCAGAATGCATGTTATTCTTAGTACACTGTTTATTTGCACTTAATCTATGATTGCAAAATAGGTAGTTCATTCAATTAACCATTAAATAATGTATATTTCTATCACTTTTATGTTTTAAATTACTTTGACTTCTGTTACATAAAAAATGATTTGAATACATTATATTTGACTATTATTTCCAATGATATATAATTAGTAATTAAAGTTTCCAAAATATTTAATGTATTAAACTTCTATGTAATTTTGGCATATTTGATAAGTATTTTAGGAGATTGGGCATTTGGTATCAAAGAACTCCTCCTAAGACTCTTTAACTTCATGGCATAGATGAAAGAATGAAGAAAACACTTAGTGGACAAAGAGTTATATCTATAATTTTGAGTTGCTACAATGAGTTAAGGAAATCAATAAATTTTAGAGTTTTAGCGTTGAAAAAATGCTGCAGCTACAGTCTCGGGTAGGACTTCTGGAAATATTTAGCTTTGGTTGTAGTTGATAAAGCAGTATAGTGTGTAGGCTAAAAATGTAGTGATGTGTTCATAATGCAGCAAAAAATAGAAATTTAAGTTAAATTGCAGAGTCCATGCTATAAACTAAAAAACGAAATGTGCAGGAAATAAAATTTAAAAATAAAAAAAACTTAAATCTAAATGTAATGGTTTACTATATGCAAACTCATATATATAATTTTGCTCATAGATTAAGAAACATGAAGAAACTACTAAGGTTAGATCATACATTAAATGCACATTTAATTCAAGACATGAACAAATTATTTATATATGAACTAAGAAATATGAAGCAACTAGTCAAAAGTCTAAACTACTAAGATTTTAGGAAAGGAGATTGATATTGCATTCAAAACTTGGGGCTTCTACAGTCAACAAAGCCTACATGATAGGTTATAGACACATGAAATAATCATAGCTATAGATATGAAGACAATCATGGCTGCAATTACTAAATCATGATAAACTAACCATTGCCTTTATACACCTATCTTGTGAGATATGCATTTGCGGAAGATAAAGAAAAAGGAGTAATAGTATTGAGGAAGAACAACAAACAATGTTGGAAAGAAGTTTAATTTGGTATTTGAGGAAGATAAAAAAAAGGTGAATAAGAAGATGAAGTTGAAGACGAAGACGAATAGCAAGAAGTCAAAAACAAAGATGAAGATGAAGATGAAAATGGAAAAAGATGAAGACAAAAGACGATAACAATGAAGAAGAAGAATGAAAAAGAAAGAAAACAAAGAAAAAGAAGAAGACGACAAAGACAAAGATAGAAGAAGAAGACGGAAGATGGAAAAAGAAGAAGAGACGAGAAAGACGAAATTGAAGACGAAGATGAAGAAGAAGCCAGGCAAGATGATGGAAGACAAAGTAGAAAATGATGAAGATGAAGATAGAAGGAGATGGAAAACAATGAAGACGAAGAAGAAGAAAAAGATGGAAGATGACAAAGACAAAGACAAAGATAGAAGACAATAAAGATGAAGAAGAAAAAAAAGATGGATGAAGACAAAGACGAAGATGAAGGATGATGATGAAGATAGAAGAAGACAGAAGACGATGAAGAATACATGAGAAAGAAAAAATTGAAAATGAAGACAAAGATAAAGAAGATGATGGAATATGAAAAGGAAGATATAAGAAGACAAAAGACGAAGCTGATAATGACAAAGAAGAAGAAAATGAAGATACAAACGAAGAAGAAGATAAAGATAGAAGATGATGAAAAGGGTGAAGATAGACAAAAATGATAGATGATGACAAAGATGGAAAACATAACAAAGACGTGGGACGATGACAAAGATAGAAGAAGATAGAGGATGACAAAGAAGACATGAGGAAGATAGAAGACGAAAATAAAGAAGATGACAAAGTTAAAAGATGATGGAAGACGAAGAGGAAGACATAAGAAGATGAAAGATGAAGATGAAGATAAAGAAGATGACGAAGAGAGAAAAAGACAAGAGAAACACACATTTACATAGCAATTAAAATATTAGCACAATATATTCATACCTTAGAAAGGATTTTACAAACGGACTGGAAGAAAACTAGAAAGCTATCACTTTCTAACAATCTCTCATGTTTCACATACAAGCCCCTCTATCTCTACAACACACACAAGCACATATATTTATAGACACCATGAGCCTCTCCATTATTGAGTACAAATAATACTGGTTTGTAGGAGCTGCCTAGGCATGTGCTGGCATCGCACTCCTTTCAACAAAGTGACAAATAAAAGACCAATAATGAAAAAAAAATCTTTACTATGGACCATCAATAATATAAGCATCTGGACTATTATTAAAGTCTCCACTCTCCACTATTGTTATTACACTATTGTTCAATAGTACTAGCCAATAATGCTGCGAATCTAAATTGGTGGTAGCAACAACATCTTTAATAAGATTGTCATTTGTCTTAGTCATCCATAATATCATCTAAGACGTTATCTTCTTCGTCTCTGATCAAAAGTCTTCCATAGTCACGAATACTTCTTGCTAATTGTTCATAATGAACTGATTTGAAATGGTCTCTAAGACCAGGTTATGTGCAAAAATGAGAGAAAAAAAGGAACATATAGACTAACTACATGTTCATTCTTTACATATATTTTGACAATTTTATCTTCCGTTACCAAAATTGGCTTATATAAAGGATGTGTCTTGCAAGAACATAATGTCTCCATAAGAGCAATTTCTCTTATAGAGAATTTTCTTGAGTTTTAGTTATTTCTTCAATGAGATCATGTAACCAGAAATCCGGTACATAAACTTTTTGAATTTTGATTAATATATGATGTTTTGCATTAACCGGATATCCTTGTACCATTTGGGACAAGAATAAACATCAATATTTAGGAAGCCATTGAGCCTCACTTTGTTGTAAATTTCCTAGATACAATAGCGGATCTACCAGGGAAATCCTGATAGTTTTGATACTTGTCTTTAGTCTGAAATAATCAACTTATCCAAGAAGTCATTTCTGAATATATTGATTAAATAGAATTCTTTGTCTTCTAAATATGAATATATACTTGTCAAACATAAACTTTCCTTCTCCTTAGGAAGTGTGCACTATACACCGACTACTCATGTCGGTCGTATATGCTTATGTCTTTTGGCGTTGGCCAAAACATAGTTTATTCTTGACTTGAATCTTTTAATAAACTCTTATAAAGGGGTAACTTTCACAATGGATGGCATGTATTTGTTACATCACTGCGCCATCCCTTTTACCTTTGACATCACTGCAAAGCATGGTGGGTGCCCTTGCCTAGTTCCCGGCGCTTGCAAAAGCCCTATTCAACTGCTCCTATCCTTTTTCCTCAATAGGATGATGCAGATAATTACCTCTTGTGCATGCTTCGGCAAGAACAAGAGGACTTATTACATACCACAAATTGGGATGATAATTATCTTATTGATCTCCCTAGTGAAAAAATTGAATTAGGAAATTCTAACGTGGATGACTTGATTCGAATATTAGAAAAAGACTAAATTTTTGGTTCAAATCCCCAAGCTCATTAGGCTAAAAATAATTTTTTTTGTACTCTGAAAATCAAAGATCCTAGTTTTTGGATATTAAATAAAAAGATCACAGCAACAAATGAAAATCTTGCTAAAACTCAGTGTCATAAGGAGAACCACTTCTCCTCATAGATCTTCAGCATTCATTGTGAATAAACACAGTGAACAAGTATGGGGTAAAACAAGAATAGTTTGTTATTATCGTCGCCTCAATGATAATAATGGAAACAACAGTTATGACATTCCAGATAAAACAGAATTAATGAATTCTATACAAGTAGACATTGTCTTCTCAAAATTTGCCTATAAATCTGGCTTTTGGCAAATTTGGATGGCAATACCATGGACAACTTTTACATATCCACACGAAAGCTTCGAATGGCTAGTTATGCCTTTTGGATTAAAAACTACAGTAGTAGTATTCCAACGTAAAATGGATATGGTTTTTAAACCATATCAAGATTTTGTCTGTGTCAATATTGATGACATATTAGTACAACATAAAATGGCTAGTTATGCCTTTCGAATTAAAAACAGCACCAGCAGTATTCCAACGTAAAATGGATATGGTTTTTAAATCATATCAATATTTTGTCTGTGTCAATATTGATGACTTATTAGTACACAGCAAAAATAAAAAAGAATATACAAGTCATTTAAAACTTATATTATAAAAATTTTATACCAATGGGATTATTGTCTTTGGACAAAAGTCTTAGTTTTATAAAAAAATAAATTTAATATTTGGGTGTGGAGATTGGTAATGGCACTATCAATTTCCAACCACATATTTCAATCAAGATAAAAACCTTGGCAGTAACATACACTAAGAGTTTACAACAATTCTTAGGTCTGATTAATTATGCTAGGCCTTTCTTCCAAGACTTACATAAATTGAGTGACCCAATATACTCTAAATTAAGTCTTACTGGAGTTAAGAAGTTTAATTCTGAAGATTATAAACAAATTGACAAAATACAGCATTTAGTAAAAACTAAAAACTCTACCTTTGCTTAAATTTCCATTAGATAATAATTATTTAATTATCCAAACAGATGGTTGTAAGCACGGATGGGGAGCAATGCTCAAAACCACACAAATATGCTTTTGACGAATCTCTATGTAGATATGCTTCTCTGAAATTAAAATAAAAAAAAGAATGTTCTTAGTAGTATTGATCAAGAAATCTTAGCTATGTGTTACGGCTTAGATGTTTTTTGATTATTCCTTTTAAATAAAAAAATATTCGTAAGAACTGACTGTGAAGCCATATTTAAGTTCTTTAAAATCAAAAATGAGGAAAGAATTTCTCAAAAAAGATGGTTATCATTTATTGATTATTGCATTAATAATGCCCATAAAATTACCTCTGAGCATATCAAAGGAAAAAAAATGTTATTTCTATCATTTTATCATATCTTTTAGTAAGACTAGATGAAAACTCATAAAGTTTTGCAGGTTAAAATGGCTGCTTCCTCCT
Source organism: Costus lasius (assembly GCA_027563935.2). NCBI lineage: Eukaryota > Viridiplantae > Streptophyta > Magnoliopsida > Zingiberales > Costaceae > Costus > Costus lasius. The sequence goes on along the minus strand of CM050448.1, from coordinate 16,461,769 downwards.
CCAAAAAGAAAGCAACTAAATAAAGTGGACCTGCTCCACTAGCAATGATGATTGAAGAAGTGTCTGCTTATAGTGCTTATAGTCAAAAATTAGCAGAGCCAGCTCCAAAAGCAGAGATCCATTTATTTCGGATGCCTAAGCAATTTTCTACCCTATCAATTCAAGATCACATGATTCTAGTTCTGTTATGGAAGGATCACCACGAGCCAGGATTTCTAAGTGGAATGAATACACTGGCTGCACATTTACAAGCTCTACGATACATGCATAAAACGCTTCCGCCAACACTGCCAAAAGAAAAACTAGAACCACAGACGCTCCAAGCATATATTACTAAAGAGGTAAAAATTACAAGCCTTAAAAAAGAACTAAATGCTTTAACAAAGACTCTCTGTCCAGACCCTCCAAAGTCAGAAGGCAATTCTAGAAGAACAGCTCAGGCTTTTTAATAAAGCTTAGGAAAAAGAACTTGAGATACAGTGGACACAAACAAGATCAAAGATTCCACCACCTTTGACTCCAGTCAAACAATAAATTTATGAAATGTTGAAAGCTACCAGACATCAACAATTCATAACAATCGCCCAACAACTAAGGCATATGGCCTTAGGGGAAATCACCATACCAAAGGAACTTTATTTGACTATGACCTCTCTTCATACAAATGAGGCTCATCCCAATGAGTCGTATTGTTAGTGTCATAAAGGTTTTTCTATTGTCAAAACCTCCATAGACACATAACAGTGGAGAGATTGCAGAATCTAAGACACTCCAGTGTCTCTAATTGACTTATTTCACTATAGGTTGATAGATCGGATAGTCTTAACCAAAGAACAGTTACCTAAGCTATCAGGGTTTCCTTGGAAACTGAAGTATTGCCTTGATTGGATCTATAAAACTAAAACTTTCAATGGGTTCTTAGATCTTGACATATGTTCATGCCCCCATAGTTTTTGGGGTATCCCACATATGCAAAACATCAAATCCCCAAAAAAATTTACGAAAACTACATCCCAGATTTTTGGGATCAAAATTTTGAAGAAGTTTGATAGACTACAGAGACCCCATCAGAACTACAGCTAAACTTATGGCAGAGTCTCTGTCTAGCAGATGAAAGCAGACCTTTCTATAAACCTTGTCTAGTAATAAGATAAAACAGTCAAGATATATGTTGAAGAAGACCAAGATAGTTTCTTTGTCCCGTTTACTTCTCATTTTTGTAGTGATTCTGGTTTAGGGGATCATTTTAAATCTATTAAAAATGAACGGCTCGCAAAAAGCATGCGAGACTCCACTATCGAGCAACTTTATGTGAGCTGTTATCACAAAACAACATATTCTCTCTGTTCATCTCCAGTAATAAGCACCAAAGACCAAAGTAACTTTGTTGAAAGAAGCGTGATGCCTACTCATCATGCCATGCGGCTTCCACAAACTTCTTTGTCTCTTATGATGCTTTTAAGATGCTCTATTATTGGTCCTCTATTAGTGTGCTTTTAAAGATGCTCTATTATTGGGCATCTAATAGTGTGTACTCTTTAGGTCTATAAATAGACAGAGTGTAAGATGTAAGAATGTATCCTTTGCCTTCAAGACTAGTGTGCGAGTGTGCGAGCTTTCAGCTTTCCTTCTGTAAGTCTTATGTTTGATTAATAAGAACCTTGTTGTAGTTAGTTGCTTACTTTTCTTCTTGTACCCCCTCTCTTTTTGGTATCAAAGGCTTATATACTCATTAGATTGAACGGGAACGAGTATGGGTGATGTATGTTATTTTTACCGGGTTTAAAGTCTTATTTATATCCTCTTTTAAGGCTTAAGTCTTGCATATATGCTATTATTTTGCATCTTTTTCCATTAAGTTCAGAATCTTCACTATTTTTCCATTGTTTGTGAAATACAGGTTATTTCTCTCTATTTTCAACAATATTTTGAAGATTTGAAGTTATGGAAAGGTTCAAGACATTGTAAGCATCATAAGGAAAATTTTGAAAATTTTTGGAGTTATGGATGCTCATCACGACCGTGATCAACTCGGCGTCAACACCATGTATCAGCGCCCTCGTCACGGCTCAGAGAACGGGCGTGTTCACCCGTCAGCGTCTTGATCATGGCCTGGCCGTGATGACCATCACGGCCGTGATGGTTATTTCACCGAAAGTTCAGCCGAGTTCATCACCGGCAGCATCACGGGCGTGATGAGTATTTCTGGATTTTGCAGACTCATCACGGCATGCCCGTGTCGATCATCACGGCTGTGCCATCTTCGATGCTGGGTTGAGGACTCATCACGGCTTAGCCGTGACAGCGATCACGCCCGTGATCATTTCCGCAGATTGCGACCCTTCGTCTTTTTTTCATCAAATTCGACCCTCCAAATGCCAGGAAATTGGGGGAAACGCCCAATCTACCTTCCTAATCGCCCAAAGCTTCGATTGAAGTATAAAATTAAGAATTTTGGGTGGTTACGGGGTTGAATTTTCAAAGAACGCAACAAGGGCGAAAAGAGGGCAATTTTCTGCATTCTTGGGCTTGATTCGAAGGATTTCTTTAGGGCTATCGAGAGAAGACCAAAGATCTATCGTCTCTTACCTCAGATTTGTGATTTTCCTTCTTTTTGAATTCATTTGCTTGGGTTTTTATTGTTAAACAATGTATTTTCTAGAGTAAAACCCTAGTTCGGAACTCGGGCGTAGCCCGTTGAACATATTTCCTCATATAAAACATTTCTAATGAATCTCAATGTATTTATTAAGTAATTTGACTTATTTAAATGAGTTACACTTATTGTGTATGATTGTTGTGTACAGACATTTATATGTGTTAAGTGTTATGAGAAGTACCGAGAGGTGAATCGTAACGCTCAATCGTTCTCATTTAAACTTGTGACTAGAATTACGAGAGTCGTTCGACGTCACTCGAGGATTCACGGTCTTTCATAGATCCCAATGGGTCTCTTAGGTTAATTTTGCTACGAGAGTAGGAAATTAGCTTATGCTAGACACCGGATTACACTTCGAGAGAAGGTAATCCGTACCATAGGAAAGATCGCCTTAAGTTATTTACTGTCGGATTGAGCTTCGAGAGAAGGAGATCCATTTGTTTTAATTTAATTAGATTCAATGTTTTACGTTTAATTAATTCAACGCGGTGAAATCTAGAGTTCCGAACACTTTTTAAACTGTAGTCTTCCCTTAAAGTCGTTGACTTCTTGGTTCGATAATTTAGATAATTTAGTTTTAGAGTAATTCTTTTGTTTTGAGTCTGAACCATCTAGCTTTCAATGACACTAAAGGTCGGTACTTGACACCTACTCCCTGTGGGAACGATATTATTTACTACTTCGATAGACCGTGCACTTGCGGGACCTATCAAGGTTTTGGCGCCGTTGCCGGGGAGCAAGGCGTATTCAATATCGATTAACGGTTGAGTTGATAGACTAGATACTTTTTGTTTTTATTTTCCTTTTTGTTTTCATTTTAGTTCATTTGTTTATATTCTTATCTTTTTTCTTTCTTCAAGTTTGTATTATTCTCTGGTCTACTAACCCTGTGCATGCCAAGAACTATTAGAACAAGTCAGCTAGTGTCAGAAGATCCCGAAATCGAAAGGACCCTCCGAGCTCAGAGGAAAATTCAGGATCAACAGCTTGAGGAAGCCCATCCAAACCTGCCATCTGCAATGGACCAGAATCGCTCACTATGAGATTTTGTTGCACCTAATGTACAGGGCCTGCACTCTAGCATTGCTCGACCGGCGGTTGAAGCAAATAACTTTGAGATTAAGTCGGCCCTTGTGCATATGGTTCAACAGAACCAATTCAGTGGTTCACCGCAGGATGACCCTAATTTACATTTATCAATTTTTCTAGAATACTGTGATACCCTTAAAATTAATTGGGTAACATCTGATGTTATACATTTACGTCTTTTTCCCTTCTCTCTTAGGGACCGCGCGTGCGCATGGCTACAGTCTCTTCCTCAAGGCTCCATCACGACATGGGATCAACTTTCTCATGTGTTCCTCTCCAAATATTTCCCACCGAGCAAGACGGCTCAGTTGAGGAACCAGATAACCAATTTCAGCCAGAGGGAAGGCGAGTCGCTCTATGAAGCATGAGACCATTTTAAGGAGTTGCTGCGAATGTGCCCACACCACGGGCTTGAAAAATGGGTACTCGTGCATACTTTTTATAATGGTCTTTTATATAATACTCGTCTGTCTGTAGATGCAGCCGTGGGCGGAGCGCTAATGAACAAGAACATATACGATGCCATGAATTTGATCGAGGACATGCCTCTAAATCATTACCAATAGACGAGCGAGAGAAACGTCCCGGTAAGAGGAGGAGGTAAGTATGATCTTGACATGCTCAGTTCATTGGCGGCAAAAGGTTGACTCCTTGTTGCACCAACTTACTTCTTTGAACTTTCATGCATCGTCTGTTAATTCTATTACATGTGAAGTTTGTGGAAACTTAGGACACGGTGCTACTAACTGTCAGATTATGGCTTCTTCTTCTTCTTATTTGTCTTTAGACCAGGTTAATGCTATACAACAAGATCAGAGGAACCAGAATGACCCATTCTCAGGCACATACAAGCCCGGGTGGAGGAATCATCCGAACTTCTCCTACCGGAACACTCAGAACCAAGCCAACCCACCGAACTTCAACAATCAAGCTCCACAGAGAAATTCTAGCAATCAGTTCTCTCATCCTCAATTCAGGCAACCACCCGGATTTCAACACAGGCAGTTCAATCAGGCTCAGAAATCCATTTTAGAGTTACTGCTAGATAATTTCATCAATACTCAGTCCAAGTGAAATGAGGGTGTTGATGAGTCTATTCGGCAGTTAAATTCCAAAGTGGACTCCCTGATTACTCACTCGAAGACACTTGAGAACCAGATTGCTCAACAAGCTGCTTCAACCTCTAGGCCATTAGGGAAGCTTCCTTCTCAACCCGAGGTAAATCCAAGGGAGCACTGCAACGCGATTCTAACATGCAGTGGCACCCAATTGAAGGATCCCCAGATGTCACCTAGAGGTTATTTTGATGGAGAGTCAGATGTTGATAACGCAGATGCATCGTATTCAGAGAAAATACCCATGAAGTTAGAGGTCCCACAAGAACCGGTCTTTATTGCTTCACCACCTCACACCCCATCTGTCTCCTGTCCTCGGATGTTGGCCACCGCATTGATGGGACAGTACAGCTCACTTATGCCTGTGAAGCTCCAAGACCCTGACGGTTTTTCTATCTCTTGTAGTATCAGCAATTTTTCTATAGAGAGAGAGCTCTGTGATTTGGGGGCCAGTGTGAGTATCATGCCTCTCTCCTTGTTCAAAAGTTTGGACTTGGGAGGCCTGGAACCTACACCCATAGCTCTTCAGCTCGCGGATGGCTCTATACATCGCCCCGTGGGAATAGTCGAGGACGTGCCGATTAAAGTCGGAGAACTTTTTGTCCCTGTTGACTTTGTAGTTTTGGATATGTCAGAAAATTCAAGACTACCTCTTATTTTGGGCCGCCCTTTCCTAGCTACCACCGGGGCAGTTATAGATGTCAAGACAGGGAAGCTATCTCTACACTTTTGTGATACTATTTTAGACTTTTATCTTTCTGTTGATATGCCAGATCTTTCTATTTCAGGCTCATGCTATAACGTAGAGACAGTACCTGCGCTTACGAAGTGTTCAAAGGCTAAGTGGGATTGTCTTGCATCCCACTTTTGCACAGACATGGCCGCATGTGCTTCACATATAAGGGATGAATGGACCACTATGGATGACTTATTTGATACGGACCCTGATTTTGGTTGCACTGTGATTTTTTATGATGGGGTTAAAGAGGGACATTTATTATTTTTCAGAAAGACAGACAGTGAACTTAAAAACATTTTTATTTTGCATGATTTTAAGACATTGACCTATGTACACCTATTATTACTGTTGCTTATCTCAATAGATGTTACTTTTAGGCGAAGAAGAAAGGGGCGTTTACCTGCCATCTCTTTGGCCTCTAATCCACTAGATGTGCCATGATTGAGCACAGACATTGGTCTAGCTGCTGACCTTAAACCAGCGCTTCATGGAAGGCACCCCATGGCTTTATCTTATGTGTTGTGTTGTCTGGACCACTTGATGTTTCTTATTGTTGTGAAAACTGTCCTTTTTGTTTGTTATCTCTATCTTGATACTTTTTGTGTTATTCCATGGCATTATTTTTATGATTTTATATACTGAATAGCCTCTTACTGATTGTGGGAATTTTGTGGTAATTTTTTAGGAATTTTTCTACGTCGCCGTCATGAACACGGCCTAGCCATCACGGCCGTGATTGCTTCGTCGCAGGAAAAGGATGTAGGCCATATCTGACATGGGCAGGCCGTGTTACTCATCACGGCCGTGATCGGGAGCGGATGATTTGCAGCGGACTGGTCACTGCTTGGCCGTGTTCTCCGTCACGGGCGTGCTTCCTTTCGCTCCGTCTTGACGCGCTCAACACGGCCGGGCTGTGTCACCCATCACGCCCGTGTTCATGACTTTGACCCAGTCCAACCCGTGGTCTATAAGGGGCGCGGCGGCGGAATTTAGGGTTCACACCCTGTTCCAGCGTCGCCGCCGCCTTCTTCCCTACTTTTCGGCCCCGAGATTTTCCGGCATTTGTCTCCGTCGCCGTCCGAAGCATCCTTGCCCCTTTCCGGCGCTCCTCGACAAGTAGATCTGGTTTTCTAGGAGTATTTCCTCACTTCGCCGGATTTCGCCGCCAGCTGCTCTTTTCCGCCAGATCTCGCCTCCGACGGAGTTTTCCGCCTCCCTACTTCTCGCCGCCAGTCCTCCGGACCTTCCAGCACTTTCAGCCTTCCAAATCTTGGCATCTTTCGCCTCAGCTCTCAGTTTCGTTCCAGCACCGCCGCCGGCAGTTTTTCGTCGCCACCACCGGTTTTTCTTCACTGCTACTGCAGGCCGTTCACCTTCCACTACCAGATCTCCAGATCTAGAGCTGCCACTTCGCCGGACGCAGCTCTTCTCCGGTCAGCGCCGCCACTTCGCCGAATTTCGCTGCCGGCCACCCTCCACAGCTCTTCTCTGCTATTCTTCTGCAGCCATCTCCATCATGTCGACCTGTATGAAGGCGATGGCACGCAAGTCCACCCCAAGCGACCCGTTGAGGCGCCGGAACCCAACGCACATGGCGTTCTCTTCCGCAATGCCGCACAGAAGGCGCGCTATGCTCTTTTGGAGTCCCGGCGGATTATCAACACCCGTTATCTTGACCGGCCCACCCTTGCGACGCTTGGGCTCCACGATGATGTTCTGTGGATGTTTCAGCAGATTGGATGGGGAGAGTTCTTCCGGACGGCCCAGCCGACTTATGTGCCGCTTACCCTGGAGTTCCTGTCATCCCTTGAGGTCGACGTGAACCTTCACGACGGCAAAGATGACGGCACTGTTTCTTTTCGGCTAGCCAGCCAGGATCATCGTCTCACCTTGTCCCAGATCAATCAGATTTTCAGTTTCCCTGAAGATGACACTCGCCTACCTCTCGATCAGTATAATGAGCAGGCTTTTTGGGAGGCTATCACTGACGAGCGCCCTTATGTCTCCCGGACGGCGCGGGCGAGTCATGTCAACAACCCGTGTTTCCGCTATGTTCATCGGGTGCTAGCGCACACCATATTCGCACGCGGGGAGAGTGATGGTCTTGTGCGCCAGACAGAGCTCCTATTTCTCTGGGCGATGGTACACTCTTGCAAGTTAAATACTGTATTCTATTTAATTAAACAATTGTAGAAGTTGGCCCGCGCACAGAAGGGAGTTGTTGCCTTTGGGGGCCTTATCACTCCGATTGCTTTGTCCCTGGGCGTTGATCCCTATGGAGTGGAGCAGGCGCGGGGTAGTTCGCGCATTGACATGGAGTCGTGCCAGGCTATGAAGATGATCACCCGTGAGGGTGACGCCTTCAGCCTCCTCTTTCGTGGGAGAGACTTCACGCTGCTTCTACCGAACCCCGCGCGTACCTCCATCCGCGAGAGGCGGAACTGGCATATGCTCCCGGTACCAGATGATGATGTCCTCATGGACACAGCACCGCCCTCTCCTTCCTTCCGGCCCTTTCAACATGCCGCGCCGTCGTCTTCAGCCTCTACCGCGAATGCATATGCTAATATCGAAACTTATTTGAAGATCATTCGCGACGCTCAGCATGCGACAAGCCTGGAGATTCGAGATGTTCTGAGTCACCTTGGGACGATCGAGGAGGAGCAGGCTCGTCAGGGGCTGGTACAGGTGGAGCATACTCGTGCCATTCAGGAAATGGAGCGCATCCTCAATACCAAGCGCTGGTGATCTCCAGCTGTCTTCTGCCCTGCGACTGCTATCTTTCTGCTACTTTTCTTACTTTAGTAAGTTGCTTCCTTTTCTTACTATCTTGTACTTTTTACTGCATAGGAGACTATGCAGTTCTTTTGCCGTGGGTAGAGGGTTTTTCTCTTTTTTGTTAGTGATTTTGTTTTTAAGTTCCGTTCATGTACTTTTTATTCTGATGGTTTGTTTCGTTATGATGGTTAGTTTCTATATGCACCGAGATTTATGCTGACTACTCCTGTGTTTTACTTCATGCACATGCCAACGACTTAAGTCTGTGATAGTGTCACTATCTTGTCCTCGGTTCTTATGCTGTCTTGCATCATGATGAGTATATGGATGGTATGTGTGTCTTGAGTTCAATGAATGGAATTCTGACTATGACTGTTATTATGCTTATGACTTGTGGTTCTAGATTGTTATTGAGTATGTCTTTCTGTGTATGCTTAATATTTCACTGGTTGATCCCTAGCTTCTGAATTTAGTTCATACATGACATTATGATTTTGAAGATTCATTATTATATATTCCTTGTTGACAGTTATTCAATTTGTAAAACAAAAAAAAAGAGGAAAAAATAAAAGGGGGCAGTGGTACCGAAGTGAGGATGAATCCAAAGGTTTCATCTAACTTGGCACTGTCGACATGTTTATCTAAAAAAAAAAGAGAGAATAAAAACGGGGGTCAGTAAAAAATGGGGTTGGGAAAGGTGAACAACTCCACTTTCTTCTACTTTAGGGTGAAGAAATGAGTTTGTGTATATTATGTGGTGTACACACTTTGAGTTTGCTTGTTAACTAAGTACCGGGGGTGCATTCATCACAAATGTTTGTCCTTCGCGTGACGAGGTGGCAGGTTCATTCAGAGAAGTAACTTGAGCTAACCGAGTAGAATTTAATGATGACCTTATAGAAAATATTGTGCAACTAGGCTTGATTGGCTGTCTTTTAAGGATTTGATGATTTTGGATATTCTTGACATAGCGTTGGTGTTTGTTCTATTTCAGATATGTGGATTACCATTGAATATATAGTTTTACTCATGGTTTAGATATATCTCAATTAGCATTCTTTAACCTAGATTTGAGTATAATTCATTTCATATGAAATTCATGCTTTGGCTTTGGAATATGCTATCTCCCATCTCTGATTATTCCAGATAGTGTAATTGCTTGAGGACAAGCAAGATTTTAAGTCTGTGATATTTTGATGCATGTTATTTTTACCGGGTTTAAAGTCTTATTTATATCCTCTTTTAAGGCTTAAGTCTTGCATATATGCTATTATTTTGCATCTTTTTCCATTAAGTTCAGAATCTTCACTATTTTTCCATTGTTTGTGAAATACAGGTTATTTCTCTCTATTTTCAACAATATTTTGAAGATTTGAAGTTATGGAAAGGTTCAAGACATTGTAAGCATCATATAGGAAAATTTTAGAAATTTTTAGAGTTATGGATGCTCATCACGGCCGTGATCAACTCGGTGTCAACACCATGTATCAGCGCACTCGTCACGGCTCAGAGAATGGGTGTGTTCACCCGTCAGCGTCTTGATCACGGCCTGGCCGTGATGACCATCACGACCGTGATGGTTATTTCACCGAAAGTTCAGCCGAGTTCATCACCGGCAGCATCACGGGCGTGACGAGTATTTCTGGATTTTGTGGACTCATCACGGCATGCCCGTGTCGATCATCATGGCCGTGCCAGCTTCGATGCAGGGTTGAGGACTCATCACGGCTTAGCCGTGACAGCAATCACGCCCGTGATCGTTTCCGCAGATCGCGACCTTTCGTCCGTTTTTCATCAAATTCGACGCTCTAGATGCCAGGAAATTGGGGGAAATGCCCAATCTACCTTCCTAACCGCCCAAAGCTTCGATTGAAGTATAAAATCAAGAATTTCGGGCGGTTACGGGGTCAAATTTTTGAAGAACGCAACAAGGGCGAAAAGAGGGCGATTTTCTGCATTCTTGGACTTGATTCGAAGGATTTCTTTGGGGCTATCGAGAGAAGACCAAAGATCTATCGTCTCCTACCCCAGATTTGTGATTTCCCTTCTTTTTGAATTCATTTGCTTGGGTTTTTATTGTTAAACGATGTATTTTCTAGAATAAAACCCTAGTTCGGAACTCGGGCTACACATATTTCCTCATGTAAAACATTTCTAATGAATCTCAGTGTATTTATTAAGTAATTTGATTTATTTAAATGAGTTGCACTTATTGCGTATGATTGTTGTGTACAGACATTTATATGTGTTAAGTGTTACGAGAAGTACCGAGAGGTGAATTGTAACGCTCGATCGTTCTCATTTAAACTTGTGACTAGAATTACGAGAGTTGTTCGACGTCACTCGAGGATTCACAGTCTTTCATAGATCCCAATGGGTCTCTTAGGTTAATTTTGCTACGAGAGTAGGAAATTAGCTTATGCTAGACACCGGATTACGCTTCGAGAGAAGGTAATCCGTACCATAGGAAAGATCACCTTAAGTTATTTACTGTCGGATTGAGCTTCGAGAGAAGGAGATCCGTTTGTTTTAATTTAATTAGATTCAATGTTTTATGTTTAATTAATTCAACGCAGTGAAATCTAGAGTTCCGAATACTTTTTAAACTGTAGTCTTCCCTTAAAGTCGTTGACTTCTTGGTTCGATAATTTAGATAATTTAGTTTTAGAGTAATCTTTTATTTTGAGTCTGAACCATCTAGCTTTCAATGACACTAAAGGTCGGTACTTGACACCTACTCCATGTGGGAACGATATTATTTACTACTTCGATAGACCGTGCACTTGCGGGACCTATCAATGGGATTACTCTAAAACTTCATTCTGAAATATGAATTAGCCCATCAGATGTAGAATGTCATTTCATTTCAGATAGACCATAGTACACAAATCTATTTACACAGATCTAGGATTTTGGTACTGCCTATGTCACCTCGGTATAATCAATACTTGTACCTAGAGGGTCAATGGCTTGGCAAGCATATGTCCCTAGGCAAGAGAGTGCCTTACAGGACCAAGAAGCTTTGCTAATGACCATACAACATGATGGTAAAAGACTTGCTTAATTTGGTGGTAGAGCGAAAGATACCAGAGGATAGATGAGGTGTATTAATGGTTAGGAATCTATAGATGAAACACGTTTCTACTCATAGGTGAACTTCTTATTTTGACAACGAATGCAAGATTTAGCTTTACTATGCTCTTCTACGTAGTAGATCTATACTCCTTGTGCTACTCTCAATATAGTTGATATCTGTTTAAAGATAACCATGTTTGTTCTTTGTGATATCAAGCCAAGCGGCTTAGTTATTAAACCGCAAGGTTTTAATAACCCTTGGGCTTCATTACAATACAACTATAAGGATATCATAAACCAAAAGGTTTCAAAGGGTCTTCAAACTTCAATTATGAAGTATGGATATTAAGTATCTGTTTTTAACATTAGCAAACAGATATTGGGATATGCAAACGACATCCCAAGTATCTAAACATAAATACTATTTTCTAAAAAAAAATAGTAAATATCCACATCAATTTCATACTGAGAATGCTTATTTAAATAGTATATTTGATTTACTTATTTCTCAAGCTGAAAGCCTACGAGATTTCAACCATATTTATACTGAATTATGAAAAATAGTACATACTGAAATGCTTGCAAAAAATATTCTACTTAAGAATATTCATGATAATTAAGAATATCTTAAAAATCAATCAAACCACTTATTGATAGCATTGAAAGATATTGAAAAAGTTCTTCTTCAAAAATCTTTGACAGAAGAACAACGTGATATTCTAGGAAGCCTAAATAGACAATCACAGGTATTTGACTATCAAAATATATAAATAATTAGCAGGAATACTTTTGAAGTTACAAAAGAATTATAAAGAATGGTAGATCAAAATAGTGACTATCATAAAGCCTTAGTTGAGGCAAATACGCATCTTGAAAATGCTATTGGGATGATTACTGAGGATATTAGAGACATTTCTGATAAAAAATTTGCTCGGCAAAATAACTTTATAATTGCATACCTAATGCAAGTAAGTAAAAAATTTAGATTTCATTATAGAAAGGGTTAGTAGTGATCCTCTTTTAAGACAACAAGTGATAAGCCAAAGAATGGACAATCTCTTTATATTACAGAATAAACAAAATCAAGAACTGCACCAACAAGTGCACCCGTTCTTAAGTACAACACAAACAGTAAAACCTCGGAGGAGCATACTGTTTAGTCATAAATGAGTACTAGACCTTTTTCAGGTACTTCTAATACTCTTGCTGGAACTACAACAGGAAGAGAGAATAATAATAATGAACGTCTCTCGATTAGTAATAACTTATTGTCAAGATTATTCGACAGAAATGGCGTACTAGCCCAAATATTAGAAAAAGTTATTGATATCGATCAACAATTTGAACTCTATCAAAATAATAGTCTTCGTCTATTACAACCTCAAGTCCTGTATCAAACAGGACCATTAAATCTACGAACACAACTTCTCTGAATTAACAGAGAAGAAAATATTTTTGTTACAACAGAATCGAGAAATCTCATATAATATCCGGAGAATCTTTACAACAGATAAGACAATTGGGAAAAATAAGAGATGATTGTTATCTCAATTAAAGGTCTAGCCCATAAAAAGCTAGGCACAAAAGTACTAATTGTAATTCTTGACAAAAGATGAAAATATGATGCAAAAAAGTCCATTGTTGCTTGCTAGGAAGTCAATACGACAGAAAATAAGGGCATATTTTATTATGCTCCGAATTTTCTCATAGGGGTTAGAGATCTTGGGAATTACAAATTGGTATCCAAACCCGAGGATTAGGGATGGCAACGGGGCGGGTCGGGGTCGGGTTTTGCCATCCCCGACTCGACCTCGACTTCCCCAAACCCGTCCCCGAACCCGACCCCGAACCCGACGGGTTTAGAAAACCCTGCCCCACACCCGACCCCGCGGGGAAACCCGAACCCGCGGGGAAACCCGACCCCGCCCGACCTAAAAAATAAATATATATTATAAATAATATTTTAAAATTAATTTGCATTCTTTATTCATAATATATAAATAAAAAAATATTTTACATAAATTATATCATCATTTCTACATAAATTATTAAAATTTAGTAACTAGGTTATAACTTATAAGGGGTAAATTTGTTATTTTAATAGTCGGGGCGGGTTCGGGGTCGGGTTCGGGGCGGGTACCTAAATTCCCATACCCGACCCCGACCCGACTATACCCCCGTCGGGTTTTCCCCGAACCCGACCCGACCCCCAGTCAACTCGGGTTTTCCCCGTTGACTTCGGGTCGGGTCGGGTCGGGTCGGGTCGGGGATGGGGTTTTTTGCCATCCCTACCGAGGATACAAAGATTTTTCTGGAGATTCAAACCTATTAATTGGACTTGGATTTATAGGAAAATTGACAAATAATTCTAATAGTGGGTATAAGCTTTATATTTCCTCCATAATAGAAACTTTGGCTAGTAAAGGAATTAAAATGATTAAGCATATGGCTATATCTCTAGAGAACCTTGGGGTCTTAATTGGAATATTTTCAAAAACGTGGATTTAGAACAAATGCTTGTCCGTGAGGATAGTATAATGTTTAAAAATCCAGATAATACTTATAATTTAAGATTTTTAAATTATAAACAAAAACAAAGTCACGATGAGGAAGCATCAACATCTGGTTTAGAAAATTTTATTCAATAATGGTATTAGCTAATAAAACACTTTTAATACCTAAAGAATTAGGTTTCACATTTAAAGAAATGGTAAGTCTAGAAATTGAATTAATTGAAAGCGGACAGTTATTAGGTCACCATATCCTTCTAACTGATCCTGAAGGAAATATATGTGTCAGCCATAATGCTATACAAACTATCAGTAGAACAACTGAAAGGTTAATCTCTGATACAAATGAGTTGAGGTGAAAAACACAAAAAGTTATCATTGCATTAGGGTTACACATTACTTAACATAATACTAACGGGTTGGGTGATCCAAACCCGTTAAGACTAAAATAACAACCCAAACTCCAACACTCCCCCTCAAGCTGGAGCAAAAATATTGATTAAACCCAGCTTGTTACAAAGAAGATTAAGTCTTGCAGGTCCGAGGGACTTTGTAAAGATATCAACGATCTGATCTTCGGACCTCAGGTACGGAGTGCGCACAAGTTTTTTTGTGATGGCTTTTTTTGATAAAATGACAATCCACTTCAATATGTTTTGTATGTTCATGGAACACAGGATTATTGGCAATAAATATAGCTGCTTGATTATCACAGAACATGTTCATTGGACTGGGAGAATGAATCCCGCATTCACTCAAGAAATTCTTTAACCACATCATCTCGCATACCGTGTGTGTCATAGCTTTGTATTCAACTTCGCAACTAGACCTAGCCACAACATTTTGTTTTTTACTTCGCCAAGTTACTAGATTACCACCAAGGTAAGTGCAAAAACCCGAAACTAACTTTCTATCATCAACATTTTCGGCGTAGTCAGCATCGGAATATGCCTCAATCCGAGTATGTTCATTTTGATAATATCTCAATCCTTGACCAAGAGACCCTTTTATGTACTGAACTATCCGAATGGCAGCGTCCCAGTGACATTGTTTTGGTTGTTGCATGAATTGGCTAACAATGCCGACAGCATGAGAAATGTCGGGCTTGGTGACGGTGAGATAGTTAAGCTTTCCTATCAACCGCCGGTATTTTGTTGCATCCACATACTTAGAATCCACATTTGTGCTATACTTCTGATTTGGAACTAGTGGAGAATCGACTGGCTTGTAGTCACTCATGCCAGTTTCTTCAAGAAGATCTAAAGCATATTTCCTTTGGGACATGAAGATACATCTTTGTTTGTAGGCTATTTTAATCCCCAAAAAATACCGCGGAGTACCCAGATGTTTTATGGAGAAATGGGACTGTAAGTGTAGTTTAGTTTTCTCAATACCTTGTATGTCATTTCCGGTAAGCAGCATATCATCAACATAGACAGCCAAGATAACAATGCCACGCTCAGAACGAAGGATGAACATAGAATGATCAGCTTGACTGTGATGAAACCCAGCTGATGTCATTATTTGTGACAGCTTTTGAAACCACGCTCGTGGACTTTGCTTAAGTCCATAAATTGACTTATGTAGTCTACATACCATCTCCCCCTGAGCAACATAGCCAGGGGGTTGCTCCATATAAACTTCCTCTGAGAGATCACCATAAAGAAAGACATTGGTGACATCCATTTGGTGAAGAGACCACCGACAGTTGAGGGCCAACGAGAGTAAGGAGCGAATAGAATTGAGACGAGCCACTGGAGAAAAAGTGTCATGATAATCGAGGCTATAAATGTGAGAAAAGCCCTTCGCAACAAGCCGAGCCTTATAGCGAGCAACATACCCATCGGAATGATACTTGATAGCAAAGACCCACCGACAGGGAACAACTCGAGCCCCAGGTGGAGGAGGTACAAGGGTCCAGGTGCGGCGAGCGCGTAAGACTGCCATCTCAGCGTCCATAGCGTGCTTCCATTCGGGTATAAGGAGAGCCTATACAGAGGAAGAGGGCAAAGAACACGAAGACAAGGCAACAGAGAAGGCACGGTATAATGGAGATAATTGATTAAGGGAAACATAATGAGAAAGAGAGAAGCGAGAGGTGGACCTCTTGCCTTTGCGCAAGGCGATGGGAAGATCGTCGTTAGGAGCGACCAGGGAAGGAGAGACGGCGGGAGGAGACCGAGGGCGGTGGCTGTAAACCTGTAAAGGAACCATGGAGGAACGCGAACTAACCAGAGGAGCAGACGGAGGGGAAGGAGGAAGAGGAATAGACACCGGAAGCAAAGACGAAGAAGACGAAGGATCCCGGACAGATGAAAAAAAAAAAGGTTGAAACTCATGAAAAGTAATATCGATACTGGTAAAGGTCCGACCACTGGAGGGATCAAAACAATGGTATCCTTTCTGAGTCCGGGAATACCCGACAAACACACACCACGTAGCCCGAGGGGAGAGTTTGTCAGATCCATGACCCAGAACATGAACATAACAAAGGCATCCAAAAACACGAGGAGTAAGAGAGAATGGTTTCTTGGACGGAAAGATAAGAGAGAAAGGCGAGCGACCACCTAAAACCGGAGTAGGAACACGATTAATAAGAAAGGAGGCGGTAAGAACAGCGTCAGGCCAAAAAAAACACGGAACTTGCATGTGAAACAACAAAGTACGAGCCACATCAAGAAGATGTCGATTTTTGCGTTCAGCTACCCCATTTTGAGAAGAAGTATAACTACATGTGGTTTCATGCAAAATACCATGAGAGGTACAAAAAGAATTGAACGCCGTACTAGAGTATTCAAGAGCATTATCAGACCACAAAACTTTGATGGAAACACCAAACTGATTTTTAATTTCAGCGTAGAATTTGCAAAATACATCAAAAATTTCAGACCGTTTAAGCAATACATAACACCAACACAGACGCGAAAAATCATCAATAAAGGTTACAAAATACTTGTGACCATCAATACCAGGAACAGGACTAGGACCCCAGATATCCGAGTGGATGAGGTGAAAAGGATGCAAATGCCGAGTAGTAGACACCGAGGGTAGGGGAGGTACGATGATGTTTACCCAGTTCGCAAGCATCACAAGGAATGGTGGGATGCGATGGAAGAGACAGAAGTTACTGAAGACGAGCAGGAGACGGATGACCAAGACGATAGTGCCAGTG
Organism: Costus lasius; assembly: GCA_027563935.2. Taxonomy (NCBI): domain Eukaryota; kingdom Viridiplantae; phylum Streptophyta; class Magnoliopsida; order Zingiberales; family Costaceae; genus Costus; species Costus lasius. The sequence continues at coordinate 16,444,632 of CM050448.1, read as the reverse complement.
TGCAGGAGAGACCACAGTAGATGAAAGAGCTTGAGATGGAAGAGAAGCCGTGAGTGTGTAGACACCGCCCTTGCTAGACCCCCACCAATCGTCTTCTTCGTCCGGAGGTCCTGAAACAGACAATGAGAGGGCAGGAATGTAACACTACAGTGACATTGAGTGACAAAAGCACGTACAGAAAAAAGATAAATGGGAAAGGAAGGTAGATACAAAACATGAGAAAGCGTAAGTGCAGAGGAAAGTAGAACCGTGCCAACACCCATGACAAGAACAAGAGAGCCATCAGCGATATACACCGGAGGATAGACACCGCCGGTGGACAAGGTAACAAACAACGAGCGGTTACCTGTCATGTGAGAAGAGGCACCAGAATCGACTATCCAAGAAGACCCAAGGGAAGCAAGAGTAGTTGTACCCGATACCGGAGTGGAAGTTGCCACGAACGTAGAAGAGCCAGCGGTAGAACTAGAAGGAGCGGAACTCAAAGCCGACTGAAGGAATCGAGCATACTCAGCAGCAGATATAGTAACCGTCTCGGACTTAGAAGGAGGAGCAGAAGGCCCAGAGAAATGCGCATTAGTAGTAACAGCAGCCCGAGCAGAGGGATGCCCAAACTTTTGCCAACACCGGTCCGGGGTGTGGTTAGTGCGACCACAATGAGAACATGGAGGAAACCCCCTTCCACGACCCCGGCCACGACCAGAAGACCGTCCACGAGACATAGTAGGAGGAGCAGGAGGAGCCGCTAAGGCACTAGGGTTGTCTCGGGGCTGAGATGAAGCAGTGACCCGTAACAACTGTGAGAAGGCCTCCTGAAGAGTGGTGATGGTAAAGTCCACTAACAGCTGAGAACTCAACGCTGAATATTTGGGATTTAAGCAAGACAAATATTTGGCTACCAGAAATTCCTGCCACTGGCGTAGGGTCACTTCAATATCAGAGGACGCAGGATGATATTAGCAAAGTTCATCCCATTTGCCTTGTAACAGAGCGTAAGTTTCTTGGAAGGAGCAGTCCTCTTGTTGTAAATTAATAATCTCCTCATAGAGACGAAAAACATGGCTGAGGTTCTGCCGAGACGCATAAGTACTATTCAAGAATTCCCAGGCAGACTTAGTAGTCCGATGATACATAATAGTAGAGCCCACTTTGGAATCCATGCTGTGCATCAGAAGATTTAACACAGCCATATCCGACCGATGCCACGCCTCATAAGTAGGATCAGTGGTGGGAGGCGATGTTTGAGTGAGATGATTCTCTTTCCCATGAGAGCCCAAAAATAGACGAACAGATTGAGACCAGTAGGAAAAATTTGTACCATCAAATTTCACAATAGTGGTACCAAAGTTATTGCTGGGCTTAATATCCGCAGCAAAGGAGAAAGGATCCATGATAGAAAACCAGATATAGAGAAGGCTAACAGCCACCCGGCAGTCACAAAAAAAATCAACACAACAACGGCGGCAGGTAAAAAAGAGGAGGAACTTATCTGCCCGAGCACAGTGAAAGGCTGATAGAGGCGACTGTGGACTGCAGAACATGAGAGAAGCCCCGCAACAGGAATGAAGCCGCGACCAGAACAAAGGCCACGAGACCCAAAGAGGGAAGAGCGGCTCAGGTGAAGGCTGGTGGTCGTCTATGTGAATCACCAGCAGAAGGCGGGAGCGGAAGGCAGGAGGCGAGATCACCAGCGGAAGGCGGGCGGGAAGGCTGTCCCATACAACAGCCAAAGAGGAGAGGATCACCAACAGAGCGCCAGACTGAAGCTAGAAGATCAGGCGCTGATCTTCAACACAGAGATCAGACGAAAGAAGGCGGAAGGGGAAAAAAACATGACGCTTCTCGTGGCCTTTCCCCAAGGCCAACGACTCACCGCGCCATGCGTGAGGAGGCCCGCCGGACCCTCAACAGAGCACAACAACGTGTAGAAGGAAGAAAGGATGGAGAGGAGGTTGTGAGGGAAGGGGATGGTGGCAACGAGCGGAAGCAACAAGTCGGCGCGGAGACACGCAGATCCTGCTCTGATACCAAGTTGAGGTGAAAAACACAAAAAGTTATCATTCCATTAGGGTTACACAGTACTTAGCATAATACTAACGGGTTGGGTGATCCAAACCCGTTAAGACTAAAATAACAACCCAAACTCCAACAAAATGAAATGATGATCTCTGATAATCTCCTTGATGAGCTAGAAGCTACTCAAAGAGTTGATTCTAAGCTTGAGTATGAACATGACTTTGATGACAATCAAAGTCTACAAAGTATTCCTAAATCTTATGGATATCGAAACAAGTGCGGCACAAGCAAGCACATATATGATTATCTTTAACAAATATCAACTATATTGAGAGTAGCACAAGGAGTATAGATCTACTAGGTACTAGAGCATAGTAAAGCTAAATCTTGCATTCGTTGTCGAAAGAAGTCACCTATGAGTAGAAACGTGTTTCATCTATAGATTCTTAACCATTAATACACCTCATCTATCCTCTGGTATCTTCCGCTCTACCACTAGAATAAGCAAGTCTTTTACCATCATGTTGTATGGTCGTTAGCAAAGCTTCCAGGTCCCGTACGACACTCTCTTGCCTAGGGACATATGCTTGCCAAGCCATTAGCCCTCTAGGTAAAATAAAAGTATTGATTATACCATTGTGACTTAGGCAGTCCCAAAATACCTGGATTTGTGTAAATAGATGTGTGTACTACGGTCTATCTGAAATGAAATGGTGTTCTACATCTGATAGGCTAATTCTTATTTCAGAATGAAGTTTTAGAGCAATCCCATACTCATTCCCGTTCGATCTAATGAGGATCTAAGCCTCTGATACCAAAAAGAGAGGGGGTACAAGAAGAAAAGTAAGCAACTAACTATAACAAGGTTCTTATTAATCAAATATAATACTTATAGAAGGAAAGCTGAAAGTTTGCACACTTTGATGTCTTGCATTTTGATAGTGATTTCTAGTATTATTTTATCTCAAAAACAAGGCCAATTTTATGTTTCCATGTTCCATATAGGCTTATTTACTTATTTGCTTTAGAATATTCACTTTTTCTTGTCTTTTTGTTATTTCAGGTAAAATCACTCATTTTTGGAGCTTTTTGGAGATTAAAGTCATGGAATGATTTCTTATGAAGAGACAAGTCTACACAGCAAATTTGGGATCAATCGGAGTTTATTTGAAAATCACGGCCAACCCAAGATTTTGAGGTTCACCCGTGATTCGCAGAAAGGTATGAAATTTCACATAATACTTCACAGCCAGCCCAAGACGAAAATCTTTGGCCATGATTTTACCAAAGGCAACTTTTCCCAAAAATGAATAGTAATCTTCACGGCCAGGTGAATACAGATATCTTTGGTCGTGATTCTTATTTCTCAGATCTGCACAGTACCATAGGAAAGATTCCTTATGCAAGATGATAAACTTATATGACAGATCAGTTCTAGTTCAGATAGATTTGCCAATGTGGTGGATACCAAAGTCCTGATACCTCTCCTATTGACACCTTCTGTGTAGTTGCAATCGATTTCTTGTGTTTACCATGCACTTGCGGACCGACATCTTTTATATTACTTCGATCTAATGAGGATCTAAGCCTATGATACCAAAAACAGAGGGGGTACAAGAAGAAAAGTAAGCAACTAATTACAACAAGGTTCTTATTAATCAAATATAAGACTTACAGAAGGAAAGCTGAAAGCTTGCACACTCGCACATTAGCCTTGAAGGCAAGGGATACCTTCTTACATTTTACACTCATCTATTTATAGATCGACCTAAAGAGTACACACTATTAGATGCCCAATAATAGAGCATCTTTAAAAACACACTAATAGAGGCCCAATAATAGAGCACCTTAAAAGCATCATAAGAGACAAAGAAGCTTGTGGAAGCCGCCTGGCATGATGAGCTGGCATCGAACTTTTTTCAACAAAGTTAATTTGGTTTTTGGTGCTTGTTGCTATAGATGAACAGACTACAGAGGGAATCTGTTATTTGTGATAACAGCTCATATAAAGTTGCTGGATAGTGGAGTTTAGTCATCATCCATTATATCTTCCAGGATGTTCTCTTCCCCATCGGGAATAATCATATGCCCATAGTCTCATAGGCTTTTTGTGAGCCTTTAATTTTTAACAATTTAAAATGATCCCGTAAACTAGCATCACTGCAAAAAATGTGAAGTAAACAGAACAAAGAAGCTGTCTTAGTCCTCTTCAACATAGATCTTGACCGTTTTATCTTCTGTTATTAAACAAGGTTTATAGAAAGATCTGGTTTTATCTATGAGGTAAAGACTCCGCCATAAGTTTAGTTGTAGTTCTATTGGGGTATTTGCAGTATATCTAACTTCTACTTCAAAACTTTGATCCTAGAAATCTAGGATATAGTTTTCCAAAATTTTTATCAAGATCTAGTGTTTTTGATCCTAGAAATCTAGGATATAGTTTTCTTGGCTTTTTATCAAGATCTAGTGTTTTGCATAGGGATGGCAAGAAAACACATCCCCGCCCTGACCCGACCCGAAGTCAACGGGGCAAACCCGAGTTGACCGGGTCTCAGGTCGGGTTCGGGGAAAACCCGACGGGATAATGTCGGGTCGGGGTCGGGTACGGGAATTCAGGTACCCGCCCCGATCATTAAAATGATAAATTTACCCCTTCTAAGTTATAATTTAGGTACTAAATTTATAGTAGTTTGATATAAAAATAATTGTATAGTTTATGTAAAATATTTTTTATTTATATATTATGAATATGGAATGAAAAATAATTTTAAAATATTATTTATAATATATACTTATTTTTTAGGCCGGGCGGGGTCGGGTTTCCTTGCGGGGTCGGGTGTGGGGTTAGGTTTTCTAAACCCGTCGGGTTCGGGGTCGGGGTCGGGGATGGATTTGGGGAAGTCGGGGTCGGGTCGGGGATGGCAAAACCCGACCCCGGCCCGCCCCGTTGCCATCCCTAGTTTTGCATATGTGAGATACCCCACAAACCATGGGGGGCATTAACAAATATCAAGATCTAAAAACCTATTGTAGATCCAATCAAGGCAATACTTCAATTTCCAAGGAAACCTTGATAGCTTAGGTAACTGTTCTCTGGTTAAGACTATTCGATCGATTAACCCGTAGTGAAAGAGATCAATTAGAGAAAATAGAGTATCTTGGATTCTACAATCTCTCCATTATTATGTGTCTATGGAGGTTTTGACAATGTAAAAGCCTTTGTGACAGTAACATGACTCATTGGGATGAGCCTCATTTGTGCAGAGGGAGGTCATGGTCAAATGAAGTCCCTTTGGTTTGGTGATTTCCCCTAAGGCCATACGCCTTAGTATTTGGGCGATTGTCATGAATTGTTGATGTCTGGTCACTTTCAACATTTCATAAATTTGTTGCTTGACTAGAGTCAAGGGTGGTGGAATCTTTTATCTTGTTTGTGTCCATTGTATCTCAAGTTCTTTTTCCCAAGCTTTATTAAAAAGCCCGAGCTGTTCTTCTAGAACTACCTTCTGACTTTGGAGGGTCTAGACAATCTCTGTTAAAGCCTTTAGTTTTTTTTAAAGGTTTGTAATTTTTACCTCTTTAGCAATATATGCTTGGAGTGGTGGTTCTAGTTTTTCTTTTGTAGTGTTGGCAGAAGCGTTTTATGCATGTATCATAGAGCTTATAAATGTGCAGCCAGTGTATTCATTCCACTTAGAAATCCCGGCCCGCTGTGATCCTTCCATAACAGATCCAGAATCATATGATCTTGACTGTTGGGGTAGAAAATTGCTTAGGCTTTTGAAATAAATGGATCTCCACTTTTGGAGCTGGCTCTGCTAATATTTGACTATAAGTAGACACCTCTTCAGTCATCATTACTAGTGGAGCAGGTCCACTTTGTTTAGTTGCTTTCTTTTTGGAGGAGGAAGCAGCCATTGATTCTTTTGCCATTTGAATTTGACAAAAGCCGGATTTACAGTCAAATTTTGAGAAGACAATGCTTCCTTGTATAGAATTTATTAATTTCGTTTTTATCTAAAATGTCATAACTATTGTCTTCAATATTATCATTGAGGCGACAATAATCAATAACCATTCTTGTTTTACCTCATACTTGTTCATTGTGTTTATTTACAATGAATGCTGGAGATCTACGAGGAGAAGCACTTCTCCTTATGACATTGAGTTTTAACAATTCCTCAATGTGCATTTTAAATTCAACAAGATTTTCATTTGTTTCTGTAATCTTTTTATTTAATATTCAAAAATTAGGATATTTGATTTTTTGAGTACAAAATTTTTTTTTTTAGCCCAATGAGTTTGGGGATTTAAACCAAAAATTTAGTCTTTTTCTAATAATTGAATCAAATCATCCATGTCTCAATTTTTTCACTAGAGAGATAAATAAAATAATCATTATCCCAATTTGTGGTATGTAATAAGCCCTCTTGTTCTTGCCAAAGCAGGCGCAAGAGGTCATCATCTGCATCATCCTCATGAGGAAGAAGGACAGGAGCAGGGGCAAGGGCACCCACCACGCTTTGCAGTGATGTCAGAGGTAAAAGGGATGGCGGAGTAACGTAACAGATACATGCCATCCGTTGTGAGAGTTACCCCTTTATAAGAGTTTATTAAAAGATTCAAGCCGAGAATAAACTGTGTTTGGCCAACACCAAAAGACGTAAGCATATACGACCCTAAAGAAAAGGAAAGCTTATGTTTGGCAAGTATATATTCATATTTATATAACTTACTTTCCATTTGTTCAGTATAAAAATGATTAGATGGGTCAAGTTTTTTATGGAATTTAACAGGAACTAAATTCATGTTAAAAATTGTATTACTACAGCTCGTATCAATAAGGCCAAGGACCTATAATTTCCAATCCGCAATTTGGATTGTATAATTAACCCTTAGGGTATATATCCAATCAGTAGAGGATAGTGGTTTATGGAGATACTCAATTTTAGGATTGAATGCCTGTGTATCATGAAAGTCATTACTTTCATAAAGAGAAATAGGAGATTCGTGAACCTGTTATTCTATAAGAGAAACTCGTTGCATTAAAGCATCAAGTTCATTTTCTAATTATAAGAACCGTAGTTCTAATATTTTTGTTTTCCGTGGGGGAGGCGAAACTGGTGTTCATGGTAAAGTTATATTTTGTTTCTCTAAGTAATATTTACATGCTTCAAGAGAACAAAGAGTACATCAATAGCAAAGATTCATACTTGAAAACTTCGCACATAGATAACAAGCATGGTCATGACTGCCACACTTATTTTTCCATTGGTGCTCATGTGGTGGAAAAAGCACAGGAGCCATAATTGGAGATTATGGTATTCCTTGGTAATTCATTAAAAAATGCCAAGATAAGGATTAATGGAATCTAATTGATCCATATATGGTTGATTCAGTCTATCAATTTTCGCTAATAGATCTAAGCAAATTCATTCAACTAATTGTCTGAGTCAGAATGGTACTCAGGATCCGATACAGAAACAATACTATATATTGACTTTGTATTAGAAATATATTCATCAATGTTTAAGAGATCCTCTTGTCCACAATCAATAAGAATTGATTGCTTGTTATGTAAATTTTGTCGCTTAGTAGTAGTCCCGTGCTAAGTGGTTTTGTCCTCCGTAAGTGAAACATGAGAGTTTATTTTTATAATCTCTTTTGGGATTATATTTCCGAACATGCTTATCTTTTGCAAGATATGGTTTTCTTGTAGTTGATCTCCTCAAGAAATATCTCTTTGAGGCTTTTGCTTTGTTCCTTGCCGTCTTTTTAGGGAAAGGAGGTTCAGCCGTATATGTTTGTGGTGTGTACAGTTGATTGCATAAACTATATTTACCTTTCAGTTGTTAATGTATCGTAATATACGTACATTTTTCTACCAATTTGGCAATAATAAACTGAATGTGTATAGCAATATTATTCAAAGCAAGAGGCCTCTCCTGGGCATGTCATGCTTGATGTATTTCTGTTCCAAAAGGAGTAGGTAATTTTAAAAATAATCTTTCCCGAATAGCTTGGTCATGGAAGCAACCAGCAATAGAGGAATAATAAAAGAAAACTTGTAGAAAGGCCTTGATGTATTTCCAATAATGAAAAACAAAGAAAAAGAAGACAATGACAAAGACGAAAATAGAAGAAGAAGAAGACGGAAAATGAAAAAAGAAGAAGACACGAGAAAGATGAAATTGAAGACGAAGATGAAGAAGAAGCCAGGCAAGATGATGGAAGACAAAGTAGAAAACGATGAAGACAAAGATAGAAGAAGATGGAGGACGACGAAGATGAAGAAGAAGAAAAAGATGGAAGATGACAAAGACAAAGATAAAGGCATAAGACAATAAAGATGGAGAAAAAAAAAGATGGATGAAGACGAAGACGAAGATGAAGGATGATGACGAACATAGAAGAAGACGTAAGAAAGAAGAAATTGAAAACGAAGACAAAGATAAAGAAGATGATGGAAGATGAAAAGGAAAATATAAGAAGACAAAAGATGAAGATGATAATGACAAAGAAGAAGAAAATGAAGTTAAAGACGAAGAAGAAGACAAAGATAGAAGATGATGGAAAGGATGAAGACAGACAAAAATGATAGATAATGAGAAAGACGGAAGACATGACAAAAATGTAGGACGATGACAAAGATAGAAGAAGATAAAGGATGACAAAGAAGACATGAGGAAGATAGAAGACGAAAATAAAGAAGATGACAAAGTCAGAAGATGATGGAAGACGAAGAGGAAGACAGGAGAAGACGAAAGATGAAGATGAAGATAAAGAAGATGACAAAGAGAGAAAAAGACAAGAGAAACACACAATTACACAACAATTAAAACATTAGCACATCATATTCATACCTTAGAGAGGTTTTTACAAACGGACTAAAAGAAAACTGGAAAGCTATCACTTTTTAACAATATCTTAGGTTTTGCATATATGCCCCTCTGTCTCTGCAACACACACAAGCACACATATTTATAGACATCATGAGCCTCTCTATTATTGAGTACCAATAATACTGCTTTGTAGGAGCTGTCTAGGCATGTGCTGGCATCGCACTCCTTTCAACAAAGTGACAAATAAAGGACCAATAATGAAAAAAAATCTTTACTGTGGACCATCAATAATATGAGCATCTGGACCACGATTAAAGTCTCCACTATTGTTCAATAGTACTAGCCAATAATGCTACGAATCTAAATTAGTGGCAGCAACAACATCTTTACTAAGACTGTCTTTTGTCTTAGTCATCCATAATATCATCTATGACGTTTTCTTCTTTGTTTCTGATCAGAAGTCTTCCATAGTCACGAATACTTCTTGCTAATTGTTCATTATGAACTGACTTGAAATGGTCTCTTGAGCAAAAATGAGAGAAAAAAGTAATATATAGACTAACTAAATGTTCATTCTCTACTTATATTTTGATAGTTTTATCTTTTGTTACTAAAACTGGCTTATAGAAAGGATGAAAGGATGTGTCTTTTGCAATAACATAATGTCTCCATAAGAGCAATTTCTCTTCTAGAGAATTTTCTTGAGTTTTAGTTATTTCTTCAATGATATCATGTGCCCAGAAATCCAACATATAATCTTCTTGAATTTTGATTAATATATGATGCTTTGCATCATCTAGATAATCCTTGTACCATAGGGGACAAGAATAAACATCAATATCTAGGAAGCTATTGAGCGTCACTTTATTGTAAATTTCTGGATACAATAGCGGAGCTTCCAGGGAAATTCTAATAGTTTTGATACTTGTCTTTGGTCTAAAATAACCAACCTATCCAAGAAGCCATTTTCTGAACAGATTGATTAAATAGAATTTTTTTATCTTCTAGGAGAGAGTCAGAATAGCTAGCTAAATCTGCAAAAGCTTAAACAATAGAAAATCCTTTCTTGCAATAACAATGGGGGTCTTCATAATGTTCTTTCACTGTTTTCAAACTGAGGAGTGTGAAATTCAATCCTCTTGGTTTTGGCAGTATATCTAAAGCCATATCTTTCAACATGGCTTCTTGTTTTAGAAAATGTTGGTGTTATTTATTCTTCAGTAGTTCATAGATATGTTATTTTGCTGTTGAAACCTTTGGTGGAATTTTTGAGCCTATTTGAGCCTATTGAGTCTCAAGTTCAAGGTTCCAGGTTTTTTGGAGTAATAGAAGTTCTACTTTCATTTTTTTCTGACTAATGAGAGCTGTTAATTGTTCTCTAGTTTTTTAAAGTTCTTCAAGGCTTTGAATCTTCAATTCCTTACCGATATAAGCTTGAAGAGTTGTTGGCTCAAGCTTCTCCCTTTGAGGCTATTCGAGAAGAACCTTGTGCATATATCTTATTGACTGTAAATGAGTAGCTAAAGTATTCATATGACCTAAGAAGTTAGGTCCATGACGATCTTTCTATAACAGATTAAGAACCATATGGTCTTGATTAGTTAATGCTGAGAATTGCTTAGGTGTATAAAATAGGTGCATTTCTGTTGGTTGAGGTCCCTGAAGAACCTTTTGGACATAAGATTCCTACATAAGTTGAACCTTTTGTTTCTACTTTAGCTTCTTGTCTGAGGACTTTGAGTTGGAAGTATTTGATCGCGAAGCCATTTTCTGAAAGATGAAGATATTAGTCATCTATTTTTATCAGCTTACCAATCTTGATAGAATATCATATGCTATGTTATGTTTACCCTTGATATGTTCAAAGGTTATTTTATAATTATTATCTTAAATTACAACCATCTCCTTTAAGAGATTCTTTTGTCATTTTTTGATTTAAAGAACTTTACAATTGCTTCACAATTAGTTCTTGCTAAGATTTCTTTCTTATTTAATAAGAAAAATCTAAAAGAATCTAAGCCATAACAGATAGCCAACATTTCTTGGTTAATACTACTATAGATATTTTGTTCTTTATATTTGGCAGAAGCATATCTGCACAAATCTTCTTGGTTAGAATATTTTTATGATTTTAAAAAAAGGCCTTACATAATTTACCAATCCTAGGAACTGTTGTAAGCTTTTGGTATTAGTAACTTGTAAGTTCTTGATTTTAGTATAAATATGAGGTTGGAGTTTTATTTCTCTATTTCCTATTTCTACACCAAGATACTCAATATTTTTTTATAAAATTGAGACTTTTGTCCGGAGAGAATAATCTCATTTGTATAAAATTTTTATAATATAAGTTTCAGGTGACTTGTATATTCTTTATCTGTTTTGTTGTATACTAAGATATCATCTATGTATACACATACAAATTCTTAGTGTGGTTTAAATACTACATTTATTTTTCTTTGAAAGATGGCTGGAGTCGTTTTTAAGCAAAGGGCCTTACCAACCATTCAAAGCTTCCTTAGGGGCATGTAAATGCTGTCCAAGGAATTGATTCTTCTGTCATCCTGATTTGCTAGAAACCAGACTTGTAGTCGAATTTAGAGAAGAGTTTACTTCCTTGTATAGAGTTTATTAACTCAGTTTTATGGTATCATACTCATCATCTTCTAAATTATCATTTAGACGATGATAGTCTATGACCATTCGTATTTTACCCCAAACTTGTTCACTGTGTTTATTAACAATGAAAGCTGGGGATTAATGAGGAGATGTATTTCTTCTAATGACTACTATTTTTAGGATCTCACCAATATGCATTTCAAATTATACAATATTCTCATTTGTTGCAGATATTTTCTTATTTGTAATCTTAAATCCTAGATTTTTTATTTTTAGAGTACAAATAAGATTGTTTTGGTCCAGTGTCTTTGGGGATCATTGCCAAATATGTCTTCTTTTTTAAGAACTCTTATTAGGTCATCCACATCGGGATTACCTGATTCAATTTTTTCAGATGTAATAATTTCATTATCATCATCTGAATTGTCCCAGATAAGATATAGACTTGCACAACCCTATATTGATCAATTAGATGACCTTGATTCTCATCTTGGAAAAATAATAAACGCTCAAGTTCTCGTCCACAAGTATAAGTGGAAACATAAATAGTAGGCATAACCATGGTTGCCACATTTATGTTTCCACTTATGCTCGGTGGACGGGAACTTGAGCATTTATTAGATTTCCAAGATGAGAATCAAGGTCATCTAATTGATCAATATAGGGTTGTGCAAGTCTATTAGACTTTTGCAATATGTCATTAGTGAAGTCATCTAGATCACTATCTTGATCCGATGTATATATAGGATCAGTAATAGAAATAATATTGTATATAGATTCAGTATCTGAGAGATACTCGTCTATATGCAGTAGATCTTGTTTATTATGTAGGTTCTGCCTTTTGGTGCAGTCTCGCGCCAAATGATTTAATCCTCCATATGTAAAATATGAGAGTTTATTTTTATAATATTATTTAGGATTATATTTTCGAACATGCTTATCTTTTGCAATATAAGATTTCTTTGCTTTAGATCTTTGTAAGAAATATTTCTTGAAATAACTAAATTTTGGCAATTTTTTCTTCTTTTTAAAAGATTCTTGCATATGTTTGTGGCATATATTTGGCTAAAAAAATTATATTCTCCTTTGAGTTGTTGCTCTTCAAGAGAGTTATCTTGGGTCTTCATAATTGCCTCTATAAGATTATGTGCCCAGAAATCTGGCATATAATCTTCTTGTATTTTTATCATAATATGTTGTTTTGCATTGGAGGGGTAATCTTTGTACCAAGGTGGATAAGAATAGATGTCAAGATCAATGAAGCCGTTGAGCCTCATTTTATTATATATCTTCGGGATACAATACCTGAGTTTCCAGGGGAATTCAGAAATCTTTGAGATGTGTTTCTGGTTAATACCAATCTATCCAAAAATCCATTTATGAAGAGGTTGAGTTAAGAAAACTCTTCTTCTTTGATAATTGTGTCAAACAAGCTGGCCAGATCGATTGAGGCTTTGATAATAGAAAACCCTTTACTGCATTGGCAATAAGGATCTTCACCGTGTCCTTGATTGTTCATAGACCAAGTAGTGTGAGAGTAAGTCCTTTTGGTTTAGGAAGCAAATCTAAAGCCATATGCTGCAAAATTTTTTGTTTTATGAGAAAGCTTTGATGTTGTTTCTCTTTTAGCATTTCATAGATATATTATTTTATTGCTGAGATTTTTGCAGAGATTTTTGACCTAGATTGAGCTAATTGGGTTTCTAATTCAATATTCCATGCTTTTCTTAGGAGTAGGAGTTCTTCATCGATTTTTTTCTTGTTAAAGCTGTGATTGCTTCAAATGTTTCTTTTTTCTGGAGGTCTTCCTCAAGAATTTTTATTCTAACTACTTTGACAATGTATGCCTGTAAAGTTGTTGGCTCTAGTTTCTCCCTTTGGGGTTGTTCGGGGAGAACCTTGTGCATATATCTTATTGACTATAGACGGGCAGCCAATGTATTTATATGACCCAAAAAGTTAGGTCCATAGCAATCCTTCCATAACAAATCAAGAATCATATGATCTTGATTTGTTAAGGCTGAGAAATGCGGGTGCGGAATAGATGCATTTATGTTAGTTGAGGTCCTTGTAGAACCTTTTGGGCATATGATTCTTCTATGGGTTGGGCCATAGGCTGAACCTTTTGCTTTTGCTTCAGCTTCTTCTCAGATGATGTGTTAGATTCTAATAGCAATCTTGATAAAATATCAGATGCAATATTATCTCGTCCTTTGATATGTTCAAAGATGATCTTATAATTTGCACTTATGCAATGATCTTTAAATGCTAACCATCTCCGTTGGGAGATTCTTTTATCATTTTTGGTTTGTAAGAACTTTACAATTGCTTCACAATTAGTTCTGACCAATTATTCTTTCTTATTTAATAAGAAAAGTCTAAAAGAATCTAAGCCATAACAAACAGCTAAGATCTCTTGATCAATACTAATAAGAACATTTTGTTCTTTAAATTTGCTAGAGGCATATCTATATAAAATTTTTTTATCAGAATATTTGTGTGATTTTTGGAAAAGGATTGCTCCCCATCCAGTTACACATCCATCTATTTGGACTATGAGATAATCATGGTCTAATGGTAATTAGAAATGTGGTAACTTATCTACCAAATTTCTTATTTTCTCAATCTGGCTGAGATCTTTTAAGTTACATTTTTGAACTCCTGTTAAACTTAGTTTGAAATATAATGGTCCACTAAGTTTATGAAGGTCTTTTAAAAAGGCTTTGCATAATTTAATAATCCTAAGAACCATTGTAAGCTCTTAGTATTAGTAATTTGTAATTTCTTGATTTTTGTAGAAATATGAGGTTGGAGTTTTATTTCCCCATTTCCTATTTCTACCCCCAAGATATTCAATATCTTTCTAAAAAATTAAGATTTTTGTCATAAAACAATAATCTCATTTGTATAGAATTTTTGTAATACAAGCTTCAAATGGCTTGTATGTTTTTTTTTGTCTTACTGTGTACAAGAATATCATCTATATACATACAAACAAAGTCTTGATATGGTTTAAAGACCATATCCATTTTTCTTTGAAATATATCTGGTGCTGTTTTAAAGCCAAAAGGCATAACCAACCATTCAAAGCTTCCTGAGGGCATGTGAATGCTGTCCAAGGGATTAATTCTTCTGCCATTTTGATTTGCCAGAAACCAGATTTACAGTCGAATTTAGAGAAGAATTTACTTTCCTGTATCGAGTTTATTAACTCCATTTTGCTTGGGATATCATATCCATTGTCTTCTAAATTATCATTTAAATGGTGATAGTCTATGACCATTCTTGTTTTCCTCCGGACTTGTTCATAAATGAAAGCCGGATATTTATGAGGAGATGTACTCCTTATAACTCTAATTTTTAAGAGTTCGTCAATATGCATTTTGAATTCTGCAATATTTCCGGTTGTTGTAGAAATCTTTTTATTTGTAATCCAAAAATCATGATCTTTGATTTTTAGAGTACAAAGAAGGTTATTTTTGGTCCAGTGTCTTTGGGGATCACTACCAAAATTTCTTCCTTTTTAAGGAGTCTGATTAGGTCATCTACATCAATATCTCCTTATTCTATTTTTTCAGATGTGAAGAACTCATCATCTATGTCTTCCCATAGGATGTCATCCTCATATGAGAGATGTACAATACTACCATGGTCATCATCGTCATCATTATTATGACAACTACAGGCAGGGGAATGCAGATCACAAGAATAAGGCGCAGATATGTGAATGGAATTTGGGAAGAAGGGAGGAAGAACATACCAGAGGTGGTAAGAACAACAATCTTATAGGAATTAACAAGGAGATTTGACCCAATAATAAATTGGGTTCTAGCTAACGATAAAGAACATAAGTAGATACGATCAGCATAAGCTAGTGGAGTATATTTGTCATCTCCGAGGGAAAAGGAGATGATATGTTTAGCAAGAACATACTCATATTTGTACAACTTGCCATCCATTTGCTCCGCATAAAATTGATTAGGCGGAGCTAAAGTTTTATGAAATCTGGAAGGGATTAGGTTCATATCTAAGATTACATTACTACAACTTGTATCAATAAGGCCAAGCACCTGAAGTTGCCAGTCAGCAATTCGAATGCAACAACCAATTTTGAGAGTGTAAATTCAATTGGATGCATGATTGGTTTATGTATATATTCAATTTTTTACAATGAGAGGTTCTGTTGTATATGTGTTTGTGCTCTCAAGGTCAAACCTTGTTTTTCAAGGCAAAACTTGCATGCTTCTAGCATATAATTGTACATTGATAGCGAAGTTCCATGCGGTCAATTCCATAGTCCTGTCACACCTGTGGTGTCCCATGACACCACCAGCGTGCAGCCCAATTACCAAGTGATCCCGAAGGGTGGTCCTTGGGATGCACAATCAGTTACCTAAGAAAAGGTAAACCCTCATTGACTTAATGGGGAGAGTCAGATGGACTTGACTCAAGGATGCGGGTAAAGACGCTATTGAAATTGGGGCAACTAGGGTAGTCTTCTTTGACATAGTCAAAGGTGTTTACCCAGGTGCGCATGACACACAGGAGGGTTTGGACTTAACTCAATACCTCGGCAGCTATATTCTCTTTCCCAATTTTGTAGTTGTGACAAACGAGTACTGCTATAGGTATTCAACCCACTTGGCATGTGAAGTATCACTATATAAGACCAATTCTCTATGGAGGAGGTAATGCCTTCATTGTCTTAAAAATTGGACAATAACATAGAATTTCTTGTCGTATGTGAAGTATCTTTATCAGGCCTCGTTCATTTTCTCACTAAACAAGGCAATAGAGTGGCCTTCTTACTCAAGGTATCCCCGATTTCAGTTTCAGAGGCATCACATGCTACCTCTAAAACCTTAGAGAAGTCAGGTAACCAAAGGATAGGTGCAGTGGTGAGCGTGTCCTTCAGTGTTAGGAATGCTCGTTGGGCAGCTGGGGTTCAAGTGAACTCATCCTAGGGTTTGCAATCGTGCTAAACTCTTTGATGAAATATCAGTAAAATCTAGCTAATTATAGGAAATTGCGAACCTCGATAATGGATCGGGGTTTGGGCCAATGCCTAATTGTGTCTACCTTAGCCGGGTTGACCATGAGTCCTTGGTATGAAATGGTGAACCCAAGAAGTGTACTTGACTCGTCAAGAACGTGCACTTATTGTTATTCAGGTAAAGACACTCCTTGGAAGATTTCAAAGGTGGACCTAAGGTGCTCAGTGTGGGCCACTCGAGTGTGACTAAAGATCAAAATATCGTTACATTAGACAACCAGAAATTTTCCTAGGAATGACTTAAGTACTTTTCTCATTATGTTCATAAAGGTGGATGAGGTGTTGATCAACCTGAATGACATAACCAACAACTCATATAAACCATCCTTAGTCTTGAAGGCGGTCTTCCATTCATCACCTTTGCGGATGCGGACTTGGTGATATCTGCTTCGGAGATCAAGCTTGGAGAACTGCAGAGATCCTGACACCAGTTCTAAAATATCATCCAACCAATATATGGGGAACCTATACTTAATCGTAATGTGGTTAATGGCTCTACAATCTATGCACATACGCCAAGACCCATCCTTCTTGGACGTAAGAAGTGCTGGAGTAGCATAAGGACTAAGACTCTCACAGATGAAGATGCATAGAAGTTATTAGATCCAGTGATCTTTCCCAATTATCAAATTGTGGGCTTTTGTTATTATTAAGTCTAATTATGTGACTAGTTTTGTTATTCACAACATAATTTTTGGGCTTTTTAACCCTATTCGAGCATTTTACAATTGATTTCTCCCAACAAAATATGTCTTTAGAATTTCAATCACATGACCTTTGGATGATGCTGAAAGCTAGGTTTTCTATTTTTAACAACCCTGACATATAAGATGAACTTAAACCAAAATATCAACTAATTCTAAGATGTTATAATTGATCCATGGGGTTATGGATTTAAAAAGACATATGGTAATAGAAAAGTAGTAAGGAAATAGGCGAGATGGGGCACTTATAATGAGTAAATATTATTAGAAGATGATCAATTTATATATTAATTAGGAACATGAACCCACCAATTCTTCCTCAGTTATGTTGGAGCCCACAACTCTACAACCATTTGGCCCAACAACGCAATCATAATTGCAATTGAATTGACCTGTTGCTAGAGTTTCTTTATCCATCATTGACATATCAAGTGGATCAACAGGCAGTGGATGCCTTTTGCCAATCTTTGGGATCATCTACCACCTCATGGCAAATTAAGTATAATGTAATGGTCTGATGTGACCTATTATTTCTTTTGCATTTTTTATCTCTCTTTTTCTTGGTGACATATGATAAGTAATAAGGTACATAAAATATTTCAGGAAATTGTAGCCATTGGCCTCACATAATATTGGTGACTTCTTGGAGTACTAGTAATCACAATTTTTTTGTTTCTGTTACCCACTCAGGTAATGATATTGCTTCAACAAGGTAATCAAAATAGAACCACTGAATCAGTCAATGAAACATCTTCCAGATCTCATGCAATACTGCAGGTAAGTTGTGATCTTTTTTATTCATTTAAAGCTCTATTTATTCACAGTTTGCTTTGGAAGTTTTGTTTGTCCTCCAATTATCCCTTCCATGGTGAGAAATGTGATGTAGTACTAGAATTATTTTGCCATAGTTGTTTTGCTCCGTGAGCAACATTTTGAAAATCAAATTTATGTTTATGTTAGAGGCTCATACAGAGTCATCAGTTGAAGCTTCTCAGATATGGGTTGGTGTATTGTTTATCTTGCTTTAAATGATTTACCTTGAAGAATCTTTTATAGTACCATGAAAATATTCATATATTGAAACTCGAGACACTCCAGAATTCATTTCATCTCTGCTCATGCATTCTCACTCTTCTAATTTTTTGTCTCTCCTATGATCTGTGTTTATAAAATTAGAGGAACTGCAATGGAACAGACTTCGGATCATTCAGTTCCAATAGGTAAGCAGAAATCAGATGAGATTTTCCAACTTGCAATAGAGGTTTCTTTGATTTGAAATTGATGATCACACAAACATTTGAAGCAGGATCTTCAAATTTCCAATTAGGAAAAGCTCCAGTAAAGTGCTAAAAATGCCTGGAATTTCCCCATAGTCCTGTAGCACTTTATGGATCAAGTGATGCTCCTTTTTTCAAGCTCATTGCCTCATGAAATGTTTACTGCTCTTTTCTATTTTACATTTACATTTGGCGAATTTCTATACAATTGACTTATGAATTCCTTGTTGTCATTACGTGAACCTTGTAGATTCAAAGAACCGTGTTCCTTCAACTGTTGATGCATCTTCTAAATTTAAAAAGGTAAGCAATGATGTGGACGGTGCAGTTTCTTTGGCTGATATTGATATCCACGGAATGGGGGTCTTGTCACTTGATGATGAGGAAGCCCTTTTGTCTGGCATAATGGATGAGTTTGACCTTAATGGTTTGCCAAGTCAAGTTGATGAACTGGAAGATTGATATTTTTGAAAGTGGAGGGGGTATGGAGTTGGATTTTGATCCTACAGCGGTAGGGAGTTGGTATGGCAAAAGCAAGTATTTACGAGGACTTCTTGAGTAATGGGATTAACCATATAGTCTTCCTAGTGGCATTGCGACTATTTCAGGTGAGCATCCATACAGAACTTTATATGTGCAGAACATTAACGGCAATATAGAAGACACTGAACTCCAGTCTCTCTTTGAGGTAATTGCTTGGAATTTTGCTAATTTTCATGTAATGGTAATTTTTCATCTGATGATTATTTGATTAGTGTCAACAAGGTATAAAATTGTGGTCCCTTTTTATGTATGCACAAATCAGCAACATATGCAATTGACCAATTATTTAGGGTTGATGTGCATTGTCCCTTGGCTTTGAGCTTCATATCAACAAGGGCATACAACATGGAAACAACTAGGTTGATTCACCACCTAACCTAGCTGTAGGGGTGATCATTTGGTAAAAACCAATTTACCGAACTTAAGTTTTCATTACTGATACCAAAATTGATAAACACCAATCGGTAATTTATCGATAAATTATTGATTTAAAATTATATATATTTTTTCAATTGGGCTGCACGGGTGGGACAAAATCATTGGGCCAATGCCTGATGATGTCACATCGGCTCTGGTGGGCTATAGCCTTCTATATATATATCCCTAAATCGGTTAATTATCAAACCTAGTTGATCTGCAACTTTGCACTACTGATCCAAATATCCATTTAATTACAACCCAATGTGATGTAAGTGGCTGGAGGCTTATTTGTTTGTTGTAACTTCATAATGTCGTAGAGGTATTAATGTTGAGGTTATTTTGCTCATTTGGTTGCATAATTTTCTCTACTACCCTGAGAGCTTATAAAGCAGACAGGCAAGTCTAGGTTGAGTGAACTTTCAGCTGGGAATCTCTTGAGTTACATTAGCATGTATTCATTGATACATGATCTTGCCCTTTTGACATTAGCATAATGATAATGACTTCATAACCAATGTGGCCTTCTATTAACCGAAGGTGCGATGTTGGAGTTGAGAACACCTTACATCATGTCTTGCCTATTGAAAGCATAGAGGATGACTAACACCATATGAAAATAAGGTTTTTTTTTATCTTCTTATTATTTTTGTTAAACTAATTGATATTCTACCTCATCTATATTATGACATGTTAGATCTTAGTATTGTCAAGCATTTTACATCACTATTTTTTGTTAAAGAGGATTCTATGATTTTCTCTTCTTTTTAGTTTAAGATGCATTCTTCAATACTCGTGCTCTTTCAGTGCACACCAGTTTTGGTCTACTAGAAAATTATTTTTGTTAACCATGGAAGTTGGTGTAGAGCGGCATAACTGGTTATATTGTCATCGAATTTGTTAGTATTATTATCTTGATAGTTTTTTCCTCATAATAATTGGTTATATCAAAGAGCAGAATATGCATGCTTATTTGTTTTTGCAATGTAAAAGAATGCTCCATTATGTATTAATTTACTTATCAACCTTTCAATTGAAATGACAAGACTTGGCCAATGCATCTCTGAGTTGACTTTTGAAGAAAGCTATTTATAATTGATAATTTGATAGCTAAACTGATGCGCATATGTTTTGCTAAGCATTTGGAAAGTTTCTAATGTAAATCTTGCTATGCATTATACTGCTACATAGTTTAAATTAACATGTACCGGCATTTAATTATTCAACCTAATTTTTGTGTAATAAGATTTGAATTTTCTTCCATGCATAATCAAATAATTTGATTGATTTTTGCATAATACAGTGTACGCCCTCCTATGAAATGTTATTGCGAATCAAACTTCCTTATGCACATTCTTATTTGGATTTTTTTTTACATTTGTTGTATGCACATGAATCTTTGCTCTCTTTTTTTTAAGCAATACGGAGACATCGGTAGTCGGGGATTTGTGATGGTAGATATATGAGTTGCTTGACATGCTATGTGTCACGTCCCGGTCGGAACGGTCTAAAAACAACGCTTATCCGTTGTCTCAGGGCCGTCCGGCGGAACACCAGAACGTGATCGCGCTAGGGTTTCCGGACCGAAGTTCGTCCCCAAATTCGAAACCCTAGTTCCCGCTCACTTTTTCTTCCCAAATTACAAGTCACTCGAGAAAACCCTAACCCTAATTTGAGAAATCGAGAAAAGAATCGAAAACCCCAAATTATAATACCTCCAATTTGATTTTGACCGAAGTCAAAATCACCCGCCGATTTGATTTCTGTCGCTGATGTCACGCTGACGTCAGCCCTTCCGAAACCTTTCGCCGCGCGCCGAATTTCCTCCGCTGACGTAAGGTTGCGTCAGCCGCCGATTTGATTTCGATTTCGAAATCGAAATCCGAATTTACCGTTGACCGCTCTCAAGAGTTGACTTGCCTCATTTTGAACGCCCGACGCGTTCGAACGAAGCTCGCGTCGTCTGTCTTCGTCTCCTTCCGCACGACGCCACTGCGTCGTCTGCCGCCGAACGCCGCCGCGCTCACGAACTCCCCGGAGCGAAGGAATGCCGACCGAGAGGGTTCGTATCGCCTCCCAGCCGCTCGTCGTCGAAGCCGGATAGCCACCTGCTGCTGGAAGGTCGTCGTCGCCGTGGAAACAACCCGGAAACAGGGGAAGTTCGCCGGATAGAAAGGGAAAACCTTCGCTTTATTCTCCGTAAATCAAAGCTACAAAAACCCTCTCTTACTCTCGTCTCTATTCCTCACGTCGGCGGCGAGCGTCGCCGCCGTTACACGTTCTCTCAAACTCAGCTCTCAGTCGCCGATCACTCTATCGCCGATCTCCGATCACCCCCTCCTCTGTTCCTCAGGTGTCCGTTTCCTCCTTTTAACGAGAGCTGCCGCCTCTCGCTTCTCACGCGCCGAGAAGCTCGCTCCATTGCGCCCGCGTCCACCGCATCTCCGAGTCTCGCGGAGACGACGAAGCCGCCTCCACTCGCGTCCAAGAAATCCTCTGCCGAAGTCGTCCACGCGCCGTCCGCTCCTTCCGTGAGTTGACGAAGCTCTGCTTCTGCGGTTGCCGCATGTTGACCGAGACTTCCTCCTTTTCCTTTCTTCTCGTGTGGGCTTGGGCTTGGGTTTGGCCCATCCCCTCTGGGCTGAACCGGGGAGCCCAGGGCCTAACAATTCTCCCCGGTCCAATTTGGACATCGCCCTCGATGTCCGGCGCGACAGCCCGCTCAACGCCTACTTGAGAGCTCACTCCTGCTTGGAGCTCTGACGTCCACAGGTTTCTTCCACACCTCCTTATGTTTCTTCTGGTACTCAGCATCGTCAAATATAGCTTGACGCCTTCGTTCGTACTCTACGGGGTCGGCTAAAGAGGGCCAATATCTCCCCTGGATCCGCTGGGGCCCATCGTCCCTCTCTGTGTCTGAAGAATTCGAGGACTTCGGTGGGGCCTTTTCCTCCACTACTTGCTTCCACGTCTTTTCCTCCTATTGAGGTTTCACATCTTCAGGGCTCGTCTTCTGCTCGACGTTACCTTTGTCGACTGCGTCTTTCGGCTTTGCTTCTGCGGGGGTCGGTGATGATCCTCCTGCGACCACTGAGGCAATGTACATACCTCCTATCCGAGCCTCTACTGGTTCATCATCAACCACCGCCGGTTTCTCAGCTAGCTCTCGGTGCACAATCGCTGCAATTGCGTTCAATCGCTGTCGATCCGGACAGTCGCGTATCCGGTGTGGTCCTTTGCACAAAAAGCAGGCAATCGATCTCAGTTGACCTTGCCCTCGCTCTGCAGGTCGAGCATGCTCCTGCCACGCTGGTTGTCCTCCGTTTCGTCGGGGAGAGAGCCTCTCTCTCTCTGGCGCTCTAGGTCTGGGTGGAGATGGTCGCTTCGGGGGCGACCTTTGTGCTCTCTGGAAGGTCGTCCCTGAAGTCCTCTGGTCCACCAAGGACTCGGCTATAGCTGCAGCCGTCCTCCAATCCTGCGGCGCATGTCGTCGAACCTCCGTCGCCGCCCAGGGTTGGAGATTCCGGAGGAAGAAGTACCTCCTATCTCCCTCTGCCATCTCAGGTAGCTCCAACATCAGCGCGGAGAACGCCCTGACATACTCCTGGATCGTCCCTGTATGCTTGAGACGATCCACCGCCTCTCGTGCCTGGTCCACCGAGTTTCCGGGAAGGAACTGCTGCCGCAGTTCCTCTCGGAACACCTCCCAAGTCCAACTAGCCGCCTCTGATGTAGAATCAACTTTGGTTCTCCACCAGAGCTTTGCATCATCTGAGAGATATGCTGTGCACACTCTCACTTTCTCTTGATCTGTGACATGGTTAGCCTCAAAATATTATTGCATGTCCCAAAGAAAGTTACCCAACACTTTTGCAGATCTGGCTCCTTTGAACATTGCAGGTTCTGGGGTGCGAACCTTCCCGTTGCCGTTGGGAGCCCCATACTCCGTCCTGGCTGCTGTAGGGTCACCCCCTTGTGCCTGTACCAATGCCATGCGTGTCACCGCCAGATCAGCCAATATCTGCTGTTGCTGTGTCGTCAAGGTCGCTACTTGTCCTTGCAACGCGGTCACCTGCTGAGTTTGTGCTGTCAAGGTGGCCACCTGCTGCTGTAGCGCCGCCACCCCTTCAAAGTTTTGCTGGGCTTCAGCCATCCCAGCCAAAGTTTGTTGCAGGGCAAGAATCTGCAACCTTTGCTCTTCAATCGTGCGATGGAGTTCCTCCACATGAGGAACTACCGCATCTCGGCTGTTCCCCGTCAAACCGAGCACCTGCTCGATCCGGACAATACGATCTCCTTGATTCACCATGCTATTGGATCAGTTTAAGCTCTGATACCTGTTGTCACGCCCCGGTCGGAACGGTCTAAAAACAACGCTTATCCGTTGTCTCAGGGCCGTCCGGCGGAACACCAGAACGTGATCGCGCTAGGGTTTCCGGACCGAAGTTCGTCCCCAAATTCGAAACCCTAGTTCCCGCTCACTTTTTCTTCCCAAATTACAAGTCACTCGAGAAAACCCTAACCCTAATTTGAGAAATCGAGAAAAGAATCGAAAACCCCAAATTATAATACCTCCAATTTGATTTTGACCGAAGTCAAAATCACCCGCCGATTTGATTTCTGTCGCTGACGTCACGCTGACGTCAGCCCTTCCGAAACCCTTCGCCGCACGCCGAATTTCCTCCGCTGACGTAAGGTTGCGTCAGCCGCCGATTTGATTTCGATTTCGAAATCGAAATCCGAATTTACCGTTAACCGCTCTCAAGAGTTGACTTGCCTCGTTTCGAACGCCCGACGCGTTCGAACGAAGCTCGCGTCGTCTGTCTTCGTCTCCTTCCGCACGACGCCGCTGCGTCGTCTGCCGCCGAACGCCGCCGCGCTCACGAACTCCCCGGAGCGAAGGAATGCCGACCAAGAGGGTTCGTATCGCCTCCCAGCCGCTCGTCGTCGAAGCCGGATAGCCACCTGCTGCTGGAAGGTCGTCGTCGCCGTGGAAACAACCCGGAAACAGGGGAAGTTCGCCGGATAGAAAGGGAAAACCTTCGCTTTATTCTCCGTAAATCAAAGCTACAAAAACCCTCTCTTACTCTCGTCTCTATTCCTCACGTCGGCGGCGAGCGTCGCCGCCGTTACACGTTCTCTCAAACTCAGCTCTCAGTCGCCGATCACTCTATCGCCGATCTCCGATCACCCCCTCCTCTGTTCCTCAGGTGTCCGTTTCCTCCTTTTAACGAGAGCTGCCGCCTCTCGCTTCTCATGCGCCGAGAAGCTCGCTCCATTGCGCCCGCGTCCGCCGCATCTCCGAGTCTCGCGGAGACGACGAAGCCGCCTCCACTCGCGACCGAGAAATCCTCTGCCGAAGTCGTCCACGCGCCGTCCGCTCCTTCCGTGAGTTGACGAAGCTCTGCTTCTGCGGTTGCCGCATGTTGACGAGACTTCCTCCTTTTCCTTTCTTCTCGTGTGGGCTTGGGCTTGGGTTCGGCCCATCCCCTCTGGGCTGAACCGGGGAGCCCAAGGCCTAACACTATGCATGCATTATAGAACAAACCGTTGAGGCTAAAAACTCTGACCTAAGCTTTCTACCTCCCTATTTGAAATTCCTTAACTTTCTGTCAGTTGTTTATTATTTTTCTACTAAATTCCTAACAATCCATCTGACAAAGATATGAATCAACGAACATTAGGGATATTTAATTTGGATCCTTCTGTTGCTAATGATGACCTTCCCCCAAATATTTGGGGCGTACGGAGAGGTTAAGATTGTGTTTGGCGTAGTTGAAACTTTTAGCTTTTGCGGGTTGAAAAATAGCTAATTGGAAAAGTTAAAAGGTGTTTGGCTAAACTGTTATGCTAGTCAATTTTTTTAAAAAAATATTTAAAAATAATTTTAAATTTAATATTTTTTTATTAAAATAATAATTTTATTATCGTAAAGACATACGAATGTATGTGTGGATATGAGATGCAAGAAAAAAAATAATTAGAAAATAGCCAAAAACAGCTCCCTTCTAGCTTTTCCAAACCTATATTATTTATAGGTTCCAAACCTAGAAGCAGCATGACAAACACTCCAGCTTTTTAAAATTAACTATTTTGACCAACAAAAGCAGTTGATCAGCTATGCCAAATAGGGCCTTTTCAAAATCAATTATTTTGACCAGCAAAAACAGTTGATTAGCTATATCAAATAGGGCCTAAGAAGTAATATTGAATTATGATAATTGTAAAATGAATATTTTCAGTAAGTTCAATATTCGTTTAGAAATTGTTGTGCTTTTGTTTTGTTTTCCCTCTTTCTTTCCATCATAGCTTTTAGCGAACAAATATCCTTTTGCTATCTCTTAACTAGGAGCCAAAGGCTCAAAGTTGTGCATAATAATTCTAAGACCTACATAATTATGTTGATCTTGTTCTGATCTACTTCTTCCAGGATGTGTTTCAAATGAGGAAACGATCCAGGTACGAGATTTTGAAATTGATCAGGCGAAGCTAGTACTTGAGCTACAAAAGGAGAACAGTGAGCTGAGGCAGCAATTAGTTCGTCACCAGCAAAAGATGCTGATGATCCAAGCTCAGTCGTTGGCAGCTTCGCCCGCCTCCATCGCGCCTTCCTGTGTGTCCAACTCTCCATGTCCAACTCAAAGAAAAGTCAAGCTTTATATTCTCTCTAAATAATTCCTTCAGCACACCTGAATCCACTAAGAAAAAGACCAATGACACAGACATTCAAGAATTAAGGACTACTGGCAAAGAACTGAAAAGCGAGATAGTGAAGCTAAAGAAGGAAAGTACCCAACTTAAGCAGAAAGATGAGTTTATTCGTGACTTGGTAATCAAGTATGGCTTGGAAGGACAAAGGGAGAAAGCCATCACTTTGTCCCATTCTCTGTCTTGCTTCCTCGAGAATGGTCCTACACTAGTTTGGAGTATGTTGGGCCCTTATATTGTAAATCACTTTCTTTCAGACAGGATTTACTTAACTGAAACCTGGTACTTGAAAAAAGTAATAATGCAATGAAGACAGTGAATGTAGAAAGGTATGATATATTTTTTTTCAGAGGCTCTTACAAGTTACCCCTTCCGAATTGATATTTTAATTTGGCTCCTTCTATGCACAAGTTCTTTAATGCGCTGAAAGTTCAAGGCCGTTGGCGAATTTATTCAGTTGTATTAAAGAAGATGCTTAGATTTTGCGCTTATAAAATTCATGTTCTTGCTTCAGAATCCTTCTGCAAGCTTTGCTGTATATATGATTCATTCATGATAAAGCCGGTAAAGGAATGCATTTAGAATTTCCTTTCATGTGAAGATATATGAGTAGGCTGTGCTCTTCATGATTAGATGTGTATTCATATATATTTTCACGTACTCTTTTTTTTTCCTATAGGAGGAAATGAGGCATCTATTGAGATCATAAAGAAAAAAACTCTTAAGCGCCTCCCTGTTGGAGTAAATGTGTTCCCGTATGTCACGCCCCGGTCGGAACGGTCTAAAAACAACGCTTATCCATTGTCTCAGGTCCGTCCGGCGGAACACCGGAACGTGATCGCGCTAGGGTTTCCGGACCGAATTTCGTCCCCAAATTCAAAACCCTAGTTCACGCTCACTTTTCTTCCCAAATTACAAGTCTCTCAAAAGAAACCCTAACCCTAATTTGAGAAATCGAGAAAGAAT
Source organism: Costus lasius (assembly GCA_027563935.2). NCBI lineage: Eukaryota > Viridiplantae > Streptophyta > Magnoliopsida > Zingiberales > Costaceae > Costus > Costus lasius. The sequence continues at coordinate 16,417,490 of CM050448.1, read as the reverse complement.
CGAAAATCCCAAATCAGAAAATCAAAATACCTTCCTGATTTTGACCTGGTCAAAATCATGTTTACTGTGCAAACTCGCCGATCGAATCGCTCTCGCTGACGTCACGCTGACGTCAGCCGCCGATTAATTCCGTCGCCGCAGAATCGTTCTTCAGGTGACGTCACGCTGACGTCGCACACGAAATCGAATTTCGAATTCGATTTCCGCCGCCAATTTTGACTTTCCTTTGCTGACGTCCGCTTGCGTCAGCCGTCCTCGAAACGAACGTCGTCTTCTTCGTTACGCCGTGCTTTCGAACGCCGCCTGCGTTCGTCGTCGCCTTTCGCACGTCGCCGGAGAAGAAGGAAGCCGACAAGGGGAGACGCCGCCTGCGTCTCAGCCTCGTCGCCGATCGTCGACGACCTCACAGCCGCCTGCTGCCGAGGTTCGTCGCCGCCGTCCACTGAAGAACTCCGAAACAGGGGAACTGGGAAATCGGAGAAGAATCCTTTTATTTCACTGTCAAGGGATTACAAGCTCCTCTTCTGCGCCGACGACCACCGTCGCCGGTGCCCCCGTCCCTCCCTCACCGATCGCTATCGGCTACAAGCTCTCATCGCTCCGTAACTCTCGCCTCGACGTTCGTCGTCGCCGGCTCGCTCAACCTCACCGTTGGTAAAGGGGCTCTCGCCCTGGAGGGGCGTCCTCCCCTACCCGCCGGGAAAGCCGCTGTGCGTCGCGGGCTCCCCTTTGTGGTGTCGCCTCCGCGCACACCTCTTCCGTACTCTGTTGCACGCTTTATAGGGCAGCCGCCTTCGCTCATGCCCTCCTGTGTCCGCGTCTTCCGCATCCGAGCATCGACCGCGTCCTTCGCGTCCGGGCGTCGCGGAGACGCCGCCATCGCTGCTCCCTCGTCTTTGCTCGAGCCTCTGCTGCTTCCAAAGAACTCCGCTCGACGTCCGCTTCGTTCGGCGTCGACCGCGTCGTCCGGAGTCCTCACGTCGCCATGCCGCCCGCATCCTTCGGAGCTCATCTCTGCGTTGCCCGAATCCCTTGCCAGTGCCATGCTTCGAGTCCGCGTTCGACGCTTGCTTCCGAAGCTCGCGGCGTCTCTGCCGCGGACGACGCGTCTGCAGCATCGCCGCGTCCGTGCGTTTGATTTGGGAGCAGAGGAAACAGCGCCAAGGTCAACATCCAATGTTGACGGATTTCGCCGCTCACTGGGCTTCTCTATGTTGTGGGCCTGGACTTGGATTGGGCCGAACCGGCCTGACCCAGGCCTGACACCGTATGTATAATTTGCACATGAACAAATATATAATTGATACATGTCAAGGCGAGAAGAAAAAGAAAGATGGAGAAGCAGACTGACTCGAGGTTCTTGCAGCCCGTTAGAAGCCGATCAACTGTTGTTAAAAAAACGGCCCATCTAACTTAGTTTTATAATGGCCCAGTTCAATTATTCACTGAAGCTAAATACCCAGCTAACTTCAGCGTCGTTAATAACCCAATAGTCTACATGAGCCCGCAATGATCCAGTACCAGTCCACGTGCATATTTATGAGCCAATTGCAATAACTACATTTGTCCAAACAAGAACCCATGAAAAGCTCAATTGTAGATATCCCAATTGTGGCCCATACAAGGGCCTAGTTATTGCCCATGAGCCTATTAACAGTCCAAATACGAGCTCCTTAATAACCCAAATACAGTCTAAATATATGCCCGTTATTCACCCAAACATGAGCCATTTGATGGCCCAACTATAAGCCTAGTGTTGGCCCAAGCACAAGCTCATTAACAACCCGATGGCAATCTCAGCAGCAGGTTAAATATTATCCCATTAACGTCCCATCCACTACTCCATTATTTTATTTACTAAAGGCCCATTAAGACCTAACTAAAATGAAATAATGAAACCCGACAAACATTAACACGAAATTAATAAAGCAAAATAGTTTATAATAAACCTATCAGCCCCACTACATATTGGAAGCCAATAAACATACGATAACAAATTCTAAAGTAGCTTAATTAGCGTTAACAACTCGACTAGGGCCAGTTTGAGAGGACGCTATTCCACGTTATAAAAATATTGTGGAGGTCAAAAGTAAAAAATATTTGGTGTGAAAATACTTTAGATTGCTTTTTTTTTTGGAAAAAGTACGATAAAATACTATTAAATAAAAAATTATATAAAAATTAAAATTATTTATAAAAAAATAAATTATCATAAACAATAACTTGAGTTTTATTTCGTACATTCATAAATTAAATTTATATTTGACACTTAAATAAAATACAAATACAATAATGTTACTACCATCAATATTGTGCAATAGGCGATATTAGTAAAAAACAAACAAAAATAATAAATCACATTAATAATTATTTTTATCAATTTAAATAATATTTATATATAATATTATTTTTATAAAGTAATATTATTATATATAAATATAAAAAAATTAATTTCAGTTTGGTTTTTTTAAGAAAAAATCAATTTGAGTTTGGTTTAAGAAATTAGGATGAATTTTAGTTGTTGAATCGGCCCAAATTAATTTAGTTCGACTTAAACCAAATGTACAGACTCGACCGACGATGGCTTATTCCAGTGGTCAGCCCGTCGTCGCGCCCCTTCCCGGTCCACACGTCTCCCCGCGGGCAACCACCTCGGCTTCATCGCTTTGACTTTTCTTCTTCACAATCGCTTTTGACTTGCTGACACCGCACGCTCATATAAAATGCACAAATCCCGTCTCTCGTTTCCTCGCTCCAATATTTGGCAATCCTCGCGGCGCGGGTGTGCCATTTCATCTGCTATTTCACCTTCTTTCGTCAAAACATCATAAAGTCGAAATCTTCGGTGAGTTATAATGCTTCCTTCGCCCCCTGAATGGTGGAATTGTCGGTGACAATAATAGTATATTATGTTGGAATCTTTGGGCGTTCCATTTTGATTTCTATTTTGAATCGCAGCCTAAGAAATTCTGTGTAATGGATTCAATGCCTTCACATCTTTAGGCGTTCCGCTTTGATTTCTATTTCTTCTTCTTCTCATGCTCTTATACGTCTCCTTTCACACAGCAGTTTGACCCTAGATTGACAAAGAAACAAGCTTTCTGCAATGTTGTGAAGGTCGCTATAGGGATTTGGGTCAGGAGTGGCTCTGGATGATGAAGATGGCGGCAGTGACGGATTTGACTCCTCCTATGAACATTAAAGACGGTTGGTACGCAAGCGATAAGAATGGCGGATCCTCCTTTGGCGCTGAGGTCGACGAAGCGGCGGAGAAATCAACACCGCTGAAAGCCCTGAGGCCGCCTCGCTCGGTGGTTCGACATTGTACCACAGCTGCACGGTTGGATATGGTAGCCGATCGCGTATGCCCTGTTTCTTTTGATCATGCCCATCAACTGTTCTATCAAATTTCCCTATGAACTAAAATTCCGTATGGTAATCTATCCATAGGAGCTGGGCGATGGCAGTATGAGCTTCAAGGCTTCGGCTAATAGGGGTTCAAATTTCATTCCGGTGCTCCGTTCTGGAAGCTGCTCTGAGATTGGGTTGAAGCGGACCATGGAAGATGAACACACCTGTATCGACAATTTAGTAGAACACATTGATGACGTTGCCAATTTCCCCCTGCCGGGAGCTTTCTATGGGGTGTGCATACTTTAATCTTCTCGTGTTGATTCCGAATTTAATGCCAATTTCGACCAGATTAAACATGTTTTAATCAAGCCTTGTCCACCTGTAGATTCTGCTTCTTCGCCGTGCTACTTTTAATTAGTTTCTTATTCCGCTTTTTAATCGTTTGGATTACCCTTAAAGTTTCTGCCAAAGAAAAACAAAATGCTTCATTTAATTCATCAACAGGTGGGTAACATACTATTGTTTCTTATGGTCAGGTTTTTGATGGTCATGGTGGCAGAGATGCGGCCTCTTTTGTTCGAACAAACATTCTGAAATTTATCATGGAAGACAATCATTTTCCAAGCAGAATCGCAGAGGCCATTAGAAGTGCATTCATGAGAGCTGATTATGCCTTCTCTGATTCTTCTTCTGTTGATATCACCTCAGGCACCACAGCGCTTGCTGCCCTTATTTTTGGAAGGTTAGCTCTGTTGTTTATTCTACTTTGAAGCTTGAGTAGTTTGGATGACTACTCCAGCTACTTTCCATTTAATGCAACAAGCTGACATTTCTAAGCTCCACCTATACTGCCAACCACTTGAAATTGGAATGGTTGCTTTGACTGACCCACATAAGTAATTGGTTGGATACTTTATTGTTCCTATTCTTTTCTTTTTTTAGCCCTATTTAGCTATCATAAACAAAAATTATTAACATCTTCTGATCAGAGAACAAGTCTTGGATTCAGCCAGTAAATTTTTTTAAAAGAGGAAATAAGCTATTGAATAAAAGCAGTTGAGAAACAGAATAACTAAATGAGACTTTAATTGTGCTTTTGGATTCAATTACTCCATGTTGTCTCTGTTTAGTAGTAGTAGCAAAATTGATGGATGGATAGATATGTGGTCGTTGTCATGAATACTTTATCATAGCTGCTTCTTTCCTCAGTTTTTGTTTGCAATGTAGGACTATGTTCATTGCCAATGTTGGTGATTGTCGAGCTGTGCTTGGTAAGCGTGGTCGGGCAGTGGAACTCTCCAGGGACCATAAGCCCAGCAGCAGTAGTGAAAGGGTCAGAATTGAGAGGCTGGGAGGTTTTGTCTATGATGGGTATCTAAATGGCCAACTATCTGTAGCGAGGGCTCTTGGTGATTGGCACATGAAGGGTTCCAAGGGTTCTGATTGTCCCTTGAGTGCAGAACCTGAGCTACAAGAGACAGTCCTTACAGATGAAGATGAGTTCCTAATCATAGGCTGTGATGGTCTCTGGGATGTGATGAGCAGCCAGTGCGCAGTGACGATAACAAGGAAAGAGCTCATGGCACACAATGATCCCACGAGATGCTCTCAAGAGTTGGTTCGGGAGGCACTCGGGAGAAACGCCTGCGATAATTTGACGGTGGTAGTCGTGTGCTTTTCGCATGATCCACCGCCCCAAATTCGCGTCCCAAAATCCACAGTTAGGAGGAGTATATCAGTTGAAGGCCTCAGCTTCCTCAAGGGCGTCCTGGAAAGTGACACTTGAATGAAATGAGACGACGACAACTGCTTCATTTCTACTCCTCTTTTAACTGTGAATTCCTCTGTCCTGTACAAAAATTTGGGGCCGCCTCATAATTTTATGGCAGTTGGCCTGTTCTAGTCTTGCGGAAGAATAAGCTCAAAGGATACTAGTGCTTTTCCTACTCTTGTGGTGTCTCAGTGATCACCTCGTCACTGAGCACTTTCCAAAGCCAAAAGGTGCATTTGTTGTTGATATACTTAGCTTGTGGACCATTTCCCATCATAGTCTCAGTTGCAGGTCTTGTAGTCTCTTCTCTTTTGAAGTGGTAAGGGAGAGGGAACCATAACAAAATGTAAACCCAAAACAGGTATTGTCTTATATTTCAATATGCTGGAAAAGGGCCAAGAAAGTTGGGGCAAAGCCATCATCCCCTGCTTTAAATAATTGATATTATAATTAAGGCAATTCCTTCACAAGTTAGGTTAGGTATTTCATTTATTAGGTGAGGTACTTGTTCCTTGAAGAAGAAAGAGATGATGAGGCTCTTCTTTTGGAAAAGTTGTTAGTTATACTATTTCATGTATTCTCAAGAATCTTTGGACTGTCATTAGTATTTTGTGGAAATGTAGACTACCACATCAATCTCCTTTACCTTGATTTACCTCAATTTTGTCTGTAAAAGAATGTAAAGCTCTCTTGATTAGGCAAACATGTGTATAAAGAACTCCGATTTTACCTCAATGTCCTTTTGTTATGACTCGTGTGAGAAGCGCTTGGGAATTTGATGCTATGGAGCTAATTCATTATCGATGTTGACCTAGATTGTAAAATCGATCCGACGACTCGGTCAGCGAGTTGCTAGATTGGTACAATACCAATATTTGACTGGCAAGCTAGGCGGCAGTGGGCAGAGCTTTGCCTCCCTTCGTTGTCCGCTCAGGAGCCATGCTCCGATGGCCATTCCAAGATCGGACGGTCATTGGATTGGTGCGGTACGTTGAACCTTGTGTTGATCATTGTTCAATTACATAGTTCATTTAACATCAATAAAAATCTAAAACTCCATCCAAAAATCTAATAATTAAAAACGACTGAAATCACTTGTGAATTATAACAAATATGAACATCTCAAACTAATTAAATGCATCTCCACTAACCAAGAACATATCAATAAAAATATGAATAAATGATGACATATATGGAGGACCACAATACATAGAGTCAAGTCAAGTAACATAGTCAACAAATGATTGTGGCCTCTTTTTTCAGTTAAGTATCATCTCACATTTGTGGTCCTATAGAGGACAACGATATCTAGAGCCAAGTCAAGCACTAAGTCAACCAGTTGAGTTTTAAAATGAAATTTTATAGAAAAAAAAATCACTTTTAGATATTTATAAATAGGTCCCTAAAATCACAAGTATGCCCCTGTATGAAACATAACAATTTATAATAGCTTACAACTTAGGTAAGGGATCTCTACATATCAAAGTTGATCACATTGAGTTATTTTAGAAGGTTTACCTATCAAGTAGATGTGTGACTAATCCTTCTTAATCTATTCAAAATTTTCCATATTTCTAACTCTTTATGTGGAACATGATAAGTGTCAAATATAATTGGCATCTTGTCATGAGTTCATAAGTTGAAGTTTCAACAAGAACTTTAGAATGTCCTATTAGTTGTTCAATGTGTTGATTGAGGAACCTTAACTGCTTCTTTACGTTGTAATAGAATATCTTATCTTGTTCAAATCAAAATGATAATCTAATTTATTTCACCTCTAACCTTTTTTGGACTAGTGGAGCATTACTATTATTGATTGAGAGTGATCAACCTAGGCTGCATCGCTCATGATCCAAGTGCTTAGATGTGTAGTTATCGTTAGTCAAACATAACAATCTAGGCTATGAAACCCATTACCCTAAAGACTCGAGAGAGCTACAATAAAAAGGGTAGTCAACCCCATTGTAGTATGTATAAATTTCCAACAAAAGACGTTGACCGCAGACGAGTACTCTATTGCTTACAATCCCTTGCGTACAAGTTTTCGATTCGGACATGAGAGTAGGAGAAAAGGAATCCAAATCCCTAAAGACAGCGACACATCATAAAGATACTTCTCCATCCTTAACCTTGAGCAAAGGCCTCCATCCACATGCCTAGTATTACACAACTCTCAACCGGGGCCCCAGGCGGGACCCACGACAACGCAAGTAATCTAGGAGCTAGCCCTGCGTGGGCTCCGCTTCTCTTGGCGCCGTACTTACCCTCATCATCATTCATCACCCTCTCCATCGCATCCCTGTGATGTAGTCAACGTTTTGGGTGGAGTCAAAATGAGGACTGGCAGTCAACGTATGCTCATAGATAGATTTCCGGATAAGATCAAAGAGCAATCCTTTTCTTATTCAGGGGATAATGTTTTGATCTTGACTAATATCACGTATGCATGTAGCATGCATATTCCTCTGCATTAAGAACACGCACCGAGCAATCTAAACATTAGCTTAGGGGATCCAACTGGCCAGGACGTACGTTGCATGCATGCAGAAGAACGTTCATATGCTAAACTTTGCTGCTCTAGGACTGACATAGGCTGCGTTTGGGGCCGCTGGTCGCCCGCTTTTGCGGGTGCGGCTAGCTGATTGTAATCAAATCTGGATGTTTGAGGCAGCTGGCCGCTGGGCACACCAGCATTTACCTGCTGGCCAAAAGAAGCAGGCGATTGGATGATTATGGGAGAATCAGCCCGTGACGCTCTCTCTCCTTCTCTCTTCCGAAAAGCTTCAGCCTTCGGACGCGTCTCTTCTCTTCTGAAAAAGCCAGCATTTGCACGCTCGTCTATCTCCGCATCACCTTCTCGCCGGCTCCACGCCTCGCCGGAAGTACTCCCGCCGACCTCCAGATCCAGCTCTGCCGACCCTGCTCCAACCTCCGGATCTACGCGTCTGCCAGCTCTCCGCTGCCTTCCAACTCCAGGTACGTTCTAGCCTCCGCCTCCTCCAACCTCCTTGTCCTCCAGCCTTCGCCTCCTCCAGCCTCGGCGTCCTCCAGCCTCCACGTCCTCTAGCCTTCGCCTCCTCCAACTCACTGCCAGCAGCCAAGTCCCTGCTTCCTGCTCCAGCTGACGCAGCCGAGTCCTCCAGCCTCTGCCTCCTCCAGCCTCCGCCTCCTCCAGCCTTGGCCTCCTCCAACTCACTGCCAGCAGCCTCCCTGCTCCCTGCTCCAGCCAACGCAGCTTAGCTCAAGCTCCTGCTCAACCAGGGCAGCTCCAGCCAAGTCCCCTGCTCCCTGCTCCAGCCTAGCTCAGGTGAGTAGTCCTCTTCTGATTCTGGTTTTTTGATCCAATGTAATTTCGATAGATACAACTCCTGTATTGCAACTGAAGTTTTTTTGGGTAATGACAGATGCTTTGCATATTTTCTTCCACCTCATTCGTCTTCCTGCTCCAGCCTAGCTCAGGTGAGTAGTCCTCTTCTAACTCTGGTTTTTTGATCCAATGTAATTTCAATAGATACAACTCCTGTATTGCATCTGAATTTTTTTTGGGTAATGACAGATGCTTTGCATATTTTCTTCCACCTCATTCGTCTTCTTCACAGTACAATGCATGCCAAAGTCTAATTCGCATGATACAATATATGGTGATTTAATATTGGTTGTCAAATTTATCATGAATCATTTATTTGTTATGAGTGCTCGCCCATGTTTATGTTATCGCATGAGTCATATTGATACCTGGAAAACACAGCACCTTTAAACCTTCTCCCAGTCGATTTATCTGAACATTGTGGCAATATCTTGTTTACTTGAAAATCGTAAAAGGCCAATCAGTTTTGTGAAAGTCTATTTTAGTTCTTGATTGGCTACAAATTGGAGTTTTGTGCATTGGTTCTTCAGAGGTGCTTGATTCATGGAGGCATGTCATACATTTTATTTTCTGAAAGATTATTTATTTTATGTGTTCTCGGAATCCAATTCAGTAAACACTTAAAAGACAACTGAGATGGTCTGTGTAAAATATAATAGCTTTGGCGATACTAAAAAATCACAACTAAAATGTACATAAGACTCTGGTAGTTGAAATAGCAGCTTGCCTACTTTGTTAGCGGAAATGGCAGTGATCTATTTGCTTAATTTGCATGCAATGACTTGCTAACTCTGTGGCATGTTCTCTTTATATGCACGTATAAATAAGTTTCATCTCTATCTTTTGAGTAGTGGTTGATAATGCCGATGGTTTCCTGTGCCAAGATGATCTTGAATAAATTATGTGTAAACAAACAAACAAATTATCCAAGATGATCTTGGATAGACGTATATGGTCCCTAGCAATTTGCTTCTTTCATGTGTTACTTTGATTATGCTAGTTTTTTTGAGATGTTATGTTTCTACCAATTTTGTTGTCATTTGAGAAAGGATTTCACTTAATTCTCTAGAAGAGTATAATTTCTCCTTTTGCTCTTCTGCTTTTTTTTCTTTTCGAGTTACTAGTTCATTGAGTTTTTTGATGCTCACGCGTGAGGTGAAATTCATGCCACTTTTATAATTTAATTCTCTCAATTGTCC